>CM029659.1:13140473-14553085 GCA_017311315.1 Dendrocalamus latiflorus | reverse complement strand
TGCTTCATACTGTTATGGTTAGTTGCTTAGTACATATTTAGGGTTGATGCTTCGTGCTTACTGTTAGTGTTTAGGGTTGATGCTTGATGCTTCATACTGTTATGGTTAGTTGCTTAGTACATATTTAGGGTTGATGCTTCATGCTTACTGTTAGTGTTTAGGGTTGATGCTTGATGCTTGGTACATATTACATTGGTACATTGTTTACTGCAGTAGCTTAATTAGTTTGCTATTTGGTACATATTACATTGTTACATTGTTTACTGCAGTAGCTTAATTAGTTTGCTATTTGGTACATACTACATTGGTACATTGTTTACTGCTTGTTGTGTTAGTATATAGTATATAGTATATAGTTGCTTTGTTTACATTGGTACATATTACATTGCTTGTTGTGTTAGTATATAGTATATAGTATATAGTACATAGTATATAGTTTGAAATCATTTGGGTCCCCCTTCCCTCTACTCCTCTCCTCCCTTCTCCCCCTTCCCTCTACTCCTCTCCTGATCTCTTCCTAACATTGAACATCATGTATCACTTTTCTTGCTTCCTCATCTTATCATGTGCAACCTTACAATTTGAGAGCACAAATTAACCAATCAAGGAAGAGTATATGATCAAAGGGCATGAAGCAAGTAACACATTCTAGTGTATCCGGATAAAGAAATCTTGCGATTATTGCAAAAGATACATTGACCATTTGGGTGGAAAGAAATACATTGTGTCGTCAGGCTCATGACTGCCAATTTGAAGTATAGCATAGCATCCGAGGCACATCCAAGGCATGCAGCTGTGTCTGAAGAATGCCAAGAGCTGGTCTTCAGATGTGGCATTCCTCAAACTATAAATTATGAATCTTATTCTCATAACCCATCTGAATACCAGCTCTTGGCATTCCTCAAGACACAGCAGCAGGCCTCGGATGTGCCTCAAGACACAGCAAGTTCAAAATTCAACCCAGGGTCCTAGGATAGGCACTTTGTTAGAGACCTTGTAGTAATAGTATTACAAATTCAAGGAAATTTTAGTACAGAAGTTCAAAAAAAAATAAATTCCCAGATTCTTCGGTGAGCAGCCGATATAGCCGACTTCTTCGGTGAGCGACTATCCATTCTGCTTCTTCCCACTCCTTCTCTTCATCTCTGATCTCTGGATCACGTACGCCAGTAGCGATGATTCAGTTAGATGAATCATCGCTACTGGCGTACGTGATCCGGAGACCAGAGATGAAGCGAAGGAGTGGGAAGAAGCAGATGCATAGTCGGCTCACCGAAGAAGTCGGCTATGTCGGCTGCTCACCGAAGAATCTGGAATGTCTTTTTTTGGCACTTTTGTAATAAATTGACTTGAATTTTTGCGGGAAAAAGAAGGACTTGATACATTGGTACATTGGTAAGATAGGCACATCACCCCCTCTCTATGTCCATATCACCTCCTCCCTTCAACCCCTCCCCCTCTACTCCTCTCTTGTCTTGCAATTCAATATGATTACTTTTCTCATCTTATCTTAATAGACCCACAAAATGAGCAACATGTCACCCGCGCATTCTTCAACATCATCACCGGAGGCGTCCGCTCCAACATCAAGACGCCAAGGAAGAGGGCTATCAAAGAAGCCTAGAGGGCCGACAGATCATCACAGCGGTGAACGCATCTGGGGGTCCCTATCCTTCCTCAAAAAGCAGTAAACACATTCCGAACCATGGTCGGAGTAGTTTGCACGAGAACGAATTGAGATCACATACAATTCGTGGAAGAACGTGCCTGACACTCGGAAACGTGAGCTAGTGGACCGAAATTTTGGCATCGTTCAAGTTCCCAGAAGAACACCTGGACGCTGTGCAACAACAAACCTACAAAGCGACGTGCAAAGCATGGAAGAACTTCAAGAGCACGCTTGTCAAGAAATACGTAGGAGACGGACGAAACGCCTGTTCATAAATACCCATTCCTGGAACCACAATGGGAAGAGTTCAAGGCGATGAAAACGACCCGAAGATTTCAAAAGTACAAGTGTGGCGCACAAGGCCCTCCAGGCAAAAAATACACACCCTCACAGACTTGGCACAGCTGGGTATGCGGGTAAAATCTGTGCAGTGGATGAAGGAGGATGAGCTGGCAGCTGCACAGGACATCGCCCCGCCGTTTTCCAATATCCCGGACGACCGCAGCTCGAAATTGGATTAGAGCAAGGTCATCTACAACGACATAAGGGGACATCACCTTTCGAAACCTTTCAGACCAGCAAGTGAACCGAGCGCCTGGTAAGATATCGAATCGAAACTACGTAGCTAGTAATTACTCCACAACTTCGTACGAATTGAAATGACATGTCGTGCTCTTGCAGGAAGAGCTGAGTTTTCAATCCTACCCTGGGATCATTCCAGGGAACAAGGGAGAATGATTATGCTCTCCGTGGCCCTGGGAAACAAGGAGCACCCGGGCCGTACGAGAGGCCTTGGGCTTTACGTTCCTGGAAACATGGTTTTCAAGATGACTCCGACATGTATCGGCGCAGGAAGAGAAACAAAGCCGAGCGTGACGCACAGCTACGAGAAGAGCTCAAGGCATCTCTTAAAGAGGAGCTACTGGGTTCGATGGCTGATATAATCAGAGATGAGGTGCGGAAACAGACAGAAAGTCAGCAGGCTGCCACCGCCGCTCCTGTGCTAGCTAGCCCGCACAACCATCCGAGTAGCTGCGCGTCCAATCCAACGCAAACCCAGTCCAAATTTCCTGTGGACGACATCCTGGTAATAATTATTACCTCTCGAATGCTTGCTCCATTGGTAGGCCTATTCGAGTAGCTAATTTTTGTATCGTTATGTAGGAGCCTACGACATGCCATTGGAACATTCATCCAGTGGCCCAAAACCGACATCTCCCTCGAGGCTTCTTCACCGGTGGCAGGACCAGAAGTGCAGTTCGAACCACAACAACTTGCACTGGTGCCATCTCCACACGGGCAGTGCGAACCACAGCTACCTGCACCCGGTTGCTATCTCCACGGGTGCTATTCTCGCCAGAGCAACTTGCACCGTCTTATACCATTACAGTCGACTAGCATAAAGTCGACCTACAATCGAGGCAGTGGCCAGGGCAATCAAAGACGAAGGATGATGACGATTTCCCGTCCATGCCATTGGCCCGCAAATTCGTGCTAGCTCAGCCGATGGTATAGTCCAGGAAGAGCTCCAAAAACTAGGACTTGGTCTGCCAAAGATTCCACCTTTGGTATATGGAAGAGTCCAATAAGCCAGAGGCAGAACGGCGCTCAGGTATAACTGTCAAATTCAAGCCGGAACATTTCTTGCACGAAGCTCAGGACTGTGTTTTCGCGGTGACCTTTGACGATATATTTGAACTTTTCACGCTCAACGCTCTCGACGCCTCACTCGTTCGATGCTGGACGCTGTAAGTCTGTACAATCACAGTCTCTGTTCACGTAATACCGATATATGTCACAATTTGTTGCTTTCCTATGTTATATATAGATTCATGCTGATCGAAGCTAGATCATCGAAATCACGAATTGGTTTCCTGGACCCACGCTTGGTCGCCATTGAATACCATCATCGAGAATGCATCCTTCGTCGAGGACTATATTACAAAAGCATTGCTGGCTCACCAGATAAGGAATTTGTTCTTATGCCATACAATGAGAAATTCCATTGGATTTTAATTGTAATTATACCAAAATGGAACAAGGCTATATACCTTGATTCTCTAAGTAAGAACAAATCCAAGTACACAGCTATCGCCCGAATACTTGATAGGTAAGTACATTGTACATTGTACATTGTACTCTTTCTTTCCTTCCGAATAACTAATCTAACTTTTTCGAATAACGAAGGTCGTTCGCCACATACGTTCAACAAACACGTGACTCGACGACAGGGGCCAAGGCCTTGAAACATGATCGCAAGTTTCGGGTATTCGCTAGCTACACATTAATTAATCATATACAACACATAGTAGTAATGCCACTTGATTTAACACATTATATTTTTTGCAGTGCCACCAGCAGGGTCCGAGCAACACGTGTGGATACTACGTGTGCCACCATATGAGACTACTCCTCGATTCCACCAAGATCACTAATTATAAGGTTTGTCAATCTTCCCACATTTATTTCATACATGTCAGTTTTATATATGCGCGCGTTGATATTCCTATCGACAGGCTGCGTTCATCTCTACATCTGCATTGACACAGCCGGATTTTGCAAAAATTCGAGGAGAGCTCATTTGGTTTTTGTGGTCAAAAGTCGTAAGATCAGATGGAGAGTTCCACTTGCCCAGAATGATTTTTTATTGTAATTCTAAGTGCAAATACAGTGTAGATCTTTTACAATTGTGTATTTGTTAATGGATATTTTATTTCAACTCAATGAATTGATTTGCGAAATGGATACTTTATGTTTGTGAAATGAAGTGCGTTGTCAATTGGATGTTTTATGTCTGTGAAATGAATTGAGATGTGAAATGTATCTGAAATGAAATGAGATGTGTGAATTGTATATGTTTATGTCTGTGATTATCTGCTTGTTTCAGAGGGCATGGCTAGCATTTCCTGAGGCTAGCTATAAACAAAAATAGATTCTGCTGGGGGGAGGAGTATCACAGACGGTTTTTCATTAAAAACCGTCTGTGATTATGCGATATCACAGACGGTTTTGTACTAAAAACCGTCTGTGATTATCCGATATCACAGACGGTTTTTTTAACAACCGTCTGTGATATCGGATAATCACAGACGGTTTTTAGTACAAAACCGTTTGTGATATCGGATAATCACAGACGGTTTTTAATGAAAAACCGTCTGTGATATCGCATAATCACAGACGGTTCAAAAACCGTCTGTGATAACTTGGATTATCACTGACCCATAATTTCAGACGGTTCGGAAAACCGTCTGTGATGACGTTTCTGAACCGTCTGTAATGTGGATTTCTGTAGTAGTGGTACCGTGCTCAGGGCAGATGGTAGGCACGTGTACCGATACAGTACAATAAGATAAGTATTCGGGTCAGCGGTGCTGAGTGTAATTGGACTGTGCCCCGTGCATTGCCATGTGGTACAAAATGAAGTCTAAATTCACAAAACGATGTGACCAGATGTACCGATCCGTAGTGTTCGACTTACCCAGAAAAGAACGGAAAGTGAAGTCATGTGTGGAACCATTGACCTGCATGCATTTCTACGAGAAATGCTAAAGATGGAAAATGATCATTTGGAATTAGGCCACCTCAGAAAAATAACTTTTAGACTTTGTGCCTGTTCTAGTTTCTTCGTTGAGAATCTAAAAAATCAATATTTTAGTTTATTTTTGTTTCTTCAGTGTCATGAGAAAATAGCATGTTTCGCATTTCAAAATCCCAAGTATGCATATGGTTCAAAATCCCAAGTTTCAATATTTTAGCATATGTTTCAAAATCACGGCCCTTTTATGTTAAGCGTGTCCTTCTTCAGACCTGCTAGCTTGGATGGAAATCATTCTATGCATATAACCAAATATTGGAGCAGGTTCAACATGTATGCTCTCGATCCACCACCACCTCCTCCTTTTGGCAAAGAATGATAAATTCCAAACATATGTAAGGTCACACACATACATATGTGTGTAAGTGGTATGAGTGTGGTGTATGTTAAGTGTCCATCCACGTTGTATTCTCTAAAAAAGACAAAGCACTAGGACAATCCAATATACACTTGTAGCTAGGACAGAGCAAGAAATGGGCCTCACGCCAAGTTGGGATATCAATATCTTTCTAATTTTATTACTGGAGCTTTTATGAGCTTTTGGTCCTAAGTCCAAGAGTGCCTTGGCCTAGATTCACCCCTACTTGTAGCAGCATTACACGTACAATTTAAGTATTGGTAACATGCTTGCCGTTGGTCAAGGAGTCCTAGCATGGGCTTGCAATTCTTCGGGATTTAAATATCATCAAAAGGTCAAAAGTGGAATAGTATTTACTTATGGCATTGGATGAGATCAAGCGGAGAAATCTGGCTAGTATAGCTCTAAATACTTTGAGTAGATTTCACAGAACTACAACTATTTTGCCCTGATAATCAAGGAACTACAACTTGTTATTGTAATTTTGCTAACATACAACTACCTTGCACCTTGTTATGCACGGAAATACAGTTCTATGGCTTTGAATGGTTTCCGTCACTCCAGGCCCACATGGCAGTGAGGCGATGCACTTCCGCACATCTCATTAGCCCTACGCATCACTAGATGACATGGCAGCTATGGGGGATGGGGGCACATCAGGTGGTCACCCTGGCTCTGGAAGGTGTGCGCACGAACAGACGGGGAATTAGCGTGCTATGAGTATATACAATAGTCTGTCTTTTAAAATTGTCTGTAGGTCTTACACCTGACCTAAAGATAACACTAGAGATAACCTCTCCAACAGTAAATCATTTTTCTAACTATTTTATACTATTTTTATTATAACTTCTTACCTCATACCCTCTCACTATTTACATTAGTTTGTGGGGCTCAAGTCATCTCTTGAATAAGAGATAATATATTATCTCTCGTCACCTCCTCTCTCCTCCACATAGAATTTTATTTATTTAATATAGTTAAGAGATGGCTAAGATAATACTATTGGAGATGCCCTAAAGATTGCCTTTGCGCCCTTTATGCCATCTTAGCCCGCCTCTTCACCACTCTATTCTGGCACAACCCGTGCTTGGTACCATGCTAGCCTACTGATATGTCCCCCTCCACTGCTACCACATCATTTGGTGATGTCTCGAGCTAACTGGATTTGGGGAAGTGCGTCGCTTCACTGCCATGTGGGCCCGAAGTGATGGAAACCTTTCGAAGCCATGGAATTGTAGTTCTATGTTAACAAGGTGCAAAATTGCCACCAAATGTTGTAGTTTTTTGCAAGCAAAATAGTTGTAGTTCTATAAAATTTACTTAAATAATTTTATGGTATACTCAAGCGCTACTACAAAAAGGCTAATATTAGATGCCTCATCACATACGGTTTACCAAATCCGTTAGTATTAAATATAATCACAAACGGTTTAGGTTTAGAGACCATCTATGTTCCTACCAGCACTAGAAACTGTTTGTGAAGAAGTAATATCAAAAGACGGTTCATGGTGAACACCGTCTGTGCAGTATCACAGACGATTCTTAACAATACCGTATGTGACATTACCAAATATCATAGGCTGTTTGTATTAAAAATTGTCTATGATAATTAAATTATCACAAATAGTTTGTATTAAAAATCATGTATGCTAGTTTCACTTATTAATTGTAGACTCGTCGACTCTCATAGATCTGTTTTAAATTGCAGATCTGTTCTCACATGCTGCTGCTTTGAGGAGGTGGGGCTTTGAGGCCATTTGATGAAAGGAGACCGCAGATTTGGTAAGAGTGATTATAGATCCATATGTTCTTGACTATCTATGATTAGTAATTTATTTCTAATTGCATTATATTTTAGATCTAGCTTTTGGTAAAGGGAAAATCGAAGATGGTTTAGATCTAGCTTGATGTAGAGATTGAGAAGATTATTTACATCTAGCATGGTTTAGGGTTTTGTCAATTCATAGTCTATTTCTACTTAATTCAATTCAATTAATTATTCTTGCTACATATAGCTACTTTAGGTCATATATAGCTAGTATACTAATTAATTAATTCAATATTTAATACTAAATTATTATATACGTAACATACGACTGAAGCTAGATGTACGCTAAGAACAGGGTGAGTGAAGAGTATATTAATGGTGTGTCTACTTTTACAAGAGCTACTGAGGAGAATATGTTAAATAAAGGGATGGAATATATGTACTGCCCATGCATTGACTACGAGAATCTAAAAATGTTTAAAAACCGAGGGCAGATCAAAGCACACTTATTTGTAGGGGTTTCAAAACGAGGTATGCACATTGGACCAATCATGGTGAAAAGCAGATTACATAGGAAGGTAGTAATAATGACATCGCTAATGAAGTCAACGCATGGCTTGACTTGGTTGATATGGACATCAGACCTGAGTTAGCACCAACAAAGACCGATAAAGGATGAATGTACCATCCCCCTGCTTGTTATACTCCAAGGCTGAGGAACTAAACTATGTTAGTGCTTACATGGTGTGAAATTTCTATCCGGTTACTTCGCCAACATGAAGAAACTTATTTCGATGGAAAATTTGAAGTTAATTGGCATGAAGTCTTATGATTGTCATGTGCTAATGATACAGATGCTCCCTATTGTAATTAGAAGTATTTTGTTGGTCAAGGTCCGAGAAACAAACATGGGACTGTGTAATTTCTTTAACATAATTACTCAGAAGGTCATCGAGCCCGAAGTACTAGATACTTTGGAGGATGAGGCGGCGACAACTCTATATCATCTTGAGATATATGTTCCTCCATCATTATTCAATATCATGATCATATTATTGTTGACATTGTGTGGGAGATAAAGATGTGCGGGCCCGTGTTCCTATGTAGCATGTACCTGTTCGAGAGGTTCACAAGAATTCTCAAGTCATATGTACAAAATTGATCTCGGCTAGAGGGTAGCATCGTCAAAGGTTATGAAACTGAAGAAGTCATTGAGTTCTATGTTGATTACATGACTCAGATCAAACCGATAGGTTTGCCTTGATCTCAATATGAGGGGAGGCTAGAGGGTATCAGAACCATCGGAAGGAAAGTAATCACTCCAGATATGGATGCGTATGATCAAGCCCATTTCATAGTCATGCAATACATGACTGAAGTGTCCCTGTATATTGACCAGCACAAGGATGTGCTTTAACAACAAAATACAAAGCATCCAGATGCACTACTACAAAACAAGCAATACTGGACGTCTTATCATAGACGGTTCATGTGGAGCCATATGTGCTTTGATTACTACAAATGGTTCATGGCTAAAACCATCTCCGAAACTACCACAGACGGTTGAATTTAAAAGCCATCTGTGATATACGAATTATCACAGACGGTTTTTAACTAGAACCATCTATGAAACTATCACAGACGGTTAGGTTTAAAAGCCTCCGTGATGTATGTGTTGTAGGGGTAGCCCCCACCTAAGCCTAGCCAGCCTATTAGGACGATGTAAAGCCCAAAATGGGACATGTATAATGACATAAATGCTCTTGAGAGGGATACTTGGGTGTAAGTACATAATTGTAAAATGCTCCCCATGTGAATATACATAAGCCATCCAAGCCATGGGGAAGCCCCAAGCATTGCTCACCTAACTCTCCACTACCATACCACTCTCTCTCTCTGTTTGGTCTGTAACCGCAACAGTTGGCGTCGTCTGTGGGGAAGACAAGAGCAAGCTCCAAGATCTGAAGAAGGATGGCACCAAAGAAGGCTTCGTCATCGGCGGCGGAGAAGAAGAAGAGGAGCGCGATGGAGACGTGCGTCAACACCAGGGCCTCGGCATCGGCGGCCGCGGGCGCATACGTCCATGCCAGCACCGCAGCTACTAACGTCGACACTCATGGTACGATGGTCGCCTCCCCCGTTGGCGCGACGGTCGTCACCACAAGCACCGACCGGGTTGTCGGGAGCGGTGACGCCGATGCCTGCGCTGGCACGGCCACCGCCCCCACATCCGGCGTGGGAGCGCTAGGTGGCTCTGGCAGCAACGTCGACCTCGTCATCGACTCCGGAGTCCATCGCACCAACGCGCCGAACAGCTTCGGCGTGCATGCCGTGGTCGTGGCCAACCCGATGGCGCAACTGGCTGCGCCGACTGCTGCAACTGTGGTAGCGGTGGAGAATGCTCTACTGACGGCCATCGACACGCTCCAACGGGACCTGGTAGACCTCCGCGGAGCCGTTCGAGATATACAAGAGACTCAGATCCAACAAGTCCCGCCGGTGGCCACGCCGGAGCAGGCGGACAGCCGCGACGCCCCTACCTCCAGTCGCGTCCAGCTGCGGCGTGTAGATCCAGAATCACCCCTCTCCGCAAGCCTGCAGCAATTGGCGTGGCTAGAGGGCTTCAAGTTCCCCAACGCCATCGAGCCGTACAAGGGCGACACGGACCTTCGGGAGATCGTGCACGTGTACGAGACGACCATTGAAGCTGCAGGCGGAGACAACATCACCAAGGTAAAGGGGCTCCCCCTCGCGCTGCAGGGAGTGGTGCTCTCTTGGTTTTTCACCATAGAACCAAACTCCATCTACGTGTGGGAGCAGATCCGTGACCGTCTCTACAACAACTTCTTGGGGAACTACGTCGAGCGCATCGACGCGGATCAGCTCTTCGCTGTCAAGCAAAAACCTTAGGAGAAACTGCGGGAGTACTTCAAGCGCTTTGCTAAGGTACGCTGCCAAGTTAAGGACATCAACGAGACAACCATCATCAATGCAGCAATACAAGGCCTCCGCCCGGGGCCGTTGGCCGGGTACAACGCATGCAAGCTAATCAAGATAGTTGCGAAGCTCTTCACAAGATGGAAGAAGACGCGTGGGCGGAGGAGGACGCGCGGCGACGCAAGGGCGACGACTATGACACCAATCAAGCGGAGGACTCATCGCAGAAAGGAGACCCACCGGCAGGGGACGACTCCCCGAAAGGCAAGTGCAAGCAAGGGTCTTCGACGGATGCCCCTGAGCGCAAGGATGCCAAGCACAATCAGGGCGCGTCGAGTGGCAAGCCAAAGTGCAACCAGCGTAGACCCCAGAAAGGCATGTTATGTCTTCGACATCGAGGGTGCCTCCGAGGACGCCGCCCCGCCTTTCGTGGGCGAGGCCGCGGAGGCCGAGGACGGGAACGCCGCTGGGGCTGCGACGAAAGCCCCACGCAGAACAGGAAAACCAGGACTACGACATGTGGTGTGAGGTGCATGGTCGTGGCGACCATTTCACGCGGACATGCACCGCCATCGTGGCACTGCGGCAGACAACGCGGACAGCAGCCACAAGAGAACCCCCTACGAACTCAGGCCCCAGAGGGGGCCTGCGTAGGATCATCAGCGTCATCTCCGGAGGCTCCTCGCTGGAGGCCTCCTTGGTAGAAGCACCTCGGGGTGGCACATTGCGACATCACCTTCACACCTACCGACGGCGAGGGCGTGGAATTCCCCCACCAAGATCCGCTGGTCATCCAAGCTGCCATCGCAGGCTGCGATGTCAAGCATGTTCTGGTCGATGGGGACAGCTCCGCGAACATTCTGTTCGCGGCGGCCTTCGACCAAATGGGGATCCTCCGGAGTCGCTTGGGTCCCTCGGGAATCCCGCTCCAAGGTTTCGGGGGTCAGCCGCTGAAGGCGTTGAGCCAGATACGCCTCCAGGTCTCCTTTCGCCAAGGCGACAATGCGAGGAGTGAAGACGTCACCTTCGACGTCGTCGACATCCCGCACCCGTACAATGCCATATTGGGGCGTCCAACCCTCAACTCCTTCGGGGCGGTCCCGCACCACGGCTTCTTATGTATGAAGCTCCCAGGACCGCAAGGTGTCATCACCACCTTCGGTGACCAGGACCTCTCCCGGCGTGTGGAGTCTGGTGCCAGGGGCCCGCACCTAAGCTGCATGTCCTCACCGACAAGTCAAAGGCGGACACGCCGTCCACTCTGGGATGGATGCCTAAGCCCCGGCTGGAGGGTGGGGTCAAGAGGGTGCCTCTCCAAGCCGAAGGCCAGTTCGTGTCCATTGGCGAGGGCCTTGCCCCGGAGGTGGAGCAAGATTTGCTTTGAGTTCTCTGGGACAACACAGATGTCTTTGCATGGTCCCCAGAAGATGTTAAGGGCGTGGACCGCACCCTCATCGAGCACAACCTAGCGGTCCGCCCCGATGCCAAACCGGTCAAGTAGAGGCTTCGGCACATGTCCATCGACCGGCAGTAAGCGGCTAAGGTGGAGGTAGCGAAGCTTCTCCAAGCCGAGTCATCCGCGAGGTCCAACATCCGGATTGGCTTGCCAACCCGGTGCTGGTGAAAAAGGCCAGCGGCGCCTGACGTATGTGCATCGACTTCACTTCCCTTAATAAGGCATGCCCGAAGGACGACTACCCCTTGCCGCGCATCAATTAGCTTGTGGATGCCACCGCAGGGTGCGAGCTCATGAGCTTCTTGGATGCATACTTCGGCTACCACCAAATCTACATGGCCAAGGATGACGAAGACAAGACCAGCTTCATCACGCCGATTGGGAGATACTGCTTTGTCAAGATGCCCTTCGGCTTGAAGAATGCGGGGGCAACATTCACCCACCTCATTGCGCTAGCGCTGGCCTCCCAGCTTGGGAAAAACATGGAGGATTACGTCGACGATGTGGTCGTCAAAACTAGGCAGCTCGTCTCACACGGTCAGGATCTCCAAGAGACCTTCGACAACCTAAGGAGAGCATGCATCAAGCTCAATCCGGATAAGTGTGTCTTCAGCGTGCAAGCAGGCAAGCTCCTGGGCTTCCTCGTGTCCGGACGTGGCATCCAGGCGAACCCTGACAAAGTCGACGCAATCCTCGCTATGGAGCTGCCTAAGACGACAAGGGAGGTCCAGAGACTCGCTGGCCGCATGGCCGCGCTGAGCTGCTTCCTGTCTAGGGCAGCGGAGTGGGGCATGCGATTCTTCAAGACCCTTCGTGGCTGCGACGGGTTCCACTGGGATGATGATTGTGCGAAGGCCTTCGACGACCTCAAGAAGCACCTCGCAAGCCCCCCCACTTTGGTCGCCCAAGCGCCAGAGGCTCCCCTCCTACTTTACCTCACCGCTACAACAACAGCGGTCAGCGTCGTCCTTGTCCTCGAGGAGGGCGCCCTTCAGCGCCCTGTATACTTCATCTCCGAAGCCATCCAGGGCGCCAAGACGTGGTATACGGAGCTGGAGAAGTTGGCATACGCGCTTGTCATGGCCTCGAGGAAGCTTCGACATTATTTCCTGGCCCATCCAATCACGGTGCCATCCTCATTCCCTCTGACGGAGATGCTACATAATAAGGAGTCTATGGGGCGCATTGGCAAGTGGGCGGCCGAGCTCGCACCGTTCTCTTGACATACGCCTTACGAACAATGATTAAATCCCAAGTCCTTGCGGACTTCCTCGTAGAATGGACTCCGCCAGCCCAGCATGTCCAACAGCCAGAGAACCTGGTGTGGATGCTGAATATCGACGGAGCTTACGGCGCTTCGGGCACTGGCGTGGGCGCAGTGGTCACTACACCGGAGGGGCACCGCCTACTGTACTCAACGCACCTTGGATTTGTGGCCACCAACAATATGGCCGAGTACGAGGCGCTGCTCTTCGATCTCGCGAAGCTTAAAGCTCTTGGCTCGCGACAGGTCCTTGTTCGCACCGACTCACGTCTAGTGGCGGGCCATGTGGATAAATCTTACCAAGCCAAAGACCCTAAACTGGCCAAGTACCTGGCAGCCGTAAGAGCGAAGGAGCGACACTTCCTGGGCATCACAGTCAAGGCCATCCCTCGCGCGGATAACAAACAAGCTGACGTCCTCACAAAGGCCGCCAGCCAGTAGCTTCCCCTCCCCGAGGGAGCATTCTATGAGGTCCTACCCACGGTAGCCACTGCTCAGGACAACCACGACGTGGCTCTCGTCCACCAAATTACCCAGTAGGGTGACTAGTGGGAGCCCATCTACGGTTTCTTGTAGGGCATCGTGGAGCCAGACGACCCCCTAGAGCTCCAGCGACTGCAGCATCGCGCCAGATCCTTCCAGGTACTCGACGGTGTACTCTACAAAAAGGGAGTCTGTGCCCCACTCCTACGATTCCTTTCACGCGATGAAGGAAAGCAACTTCTCACGGAGATCCATGTGGGGCTCTACGGCTCGCACATCGCGCCGAGGTTGCTAGTCGGCAAGGCATTCAGGCACAGTTTCTACTGGCCAACCGCCGTTGCTGACGCGCAAGACCTCGTGCACCAGTGCCAAGGCTGCCAATGGATGGGGTGGGTCATCCGTAGACCCCCGACGAGCTTGCAACCCATTCCCCCAGTATGGCCGCTGGCACGGTGGGGCATCGACATCGTTGGGCCACTTCCCCAGGCCCCAGGAGACCTCCGGTTCGTTGTAGTCGCCTTGGAGTATTTCTCCAAGTGGCTAGAGGCTATAGCTCTGGCTAGGATAACCTCCGCGGCCATGCAGCGCTTTCTTTAGCAGAACATTATATGCCGCTTCGGAGTACCTAGGGAGCTCACCATAGACAATGGTCTGCAATTCGACTCCGCTCCATTCAAGGAGTTTTGTGACAGTATAGGCATCATACTCAGATTCGCTTCGGTCGGGCACCCACAGTCCAACGAAGCAGTCGAGTGGTCATAATGATCACTTTATATTCCACATGAAATACTCATACAATGGTAGATAGGTACATAGAGCCGATCACATACCATACTTTTGAGATGACTCCAGAATCTTGGCTTCACAAGGCCGACTCTTCTCCTAGCTCAGCTCTTAGCTACTACAACTCCGGTGTCACCTACACTACACAATGGAGTGTGTGCAAGTGGTGGAAAGTGTTGTGGGATGGATGGAATGAGGGAATGATGTCTTTGTATTGAGAGGTGTAGGGGGTATTTATAGGGTCAAGGGGTGTTTCAGCCAACGGGGGTGTGAGTCAGCCAACGCACTTCTCATAACATGGAGTAGTGGTGGGAAAGGTGGATTTGACCATGCATTGGCTGATCATGGGTTGTTTTGGCCAACCCACTCGTGGTCGGCCAATCAGCCTTCCATATGTTGTTTGATGCACATTTCGACATAGATGCCTCCAATGCTTAGTATTTTGGTTAATGTGGATGGTCATGACTCCCATGCTTGGTCTTTCAGATGATGTGGATGGTCACGATCTCTCAACATTGGCATGAAGATATCTTGGGTATCAACAGGAGAGGAGAACTTCGACTAAAACACCAAGTCAAGGTTGAACTCGGCCTCCAAAGCACCTGAGGAGAATCCAATGTGTTTCGGTCAGCACATGTGCGTATCGACCAGAACACCATCTTGGTTAGGTCACAATCTTGACATGGTTGAGTCGAAGCACTTGTTTCAGCTGGCGCATAAGTGCATCGGCCGATTGGGTTGTGGCCATGCCCTTCGGGTGTTGGTGATGTTGTTTCACTCGGGAACACGTGTGTCGGCTAGAACATGGCTTGAACCACCTTTTGAACTTGTTATCTAAGTCTTGATTGGGTTTTTGGCTGACCCATGTGTGTGTCAGCCGACCACCTCCTCGGTCACGTTGGTATGGTGGTGGCAGGGGTGTGTCGGCTGACTGTCGGTTGCTGCCGCGGTAGTCGTGAGAATGATTTTCCTTGAAGCGACAACCATTTTGCCTATCGTAGTAGCCACCATTGATGGACCTAGAGATTTTGGCTCCTTTTTGCATGTTTTTGTTCATAACCCTACATGGTTGGTTGATGCATGACACTAGTGGAATTATGAGTGTAAAGCGATAGACTTGTACCAAAACATCGTTATACCTTGCATTTTTTAGTAGATTTTAGGGGTGAAAATGTGCAAATATCATGCATCAACAATGGTGATGCAACAAACCCTGGTTTTCTAATAGAAATAAAAATGGAAAAAATTCAAAATCCAAAGCCCTAGAATGCACAGTAACCCTCTTAATTTTGGTAAAACTTCCTATGGCTTGTCGTCCCTCATATGAACTCGGATTAGTGTGATTCTTGTTTCTCATTTTGTCTAAGATTATGAACTTCATTTATGCACAAACAATATGAATTTTGGTCTCTGTTTGAATTTATTTGCATTTCTTGGGTTTTCTTGAATTCGATAAGAAAGTTAGGGGCAGTGTTTAGGCTCTTGGCTCAGATAGTATTTTGTACGGTTTAGGGTTTTAGCAATGTAGGTTTTATTTCAAGACTCATATCTCTTTGATCTTGAAAATATTTCATTCCTATCTACCCCAACTTGTTTGGGACAAAAGGCTTTGTTATTGTTATTGTTGTTATTGTAGATAACGACATGCCGGATGTTAACGAAATCGGTTGAGAGGAAGATACTGTGTTCAATGAGCCAGGCAAGCACCTCCTTTTGACCTTGTTGATCCCATATTTTAGTATTATGTATATATATTGTTTGCTCAAACTATTATGCATGCTTATTTCGGTTAAATTGCTAAGTTGTGATTAGAATTTAGTTGATGCCTACTTGTTGCATTACCTTTCCCTTGAAAATTAAATATCCATGCTGTTGTCACTATAGAAATATTATCCACTATCACTATGGGTATCTGTGGATTTTTAGAGTGATGTAGGTGTCATATGCTTAGTCATGCCTTACATTTTGGATTATGGGGAAATGTTTCAACCAATCTAGAGAGAGGGCAGCCTTTGGTAGTTTGGTTATCAAAATAAAACTAAGAAAATAAGTTAGACTTGGGCGTGTGATAGGTTGATGAAGGGTAGGACACCCGGATTCTTTGTAGACTTGCTCGGGTCACCAAGGACAGAACTTTGTGTTGTTGACCCAAACAATTTAGTGCAACCACATATTCCAGTATGAGATAGGCTTGACTGCAATGGTTCTTGTGGTATTCATCCGTAACCGTGACCACATAGTAAATGAGCTTCATGTCTGTAGGGGCTCTTTACATTTCTACCTAGGGACCAAAGTTTACCAACACAACCAAGAGCTCTCTTGGTGATGGTAGAGGACATCCATGTATTGAGATAAAAGTTCATTGGGTGGTTTATAGTTAGAGCTTGATAATTGTAAAGGCCTTGTTATAACCTTTCAGTCGCACTCTATGTTCTGGGTATAAATTATGCATTGCATTATGAGTTGGTTGTATCATATGGGTAAAGTTGTACATCCTCTACAAAGTGAGATCTCAATCTATTCGAATGCCGTATCCCCCGTCAAGGAAATTGCTTGGTAATACCACACTTGGTTAGATTTATGGTTTAAAAAATGGTTTGCGTGGTGTCGATAGATGGCATCTACTCTAGAAATATTTTGACAAAGCTAGAAATGTTTTGACAAAGGATCGTCAATTATCATAGTTGTGGCAGCGGATCGCCACTTATCAAACTTGCTTATTACGCTCTTGCACTACTTTAAATTACTGCCAAATATTCTTACAAATTGTTGTTTGAAAATCATTATATCTATTTCAAATGAAAGCTCGCTTTGTGCAAATTGATCTAGATAGGACAACCACTTTTGTCTCTGCTTGCATGTCATATAAATGTTGTTTTAAGTCTTGCTTAGTATAATTTTGTACTCACAATTGCTTGTTGAACACTATTAGAACAAGAAGAAGGTGATCCCTTAGTTGGCTACTTTTATGCCGCATGATTTGTAAACAATGATGTCAATTACTAGGGGTCTTTAACCCTGGTTGGTTGCTTGTGGGCTAAGGCATACCATATGGACATTATCTTATTTACTATTTGCTTTCCGCTGCAAGTACTTCTTTATGTGAATATTTGGTCGCTCGACCCTATTTGTGTAAAGCTCAGTATTATAGACATATGTACAACCACTTAATATTATTTTCTACTTTGTTTTATTTATTCTTATATAGATGTGATGCAATGTTGTGATGTGTATGTGCGCGCTAGGCACTGATCATGTGGCTATCACTGTAAACACATAGTGCTTGAAATTGATTTTTTGGGTCCGACATGATCTGATGGGACTAACCAACAGTGATAATATTTGTGACAGTTTTCTTGACAGTTTACCGTCAGTGATATTCCTCTCAAAACATGACGTGGGAGACATTTTTCTGTGTACACAACAGCTATTCATTGCACACAACAGCTACAGAACAGCACAGACATGTCCTTGTACCACTACCAGCCTGGGGACCTTTCGTGACAAGGCAAAACCGTCACGAGTAAGGAATAAACTGTCAGGAAATATATTCGTGAAATACAGCGAGGAATATGAGCACGCAAAAATTCCTTTCTGACTGACGGTTACCTGACAGGAAAATAATTCTGGACAGCATTCCCGGACGGTAACCGACAGGAAAAAGTTCCCGCTGGCATTTCCTAACGGAAGCCCAAGCCAGGAATTGTTGATCGACTGTAAACATGTTACCAATACATAAACTGTGTGTGTAATCGTTGATCTAGGTCCAAGGTGCCATGACTTCAAGTGTATATGACTACAAGTAGAGAAACGCGGACGCATGTACTCGACATAAACCACACACACTACTAAGGATGCAGGTTCTTTGCCAAAAGGAGGAGGTGGAGGATCGGCACTGGTTGAACTTGCTCCAATATTTGGTTATATGTATGGAATATATGGTCTGAGGGACGCGCATACGATAAAAGGGCCGTGATTTTTTGCAATACGTCAGTGCTAAAAACACATACCCATTTGGGATTTGCAATTCGAAACAGACTACTTTTTTCACGACACTGAAGAATCTAACATAAACTAAAATATTAATTTTCTAGATTCTCAACGAAGCAAGTAGAACAGGCACAAAGTCTAATAGTTATTTTTCTGAGGTGGCCTAATTCCAAATGATCATTTTCCATCTTTGGCTCCATATACGAGTTCACTTTCCGTTCTTTTCTCGGTGAGTCCAGCACTACGGATCGGTACATCTGGTCGCATCAGGCAAGTAAAATATCTTCTCATTTTGTGAATTTAGAGTTCATTTTGTAAAATTCAAGTCATGTACTGCAGACTGAAAATATAAGGTGCACGTATTTAAAGTACAGATTAGAATCTAGCAACACTCAAAAAGTTCAATTGTGAGCTATGCAATATTTTTCAAAACAAAACCTTAAGAAAAGCAGCTTTCTCGGAAACAAAGAAGTTTTATGAAATTGGCACTTAGCTGGTTGGAACATGTTTTCGGGTGGCATTAAGATTTTAACAACTTTTGGAATGCATATTTCGGCGCACAGTATTAACAGTGGGTTATAGCTATATTTTTTTCCTTCCAGTTTGCGTGGTTAGGTACTCAGATTTGGATGCACAATATTAAAAGTGCATACTACTGAAGTATAATTTTTGGTTGCTGCATCCAATTTTTTTTTTTGCCACTTTCTTTCCGCTATTTAGACACACAACGTCAAACAAAAAACAAAGGCAAATTAATTCCTACTATGAGATGAGAAGAGCTATATTGCCAATGCATGCAACCAAGCACATAGTAGTAGTAAACCCGTACAACTTGGTATAGCCCATGCATTTGATCGTTTGTGAGTACATGGTACATGTGAGATGCTTTTTGTCCACTGCTAGCCAGCTTCCACTAGCATCAAGCATCATCGATCGACAGATTGTACAGGAAGGCTTGCTGACTCGGCCATTTCGTCGCTGCATGCAGCACACTTTCGGCCCGCTGGTTTCATTTTGAGTTTTTAGTTTTTGGCTTATTTTTTATTATTTTTAAATTTTGTCTTTTTTGATTTTTTTTTTGACTTTTTCGAGCTTTTTTGCTGGTTCTTTTTTTCTTGTATTCGTGATAGGTTAACTTGTTTTTTCTATTTTTAATATTTTTAAATTTAATTATGTTAAATAAATTACTATCAACTATATTAAAATTTTAGTTATAAAGCACCTTTTGGATTCGTGATAGGTTAACTACATTTGTTAAATAATTTAATTACGTTAAATAAATTACTATCAACTATATTAAAATTTTTCTTGTATTCGTGATAGGTTAATTTGCTTTTTTTCTATTTTTAACATTTTTAAATTTAATTACGTTAAATAAATTACTATTAACTATATTAAAATTTTATTTATAAATCACTTTTTGACCAAATGAGCGGCACCTCAAGCATCTGAAAATACTACATACTTGCCGGTCTTCTTACGGCATTATGCAAACTGCCAGCACAGTGACACTACAAATAGGCCTGCAGGCAGCACTACTATTCTCATCCTGGCCAGTAGCCTAGCTAGTACACCTACAGACGAGCAATAACTGCGAAACCACGCACAAACATGGCGTCCAAAACCTTTCTTGTGCTGTGCTTGGTCATGACGGCGTCTGTTCTCGTCACGCAGGAGGCGGTTGACGCCAGAGAGCTGCTTGCTGATGGGAATGGTCATGGTACGCACATACATACATGTACAGTACATGCACGTCTATAATTAAGCACTGTGTGTATATGCGTGCTAAACATCTAATTTAATGGTGATTTTATGCTTTACATGTTAACGTATCTACGTTTGTATGTATCCACTTAACCTGTAAGTGCACATAATTTAATGGAAATTGTAAGCTTCTTGCAATTGCGCAGGCGTCGTGCATGTCGATGCTGATATTGGAGGCTCCACCCGTAGTCCTGGTCACATCGGTGGCGCTCCAGGTTCTGTCCACATTGGAGGCGACAGCCACGAGGCCGGAGGATATGCGCAGACTCATCCGTGAAGGCATCCAGTTATGTAGTATTAAACTATTGATTAATTAGAAGCAGTACTTTGTCTCCAATTTAGATGCTTTTCCTGCTTGATTACCAAGACATGTAGCTCCTCCCACGTGTTTTTCATTGAAAATGGCCGTATCTCCGAGGGTGGAGTGGAGTATATGTACTGGGTGAATAAATCAAACAAGTAAATGTTGTGTTCGAGTCTTGCTACTCCATGTATGTGTCAAATATCTAATATATCTACGCAGCTGACTTTGCTCGCAAAATGGCGAACCGGTCATCTTTTTGACCACAGCAGTCCGATCTTACTTCAAGGCTATATGCGCCGTTGGATCCGGTCCTTCATCACCATGTCTTCCGAGAAACGTCAAATTCTTTCTCCACGCCTCCACCTTATGCGTCCTGGCCCGCATATCCCGCAATGCGCCGCTCGAATCAACGCATCGCAGCCTCATCGTCTCTACTCGCACCTCCATCAGACCGAGAGCACCTAGCCCTACAGCTGGGACTTGGGCCAGGCTATTTTGGGCCAGTCCGAAGCATAACCGTCACGGCACGACCCAAGCACAGCCCAGCCCGACACGTCGCGGGCCGTGCTGGCACGGCACGAAGGGTGGGCCGGGCCGGGCCTCAAACTTCGACACGGTGGGCGGCATGGCACGGCACGGCAGATCGTGCCGTGCTCGGGCCGGCACGGCACGGCGGGCTCCGGCGGCACGGTGGCACGGACAGCGGAACGGGTGTTGGGGGCTCGGGGCAGTCGGGCGCCGAAGGAGCCGGGAGGGGGCGACAAGGGAGGGGGCCGAGGCGCCGGGCCGCCAGGGGAGGGGGCGGAGGCGCCGGGGAAGGGGAAGGGGGCGGACTGGCGGAGGCGCCGGGGGCGGTGGGGGGAGCGGCGGGGGAGGGGAGCCGAGGAGGGGGCGGCGGGGATGGGGGCCATGGGGCGGCGGGGGAGGGGGCGGCGGGGAGGGGGAGGGGGAGCGGCGCGGGAGGGGGAGGGCGGCTGGGGAAGCGGCGCGGGAAGGGGAGGGGGCGGTGGCCGGTGGGGGAGGCGGGGTCGCCGGGACTCCGGGAGGGAGGGAGGGCGCGGTGGCCGGTGGGGGAGGCGGGAGGCCCGGAGCCGAAGGGAGGGAGGGCGCGGTGGGGGAGGTGGGGTCGCCGGGACTCCGGGAGGAAGGGAGGGCGTGGTGGCCGGTGGGGGAGGCGGGAGGCCCGGAGCCGGAGGGAGGGAGGGCGCGGTGGGGGAGGCCGGACCGGAGGCGCGCGTGACCGCGTGAGGGCGTGAGGCCCGGAGGGAGGGAGGGAGGGAGAGGGACGGTCGGAGGGAGGGGAGCCAGGGGGCCGCCGGAATAAAGGTGGGGGGATGGGGTCATGGGGGTGACCGGGATTTGACGCGCGGGGCCAGGCGTCAGGCGACATGGCAGAGCGGGAATGGTTGGACGGTGGGAAAAAAGGATGGAGGAGGGGACCGGATAGACAAAAGAGAAAGATGATGTGAAAAAGCTGATAAAATAAAGATTCTTCACAGAAAACTAACATTCGCGGGCAACGTTTAGAAAATAACGATCAGAAGAGTAACGTTCAGACTTCAGAAGGTAACGTTCGGATTTTTTCCTTATAAGTTCACTTCCTCCGCTCTGCATCTTTCCAGCATAATCGCATTGCTTTATTCTTCACTCCCTCCGCTCTGCAATTTCTTCCGAGCATCACAGATTAACAAGCTCCATTTCTTCACTCCTCTTCACATTTCTTCACCGAGCGTCTTATTTATTTCTTCTCATTTGACAAGTTTATTTTCTATATTTTCTACATTTGTACTCTTTATTTATTTATTTATTACTTCTAATTTCACAAGCATATTTATTGTATTTATATTTCTTATTTATTAATTAATCACCATGTTACCAAGAAGCCGTAGTACCAGGGAGCAATCAAGCAATATGCAGAGAAATCGAAGCTCGAAAAGGACAGCGGGACGACTTAATGTAAGCTCTCGCCGTCGCTCCCCTAGTCCTCCTCCGACCCCCATTGATGCTCGTCGACTCTCGCCAAGCATGGGAGACTACGGCATGGATGACCGTCATATGGACGGTACAGAGGGCTATGAGGAGTACCAGGGAGCAACGGGGACACTAGAATTCTCTCCCCCGTCCACGGACGCCAACATTGGCGGGTCTGCACGAAGGGCGGAATGCTGGAAGCACATGACCTGGAGCCAGGAAATCCGAGACGATGAAATGGTAGATATCGCAACTTGTAATTATTGTAATGCTAAATTAAGTGCTTGTACAGCTGTAGGGACGGGACACTTGAACCGCCACTACAAAGCATGCTTACGCAAGATGGCGGCACAGGGCCGAGGGAGAGGAGGAGTACAAACACAGCTGAACTTCGAGGCCGATGGCTCTGTAAGTACTTGGGTATACAACCCGCTTAATGCACGTGAGGAAATTGCTAGATATATAGTTTCAGAAGATCAGCCGATTAGGATGGGTGAAAGTCGCGCATTCGAAAGAATGATCCAACGCGGCTTTTGCCCACAGTACCAACATATTAGTAGGAGGACTACTACATCCGATATTTTACGGATGTATCAAAAAGAACTGGTAGAGTTAAAACAACAATTCCAACAAGTTCAGTATTTTTTTGCCATAACCTCCGATATTTGGACATCATCCCACCAAAGAAGTGCATACCTTAGTGTTGTAGCTCATTATTTAGATGATAATTATAAACTAAACAAAAGAGTCATAGGATTTAAACTAATAAATGAATCGCACACGGGAGAGGCAATTGCTGAGCGTATATTATATGTACTTGATGATTTTAAGATAGATAATAAAATTGCTTCTATAACTCTAGATAACGCATCGGCAAACACAACGGCTATAAACATCCTCACCCCAAGATTACAAACATATATTGGTGGTTATGTCCTCCACCAAAGATGTGTATGCCACATCTTAAATCTTGTTGTTCAAGATGGTATGCAAGTAATTGGAACATATCTGAACAGTATCCGTGATGTTATTCGTTACCTCGCAAGTTCTCCACAAGTGGTAGCTAGGTTCGCGGAGTACTGTGCAGCTAATGGGAAAGAGCCAAGAAAATTTGGCCTTGACATGAAGGTGAGGTGGAACTCAACATATATCATGCTAAAAAAGATACAAGGTTACGAAAATATCATATCCATTTTTGTCAATGCTAACTGTCAAAATAATGAATTGCTAGTTACTAATTTAGATTGGCAGGTTGCTAGTCATTTTCGAGAGTTTTTAAAATATTTTTATAAAGCAACAAAGGTTTTATCTGGTATTTATTATCCTACCTCTTGCTTAGTTATAGAGTTTATTTGGTTAATTGCAGATAAAATTGCTAAATCTAGGGACGATGCTATTTTAGGCCATGCCGTCATAGTAATGGAAGAAAACATTTGTTAAATATTTTGGTTCTCTTTCACACTTGTATTGTTTTGCTATTATTTTTGATCCTACAAAAAAGTTGGCAGGTTTACAGGAAGCTATGGAGGGGATAGGTGAATGTCCTGGCTTAGATTTTTCAGAAGCTTTTGAACATGTCAAAAAGAAGCTTTTTCGTGTTTTTCGTTTGTATCATGATAAGTTTGCCAGCAGCGGAAGATCGGAGGCCTCACAGCTGACGCAACATGGGAAGACAAGCATTGGATCACACTTGTGGAAGAAACTAAAGGGCAAGTCTACTTTTTCGTCCTCTCGGTCTCAGGCATCCTCCAAGTGGAATTCTGTCTCGGAGTTGAACCACTATTTGGAGCATGATTTTGCAAACATTGATCCTGATCTTACTGATGGAAGCAAGATAGACTTGCTCGAGTGGTGGAAGAACAACAAGCGGATCTTTCCTGTGCTGTCACATTTCGCACGGGATGTTCTCCTGGTGCCAGTGTCCACTGTCTCTTCAGAAGTGACTTTCAGTACGGTAGGGAGAATAATAGAAAAGAGAAGATCATCCCTTACGCCAAGGATGGTGGAGGCAATCACATGTGCCAAAGACTGGGAATTAGCCAAAGAGCGAGAACAACATCAACTGGAAGATCCCGAAATCGTACAGGCGTATGCTGACCTAGACATTGCCGAGTAGATATTATCTACGCATGTTGTAATATTTTGTATATACATATATTATTACTGTACTCTTTTCCTTACTCGGGAAACCCCACTCTGGGGCGTAAGGTTTTTAACGAGGCAGTAACATTGTATTTCTAAAATATCAAAGAAATTTCACTTTTTTCCGAAATATTTATGTTGTTGCGTGCCCATATTTTTATGCAATTAATTCAATTTCAACTAGTTTTAAACGAGGCGGGTACGATAAAAAGGAAGATGACGACCATCGCCACCGCCTTCGCGTATAGTAATTTTGGGCTGGGCTTGGGCTGGCACGGCACGAACGCTGGCACGGTGGGCTTTGGGCCGTGCTTGGGCCTAGCCGGAGGCGTCGTGGGCCGGCACGGCACGGCACGGCACGGCGAGATGACTGGGCCGAGCCGACACGGCACGAAGCACGATGAGCCCGGGCCGTGCCGGCACGGCACGACCCAAGTCCCAGCTCTGGCTAGCCCTGACCACCTTCTCCACCATCCGCACATCGGTTGTTGATGCCTCATTGTCCTCCACATCTCCCGCTCCACCCCGTAACGCCTTCTCCCTGTTCACCGACATGCCATCCTCTCTCAGCCTCCTCTACTGCCCCTCCTCCCTACATCGTCGCCTAGCCTCTCTGCGTTGCCACCTCCTCCTCTCACACGCCACCATGTCGCCTCTACCTCCTCTTCCACACCGCTGCCTTCCTTTTGCCCATGCTGCTACCTCCTCCTCGGCTAGGCGTCTCCCCTTCCCCCGTGCCACCACCTCCCTGCCTCCCATACTCTCTGCCACCGCTGCCAACCAAGGAAGGACTGAATAGGAGGCTAGGTCCCAGATGCGGCCACATCCAAGCCGCCTCCACCTCCTGTTCTCCTTATATCGCTGGTGCCAGGGACGTCTCCTCCTTGTCCTCGCAGCCATCTAGGGTTTTGGCGACCCAATGTCACCTCCGGTAGATTCCACTGCTTGTGCCAATGAATTGACTTCCCAACCACCGGATTCGCCTTCAAATAGACCTTCTACACCAGGGAAAACATTTCTGATGCATAAAAAATATCAGAACCTGCTGAGAAAAGTAAATTTCGAAAATTTCAGAAATTTTCAGAAAAATTTGGTCAAAATATTCAAATATACAATTTAAATTCAAGAAATAAAAAATATATTAAAAATTACCAAATCCTAGGAAAATATCAGTGACAGCCACATCCGTGCCATCTTCATGCCATTGCCGTCTCCCCCTCCTTTGCCGGTGCCGCCTCCATTGCTGGTGCCGTCGCCCCTCCTCCCTTGCCGACTTCACCTCCCTCCTCTCTCATGCAGATGTCACCTCCGCTGACCCTTCTCCCGTATCGGTGCCGCCTGTTGTAAAGTAAGGCAATATTTTAATTCCAAGTTTTATTAGGAGACAAAAACAATAAACTAATGATGCAAAACTCACAATTAACAGCAGGCTACTCATCATACTTCAGAATATACTCAAGAAAGAATATAGTAATCAAGTCGAACATGCGCGCGAACGACTTGTTAGCCTGATGAAGAACAGGAAGCCGCGTAGGCTTGACGCATTGCGGAACGTAGATGACGCAGTGCAGTGAGCGGTCGCGTAGATGCTGCCTAGAAACCTTATTGCCGCTCCCGTGCAGGTATTCTCTGCGGCAATGGTTCGGAGATAGCCGCTCTCCCTCCTTCCAGGTGTACGCCGGGAAGAAAGGTCGACGAGGTTCAGACAGTACAGTACTCGAGCACAAAATCGCAGAGAAGGAAAAAATGGAGGCAGTCGGATTCTTCTTTACACTCTGGACGTCTCCAGGCATATATAGACAGACTGATAACTAACATGATTAAAACAGTCATTTACCCATTGGTAACTGACACATTCAACCAGCCATTTATCCACTAGTAACTGTCTATCATCAAAACCCAATTAAGCCTCAAATTCAAACGTTTGAATCTTATTCAAACTGAGAGAGTGAGGTGCATGGTTCAGCAAAATAAAGATGGACTTGGTCTGCTAAGTGGCGCGCCACGTCACAAGTCACGCGATTTTCACGCGAAAAACATGAATACGAGCACGCGTGCGTGTGCGCATGTGTGACTAGACAGAACCATCCTCATACCATCTCTTTCTATATTCAAGGAGTGAGGGGATTCCACCTTATAAATCGGTCTTCCGTACCCTGCCTTAGCAATTGGTACTATACCATGCATACTTTGAAATTAAGGAAATAGACTATAATTAAATGGGCCAATTTCTAACACCGCCTACCCCCGCTCCTTCTCCTGTGCCGACGCCGGCTCCTCCCTCCTTCCGTGCCGGTGCCGTACCGCCTCCCCCTGCCATTTCTCCCGTGGCACCTCATCTCGCGGTGGGGAATGCCGGACAGAGATGTAATATGAGAGAGATGGTGTGGTGGGTTGGGCCAAAAATTCTAAACCGACCGAATTTTTTGACCGGATTGTGCTTTTTTTCGATGTGGGCTAAGAAAACCGAATTTTAATGAATTTCATGAAATTCGGCACGAAATTATTTTCCCTGTTCCACACTACCAAAATCCACCTTCCTCGCCGTCATCCGAGGACGAATGATGGGAATAGCGTGACGATATGCAGCGCCGGTGCGGTACTTTCCACGGTGATGGTGCATTCGACGGATGCAGCGACTGCGCGGAAGCCCCATTGTAGCTCCATGGTGATGGTGAGGACAGCGGTGCCGCCCACATCTCACTGCTCTGACTACGATCACCCTACCACGCCAGAATCCTCATGGTGGTTGATCAGTCAGGCCAAATTGCACCTGTTTCTCAATGTTTCCTACTCTGACAGCTGCCGAGGGGGCCCAGAAGCCTACACCAACCTGCAACGTATGAAGTCCAGTTGGTCAATTTCCTGTCTAATTGTTTGCGCTAGACAGATTGCACAGATAAATATATGGCTTGTGCAAATTATTTATTAATTTGTGCCAAATTTGTTCAAACAATTGTTCACGGATTTTTCAAAAATTAGCAAAAAGATTAATTGAGTTGATGATGTAAATGACATACTGCTCGCATCTAAAAAAATTCAGCATCTTAACATTCTCCTAACCTTAGCAATAATGTACTGAATTCACAAAGTTGCATGCTCGGCAAATCAAACGAGATGCTGTATATGAATGAATATAAAGCACTAGAAGGTTCTCATATGATATAGTTTAGTCAGTACGCAAACATTGAAGAAAAAAAATGATGTAGTCCTGGTATGACGTGGAGTTCGATGGCCTTGCATTATTTGCTTTGGCAGTAGCAATAATGTCGGTCTTCCTTACATCACCATTCTCTATGGACACGCGGCCATGGGGCATGAATTTTTCATGAAATGGGCGCCGCTCCTCACTACCAGGCATAATTACATAGAACATTGAAATAGAGAATTGTTTAGGACAGTTCCAGTACTCCATATAGGATAGTGTCTATGGCATTAATTAGATTGTCATATAGAAGTTTTAGATAATGTGACGCTATATTAAATAAGAGAGAGAAAAAACGAGGAAGGAATTAACTGGGTATCATGCAAGACCTAGTTTCTATGAGAAAACCAATGCAATAGACACTACCAAATTTTGCATTGGAGAGATGGTGGTATCTTCATGATATATGGAGAAATATTATGATTGGTGAAGAGGAGAGAGAGATTTTGATGCTTAATTAATTACTTGGGTTATAAATAGACATGGTGCATTGGAGACAATGGTGTCTAAAGTAGTGTCTATATGACATGGCATAGATAGAAACTACTTAAGTGGTTTCTGCACTGGGACTGCCCTTATTAGGCCAATCTCAATGGAGGTTTTATGGAATTTTATGGGCATTAAATACGCTGACATGGCACTGTATTGATGAAGAGAGAGATGATAAAAGTTTCATGGGAGTAGAGAGAGTTTCAGAGCAAGGCTAATAATACAGTCTTTAGCTGGCTGTATGGACACTTACAGCCTACTTATTAGCCTATTTATATAGTAGTTTACAGCCAGCTGAAGGCTGTATGACCCACCCCTTTCTCTCACAAAGTTTCTTGGTTCTTGTGCTTCAGCTGGCTGTAAACTTATATCCCACCTCTCTTCTCTCTCCTCCTCTCTCTTCTCCACCTCAGCATACAGCCTACTAACAGCCTCTTATTATACTTGCTCTCATGGGGATAAAACTCTTCTGCACTGTTTTTAAAATATGGGTGTGTTGGAAATTGGGACATGAAACCTCTACTGAGACTGGCCTTAGCAAATGTAGATGCAAAACAACCATTTATTTGTATGTACTGTATTTGTAGTTTTCAAGTTACGGCGTTGGAAGGCAGACTGTTTTATCTGTGTGGGCTGAATCATTATTGTATGTCACTTTTGACATAAGACATAGTAAACGTTCGAATCGGTCAATAACTAGAACTAAGCAGGGGTAGTTCATGTCAACTACATGTATAAAAAAATATTTTTTTCATCCAATTTCTAATAAAATTGTTGTTAAACTGTTTTACCTTCCAAGGATGGACACATCTGGATAAAGAAAAAGGACGTAACACCATAAAAGAAGCTCACCGAAAACTAAAAGTAAGAGTTCTTCACTACTACAGAAATCCACATTACAGACGGTTCAGAAACGTTATCACAGACGGTTTTCTGAACCGTCTGAATTTATGGGTCAGTGATAATCGAAGTTATCACAGACGGTTTTCGAACCGTCTGTGATTATGAGATTCATAGACGGTTTTGCATTAAAAACCGTCTGTGATTATCAGATATCACAGACGGTTTTTAAATAAAAACCGTCTGTGATATCTCATAATCACAGACGGTTTTTAATGAAAAACCATCTGTGATACATATCACAGACGGTTTTTACTTAAAAACCGTCTGTGATATTCGTTCCTCCTAAATCAAAATCTATTTCTGTTTATTGGCTAGCCTCAGGAAATGCTAGCCATGCCCTCTGAAACAAGCAGATAATCACAGACAAAAAATATACAATTCACACATCTCATTTCCTTTCAGATACATTTCACAGACATAAAACATCCAATTGACATCGCACTTCATTTCACAAACATAAAGCATGCATCCATTTTGCAAATCAATTAATTGAATTGAAATGAAATATCCATTAACAAATGCACAGTTACAAAAGATCTACACTGCATTTGCACTTAGTGATAAGACCAATAAGAAATCATGGTGCGCAGTGAAACCGTCCTCCTGGCTTTATGACTTGAGTCAGCAAAAAGTACGCCAACTCTCTTCGAATCCCTTCAAGATCAGACTGTTTCAATGCAGTTGACGGGATGTACGCAGCCTGTCGATAGGAATATCAATGTGTGTATATATGTAACGTGATAAGTATAAAGCAATTATGGGAAGAGTGACAAACCTTGCGATTGGTGAGCCTCGAGGAATCGAGGAGTAGTTCCATATGTTGGCAAACGTAGTATCCACATGTGTTGCCCGGCTGCTGCTGATGGCACTGCAAAAAATGGAATGTGTTAGTTCAAGAGGCATTAGTACCAACTGTTGCATATGATTAATTAATGTGAAATAGCGAATACCTTAAAATCTCGAACATGTGTCAGCAGGCCTTTGGCCCCGCGCTTCGAGTCACCTCCCATTTCAATGTACATCGCGAACGCCCTACGTAATTCGAAAAAGTTAACCTTAGTCATTCGGAAGGAAAGAAAGAGTACAATGTAGATATGTATGGGGAATATGTATTTATCTATCGATTACTTGGCTGACAACTGTGAAGTCCATTTTATTCTTACTTAGGGAATCAAGATAATATACCTTGTTCTATTTTGGTACAATTACTATTAAAATCCAATGAAAGTTCTGATGGAAGGGCATAAGTACATATTCCTTATTGTGGCAACCCAGCAGTCCTGATGCAATGTACCTCTCGACGAGGGGTGTATCCCGGTCGATGGTATCCTTGGCGACCAAGTGTGGGTCCAAGAAACCAGCTGATGAGTTGGATAATCTAGCTCTAGTCAGCATGTGTCTATATACACACACACAAAAGCAACAAATTAGATATGGCATTTATCAGTATGACATTAACGGAGACTGTGATTGTACACACTTACAGCGTCCAGCATCGAATGATTGAGACATCAAGAGCGTTGAGCGTGAACAGATCGAATAAATCCTCAAAGGCGACCACGAACATACACTCTTGAAGACTGTGGTATAAATCATCCGACTTGAATTTGACAGTGATACTTGATGTCCGTTCTCCCTCTAGCTTATTGGACTGCTGCATATACCACGTGTGCAATTGCATGCAACTATATGGTAGCCTTTGGAGGTCTTTTTGCTCGAGCAACGGCTCGCCAAGCACGAATTTGCGGGCCAAAGGTAGGTACGGCTTATCATCATTGGTCTTCTTTGCTTTGCCCTTGCTAGCCTTGCCGCCTTGGCTATTGGTCGACTTCACGGCAGTCGACTTTGAAGGTAGCAGCGGTGCAAATTGCTCTGGCGAGAATAGGACCCGTGGAGATAGCACCGGTGCAGTATCCGGTGGTGGAACCAACTGGTCTTGTAATGGAGATAGCACCAGTGCATGTTGCTCTGGTGAGAGTATGACCCGTGGAGATAGCACCGGTGCAGTATCCGGTGGTGGAACCGACTGGTCTTGTAATGGAGATAGCACCAGTGCATGTTGCTCTGGCGAGAGTATGACCCGTGGAGATAGCACCAGTGCAGTATCCGGTGGTGGAACCGACTGGTCTTGTAATGGAGATGGCACCAGTGCATGTTGCTCTGATCCTGCCACCGGTGAAGAAGCCTCCAGGGAGATGTCGCTTTTGGGCCACTGGATGAATGTTCCAATGGCCTGTCCTAGAGTCACGATCTCGTCGTTGGGGGGCTTCGGTAGCGGGACCACCTCAAAATTGACATGCACACCATCCACATTAACTTTTGCGAAGCCTGGCGCTAAAGCTTGACCGTGCACCATGGCCCCGATACCAGACGAATATGTCTGGCCCCAAGCAGCGTACAAGGGAATAGAGCCATATCTCACTTGGAGCCTGCACTTCGTAGGCTCCTACATAACGATACAAAATTAGCTACTCGAATAGGCCTATCAATAGAGCAAGCATTCGAGAGGTAATAATTATTACCAGGATGTCGTCCACAGGAAATTTGGCCGGGGTTTGCGTCGGATTGGATGCGCAGCTACTCAGACGGTTGTGCGGGCTAGCTAGCACAGGAGCGGCGGTAGCGGCCTGCTGACTTTCTGTTTGTTTCCGCACCTCATCTCTGATTACACCAGCCAGCTCACCCATTAGCTCCTCTCTAAGAGATTCCTTGATCTCTTCTCGTAGCTGTGCATCATGCTCGGCTTTGTTTCTCTTCCTACGCCGATACATTCCGGAGTCATCTTGGAAACCATGTTTCCAAGGAACGTAAAGCCCAAGGCTTCTCGTACGACCCGGGTGCTCCTTGTTTCCCAGGGCCATGGAGAGCATATCATTCTCCCTTGTTCCCTGGAATGATCCCAGGGTAGATTCAAAACTCAGCTCTTCCTGCAAGAGCACGAAATGTCATTTCAATTCGTACGAAGTTGTGGAGTAATTACAAGCTACGTAGTTCTATCGATATCTTACCAGGCGCTGGGACACTTGCTGGTCTGCAGGGTTTCGAAAGGAGACGTCCCCCGATGTCGTTGTAGATGACCTTGCTCTAATCCAATTTCGAGCGCGATCATCCGGGATATTGGAAAACGGCGGGGCGATGTCCTGTGCAGCTGCCAGGTCATCCTCCTTCCTCCACTGCGGGATTTTACCCGCATACCCAGCTGTGCCAAGTCTGTGGGGGTGTGTGTTTTTTGCCTGGAGGGCCTTGTGCGCCGTACTTGTACTTTTGAAATCTTCGGACGTCTTCATCGCCTTGAACTCTTCCCATTGTGGTTCCAGTAATGGGTATTTATGAAAAGACGTTTCGTCCGTCTCCACGTATTTCCTGACAAGCGTGCTCTTGAAGTTCTTTCATACTTTGCACGCCGCTAGGTAGGTTTGTTGTTGCACAGCGTATAGGTGTTCTTCTGGGAACTCGAACGATGCCAAAATTTTGGTCCACAGCTCACGTTTCCGAGTGTCAGGCACGTTCTTCCACGAATTGTATGTGATCTCAATTCGTTCTCGTGCAACTATTCCGACCATGCTTTGGAATGCGTTTACCGCTTTTTGAGGAAGGATAGGGACCCCAGATGCGTTTACCGCTGTGATGGTCTGTCGGCCCTCAGGCTTCTTCGATAGCCCTCTTCCTTGGCGTCTTGATGTTGGAGCGGACGCCTCCGGCGATGATGTTGAAGAATGCGCGGGTGACATGTTGCTCATTTTGTGGGTCTATTAGGATAAGATGAGAAAGTGCCATACCATAAGATAAGAAAATGCAATATCTATCTATTTCGCTCAATATAGGCGATTACAATACATATATATGTGTATATACATACATATACATATTTATACCTACATATATACATATATAATGTAAAAGGCATGTATCAATTAAGACTAGCAACAAGCTCAAGTTTTAATTGATTAATTTGTGCTCTCAAATTGTAGGGTTGCACAAGATTAATCTTGGCCGTCCCGCTACTAAATCATATACTCTTCCTTGATTGGTTATGCCAAATAATGAATTCAGTATTTTGAGCTCTAGATACAAACTCTACAATCTCAAGATCAAGATATATTCATCATGCATATATTCAGACAGCAGTATTCATACAGATCAAGACCTTACAAGTTAACTTTGCCCAATAAATCAGTCTTTTAACTTGTCAAGATTAAATCATAACAGATAAATTTAATAACATGCTATAACCTGAAAACTGCATGATCCGACAGCTATTAGAGCTCAAAGACCGAATGAACCAATCTCAGTATATGAATTTATCATCATCGAGCAACTGTAAATCCCACAGGCAATCTCAGTATATGGAAGATTAACAAACTTGAATATACATGAATGCAACTAAGCAACTAACCATAACAGTAAGCATAACAAACTTGAATATACAGTAAGCAGACACCATAACAGTAAGCATATACATGACAGTAAGCAACTAACAGTAAGCATATACATGACAGTAAGCATATACATGACAGTAAGCAACTAACAGTAAGCATATACATGACAGTAAGCAACTAACAGTAAGCATATACATAATAGTAAGCAACTAACAGTAAGCATATACATAATAGTAAGCAACTAACAGTAAGCATATACTAACAGCATCAAGCATCAACCCTAAACCCTAACAGTAAGCATGAAGCTCGGGGAGGGTTTTGATGACCTTAGGGTTTTGGTGACGGAGGAGGAGGCGGCGACGACGGAGGAGGCGGCGACGCAGGAGGAGGCGGCGGCGACGACGCAGAAGGAGGAGGAGGCGGTGGCGACGGAGGAGGAGGAGGCGACGGGCTCGGGGAGGCGGCGACGGAGGAGGAGGCGACGGGCTTGGGGAGGCGGCGACGGAGGAGGAGTCGACGGGCTCGGGGAGGCGGCGACGGAGGAGGAGGAGACGACGGGCTCGGGATTTAGATCTAGATCGAATAACTGCAGCGCACACGGAAAACCCTAGCGAGAGGGTATATATAGGGAGGTTATCACAGACGGTTCTGAACTTAAAACCGTCTGTGATATCATATCACAGACGGTTCTAAGTTTAGAACGGTTCTAAGGAAACGGAGGATGGAGATCGTAAGATCAAGGAGGCCAACTAGAGCGGGGTAAATAGGCGGTCTTCAAAATTCTTCTTTCAATTAATATGAATTTAAAGACCTATTCTATTTGTCTAATCCAAGTATATAATGCGGAAGCTTGAATCAATTTGGTTTAGCACAAATAGCACCTAGATCAAACAAGTTTACCTAAATTCACCAACACCTTAAGGCTATGTCAAGGTTTGCAATTCTAGGATGATAAGCAATCAATTTAATTCTATGTATATAAATTTCTTGAATATAAATTGAGCACAAGGAAACAAATCACAATTGACACAGTCTTTTTTATTGTGGTGTTCGGAGACTTGCCGGTATTTCCTAGTCCACGTTGAGGTTAGCCCAAAAAAATTGGACTGGCTCCACGAATTAAGCCAAAATACCTCAATCCACTAGTGGTAGCTCTTTCTCGCTCCGGGTAGGTGAGCTCCAACCTTCGCAACTTTGCCGGGTCTTCTCACAACCTTCTTTGAGAAGATCACCACGCACAACGCCTCCAACACCGTCTAAGAGTCGGCAAACTTCAAGAGTAATAAGCAAGCCTCTTGCTTGACTCTCACTACGTGCAATGAATGCACAAACTCAAGTGGATACAAAATCCACCTCTAGATGCAACATATGCAACTAGAGACCTTTTTTCTTACTCACAAGGTGCAACACATGTACAACTGAGAGAAAAAGCTCACACTAGCTCAAGAGAGTGAAATAGAGTACCAAAAACTATATCCCAACCGGCCACAAGGGAATATTTGTACCCCACACTTCGAAACTAGCCGTTGGAGACAAAAATCAGGATTTTCGGAACTACCGCTGTTATAGAAATGGTACTTCCGTTTTCCATCACAACAGCTAGAAAAATAGCCGTTATTCAGTCATTTGCGGAACTACCGCAGTTATAAAAGCGGTACTACTATTTTTCGGAACTACCGCAGTTATAAGGGTGTTACTTCCGTTTTCGGTTTTGCAGCATAGGCGACATTCGGAAAAACGGTCATAACTTTTGACTCCGATGTCGGAATTGAATGATCTTGGACTCTATGGAAGCTTATTCAGAGGGCTATATAATCCATCTATTTGCATAATTTTAAACATATTAGATCAATACAAAAATCAAAATACATCCAAAGAGTCACTACCATGGTCTAATGTCAAAGGAAATAGTAACAAACAATCTTAGACTATGCCAAGTGATAATGCATGATCTTCAACTTTTGCAAAACACATTTGCAAATTTAGATCATGCTACAAGGAGTTGGTACACGGAATTCACCCTTTTGCAAAACACATTTGCAAAGTATAGTCACATGTTGCAAGGATTAGATATATGAGCCTCAACTATTTGCAAAACACATTCGCAAATAATGGCATCATACCACAGGGAGTTAGAGCAAGCGGGATTGAGCTATCAACATATGATGAGACTCAAGCTACTAGATAAGACCCCTCTTAATAGTACATCAAGCCTATACTAGCAATCCGGTCTTCCAACCAAACACCAAGACCGGTAAAATATTATGAACACATCCTTAGCTCTAGCTATTTATACCTTTGCCTTGAGCATCCTCTTGATGTTTGATGATGCCCATCTTCTCTTCAAGTTTGGGTCATTGTCTTCTCATGACTTGATGATCAACTCATGAACTTCTTCTCTTCGGAATCTTAATGTGCATCAACACATAATGCATCCTCTTCTTGATAACCTGCAACTCAAGACATCATCTTAAGTCGTCATTATCATAGAAGCTAGCTTATTCATCCAACTCATGGAAAATATTAGTCCCACAAATCGATTGTCATTAACTACCAAAACTCACTATTAACTTATAATGGAGGGACTAGATTCTCAATCTTTTTTTGGTAATTAATGATAATCCCAACAAATAATGAGATAATGACTTGAATGTAAAACCATTTAAACTTAAAGTGCAGTACTACCGCCATTATAAGTCTGGTAGTTCCGCTCTCTAGTAGCTTCAATTTCGTGCACGGTACTTCCATTTATCTTGAGGTCCAAACTTGATCCACTCTGGAAAAAATATACCGCCCCATAAATCCGGAACTTCCGGGTTCTGGTAGTACCACTCAAGAGTTGCAGTCATACCGCGCTGTGATAGTTCCGCTGTTCAAACTCCGGTACTACCATTTTTTTCTTACAATGCATAGTTGGCTTGTGAAAGCATCTAGACCCCTAAAAATTGGTTTTGGTAATTGATATATTTACTTGAATATGGGACTAACTTGTTTAATGAGCATGCGAGGGTTTAGTCCATATGTGGGCAACAAGATGCAAGCCAAAGGATATAAAAGAAGACTCAAAAGTGGCTCAAGACAAAGGTATACTTAGAATATGATCCCTTTTTATCTTTTACCGGTCTTAAGGAAAAAAGGTGGAAGACCAGGTTATAGGGTAGAAAATCGTACCATAAAGAGGGATCATGGCAAGTAGCTTGACAGCAAATTTATGTGCCATTTGGATCAATTTAGAAGCATGCATTCATCAAAAATCTGTTTTTAAAATCATCTCTGTGCTCTGTCTGGAAGAGCGGTAGTACCGCTGTTTTGAACGTCGGAACTACCGGAGAGCGGTAGTTCCGCGCCCAGAATCGGTACTACCGGCGACCGGAAGCTCCGGATTTCGAGCGGAGCCTTTTTTCCAGAGAGCACCCCAGGATGCATCTGAGTTCTTGAACGGAAGTACCGGCGCTTTCAACGCCGGAACTACCGCGGGGAGCGGTAGTTCCGCATTTTGGAGCGGTACTTCCAGAGCCCGGAAGATCCGGAGGTTGAGCGGAATGTTTTTTTCCAGAGAGCTCCTCTGGATAAAATCTGGATTTTCGCAGAGCGGAAGTACCGGCGATTTCAACGCCGGAACTACTGCAGGTTGCGGTAGTTCCGCTATCCAGAGCGGTACTTCCGGAGTCCGGAAGCTCTGGACCGAGAGCGGAGCCTTTTTTTCCAGAGAGCGCCAAATTTAGGACTTTTGGATTTCCGAAGAGCGGTAGTACCGCACCGACTTTGCGGAACTACCGGCGAGCGATAGTACCGCAAATTACAAATGGCGGTAGTACCGTGCCGCCAAATGCAATGGTCACAGCAGAGCTCTGACATAGTCGTTCTGTCGCGAAGATTTGGTAGCAGTAGTACCGGCCCCATAAGGGCGGTAGTACCGCTCATCCTGAATTTTTCAGGAATTTGTGCCAAACGGCTAGTTTTGGTTGGTGGAGGCTATAAATACCCCCACCACTGCTCAAAGACAGATGTTAGAGACCCATTGAACATTCTTTGAGCCCTAGAGCATTCATTCCACCCTCATACTCACTTTGTGCATTCAATTTGAGGTGGTTGAGCAAATAGTACTAGAATTCATTAGTTGATCCATTTGGCACTCATTTGCATTCAAGTGAAGCCCAGGTTTATTACTCTTAGTGCTTGTCGGCACTTGGACGATTGGGCGGAGGTTCGATCGGTAGTCTTGTGAAGGTCAGAGCTCACCTACCCGGAGCGGGGAAGAGCTACCACTAGTGATCGAGGTGCTTCGGCTTAATTCGTGGAGCTGGTCCGATTTGTTTGGGCTAACCTCAACGTGGACTAGGTGAAACCGGTAAGTTTTCGAACACCACAGTAAAAATATCGGTTGTGTTCATTTCTCTCTTAGCTCTTGTTTATTTACTTCATTGTGATCATTTGCTTGCTTAGAGCTAGGATTGCTATATTCTTGACTAGAATTGTGTAGGATTAATGCTTTACATTCTTGCTATTTAAAATTGTGAAGAATTAATCAAGTTAAAAAGAAAAATTTAAAATCCTCCTATTCACCCCCCTCTAGTCGGTATCCTTGATCCTACAAGTGGTATCAGAGCTTGGTCTCTCACAATTAGACTTAACCGTCTAGAGAGAAAAGGATGGCTAGTAAGGGGTTTGCAATAGGCAAGGCACCACTATTCGATGGCTCTAATTATGCTTATTGGAAAATTAGAATGTCGATTTATTTAAAGGCTATGAGTCCTCATATTTGGAAAGTTATAAATGAGGGTTATGTCATGCCACTTGATCCATCGCACCCAACGGATCAAGACGGGCGCAACGCTCATTTAGACGCCCAAGGCATGAATGCTCTCTTTGGAGCCTTAAACGCGGACGAGTTCAATAGGGTGAGCAATCTTGAGACGGCTCACGCTATTTGGACTACCCTTTCCGAAATACACGAAGGGGCGTCCACGGTTAAGGAGGCCAAATTGCATCGGCTTAGGATCAAATATGAGACATTTGTAATGTTGCCCCATGAGGACATCAATGATGTACACAAGGCTCAACAACATTGTGAATGAGCTCAGAGGCCTTGGAACTAACCTTTCCGATCTTGACATTGTGAGAAAGATGCTTAGGTCCTTACTGGAGAAGTACGAGATGTTGGTGACACTCTTCCTCAACTCATCGGAGTTGGCAAGAATTTAAAAAGAAAAATTTAAAAACCTCCTATTCACCCCCCTCTAGTCGGTATCCTTGATCCTATAGCTTGAGAATTTAAATTCAAATGCATGCATGACCTTTGTCTCGAGTCATGTCAATCTTCTAGTCAACATTAGCATGCATCTCCAACTTGTTAAGCAAAATCAGGGACTAAACCTTTCAAACACTTGATAATCATGTTAATCCCATATACAGATAATTGAGTATAAATCAATATAAGTCAATGTGAGTATATGCACCAGTTTTATGTACTAAAAGGATATGTTTCAAAGTAGAGATCCCAATGTATGTGAAAAAAGAAACATAGATCAATACTAATGAAACCACAAAACATAGAGTGAACTCCCCCTAAATGTGTGCTTACAAGAATGTGTAACAAAAACATATGCACATATTCAAGTTAGACTTTTTATGGAGTTCAACCTATATATTGGATCTTAGAAATGCAACAAGATATAAGAATATAATGTCGAATGCATACCTCAATGATTTCACCTTTTTTATCCATGTAAGATTAAGTAATATCATAAGTAATAAACAAAGTTAGTCTCTCAAATGCATTTATCATTATCACCAAAACTCATAATGATATTTGTCATTATCACCAAAACCATCTTAAATAGAGCCTTAAATGGAGCTTGATCTTTTAGAGATTCAGATAATGCAAGTACACTAGTACTCTGTTTTACCTCATCTATTCCATGCTTCTATTACTAGTTATGCAAGAGAAAAATTCCAATAGTACTCGATACTTTGTGTTTTATACATCACTGCAGATAAATGTCGTTATGTTAATATGTTTGTTGCAATTCTATTCCCGTAGATAAATACTTTTTGTATGTGATCACCTCGATCTACTGAGTCATGATGCATGAACAATTACTTAGTTGCCTTATATTAAATTGAAGTGAGATACTGTCCCAAAAATAAAACTCCATTTTCTAGGAGATTAAAAATGCATAGATGAAAATAACATTATAATACGTTTTTGTGTATCTAAATATCGATACATGATAGGAAGCGAGCGGTTGGCATTAATTACGATGCATGAAGGTATCAATAGGTAACAATAAACTTTAGGGGGCAGATGGTTGGAATTATAGTATGTTCAGTTCATCTAGCTATGTTGGACCGATACTAATAATCAAATGTTGGACCGATACTAATAATCAAAGAGGATGAATGTGAGAGACTATGTGGAAAGGTTTTGGTTGTGTTGTGAGGAACAATTGGCACTGAGATGTGAGATGAATATGTAGTTTTGCAAAAGGGCTGCAAATCTAGAATTTCATAGTACTTTTAGGCCAGGGATGGTCTGATTGGCTTACAGGGGCAGTCTAATTGGCCCAGGGAGGTCTAACCAGCTAGGGTTGACGATCAGACCAGTGGTGCAATAGGATGATGGATGGACATCAAATACTTGTGTAGGAGTGTTTGGAGATGAGTTTACACTAGGTCTCATGAAAAATGAACACTCGAGATGAAATTAGATGGTATTTTCTTGAAATTCCAGAGAGAGTTTTTTCTGCTTGAGTTAAGTGGTCTGACCGGCTCAAGGAAGGTGGTCAGACCGGCTTTGACACTGATGGTTTGACCGGCCTGGTTGGTAGTGGTCAGACCGGCCATACTAGGGTGGTCAGACCAATGTTTGGGTGTGTTGAATCTAGGAAAATGGGAAGTTGGGAGAGTGGATCATGGGGTGATCCTAGAACTCTTATCATGGTCTCATTGTGTTGTATGTTACATGTTTATGTTAATGTGGGTCAAGTTGTGAAAAACTTATGCCCAAAAAATAATTTCTTATTCTTTGAATGTGCATGGATGCTTAGAGGCAACAATGATCAATGATAGGTGATCAGGACTAGGTCAGCGTGGATCAAGGTCTAGAGTGATCAAGTGGAATAGTTGGGCTCAAGCATGGCACATGGTAAAGCGAAGGAATGTGTTCAAATAGAAGGTTTGAGCAACGGGTTGGATCAAGTGGCTTCATTGGTTCAAGTGAGGTGTGGTTCAGTGGGAGATAGAAATGGGAGAGACTTGTGTGGAGGAAAACTATTGATCAATCTACATGTGGTGTGCATGGTGGCTTGCATGACAAGATGAAGACGAAGTAAAAGGAAGGTGCCTGGAATCTTCATCGGGTACATTTATGAAAAATGTCTAAAATCAGAATTAAGGACTACACCGAAACCATGGCACGGGGTGGCGCAAGGGAAGTGGTTTAGGGTTAGGGTAGGGTCACAGTGTGGAGTGGATCAACGCTTGGGTGTGAGCGAGTTGATTCTTGTAAGCACTTTAAAAAGCATGCTTGTGAGAGTAAAACCTATGTTAGTAGGGTTGACAGGTTTCTCCAAGTCCTTAATGGGTCTAGATCAACTAAGAGGGCTAGTTTGTCTAAATGAAGAAGGGGGAGGTGCGCCAAGCTAACAACAAGTTGGTAGGAGAAAATAGATGGCCAGCTTAGTCTAGTTCCTCTCCTTCATGGTGTGAGCAAGAGACAGACTTTTGAAGTGCCCTTTGTAACTAGCAAGCTATATCAAATCATTCCTCTTCATACAATAGATCAAGTTCTTTCAATCCTTGTGCCCTTGTCTCTATTTGGTTGTGTTCTTGATCTTCATTGTGTTGATTTGGTTCTTTTCATGCTCCTCTTAATTTTACTGTGGTCCATGATGTGTAAGAGGCATTAGAAGGTTCTTGGGATCAATCTTTGTCCACCTATCATGCCTTTATTAACCAAGATTCATGATTATATGATTGTGGCCTTTCTAGCTCAAATCTTTGCTTGGATTACCTTGCTAGGATATGTGAGAGATGATCTAGAAGTCTTCATGCCTTAGATCCTCATGAGCAAGAAGTAATTTGTGTTTTAGTGTTTGATGTGTTTTTGGATCTAGATCTTGATCTCTTCAATTGGATGGAATCAAGTCCAAGAACTTATGTTCCTTGCTTTGATTTGGTTCCTGACATCCTTACAAAGGTCCATACCAATTTTGGTAACATTTGGATAAGGTTTGTTCAAGAATCTCGAATTTTTGTTTTTGTCCTTAGGGATTTGTGCCTAAAACCAGGGGAGCGGTCAAACAACCCTATACCAGGTGGTCGGACTAGGCAACAGATATACTAGCCAAGACCTAGTAGTTAGATAGGCCCCTAGTAGTTAGACCGGTCAAAGAATGATTCACGAAGATATTTCCTCCCCTAGTATTCAAAATCTTCACTTAAGGGAAAAACATCATTGATAGATAGAAAAGGAAGAGAAGAGATGGTGACTAGCTCATGATCGGTTGGTAGCTCATTATCGGTTGGAACATGTTGGATCTCGAGAAAATTGATGATTTGCCATCTTCAAGAATGGGCTTCGCACTTTTGCCACTCTCAACGTTGGCTTCGCAAAAATGCCATGTAGTACATTAATCCCTTGATTAGTTTGCCATTTCATCCCTTTAATTCATTTTCTTTTTCTTTTTCTAATTTCAGGGATTAGAAAAGACCCTTCTACCCCTGGCTAATTTCTCACACGCCCTTCCGTCCGCCGCCCTTCCACTGCGCACACGCGGCCGCCCTTCCCCCTGCGCGGCCGGCTTGCCCTCCCGCGGTCAGGTCGCCACGACGACGGCCATGTGGGCGCTCTCGGCGGGGGGCGTGCCGGCAGCGTCCTTGCAGTAGGCCGCGCGGAGGTCGGCGGCGTCGGCGGGGCGCAGCGGCAGAGCAGGAAGAGGTGGTGGCAGAGGGCGGGGTGCTGGTAGAGGCTCATGAGCGTGAAGAGCGCGTTGAGCACCTGGTTGTTGATCTCGATCCAGTGGTTCCTCGATGCCGCCGTGGGGAACGCGCGGTCGAGCAGGCCGAGGAGGAGCAGCACGAGCATCGCGCCGGAGACGCCGACGCAGAGGAGCCAAAGGAGCAGCGCGATGTTCATGGGGTTCTTGATCCAGTCCTTGCACGTCGAGCGTAGAGAGCTCCAGTTGATAGTGATGGCGGCGCTTCCGGCGGACAGGTCGACGCCGGGTTCTCGGGGCTAGAAATTGAGCTTGCAGAACCAGAGCCAGTCCGACCGGTGAGGCTTGTGGAGGAGGTGCTCGGTGAGCGGCGGCACCTTGGCTGGGTAGCTGCTGAGTCTGGGGCAGTGCACGCCGACGTCGGCATCTTCTGTGGTTGCCGCATTGCTGTCACTAGAAAGAACCATTGCTGAACTTGCAGCCTGGAGGAGACATAATTTCAGGGCGACTGAGATTACAAGAATCCGACACACACACACAAAGAAAAAAAGAAACTTTGGGATGTTGCAAGGTAGAAGTTAATTAAGTTTGGGGACAGAAATTAGGATCCAACTTTGTGCAAGAAAAGAAACAGATCAGAAATTTCGGTGCCTATATCACGCTTTTGGTTTAGCCTATGAAAACCGAACAGTTAGCTCCAGGAATCAATGAAACATGGTGCAAAGCAGCACTAAGACCAACTCAAGGAGCCTGAGAAAGAACACGAGCTCCTCGCTATGGCCGGAGAACGAACACGATACTCTGTAATTTCTTTCAAGACTAAACAACACGCAGGGAAATAAAAGGCTTACTTCGAAGAAGAAAGGAACCTTGATGCAAGAAGACAGATTAATTAACCTCAGAGCTGCAAGGAGTAGGGGAAGGAAGAGTCGGTTCTGTCCATGGAATGGAAGAAGAAGGGGTTCCGAAGCAAGTTGAAGGAACAACCCTCCTGAGATATGCACACTCCTTTAGGCAGTGTTTGGTTCAGGGGATATCCCAGGATGGGAGGGGGCCAACCCTTTTTTTGTAGTGTTTGGTTGTAGGATTTGGTGGGGTGGGTTGGACCCAAAAGAAAAGATTCTCCTGAAAAGTGGGTTGGGACGATTCGCCCAAAACGAGCGAACCGCGCCAACCCACTTCTCCTGCGCGCGCGCCTACGCCCTAATCCCCCATCTCCCCCGCGCAGATTTTCCCCGCCGCCCGCGCCCGCTTCCCCATCTCCCCCGCCGCCCGCGCATCTCCCCCCGGCCCCCATCTCCCCGCCGCCCGCGCCCCCTTCCCCATCTCCCCCGCCGCCCGCGCATCTCCCCCCGGCCCCCATCTCCCCGCCGCCCGCGCATCTCCCCCCAGCCCCCATCTCCCCCGCCGCCCGCGCATCTCCCCCCGGCCGCCATCTCCCTCCACGCGCGGCCGCTGCCCCGGCCGGGTGTGTGCGCGCCTCCCTGCCGCTCCTCACGCCGTCGGAGGTCCGATCGTCGTGCTCCGATCACCGTGCTCCGGTCGTCGCCGTCCTCTCCACTGCCGGCTGGATCTCCGCCCCGGCGCGTCCTCCCCGCCGTCATCTCCACTGCCGGCCTCCTCTCCGCCGTCCTCTCCGGCCCACTTCCACCGAGCTCCAGCACGTCCTCCTCTCCGCTGCCGTCGGCCTCCTCTCCACGGCCGGTTTCCTCTCCGCCGTCCTCTCCGCTGCCGTCGGCCTCCTCTCCACGGCCGGTTTCCTCTCGCTGCCGTCTGCATTGCGGTTTCCTCTCGCTGCCGTCTGCACTGCCAGATCTGCAAGGTATACCTGTGATGTGTGATACTTGTGATGTGTGATTTGGCATGTTGTGATATATTGTGATGTGTTGATATATTGCTTATTTGGTGGCTAACCCACACATTGCTAAAGCTTTTAACAATTTGCCATTCAACCATAAGATCAACTGGTTTGCAATGTTTGTTAGTGAGAAGTTTCCTGCACCATAAGCTTGAGTTGTATTAGTGGTTATGTCTTTTGCTTGTATCACATGGAACTATTAATTGTGGTCTAATTACTACTAGTTAACATGTATGGGCTGTGTAGGACTTTTGTTTCTACCATATATACAAGGAATTGTGGTCTAATTATGTATGGGCTAAGTAGAACTTTTGTGTGTACCACTAGACTATGAATTGTGGTCTAATTATGTATGGGTTGAAGAGTACTATTGTGGTTTAGCCATATGTAAGGTTTAATATTGCAATTACTACTGAAAATTGCAAATGAGCATATTTAAATCTGTCTTATACTTGTGCATATGAAAATTGAGTATATGCAGCTATCCCACTCCATTCCTCCATCCAAACAAGAGGTGGGATCACTAGATCCCATTCTATCTCTCCATCCAAACAAAAAACAGGGACTAACCCATCCTTGCAACCAAACAAAAAGTGGGATTATCCCATCCCACATACATGGGATGGAGCTATCCCATCCCACCAAGTCTCCAAACCAAACACATCCTTATAGTAGTAACCAAAATCGAAAAGAACACAGTAACCAACCAACATCGATTTGGTGGTTCCTTTGGCCATAGCTTACAGGGATTTGGTTCATGTTATAATACAGAGATGCACGAGCAAACCTAGCTAATTGGAATTTGAGAATATGCAGAATGCGCAGGGGAAGGGCGGTGGACGGAAGGGCTCGCGACGCTTCAGCTCTCGATCGAAATCCCTCCATGCATCTATGTGAGAAATTAGCCAGGGATAGAAGGGTCTTTTCCAGTCCCTGAAATTAGAAAAAGAAAAAGAAAATGAATTAAAGGGATGAAATGGCATACTAATCAAGGGATTAATGTACTATATGGCATTTTTGCGAAGCCAACGTTGAGAGTGGCAAAAGTGCGAAGCCCATTCTTGAAGATGGCAAATCATCAATTTTCTCGTTGGATCTCTCCCTTGTTACTGGTACTCCCTACCCGTTTTGATTGGCAATGTCTTTAGAGATCCTCCTCAAAGAGAAGGATCTCTCCGGGAAAGATCTTTGCGAATTTTTGTTAACATTTGGATAAGGTTTGTTCAAGAATCTCGAATTTTTGTTTTTGTCCTTAGGGATTTGTGCCTAAAACCAGGGGAGCGGTCAAACAACCCTATACCAGGTGGTCGGACTAGGCAACAGTCATACGAGCCAAGACCTAGTAGTTAGATAGGCCCCTAGTAGTTAGACCGGTCAAAGAATGATTCACGAAGATATTTCTTCCCCTAGTATTCAAAATCTTCACTTAAGGGAAAAACATCATTGATAGATAGAAAAGGAAGAGAAGAGATGGTGACTAGCTCATGATCGGTTGGAACCTGTTGGATCTCTCCCTTGTTACTGGTACTCCCTACCCCTTTTGATTGGCAATGTCTTTAGAGATCCTCCTCAAAGACAAGGATCTCTCCGGGAAAGATCTTTGCGAATGATGTTCTTAGGAGGTATGGCACTTATATTCATCCTCCGTCTTCCTCAGTGTAAGGTTTTATTTTACTTATTAGTTTCTCTATTTCACTTTTTGGTTGTCGGACGAATCTATTGGCAATGTTCTTCAATGTTGCCTTGGCAATGCGTTCAGTTTTCAAGTGAAGAGAGCTTGCGATTACAGCTTTCATTTTTCAGTGGTTTCTAAAGAGGATTTCTTGTTTATGCTTAAAAGCAAAGTGTTACGAAGCATTTTTCAGTTCACTTTCACCTTTGGCGTGATGGACGTGCTAATTTTCGCAAGGAATATTAGTTGTGGTTAAGGAAACATGATAATGAATAGATCTTGGTGTCCCTCATCGAACAAGAAATCTTGTTCTCTGGAAGTGGAAAGCATCAAAAGCAAATTTCTTTTGCAAACAAACCAACCATCAAACTTCTTGATAATCCTGCTTCGATAAGAATTGGTTCAATTTTCTTATGAATAAAAAATGTTTACAACTGCAGAGATCTTCAACCATTGTGCCATTCAAATTGTTTCTGAATAAATGTGATCTCCTCCCAAACAAGGAACCCCACTTGATCTGGCCTGTTTAGCGCTATTTTAATTTCAAACCGAACTTTACCTCACAATCCTCTCCTTTAATCATGGGAAGGGGCTTTAACCAAACTTTCAAATGTGAGCGTTTTTTGCGTTTGGGTCACATTGCTTCAGCATGCATGAACCAAATTCAGTGCAGAGTTTGTTACAACTACGGTCACAAGGCTTATTGCTGCTTCTCTCTCCAAAAATCTACAAAATAGATTTGGGTTCTTATTAAATAGTCCCACAATATAAGGCTAGCCCATGAGTTGGGTGAGAACTCTTCTAGGATGGCATATGTGATTGGCGGGGTTTCCCATAACCTTGGCCATTTGTCTTCCTCTAGTCAGTCTCCTATCCAACTAAAAGCCCCAACTTCATGAACAAACCTTCAAGAAACCCTATCACTGCAGCCATCCCTTGCCTCAATGGCTACCTTTGGAGTGGAGAATCCTAGTCATTTCATCCCAGCAAGGCTAAATATTGAAGATGGTTGTCAATTCCGCTTGCCTCAAGCTACCTTGTCTTCCAAGACTCTCCACCCGAGCTGCATGAAGACTACACCATCACGGTTATGAATCTAGACCTGCAAGAAGAGCACATTGCGCAGGCAGTGATGGATATCAGGGACTTCATTTAGGGCAATATGGAGCTACATATGGTAAGATGTTCCCCACATCCCCTAGGAGTTGGCATCTTCCAATAGAGCTCAACAATTCAGCATGATATGCTAGTATTTGGCAATCATCATCAATTGGATGGACATCATGAGATTAGGTTTCATAGGCATAATGAAGTTGTTAATTGGAGGGGAGAAAACTTTACAAGAACTGGCTGGATTATGATGTTAGGATTTCCACTAGATTACCTCAATCAACATTGCATTGCCCATGTTGTTTCCACCTTTGGCAAGCTCTTAGATTGGCATTATAGTGATAGGATTAAGGGCCGAGTTCTTATTAAAGTTCTCTATCTAACTGTTGAGTTCGTCCCTTAGAAATTGGTCATAAAGAAGAACCTGATGCTGGGTGGCATTGCGAGGGAACGTAACAGTGATACTTTGAGAGGGAACGTAACAATATGGTATCAAAGCCTTCGATCCCAGTGGTTTCGCATTGCGAGGAGACCACGAGCGATGCGCAAAAGCAGAGTGAAGCGTAGTGTAAGGCGATGTGGGACAAGTTGCTTGTCGACGTGAGGAAGCTATCATCAGAGATGGCTAGGAATATGGCCTGTCTCAAGGAGTTGTCATCCGAGATGGCCGAGACTACCGCCAGCTTGAAGGAGATAGCGGTTGATGCGAGGGCCACAATTAGGGGTGGAAACGAGCCGAGCCGAGCTGGCTCGAGCCAAGCTCGGTCTGGCTCGGGTGAACAGTAGGCTCGGCTCGGCTCGTTTTGGAAACGAGCTACGCGAGGGGCTCGGCTCGGCTTGAAATGCGGCTCGAGCCGGCTAGCGAGCCCGAACGAGCCAAAATGGCTCGCAGATGGCAGACAGCAAGCAACAGAAGTAGCAGTTCACGCCGCCTCTTCCCCGCCCGCCATGGCCGCTCTCCACCACCACACCTCTCCTCCCGCCCCGTCTCCTCTCCGGCCACCGCTCCGCTCCACTCCTCCGCCTCCCCAGGAGGCCGAGACCCCTTCGTCTGCGTTCCCGCGCGCCGCTACGACCACGGGGGTGGCGGTGTGACACGCCCTCGGACGCCGCGCTGCAGGACTTCTGGCGCTGGCTCTCCTCCCACGGGGCCGAAGTGGACACGGAGGCACCGGCCGCCGTGCCGGAGGGCCTCGGTATCGTGGCAGCACGGGACCTACCCCGCGGTGAGGTCGACGCCGAGGTGCCCAAGAAGCTCTGGATGAACGTCGATGCCGTCGCCACCTCCGACCTTGGCCTCGCCTGATCCGGTGAGGGGGACCTCCGAGCGATGATTTGGGGAAGGAGGCGGCCATGGATCCGGCCGGGGCCGAGCAGGAGAAGCCAGAGGGGGAAGCTGGAGGCGGGCTGGGGGCCGTCGGCCGACGCCAAGGGGGAAGACAGCTCGGCGGCGAAGGAGAGCACCGGTGGCAGGGAGAAGACAGCTCGGCGGCGGGGGGAGTGTAGACGGCACGGGGGTGAGGGCAGCGGTAGCACACGGCGGTGGGGGTGTGGGGGGCAGCACATGTCGGGAGGAGCACGGTGGGTGGCGGCCGGCGGGATTCATAGCCTTGATGGGAGACGACGACACTTACGGGAGACGAGAGGCTTGATTCATCGAGTAGGGATTCACGAGCGACTGAGTGGGGAATGGGATTTAGGAGACGCGAGTCGCTGGGATGCCCCGTGCCCGAGATGCTCGAGCCAAAAAAGCTCGCGAGCCGGCTCGTGAGTAGCTCGAGCTTGGCTCGAATTTTTCACGAGCTGTAAAGAAGGCTCGGCTCGGCTCGAAATTTCACGAGCTCGAGCCGAGCCGGCTCGGCTCGTAACGAGCTCGAGTCGAGCCACGAGCTTCGAGTTATTTTTCCACCCCTAGCCACAATCCTGCCGCAGGTCACGCCCGCCCTTGGCTTCAAGTCACCACCCTTGCCACAGCTAGCAACCATGCCGGTGTCCTGCTTCATCACCACAAAAGGCCCGAGTCAAGGCTACTGCTACTCCGTGTACAGATACCACCCTCATAGCCAAGTAGCATGTTAGGTGTTCAATGATATGCCTCGATCGATACACTTGCATGCATGCATCTACACTTGCTCTGGCTGTGACCCTGAGTTCTCCTCGACCATCACTGAGCTCGGCACCAACCCAAGACACATCATCATGGCTTCGCCCGCCACCAACAACTCCACCGACACCCTGTTCATGATGCCCACCAAGTGTTCGATGCAAGATCCCAGCCACAACAACACCAGGGAGTTCAAGGCCAGTAGTGATATTCATCATCATCGCCATCACCTAGGCAACGCCCACTAGGCATTTGACATCAAGCCTCAACCCCACCACTGACAACATCCATGTCTTTTCTCTCAAAGGGTGCATCCATGGCCGTCCTAGCGCCTATGGAGCCCTTGACGGTCTCCATGCGGGAGTTGTTCACCAATGTGATGCTTGGCACACAAATGCCCCATAGGTGTTCGATGAATTGTCTCAACGATACTGGCGTGCTGACGTCCAGGTACCTGTCCGAGATGGCCAGATACATGATCTTCCTAGGGCCTACTAAGCCGCTGGCGCTTCCCTCGCTAAGGTTTTAGGCAACCAGGACACCACCATGGCCTCCATGGATGACTATGACCTCAGTATGTGCTGTTGAAGTGCACCCAGGTTAGCGTCCCTCACCATCATGTCCTCCAGAGCCATTGCACTCCATCCAAAAGTAGCGATGGCCACCCCCTGCTCAAGGCAATCTTAAAGGTGTGACAATACTGCTACAACTATGGCTTTCTCATTGCCAGAGTTGCACTGCCCAATTATCCATGTTCACTAGGAAGCATCATTGCCAAAGATGCGGAGGCTTGTTCTGCGGCAGCTGCACCCAAGGAGACACACTGCCCCCCAATCCAAGCGGATTGAGGTTGGTGGCTGCGATGCCACAGTGGGTGTCGATGGGTGGTTGTCCGTGATCACACCGGCCACAACTCTGACTTCGCCCACAACAACCATCGCATGTTTATTGGATGCTTATATAAATGAGGCGAAGAGGGTTTTGAAAATAGGGGGAAGACCTTCATGGTGGTCATGAACAAAAGGAAGATGAGTGTAGTACACACAACAAAATCACTACTGGATTAGTCTGGTGAATATTGCGACATAAAAAAGCTAGGAGTTAGGAGATCTGAAAGTGATTGTCCCAAGATGAAGGAGGCAGTTCATTCTTCATGAATAGGGAAGTTCAATCTCCTAATACAAGGCTATTTCATTGGATGCCAAGTAGCAAACTAAAACATTTGTATACCAATATGGAGTTTTTATGGTGCCTAAGGCTCAACTGATTGCTTCAGAAGAAGGGTAGTGGCATGTTGTTGAAAGTTCCAAGGCTGCTTGTCTAATTATGATATTTTTGGATAGCAGACATGTGAATGTTGGCATAGATATTATCCAAAAGGATTTATCTTCTCTTGCTAAGGATCTAGAGCCTAGAAATCCTAAAGAGGAAGCCCCATTACAATTAATGATGGCTGGTGATGGTATGAAACATAGAGATAATCCGCAAGAGGCAATTTCAGAAATAACTAGTCATAGGAGAGTGTTTGTTTCGAAATTTTGGCAGCCTAGGAATTTCCAGTTGTATATGTCATTTACATGCACAGTTTGTGTGGCCCATCCAAGGGTAGTCAAAGCATACATACACACACTATTATATAAAGAGGAGTTGGTGGTCGTTGGTGCGGTCTCCTTTCCCCTCTCTATAACCATCCTATTTGGTCTAGATCATTCGTATCTCTCTTCCTCTCTCTCTCTCTCAGGATACAACCGCCCACCCTCTCCACTTTCCCCATCTCCTCGCGCATTCTGGCCACCCTTCTCTCTCTGTCGCTTGCTCTCCAATGTTTGATATGTGAAGTTGGTCAGGCAGTAAGTACCGTCTCATCATTTTTTATGACTCCGTTGCAACGCACAGGTCTCTAACTAACTAACTAACTAACTATATATATATAGTTACCAACATCCGATACACGTGTATGATTGATAATTTTTTTGAGTTTGAGTATGAAAATATTTTATACTCTTGATATATTTATGGTAAGTAAGTTTTGAACTCAGTTCAAATTAGTTTGAACTACTTTTGAGTTCAATGCAACTACAGTGAGTATATACCATAAAAATAGTTCAAACTAATTAAACTGAAGTTGAATTTAAATTTTTTCGGAGTTTGACATCTCAAATATACTTTTTTATGGGTATATGAAGATACCCACATCAAACGTTGCGAATCTCGAAGCAAATCAACGGGTATTGATATTGATGCCTAGGCACCATGGTGCATGAAACACTCGTCCTATATATATATATATATATATATATATATATATATATATATATATATATATCCACTTTCCATCTATGATTGATTCAGCATGCTAAATCAATAACTTCCTTTCCAAATCGACGCTTTTTCAAATTAATGAATGTTAACGTGTTTGCCGGATATATTATATATTATTGTACTCGCACACATCTAAAAGCAATCTAAAGACAGAGAGGCTTGGTGCCTAATATATATATATATATATATATATATATATATATATATATATATATATATATATATATATGGCGAATGAAACGTGACAGAGGAGCACAAGGTGTACGCCCAGGAGATCCCCGTTGACGACGTGAACGTCGACATGGCTGCCGCCCTCCGCGAGATGCAGGCCAAGGCCGCCACGGAGATGAAAGGTGTAGATCCTAATGCAACCACATATGAAACAAAAGAGATAGATGTTCGGTCCGAGTTCATCGGAAAATGTTGACTATGCATGTACTCCAAAAGAACTACAGCAGCATTTTAATTCATGTGGAATTGTCAAAAGAGTGACGATCCTCACCGACAAGTTAGGGCAACCAAAAGGATTTGCTTATGTGGAATTTGTAGAAGTAGAAGCTATCCAGGAAGAGGAACCGTGTGTGAGTAAGGGAGTCAAAATCAGAGTGGGATCTGAAGGAATTATTGATAATCAAGAAGATGCCGAGTCATGCTCATGCAACTGGAATTACCAGACCTGGAGCGTGAACAAGTACCGATCAAAATTCTGGACAGTCGCCTCTGGCAAAATGGCACCACTGCTTCTACTGAAGTTTTGGTGCAGTTGGTCAGGTAAGTCCCCTGCTGGTGCTACCTGGGAGGATTTTGAGGAGTTGGCACATCATTTTCTTTATGCTTTGGCTTGGGGACAAGCCAGTTAAAAAGGGGGAGGAATGTTACATTATCTGTGGATAGCTTCTACTGTGGTGGTTTCGGCAAAGGAGTATATGAGTAGACTTGCCAGTATGCGGGAGAAAGGCCCAGCAGCAAGTATTGTAAAGATGACTGGGTTGTATGCCCATTCGGCCCAGTAAGCTTCAGCGTTTGCATCGGCCACTTGGGGGAAAGTAGTATTACTTGTGTGGCATCGTTGGACAGGAGGAGGCATCGAATCTGTAATCGACTTAAGACTATGTTGCTTTTCCCCTTTTCCTTCTTCTTGTTCCCTTCTGCTCCTCTTCTCCCTGTCCCCCAAATCCTGTGCGATTCTCCTTTGAAGTCTGTAAAATCCAGTGCTAATCAGTGATACTTTGAGAGGGAACTAAGAGCATCTCCAAGAGATGCCCAATGAATTCACACCCTAAATCTCTTTTTACAGATCCTAATCACGATATAAGATCCTAAAATAATCATTCCCTCCAACAGATACCCTAAACCAGAAAAACAGTATTGGGAGCCTAGATCATCCTCTATAAGTAGAGAGCGAGAGCCCATTTTTTGGGTGTGTTCTATTTTTGGGAGTCTATTTGAGAATCTGTTGGAGCTACTTTTTACCCTTCAACTCTAAAATTTAAATATTAAGAGCCATATAGAGTATCTCTTGGAGATGCTCTAACACCCTCCAATCAAGGATAAGTCAAGGGTGTTGGGTTGATCTCGGCTAACAGAGTCCGAGTTTGAGGACTGGGGTTGTATGGCACTACATTGGCCATGCAACACATTGCCTTGGTATGCTGTTTTATCGAGAATGGGCTTATGATGTTAGCCTTACGATCAAAGGGGAGAATGTTGGGTTGATCTCGGCTAACAGAGTCCGAGTTTTCAGGGAGGCACGCCTCCACCTCGCGCCTTGATCGGAGGCAGTTACCAACTAATTGGTTTTGGTCCCGGTCACCTAGCGCCATATTAAAAGGATTAGGGTTTTGGCAGGGAAAAGGTTACGAGTCGTTTCTAAGCCTCTCAAACCCTAACAAGACCGATCTATCATGGGCGCTCAGGTGAACGAAGGCCAACGACCTCCAACCTGCTCACGGTTTTCAGAGACACCGGCCGACCATCTTTTGACGTCGTCGGTGACCTCAGTTACACGGAGACAACTGCACCGTCGGCCACCCTCCTCTACTTCATCAACCAAGCACCTCAAGATGGCTTCTCCGACTTCGGGTATGTGACGCTTCCGCACTAATGTTAATGCTAGGTGTTCATGATTAGAGCCTAGGATTAAGACTAATGTTTATGTATAGACTTACATTAAGATCTACATTTGGTATCAGAGCACCCCTAGGATCATCATGAACCCTAAATTAAATTCTTCGAACTCGGATCTAGAGGCTTGGATTTAAGATTAATGTTTAAAGGCTCGGATCTAAAGTTTAGTGCTCGGTTTCAAGGTTTAAGGCTCGGTTCTAAGAAATTAGAAGGAGGTGAATCTTGAACTTTCGCAAAACTCTAATTAGGATCCCCAAAACTCCCACCTCCCGAACCCTAAAAACCCAAATAAGTTTTTAGATCTGCGGCGGAAAACTCACCTTTTGATCTCCGGCCAACCTCCGGTGAAAGGTGCCGCCGTGGCCCTACTCGACGGCAACGCGCGCAACTTGGTCGCACGCGCGCGCCAGCAAGGAGGGCTGCGGGGGCCGCCGTCTTATGCCACCGCCGTCGTAGACGCCGTGCGGGCGCCGCCGCCGTGCCGCGTTGTCGCTTCGCGCGGGGGGCCGCCGACGCCGCCTCGCTCCATGCGGCGGCCGCCGCTGTGCCGCTCCTCTCTGCGCGGGCCGCCGCTTTCACTTCACGCGGGCGCCGACGGTTTATGGTTGTTATTTCCGGCGGTTTCTGTGTTAGTATATTTCTCATATAGCCAACAATGCTTCTAGTGTAATCCAAACCTTTTCCTAATGGTAAGGATAAATCATGAACAAAATTGTTGATAAAGTGATAACCAACAAGATGAATTGGCTGGATTCTTTCAGGATTAGAGCTTTTAGTTTATGCTATAATAACTAAGTTTCAGACATTATGTCTTTTTAATACAGGGTTTATAAGTTAATTATGCTAGATATTATACTAAATTCATCTATATCGACCAAAATCACATATACGGTCTCTCACCGTACTCTCTCTTGTGAACCACCAAAATTTAAAAATTTAAGTAAAAAACTACCGCCCAAAAAAACCCACCTGATATAGGTACTTGAAAAAAATACAAAAGGGATTCCATTGTCAAAATTATACTAATAACCATCAGAAAAATTTTGAAAGCATCAAACAAGACACAGTAGCAAAAATTCCACGAAATTTTTAAGAAATTATGCTCGTTGTGCATATGACTTGGCATTGAGAAACGTCATCTCTACTCTTAAAAGAACGAGTTCAAGGTGATGGTGCGTCCGACGCTCTGCCGCCTCTCACAGGAAAAAAAGCGCCGACATGTGGGCCTCCCTCTGCTTCTCTCCTCCCCCAAAATCGAATGTCGTGCGCTGAGACCTCCTCCCCACAGAATCCTCCGCTGATACCTCCGTCCTCCGGGCGCCTGCCTCCCCACCGAATCCAGTGCGCCTCCTCCACCGCCGCTCCGCCCGTCGCTCCTCCCCTCCCTCCTCCGCCACCGCTCTGCCCTCGCCTGCTCCCCTCCCTCCTCTGCCGCTCCGCCCTCGCCTGCTATCCTTCGCCGCTCTGCCCTCACCTCCTCCCCACCCCGCGCCACCATCGCCGCCTCCCCGTGGCGGCTGGCTCAGAGAGGAAGGGGGCGGAGGAAGGAGGAGGCGCTGCTGCGGCGGGGGAGAGGAAGGAGGCGACGGCGGGGGTGGCGCCGGTTGGGGGCGGAGGAGAGGAAGGAGGCGACGACGGGGGCGGAGGAAGTAGGCGGCGCGACCTCCATCTCACCGGTTGGGGGCAGAGGTAGGAGGAGGCGTCGGAGGTGACCCGAGAGGTTTTCGAAGGTCACCCGAGAGGTTTTCGACCACTTTGGCCATGGTCAAAAGCCACTACGACCACAGTGGCCATGGTCGGAGGTCGCAAGACAGCTTTACGACCACGTTAGCACGAGAGGAAGTCAGAAGTCGAGGCTTTGACTGCCGCGATCGATAGTCGGTAGACCTCAACTATGCCGACGGACTTCGACCACGTTGTGAGGCGGTCAGATGTGCTCAAAGCGCAGTCAGACTCAGTCGGTTGAGGTCGTAAGCGGTCGGATGAGGTTGGAACGTAGTCGGAAGTGGTCAATCGTGATCGAAAGGGCTTCGACCACGGTGAAACTCGGTGTACGTGGTCTGAATGGGTTTCGACCACGGTGCAAAGCGATCAACGTGGTTGGAAGGTGGTTCGATCACGCAATAAGCGGTCGTAGCTTCTGTTACTACCTTTCGACCACGTTGAGTAGTCGTGGCCTATGACCACGTTATCGTAGTTAGCGGTCGGAAGCACTCAGGTGTAGTCGTAGCGCGGTCTGTTGTGGTCGGAAGTCCATTCGATCACGTTATAGACTTAGGCTGAAAGTCGTAGCTTCTGTTGTCTGGTCGTATGGCTTTCAGAAGCGGTCGTATCAGCTGGGAATCGGTTGTAAAGACTTATGAGGTGGTCTGGGTCCAGAAGGGCAGAGCGCGGGCTGGCGCGGGGGTGGCGGAGGAATTTTTGAAGTGCAGAGGGCGGGAGCACGGGCTGGCACGGGGGTGGCGGATGAATTTTTGAAGTGCAGAGGGTGGGAGCGTGGGCTGGCACGACGTAGGCGGCAGCGGAGCGCGGGGGGGGGGGGGGGGGGGGGAGGCGGCGGCGGAGGAGCGGTAGAGGAGGCGTCGGAGGAGGAGCGGGGGAGGAGGCGATGATGGCGCGGGGTGGGGAGGAGGAGGCGAGGGCAGAGCGGCGAAGGATGGAGGGTAGGAGGCGAGGGCGGAGCGGCGGAAGTGGGAAGGTAGGAGGCGAGGGCGGAGCGGCGGAAGTGGGAAGGTAGGAGGCGAGGGCGGAGCGACGAAGGTGGGAGGGTAGGAGGCGAGGGCGGAGCGGCGGAGGAGGGAGGGGAGCAGGCGAGGGCAGAGCGGCGGCGGAGGAGGGAGGGGAGGAGCGACGGGCAAAGCGGCGGTGGAGGAGGGAGGGGAGGAGGCGCACGGGATTCGGTGGGGAGGCAGGCGCCCGGTCGTGAGGAGGGCGGAGGACTGTGGGGAGGAGGCGAGGCGGAGGTCTCAGCGCCGGAGGACTGTGGGGAGGAGGCGAGGCAGAGGTCTCAGCGCCGGACAACTGAGCCTTTGTGTTCAGCTGCGAGTTTTCCTTCGGTTGCCTTTTGAACACCTTCAGTCTCAACAACATCTTCTCTCCACTTCAGGCGCTCCGGTTGCATTGCTCTGTTCACAATTGACGAGGTACATTGATCCATCGCTGGCAATTGTGTATCTTGGTAAAGCACCCTCCAGCTCTTTAACGTCGATGTTATTCTCATCAAAATAACCTGCACACCAAACCATTTCTTATTCTGAAAATAAGCTTCATTTCTTTCTTTCCAAATGCACTAAATAGTTGCTGAAGTAAGCATATTCAATATAACTTAGTTCTTATAGCAGATCCACCATCTGGCCAGACTAAAAGTTGTAAAGTTGTACATGTAATTTATTGTGCTATGTAATTATCTTGAATGTTGTAAAGTTGTACATGCCAGTATAATTTATTTTCTTTGGGGATGAAATTATGTTTTGAACAACCATGTCCTTGCGACGAGGCTAAATTTGCCATTTGTATCATATTATTTTTTTGTCTTACACCTTTCATTTTAGGGAAAGATGTTTTAGCAAGATGTCACAGCCATCAAGCCAAGATCTCAAAGGGAAAAAAGGTTCCTATATTGTAATTCTTGAAGTGCAAGTTTTCAAAATAAAACTTGAGCTTGCATTAATATTTTAAATGAATATTTCGAACAGTGCTGGATGCAAACTTGGCAAAGGGAATGAGATCTTACCCCATTGTTATACCACGAACTCCAACAGGGCTCGTAATACACGAACCATCGGATGGTGTAGGCCCAAATTATGCTTCCTTAGATAAGGAAGTTTTGAACGAAGCATCTATGACTTTTCTTGCTCATAGTACTCTCACTTCAACTAACTTGCATGAAGAAGGAGAGAGCTCAAAGGGTACCACCTTTAGCTACACGTTATATATATGGGAAAACATGTTTTTAATATGCATCAATAAAATTTACTTTGGTTATATCTTAGGACGAAAGCGTTCTCGTGAGCAAGGGAAAGCAAGCATTGGTGAACAAAATATCCAACATGAAATAGCTGCATATAAACGAATCCAAGCGAAACGTGATCGACAAAACAGGTGGTATGCAAAACTTACACCTGAACAAAGGCAAGCAAAGCGAGATCGTGAAAAGGCACGTCGACAGAGTTTTACAACTGAGGAGAGACAAGAGATTAATGCTCATAGAAGAGTACGTAGACAAAATTTACCACTTGAGGAGAGGAACACCAATCAAAGAGCTCGTAGGCAGAGTTTGACACAAGAGGAGAGAAAAGAGAAGAATGCACGCCGTAGAGCACTTAAGAAATGTTTACCACCAGAGGAGAGGCAAGCACTCCTAGATAAAATGAATGCAAACTATGCAACTAGGCGAGATACACCATGTCTTGAATCTCTCGCAATGCAATCCATGGAATGCCCGGAGGGTGGCACCTCATCCATGGAATGCCTGGAGGGTGGCACCTCATCCATGGAAAATTCATCACTATGGCGCCAAACCGACAATATTTCAAATATGGATGATGGTAACCTTCTTTGCTTGATTTTAGCTCTCATTTACAAAGAAAAATGCCATTCTACTCATGTATTCACATCTAAAAGTGATTGTAGATCTAGATACAATTCTTGAAGAGGACATGGACGAGGAGTACTACATGTTCGCCGGTGGAGGTATTATTTTTATTTTTGTCAATCATTGTTTAATCATGGATAGCCCGAGCTGGATGCTTATACTCTAACCCATTCAGACTTGGATGTGGGAGAAGACATAGATTCGAACGATGTAGAAGACGCATCTGTCCAACATGATCCCTATGAACATGTTTACAGTAACATACCAAATAGCACACATGTGCTAAAGACCGTGGCAGACTGCAGCCATTGCGGTGCAAAGAAATTTCAATATGAGTCGAAGGGGTTTTGTTGCCGAAATGGAAAAATAAAATTGGCTACGCCTGAACCTCCACCTGAACTTAGAAGGCTTTGGTCGAGTGCAGATCCTGATGCAAGGCATTTTCGAGATAACATTAGATTTTTCAACGGCCACTTCTCCTTCACTACCTTAGGCGTTAGTCTTGATGAGAACTACACCAACATGAGATCAGGGGTTTACACTTTCAGGGCACATGGCCAAATTTACCATAATGTACATTCATTTGGCCAAAGCGACTCTGGTCCAAATCATTTGGAGCTCTATTTCTATGACGATGATCCCAACCTCGATCATCGATTCCGTCACTCACCTAACCTTGACCAAGCAATCATGAGGAGTTTAGTCTCCTTCGGGGAAATCCCTACTCTGAGACATTCCGCAGCCTTGGCAAGGTTGAAAATCTTGAGGAATATCGTGTCTCACTAAACATCGATATAAGGATGGACCAACGAGTATATAATAGACCAATAACATCGGAGGTGGCTGCTGTGTGGGTCGAGGGTAATGAACTACGTAGGGAATTTGACCGTAGCATTATCCTATATGGGAACAACAATGAAAAATACAACATCAAACCGTACTATGGATGCTACGACCCTCTATCATATCCACTCTTCTTCCCAAGAGGGGAGCTTGGTTGGCATCCACAGATCCCGAAGGATGGTGTGCCCATTGAAGATATAATTCGACAACATGGTGATGATTATGGTTTTGAGGGTCCAGGTTAGTTTTCTATTAACTTTCCATGACACATCCTTTTTGTTGTGCTTATTCGCGGCCTAATATTATGTGGCACTTTCTTGTGTTTAGATTTGAATAGTCGGTTGTGCGTCTCCGCCAGAGGCTACTACTGTTATAAATTCCAAATGCGTCGTGGGATTTTCAATGCCATACTGTATGGCAAACGCCTATTCCAACAATATGCGGTTGACATGTACATCAAGGTTGAGAGTACCCGGTTGGACTACATTAGGCGTCACCAAAAAGAGTTACGTGCCGACCTGTACAAAGGCGTGGTTGATAGTATACAAGCTGGAGAGAGTCGAGCCGATGCGGTGGGAAAGCGCATTGTTCTTCCAGCATCATTCATTGGGGGCCCGAGAGATATGAAAAGAAGATTCACGGATGCTATGGCCTTAGTGCAGAAGTACGGAAAGCCAGACATCTTCCTAACAATGACATGTAATCCTAACTGGGATGAGATAATACGTGAGCTAGAACAAGGTCAATGCCCACAGGACCGCCCAGATCTCATTGTGCGTATATTCAGAGCCAAACTAGAGCACCTCAAGGAACAGTTGTTCAAGAAGCACATCCTTGGTAAGGTGGCTGCTTATGTGTATGTCGTTGAGTTCCAAAAGAGGGGTCTTCCACACGTGCACTTCCTTCTAATCATGGAGGGACGGTACAAGCTCACTTGTCCAGAACAATATGATTGTGTCATATCTGCTGAGCTACCAGACAAAAACAAATACCCAGAGCTATATGAGATGGTTGTCAAACACATGATGCATGGTCCTTGTGGGGTCCTAAATCCCAAGAATGTGTGCATGCAAGATGGCACATGCAAGTGCCATTACCCGCGCCCTTTCAATAGTACTACTTTACAGGGAAAGGACTCGTACCCTGTTTATAGAAGAAGAGATGATGGCCGTCGGGCAAAGGTTCGTGGACAAATGCTAGACAATAGATGGGTTGTGCCATACAATCCTTACCTCCTAAAGACGTTCAATTGCCACATCAATGTGGAGGTCTGCTCGAGCATAAAAGCCGTGAAGTATCTTTTCAAGTACATCTACAAGGGGCATGATCGAGCATCAGTTTCTCTTGATGAGCTCGATAGCAATAGTAATATTGATGAGATCAAGCAGTTCAGGGATGCAAGGTGGGTTACCCCACCTGAAGCATTATGGAGGATCTATAGCTTTGAACTTAGCAAGCTCTCCCCACCTGTGATGCAGCTACAACTACACCTCCCAAACATGCACATGGTCTCATTCCGTGCTGGACAAGATCTCCACGATGTTGTCGAACGACATGGCTCTGAAAGGTCCATGTTGACTGAGTATTTTGAGATGAATAAAGTTAATGAAGGAGCTCGTTGCATCCTGTATAAGGATTTCCCATCAGCATTTGTTTGGCAGGCGGGGCCAAAACGGTGGAAGGAAAGGGAAGAAAGAACACAGGTTGGCAGAATCGTGTCAGCACATCCAGCAGAAGGGGAGCGATACTATCTCAGGGTTCTCCTTAACCATGTAACGGGTGCCACGTCATTTGAAGACCTCCGAATGGTAGATGGGGTGGTATATCCATTCTTTCGTGAAGCTGCTGAAAAGAGAGGGCTTGTTGAGGCAGACAACACCCTTGACGAGTGCCTTAGTGAGGCCGAGTTGTTCCAGATGACATCTGCTCTTCGGAGACTCTTTGCAACAATTTTAGTGTTTTGTGAGCCTAATAACGTGCGTGGCCTTTGGGAGAAACACTTTGAAGGAATGGCGGAAGATTACCATCAAGTGCACTCATGCTCACGCATGGTTGAGCAAATGGTGTTGTTGGATATCAAGAATATGCTCCAATCGATGGGGAAGGACATAACAACATTTCCTCTACCCGAGATTGACGATTCGCTCAACACCAATGAGACTAGGGAGATCATGGAGGAGTCAATAATCCAGGTTGACCATGAGCATTTGTCTCTTCCATCATTCTTGAACACTGAGCAGAGGGCTGCGTATGACGAGATATTAGCTGCAGTGGACAATTGTGATGGTGGTGTCTTCTTCGTAGATGGTCCAGGTGGCAAAGGTTCGAAGTGAGGGAAAGATTGCCGTGGCAACCGCAACATCAGGTGTTGCTGCATCCATAATGCCTGGAGGCAGGACCGCACACTCAAGGTTTAAGATCCCACTGAACATTGAAGATGGGGCTGTTTGTAGCTTCACAAAGCAGAGTGGGACTGCCCAGCTCCTTCAGCAAGCGTCACTAATAATTTGGGATGAAGCCTCGATGACAAAACGACAAGCTGTTGAGGCGCTAGACAGTAGCATGCGAGACATCATGGGCCGAAGGGATGTGCCATTTGGGGGTAAGACGGTGGTCTTTGGTGGGGACTTTAGACAAGTGCTACCGGTTGTTCGGAAGGGATCAAGGCCTCAAATTACTGATGCAACACTTCGTAAATCCTATCTTTGGGGGTGCATGCGGCAGCTTAGGCTTGTCCGTAACATGAGGGCCCAAAGCGATCCATGGTTCGCAAAATACCTACTCCGCATTGGGAACGGCACTGAGGAGGTTGACGAGCATAGCTATGTACGTCTTCCTGATGATATATGTGTTCCATGTACCGGCAACAACAACGACCTTGACACACTCATACAAAGTGTGTTCCCGACCTTGGATGAGAATCTTTCAGATCCAAACTACATCACGTCTCGGGCCATTTTATCAACACGAAATGACTACGTTGATGATATTAATATGAAGATGATTGACTTGTTTCATGGGGAGGAGATGGTATACCATAGCTTCGATTGTGCGGAGGATGACCCACACAACTACTACCCTCCTGAATTTTTAAACTCATTGACACCTAATGGGCTACCGCCGCATGTACTGAGGCTCAAGATAAACTGTCCTGTCATACTACTACGGAACATTGACCCCGCCAATGGATTATGCAACGGGACAAGGTTGGTTGTCCGAGGGTTCCAAAGGAATGCTATAGATGCTGAGATTGTGCTAGGACAACATGCTGGGAAAAGGGTATTTCTCCCTCGGATACCTTTGTGCCCATCCGATGATGAGATGTTTGCCTTTAGATTTAAGAGGAAGCAGTTCCCGATTAGGCTGAGCTTTGCTATGACAATTAATAAGGCACAGGGGCAGACCATCCCAAATGTTGGTGTCTACCTCCCTGATCCGGTATTCTCTCACGGCCAGCTGTATGTCGCTTTATCAAGGGCCACTTCTAGGAGGAACATAAAAATTCTTGTCGTTGCAAAGAAAGATAAGGCCACACAGAACCAAGTGATGAATACCAGTGGAATCTTCACAAAAAACATTGTTTATAAAGAAGTACTCACTTCATAGGCAGTGTATTGTATTAAATGTTGTCGAGTGCAGATCCTGATGCAAGTCATTTTCGAGATAACATTAGATTTATTGACTTGTGCCAATAAATTAGTTTCGGCACAAAAGCATCTATAACTCAGGTGCCAAGAAGAATAAAAGTCTATGACCACGTGAAGGAGTTCGACCACGCCGGGAGAACGCTGATAGAAGTCGGAGTCTGATTCTGTAAACCGAGTAGGAGTTGTAGAACCGGGTATAAAAAGAGGCTTTGAGCCGTGTAATGTGTACCACGAAGCAATTGCGAGTAATAGATAAGAGAAAAGTAAATTCCTGTGCGTTGTTTTTGTGGTGTGATATCGCAAGACGTGGTCAAAAAACTCACGACCACAGCAAACGTGGTTGGGAGGAGTTACGACCACGGCAAAGCAAGTCGAAGGTGATCGAGAGGTGCTACGACCACGAAATACAGATTAGAATGTGGTCGTAGAGACGTTCGACCACGCAGAGATGGCTACGACCACGGTGAAGGTGGTCGTAAGGTGTTACGACTACACGGGTGACGGTGGTCATAGGAAGTTACGACTACGCCTCGGACCACGTTGAAGGAAGTGAACGTGGTTGAAAGGGTGTTCGACCACGGTGAACAGTGATCGCCAGCATCACTGCGTGATCATAGAAGGTTTCAATCACCATATTTTTTGAGCAGTTGAAGGAAGGCAGCGAAGCGATACCGCGGATCGGTCGTAAAATGCTACAGTGAATTTACGACCACGACTCGAAGTGATCGGTAGCGAGTGTGAGTGGTCGAACGACATCGTAAGTGGTCGGAATCGGTCGTAAACGACTCTAACTGGTCGTACAAGGTCCTGGGAGGTCGTAAGACTTTCCAACATATCATAGTAATAGTTGTCTAGAATAGATCACCGTGGTCGAACTCCGTTCCGAACACGTTCAGATCTCCCCGATGAAATCGCAGCTCCTTACGACTACTTACACCGTGGTTGTAGCAACATTACAACGTGGTCGTAGCCTCCTTACGACCACGTTCGAACTGCCGTGGTCGAACACCTTTCGACGACATCTACTGTAGGTTTGCCATGGTCGTAATAACATTGTCCTTGGCCGTGGTCGATAACGCTTTACGACCACGTTCTGCATGCCTTCAACGTGGTCGTAAACCTCTCGATCGCCTCCTACTTTGCCTTGCCGTGGTCGTAGGTCCTCCCGAGCACGCCTCTTTCAGGCAAACCGTCAATAGACATGGTAGTCGGCAAACCGTCAAACCACGTTGTAGCATGCGACCACGAGGGTAGTCGGCAGACTTCAACTACGACCACGTTGGGAAGTCAGCGGACTCTAACCACGTGGTGAAGCGGTCGGTAGTCAGCAGTCAAATTTACGACCATGTTGAGGAGTCAGCGCCTTACGACCACGTTATCACTCAGAAGCGGTCGTAACACTTGTAAACCGGTCGTATGGCCTCCCGGAGCAGTCGTAACATCTGGGAATCGGTCGAATAGACCACTGGGGTGGTCGTATGGACTATGGTAGTGGTCGTAGGTCTTGTGCATGTCATGTTCTACCTTTTCGTTCTTATGGTCTTTTGGAGTGGTCGTAGCCCTCTGAGATGTTGGGTAAGTTGGATCTGAAACTTGGGATGGTTGTAGCAGAGCTGTGTGTTCACTGCGGATCACCCGTTAACCCCTTTCCCAACAACGTGACCGTAAATTGATGTAGCAGCTTCCGACCACGGGCAATGTGACCGTAACAACTTCCGACCACGGACAACGTGGTCGTAAACCCTTTCGACCAGGCTCAGAATGAACTGCAGTGTGCGTAACTCTCCCGGCAGGTTTCTAACCGCACAAAACAATTAGACCAACAAATTTTCCAGTGCACAAACATAGCACAACCCCTGGTCGTAAACCCCCTACGACCACCCAAATGCTCAACACATGAAGTGGTCGAAGCCCTAGAAGACATCCCAGTAGCCTTCGACCACAGAGTAGGTCGTCACGACCTCTCCAAAGCTCGTTACGACCATGCAGACACAAGCCACGACCAACGCTAGCCGCTACAACTTTATCGCACAAAGTCTTGACCTCATACGACCACTCTGTTGTAGAAACCCTCGAGCTCACAAGAGCCTTCCTGCAGCCTACAACACCGCTACGACCATCGCTAGCTTTAGCTCCAACTCACCCAACCAGGTCGTACCAACTTACGACTGGTCAGATCACACAACAAGCAACACTCAAAGCCTACGACTTCAACCCAAGTCGTTACGACCTCCCCAGATGTCCATACGACCGATTCCCAGTGGTTACAACTGCTCCAAGAAGCCATACAATTGGTTTCCAAGTGTTACGACCACTTCGGGGCACTTCCGATCTCTATCGACCTCGTCCCGAGCACGTCCGACGTCTTACAGGCCCTTCCGATCACAACCGACCGAGTCCCAAGCCACTCTGACAACCGCAACTGACCACGTCCGACTGCGTTACGACCGCTACCGAGGGCTTCCGACCGCGTCTGACAGCGCTACGACTATAACCGACTGGTATCAACCACTTCCGACCGCGTCTGATAGCGCTACGACCACGTCCGACTGCATTCGACCAGGTCCGACTGTAGCCGACTGAGCTACGACCACGTTCGACCGCTTTACAATGTGGTCGAAGTCTGTCGACTTCCCACGTGGTTGTGGTCAAAGTCTGCCGACTATCGACCGTAGCGGTCGAAGCCTCGACCTCCGACTTCTTCTCGCGTTAACGTGGTCGTAAGCCGCCGACTACCCAATGTGGTCATAGTCGTAAACCGCCGACATTCGACCGCTTCAGCTCTCGACAACGTGGTCGTAAGGCGCCGACTCTTCAACGTGGTCGTAAACCATAGCACCGACTTCTGACCGCAACACTCGATAACGTGGTCGTAACCTGCCGACTACTCAACGTGGTCCTAAGCCACAGCGCCGACTTCCGACCGCAGAGGTTGTGGCTTAGACTTACAACTTCCGACCACGACCAACGTGGTCGTAGCTGCGTTCAACCACGGCCAACGTGGTCGTAGCTGCGTTCGACCACGGCCAACGTGATCGTAAATGCCACAACGTGGTCATAAACAGTCCTGGTGGCCTTCGACCTCGGCCAGAGTGGTCGTAAGGCCTTCCGACCACTCGAAAACGCATCTACCAGGTTCCGACCAAGGACGACGTGATGGTAAATGGCTTCCGAACGGCGACACAAAGGTCGTAAACTTGATTTCCGGCTTCCAACCACTGACAATGTGGTCGTAAAACTTCCAGCCGGTATCAACGTGGTCGTAGAGTCTTTTGTTGACTTCCGACCATGACCAATGTAGAGACCGACCACTTGAAAAGGCTTGAGACATTGCAGAATCAGCACAATATGGTCGTAAAAGCTTCCGACCACTAATTAAGTGCCTCCTATGACTGCCAAGTCGATCGCCTACGACTACCAAGTCATAGAGACTCTGTTGAACACCAAGTTGTAAGTCCGACTACGTCTACCAAGTCGTAAATGACCCTTTCGACCACATTGTTGTAAGCCTAACTGCCGAGCATGTCACAAAGGCTTAAATCCCAATAGAAAGAGCTATTCTCATATTAAACTAAATTTTGGTGTAAACCGCTCGATCACCTCCTACTTTGCCTTGTCGTGGTCGTAGGTCCTCCCGATCATGCCTCCTTTAGTTTTGCCATGGTCGAACGCCTTTCGACCACGTCTATTGACGATTTGCCGTGGTCGTAAGTCTTCTTACGACCACTTACACCAAGATCGTATCCTTCTTTGACCACGCTCAGCGACTTTACAACATGGTCGTTGCCTGCTTACGGCCACGTTCAAACTTCTTCGTTGCGGTCGTCTATTGAAGATTTGCCGTGATCGTAAGTCGTTATGACCACGTTTACCATGGTCGTAAGTCTTCTTACGACCACTTACACCATGATCGTAGCCTTCTTGGACCACGCTCAGTGACTTTACGACGTGGTCGTTGCCTCCTTATGACCACGTTCAAACTTCTTCGTTGCGGTCGTACGCCTTCAGATCACCTATAATCTTTCTCTGAAGTGGTCGTATCACCTACCGATCTCACATCTTCTGGTTTTGTCGTGGTTGAACACCTTTCGACCACGTCTACTATAGCTTGTCGTGGTCGTAAAAACACTGTTCCTTGGCCATGATCAATAACGCTTTACAACCACGTTCTGCGCTCCTACAACGTGGTCGTAAACCTCTCGATCACCTCCTACTTTGCCTTGCACCATCCGATCTCCCCGCGCCGCTCGAACGTCGTCCGATCTCCCCGAGCCGCTCGGACGCCGTCCGATCTCCCCGCGCCACTCGAACGCCGTCCGATCTCGACAACGTGGTCGTAAGGCGCCGACTCCACAACGTGGTAGTAAACCACACCGCCGACTTCCGACCGCAATGGTCGTGGCTTCGACTGCCGACTTCCGACCACAGTGGTCGGAGCTCTCCGAGTCCATGCGCCAGGCGGCCTCGCTCCTCGCCGACGACGACCCCTCCGACGACGCCGCGTCACGCCGCCCCTCCACCTTCCTCAACGCCGTCACCCTGGGCAACGTCGTGAGTATCGGGATCCGCCGGCCCCCCGCCCGACGCCAAAATCCCCCCGGCGATCTGCCGCTCGTGCTCCGATCTGATCCATTCTGATCTGTTCCCGCCGGGTCGCCGCCGGCGTCGGACCTCTCCCCGAGCTCGCTCTCCCCCGTCATGATCCCGCAGTGTTGCAACTGTTGATGCTGTTAACACTGAGGAAACTGCTGCTGCGGCAGAGGATGAGAAGAAACCCAAAGATGCACTGCAGTCTGAGGTTGAGAAGGACAAGGAGGGTGCAGAGAATGAAGACGAAGAAAAAGAACCAGAGGATAAGGTATATAAATATTTCTGATTTGTGCCATAATGATATCACCTGATTGCTTTGCAATGTGTCTGGGTGTAGTATGGCGTGCACATTTGGTATTGGTGACTAGGGTTATGGCAACTCTTTTTCTGGACATGCCAAATAGGATGTTTTGTGGGCTTGGTAATATATGGTTTGGAATATCATGTCATTTTAAAAGCTCAAAAGTTATGGATATATTTTGAGCAATAATGATGCGTAGACATACTTTTGGCTTTTTGTTGCATTCAAAACAAGCTAGAGGTCATCCGTTTAGTGAGGTGAAATATAAGAGAACATATGTGGTCAGCTATACTATTTTACGGAATGTAATGCAATTACTCAACTGGTCTAGATTTTTATCATAGAAAGCCTTTCTATTTACGGTACAAAAATGTGGTTTGATTTAACCTTCTTGAAAACTGCATTATTTTTTTTGTTTTTCAGGTTCTTCTGATTTTCACTAGATTAGTTTTGCACTTGCCCAATGCAATATGCTTCTGTTGGAATGTATTATCTTACTTTTTTATCAGTTTGTCAGTTTTCCTATCACACGCTATTTGGTACTAGGTTAGATCATTGTGTGAACCACTAACTGTGACCTCAGTGAGCCATTGCTGCACTGCTGGCACCATGTGTTAATGTTGAATCCGCTTTCCTGAGTGCTCGTTGCTCCCCTCATGCCGTCCGCCCGCCCGCCGTTGGCCTGCAACATGGGTGAGGGCAGAGCCTTGGACAGTAGTGGAGCCCAGGGTAGATCTGCTACAATGATAATTTCAGGTTAGGCCCTCTGTGATTTTTTATACTCTACAATGTGCACTAGAGTCACAATGCCACTCCACTACTCTTCAGCCTATAGGACAAAACAATAGAAAGGCTATATACCTAAAGGCAGGCATCTCACTGAGTCATGTCTCTTCACATACCACCACTCTCTCCTTCCGCAGGAAATTTCCCCATCTTCCCCAATGTGCTGCAGCAGTCCCCCTCGATCTCTCTCATGCATCTGTCTCCATCTGTAAAATCGGCAGAGCTGTGTCTTGTCGAGATCGATTTTACAGTAGATCATGCAGCTCTCTCTCTCTCTCTTTCTCTCTCCCTGTGTGTAGCAAATCGATCTGCTAAATCATGCTGCAGATATCCCTCCCTCTCTCAATCGAGATGCACACAATCTGGTGCTCCATTTAGCGCCAAAATATGGGAGAGAGGTGCAGGGGTTCAAACTTTTGGCGCCCAATATTTTGTGATTGTAGCTATAAATAAACATTCAGTGTGCCTTGCTCCATTGTTGTTATCAGACCAGTGTGCTCTATCAGGTACGAGTCAATTGCAATTTTTCTTTATGCACCGATTTGAACTTCATGTTTATATTTTTTCGGGGGATTTAGGATGAGGCCCTTGAAGCGTCTTAGAGTTGAAGCTCCACGTGTTCCAACCTTTGGTGATTTTCATCCTTCAACAAATGGAGCATAGGTGTTCGAGTTTATCACAAGTATCATGTTGAGACATTCGCTCCTGGTTGGAAGAGGCTAACCTTGGTTTTGTTGGATGAGCAGGTAATGTTCACACATGTTTTTTTAGATATGCTTAGTTATATTCTGTTGAATTTTAATGGTGTCTGACTTTGCCTGCTGTTAATAGGGCAAAAAAATGGTAGCCACTGTTTACGATGACCAGGTGCATCGTTTAGATCCCCTACTTCGAGAGGGCTGCGCATATTATGTGTCAAGGTTGTCCGTAGAGCCTACGAGGAGAATAGAGCATAAGTGGCTTGCAGAGCATGCTTATGGGTGTGTTTTCACATGTGTCACTACTGTGAGTGAGATACCAAACATGAGTGAGAAGACATTGCCGCTTTTTCCGCCGCTCATGCCACTTAGTGAAGTTTTTGAATTCACCTATCATAATGACATTTATGTTGGTATGTATTTCAGTTGACCACCCAAGTAATACTGCTTTGTAATGAATCAAAGTTTTACTAACATTTTTTTTCACATGTCATATGTTATTGGAATGGTCATGTTTTAAGCACTGTAGGCTATATGCAAGGCTACTACAATAGAAATATACCTTTTAGAAATGTTCTTATAATTGATGGCAGGTATGTACTTTGTTGTAGTATCTTCTTGATTTTATGGTTGCACGTCTAAATTATTTATGTTACTATACTGGTTTCTGGAAATCATTATTGTCCATGGCTCCCAAAGTTTGCTCCTTTGGCACTTAGAACATTACGGTTTGCTGCTATATTTGGTTGTTTTTGCATAGAATGGAACCCCTCTTGTATAATTAATCTATAAATGCTAATGGCCTTCCCTGTATAATTAATCTATACATGCTAATTGCCTTACAAAATTTCCCTTCCCTTCATGACTTGTCTGGTTAGAATATATAATCATGTTTGGTGATTACATTTTCAAACAGATGGAATACCTTCTCAGTTTTTATATAATAGTGATAGTGATAATATATGAATCAGAAAATGTTTTTTCTTGAGTCTCCCAAATTTTTTATAAAGTAGAATAACCTGCTAAGTTCATATGTTGGATAAAGTGCCATGTTTATAGAGCTTTTATAACACAAAATGGAAACTCAGCCCATGTTTATATTCCTGTAGCTTCAAACCTGTGAAGTTAGTTGTTAAAGACAAAGTACTTACCAGCCATTTGACTAAATGGACGAGATGCTCTGATGATCGAACTATCATCGTGGCAACTATGCTTCGAGCAAGGCGTGAACAAGGTGAGTTGATGTGTGTTCCTTGTTCATTTTGTGTTGATCTACTCTATGTTTTATACTTACTTGTTTACTTTTTAGATCATAGCCTGCACACTACATGCTTCAGTAGGGTGCACTTTGAACCTAATGTTGCAGTTGCACGCGATCTGAGACGGAGGTAAACATAATTTTGATTATAAATTTTTTAGTAATTAGTTTTAGCTATATGGTTTATCATTTATGGAATCTTTTGTAGGGTCAACAACGAGCTTATTGGAAATGCTTCTCCATGACATTACTAGGGGAAGTAAATGCAAATCTTTTGGCTAAGGGACCTCTAGCTATATAATTGCTAGAAGTGCAAGACTCATTTTGGTGGAAGTAGATGTGATTTGTCATGAAGGAAGTTGATATGGTTCTTTTGGTTAGGATATTCATAGCTAGGATGCTTGCTAGAAGTAGATGCAAATGTTGTGGCTAAGATACTTCTAGCTATCATGCTTGCTAGATGATTGTGCTTCAATGTGTAATTTGACGCATAGCAAATTGGACATGCGTTCATGCCATTCTATCTAATTTTAGTGGTAGTATTTGTAGTATCAAGAAACTTTCTTATATATCTGTGGAATGGAGTTATATCCTAATTGAATATCACTAGGAACAATGAGTGCATCCATTTGTGAATTGTTCGACGACGTCTTGTCAATATCTTTTATCTTGTCCATGGGATATGCTCATACAGGTGTTTAGCTTGCTGTTTTCTGGATGCGAGATTTCCCATATGTAACTGGGTGTTCTCTTTTCAGCTTGTACCATGTAACCCCTGTGGAAAGTTTTTATTTGTGAATTGCAATTAATTACGTCTCTCCTTTTTTTGACAATCCTTGTAAGTCAAAGTCTTTCTATATGTGGATCTATAGTGTTCTTGTTTGATAGACTAATTTTAGAGTATTTCCTTTGCTCCCTATCATTTTGCAATTAGACTTTTTAAATGTTATGATTATGTTTTAATCCGTAGCAACGCACGGGCATCCAACTAGTTACAGATGATATATATGCTTGACAAGAGCCAGATTACCATCGGCTGGAAAACTTACTGAAAAAAGGACAATTATTTAGCTGTCAGCGTCAATGGACAATTGCCAGTGATGCCAGAAACTTTGTTGCACGCGTGGACTGTCTTTTCATCGAAGACCAATAATGCATAAGGATCCCAGACACAGTTGGATAGTTCCTTTTATGACCCAATATATTGATATCTTTTGTGTTGACATCACTGTGACTTATTTTGGCCGGCCATATCCTTATTGTCAGATCTGCTGGCATATATCCGTTAAGGACGCAAAACGACATAACCAACAAGTACTTTCTTCCTATCCTTATTATCCTTTTTAGATTTTATTTGACAAGTTTTACGCAGTTTTAATTTTACACTGATAGACTGTTCTCATTGATGGTACATGGCGGTGATAATTAAGGCTGCAGTTGCACGATGATCATGGGAAAATATGCTATCCTATGTTTGCACCTTGACATCAAGTATAACCAGAAAGATATCCCGCGCTCGTTGCGGTAGGAATTTGTAGAAATTAATTTATTGGTTATAATATTTGAAAAAATCAAGGTGAAACATTGTATAGCCTAAAAGAATTAGAACATAATGGAAATGAGGGAACATCTATTATACTTATGATTTATGAACAATAAGTGTGATGTAGCTGCATGTAGTCTGGTAACGAGCCGTATTTGTTTGGGCTTTAGTGGCTGGACTCTTGGTGGGCCGTATGTAAGATCTGTAGGGTTGGGCTTTATTTCCAAATGCATAGGGTCTGGGTTGGTAAACGGGCTACAATAGGGTTTCAACCCGAGGGCCAGCCCCCCAAAAATGACTAGGGCTCGACCCATCAGAGAAAGATCAGCTAAAACAATTTGCATCTCATCGCCTTCCCCGATTCAAATCCACGCCTAAACCATTCAGAAACGAGACCAATAATCGGCACCTTTCTTGCGGCTAAATCATTCCCCAGTGGTGCTTGCGGTACACCCAATCAACGGGGGATGGGCATGCCTCGGTGGCGGCCGGCGGTAATTTGGTACCACAAAATGATGGTAAATTACGATATTAGAGTGGTAATTTGTTAAAACTACTGATGATAATTTAGGATGTAGCTTATGATAACTAAAGTGTAACTGATGGTATGTTTTAAACTTTTTCATCTTCATAGAAATGATGGTAAATTTGAACTTTGAGTGGTGCTTTGTTAAAACTATAATGATAACTCAGATTCGAATGTTGGTAATTTCTAAACTTTACAATATTTGTGCTATTTTTAATTTATATTGGTAATTTGTTAAACTATCGATGATAACTTAGGGTCCAGTTGATCATAACTTGACTTTGGTATGGCAATTTATTTAAAATACAGCTGATAAGTTTTATTTCTAAGTTGCAATTTAATAAAAGATGGTAATTTTTAACTTTTCGTGTGGTAACTTGTAAATACTATACACGGTAACATAAGGTCAACCAATGGTAATTTGTAGACTCTTTTTTTTATCAATTCACAATATAATGGTAAAATTCACCTTTTCAGTGGTAATTTGTTAAAACTGTAGGTGGTAACTCAAGATCTAATTGAGGGTAATTTTTTAATCTTTTTACAAACTCACAAAATGGTGATAATTTTCATCTTTTGGTTGGCAACTTCTAAAACTGAATATGATAAGTTAGGGTGAAACCGATAATAATTGTTTAAATTTTTTTCAAACTCTCAAAAATTCATAGTAATTTGAACTTAGGGTGGTAATTTATTAATTATAGTAACCTAGGGGTGCAACTGAGGATATTTTTTGAACTAACAAACTGCAGACTGATGGTAATTGTTTTGGTCGGATCAATATGCATCACCTGTGTCAATGATGATTATTTTTTATATGGTCAATGGTGATTATTTATTGTGCCTTTTTCTGCATATAGGTTCACCATAAGACAAAAGAGAATGCGTGAGTGTATTGCGTCATGGCAGTGGCTTGCTCGACCATGCCGACCACCGCATCAAGAATTTTTGTTGGTATCCATCCCAACACATGTCTAGCGGGCCCGTTCCACCAGAGCAAGGCCGACAAACTTACTATCTTCCCGGCCGAACAAAATTGAAGCGGCCTGTGCGACCAGAGGGGTGGACGCGGTCCGCGGCCTAGTCGGCCCATGCTGCTAGAAAAGGAAACCCACTCCTGTTCCTGTGTGCGCGCCCCGATCAATTCGGCTTGAGATTCTGCCTTATTTTTCACTATTCATTAATTTCGTGTTTTTCTGAACTTTTGGCTTTTTGTTGAACTTTTTTGCTGGTTCTTTTTTTCCCGTATTCGTTTGTATTATACGTAATGGGCTAACATATTTTTTATATTTTTAAATTTTTTTAAATTTAATTATGCTAAATAAGCCTCTGTCAGCTACACTGCTTTTTTCAGCCAGCTACAGTGTTTTCAGCCATAAGCCACGAGCTTTTCAGCCGAACCGATCACCACCTAACGTGCACACAGTCGTGCAGTAGTTGCGTCCTTAATAAACAGTTTTATAGATATTTTTTTGCTATTTATACCATTGCATAGATAATTTATTAATTATACGAGCCAATTGAAGGCAACTATATAGACAGTTTAGTTATTTTTTATCTTATCTATAGATGATATAAAGGTTTATTAAAGATAATCATCGTTTATTTTATTGTATATGTCTTAAGGATTAACATCAAACCTAAGACATCGGTTTATTATAATAACTTAATTTCTACGTACGTGTGCATGAGGATATGGGTGTGTGTGCCTGGGGATGTGGGCGCGTGACGCGAACACGGTGTGTCTCTACGGAGGATACGCTAATTTAGGGCGTGCCACCTTCGTATTGGTAGAGCAAAATATTTTTCATCATTGGTTCTTTCATTGCACTATTCATGGATTGCATTTTATACTTTATTACTGGGCCGGCCATGAGTTATGTGTAATCCTGAAAAACATGGTACGGCTGGAAATGCACGATCCATTCTTCCAAAAGAATAAAAAGAAAAAACAAGCTGCTCACGTATACATACACATACATATACAATCGTACGTCCACGGTTCCTTCCACGTTTTTTTAAACTGGAACAGTATATATAGGTTGAAAAGATGGAACGGTACAGGAGCTAGTGCAGTTTGTGTGTATGACTCAACACAAATGATGCATAGTGACCCTTTATTTGTTGTATGGAAACACTTAAAAGAGTAACTCCAAACCTTCGTGACTCTTTTGAAGTGTCACCTAAAGTGACACAAGATGGAGAGTTGACAAAATATTGGTGATGCTTTAAAAAGAGTCTCCGTGTTCATGACACTTCAAAAAGAATCACCAAATGTGTCACCAAGTATTAGCCATCAAAGTACCTTCCAAATTGATTCAAATAATAATGAAATCAAATAGTTATCTATCTATACCTATACTAATTAGGTAATCCAAGGAAACTCCCACGTTAACTAGAAAGATCTAGCATTCTATCTAGTGGGTCTAAGTAATAATAGCCCAGATTAAAAAAAAGAATTCATATTAAGTACAATCTAAATTAACTAAAATTGGGAGGAAGCTTCTACGTTAACTAGAAAGATCTAGTCATCTATCTAGTAGGTCCAAGTTATAGAGGCCTAGATAAAAGAAAGAGTTCATATCAAGTATAATACAAATTAACTGAAATTCAACAAAATAAAGCAAAATTAGCAATTTGATTTTAGTATGCTTCCAAAGTAAATCCACAGATGATTAAAATTTTAGAATAAAAGTTAAATGAAAACTAGCAAATTAAAACATAGAGTCAATGCCAAGTACCAAATTAACTAAAAGTTTTAAGAAAAATGAAATAAAATTGGTAATTTGATCTAAATTAACTGAAAATCAGAATAAAAAACAAAAAAATAGCATTTTGATTATCATATGACTTCCAAAGTAAACCCATAGATAACTAAAATTTAGAATAAAAATTAATAAATTAAAACAAAGAGTCCATGCCAAGTACCAAATTAACTAAAATTTGGAATAAAAGTAAATTAAACTTAGCAATTTGATTTCTGTATGAATTCCAAAGTAAAATCCCTAAAAACCAAAATTCAGAACAATAATGAAATGAAAATAGTTATTGGATTTTTTAAAACTGAACAAACAAATCCATGCCAAGTATGGTCTAAAAACATACAATTTTGAAATAAACTTAAAGGATGATTCAATATTTGATTTGTATGGGAATTTCAAAAATAAATTAGAGAAATATTAAAATTCAGACTAAATTAAATGAAATTCTGAATAAAAATAAAAGAGAATTATAATTTTATTTCCATATTAATACCAAAGTTTGAAACTGAATTAACAAATCTATGCCAAGTACAATCTAGAAACATGCAATTTTGAAATAAAATTGAAGGACAATTAGAGATTTGATTTTTATTGCGTATTCCAATCCTATCCAAAAATATTAAAACTTGGCTCGTATTATGGTAGCTCAGATTAAAAAAATAAATAAAAAAATCAGTAATTTGATTTCCAGACAACTTCTTGTATAACACCCACAAATTACTAAAATTTGGAATAATAATTACATAAAAATTAGCAAATTGAAAGAAATAGTCTATATCAAGTATAATCCAAATTAACTAAAATTTATTATAAAAATAAAGGAAAATTGGTAAGTTTATTTTCTTCGAGAGCTAGAGTCCATGTATGATGACGAAGTGCTTGTTTCCTGTTTGATTGAAGGGTGACCATTGCTCTTGTTCAGCTATATCAGCTGTTCAGCTACTGTTGCTAATACTACTATTCACTACTAGAAAACGGATCATTCCTCACGGGCTTAATTTTCCTGACGGGCCCGCACAGAACGTGAGGGATATACATTTTTTGTGACGGGCCCACGTGTAACCGTCACAAAAATACATTTTCCTGTCGGGCTCTTTAAACCACCAAGAAAATTCATTATTTTTGTGACGATACTAAGTGAACCGTGAGGATAATGAAGATAAACCCGTGAGGCTAATTATCCAGCCCGCCAACATTTCGTGCAGCGCGCCGGCGGACTAAGACCCAAACTTTTCCCCTTTTCCCCAATTTTCGCAGCCGCCGCCCTCGCCTGCCTCCTCTCGCCCGCCTCCTCCGCCTCATCCGCTCGCCCCGCTCCTCTCGCCCGCCCCCTCCGCCTCATCCGCTTGCCCGCCTCGCCTGCCTCCTCTCGCCCGCCTCCTCCGCCTCATCCGCTCGCCCGCCTCGCCTGCCTCCTCTCGCCCGCCTCCTCCGCCTCATCCGCTCTCCCGCCTCGCCCGCCTCCTCCGGCCGCATCCCCTCGCCCGCCTCCTCCGATCCGCCGGCCCCATCCCCTCGCCCGCGTCCTCCGCCCCCTCCCCTCGCTCGCCTCCTCCGATCCGCCGGCCCCATCCTCTCGCCCGCCTCCTCCGATCCATCCCCTCGCCCGCCTCCTCCGCCCCATCCCCTCGCCCCGCCGCCCCAGCTCCGCCCCGCCTCCCCAGGTCAGCCCCGCCGCCCCGACACCCCAGCTCCGGGCGCCGCCTGAGCTCCCATCGCCGGCCGGACCGCCCCCCCTGGCGGCGGCGGAAGCACACCCTCATCCGATCCGCTTTTTTCTCTCGATTGGATTCGTCCCCAACTGCAGTTGTGCAAAGAACTAATTCGCTTGCATGCAGGAGGCCAAGTTCTGGGAGGAGAAGAGGAGGTTCGGGACATACGCCAAGAAAGGGTCATTGCCGCTGGTGTGTGGGGTACTGTCTAGCTGTTGCTGTTGTCTAAATTAATGAATGGATACATGTGAAAACTGGGAATTTCGACAAGGAGTTGTGATACTGGAATGGCCAAAAACCAGAATTTGGGCTGAGTTACGGACCTTTTTTCAGCGATTGGTACCAATTTTGACTGGTTTTTGCAGTATAAGTGTATGTTGATACATTACTTTGCAATGTTCTACCTAAGCATAGGAATACTACATTCAAGAAATATAGCCTCACCTATGCACTCGATAGTGATCTCATTGGCATCAGTGTGTGACGCATGTGCTCTAGAATTCTTGCTGCTAAGAAGTTCAGTAGTTTACTTTAGAAATGAGAATAATGCTTGATGGTATAGTTCATTTGTATGTTTTAAAAGGTCACGATTCAATTGGGCCTCTGCATTACACCACCCTTTAGCACTTGGCAGGGCTGGGAAAAATGGGTTGGGACTTGCAATGATGAGTTTGCCACATATACTACAGCATCTTAAGAATCAATATTGTGTTTCACTCTATTAGTAATATGTCTATTTGCTAAGCATCGGCACTAGATATGAATCCTTTATGCGAATTGTAATATGAAGCTTTCAGCTGAACGCTATTTGGATATATAGAATGCACACAATTGCTAAAACAATGTTGTGTGTATGAATGTTGCAGCGATAGCGATTGAGAGAGGAGCATTGTAGACTGTTGAAGTGTTGACTGCCGAATACCAGATAATCATAGCAAATTTTGATCCCTCATGTTTCAGAACGGCCTTTGAGCTTCCAAGGGGACCCCCACCACGAGGAGCCGCCGGTAAGTTCACGTCGTTGGTATATTCATATACACATATCTGTCCAGTTTTCAGTGTACATCATTTTTATGTTAATATACATTTCAGTTTGTGAAAGATAAATTGCAATATGCTATGGTGGTTTAATCTTAAATTAGGCTCAACACTATAGTTTAGTATACATTTCAGTTTGTGAAAGATAAATTGCAATATGCTATAGGATATTTGTACAGTACAAATGCAACATACCTAGTTTTAATAAATATAATTTTATGCCTGATATATTCATGTTATGCACACAGAATTATTTTATGGCACATCATGAATGGATGTATAGTGGCTGGCAGCGGGGTAAAGCTCCCTCAAATGAATGGATTGAACAAACTACATAGATATGCTCCCCGCATTATAAAGTTTTGCTAGCGCTGACGAACTAGTCCATGAGAACACAACACACTCAAGTCTGTCTGCTGTCGCTCGTTTGCTAGCTATGAAGTCGCAATACAATATGTCAATTGCACACTATGACGATGTATTACAAATAATTCATGAACTTTTGCCTCCGGAGTCTAAGTTGTCCGAGGATTTCTACCGTTCAAAAAAGTTGTTAGAGGGTCTCGGAATGCCATATGTGAAAATTGATGTGTGTTATAATAACTGCATGCTTTACTGGAAAGATAATGAGCATAAAGACAAGTGTGACTTATGTAATACCTCTAGCTATGAGGTAGGCCATAATAAAGTTCCACGTAAAGTATTACGGTACCTACCCATTATAGAGAGACTACAAAGGTTGTATGCACACGAGGAGACATCAAAGCTAATGCGGTCACATAGTCAGTCAACGTCTGGTAAGATGGTGCACCCATGTGATGGGGAAGCTTGGCAACAATTTGACGAGGACTTCCCAAACTTTGCAAGTGATCCTAGAAATGTACGCCTTGCTATAGCAACAGATGGTTTCACACCATTTAGTTTGGGTGCTGCTCCTTACTCATGTTGGCCAGTGTTTGTGGCTCCATTAAATATTTCGCCGGGCATGCTTTTGAAGCCGGAGTACATATTCCTTGGCCTTGTTATCCCCGGCCCTGAACATCCTGGGAAAAAAATAAATATTCTAATGCAATCTTTAGTTGATGACCTTACCAAGTTGTGGGAGGGGGTACAAACATGGGATGCTTCACTTAAGCAAAACTTTATAATGCGGGGAGCATATCTATGGTCAGTTCATGATTTTCCTGCATATGGTATGTTTGCTGGTTGGAGCACACATGGTTCGTTTGCGTGTCCACAATGCTTGGGTGACAGTAAAGCATTTCAACTCCGTAATGGTCGCAAGGCTTGCTGGTTTGATTGTCATAGACGCTTCCTACCTAGAGACCATGAATTCAGAACTCAAGGTAATGCATTTCGAAAGAACACAGTAGTACGTGAGGAGGCACCAAGGCATTTAAGGGGAGAGGAAGTCGAAGCCCAAATAGACAAGTTTGTTGGTGATACGAAAAACTTTGGTAAACTTCACCATTGGACCCACAAAAGCTGCTTTTGGCAACTTCCATACTTCAATAAATTAAAGCTTCGACACAACATTGATGTGATGCATAATGAGAAAAATGTAGCTGAAACTATATGGAACACATGCTTTGACATACCCGATAAGACCAAGGATAATGTGAAGGCCAGACAAGATTTAGCTGAGATTTGTCACCGTCCTTCACTGCACTTGGAGTTGAAGAACAATGGGAAGTGGCATAAGCCTAGGGCACCTTTTTGCATCAATAATAATGACAAGACAACCATCCTTAAGTGGTTTCAAATATTGAAGTTTCCTGATGGATATGCATCCAATATTAGGCGAGGCGTTAACCTTCTACAAAGGAAGATATTTGGCCTCAAAAGTCATGACTTCCATATATTCATGGAACGTTTGCTACCAGTTGCATTCCGTGGCTTCCTTCCTGAAAATATATGGCTATGTTTGGCTGAGCTCAGTTATTTCTATAGGAAGTTGTGTGCTAAAGAGATTAGCAAGGATGACATAACCTCACTAGAACAGAATGTTGCAGTGCTTCTATGCAAACTAGAGAAAATATTTCCTCCTGGGTTCTTTAATCCTATGCAACATCTAATCATACATCTTCCTTATGAGGCTCGACTAGGAGGCCCTGTCCTGGCCCGCTGGATGTACCCATATGAGAGGTAAAATAATTAATACCGCTATTTTATCTTTCTAGCCTAATGATATATGTAATTAATTGGTCTACTCCATGTAGGTACATACAAAAAATTAGGAAGAAAGTACGGAATAAGGCTCGAGTTGAGGGTTCTATTGTTGAGGCATACCTAGTTGAGGAGGCTACAAATTTTCTATCATTATATTTTAACCCTAAAGTTCGGTCAATTAGAAACAAGATACCTCGATACGATGATGGTGCCTCTACATTTCAAAGTTCATGTGACCTTGTCATATTTCAATACCCGGGTCGATGCATTAGCCCTCGTGGCTGTCGTGATCTCACAATAGAAGAGTACAAGGTTGCTTTCTTGTATATATTGACAAATGTGCCAGAGATGGATGATTACTTCATGTATGTGCTGAGATTATGCAACCCAACTTACATTTCTTTAATTATATTTATGTTATTACAACTAACTCTTTTTATGTAGTAAATTTTGTAAAGAACATTGGAAGAGCAGAATGAAACCAACTGAAAACCAACTTAGGGATTTAAGGTTAAATGGTTGGAAATTGAGCCGCCCTATGCATCCTGGGCCCAATTTTTTCGATTGGTTTAAAACTCAAGTAATTATCGTCAACACTTCAACTTATAACACTTGAGAAACATCTTTGTAGCAATCTGAAATCAACTAAAGCTAATACAATTAATTGTCTATTTGCAGTGCATGAAGTTATCTACCATTCCTAATACCTTACGCCAAATGTCTTACGGTTTCCGCACAAGAGTTGCCACTTATGGATGCTATGATGTGAATGGATACAGATTTCGCTCATCAAAGTATGAGAGCGGGAAATTTGGACTGAATACAACTAATAGTGGTGTTTGTGTGTCTAGTGTTGACGAGAACAACAATGTGTTGGAGTATTATGGTGTCATTGAAGACATCATAAAAATTACTTGGGAAGGCAGCATGCATCTTGAGCTGGTTTTATTTGATTGCCATTGGTTTGATCCAACACCAAATGGAGTTAGGCGAACTGAAAATTTGGGCTTGATAGAGGTCAATCACACATCTAGGCTTTCAAACTTTGATCCATTTGTCATGGCAAGTCAAGTTACACAAGTCTATTACCTGCCATACCCGTGTAAGACTAGACCGGATTTATTGGAATGGTGGGTTGCATATCCTGTAGCCCCACATGGATATATTGCTCCAAATAGTACGGATGGTAGTTTCAACCCTTCTGAAGGAGCAATAGAACAAATGGAGTTCTATCAGGAGGATGGTTTGCAAGGCACCTTTGCCATCGACTTAGGGAATGACTTCGAAATTACACTTCCATTGATCTCAGATGAAATAACAAATCCAAAAGATTTGGAATTTTTGCAACACCAGAATGCAACACCAGATGAATATGATGAGGATGAAGATGAGGAGGATGAAGATGAGGAGCTCCAACCTCCAACTTATGATCCAAATGATTTCTAAATTTCCTGTTGTTGTGCTTGAATTGTTTGTTGTAAAATACCTGAATTGTTTGTACATGTTTGGAGCTGGACTATTGGAACTACCAATTAACTTGTTCTCTATTTCGTGATATCCTTTTGTTTTGATTTTCCATGTGGTGGTAACAAATGGTCATTTTATTGCATTTTATTTCATGCTTTGTATATGTAAATATTGATAAATTGGCACTAACTTCATATTTTAACAATGCAGGATATGAATCATATTCGTCCCGTTCGACGTGGAGGTCGCCAACCTGAAGGTTGTACCTCGGAAAGGAGAAGTGGTGCTGGCAGTAATTGCAGTGGCAATGGCTCCCAAAGGAGCAATGAAGCTGCTCAACAAAGGGGGAGGAAGAAGAAGTCACGGACCAAATTACATATGCCGTCGCGTGCTGGCAAGATTGCCCTAATACCTCAGGGTGACAAGTGAGTACAAGCTGCATTATAAATCTTCAATTGTTATTAACATATATATGACTACGGTGCCAACTGACCTTGCCGTGGTTAATTCCTATGTAGGCAATTCAAGTATACCAATTACCAGCCCAAGAAAGACTACACATATCAAGCACAACTTGGAGTTATTATCAAACATGAGTACCCAGGTGTTGTGGACGACAAGGATGAGCATAGTACTATCTTCAATACCCGTCCTGCATTGACATGGGATGATTATTATGTCAATGAAGATGATGAGGGAATACCCGCTGTAGATCGAGTAAAGCGAGAGTTCTGGGTAACTAATATTTACTTGTTAGTTCATATACATAAATACTTTAGTCGACTACTAGCTACTAACTACCCTTGTTCTCTATGTAGCATTTGTTCGAAGTAAGCACAAACGACAAGGAAGAAGCAGATCTTGTGTTCGAAAATTATGCTGCGGACCGTGTGAAGCATATGATGTATCAAGCTCGTGTTGATGCAGTCAAGGAGTACTACAGGAAACAAGGAGAGGATATTGACGACACGTTGGCACGTCCAAGGGAACTCCAGTATGAGCAATACTTGGATGGTAAGATTTGGTGGTGCAATGACATAGTATGGCCACATCTTTGTCGTCATTGGTGCACCGAGCAATTCAAGACTAAACGAAAGAGAGGCCAGGAAGCACGGTTGAAATCTGACGATGTTGCTCAAAATCGAGGAGGTTCGCGACCATACGTGGAGACCCAACAATACCTGGTATGAATCACCTAGTTCTACTTGTTTTCCTAAATGTCCTTAAAAAATATTTATGCCAAACTAATACTATCTGTGAGCTATTGCGAATATTTATGCCAAACTAATACTATCTGCGAGCTGGATCTTTGGTTGGTTATTGGCTTGTGAATGGGGGTTGATCCATTGCTCTTTTTACTGCTGTCTGCTAGCTACTGTACATACCTTCCATGACCATGACCATGAGAGGAGGCACACTCACTGCTGTCTTTAGCTCCCTTGTCAGAGATTAGTGACATTTTGTGTGGGCATTATATCACTTATGGCATTATACACTCTACTACAGCTAGTATCTTGTGTGCTTAAAATGGAAATGCTTATGGCATTATACACTCTACTGCTGTCTGCTAGCTACTGTACATACCTTCCATGCATGTTGCATGACGGGAAGTGAAATGGGGAGGGAGGGCAGGTGTGCATGGGGTCTGTACCATGGCCAAATCATGGTACAGAGGATGCAGTATGTTGTTGAGATATTTTTTTGGTTGGATGTTGGATGGATGATGCAAGATGCAAGATGCAAGAGGTGGATGTGGTAGTGAAGGTTTTTAATTTGTGTTAACACTGTCTTTATTTCAAGGCTATAACCTAGAGTTTCACCATGTTGTAGGAACACAAATATGGACCAGAGAAGGCTACTTGGCTAAACACATATGCTGTAATGAAATCAGGCATGAAGAATGTGGATAGTAGTGGTAGTAGTGGTCCAATCAGCAGCCAGAAAGCACAGAAATACATTGTAAGTGCACATCTTTCCCTAGCTTGTATGATTTGAATAGAATGTGAGGAGCTGGAAGAGAACTTCTGCTGCAACTTATAGTACCGCATTAGACATCAGTACCCATTGATTCTAATCTACTTGACCTAGCTTTTGTCCTTGGGCCTACACTAAAGTAGTAAGCAAAATCACTAGATAAGACACCACTTGGTGGTAGTCACTGTATGGTGCCCCATACTATATGCAGTCTCTTGTCCAGTAAGCATTCTAATCAATTTGGTTGTCTCTGTTTGGTAACATGCACACATGAGGAAAAAGTGCCAAGATGGTTAAATGTTGCTTTTGTTCTAGGATGATTACTCTTCTGCTGCTATGGCTCAACACGAAGATGATTGGGAGCAGCGACCACTCGATGGAAGCATAGTGTACAACATCAATGGTGGCATGCCCCATGGCCGTGTACCAATAGGGAATGGTGCTATCAAGAAGGATGCTGTTCTAGCAGCTGCGAAATCAAGAAACATCAGGCCATCCAATTCCATGTCTTATCGAAATGTGATTCGACATAATCAAGAACTACTCCAGACACAAGAAGTTCACCACCAGATGATCTTGGTAATAATGTTCATTCACACACATTTGACATTCTATTTTCTATACATGCATGCAGCTGTAGTGTTTTCTGAAAGTATTACTACTCCATACTCTCTGATATAAGAAGTTTAATATTGTAGATGATACTCCATACTCCATGCATGCAGCTGCTGCAATCTGCTCTGTAACAGATATATATTGTCACTGTATTGTCATATAAGTACCAACTGTCAATCCAGAAGTCAAATTGTCATATAATGCACATGCACTTAACTAGTATAGGCTATATTTCGACTCTTATATAATACAAACCATGTATTGATCAAGCTCTGGTCTGCTCTACTTCTGAAGTATTGTATAGTCGATGAGTAGTATACGCAATAACATGAAGGAGTAATATACACTATGTTTAATTTAATGTTTTCATAGGTAAGTTTGCAAAGTTTTAAAGATTAACTTCATTAATATTTGGATGGCATTTAATTTACTTGTGGATTGTGATGAAAGTAGTAGAATATATAAGTATCAGCTAGCAGGGATCAAGCCAATGATTGGGCAACCAGGAACTCGATCCGGACAGCCGGAGTCATGCTATGGCTAGAGAGAATTAACTGTGGTACAAATGAAATTTGACAGTTGGTACTAGAGCCCAATTATAAGTATTATTAACGCACAGTGACAATACAATGGCCCAAGCTGCAATCTGCTATGTGACAGATATATATTGTCACTACTAGCTCGACTAATCTCATGCCAGCATTATAAGTATTATCAACTGCTCAATGAAATTTTCCAAATGGGCAAAACTAAGAACAGAGATGGCAAAGTCTGTTTCACAGCAGATATATATATTTTTGGTAAGTGAAAAATATGGTATTACAAGTGTTGACAGCACTGGGGATGAGATGGCTAAATTCTAAAGAACACATACGTTGTTGTATGCTTTTCATGGGAATGTGTGGGCTTTTGTGTGCATAGTGAAAGCTATGCCTATGGACACAATAGAGCTTTTCTATATGTTTGTTGTGTTGTATATTCTGCATGCCATCTGAAAGCTATTCTGAATGTGTGGGCTTTTGTGTGCATAGTGAAAGCCATGTTAGTACAGGCTTCCATAGTGAATTTGCGCTGCCTTTCATTTTCTAAGTTTTTTTTGCGATGAGGTACAGTTTAATTTTGTTTCAGGGCAGATATTTCTTGTCTTTAGTTTTCTTGCTCTTCCATGCTTCGTCATTTATATATATCGTCAATCTGTAGTCACCTCACTAGTAACTGTCTTTAATACTGATCAGTTTCCAACTGTAGATGCTTTTTGAGAAGATGGGTGAACAACCACCACCAGAGATGCTACGCCGTGGAACACCTACACAAGCACAGGTAATATCGTTTAATACCTACAATTATTGCTTTGTGTACAAACAAAATTCCCTACGAACTATTATTTTGTCTTGTTCTAGAGTTCAACTTCAAGTGGTACTTTCCACCTATCACCTTTGTCATACGAAGGACCATGTGTACTATACAACTAATCATTTTTGGTATGTCAGACTGTCAACAAGCAGTACAGCAGTGAGCGAGTGGATTCATGTTGAATGTTCTAAACATGGCCATAACTTGAATCTCATTTACTTATAGTTGATGGTAAGGTGGCAAATGACTTCTCTACTAATTAGTACACCCATACTTGTCAGTTGTTTACGAGGCTAAACTAATCTTGAGTATATGCCAACCTGCAGCTAGCAAAAGCAGTAGCATATATACTTACCTTCTTTGCACAATTTTTGTTGAATTAACAAGAACACTTAGATCTTCACATGTATTTATGGGATGATTACGTATAGTCATGTGGATTTCTCTATCCAACTCTCCTTTTTTTGTTGCTATGATCTTGACATAATGTTTTCACTTTGCAGCAAGGGACTGGGACTGGGCTTGGGACTGGATCCTCTCATGTGGGCTCACAACCAGATGACGGTGCTGTCGATGGTAACGTTGATGGAAACAACAGGGACAACTGCAGTGGCGACATTGATGGCGACAACAACCATGCTGCCATGTGATTTTCAGTGATCTCTTGTAGTTCTTTTGACTAGCTGAACTTGAATGTAATGGAAATAGATGTCTTTTGGATGTGGTACTTCATTTTAGATGTCTTTTGGATGGATGAACCAATCTGGAGGTGATGTTTATGAATGGGTATGCTTGTGTGAACATGAATCAATGTAGGGATTGTTTATGAAAACTGAACTTTTTATATATTTGTTTAATTATATGTTTCTTGATCGATGAAGGATGGTGTTGTGATTAATTTGATTATATGATGCACGGATGTGTAAGATTTAGATATCAATGCTTATGTTGTAAGTTATTTGCTAATTCATTGTGGCTGAAAAAAATATGTTATAAGTGAATGCAAATTTTTTTGCCATAGGAAATCAATTTTGCTCACGGTTCAAACCGTCAGCCTATATTTTCTTGACGGTAACATAAACAGTCAATGAAATAAATTTTGCTGACAGTTTGGCCCGTGAGGAAAATTAATTTTTCCCTCACGGGTATAGCACCGTCAGGTTAAATAATTTTTCCCTCACGGGTATAGCACCGTGAGGTTAAATATTTTTCTCACGGGAATTGTACCGTCAGGTTAATGTATTTTCCTCACGGGTAACATTTCGCCCGTGAGTAAAATTTATTTTTCTCACGGGAATTGTACCGTCAGGTTAAATAATTTCCCTCACGGGTAAAACCGTCAGGTTAAATATCCCTGACGGGTTCCCGTCAGCCAAATAAAATTTCCCTGACCAGCCAGCCCTGAGGGGTTTTGCCTGACGGGAACCCGTCAGGGATATTTAACCTGACGGTTTTTTGTATTTTCCTGACGGTTTTGAACCGTGAGGAATGATCTGTTTTCTAGTAGTGATTTGACTGATCAGGAGTTGGTTCAGCTGCTGTTGTTTTTCTTGGCTGAGACAAGTAGAAGATTGAGTTACATATTTTCTTGTACCATGAAAGATCGGCCAACTTCGCGTACAAATTAGGGTCACTAATTTGTGCCATACCATCTTGGTATTAGAGCGTGGTTGATCACAGTACAAGGTTGCTGATTTTTTTCTTGATGGCGAGTTCTGTGAAGACTGAAGATGGCGAGGTACTTTATACTCATACCGAGCCAATCGGGGAGGCACCCCAATATGCGGCGTCTTTACTGCCTGAGGTATGACAAGGGCTTGAAGCTATACATAACTACTTGTAGGATCGGAAACGGCAACAGAGGGGGGTGAATGGTGTCTTTGAAAAAATGCCCCTCAAGTATCCACAATGAATTCTTCTCCGATAGTTATAAGAACTATGAAGAAGACATGCTCATGTATACTGGAAACTTAAACTAGCAGAGAAAGAAGCGTGGCAATCAAATAAGCGAAAAGAAACAGGCAGCAGAGAAAATTAGCACAGACTGGAGGGGCCGGTCAGACCGCCATATGTGGGCCGGTCAGACCGCACCCTGGCCGCCGGTCTGACCGCCCTTAATTATGCGGCCGGTCTGACCGCCCGAGGTCCGGTTTGACCGCTCATCTTGGCCGGTCTGACTTGCATGCTTCGGCCGGTCAGACCGCTAGGGTTAGCGGTCTGACTGCCAAGTGTAGTCCGGTCTGACCGCCATAGAGAACCCGGTCTGACCGGTCCCCTGAAATCTGAGAAGGCAGTGAGCGGCCGACTGAATTTTACTGCATAGTAAAAGCTGAAAGTGCAGATTTCAGGCAAGTTGATGAAATGCTGCTGTTTCTTTTTGTCCAACTGGGCAAGAACTTATGTTAAACAACATCAAGTCCTCAGGAAACAAAGAGAGATCATCAATAGAGCTAGGGATCAGGTTTTGAGCAAAAATCTGAGAAATGAAGTGGAAATGGGGCAGATTTCCAAAATCCTAATTAATCTTATATCTTTTGCTCAAATACCTATGAAACTCTGCTGGAGATGATCTCATAACTTAAAGGAACAAACAAATAGCAAACTAGAGGCAAAGACACCCAGAGTACAAACATCCCCTGACATGAAACCCTAGAAATTCAGAACAGAGGAAATGCAGCGCGGGATTTAGAAATCACAGAAGACATTGAATCCTCCATTTGCTCTTGGGAATGGAATGGCCAGATGGCCTTTAGTATTCTCCCCTCATAGAGCATCCCATTTGCAGCTCCTCAACAAAGAAAGAACTCAAGAACTAAAATCAACAGGAAGAGGAGAAGAGCAAACAAAAGCTGAACTTCTTGACTACTCAAATGGATTCATTGCAATGAAGGATTACATGAGGTTTACAACCAGTCAATACATCCCCATACGCAATTGGATAAAGGGAAGAACACACACTACATGCTTGCTCACTTGAGAAGCTTACACGCAGAGAACACACTCCTAAACTCTCTCTCTGCTGGAATGCATCTCCAGAATACACACCACTCCTTTTATCTCCAAGCTCACACACAAAAGGAGAAAATCAAGAAGTGTCATACCCTTTCCACTCCCAACCTCATACACCATATGAGGCATGAGTCAAAGTCAATCACCATTTTGGAGGGAAACAGCCTCCACCTCCACACTTGAGTCAATTGTCCAAATTGCCCTCAAGCACCTTCCCGGAAGCTTCCCGCAATCGGTATCCTATCCGTCTGGACCTCGACTTCTCCCTGAGTCTAGTCCAGGACCGTTTCGCTGCACACGACTGCACCCGGCATCCTGACCGTCTGGACCTCCGACTCCTCCATAAGCCTAGTCCCGATCCACTCGCCACTGCCCGTCATGTCCACCTGACACCGACCGAGACCTCCGACTCCACTTGAGTCTAGTCATGTCTATTCCGTCGCACACGACCGCAACCGACCTCCAACTGTCTGGACCTCCGACTCCTCCCTGAGCCTAGTCCCGGTTCGCTCGTCGTTGCCCGTCATGTCCATCACTGGTAGCTCCAGCTCTGGTTCCTCGTCTCCCGGGTCGCAACCACCTCAGCAGCCTCGATCATCTTCGGCATACTGACCATCTGGACTTCAACACCTCCTGTGCCTAGTCTCGGTCCTCCTCGCCTCACCATGGCCTGGCTCCAAAATCCTGCAGTCACACAGATATGCAAACCGTCACATAGCACCGCACGAAACAGCATATCAACAATAGCATAAGTAAAAGGTACTCAACCCTAGAATACCCAAAATAAACTCAAACTCACTAATACAACCGTCAATTACTCATCACAAACATGGGGATACCTCCACATGGTCTCTCACTACTTCTTAGATTATCAGCAGAAACTTGAAGACAACGTTGATGATTTGGAAGCATGAATTAATGCATTGATAGAGGCTATATGCGACCGGACACCACAATTTCAGCATGCTGAATAGGGTCCTCAATATTTCAAACAGTGTGCATGATATGAAGATGACGAACAAGACGAGGGCTTTGATGGTGCAGCGGGACTTGCTCCACCACCACGCCATGCTCAAGACTACTGTGGCGCTGACTGTGGTAGATGTGTGTGTGACAGAGGTGCTGCCCATGGTGGAGGCATGCGTGATGGTGTTGGTTTTGGTCAGCATGATGCTGTGAATGATGGCATCGAGCGGATAAAAATTTCTATTCCGTTATTCAATGGTAAAGCTGAACTAGAAGAGTACTTGGAGTGGGAAATGTGCGATGAACAAATTTTTGACAGCCATCACTACACCGAGAACAAGAACATTGTTTGGTGATAATTGAGTTCACCAGATATGCTCTAATTTGGTGAAACTAATTGTGTCATGTGGGAGCTCGTCCATATACTTGAGTACAATTGAAGAATATCTTGAGTCAACAGTTTGTTCCAACACGTTATACTAGGACCTTGTATAATTGGCTACAATAATTACGCCAAGATAATTCTAGTATTAATGAATATTATAAAGAGATTGAGATGTTGATGATTTGTACAGGGATGGAGGAGCATGATGAGGCTACTATGGCATGTTTCGTTAATGGGTTGAATGAGGATATGCAAGATAGGGTTGATATGGTCCATTATTACAATATCTAAGACTTAGTGCATCAAGCCGAACGTGACGAACAATAATTGAAGTACAAACAAACTAAGGGTGGATGTGCCAACACTCAAACAAGCTCACAGAGGCATCTATTACAGCAAGGCGATGATGTTGGTTCACACTCCAAAGTGGCGAAATCAAACGTTCAAGCGGGGTTTTTTCAAGGGAGGCAAGCAATGGAAGTAAAAAAATAACTAAAGCTAATTCTACTTTACCTTCTAATGCTCGTCCTAGAGAAATTGAGTATTTCAAATGTAAGGGAAGAGGTTATATGATGTGTGATTGTCCAAATCAATGGAGAGTACTTATCACTAAAGATGGATATGCTTTGATGAGTTCTAGTAGTGATTCTAAAAGTAAAAAATCTGACGATTCCAAGAATGATGTTGTCTATTGTGATCTAGAATTGAATGGTGTTAATCGTTTGATTCGAAAGGTGCAAAGTATAGAAACTGAAACAAAGAGGTAACGGTGGAGTGTTTTCCAAATGGAGTGTAAGATCAAAGTTAAAGCATGCAAATTGATCGTAGATGGTGAAAGTTACACCAATGTGATTAGCAAGGACCTGGTGTATGCTTTGGGTTCTCCACATGGAGGCATCCTCAACTATACCACGTGGAGTGGCTACATAACTCCGGGAAGCTAAAGATAACTTACAAGATACGTGTGTCGTTTGTTGTTCATGGCTATGTTGACAAGGTGGATTGCGATGTAGTTCTAAAGGATGCATGTGTGTTATTGTTGAGAAGACCATGGCAATATGATCGCAATACTACGCATGAGGGCTGATCCAACACATACACTTTTGTACATGGGGAAAAAGCATGTGCTAAAACCAAAACTGGAGAGTGCTATCCATGTTGATGAAGAAATTTCAGCAAAGGAGAAGGCTCCAAAAGTCATCCCAAAGTCAAGGATGGCTTTGCTTAAAGGGAAATGGGATGATACAGTGCCAAGTACCACTACCACTACATTTATGGTCGCCAGGAGGGAGGAAGGCCAAGGAGAACAAACCGGAAGCCGAGCGCAAGCGTGGCAAGTCTGTGGGGTGCGTGTGTGGCGAGCCTATGACCAAGACGTGCATAGGTCAGGATTTTTGGTAGGAGATATTTGGATTTCACAAACCTCTTAATTTATAATCAATAAAATATTTACATACAAGAGTCTAGTGTTGATCGAGTTTATTTACATGCAAGAGTACCTTTTCTAGTCGTCTCCTATTCAAGTGGGAGTTGCATGCATGCATGAGACGTGGCCCTTGTGTTGCATGCATGTGGGTGTGTCACATGTGTATACGTATGCATGTACATGTATACGGCCATTGTGTACGAGTTCGTTTCCAGGTTTTGGCTTGAGTTGGTGTGTCAGTTGAGTTCAACTGGAAGTTAACATGGAATCCGTTTGTTAATAGAAGGTATATGTGCATGAGTACGTGGCCATATAAAGGTCGGGCCCTTGGCCATGTAATTAGGGGAGACGTTTTGCATTGAGTTTTATACACCGAAAAATATGCCATGTTATACGAACCTATGAAATCCATCTAGGGTTTCAACTTGAGCGCATAGATTCCTACTGAGGTGCTGGACAGCTGGAGTTTATTTGATGGATCATGTGATCCTCTCTTTCTCGTTCGTGTGCTGCCGCGCGCACGGGTGGATGTCATCTAAGTTATTTCCTTGGTTTTGTGGAGCTGCTATTGTTTGACGTGGAGAAGGGCTAATAGTTGCTGCAATCTGAAGGAGTTGTTGTGCTATTCGGATAGCCTTTTGCTGCTTGTTTCTTATTCGATTGAAGGGTGACTGCTGCTACTGTTTGGCCGTATCAGCTATTCGACTATTGCTAATACTACTGTTTGACTGATCAGTGTTAGGTTTTGATCTCAGGCCAAACAGCCGAGACGAGGAAGACGTGGGCTCACCCCACATTCTCGCGCCCTGATCGGGGGTGCGTAACCGTTTTTGGTTACGGTCCCCCGTTGTGCAGCGCAATATAAAAGAGAGGCTCCGGCATCTCACGGTTCTGGCTTCTGCTTCGTTCCGTGAGAGTCAAGACCTCTAACAAACCCTAGGGACCCGATCTCCTAAGCGCTGCTAGCAACGGGAAGGCCGGCGCCGCTACTGCAGGACCTCGCCGGCGACGACCCTCTGCACCGCACCGACTCTACCTCACGCCTGCATCACGCAGGCACGGGTCTTCGCTCCATGGCGTTCATCGGCGACCGTAAGTCTCCCGATCTCCTGAATCCCTAGGTGTTCTAGTGTTGGGCTAGCAGTTTACGTGATGTACATGAGGATTATGAATCTAATATTTGGTATCAGAGCCTGCCCTAGTCTCCTAGAACCCTAGGCTATTGATTTGCAAGTTTGTATTTCGGATTTACGTTGTTCTTGCGCTCGGGTAGCATGGGAGAAGGAGGGGAATCAAGAATCTTTGCAAAACCTGATGAAATCCCTATTTTTTCCAAGCCCTCCCGAACCCTAAATCCCCAAATCAAGAACCAAAAAAAAAGGGAAGAAGAAGGGGATCGGGACTTACCCGATGGGCCGCCCGACCGCCGCCGCCGCCGCGCCGCTCCGCTGTCGCGCGCCCGGTCGCCGCGCTCCGCTGGGGGCCGCCGTCGGGGCCGCCACCGGCCTGCGCGGGCGTCGCGCGAGCCGCCGCTGGTCACCGCGTGGGTCGCCGCGCGTCTGCCGCCGCCGCATGAGGCTCCTCTTTTCCCGGGTGGAGAGGAGGAGAAATGAGGGTAGGGTTTTGGGGTGGCGTTTTTGTTCGGGCGCCAGGCGCTCCGAGCCGTCTGATCCGGCGGACGGCCTTGATGAAGCGGGGCGGGTGCTGCGGGCTGGGCCGGTGGAGTCGGCTGTTTGATGGGCCAGTGAAGCCGAAAAGGGAAAGGGCAATTGGGTTTTTAGGCCCAGCAGCCATAATCTTTATGTATTTCTATATATCTTTTCATGTATGTGTATTTAAGCATTTTTTTCATGTTTGTTTTTTTAGGCATATATATATACATGAAATTTATGATGTATATTTCAGACTGGTGGGTTTTTATTTTCAGTATATATTTCATGTATTTATGGTTTTATCTCATGTTTAATTAATGATGTCTCTTATGAAATTATTAACGGATAATGTTGCCGAGCTGCTGAAAAATATTATGCTCTTTTCCGCTGCGTAATGTTCTGCCCCTAATTGAATGGAACCAACGGGAAATTCAATTGGAGGGCTGTATTTAATTTTACATGCTATTACCTTTTGACCAACGTTAATTGTAATTGCATGTAATCAATTATGTTTATTTTTGCCATGCTATTACTCTTTGACCAACGTTAATTGTAATTGCATGCGATAAATTATGTTAAAATTTTCGCTTCTGCCCAACGGTGATGCGAAAAATTCTCATGAGCATGTTGTTAATCATACCAACGTAAGATTAATTTTCATGCAAATTAATTATGCGCTTTCCTAATGTAAATTTTAAATTTTTCAGCTGCTTCTGTTTCCGCTCATGTAAATGCTATTGAGCCACTTAATGGTAGTAACTTTCAGAAATGGAAGTTTACGCTTATGACGACTTTCCAGCTCTTGGATCTGGACTATGCGTTCAGGTTCGATGAGCCTGTCGCTCCTATTGAAGGGGAGGACAATTTTGACGACAAAATGAAGGATTATAAATCTAATGCTGAGAACTGGGAGCGGTCTAACCGCGTTTCACTTGCTGTGATGAAGAACTCCATCAGTGAGGCCATAAGGGGAGCAATCCCTGAAAAGGAAAGGGTAAAGGACTATTTGTCCTCCATCGAGGATCACTTTAAGGGGTCCTCTAAAGTTTATGCTACCACACTGATGCACAGGCTCATGAACACTAAGTACAATGGTACTGGAAATGTTCGTGAGCACATTATGACCATAATAAATATTGCTGCCAGACTTAAGACAATGGACATGGCTATTTCTGATGGTTTTGTTGTCCATTACATTATGATGTCTCTTCCCAAGCAATTTGAAGTTTTCAAGGTGAACTACAACACCATTAAGGACAAGTGGACCATGAGCGAGTTGATCGCTAATGTTTCACAGGAGGAAGAGAGGCTCAAAGCTGAGGGGGCTACTGATTTTGTGAATCAAGTCAGCTCCTCAAATAAAGCTGGTCCCTCTAGAAATAGAGGTGGCTACAAAGGAAAGGGAAAGAAGGAGCAAACCTACTCCCCTTATCAGAAGCCACAGCACCCACAGCATCCTAAGGCGCCTAAAAACGCTTCAGGACCTGGGAGCTCAAATGAACAGAAGAAAAGTGGTGAATGTTACTTTTGTCAGTCGAAGGACCATTTCAAAGATGATTGTCCTGGATGGCTGAAATGGCTCGCCAAGAAAGGTACTTATGAAATCACTTTTGTTGATGAAGCATTTTATGCTGATTTTCCTATAAATTCTTGGTGGATTGATTCTGGTGCTTCTGTGCACGTTACGAATTCCTTGCAGGGATTCCATATGTTGAGAAATCTCAGAGGGGAAAGAAGCCTAAGAGTGGCTAATGGGATGGAAGCCGAAATTCAAGCTATTGGATCAGTTTCTTTAGTTTTGAATAATGGTTTTGTAATGAAACTCAATGATGTTCTTTATGTTCCCTCGATGAGAAGAAACTTAATTTTCATTTCATTATTAGATAATGATGGATATTCTTGTAATTTTGGACACGGAAAGTGTCTGATTTATTTTAATAATGATAATGTTGGTTGTGCCATCCGACACGACAAGCTTTATATGTTATCCCTGCAAGATTCTCCTATATCCATGAATGTATGTGATGTGAATAAAAAGCGCAAGCGAATTGATGAGACTTCGTCGAAATTGTGGCACTGTCGTTTGGGCCACATTTCGAGGGGGAGAATTGAACGTCTCATTAAAGAAGAAATTCTCCACCCTTTAGACTTTAATGATTCGGATGATCATTGCCTTGATTGTATCAAAGGCAAGTATGTAAAGCAAATAAAGAAAGGTGCTACTCGAAGCACAGGGATTTTGGAATTAATTCATACCGACATATGTGGTCCTTTCCCTGTGACATCAGTGGATGGTTATGATTCTTTTATTACGTTCACTGATGATTACTCACGTTATGGTTATATCTATCCTATTAAAGAAAGATCGGAGGCACTTGATAAATTTAAGATATTTAAGGCTGAAGTTGAAAATCAGCACAATCTAAAGATTAAAGTAGTGCGCTCGGATCGTGGGGGAGAGTATTATGGGCGACACGCAACTTATGGGCAGATTCCTGGTCCTTTTGCCAGGTTTCTACAAGAAAATGGTATAGTCGCTCAGTATTCAATGCCTGGTGATCCCCAGCAAAATGGAGTGCGGAAAGAAGAAACCGCACACTTATGGACATGGTTCGAAGTATGTTGAGTTACTTCACTTTGCCTGTAAAGTTATGGATGGAAGCATTAAAGACCGCTGCACACATACTCAATCGGGTTCCCAGTAAATCAGTGCCTAAAACACCTTATGAATTATGGACTGGGAGAAAACCAAGCTTGAACTACCTCCATGTGTGGGGTTGTGCAGCTGAAGCTAAGGTGTTTAACCCACACATTGGGAAATTAGATCCCAAGACTGTGAGTTGCCATTTTATTGGCTACCCTGATAGGTCTAAAGGGTACCGAGTCTATTGTCCAGATCGTACCACGAAATTTGTAGAAACAAGGCACGCTGTGTTCTTGGAAAATGATGGCATCAGTGGGGACTTAGAAAAATTGATCTTGAGGAGAAGCGGATTTATGTTGCTTCACCGCTAATCCGACAGACTGATTTTCCTATGCCCCAAATGGTTGTGCCCACAGTTGATCCTGTAGTTGCAAATCCTGTTGCATCTCCAGTTAATTCTGTGGCTACTCCTTCTGTTGAGGGCTTTGAAAATACAAGTGCAGTACCTAATGATGAGCCTTCACAGCCCCCTGTGACAATTAATGAACAGCCTAATGAACCTGCTAATGAACCTGTCAGGAGATCAGAACGAGTGAGGAGATCTGCTATTTCAAGTGATTATGAGGTTTACTTGAATGAAGATGATCTTGGGAAGGTGGATGATCCTAGCTCTTATAAGGAAGCTATGAGGAGTAAGGATTCATCTAAGTGGCTAGATGCCATGAAAGATGAAATTAAGTCTATGGGCGATAATGGTGTATGGGACTTAGTAGAAATTCCTAATGGAGCCAAAACAGTAGGCTGCAAATGGGTCTACAAAACAAAACGTGACTCCAAAGGGAACATCGAAAGGTTTAAGGCAAGACTTGTAGCGAAAGGGTTTACACAAAGAGAAGGCATCGACTATAATGAAACCTTTTCTCCTGTCTCAACTAAAGATTCATTTAGAATCATAATGGCGCTCACAGCACATTTCGATTTAGAGTTGCATCAAATGGATGTTAAGACTGCATTCCTGAATGGAGACTTGTACGAGGATGTTTACATGACACAACCGGAAGGTTTTGTTGTGGAAGGCGAGGAACATTTAGGATGCAAGCTAAGGAAATCCATATATGGCCTGAAGCAAGCTTCTAGGCAATGGTACCTTAAGTTCGATGAAGTCATAAGGAAATTTGGATTTAAGGAGAATGATGTTGATAATTGTACATATGTTAAGTTCAGGGGGAGTAATTACACCTTCTTAATTCTTTATGTGGACGATATATTATTGGCCAGCAGCAGTGTGGACATGCTGCGGGAAACTAAAAGATTTCTCTCGTCCAATTTTGACATGAAGGATCTCGGTGAAGCATCTTATGTTCTTGGTATTGAAATTCACCGAGATAGGTCCAAAGGAACATTAGGTCTATCACAAAAGGCATACATTGACAGAGTACTAAGGAGATACAATATGCATAAATGCTCTGTCTCGCCTGCTCCTATTGTTAAGGGCGATAAGTTTGGGATATTTCAATGCCCAAAGAATGACTTTGAATCTGATCAGATGAAGGCTATACCTTACGCTTCTGCTGTCGGAAGTATTATGTATGCTCAAGTATGTACGCGCCCTGATTTAGCTTTTGTTACCGGGATGCTTGGCAGATATCAATCAAATCCAGGACCGGACCACTGGAAAGCCGTTAAGAAAGTCCTGCGCTATATGCAAGGCACTAAAGGTTACATGCTCACATATAAAAAAGGCGATAACCTTGAGGTTGTCGGTTATTCTGATGCTGATTTTCCGAGGTGTAAAGACACTAAGAAGTCCACATCAGGTTATATTTTCACCCTCGCAGGAGCAGCAATTTCATGGAAAAGTGTAAAGCAAACACTTACTGCATCGTCGACAATGCAGGCTGAATTTGTGGCATGTTATGAGGCTACCGGGCAGGCTGTATGGCTTAAGAACTTTATCCCGGGATTAGGAGTGGTAGACAGCATTTCTAGACCACTCATTTTGTACTGCGACAATCAACCCGCAGTTTTCTATTCGAGTAACAACAAGTCGAGTGCAGTTGCCAAGCACATTGACATAAAGTATCATGTTGTGAAAGATAGAGTCCAGGATCAAACAATTAAAGTTGAGCATATTGGAACTAAATTTATGCTTGCGGATGCGCTCACAAATGGCTTACCACCCAATATTTTTCGTGATCATGTTGCCGGCATGGGTTTATTGGAGAGCCTGTGATCCTGGAATAAGAGGACCATATAAAGTAACCAACTCCCATGAAGTATTATGTTATCCGATCGATATAGAAGGGAGCACTATAAGTACTGATGTCCAGCGGTACTAAATTGACTGTTGTGAAGCATTACTTTGGTGTGAACTTTTGTTGAGAAAGGGCTTATGATGTTTAGCCTTACCATTAAGGGGGAGAATGTTAGGTTTTGATCTCAGGCCAAACGGCCGAGACGAGGAAGACGTGGGCTCACCCCACGTTCTCGCGCCCTGATCGGGGGTGCGTAACCGTTTTTGGTTACGGTCCCCCGTTGCGCAGCGCAATATAAAAGAGAGGCTCCGGCATCTCACGGTTCTGGCTTCTGCTTCGTTCCCGTGAGAGTCAAGACCTCTAACAAACCCTAGGGACCCGATCTCCTAAGCGCTGCTAGCAACGGGAAGGCCGGCGCCGCTACTGCAGGACCTCGCCGGCGACGACCCTCTGCACCGCACCGACTCTACCTCACGCCTGCATCACGTAGGCACGGGTCTTCGCTCCATGGCGTTCATCGGCGACCGTAAGTCTCCCGATCTCCTGAATCCCTAGGTGTTCTAGTGTTGGGCTAGCAGTTTACGTGATGTACATGAGGATTATGAATCTAATAATCAGGAGTTGGTTTTGTTGCTATTGTTTTTCTTGGCTGAGACAAGTAGAAGATTGAATTTTAGATTTTCTTGTACGTGAAAGATCAGGCCAACTTCGCGTACAAATTAGGGTCACTAATTTGTGCCATACTAGTTTCTATAGCGAACTCCGACAGTAGGCAATTAAAGTAAAAGTTTTTGATTTATAAATTTACTAAAATTCATATCGCTTGAGATTTTAAATTAAGAATTTCACTTTTCTCTAGGTATTATTAATTATTAAGTTTCTTTTTTGATAGAATAGGAGGGGAGGCCCCTACTGAAAATTTTTATAAAAGTGAAGGAGTTTATGTACAAGCGTAAAAGAAAAAAGAATGTACAACCCCTCAAGGGTACCAAAACATTAAAGGAAACTACTCAACTAACTCTTCATTTTGTTCTTCAATGATAGTTTTGTCTGATGGATAGCCATTGCAAAAACCTTTGTAAACTCTCTTTTCCGGGCTGCCAAAGAGGGGACTCCATTATTAAAAATAATTCTATTTTGATGTATCCAAATTGTCCAGGCTGCAAGTATGATGATCTCCTTGATGCAAATTAAACTAGTGCGGTTTACAAGGTTCTGAACTAAAAACTGAACTAAGAGGGATAAGTCTAAATCAATATGAAGAAAACGCTAGCACCATTGACTGAAAGTGTAAGAGCAAAGCACACAATCATAAGTTGAAGCTATGAAATGCTTCCTCTTGAGGACGTTAGTGTTGAGTCAATCATTCAAGAGTAACCAGAAGAAAACCTTTTACTTGCTTATAACACAAGATTTCCATAGACAAAGGTTCAAGTACTGGCATGGATCTAACTAAAAGGTTCTTGGAAGCATATTCTGAGGACCCCCATATATAGCTCCAATTATTGTTGCTTTCCACATAAATCATGAAATTGGATAGCATAGCTGTTAGTTCAGAGAATTGATTGGAGGCCACCAGTGAGAGTGGTAGAGGGAAATCCTGACCATCCAAAATTCAGCAACAAAGGCATTTTGATTGCATGAGAAAGAGTAGAGATGAGGAAACTAGCTCTATAATAAACAACACAGACATCCTTCCAAAAAGCACTGAATTTCCAGTGGAAACATTGCAGGCAACCATACATCTGAAGGTATCGAAAAGACGAGAGAGATTCCTCCACCAGAAAGATCCTATTAGATTAAAAACTTGTGGTGCCTTTGCAGAATGATAATAATTTTTCCAAAGTAAATGGACTCGAGGGAGATAAAGCCAGTTGAAAAATTTATGGTGAGATCTAAGGAGGAGAGCCTTGTTTTGAGCACTGAGGTTTATCACTCCCAAACCACCTTGCACTCTTGGCCTACGTACCTTCTTCTAAGCTACTAAACATTAACCCCTTTTATTGATGTCGTTGCCATTCCAAAGACAATGTATGTGATAATGATCTATTTGCTTGATCACTGTTTCCGATAGTTTGAGCATACACATATAATAGGTAGGCATGTCAGAGAGAATTGAATTTATTACTGTGAGGCGACCACCATAAGAGAGAAGAGCAGCCATACCAGAAAGCCTTCTACTAATCCTATCCAGTAGAGGCAAATAATCACTCACACTCGGCCGTGTTATGCCCAAGGGAAGACCAAGGTAAGTGAAAGGCATTGCAGCCACTTGACATCCAAAAGCATTAGCAAGGTGAAGAGCCTTTTCAGATGAAATATTGATAGGGACCAGGAAGGACTTTTGGAAAATCACCTTCAAACCTGTGGAGCATGCAAAAGCATTCTAAATCCCCTTTAGGGAGAAAGTTGTCTAGCATCAACTAGCAAGAATAGCAGAGTGTTGTCTTCATATTAAATAACAGGGTAATCCATGATTGTGGCCAACTGCAAAGGGCTGGAGAGAAGACCACGATTCGCCGCCTCATTAATAATTGATTGAAGAAGATCAGTTGCTCGGACAAAAAAATTGTGGAGAGATAAGGTCCCTTTGACGAACGCCTCTCTTGCAAAAGTTTTTCCTAGAACTCCATTCAAAAGGACTGCCGAAGTAGCAATTATTAAGTTTCTTATGGATTGTTGTGTTATAGTTCTTAATTCGATTTGCATTTATACAAATTATATTACTATCCCACCAAGATTTTTAACTTGAGGTTTCAATCCTCAACACATAATTTAATTATAATTACACAGATGTTTATAGTATCTATAGCCTGTGCGAATGCACAGGCAACTAGTTTAGATAATTCACTGTATAACAAGCATCGAAAATTTTGAATTATTCCCAATTTCAACAAATTACTGCATAACCAAATTATTTTGCACTGAAAATTAAGTACTCATTAATACAAGTCTTTAGCCGAAGGAAAGATTTCACAGATTGATACATCAAACACTTACAAAAAAATTATTAATTACATCCATATCTGATGACATTATCTAGTCCATAATTACATCCATATCTGATGACATTATCTAGTCCTAGTTCACTAGCTAAAACATGATAAACATCCATGCATTTCCAGGGATTACATTGCAATTCAACTATATACAAAGCAACGCTCTCACTGTCAGACTTCTTACAAAAGCAACGGACCTTACAGATATGTCAGTGTATTAACTGCTCCCAGTTTACGTAGATATTTGTTAGTTGGTACAAGCCAAGCGTATAGGACAATATACACCGAGCTATTATCAATCCGAGTCAAGCGTATATATAGGACAATATACGGCCACTACACGTACATCCTGTCTACAACTAAGAATTGGTCTTTTCGAGGAGACATTATTTCTCTTGACGTGCGACTGGGTGCACCGTGCCAACTCGCTGCAAAAGCGCGAAAGCGACGGAAGTCGTGCTGCAAGCAAGGCCATTGACGCAGATGTATGGTAGCTTTTTCTACGAGAGATATCTGGATCATTGATAACAGGGAGAGCTAGCGATCGTCTCGTGGAGCGGAATAATTTGGTCACCTCACCTCACAGCTAGTTCAACTTTTCAAAACTCACACCACTCATCAGTGTGGTTATTCACCCCTCTCGCTCTCTAGCTCGCTGGTACTCTCGATTCAGTTATGATAATCCAAGAACTAACACTGAACTAATAATTCCTATACTACTACAGAAAATCTAATACTAGACAACAAATCACAGACGGTTTGACAAAACCGTCTGTGACCGACACTAACACAGAGGTTTTAATTTGGACACCGTCTGTGTTGATGGCGTCGGAGAAAACGAGTATCACAGACGGTTCTTACCGATGAACCGTCTGTGATATTCCAGTATCACAGACGGTTTTTATTTAAAACCGTCTGTGATAATCTCTGTGATAATCTAGAATTATCATAGACGGCTTTTATTTAAAACCGTCTATGATAATCTCAGAATTATCACAGATCTGTGATAATGGCGCTAGACATGCATTGTGCTGCTCAGAACCGCATCTGTCTTTATTTCGATCCAAATCTAGCCGGTGCTGCACTCTTTTGCTCAGGAGGCAAGCTAGGCAATTTCAGGCCAATTAATTTGATGGGAGGAGGCAGAGATTAAGCTTTAAAGATTCATACGTTCCTGGTTGCTCTAGATATGATTAGTAATGAAATTTATTTTTTTTGCATTACAATTTAGATCTAAGTTTTGGTGAATGTTATTGAAGATGGTTTGCATCTACTTGACCATACATGATCAGTTCCCGTCATGTGGGAGGCCAAATTTGTCAAAATTGTTGGTTATATACCTTCAGTGATCGCTGGGGAAATAGATGTTGTGTTTATAATATGAATTAAACTAGCAAAGCCTCAATGCATGTGATATATATAGTAATAATTACTTAATTTAATTTTTAATACTAAGTTGTTATATATATACATAACGTAGGACCGAAGCTGGATGTATGCCGTGAACCGTGTGAGTGAAGAGTACATTAATAGCGTGTCTGCTTTTACAAGAGCTGCCGAGGAGGATATGTTGAATAAGAGAGTGGAATATATGTACTGTTCATGCACTGACTGTGAGAATTTAAATATGTTTAAGACCGAGAGCAAATTGAAGTGCACTTGATTCGAAGGGGTTTCAAAATGGGTTATACGTGTTGGACCAGTCATGGCGAAGTCAATGATCATATGCCACCGGATGACATCGCCAGTGAAGTGAATGATATGCCACTGGATGACATCGCCGGTGAAGTGAATGACATGCCACCGAATGATGTTGATTGTTGTACGGATTCGGATAGGTTGCACGATGACAATCTGGATTAGATGCTTCGCGATGTAGAAGAGAACTATGATGAGAGAGAGTATGTTAAATTCCGGGGCTTGATGGAGGACTCGGAGAAACTTTTGTTCACGTGCTGCAGGTCAAAGTACACGAGGTTGTCGGCTATGCTTGAATTGTTGAAATTGAAGGCAATCAACGGTTGGTCCGACAAGAGTTTCACGGCACTGCTAGGTCTTTTAGCGGACATGCTTCCGGAGGGAAATGAGTTGCCTAAAACCACGTCTAAAGCCAAGAAGGTTCTTTGTCCATTGGGAATGGAAGTAGAAAGAATACATGCATGTCCGAACGACTGTATCCTCTACCGTAAAGAGTATGCAAACATGCATGTATGTCCGGTGTGCAACGCATCCCGATACAAACGTAGCAATCAATCAGATGACGGCGAGGGAACAGAGGTGAAGAAAGGACCTCCTACTAAGGTGGCATAGTATTTTCCTATAATTCCCCGTTTGAAAAGGTTTTTTGCAATCCAAAGGAGGCAAAACTGCTGCATTGGCACTCGGAGGAGCACAAGAAGGATGGAATGCTAAGACACCTTGCTGATTCCGCCCAGTGGAGAAACATCGATAGGAGTTTTGCAGACTTCGGTGCAGAACCAAGGAATATAAGGTTTGGACTGAGTACAGATGGAATGAATCCTCTCAGTAACATGAGCAGCCGACATAGCACATGGCCCGTGACTCTCTTCATCTATAACCTTCCTCCTTGGTTGTGTATGAAGCGAAAGTATATTTTGCTGTCGATACTTATCCAAGGGCCAAAGCATCCTGGGAATGATATCGATGTTTACCTAGCACTGTTGGTGGAAGACCTAAAAGTACTGTGGAACGAAGGGGTATAGGTATGGGATGCATACAAACGAGAGAACTTCACTTTGCGCTCCTTATTGTTCTGCACCAGAAATGATTATCCTGCCCTTGCTAACCTATCGGGCCATAGTACAAAAGGTGTCAAAGCTTGTACTCACTGTTTAGATGGTATCGAGAGTGTGTGGCTGAAATACTTACGCAAAACCGTCTACATGCGTTACCGCCGGTTCCTTCGGAGGGCTCACCCATACCGCAAGATGAAGAAACAATTTGATGGAGAGAAGGAAGACGGTTCAGCTCCAAGGCATTTAAGGGGAAAAGAGGTTTATGATATGGTTAAAGATTTAGATGTTGTCCTCGGAAAGGGACGTAAATTGAGGGCTCATGAGAAGAACACCTGGAAGAAGAGATCAATATTTTGGAACTTACCTTATTGGGAGTACATAGATGTTCGACACTGCATCAACGTCATGCACGTAGAAAAGAATGTATGCGATAGCTTGATTGGTCTCTTACTGAACATTCGTGATAAAAAAAAGGACGGCATCAACGCATGGCTTGACTTGGCTGATATGGACATCAGGCCTGAGTTAGCACCGACAAAAATAGATAATGGACGAACGTACATTCCCCCTACGTGTTACACTCTGTCCAAGGCCGAGAAAATAGAACTGTGCCAGTGCTTGTATGGTGTCAAAGTTCCGTCTGGTTACTCCGGCAACGTGAAGAAACTTGTTTTGATACAAGATTTGAAATTAAATGGCATGAAGTCTCATGATTGTCATGTGCTGATGACACAGGTGCTCCCTATTGCAATTAGAAATATTTTACCGATCAAAGTCTGAGAGACAATCATGACACTATGTTATTTCTTTAACATAATTGCTTAGAAGGTCATCAATCCCGAAGGACTAGATGCTCTGCAGGATGAGGTGGTGATGACTCTATGTCATCTTGAAATGTATTTCCCTCCTTCGTTTTTCGATATCATTGTCCATCTCATTGTTCACATTGTGTGGGAGATAAAAATGTGCGGGCCCGTATTCCTACGTAGCATGTACCTATTTGAGAGGTTCATGGGAATTCTCAAGTCCTTCATACGAAATCGATCTCGGCCAGAGGGCAGCATCATCGAAGGTTATGCAAGCGAAGAGATCATTGAATTTTGTGTCGATTATATGGCTCAGATTCAACCGATAGGTGTGCCTCAATCTTGTCATGAGGGGAGGCTGAAGGGTATTAGAACTATCGTAAGGAAAGCAATCACTCCAGATATGGACACGTATACTCAAACCCATTTCACGGTCTTGCAACACATGACTGAAGTGGCGCCTTATGTCGACCAGCACAAGGATGTGCTTCGGCAACAGAATGCGGAGCGGCTGGATGTTGGATCATGAGGCAACACAATAGTTGGTTCAACCAATGGTTGAAGGAGCAAATCGCTAAGAGCTCACCAAGTGAGATGCTGACATGGTTGGAAAAGGGCCAACTTTTACAGTTGCGACATAGCAAGGATATGACATAAATGGGTACACATTCTATACACAGTCTCAGGATGTAAAGAGCACTAACTAGAACAGCGGTGTTCGCATAGATGTGTTCAGTACCGATGGGTTGAGAAACTCATACTATGGGTTCATAGAAGAGATTTGGGAGCTCGACTATGTGGTTTTTAAGATCCCCTTATTTCGCTGCCGTTGGGTGCATCTCCCACAGGTGAAGGTTGACAAGTACGGTGTCACTACCGTGGACCTCCAACGTGTTGGGTACAAAGACGAACCATTCGTACTCACCAACCAAGTTGTTCAAGTTTTCTATGTAACCGACCCGGCAAATAAGAAATACCATGTAGTTCTTTATGGAAAAAGGAGAATTGTCGGAGTAGAGAATGTAGTGGACGAGGAAGAATACAATCAATTTGACGAGTTACCTCCTTTTGGAAATGGCATAAGGGTCGACGACGAACAACATGATGAAACTAGTTACGTACGCATTGATCATCATGAAGGGCTAATTTTTAATGGAAATAAGCAAGTGGAATGAGAATGTGTGACATATATATGGGCATTTGCATTTATGTATATAACAATGCATGTATGTGATGTATGTGTGAATTGGCATTTATGTATACAACAATGCATGTGTGTGATGTATTTGTGAATTTGCATTTACGTATACGTGAAAATGTGTAATATATATAGGTGAATTTTGAGAATGAGTCATACAAATGTATCTCTATGTTCATTGGGCTGTTGTAAAGAAATACACCCAGCTGTTGTAAAGAAATACAATGTGTGAGGTCTTATTGAATGCTGGTTGGTGTTTATATTAATAACTATAGCCGGCCAGCAAAGGCTTATCACAGACGGTTCTAAGTTTATAACCATCTGTGATATTTATTATCACATACGGTTCTAAGTTTAAAACCGTCTGTGATATTGATATCACAGACGGTTCTTAAATAGAACCGTATGTAATAAGCCTTTATATATAACCCCCGGTTAGGGTTTTGCGCGTACAGTTATTAGCAATACCAACCACTTAGTCGCTCTCCCGAGCCTGTCCTCCTCCCTCGGGCCCGTTGCCGCCGCCGTCCCCCTGAGGCCGTCACCGTCCCCCTCCCTCAGGCCCGTCGCCGCCGCCGTCCCCGCGAGGTTGTCACCGTCCCCCTCCCTCGGGCCCGTCGCCGCCGCCATCCCCCCGTCACCGCCGCCGACCCCCGCCGCCGCTGCCGTCCCCCGTCGCCGCCGCCGTTCCCCCGAGGCCGCCTCCGTCCCCCTAAGGTAACCTTAAAGGTCTTTACATGCCAAAAGATTAGTTCTATAAAAAAGTCTTTCTGACGTTGAGTTGTTATATTGGTTTATCTCCAGTATATCCCTGCTTAATGTTTGTGGAATGCCATTGCAAAAGTGAAAACAGCATATGCCTCCATGGCCGAAAGACCATTTCTTAGTTTATGTAGAATCTGTTCTATTAGATTATTGAGAAGTCCACTTATGTGTCAGACAAAAACAAGTAGTTGATGGACTTTTTTAGATTTCTAGAAAGAATATGCTCACATCATTACTCTGAGAAAGTTTCACATCGTTAAATCAATGGTTAAGTAATGCGCTGTAATTTATGTGTGGACTTGCACATACCATGCGCTTTGTAAGATTATGGGTTGACTATCGTCATACAGCAAATGCCTTGCTGGGTTGGAGATTTGTTTGAACACATTTGTCTGTTTCTCAAAGCAGAGTAATTTTAGGCCATTGACAAGTTGATATGACACATTTCATGTTTTAGATGCTTTTATCAATGTTTTATTTGGTCCCTTACTAACATAAGCGCATGACTCATGTATTGGTAGGCAGACTTGAGTAAAACATCTAGAATTTCTATTTTTAAAAATTAAGCTAACCTTTAAAAATGTTTTCTTGTTCTATTTGAATATATGTATACATATATTGGAATTAAATTTAAGTATGTGCTTATACCGCACTATTTACGTATATGCTACATTGCGCTTACTTTTCATATATGAGAAGGCCAACATGTCATCCGCGCATTCTTCAACATCATCGCCGGATGCGTCCGCTCCAAAATCAAAACACCAAGGAAGAGGGCTATCGAAAAAGCCTGAGGGCCGCTTTACCATCACAGAGGTCGATGGATCTGGGACCCCTATCCTTCCTCGCCGAGCAGTATGCGCATTCCGAAGAATGATCGGAATAGTTGCACGAGAACGAATTGAGATCACATTCGATTCGTGGAAGAGCGTGCTTGGGACTCGGAAACGTGAGATGCTGACAGAAATTTTGGCATCGTTGGAGATCCCAGAAGAACACCAAGACGCCGTGCAACGACAAGCCTTGCTAGCGGCGTGCAAAGCATGGAAGAACTTCAAGAGCACGTTTGTCAAGAACTACGTGGAAGTATGTGCTTTTTTTTACTTTTTACCGTCTATAGGATATGATTTTAAACGTTACTCTTTTTAACTTTTCATTAAAATATACTAATAAAATTATAATATTATAAAAATATTTTTAACAACATAACCAATAATACAATTTACATACAACTAATCTACGTAGTTTTAACAATACGGATTCTAAAATATCAAGTAAAAAAAGATAGGAGAGTATTATTAATTATTGTACGTACGTATGGTCTCAATCCATTTCCAACGTTCATTTCATTCAATCATTTTGTTAGTACAGTACAACGTCCACTACCGTATATAATCTGTTACTTGACCCTTGAGGATTTATGTTTTGTCACTGCAGCTACTTGAGAGGGGGAGTAATATTTGGCAGAAAAGAAAACTTCGATTGCTGCCGGTACATCATAGTGGTTTTAACGTGGGTATACATGATTGTGGACTATGTAGCTAGGGTATACACATAAAGTTGTTTTAGATTAAATTTGAATTTGCAAATGCTGTCCAACGGTTTATCAATTTTATATACTAGCTGAATACCCGTGGTTTGAAACAGAGATCTTAATTAAATATAACATAAGTTCTCATCATGTGAATTTCTCTGTATAATTGAGTAGGCTGCACTAAACTAAGATACACTACTACAAAAGAGGCTATACTGGACGGGTACATCACAGACGGTTTATACGGAATCGTCTGTGCTTAAACTATCATAGACGGTTTATACTAGCAACCATCTGTGACATTTTCACAGACGATTCTTAATACGAACTGTCTGTGATAATTGAGACAACATAGATGGTTCATGTTAATAACCGTATGTGAACTTTCACAGATAGTTCTTAATATGAACCGTCTGTGGTAATCCAGACAACACAGACCTTTGTCGTATGAACTACAGAAGTTATATTGAGACAAGAGTCAAATTCAAGGCAAATTTATTACAAAAGTCCAAAAAACGAGATTGCCAGATTTTAATCTTCTGGGCTTCATTTGCTTCTTCTTTGACTTCTGGAGTGGGAGGATCAGCCGTTGAGTTCTTGAATGCCGTGAAGATTGTCCTTGCCCTCTCCACTTCCTCCTCTAGCCTGGGCAAATCATTAGTATGGCTCATAATCTCAAAGAGAATGCCATGATAATCTTCCTCAGAATCGGCCAATTCTACTTGATCGGCAAGGTTATCCATGTGTCTCTGCACTACCGCAAGAGCTTCCACCGCTTTGTTCACATTGCAGAGAAGAACGAGGCTGAGGGCAGTTTCCCTTTCCTGAGCGGCAACGAGACACCTTCGTTGACAGCGGATGATGAGGTCCAGCTGACGAATGGAAGCAAGTCGAGGAAGGAGAGTAGGGCGTGAGCGGAGGAGCTGCTCCAGACGTAAATTGTTGGCCGCCTATGTAAGGTTGCGTCCGAACAACTCATGATGGATAGATGAGAGGAAGGAGAACAGAAGAATATTAGATGTCATTATTGAGAAATCTGGTGATGAAGAAGATGAGGGAGAGGGCAGTTTAGAAGAGCTGGATTAGGGCACGCATATTTAAGCATTATCACAGACGGTTCATATTCCAAACCACCTCTGATATTAATATCATAGACGGTTTGTATTCCAAACCGTCTCTGATATGTGACTTATCACAGACGGTTCGTATTAGGAACCGTCTGTGTACGAACCATCTGTGATAAGTAAGACATCACAGACGGTTCGTATACAAAACCGTCTGTGATATTACGGACATCACAGACGGTTCGTATTAATAACCGTCTGTGATAATTCACAGACAGTTATTAATACGAACCATCTGTGATATATTGGTATCACAGACCGTTTGTGGTTGGAACCGTCTGTGATGATCTGTGCTATTAAATACTGGGCGTACGTGCTCGATCTTGACACAGATCTCTGTCTTCATTTGTTAGCTTTTTGTAGAGAATTTAATCACATCAATTGATGGGCTAGATTAATAGTTATGATTTTTTGTAAGCCTGCTATCTGAAGAGTTGCCGTCATTTGGCAGCAGTGTGGAAAACTGTACATTAAAATTATTAAATGGATTAATTAGGGTTTTTGCTCTATGTGAAAAGTGTAGATAATTGAATAAGTATTTAGAAAAGTCCAACAACATGAATTTTGGTTGGGTAGATTAGAAGTAATGATTTGGGAAGACCATTGTCCATGAACCGGTTGTTGTTAGACACAGTCATGGAAAACTATTAAATTGACATGTTAAATGGTAGAATTGAATTTTGGGAATAACTAGAAAGAGGTATCTAACTTTTCGTAGATTCTAAAAATGCTATTATTTGCTATGTTTGCATGTGCAAATTAACATAAATGAAATTATCAAGCCTGCTATCCAAAGGGTGATAGATATGTTTTCTGGGTTAAAACAGGGGTTTAAATGATTTAAACAAGAATTGTAGCGAACTAAGAAATTATGGAGATTTTTGCATAGATTCCAAAACTAATGTTGTTTACCATCATAGGGTTTGGGAGTAAAAAATTAGCTATTTTTAGTACCAGGACTGCATGGGGTGACTATCCGGTAAAAGGGGAGTATTACGGATTTGGGAAGCGTGTAGGAGCGATGTCGTTGAATTGCTGTTCTTGTACTTCTCTAGCTTGTTATTAAGATTGAGTATTTACTGTAGGAGGAATAGCATCGAGTTAGTGTTATCTTTTAATCAACCCGTTCATCATAACTAGAAAAAACTTAGTGCATGGTAGAATGGTATTCGAGTGTTTGAACTTGTTGTTATATTTGAATAAATTTGTCATGATGATTCACATTAATTTACTTGTTCTTATAATATTCACATGTTTATGATTGAATGATAATGATGTTTATGGTAGAATAATGATGATCATGTTTATGGCTGAAATAATAATGTTGTTAATTGGTTAATACTGATAATTAACTAATAAAGGATTATCATTGCATTGCATGTTGAGTGCTCATATTGCAAATAGGTGACCTGTGTAATCATCTAGAGCCTATTTTGTGTGGGCACTCCACAGGAGTGGAGAAACACCTAATTCGGTAAGCACCCTACGGGAGTAGGGGAAGACCTACTTTGGTGGGCAACCCACGGGAGTGGGAGAAGATCTACTTCGATAGACACTTCACGGGAGTGGAGATGAGGACCCTGTATAAAAAAAGGATAGGTTTGAGGTCCCCACATGAAAAAGGGTGAATGTCGTCTTTAAAAATCAACCCCCAAAAAGTATCCACGAGTGTCTCTTATCTCCAATAGCAACAAATGCTATGAAGAATATGAGTTGTACTCTCTAAAGATACACACTGGACAGACTCAATAAGAGACAAACAAGAGAGACAGCAAAAGGAACAAAAATCAGCAAGACCTACTGGTGGCCGGTCAGACTGGTGCTAGTTGGCCGGTTAGACCGCCACTAGTAGGCCGGTCAAACCGCCACTAGCAGGCCGGTCAGACCGCCTTGCCCCCTCCGGTCAGACCGGGCATCGATTCCAGAATACAGCAAGGGCAGATTTTTCAGACTGCAACTGAGAACTTCCCTCAACTGAGAAATCTGAGACTTTCTTTTGATCTTCTCAACCCAGACCAGCAAGGTAACACTCAAAATAGCCAAGAGAACCTAGAGAAACACAAGAAACCATTTCTAGAGCAAGAATTTAGGATTTGAGGCAAAAACTGAAAAACTACAGAGAGCTATCCCAAAAATCACATTCCCATCCAGTCTGAGATTCTTTGCCCATGAAACTTTGAGAATAACCAATTAATAGCCTCAAGACTTGAGATACCAAGTTTCATGCCTTCTCATGAAGAAAAACAAGATCCACACCAAACCCTAGAAAAGAAAAGAAGAACAGAGGAGGTCAAGATGCAAAAACTGAAATTAAACGTGGTTTGCTCTTAGGATTGACTAGCCAAATGGCTTTGTAGCATCTCCTAGATCACAACAACCCATTTTGCTACTCCTTAGCAAGAAAGAACTCAAGAACACAAAAGTTCAGAAATCAAACAGAGAGGAGAACGAAGGGAAAACAGACATGAACAGGAAATAAACTTCAGAGATTTCATTCCCAAGCTACCAAGGATTAAGAGGAGTCCCGATACGCGATTGAATACAGAGGAATGATTACATGGTGGCTCAACTCATCCTCTCCACCTCCCAGCTCTCACACACACACAAGAAGAACACCAGAACAAGAGAGCTACGGGAGACACACTCTGCCCTTCTCACCAACTCATCAACCACTAAAGCCTAAAGCAAAACAACCTCTCCAAAGGCCATTTTGACTAAAGCAAAACCCTAACAACCCCTAGAATACATGCATACAACCAGGAGCCCTCTCCTATTTATAGCCTTTGGATAACGGGTCTCCAACCTGTTATGCCCGCTAAATCCCAAACGGAACCGCTTCCACTTGTGCAGCTTTGCGCTTTTACTGAAATGCCCCTCCTGCACCTTCCGGGAAGCTTCCGCGTTCCTTGTCATCCAAGCCTTGCAACCACCTCGAGTCTCCGCCGTCTTCGACACATCCGACCGTTCTGACCTCGACACCGCCTGTGCCTAGTCCGGTCATCCCGTGACTCGCCACGACTCCGCCTCGACGTCCTGCAGCCATCACAGACAAGAAACACATCAAATAGCACGGCTCGACATATGTAAGCATAAATAGCAAAATGACCCAAATGACCAATCGGGAAGAATAATATGCAATAAGACCGTCTAACCAAACCTGACTGAGCCAAAAGCCGTCATGGCACGAAACACACCAATCAAACTCAATCTATCCAAAATACTCGTCAATTACTCATCACAAACATGGAGTCATAACCACATGGTCTCTCAATCTCCCCCTTGATGAGTACATTGACAAATCTAGAAAAAGCGCAAAGTTGAGTTTGAAAAGAAAGTCAAGCATGGTCTAAAGAGAACAAAGAAGCTCATGACCATGTCGACAGAAGGAACACTAGAGCGAAGCTCATGACCATGTCAATAGAAGGAACACTAGAGCTACAAAAGAAAGAGCAAATTGTTCTCCAAAGATCTAGAGAGATCCCAAAGGGCTTTTTCTCCCTATTCTCCCCCTTTTTGCAATAAAATCATCAAGGCACAAGGAAGAGAACCAATCATGAGAATGGATGGAATGGCTGTAATTTTATTCAATCTAAGCATTTAGAGCCATGAAGATTATCCAAAATGATCGTGGAGTATTACATCAAGCCATAATCAATAAGAATGCTAACAAGATCATGACAAAACATGTATAATCAAGCTAAGCCAAATAAGTCACAATCTGATATTTAGTCGAATTTCTTAGCATGTCAAATCAACCATGATTCTAGTCTAGCTACAGGTATCTATAAATGATGCGGGCCATGTCAATAAGCTAAGTGGAACCCAGAAGCTAGTATTGAATCATTTTAGAGTGTTATTAGTTCAAGAGAGAAACAATTGTTCAAGTACTTGATCTTTTTGTATAATTAAGCAAATGAAGCACATTTGTCATAAGTTTTTTTATTTTAAAGCTCATGATTGTGTCCAACCAACATTTTTAGCTATGTGCTAGATCTCAAGCCTTATGCGACTACTCCAAGCGAGAAGCTTAAGAAGATAGTCTTGGTCATCCAAAACTCCCCCTGAGTTCATGCCTAGTGCAATGGCAAGCCGTCTCATGAGAAAGAATTGGTGAGATCAGTTTTTCGCACAAAAGAGATCTTTTTGCTTTCTTAAAAGGTTGTACTAACTCATGTTTCATCAAGGAACTAACATAGCTCAATCTAAAGCTCAATATAGATTCAAAACTCAACTCAGCCTATTTGACATGGCATGAATCATAAAAAGATAACTAAAGAAAGACTAGTCTCAAGAGCTAAATAAGACATGAGTTAATTCAAGTTGAGCATTTTAATTTATGGCAAAGACTTGACTACACATATAAAGTCATGATATATCTAGCAAGTAAGCTCAAGCCATGGCAAGATGTAATTTATTGTAAATATGTCATAACAGGATAATAATCAAGACTCCATGTAGTTATATTACAATGCAGAAAATCTAGCTCGCCCTCAACATGTGATGCAACTTTTAGTTCAAGTAGAGTTATGTCAATATTAAGATCTAGAAGCTCCCAAATGAACTCCCCCTAAACCAAAGCAGTAAGATCGAGAAGCTGGCAAGAAAAACCAAAAAGGGCAGTCCTTAATGCATAGACAAGATATAGAGGATACTATGGCTTAGACTGACTCTTATCTACCCCATATGACTCTCGGACTATTAGCTGACCAACTAACACACTAGGGAGCAAACACGTACCCCGTCTACCCGAGGGTGGCCCAACCCTCGCTAGAACCTATAAGAAGTGAGTGAGCTCAACCTAATGAGAGGAGAAACAGCTAATAAGCAGCATCCTAGAGTCACAAGATGAGAGAAAAGGTCTAAACAACTAATCGTGAGAAACACTCTAATCTATGCTAGGAGGACTAACCCAAATGCACCCGCATGCAATGCAACAGAAAGGAGTAAGAGCATAATAAACAAGATATATCAATGAAGCATAAAACTCCCCCTCACATCAGTCCATAAGGACAAACCACCCCAAGCTCTCCCCGCATGGCTGAAAACCTAGAGCTATCCAAAGGCTTGGTAAAGATGTCAGCCAACTGGTGGTCACTCTTCACAAAATGGAGCACTATGTCACCCTTCTCCACATGGTCTTGAAGGAAGTGATATCTGATATCAATGTGCTTGGTCCGAGAATACTACACTGGGTTCTTAGCAATGTTAATCGCAGAAGTGTTATCACAAAAGAGTGGAACACTGTCGATAACTAACCCAAAGTCCCGCAGGGTCAAGACCATCCAAAACACCTGGCTGCAGCAACTGGCGGTAGCAACGTACTCGGCCTCCGCGGTGGACTGTGCAACACCGGACTGCTTCCTCGAGGACCAGGAAACAAGAGAAGTGCCAATGAATTGGCAGGTGCTAGAAGTGCTCTTCCTATCTATCCTACAGCCATCAAAGTCTGCATCCGAGTAGGCTCTAAGGGAAAGACAGGACGAGGAAGAGTACCAGATACCATAGTCAATGGTAGCTCGAAGATACCGAAGGATGCATTTCACCGCCTGGCGGTGAGATACGCGAGGAGAAGCCTGAAAACGAGCACAAAGACACACAGCAAATTGTATGTCCGGACTCGAGGCAGTGAGGTACAAGAGGGAGCCAATCATGCTGCGATACTCCTTCTGATCAACTGGCTCGCCGTCCTCATCTGGGTCAAGAGAAGCTGTGGACGCCATGGGAGTTGACACGGGCTTACCATCACTCATGTCAAAGCGTCTCAGGAGGTCCCGAGTGTACTTGCCTTGACGCAAGAAAGTACCCTCTCAAGTCTGCTTGATTTGGAAGCCAAGGAAGAAGGTCAACTCACCCATCATGCTCATCTCAAACTTGGTGCTCATGACATCCGAGAACTGTGAAACAAGTTTCATGCCATCTCATGAAGAAAAACAAGATCCACACCAAACCCTAGAAAAGAAAAGAAGAACAGAGGAGGTCAAGATGCAAAAACTGAAATTAAACGTGGTTTGCTCTTAGGATTGACTAGCCAAATGGCTTTGTAGCATCTCCTAGATCACAGCAACCCATTTTGCTACTCCTTAGCAAGAAAGAACTCAAGAACACAAAAGTTCAGAAATCAAACAGAGAGGAGAACGAAGGGAAAACAGACATGAACAGGAAATAAACTTCAGAGATTTCATTCCCAAGCTACCAAGGATTAAGAGGAGTCCCGATACGCGATTGAATACAGAGGAATGATTACATGGTGGCTCAACTCATCCTCTCCACCTCCCAGCTCTCACACACACACAAGAAGAACACCAGAACAAGAGAGCTACGGGAGACACACTCTGCCCTTCTCACCAACTCATCAACCACTAAAGCCTAAAGCAAAACAACCTCTCCAAAGGCCATTTTGACTAAAGCAAAACCCTAACAACCCCTAGAATACATGCATACAACCAGGAGCCCTCTCCTATTTATAGCCTTTGGATAACGGGTCTCCAACCAGTTATGCCCGCTAAATCCCAAACGGAACCGCTTCCACTTGTACAGCTTTGCGCTTTTACCGAAACGCCCCTCCTGCACCTTCCGGGAAGCTTCCGCGTTCCTTGTCATCCAAGCCTTGCAACCACCTCGAGTCTCCGCCGTCTTCGACACATCCGACCGTTCTGACCTCGACACCGCCTGTGCCTAGTCCGGTCATCCCGTGACTCGCCACAACTCCGCCTCGACGTCCTGCAGCCATCACAGACAAGAAACACATCAAATAGCACGGCTCGACATATGTAAACATAAATAGCATCAATAAATCGATCTCAAGCATAAGATGACCCAAACGACCAATCGGAAAGAATAATATGCAATAAGACCGTCTAACCAAACCCGATTGAGCCAAAAGCCGTCATGGCACGAAACACACCAATCAAACTCAACCTATCCAAAATACTCGTCAATTACTCATCACAAACATGGGGTCATAACCACATGGTCTCTCAATGATGTTGGCCTCGTTTATTATTTGTACTTACTAAATTGTAGATTCAGCCTTGCTTTGTTATTGTTTTTAGGTGTTCGTTGTTGACGACATGTGTGGGCGAGAAGTACCACAAGTTGACATTACACTTAATAATTCTTTTTCTACTTAGTGGTCACTTATTCATTATTAGAAATAAAACTTTCTATCTATGAACTCCTTATATGAATAATGAATTTTGTTTAGCACTTACTTGTTTTATCTAGTTGCTACTTGTTAAGTTTCTTTGATTGCATTTATTATTGATTCATAATAGTGCTAGTTGGTTCATCTTAATGTCATTCGATGATTTTTTTACTGCCAAAATTTATATAGTCATGGTTATGTTGAGGAATCACTTGAAGCTTAGTTGTTGTTAATATGGGATTAGTGGTTTAAATGATAGATGTTATAGTTTCAGTGATATTCTAGACTTTTGTTATACTAGGGTATTACAGTATTTTACATTGCAGATGTGGGAAATTGGAATATAAGTTGTTTTACTGTGCTTGAGAGTACTCTATTCTGTATCTGCACTCTAAAAGTATCAACAGTTGCTAAGAACATGGACAATTTAGTATTGTGAAGTATCCTATGTCCATAATTTGTCCAGTATCTTACACCGCCGTCTTTCGGCCGCTTGCCCGCATGGTCTCTTAATGTTACTGCCGGGTAAACTTTCACATGCGACTGTTTTCATTGGGTACTCGTATAGTTTTGACAAATAATCCATGGGAACTTTGCTCTGGCAACGACTGATTTCTCCCTGAGAAGTCCGAAACTTGGCTGGAAACATAGATTATCTACTGGAAGTCTGAAATTTGGGACTAGTTCAGCTCCATGTGGTCAGTAGCGTACTCGATCGATCCCACACGGACCAAAACGCTCCGGTGCTCCGCCTATATAGGTAGGGCATGTACATGCAGACAACATATACATATATACTGGAAGCCAGAACAGGCCTAAGTCGGTGTTTAACTTTAGCTCGGCCTAAACACCTCCGGAGGCTGGAACCGACCTAAGTCGGTGTTTAATGGGATTTGGGTTTAACTTTCTCTCTCACAAGATCCACCATTGCTACAGTTAGAGATGCAATCGGAGTGGATACAAATGAATATCACTCATCCTGTATCATATTATGTATTTTTTTCTTAGAGTCGGAGTCGGACATGGATAATACTGGATACTCATTTCGTATTCATTCCATAAGTCTTCGGACGATTGGTCGGATGGAAATTATCCATTTCTTTACATAGTACATTGGATAATAAGGTGCAATCAGAACGAACACGGAGAGACTAATCGTTGAGATGTGGAAAGAAGAGCACTCAATATTCACCATCTGTTTAAATATGACAATCCAGCTATATATTATCTTGTTCCTATGTAAAGTCACAATAGATTTCATCATATCACTTGACATACGGATATATATGGATGGATATCACTTGTTCCATATTCTATTCTATATTTTTTCCTCAAAGTCGAAGTCGGACACAGATAGTATATCATTTACCTCTTCCATATTCGCTCCGCGAGCCTTCGGTCAGTCAGTCGAACGGAAATTATCCGCTCCGTTTGCACATCTAGCTACAGTTCGTTGCCGCTCCTACATTGCCATGGTAGGTATAAACGTCGGGCATTTTTTTTCCCGGCGCTGTTTTTCTTAACGTTTTATAAACGCCATGAAAAAGCATTTTGGGGCGTTTATTGCTGGGGGTGTATGTAGACGTCATACAAAGTCGAGTATGTCATAGTGACGTACTGAAACACCAAGCATGGAGTGCCCTATAGCAATGTACGAAGCTCTGCTCACGTAATAAAATTTTGCATATGTAATCCATTACATTTTATTTTGTTCCAGATAAATAGTTTACTCATCTAGCCAGGTACAGATAATAATAATACATAACTTGAGAGTATGTAAACTGAGGCCTCGTAGATCTCCAAAATATATACTTCAACTTGGCCTCGTCATTTTATTCACTCACCTCACTCATAGTTGTGGACTGAAGATAGCGAACTAGTACAAATACATTGCAGATGCACTCTCTCAAGTAGTGTCAAATTACCACCACGGAGTCAATTTCCTCTTGGAGGACCGCCTGGGTATGGTGGTCCGTAAGATGGGATTGGGTAGGTTTGCATTAGCCTTCGATGAACATAAGCGTCTTCCGAGCTTTTGTCTCCTAACTTCCCTGCAAATTGATTCGTAACATAATACAGATTATGCTAGTTACTCTGCAAAATAACATCAGTAAGATGATAAATTTCCCCTGTAGTACTGCCCTAACGTTGGATTTTGTTTTCCAAACTGACATTTAGCATTGTTAGAAAAATTTCTCTTAAATTTGATGCGTACGTGCTATCTTAATTATTGGTAGGCATGCACTATGCAAAGGTAAGTTCTTGGGAGGGGAGTTGATCAGTTAATTGGCATGTACGCATGCAGATAGCTCAATACAAGTACCTTTGGCATCAGCAAGCAGCGCTCTGGCGGCAACCACCTCCTGCGTGACGAGAAGAGACGCTGCCATGACGCACAGCAGCACAAGCAACGTTTTGGAGGCCATGTTAGTATGTTGTGTGCGTCGAGGTTAATACTGTGTACGATACTGGGATGAGAAGGTCATGGTTGCCTAGGCAGGCTTTTTTATAGTGTGCCGGCCGGGTCATGGTTGCCTAGGCAGGCTTTTTTATAGTGTGCCGGCCGGGCCATGGTTACAATTGCACATTGCCGCTAACAGATCTCTAATATACCATCTAAATAAATTTAAAATACTTTTTTATCATTTTAGGTATAATCGTATACTAATTATAAAATACTCAAAAGTGAACCACATGAAAAAATTGTAAGGAAGACTATACGTTTTAGCGTATTTTATAAATACCTTCATATACGTACATAAAAAGGAGTATGTCGGAAAAATATGTATAACACTTTTGAAAAATTGTTCATACCACCTAGATGGTCTTAAATACTCGTATACTACACATACATATCCTTCGTTACGCGAGATACTGTCTACGTTGTGAGATATGACATAGGGTGTAATTACACCCGGAGTAGAAAAGAGGCATCCTATACACCCCCGGAGTAGAAAAGAGGCATCCTATATATGTATGTGTGTGTGTATCATTTCTATATGTTTGTTTGGTTTCCAAATGGCTATATGCTTTAACTTTAAACAGTTTAAAATTCATACATGTTGTTTAAAATATGACAACTTTCATTTTTACACGATGTGAAATTTACCTCTAGAACCTAAATGAGTGGTAAAATAGAAATAGCCGACAAAAGTTTTGAAATATAGGTGACAATTGTTAACTTTCAAAATTAAGGGAAGTTACGAATTTATCTAACTTTCAAGGCTTCCATCTTTTTGACCTTGACAAGGTTTCATTTCTATTTTAACCTAAGTTATTTAGGATAAAAAAACTTTGTTGTTATTGTTGTACGAATTTATCTAAAAATAAAAAATATCAGTACCGAACTCTCTCGATTCGGTCGGATGCATGGGACAATTCCAACCCGCTGAGAAAATAGTGGAAAGCGAAATTACAGGGAGATGACATTGAACTGTCCATTTGCAAGAGAAAGTGATCATGTGGAAATATCTGGCCACCTCGTAGCATTTATTTTAGTTATTTTTAGGCACAATTTTCCATCAAACGCCCCTATTAAATTATTGCAATGCTCCAAGATATTTGACGTTCTATGATTAAAGCCATATATAATAGTGTGATGTCAGTTATTTATAAATCTTACTATGTAGGACACAAAATGATATGGAGAAGAGAGAGCATAGAGAATTGAGTCGTCTTTTATGTAGTAGTCAGCTGTAACATGATAAACAAGACATATTTTGCAATGAAGAAGCTATCTATAGAAATATGCAAAAAGACAATCTATTATATGAATTGTCTTTAGTATTGTCTATAGATGACATGAAGGATACTATCGATAGCAGTTGTCTATATAATTGTACATGCCCTAACAAGCACAGAGCAGTAAAATTTTTACAAGGGGCAAATTGTTCAGTAACACACGGTTACGTACGTGAATTTCCCCTTGTTATTACATTGTTTATGTAAATGAAGCAAAGTGAGTTTTTGAGAGATCATGTGGTCGTGACCCTATAAGAGTGATGAGTAATTGACAAGGGTTTAGGTCAGTCGAGTTTGGTTTGGGTGGTTTGGACCATGTCGTTGCGTGGTGCAACAGGCTCGGTCGGTTTGGTCAAGCTTGGTCGTTTGGGCATTTTCATGCTTAAGTGAGGTTTGTTGATGCTAATGGTGATTACATGCTTTGAGCGGTGCTATGTAATGTGTTTCTTGTCTGTGATGGCTGCAGGACGTCGAGTGGAGTCGTGGCGAGACACGGAGGACTGGACTAGGTGCAGGTGGCGCTGAGGTCAGAACAGTCGGGATGTGTCGAAGACGACGTGGACTCGAGGTGGTTGCGAGGCGTGCGAGGCAAGGAACGCGGAAGCTTCCCGGAAATTGCAGCAGGGGCGTTTCGGTAAAAGCGCAAGACTGCAAAAGGAAGCGGGTTAGCGGGCAAAGCATGGAGGGTAAAACGGGCAAAGCAAAATATAAACCCATCAAGGAATGCTATAAATAGGAGTGTGTTTCCTGGTTATTGGCAAGACTTGGTGAGGGGTTTTAGGGCTTTTTGCTTTATGCTTTAGTGGTTGAGAGAGTGGGTGTGTCTTCTATGCATGTATGCTATGAGTTCTTGATTCTCAAGCATGTATGGGGATTAGTTTAGTGCGAGATTGAGAGAGATGAGCTGAACAACTATATGTAATCATTCTTCTATTTTAATCATGTATGTCTCCGTATCGTGTTTGTGATATCTTGTGTTTGTGTTGTTCTCTCTGTGATTTATTTTTAGTTTGCTCCTGTTCTTTTGATCTTTGTTCCTCTCTGTTTGTTTCGGCCAGCAGGAATCATGCTCTTTACTTTTGTTCGGCTGCAGCAAGATGTTAGCACCCTTTTGGATTTCTTTTGAGTGCTTGCCGCGAGCAGTTCCTAGAAATTGCCGAAGACTGCATTTACTATTTTGCCGAGTATTTCAGTTCTCCCAGTGTCTTCGGCCAGCCAAGAGAAATCTTTTTGCTCATATTCTTGCTGCCGAATACTTCATTGCAGTCATGAAAAGACAAGTCTCGGTTTCCTGTTTTTGGTTGAATCCAGTGCAGTTGTTAAGTTTCCCTTCTCAGGCCATTTGTTCTTTCTTCCTCCTGTTGGCTTTTTGATCATTGTCCTGCTAGAGTCCTTGCGGCCAGAGAGTTTTCTGCATGCTGCTTCTTTTAGGTGAATGGCACAAGAAAGTAACCATGTTTGCCTCTTTTTGTGCTGTTTTCATCCTTGCCGCATGCAGTCCAAACGCCTTCTTTTTTAGCTGATTTTTTTTTGCTGTTTAATTACTGATCTATGTGGAGTTTATCTGTGTCGCATGCATTCCAGTTTTCCTCTTCTTTTGGGTGGTTTCCTGCTGTCAAAAATCTGCATGTTAGTGTGTTCGTCTTGGTTCTTTTGGTTGTCCGTAAGCCTCTATGTGCAGCTGCAAGTTATTAGAGGTTGTTGTGCTTTTGGTTTTCGCTAGCTCTGCATGGAGTCTTCTTTCTGCTTTTCTTTTCTGGGCAGTGTACCAGTGCAGCTTTGTTGCTTCGCCCAGTGATGTTCTCTTCTATTTTCGGGCGGCTCTTCAGTCCTTGTAGATCATGATTTCGGCCAGCATATTAATTACTGCAGTGCCTCTTTCTCAGTTAAGTCTGAATTTCCAGTGTGCTTGAGTCATTCTTTTCATCACAGCTTCTATAGCTTTTGGTGAGAAAAATCAAGTGAATACTCTAAGGGGGATAAAATATTTTTAAGTGATCGACATTCAACCCCCCTCTGTCGTCATTTCGGTCCTACAATTTTTCCACCGAAAAATATGCCTACATCTTGGGACATCTTCAATAATTGTTTTCATCAAAAGCATAAATGTTACATCCAACATTAGTAATTTGTATAAGAGAAGATACACAAAAAAGCAGTACCAAGTAATAGCAACTTTGACAATAGAGCTATTGATACTGCAGTAAAGAATGTCATCACAGATGGTTCGTAACCCTTATCAGAGATGGTTTTTAAACCGTTTGATTTATAGTGTCAGTGATAATAGGTGGTTATCATAGAAGGCTCTAAAATCGTCTATGATAAGTCACAATATAGACGGTTTTTAAAAATAACCGTCTGTGATATCCGACATATCACGGACGGCTAACACAAAAAATTATCTGTGATGGTCTACGTATCACAGATGGTTTTTAAAAATAATCGTCTGTGATATCTGACATATCCTAGACAATTAATACAAAAAAAAACCATCTTTGATAGTCTACGTATCACAGATGGTTTTGTGTTAGAAACTGTGTGTGATAGTTCTTTGTTTAGCAAAAAAAATCTTTTTTTGGTTAGTCTCAAGAAATGCTAACCATGTCCTCTAAAAACAAGTAAGCAAATTATAGATAAATGACATATAAGTGAATTATTAAAGTGATTTACAACTCAAAATCAATTACAAAAAATTTTCATGTATTATCACAAGAGTTATAATTGAATTATAACTCAAAGTGAATTACAATTAAATCAAATATCTGAACATGTATTAATCTTCGTCGCCGAAGTGAAACTCCCCTTTCAGGTCAATGACCTCCATCATCAAGAAGGTGGAGAGCCGTCCTTGAATATCTGATAGTTCATTAAGATCGATTGTACTTGAGTTGGTTGTCTTGCTCTGTCGCTACGAGGAGTAAAGTTGTAAGCACACTTATATATACACACACACATACATACATACATACATACATACATACATACATACATACATACATACATACATACATACATACATACATACATACATACATACATACATACATACATACATACATAATATATGTATAGATATGTATGTACGTGCATATATACACACACGGGTGTGCTAACGAGCGCGTGGGCACACGATACGCGCGGGTCGCAGGGCACGCGTGCGACCTAGCTTGCTACAGCGGTTCGTGTGTAACTAGGATTGGCAATAACTTTTTGTAGCATTGCAATGTGAATGCTACCACCAGACAAAGCAGGAGTTACTTCCACTGAAATTTTCCCAATTTTGCAAAATATTATTTGCTTTCCCTCTTCAAGTTAATTGTCATGAAACATTAAGTTATTGCCACCAATTATGACAAACATTTTTTGCGTTGCATCGGAAAGTTACTAGTGTTTATGAGTGAAGTTATTGTCCAATACATGTTGAGTTACTGCCATTTTTGTAGTGTTACAGCTGATAATAACTCTACATATGTTTTTAAGTATCTTCACTCACAAACGCTAGTAATTTTCCAGCGTGCAAAAAAGGTACTGATAGAAAAGGTGTGTTCGAATATGAAGTTGTGATCTATTACCAGTGGAGTAATCATGCACATTGAATTGTCGTAATTCCTGGACATTAAAACACTGAAGACAGATTAAAAATGGCACAAACAAGATAGAAAAGTTATGCAGACAATCGTCGAAGAGCGTTAGAATTTGTACCTGGAGATCATGTGTATCTGAAAGTTTCACCTCTCAAAGGAATGCGTCGTTTTGGAGTCAGTGGGAAGCTTGCTCCTAGATTCATTAGACCATTTCCTGTCCTAGCAAAAAGGGGAGAAGTTGCTTACCAGTTGAAGCTTCCGCCTCAGTTGTCAAAAGTGCACGACGTCTTTCATGTGTCCTAGTTAAGAAAGTGTCTCCGAGTGCCAGAAGAGCAGATGCCTCTAGATGAAGTGAATTTGAAGGAGGACTTAACTTATCCAGAGTATCCAGTCAAAATTTTGGATAAAGCAGAGCGTCGTACGAGAAACAAGATCATTAAATTCTGTAAAGTGCAGCGGAGCAATCATTCTGAATCAGAAGCAACTTGGGAGCGTGAAGAAGATCTAAGGGCAGAGTTCCCTAGTCTTTTCCTAGTCCGTCCGACTATTTAGGTTTGTAACATCCCAAAAATTCGCTTTCTGTAAAACTTAATTTCAAATTAACTATTTTAAAGTATTTGAACTTTATTTGGATTTATCTGAATTTTATTTCAAAGTCTAAATCAAGAAATGTATTTTTAAATGTTTTATTAAAGCCAAAAATAGTTCATTTTAATTTTTCCAACCTTCCCTAAATTTTTAAATAATTTTTGAGAATTTTCTGGAATTAAAAATCAATTTTAACAAGTTAAAAAGTATTTTATAAAATTATTAAAGGCAAATCTGAAATTAAAAATACTTTTCCTAAGTCTAAAATAGCTCCAGGAATATTCTATAATTTTTCTGGAATTTTTAGACATTAATTATTATTTTCTAAGTATTTATAGTGTTTCTAGTATTTTCTGAAAAGCAATCCGAAAATAAAAATCAATTTAATCTCAGCTTGCCACGTGTCGCTCTCAGATTAAATCTACCCCTTCACTTGATTTAATCCAAGCCATACAAAGTCACTTACCCCTTCATCTCAATCCAAAGACCATGAATCATCCACTTGCCACGTGTCGCCAATCCGACGGCCCATACCCCTTCACTTTACATCTCTCTCACCGACGCATGGACCCCACATGTCATATGTTTCTTCTACTTCTTCCTCTTCCTCCTTTCACTCTCTCTCTCTCTCTCTCCTCCATTAGAGCCAAATTTGAAGCGTTAATTGCCGTTCGTTTCTTTCTCTTAACTCCCGTTTAAAGCATGCAATCGAATGCCCTAATCACTCCCACTAATCCACCGGCCGTTTTCCCCTTTAATTCACTCTCAAAACCGCCGGCCACTTCCTCTTCTCTCTCCACCTATAAATTTCCCGAGCGCCGGCTTTTCTTCCCCCTTTCGGTCTCCCCTTCCCGCCGCCGGCCCCCTCCACCTTTCGGCCGCCACCCCCACCTTCGGAGCCGCCGCCCGTGCTGCCAAACGCCGCCGCCGCCGAAGCTCCCTCTCTCTCCCCGTGCGCCGCCACTTTTTCTCGCCGCCACCACCACCTCCGGCCACCCGAGCTCCGCCGCCGATAAGCACTGAGTTCGCCGCCACCTTCCCTCTCCCCGCCGCCCCTCGCCACCTCCGGCCGCCGACGAGCTTGCCGGCCGCGCGCCGTCCGTGTGCTCTCCCCTGTGCTTTCTTCTCTAATTATTTTCCTCCTTTGTTTTATTTCCTTGGTGATGCTTCTTTGTCATGAAAGAACAAATGCTCACTTGGTTAGTGGAGGCAAGCTAGTGCATGCATGTGGGAGGTGGTGGGTTCAAATCCTGGGCAAAGCATATGATTTTTCGGTTAGCCTTGGCCATTTTTATCTCAAGTCAATGACAGCCGGGCCCCACACGTCATACACTCAAAAATATCCAAAAATCAGCCAAAAATAATTTAGTCTTTAATTCTTTAAACTAGTCTTTTGTATTTAGAAATTTAGTGGCGATTGGTGTTGCAACTGTTCTGTTAAAATAAATTAAAATATGAAAATTGTTTTAGACCAGGGCGGATGGTTGGTTTGGTTTGGTGCGGATGGCACGAGATCTTGTAAAGTGTATGTTCCGCCCTAGTCAATTAAGGACCGACGCTTGTGATTGTCCAGACTGAGCACTACCGTACAACCCCAAGTCTATATGGGTACGACCTAGCTGATTAACTTACGATAGTCTAGTTTAGGTGCCACCAGTGGAAAGTTGGTGCCAGAGATTAACTGGTTATTCACAGTGAGGGACAGAGATTTACTATACTCATATGGCGCAAGAGGGGGCTTCTGATTGGGTGGATTTAACCCTTCAGCGCTGAAACCTTGGCGGGTGGTGTCTAGCTAGACTAGAGTGAGGTAAAGGCTTTATGATATTTTATCTGGGTCTCATACCAAAGGAAGCATGGTGACTATTAGGATAATCTATCTCTTGGGGGTAAAGTTTTATGAAATGGATGTTTTATGTTTGTGAAATGAATTGAGATGTGAATTGGATTTATACATGTACATGTTGATCTTCTTGTTTCATAGGGCATGGCTAACATTTCCTGAGGCTAGCCAATAAACAGAAATAGATTTAGGGGTAGAAGAGAATAGCACAGACGGTTTTTAGTTAAAAACCATCTGTGATATTTAGATATCACAGACAGTTTTTAGTTAAAAACCGTATGTGATTATCAGCTACCACAGACGGTTTTTAGTTACAAACCGTCTGTGATATTTACACCACAGACGGTTCAAAAACCGTCTGTGATAACCTTCGATTATCACTGACTCATAAATTCAGACGGTTCAGAAAACCGTCTGTGATGACGGTTTTAAATATTTATGTGAACTGGCTAGTGCATTTAACTCAATAATATAGTCCATAATGATGTGATCACAGTCACACTGCATTATTTTTAAATAGAAGTATATAATATTTGGATTAAGAGATGCAAAAGGAAGTAGTGTAGCAACGCTCACAATTCCACTGACCGGTTCCGCTCCCTCCGTCTAGCACAGATGAATCCAGAACCCCCAATACCCCGCGGCTTCCCTGCCCGCGCAGGAGGCCACGTCACCGTTTCCCCGCCCGCGCGCGCCCCCCGGCCGGCGCGTGGCGGGGCATTTCCCGTACGGCCGGAGGAGGTAGTTTCCTCCGGTTTTGCGGAAATTACGTATAGGTCCTTTTTTCTCGCGAAAAGGTCCCTGCAAGTTTTTTTCCCAAAAAATTTTTTGGATTGCGCCCCGCAGGTTCCCGAAATTACGTATAGGCCCTTATTTACTTACAAACAGGTCCTTACAAGTCCTCGATTTTTTCAAAAAAACCCTTTAGCTTTCTCGAAATTGCGTACGTGCCCTCGATTTTTTTAAAAAAAAACCCTCACGAATTATCGCCTCTTTTACTTCGGTACACACGGTGCCTGGCGCGGCGTGTCGCCGCGCCTATGAGGCTAGTAAATACTAGGTGGGGAAGGCAGTGGATAATAGTAGATGGTTCCACAGTCCACACACCTTGACTAGTAACAGTATTTTTTTTACTGAATCAGACGGCTTGTTTCTCATGCAACTAGCATCACACGGCTCACATTTTCGAACTGACGTGGTCCAATCACAAATCCGGGAATCCACCCAACTAAACCAACTAATTGGTACTTACAGATTAAGTGTGTAGGGATGCATATGCGGTGAAAACCAACTAAATATTGCTAACCCTTCAAAACCATATCTTCGAAGTTTTAACTGTTTCAGAAAAAACCAGATATAGGGGGAGAGGTTGTTCTTTAATCATATTAAATTTCTGGTCACTGTTTATATAAAATTTGTCTTTTCCATATCTCGTAAAAACGGTTAAGTTTGATCCTAAACTTTTGTATGATTAAGAAACATGCCCTTCCCTAGATATGGTAGTTTTGCTAAAACTTTTTAAAACTTGAAGACATGGTTTTCATAGATTTATAAAATTTAGATGATTTTCACGTCATATGTCCCCAAAAGTGAGTAGTTACGAACGTAGATGGTTAGCACGCATATGTACACAGTGCTTAATTATTGATGTGCATGTACTATATATAAGTATGTATGTGCGTACCATCACTATTGGCAACAGCAAGCAGCTCTCTGGCGGGAGAAGAGTAGTGCTGCCTAAGGCCTACTAGCCTCATAGGCGCGGCGCCACACCGCGCCAGCCACCATGTGTACCGAAGTGAAAGAGACGATAATTCATGAGGAGTTTTAAAAAAAATTAAAAAAATCGAGGGCAAATGTGTATTTTCAAAAAAGGCGAAGGTCTTTTTCGTAAAAAATTGAGGGCCTGTACGTAATAAACGAGGACCCGTACGTAATTTAGAGAGGGCACATGTGTATTTTCAAAAAGTCAAAGGATTTTTTTGTAAAAAACCGAGGGCCTGTACGTAATAAACGAGGACCCGTACGTAATTTAGAAATCGCGGGGCGCTATCCTGCAAAGTGGAGGGGCTTGAAAAAACCGGCAGGGACCTTTCCGCGAGGAAAAATGACCTTTACGTAATTTTTGAAAAACGCAGGGTTTTTTTGCAAAACTACTCCCCCGACCGTACACGAATTCCGCGCGCCACACGCCGGCCGAGGGAGCGCTGGGGGCGACGTGGAGGACCTCCTCGCGCGGGGAGTCCCCGGCTTTGTTTAGGGGATTATGCAGGCCTATTTGTAGTCTCACTGTGCTGGCATTTTGCACATTTCCGTAAGTAGACCGGCAAGCAAGAACGTATATATTTAGATCGATGATATGCTTGAATGTGTCTTGGATGCATGGCGACGAAACGGACCATGTTAGCAGGTCATCCTTGGAAGCTGATGATGATTCCCTTAGCTGTGGACTGGGAGCATCCAACTACCTTGTGTTAGGATAACGGTAGGTTATACCAGTGTAAATTAAAATTTCTACCATATAAATTAGAAAACCATGTAAGTAAACGATTAAGTATCGTTACCACTAAACAAGCAATATAGTGGAAAGGAAAGTTGAAGCGGCCTGATTCACGTAGCGCACGTTGGTATAATAGAAATAGTCGGTCGTCTAATGTCCTCTAGCAGTTGTAGCAGTGTCTCTACCTAGATCCACATGTCTAGAGATGGAATGTCATGTGCTTGTGTGTTAGCACCAGCACACATCCTGGCCTTTGGAAGGAGGTGGCTAGAGTTTCGGTGGGTGGTGCAATATGTTTCTCTCCTACCCATAGCCCAATGCACTCCTTTATATAGTACCTCCAACCAAATCTTTATCCAATACGAGTAGATATCTTATCCCACTGGGAGTCTATCATCCGGATCCTTATTGTTTCAACCCATTAAGTATGTGACCCTAGATTCATGTATACTTGGTTGTAATCCGGAAACACATTTTCCATCATTGGTCGGTGGCAGTCCCTAGTAGAACATATCGACTCTTAAATATAAACAAAGATCAAACTGGACAAACCTTATGTAATATGATCTGCAACTAGGTCTTAGTCACTCACGATCAGTTCACAATTCTTTATGACCAGTTTTTATTTGGTTACGACCGGTTTGTATCTCCATACGATCAGTTCGCAGACCAGTCTGTGATATGTTTAACCATCTGATGACCAGTCAGTATACCCACACGACCAGTTCGTATCTAGTTAGACTAAACGACATATTTGCGTATTCTCCTTTTACTTCACGATATCTGATCGAAATCTAAGTGAAAAACGTGTCATCCATAGTTTGTTCAATCTTTTTCCGATTTAGTGATGGATAACTTCATATGGTCGACTCTTCGACCACTCATGGCATGGTCATGCACTTCCTTCATCCGACCACACTGAGGGGTGTAGAGATATCTCTCCTATTATGTAGGGTGGACAAATCACATATCTGACCAGTCATATTTTTCTGCATGTTTCATAGCATACCCCAAAAACTACCTTTATAACTATCAATTACGAAGTAGTGTTTTGCAACCTCTAAATGTACTATTATACGCATAGGAAACTATGTTGATCTCAGGTACAAGAATTAATTATACATCATTATTTCTTGAGACCAATTGATGACACAAAAAAATATAATCTCAATAATATCTTAAGGTGGGTCAATTCAACACCATATTCTCTAACATGTATCTATATTATCATTTGATATCTCTATATCCAATATCCAAAAAGCATGATTGTTAATCGATACATGTGTTGATCTACAATCATAATTATCCTACATAATGATATGAGATCAGGGATAATTTAGAATAACATCGAAACATAAATAAAGAGTTCCTCAAACAAATCACATACTTGTTGATCAATACGAAAGATAATTATTCAAGACACAAAATAAGATATTATTCAAAAGATTATAAATATAGAAATGATACATTCATCTTCGTGGTTGTCTCTAGGACATATCACCGACATCTTATACTCTTAAACGATGTGCTTGGCTACTTCCATAGAGAAATATGGCATATTTCACAATTGAACTTTTTGAGTGTTCGTTAATTCTAATTTGTACTTTAAATGTGAGTACTTGTACCATATACTTTCAGTAATCTGCAGTACATGACTTGAATTTTACAAAATGAACTCTAAACTCACAAAACGCGAAGATATTTTTCTTGCCTGACGCGACCAGATGTACCCATCCGTAGTGTTCGACTCACCCAGAAAAGAACGGAAAGTGAAGTCATGTACGGAGCCATTGACCTGCATGCTTTTCTACGAGAAATGCTAAAGATGGAAAATGATCATTTGGAATTAGGCTACCTCAGAAAAATTAACTATTAGACTTTGTGCATGTTCTAGTTTCTTCGTTGAGAATCTAAAAAATCAATATTTTAGTTTATTTTAGTTGCTTCAATGTCATGGAAAAATAGCCTGTTTTGCATTTCTTCATATGTACCCCACACGGCGGGTCAGCCTAATACAGTACGCATAGTAACTTTATATGGTAGTTCAATAACTTTCTATGGTAGTGTAATAAAATTGCTTACGGTTGATAGTAAATTGTAATAAAACTGCTTACAGTACAAAATGAATTCTAAATTCAGAAAACGCGCAGATATTTTTCTTGGCCGATGCGACCAGATGAACCGATCCGTAGTGTTCGACTCATCCACAAAAGAACGGAAAGTGAAGTCATACATGGAGCCATTGACCTGCATGCTTTTCTACGAGAAATGCTAAAGATGGAAAATGATCATTTGGAATTAGGCCACCTCAGAAAAACAACTATTAGACTTTGTGCCTGTTCTAGTTTCTTTGTTGAGAATCTAAAAAATCAATACTTTAGTCTATTTTAGTTTCTTCAGTGTCATGAGAAAAAATAACCTGTTTCACATTTCTTCAGATGTACCTTGGCGCGGTGGGCTGCCTCGGCACAGTATGTACAGTAGCTGTGGTAGTATAGTAACTCTCTGTAGTAGTTTAGTAAAATTGCTTGTTGTTAACAGTAAAATTTCTTGTGTTATAGCTATTGCACTCTTCTGAGCACAAATGGGTGACTTGGCAGTTAAATTACTTACGATTGACAGTAAAATTACTTATGATTGACAGTAAAATACTTATAACTGTGCTCAACGGGACATGGGAGGCCCTTTGGTCTAAGCTTGCTCAGGTCAGTTTGATAAGGCCTGACCCTTTTCTGTGCTATGCCTAGATCAGATGGCAGGTATGTAGATCGGTACGGCATAGTAAGATAATTTATTTAGGTTAGTCGTGCCGAACGTAATCAGACTGGCCTATCTAGACCCGTGCCATGCCACACGGTACAAAATGGATTCTAAATTCACAAAACGCGAAGATATTTTTCTTGCCTGATGCGACCAGATGTACCGATCCGTAGTGTTATCACCCAGAAAATAATGGAAAGTGAAGTCATGTATGGAGCCATTGACCTGCATGCTTTTCTACGAGAAATGCTAAAGATGGAAAATGATCATTTGGAATTAGGCCATCTCAGAAAAATCACTATTAGACTTTGTGCCTGTTCTAGTTTCTTCGTTGAGAATGTAAAAAATCAATATTTTTGTTTATTTTAGTTTCTTCAGTGTCATGACAAAAATAGCCTGTTTCGCATTTGAAATCCCAAATGTGCATATGTTTTAGCAGTGACGTTGTTGCAAAAATCACGGCCCTTTTATCTTAAGCGTGTCCTTCAGACCATATATGTGCTAGTTTGGGTGGAAATCATACCATACATACAACCAAATATTGGAGCAAGTTCAACATGTATCCTCCCTGATCCACCAACATCACCTCCTCCATTTGGCAAAGAACCCACATCCGATAAATTCCAAACATATGTAAGGTTACACACGTATGTGTGTGCTTAAGTGTTATGAGTGTATTATCTAAAAAGACAAAGCACTAGGATAATCCAATATACACTTGTAGCTAGGACAGCAAGAAATGGGCCTCACCCCAAGTTGGGATATCAATATCTTCGTAGTTTTATTACTAGAGCTTTTATGGGCTTTTGGTCCTAAGCCCAGGAGTGCATTGGGCCTAGATTCACCACTACTTGTAGCAGCATTACATGTACAATTTAAGTATTGGTAACATGTTTATCGTTGGTCAACGAATCCTAGCATGGGCTTGCGATTCTTCAGGATTTAAATATCATTAAAAGGTCAAAAGTGGAGTAGTATTTGCTTATGGCATTGGATGAGATCAAGCTGAGAAATCTAGCTGGTATAGCTCTAAATCCATTAGTAAACACTACTACAAAAGAGGCTACAGCCATATCACAAACGGTTCATAGAGAACCGTCTGTTATCTAATTATCACAGACGGTTTTACAAATGTGACCGTGTACCATCTGCGATACGCAACTATAACAGATGGTTCATACGAATAACCATAAGTGATATTTTCACAAATGGTTATTAATACGAACCGTGTATATCAATAACCGTCTATGATAATTCATAGACAGTTATTGATACAAATTGTCTGTGATAATGGCATACATTACCGACGATTCGTATTAATAACCATATCTGAAAGTTCATAAACGGTTATTAATACAAACCATCTGTGATCGTTTCATATCACAGACGGTTTGTGGTTGGAACCATCTGGGATACGCCACATTATTAAAGAGCTGGCATGGTCTCGACAGACGATCTATCTTCATTGCGCTGCATTGAAGGTAAGCAGTCGGCTTTAGGGAGTTTGGTGAAAATATACCGCTTGTAGATCAATTTGTTCTTGGTGATTAGATGTTAGTATTTGCTTCTAATAACTTATATGCCTTGTAATAAAGAGAAATGAAAGCTAGGTTTAGAGAGAGATGGTAGTTTGCTTCAATTTAAGAATGGGTCAGTACTTCTAGTTTATTTCAATATATTTTTGCTTGATACACACACACATACATGCATATTGCTTCATGAATATGTGGCTAGCTACTTAATTCAGATATGGACAATTTATTATTAGGTGAATGACAATTATGTGTGTAAGTAGTTAGGCTGGTTAATTAGCTATAGTAGCATTAATAATCCAATTTGAATCTAATTTGTTACATGCGCAGTGTAGATGGATCAAAGCTGGATGTACGTTGAGAACCGTGTGAGTGAAGAGTACATTAATGGTGTGTCTGCTTTTAGAAGAGTGGCTGAACAGGATATGTTGAAGAAAAGGATGGAATATATATACTATCCATGCATTGATTGTGATAATCTGAAGACGTTTACCAACTCAGCACAGATCAAAGCTCACTTGATTCGGAGGGGTTTCAAAAAGGGGTATACATGTTGAACCAGTCAAGTTGAAGAAAAGATTATATAGGAAGATAATTATAACATCATCGAGAGAGATAATGATACGCTAGTTGTGGACTGTGCTTTTGATGAGGATAGGTCGTATGATGATAATCTGAATCAGATACTCGCGATGTAGAAGGAAACTATAGTGAGAGAGCATTTGGTAAATTCGAGGGCTTGCTGGAGACCTAGAGAAAACTTTGTTCCCCAGCTACAAGCCACAATACACAAGGTTGTCATCTGTTCTTGAACTGCTGAAATTGAAGGCAAGAAATGGTTGGTCCGACAAGAGTTTCACGGTGTTGTTAGGTCTCCTAGTGAACATCCTTCTAGAGGGAAATGTGTTGCCGAGAACCACCTACCAAGCGAAGAAGGTTCTGATGAGGGCATCCCTAACACTTATACATCTTCTCCTTTTGGTGGTCATGCACATACTGATAAGGACATCCCCATTACATATACATCTTCCACTTCAAGCATGCATGAGAATAACCAAGAACCAGAGGGCCCAATGACGAGGGCAAGAGCCAAGCGTTTAAACAAACATGTGCTTTTGTTTCTTAAGAAGTTTCCTTTAATTGATGATGAACTTGGAATACTACCTCATGCTAATATTTTATGTATTCTTAGGTATGACTCATGTGAAGACTTGGGAGAGCAAAAGGGAGGAGCCGAAGGACTTAAACTACAAGTTTTGGATAAGATTTTCAAGCTAAATTCGGACTTCCCACGTGCTCAACCCGATTCAAACTCAGATTCAACTCAGGATTCAATTCAGATTCGGTTCGGGACAGCCTGACAGACAGTTACTAAAAAGGCCATAACTTTCACAAACAGAGTCCGATTCAGGTGTTCTTTGTACTCGTTGGAAAGATAATTTCAAGGGCTACACAATGGATCTGATCCCATCTTCAATTAATAACGGATAAAAAGTTATGACCAAAACAATATAACAGGTGAAAAATATAGTTTTCTTTTTGTGAGAGTTCGTATCCAAAACCATATAAGGTTGAGTTGTACTTGGTTTGGAGACCATATGGACGTCCCAAGGGGCTATATAAGCCTTGTATTGGCAGACTTTAGGGGGAGACCAATTTTATGCATAAGATTGAAACATAGCTATTTCTTGTTCTTTCAACACCAGAGCTCATGCGAGGACTTTGATAGAGAACTAGGTGATCCATTGTTCGTTCTGCAATTCAAGGCCAATCCGTCGTTCCAATGGGAATTGGGGACTTGGCATTCGTCGTTTGTGGTCTCGCGACGAACAATTATCCGGTGTGTTTTGGGCGTATTCCGAAGAGTTGAGGGTTTGTGCATTGGCGTGAGTGTTCAACTAGCGACATCGTCTACTTCGCATCAACTATCCATAGTTCCTCACTGAGAAGATCGGGACCCCTCCCCGTATCATGTGGTATCAGATTCTAGGTTTACTCGGTGAGAACTTCTTTACCTGTAGTTAGATTCGTTTTCTGTCCTTTCATCCATCAAACCGAAAATTGCCATACCAAAACTGTAGTTTAATCTGTTTATTTCTTGTGCGTTTTGTTAAGTCTTCGTCCATTAGAGTTTTGTTTTAGTGCTGATCCGTGTTTTTGCTTTTGCGTTGCTTAATCGTTGTGTTCACATAAACCCTACAAAATTGCTGGTTGATTCCCTCAATTAGCAAACAGAAAAACAGCTTCCATCTTTTACCGTGCGCCATCTTGAGGGCACAATCTGAGTCGGTTTGTGTTTCTTTATCCGAACTCCTTGGTGGGACTAGAGTCCAAATCGACCTCTAGCTCAAACACAATCCGAGTCCAATTGTTCCAACTTCTGTTTCGGTCACTACATCATAGCAGGCCGAACCACATTTGGTGTCTTTGTGCTTCACTTATATCCTTTTATCTTGAGACTAGATGTTGACATTGCAATTAGGGCTGCTCATTAAAATTGATTACACCTTGCTGATTTGTGAGGCTTGCAGCCACAGTTAGGAAGAGCCGCGACATAAAAAAGGAAGAGATAGAAACACGTAACTTTTGCATACGACCTCCAATTGAAGCGTTTCTTGATCCGTTGGAAAAAAACGAGAAGATAGAGCTTCCAAACTCCTTTTTTAGAACAATTTTGTGCCCTCGTATATTCAGTTGCAATTGGCTAGCGTATCTCTTAGTACTTGGTGCAAAACGAGCTAGTTTCATCTTTGTTTCCAATTGATTCTCCCTAGCTCATTCCTTTGTTTGCATTAAGTCCCATTTATCGTGGCGTGTGCATTCATACACTTCGCTTAAACCAATTGATCAACACATAGGCAAAATACTCTAGCTTGGATCATTACTTAGCTTTACAATACCTTGAATATCATATTGCATAGGATATCCACATAACTGTCCAAGCTCCACCTACACCCGTTTGTGTACTCCCTTGCTCTTGGTTACGCTCATACATTACCGGGTTGAGGTCGTTCGCTGTCACAATTGTCGATTTGCCGTCCTTGATTCACTTTGGAACGGTAAGCTTGTCTTGTTTTCAGGACAGTGAGTTGCAAGCATAGAGAGAGCTTTTGTTTTACTAAGCCGGATATAACCTTGTTTCTTGTTTGTGAGTCATTCCCATGTCAGGTCACGAGGAGGATCCACCTAATCTGGAGGCGCCGGTTACATGGACCGAGTACACTCGGTTGCGCGAGATGCTACAAAAATAACTTCATGATGGTGACAATGGCGTGCGCGATGAGCTCAGGGAAATTCAGACTGGACTGAACACCCTCGGGGAGGAGGTCACACAATTGCGTACGACCATCAACAATAACGTTTTGGAGCTGCGTGCCATGTTCGCACACCACAATCTACGTGGGGGTGCACCAGCTGATGATACAAGTGTGCACGACCCTCTGGTCGTTCTGCACAATGAGACCGAGGAGTAGCGTGCTATTCGTCTAGGTGAGGAGCGACGTCAGCGACAGGCGCGTCGCATGGCCGTGATGCCAAACGTCGGGATAGCAGCAGCGGCACGCCCTTAGGCACATGGGCCTGGCCGAGGCAATGGTGGCCAGGGTGGAGGTGCACCACAGGGTGCCCACGGAGGAGGTGTGCATCATGCACCTCGTAGCTGGGCTGACGCGGTCGAGCACCGGGATGACGATTTTCCCGTTGACGACTACGATGACCGACAGCGCCACCACCGCAACAATGTGTAGCGTCCTCGCCACGACGACGCCGAGGATCTTGTCGCTAAGCCCAAATTTAATCTTCCTATATTTTCAGGTGGTACAGATGTGGAACAATACCTCACTTGGGAGCTAAAAGTTGATAAGTTGTTTCGGATGAACAACTATTCTAATGAGAAGAAGTTGTTGCTTGCGTTCAATGGCTTGGATGATTATGCCACACATTGGTGGGAGCAGTTCATCCGTAAGCGCATGGAGCGCCATGAGTTGCCGATTATCACCTAGGAGCAGATGAAGCAGCATTTGCGGGCACGCTTTGTACCTCGCCACTACATGCGCTCACTATTTGAGAAGTTGACAGGGCTGCGACAAGGTATGAAATCAATTGATGAATATCATAAAGAAATAGAGACTATCATGATACATGCAGATGTCCGCGAGAATGAAGAACAGACCATGGCGAGATTTCTAGCTGGCATGAATCATGCTGTCAAATGCATTGTCAATCACCATCCCTATAATGATATGATTGAGTTACTGCACCAAGCACGTGAAGCCGAGAGACAAGTGATTGAAGATGCACGGTTCGCTGCCCGGTCACGTTCTTCAGCCAGTCCGGGACAGCCATTTTAGTGATGTGCCCAAGAGGTAATCTTAAACAATTCGGTTTTATAGGCTAAAAAGGATATTGATCCATATGGGATTAGGGTTCTAATGGGCCTACAACGTGGAAGCCCATTAGCATGCTCTATAAATATGTGGAGGCGGGGCTGCAGGTTTGATAGACTACTGTGTTGAAAACCCTGGCCGCCACCTCCCCTCGACCGTATCCCGAAACCCTAGCCGGGCACATGGTGCTAGCACACCAGCGCACGACATTCCATCCCGGACATGTGGACTTCGATAGAGGCGCTGCTGTGACTGCGGCGCTAAGCAGGATGATCACAAGGAGGAGACGGTTGGACGGAGAACGTTCGACTACTACTGCTACATCGACGCACGCTTCGTTGAATCAACTGCATCAACGATACTTCCGCTGCACTGCGCGTCTAGTGGTACCAATCTGCGATCTCTTACTTGCATGGCTTCCTAGTTTACGTGGTAGAAAATTTTATTCTGCGCTAGTGTAGCGTACGCGTGTTCCTACAGTGGTATCAGAGCCATCCTGTGTAGTTTTTGATCTGGATTGGTTGGATATCGTTGATATGTTGTTTGTAGTAGATGCGATCTATTACTGTTCTTATGCTAGGTTCATGTGATGGATCTTTCGATGCACGGGTTGATTAGATCAATCGATCATAAGGGGTTGAAATAGGTATGAGTTGATAGCATCATATGGCCAAAAAGATTAGTTCGTGCTCCTTCTTTGATGTACGCGCGAATTGCCCCTACCGGCTGGAATCACCATCGGGGCTAACTGCACGCACAATCAGTAGATCGAGCCAACAGATCGAGGTCTTGTGTTGCGGTCTCCTCAAGTATACCGATCGCGATGATCAATGTGATTGATCTAATGAAAATTGAGACATTTTGAATGGCTCGGATTTGGGTTGATTTGATCGGACCGATGAGATTTTCATAGCGATTTCATAGATGTGATCTATGTAATTCCGTGAGGTTGCGTACACGCATAGATTGTTATACAAACACATTCATGTTAGGGCGGTAGAATGCGTTCTACGCTTAACTTGTTTTTGCAGGGAATGATGTGAATGGTATGGTATAGATGTATATGAGATGCATGTGTGTTTTGGCGGCCTGTGTGTTGTATTAATCACAACTGGGTTGAGGCTGTTCTTTAATTGTATAACGACCTGTGTGTCGACTTGTGATGCTTGTGCTCCTCATGTAATTCATTTGCTAGCTATTAGTCGTAATAGTTTAGTTCTTTACCATGGAGGCTTCAAGCATCTAAACTAATAAACCACCAGTTCAAATTATCCTACATCCACCCAACAATTACCTGCTCCACAGTCATAACCTTAACTACGTCCACACCATAATATGCACCCAGAATTACACCATCATAAAAACGTAGGCACCAGATCATCTCTCAACCATTCTCTCTCCTTACTCAACCAAATCCGACGGTCATCCTTCAATGGATCTGCACTGCAACAAAGACATTGCGCGATCCGATCTCCCACTCCCGCGCCTCCCCCTCCCCTCCCTCCGCCTCCCCCATCCTCCCCTAACCTGTGCGCCTGCTTCCCCCGGTCCCCCCTGGCGAACCCGTGCGCCTCCCCTCCCTCCTTCTCCGCCGCCTCCTCCCCTCCCTCCTTCTCCGCCGCCGCCTGCCTCCCCCACCGAACCCGTGCACCTCCTCCCCTCTGATTTCTCCGTCGCCGCCTCCCCTCCCTCCTCATCCGCCGCCGCCTGCCCCGCTCCACCGCCGCCTCCTCCTCCCCACCCCGCGCCGCTGCCTGCCCCGCTCCACCGCTGCCTCCTCCTCCCCACCCCGCGCCGCCGCCTCCTCCCCTCCCTCCTCCTCTTCCGTCGCCTGCCCCGCTCCTCCAATCCGCGAAGGCGATGGCGGAAGCTTCTAGAACCTCGGAGGCGCGCCGCGATGCGGTGTTCGGGTGGTGGGTCATCTTCTCTCCGGCGCGCTCTCGCCGCCCCACGGACCTCAAGTCCCACAGCCCCACGTACCCTAGCCACAACCCCGGCCCCGGCGCCTCCTCACCCCGCGCCGCCGCCGCCTCCTCCCCCCGCTCCTCCGCTCCGCCACCGCCTCCTCCCACCCTCCGCTCCGCCCCTCGCCTCCTCCTCCGCTCCGCCCCTCGCCACGTTCTCCACCCTCCGCTCCGCTCCTCCGCTGCGGGCCTACGGTTTCGGCTGCTGCTGGGATCTAGGGTTTTGGTTGGAGGAGGCGTGGAAGGAAGCGCCTCCCGCTCCTCCGCTTCGCCGACGCCTCCTCCTCCCCACCTCGCGCTACCGCCGCCTCCCGCTCCCTCGCTCCGCCGACCCCTCCCCTCCCCACCCCGCGCTCGCCTTTTCCGCTCCGCCCTCGCCTCCTCCTACCCACTCCACGCTGCCGCCTCCTCCTCTGCTCCGCCCTCATCCGTCTTGCTGCAGATACTACGCGCGCAGTCGCAGTCGACAGTGCGGCGGGGGAGGAGGAGGAGAACGATCGGGCTGCGACAGTGCGGTCCCGGACGCGGGCAAGGAGGATGACGGCCACGAGCGGTGCGTGGGGTGCGGCAGCGGAGGTGGGGATGAAGAAGTCTGTGCGGCGGGGGAGGAGGAGGAGAACGATCGGGCGGCGTCCTGCTTGTCAAGCTCCGTTTTGACCACCGCCGCATCCCGGGGCCCTCCGCCCTCGCCGTCAAGCTCCTCGCCGTCTACCATGCCACCGCGCCGCAGATCGCGCTCCACTGCGGCGCCGACGCTGCCCAGTTCCTCCTCTTCGAGCGCGCCTCCTTCCTTGTCCTCGCCGCTGTCGTCGCCGCGGCCGTCGCGGTGGCCCTGCCGCTCAACCTCCTCGCCGGGGACGCTGCCATCACCGACCAGTTCGCGGCGACGACCATCTCCCACATCCCCGAGTGGACGTGATGACCAAGCGCGGCGGTGAGCAGCCGGGCCTCACCCACAGCGTCGTCATGCTCCTCGTCAATCTCACCCAGGTTGAGTCCGGCATCGCCGCCCTCCTCCAGGTTTGCCCCCGCCTCTCGTCTCCCTGTCTCTAATATTAGAAAAAAAAGTCGAGTGTTTGCTATGTATGCCAATTCTTATCACTCCTTTGTGGCAATTTGATCTATTCATGGCGTTAGAATTACTTTCATTTTATCTTTAGTGTACTCATGTTTTTGTTGCTGATGGATGCTGTTCAAATCTTTTTGTTTGGAGAAAGAGTGTTAAAAGTTCTGATCATCCTATTATTTATGTAGGAGGCTAGGAGCACTGATTTTCTCAAAAGAAAGAGAGTTATAAAGGTTTTAGGTCTGGCGACTAAATATCCAATAAAGTTGCATCACCTTGAATAAATGATTTCATATGAATCATCATCAACTGGTGTTGAGTCACGTTGATGTTTCGATCCTTTTGGTTAAAGTCAATCCTTGCTGCTGTCAAGTATTTAAATTAGGCAATTCATGAAGTTATTATCAATTTTAGGATCCATGCTATTCCTAATGAGTCCAGAATCAGTGCAAATTTGCCGTCTATTCAGTTAATTCAATTTGCTGGTGATGACCTGGCTCCTGCGTCCTGACATCTGATGAAGTTACAAGCGTCATTGTTTTGGATAATTAAGTTTCGGTCATACCTTTGACCATCCCTAAGAGTGCAATAAAACTCTCTTTCATCCAAACCTTAAGATTTGAGTTTTCTCAAAAGATGATATTGTTGTTACATTGGTTTTGGTAAATCATGATCTTTTATTGATTTGAGTGATTTCTGGTTTTCAGATCAGTAAATCCTGGCAAGGCTAATGTACAGGAAAACATGTGGAATATAAATACTGCTTCTATTTTTTTTCTGCTTTGTAACTATATCATGTAGAGACTACTGAATATAGCTTTCTTCTATTTGAAGGTTGGGGATGAAAAGGTGCAAGGGTTGTATGTTGCCAAGCTTGTGCGGTCATTCTGTAGGTCATCCAGTGAGTCTGAAGGTGAATTTCTTCTATTCTTATGTTCCTTATTTTCATTTGCTGTGTTCCTTTTCTTTTATTTGTTACTTCTTAGTTATTTCTCCTGCTTTATCTTATTGTTGTTCAGCTGTCAAATTCTGCAATTGTGTACTTTCTAGAATCTAGAGGTTGAAACTCCTGAAATTGTCTCAGCCCAACATCACAACCTAGAAATAATGCCAGTGACAGAATGTACTATTATCTGGGACTGGTCTTCTGATGTTTTCTACTTGTTATTGGCTATCATTTCATTGGCAAGAAGATATCTAGATTTATCTATTTGTGAACTGATCCATTTTTAACTTTGCAATCCCTTCTGTGATTGTTTGGCTTGACTGAGGAAGTCATCATCCAATTAACCAGTGAATTGACTTACTTTTGCCATTTATATTGCAGAGGAAGATATTTTTGAACATGTTGCCTCTATACTTGTGAACATTTCAAAGGTTGAAGCTGGAAGGAGAATACTGATGGAACCTAAGAGAGGTCTTCTGAAGCAGGTTATACGCCAATTTGGTTCAACTAACCAACTTAGAAAGAAAGGGGTACGTGCAGCCCATTTTGAATCTTGATACTGGTGTTAATGCGACATGATCTGTACATTACATGTGCTCTCATGGTTTATATTTTTGGCATACTTTGACAATATATGTTATTAACTATTTATTTTTCTCAATTATTTTACTTATCACAGTCACATACCATCAAATATTATCGTAATAATTTAATGAGGAGTTGCTACATAGTGTCCAAGGGTACACAGAGGGGATCTTAGCAAATAAGTAGTAATGTCAATTCAATTTGTAAATTGGAATATTGCATTATTTCATAACACTTCACAATCTTTTTTTATGCATCTGCCATTTCAAGACTTATCGCAGTAGAAGTGATAGTTGTCTTGAACTTTTAGTGTTTTCAAGTTCTTTGCAAAATATCTAGACTTGACTATCATGAGGCTGAGTGGGTAGGTTTGGCTTGTGTCTTTGCACACTCCAGGTAGTGTAGCAAAGTTTACGTTTTCTTCCTCAACAAGACATTTTCATGATTAGGCAGCTGAAATTAGAATTTTGCATTGTGTTTCTGGCATTAGCTCATTGTTAATTTGTGACATTTCATAAAGTTCTTAGGTATCATGAGGCTGAGTGGATTTAATGGGTCCCAAATTTTGGGGAGCTGAGTAGTTGTAAATGGAGTTTTATGCTTGTGACCTGCAAAAGCTGCAACATTTGATATATTATGCTTCTATTGATTGTGTATAAACCTCCATAAGTTTTGTAAAGCGATAAGGATGTGCTGTGGACTAGAAAAGATGATGCTTTTAACCATGTACTTGATCACAGAGTAGTTTAGTACTTCAGAACATTTCTTGGTGGCTCGAAGGCAGTATGTATTGTAGTCTTGTAGACTAAAAACAGCTATTTTTGACCATTTACTTGACTGTTGAGTACTTTAGTATGTTTGCTGGTTTATTGAAGGCAATATGCGTTGCAGGCACATGTTCTGCTGTTTGGTTACTTCATCCTAAAAATGTTTCATTTGGGATAGAAGCCACAGGAAACATGCATAATTTGGGAACGCGGAGTAGGGATGGGCCAGATGGCTATTTATTTTATTTGGATTATTTTGTTCAGCTAATCTGTTCTTCAAATTCCTTATTCAGGTCTGACACATTGACAAACCAATGCAAGTTTGGTCTGGTTTTTGGTTTACAACATGGCCCTTGGCTACCTAATAGAAGATGCAAACAAGATACAAATTTCATATCTAACCTCATGATTCAATAACTTAAATCTTATGCAAACATAGATGTGAAGGTATAAAGGCATTGTTTGGTTTCCAGTTATTTCACAATTGAATTCAACTACACCACCTTGGAAACTATACCAGAAACAGCTAAGAAAGTTATAAATTGAGCTTTGTGCTTGAGGGTAAGAAAGTTATCTTCTTCTCAAAAGATCTGCCACTGAGACAATCCGATTAGAATTACTGTTTGTTGATTAGCAATGCTGAGCTATCATGCTTACTATGGATTAGAAGGTGTAATATTGCTGATATTTTCGATGAGTGGTTCTGTATTACCTGTGAAGTCATATTGCATGGGTTAGAATCTCAATTTTAAGGCCTTAAATTACTGATATTTTTTTCGCGATGGAATCACCATTATTTTGGCCAGCATCTGACTGAGATTTTGGTCCTTAGAGAGGATTTCTGGGAATTTTTCTGTGTTCTGTTGAAATGTCTTTTAGACATGATCGAGCATATGGTTCATTTCTGTGCTGTCCGTTTGATCTGGTGTATATTATGTTGTGCTTTTGTTGCACAGTGATCAGGTGCATGCCTCCTTGCTGATTTTAGAAGGTTGTGATTTTAGAAAATGATAGGTCATATTTAATTGGTCTAGGCTTGTAATTTCATGACCTGAACTTGCTGGTGATATACATGAGTGTTTTCCGGATTATATACATAGTGATATACAATTGCGTGAAACTTAAACTATGGAAAAAATATCGTCATTTGGTTGTTTTCATGTGCATCCCTGAAATGCCGCCGTGGCGTTAGCACGGACACTATACTAGTGATGATAAAGAGGACAGGAAGTGTGGCGAAGGACATCACCGTGGAACCATGGCGATGGCAACCACTACGATTCAAAGGCCATACCATTCACAGTATAATGTGATTATATGCATGTGATGTTTATTTCTTGTCATACTATTCTTTCATGTCATACCTATAGAGGATGTTTTTTTTCATGACAGAATAGCTTCCCTCAGAAAAATTAAGAATTTACTTGATGCCCTTCCAATTGCTGCGCCTATAAGAATTACGATCATTGTTTGGTAGGTCTGTCAAAGCAGAGTACCATTAACTATCTTGATCTAATAGGGTGGATGTTGGACATCCACTTGCATAGTATTGGTTTACTTGACAAGGCTATCAAATTGGATTTGGGCCTTGGGGCATGGTGTTGGGAGCCGGGGCATTGGATGCCACCCAACAAACAAGAGTCACATAAGATGTGATTAGCAAGCGTTGCTTACCTACGTCACTAGGTTTCTAGCGGTGATGCCAAAGCTCACTAGGGCTTAGTGAAATATGGATCTTGACTCACTATATGTTATTAGAGGGTATTTGATTTTAAACATATAGTGGAAGTATCTTTTGTTAAATTGTTTAATGGAAGTATTCACATAAACATAGCGCTGAATTTTCGCATATATTTTATGTTGTAGACAATGACGCCATCTACTTCCTCCACACCTAGTTTTAATCTGCGATCTATTCTTGAGAAAGAAAAATTAAATGGAACAAACTTCATTGATTGGTATCGCAACTTCAGAATCGTTCTCAAGCAAGAAAAGAAGGAATATGTTCTAGAGGGTCCATATCCAGATGAACCAGCTGAAGATGCTACTCGTGCTCAAAAGAATGAGTATGACAAACATTGTAATGACTCACTGGATGTTAGCTGTCTCATGCTTGCCACCATGACCTCTGAGCTTCAGAAGCAATATGAGAACACGGATGTCTACAATATGATTGTGGGTCTTAAAGGCATGTTTGAGAACCAGGCAAGGGCTGAAAGGTACAACACCTCTAAGTCATTGTTTGCGTGCAAGTTAGCTGAAGGAAATCCGGTCAGCCCTGATGTGATCAATATGATTGGTTACATTGAGAGTTTGAAAAAACTTGGTTTTCCCCTTAGCCAAGAGTTGGCTACTGATGTCATTCTCCAGTCGCTCCCTCCGAGCTTTGAGCCAGTTATTTTGAATTTTCATATGAATGGTATGGAGAAGTCAATGACCGAGTTGCATGGGATGCTTAAGTCAGCAGAGGAGAGCATTAAGAAAAACTCTAATCATGTGATGATGGTTCAGAAGACTACCAAATTCAAAAAGAAGAATAAATAGGCTTTGAGCAAAGGAAAGGGCACGGGTAAAACTCAAGATGAGATCTCGAGTGTCAAATCTAAGCTTCAGAAGCTCAAGATTGGTGCTGCACCTGAAACCATTTGCTATCATTGCCAAGGGACTGGACATTGGAAAAGAAATTGCAAGAAGTACTTGGCAGAACTGGAAAAGAAGAAAGGAAGTAAGACTTCTACTTCAGGTATAAATGTTATAGAAATAAATCTTGCTACATCTCATGTTAGTTCTTGGGTATTTGATACCGGATCGGTTGCTCATATTTGCAATTCGATGCAGGGGCTGACAAGGAGTAGGAGTTTGGCAAGAGGCGAGGTCGGTCTTCGCGTAGGCAATGGAGCAAGAGTGGCTGCATTAGCTATCGGCACTTTACCATTATCTTTACCCTCAGGATTAGTTTTGGAATTAAATAATTGTTATTATGTTCCTGCCTTAAGCAAAAACATTATTTCTGCTTCATGTTTGGGAGCAGAAGGTTATGAGTTCAGAATAAAGAACAATTGTTGTTCAATTTATTTGAATGATATGCTTTATGGTCTTGCTCCATTGATAAATGGATTATATGTTTTAAATCTTGAGGATGTGCCTATCTATAACATTAATGCTAAGAGGCTTCGGCCTAATGATTTGAATCCCACTTATATCTGGCATTGTCGTTTGGGTCACATAAATGATAAGCGCATGATGAAGCTCCATTAAGATGGCCTTCTAAACTCATTTGATTTTGAATCATTTGAAACATGTGAGTCTTGTTTACTTGGCAAAATGACTAAGACACCTTTCACTGGTGTAGGTGAGAGGGCAAATGACTTGTTGGCCTTAGTACATTCAGATATATGTGGACCAATGAGTTCAACTGCCAGAGGTGGTTTTCAGTACTTCATAACCTTTACCGATGACTTTAGTAGATATGGATACATCTACCTAATGAGGCATAAGTCTGAATCATTTGGAAAGTTCAAGGAATTTCAGAATGAGGTACAAAATCAACTTGGCAAGACAATTAAAACCTTGCGATCAGATTGTGGAAGTGAATATTTGAGCCATGAGTTTGGTGATCATCTGAAGCAATGCGGAATTGTTCCACAGCTGACTCCGCCAGGAACACCTCAATGGAATGGGGTGTCTGAACGACGGAATCGGACCTTGTTGGACATGGTTCGGTCGATGATGAGCCAATCTGATCTGCCATTGTCTTTTTGGGGGTATATTCTAGAAACAGCTGTGTTCACATTAAATAGGGTTCCATCAAAAGCTGTAGAGAAGACACCATATGAGATATGGACTGGGAAGCATCCCGGGTTATCTTTTCTCAAAATATGGGGATGTGAAGCATATGTAAAACGTTTGACGTCTGACAAGCTCACACCTAAATCTGATAAATGCTTCTTCGTGGGGTATCCTAAGGAAACTAAAGGATATTATTTTTATAAAAGGGATGAAAACAAAGTGTTTGTTGCCCGAAATGGTGTCTTTTTGGAGAAAGAGTTTCTCTCAAAAGGAGTTAGTGGGAGCCCGGTGAGTCTTGAAGAAATTCGAGAGACATTAGAAAATGTTTTAGCTCCTACTGAAGCTCTACAGAGTGTACAAGATGTTGTACAACCTGTGGAAGAGGCATCAGCCCCACGTAGGTCTGAAAGGCTACGTCAACTGCCAATAAGGCATCGGCATGACATTTTATTGTTAGACAATGATGAGCCTAAGAATTATGAAGAAGCGATGATGGGCCTAGACTCTGAGAAATGGCATGGTGCCATGAGATCCGAAATTCAATCCATGTATGATAATCAAGTTTGGAACTTAATTGATCCACCCGATGGTGTAAAAACCATTGAGTGCAAGTGGGTTTTTAAGAAAAAGATAGACATGGATGGAAATGTTCATATCTATAAAGCACGATTGGTGGCGAAGGGTTTCAAACAGATTCAAGGTGTTGATTATGATGAAACCTTCTCGCCCGTCGCTATGCTTAAGTCTGTCCGAATCATTCTAGCTATTGCTGCATATTTCGATTATGAGATATGGCAGATGGATGTCAAAACGATTTTCCTAAATGGGAACCTACGTGAGGATGTGTACATGACACAACCTGAGGGTTTTGTCGATCCCCAAAATGCTAGAAAAATATGCAAACTTCAGAGATCTATCTACGGACTGAAGCAAGCTTCTCGGAGTTGGAACATTCATTTTGATGAGGTAGTCAAAGGGTTTGGCTTCATCAAGAATGAAGAAGAGCCTTGTGTTTACAAGAAGGCTAGTGGGAGTGCACTTGTTTTTCTGGTCTTGTATGTAGATGACATATTATTGATCGGAAATGATATTCCAATGCTAGAAGCTGTGAAATCTTCTTTGAGAAAAAGTTTCTCAATGAAAGATCTCGGAGGGGCAACTTACATTTTGGGCATAAAGATCTATAGAGATAGATCGAAGAGGCTAATTGGATTAAGCCAAAGTACATACATTGACAAGGTATTGAAACGGTTCAATATGCAAGATTCCAAGAAAGGTTTCTTGCCTATGTCACATGGCATTAGTCTTAGCAAAACTCAGTGTGCTTCAACACTTGATGAGAAAAAGAAGATGAGTGCGATTCCGTATGCCTCAGCCATCGGATCCATCATGTATGCTATGCTTTGTATGCGCCCAGATGTTTCATATGTTCTAAGTGTTACAAGCAGGTATCAATCTAGCCCCGGTCTAGCTCACTGGGTGGCTGTAAAGAATTATTCTTAAGTACTTTAGAAGGACTAAGGATATGTTCCTTATATTTGGAAGTGAAGAAGAGCTCGTTGTAAAAGGTTACACCGATGCTAGTTTCCAAACTGATAAAGATGATAGTAGATCGTAGTCTGGTTTTGTGTTCTGCCTCAATGGAGGGGCAGTGAGCTGGAAAAGTTCCAAGCAAGAGACGGTAGCTGATTCGACAACTGAGGCCGAGTATATTGCAGCTTCTGAAGCTGCAAAGGAAGCTGTTTGGATCAAAAAATTTGTTTTTGAGTTAGGTGTGGTCCCTAGTGTGTCCAGTCCAGTGGATCTCTATTGTGATAATAGTGGAGCCATTACGCAAGCAAAGGAGCCTAGGTCACACCAAAAGTCCAAACATATACTTCGGCGCTATCACCTTATCCGTGAGATCATTGATAGAGGTGAAGTGAAGATTTGCAAGGTGCACACGGATTTGAATGTTGCTGATCCATTGACGAAGCCTCTCCCACAACCAAAGTATGAGGCACACACGAGTGCAATGGGTATTAGATACTTACATGATTGACTCTAGTGTGAGTGGGAGATAATTGTATCAAGTCTATGTTTATGAAATTTTGAATAAGCTGTTATTTGGTTCCTTGAATAATGATTGTATGCATTAATTGGCAAGTATGTGACTTGTTCGTGAAACTCTTTGTTTTATTTAATGTTATTCTAAAGATCCCTAGTCTTATGTCATTACGTAGGACAACAATGATTTATGGACTAGCACATGTATTGATTGATGATCATGTTTCACGGATCATGGATATAGGAATATCAAATCAATAATGTGGACACATGTTAGAGAACATGGTGTTGGATTGACCCACTCCGAGACATTGCTGGGATTGTTATGTTAATATGTGCCATCAAGCGATCTCGAGTGGTATACCTACTGGATCCTTCGACCTGAAATCGCCATTGTTTCTCACTATGTGTAGTGGTGCGCTTTGGGGCTGCCAAACACTACTTCGTAACTGGGTAGCTATAAAAGTGGTCTTCAGGTGTATCATGAAACATGGAATGGGATGTGAGCAGATTAAGATGGAATTTGCCCCTCCTGCATAACAGGAGAGATATCTCTAGGCCCCTCGATGTGGTTGGATTAGGGAAGTGCATGGCCATGCCAAGGTGATTAAAGAGTTAATCACAATGTGACTAAAGGGTTAGTCATGAGTTGTTATCCACCACAAGATCGAGTGAATGGTTGAGCTATCACAAGGGTGGCACGAATCTCGCCTTAAGTTCGACTGGTATCGTGTGGCAAAGGGATCCAAGTGTGTGTATATCAAGGTTTAGCCGATATGATCTTTATGTGTATTCGGGAGTCAGTATGCCCTGCTAGGTGCCACTATTGACTTATGGCTTGAAAAGGGTTTTCGGGTCATGGCTGTCTATACATGAACCTAACGGGTCACACACTTAAGGGGTTGGAATTGGAAAGCTTGCCTATATGATTGTCTCTAGTGCAAGTGGGAGATTGTTAGTGATGTGCCCAAGAGGCAATCATAAACAATTCGGTTTTATAGGCTAAAAGGGATATTGATCCATATGGGATTAGGGTTCTAATGGGTCTACAACGTGGAAGCCCATTAGCATGCTCTATAAATATGTGGAGGCGGGGCTGCAGGTTTGATAGACTACTGTGTTGAAAACCCTGGCTGCTACCTCCCCTCGGCCGTATCTCGAAACCCTAGCCGGGCGCACGGTGCTAGCACACCAGCGCACGGTATTCCATCCCGGACGTGTGGACTTCGGTAGAGACGCTGCTGTGACTGCGGCGCTAAGCGGGACGATCACGAGGAGGAGACGGTTGGACGGAGAACGTTCGACTACTACTGCTACATCAACGCGCGCTTCATTGAATCAACTGCATCAACGATACTTCCGCTGCACTGCGCGTCTAGTGGTAACAATCTGCGATCTCTTACTTGCATGGCTTCCTGGTTTACGCGGTAGAAAATTTTATTCTACGCTAGTGTAGCGTACGCGTGTTCCTACAAGCCATATAACAATAGCCAACCAAACAAGAGCACTTCGGCTGCAAGCAATTCGGCGATGCGCAGTTCCACAAGTACGAAGCTGGAGAGTACACCATCACCGGTGCGTCGACATATGGTGCCCGCTGCTAGTGCGACCTCATCTATGGGGTCAACAGGCCGTTCACGTGACATTATTTGCCACAAGTGCAAGGGCGTTGGCCATTTTCAGAGGGACTACCCAAATGTCAGAACTATGCTTATCACAGAGGATGGCAGTTATGTTTCAGCTAGTGATGATGAGTTGCCTAATGCACAGGCAGTCTTGCACACTGATGACATAGAACAATGTGAGTGCGATCCTGAGTTTCCTAACACTGAGCAGTATTCCATTGTTTGCACGCCCAAGGTGCTTAGTGTGATGCCATCGCCATCACTCGAACAGCGGTGCAATTTGTTTCAGACATGGGCATAGCTTGATAAGGGTAAGGTGTGCAAGGTGATCATTGATGGCGGGAGTTGTCACAATCTGGCTAGCAAGGATATGTGTCATAAGTTGGGTTTGAAGTATTTGCCACATCCGCGTCCTTATCATGTGCAATGGTTGAGCGACAAAGAGGAAGTGAAGGTGAACTATATGGTGTGTGTGACGTTTTCTATTGGGAAGTACACCGATACTGTGGACTGCGATGTTGTGCCTATGACGGTGTGTCACTTGCTTTTGGGACGGCCATGGTAATATGACCGTTCCGCTATTCACGATGGGCGTACAAATCGTTACACATTTTGATGGAACAATATGGATGTCATCTTGAAGCCGCTTACACCGCAACAGATTGTCAATTCCTCCATGCAGAAAATTGATATGCACGTTGAGAGTGCACAAGAGCAAGAGAACCATCTGAGTAGTAACAAGAAACGTGAGGGAGAGAAGAATTTAGTGATGTTAGCCACCAAATCAGAGATGAGGGAATTCAGCGAGGGTCCTAATTTGGTGCACGTCATGCTGCTGTACAAAGACGCATTGCTTTCGACTAACGGCATAACTTCTCTTCCTAGTGGTGTTGTTTCTGTTTTGCAGGATTTCAGTGACGTCTTTTTAGAGGAGTTACTAGCGGGGCTACCACCAATACGCGGGATAGAACATAAGATCGACTTGATTCCAGGAGCGTCGCTGCCGAACTGACCACCGTACCGCACCAATCCCGAGGAAACAAAGGAAATTCAGAAACAAGTACAAGAGCTTCTTTCCAAAGGTTATGTCCGTGAAAGCTTAAGCCCTTGTGCTGTTCCTGTTATTTTAGTTCATAAGAAAGATGGTTCATGGCGTATGTGCGTATATTGTCGAGCGATTAATAATATCACAATTTGATATCGTCATCCTATACCTTGCTTAGATGATATGCTAGACGAATTGAGTGGTGCTGTTATTTTCTCTAAAATAGATTTGCGCAGTGGTTACCATCAAATTAGAATGCATGAAGGGGATGAGTGGAAAACAACCTTTAAAACAAAATTTGGGTTGTACGAGTGGTTAGTCATGCCTTTTGGTTTAACTAATGCACCTAGTACATTCATGTGCTTAATGAATCATGTTTTAAGGCATTTTATTGGTAAGTTTGTGGTTGTGTACTTTGATGATATTCTGATTTACAGTCGCACTGAATCTAAACACATAGACCATCTTAGACAAGTTCTACACGTTTTGCGTGAGAATAGGTTATTTGGTAACTTAGAGAAGTGCACTTTTTGCAAAGATCGTGTCATCTTTTTGGGCTATGTTGTTTCTGCACTGGGAGTTGAAGTAGATGAGTCTAAAATTGAAGCGATTAAAAATTGGCCAACTCCTGTGAACGTAAGTCAGATTAGGAGCTTTCATGGTCTCGCTGGTTTTTATCGGCGTTTCGTGAAGGATTTTAGCACCGTCGCTGCCCCTTTGAATGAACTTACTAAAAAGGGTGTTGAATTTGTTGGGGGGGGGGGGGGGTAGCGCAAGAAAATGCTTTTGCTGAACTTATGAGACGCTTGACTGAAGCACCATTGCTTGTTTTACCTTATTTCACTAAAATTTTTGAAATTGAGTGTGATGCTAGTGGATTGGGTATTGGCGGTGTTTTAATGCAAGAGGGTAGACCGGTACCTTATTTTAGTGAGAAACTGAATGGTGCTCAATTAAATTATTCGGTCTATGACAAAGAGCTTTATGCGTTAGTGCGTGCGTTAGAAACTTGGCAACACTATTTATGGCCTAAAGAATTTATTATTCATTCTGATCATGAGGCTTTGAAGTATTTAAAGGGCCAAGCAAACCTGAACCGTAGACATGCCAAATGGGTCGAATTCATTGAGTCGTTTCCTTACATTGTGAAATATAAGAAGGGAAAGAAAAATATGGTAGCTGATGCTCTTTTTAGGAAAAGTGTGCTTTTAACTCAATTAGGAGTGCACATTCCTGGTTTAGCGAGTGTGCGTGATTTATATGCTCATGACCATGATTTTTCTGTCCCTTATGCACGTTGCAAAGAGGGAAAAGGCTGGGATAAATTTCACATCCATGATGGGTTTTTGCATTTGCTATTACTGCAGGAATCACATGCAGGTGGATTGATGAGACATTTTGGACGTGAGAAGATGTTGTCGATGCTAAACGATCACTTTTATTGGCCTAAGATGAGGCGAGATGTGGAGAGGTATGTGCAGCGATGCATTACTTGCCATAAAGTGAAATCGAAGTTGCATCCGCACGGTTTGTATACCCCTTTACCTGTTCCCAATGCCCCATGGGAGGATATTAGTATGGATTTTGTTTTAGGACTGCCTAGAACTAAGAGGGGGAGTGATTCTGTTTTTGTCGTTGTGGATCGTTTTTCGAAGATGGCATACTTTATTCCGTGCCACAAGAGCGACAATGCGTCGCATATTGCTGACTTGTTTTTCAGGGAGATCGTGAGGCTACATGGCGTGCCACGTACTATTGTGTCGGATTGCGATGTGAAGTTCATGAGCTACTTCTGGAAGACGCTTTGGGGTAAACTGGGGACGAAGTTGTTATTCAGCACAACTTGTCATCCCCAAATTGATGGTCAAACAGAGGTGGTGAACTGCACACTTTCGATGCTACCCCGGACCATGATCAAGAAGAATCTGCGCGAGTGGGAGGATTGTTTGCCGCACGTGGAATTCGCTTATAATCGAGCCGTGCATTCCACTACGCAGATGTGTCCATTTGAGGTAGTTTATGGTTTCAAGCCCTTTATGCCGCTTGATTTGTTGCCGCTTTCTAGTCAACACCATACTCATATGGAGGCGTCCAAGCGAGCTGAATATGTGAAGAAATTGCATCTCAAGACAAAAGAAGCGATAGAGCGCAAGGTCAAGTACTATGCTGAGAAGGCGAATAAGAAAAGGAAGAAGATGATTTTTTCAACCAGGTGATTTGGTTTGGGTACACTACCGTAAGGATCGTTTTCCAGAACGTCGCAAGTCTAAGTTACTACCGCGCGGTGATGGGCCTTCCAAGGTGCTTGCGAAAATCAACGACAATGCCTACAAGATAGAGCTTTCGTATGGCGTGAGCTTTACGTTCAATGTCGCTGATTCATCACCTTTCTTTGGTGGTGATGATCCAGCGTCGAGGACGACGCCTTTTCAAGACGGGGAGGATGATGAGGGCATCCCTAACACTTATACATCTTCTCCTATTGGTGGTCATGCACATACTGATGAGGATATCCCCATTACATATACATCTTCCACTCCAAGCATGCATGAGAATAACCAAGAACCAGAGGGCCCAATGATGAGGGCAAGAGCCAAGCATTTAAACAAACAGGTGCTTTTATTTCTTAAGGAGTTTCCTTTAATTGATGATGAACTTGGAATACTACCTCATGCTAGTATTTTATGTCTTCTTAGGTACGACTCACGTGAAGACTTGGGAGAGCAAAAGGGAGGAGCCCAAGGACTTAAACTACAAGTTTTGGATAAGATTTTTAAGCCAAATTCGGACTTCCCACGTGCTCAACCCGATTTAAACTCGGATTCAACTCAGGATTCAATTCGGATTCAGTTCGGGACAGCCTGACAGATAGTTACTAAAAAGGCCATAACTTTCACAAACGGAGTCCGATTCAGGTTTTCTTGTGCTCGTTGAAAAGATAATTTCAAGGGCTACACAATGGATCTGATCCCATCTTCAATTAATCACGGATAAAAAGTTATAACCAAAACAATATAACAGGTGAAAAATATAGTTTTCTTTTTGTGAGAGTTCGTATCCAAAATCATATAGGGTTGAGTTGTACTTGGTTTGGGGACCATATGGATGTCCCAAGGGGCTATATAAGCCTTGTATTGGCAGCCTTTAGGGGGAGACCAATTTTATGCATAAGATTGAAACATAGCTATTGCTTGTTCTTTCAACACCAGAGTTCATGCGAGGACTTTGAGAGAGAACTAGGCGATCCATTATTCATTCTGCAATTCAAGGTCAAGCCGTCGTTCCATTGGGAATTGGGGACTTGGTGTTCGTCGTTTGTGGTCTCGCGATGAACAATTATCCGGTGTGTTTTGGGCGTATTCCGAAGAGTTGAGGGTTCGTGCATTGGCGCGAGTGTTCAACTAGCGACATCGTCTATTTCGCATCAACTATCCATGGTTCATCACTTAGAAGATCGGGACCCCTCCCCGTAAAATTGTGTACATGCATCACCATAGATTTCTTCCAAGGTATCACCCATACCGCAAGATGAAGAAATAATTTGATGGGAAAAAAGAGGATGACTCAGCACCAAGGCCTTTTAGTGGGAAAGAGGTCCATGATATAGTCAAGGATATCGATGTTGTGTTGGAAAGGAACATAAGTTGAGGACCCGTCAAAAGAACATGTGGAAGAAGAGGTCAGTGTTTTGGGACTTACCTTACTGGGAGCACTTAAAAGCTCGCAATTGCATTGATGTCATGTATGTAGAGAAGAATAGATGTGATAGCTTAATTGGCCTCTTACTGTACATTCGTGACAAATCGAAGGATAGTGTCAACACACAGCGTGACTTGGTTGCTTTGAGCATCAGCACCGAGTTAGCACCGATAGAGATCGATAAAGGCTGGACGTATGTTCCCCCAGTTTGCTACACTTTGTCTAAGTCCGAGAGAACTAAACTGTGTCAGTGTTTGCATGGTGTGAAAGTTTCATCCAGTCACTCCACCAACATGAAGAAACTTGTTTCCATGGAAGATTTAAAATTTATTGGCATGAAGTCTTATGACTGTCATATGCTAATGACACAATTACTTCCTGTTGTAATTAGGAGTATTTTGTTGAACTAGGTTTGAGTGACAATGATGAGGATGTGTTATTTCTTTAACGCAGTTGCTCAGAAGGTCATCAATCTCGATGGACTAAATGCTCTATAGACTGAGGTGGTGATGACTCTATGTCATCTTGAGATGTATTTTCCTCTGTCATTTTTTGATATCATGGTCCATCTCATTGTCCACCTTGTGAAAGAGATAAAGGTATGTGGCGCCGTGTTTCTACATCATATGTAGCTGTTCGAGAGGTACATGGGAATTCTCAAGTCCTATGTACGCAATCGATCTCAGTCAGAGGGCAGCATCATCGAAGGTTATTCAACTGAAGAGGTCATTGAGTTCTGCATCGATTACATGGCTCAGATTGAACCAATAGGTGTGCCTGTATCTCGTCACAAGGAGAGGCTGGAGGGTGTCGGGACCTTCGGAAGGAAAGCAATAACTCTCGATCTGGATACATACACTCAAGCCCATTTCATGGTCTTGCAATACATAACTGAAGTGTCCACGTATATTGAAGAGCACAAGGACATGCTACGCCAAGAGAATCCAGGCCGGTCGAAGGTTTGGATCATGAGACAGAACAACCGCCGGTTCAACAAATGGTTGAGGGTACGATTCATTGGGTGGTCATCAAGTGAAACGCTACAATGGTTGGCAAAAAAGCCGAAATTTACAATTATGACATGGCAAGGATATCAATTAATGGGTACACACTGTATACAACAGATCAAGAAAAAAAGAGGATAGTTCAAAACTCAACTGTCCGCATAGATGCATTTCATGATGAGCAGTTCAGTACAGCTGGCCCAAGCTCCTACTACAGGCTTGTAGAGGAGATTTGGGAGCTTGATTAAGTGATTTTCAAGATCCCTCTATTTCAATGCTGTTGGGTCCAACTCCCACAGGGTGTAAAAGTCGACAAGTATGGCATCACTACTGTGGACCTCGAATGCATAGGATACAAAGATGAACCATTCGTAGTCGCGAGGCAAGTTATTCAAGTTTTTTTTATGTAACTGACCTGGCAAATAAGAAGCGCTACGTAGTTCTTAATGGAAAAAGAAGGATTGTCAGAGTTGAGAATATCGTGGATGAGGAAGAGTACAATCAATTTGACGAGTTGCCTCCATTCGGAGATAGCATCAGGCTTGAGGAATAACCAAGCAATGAAGCAAGCTATATGCATGTCAACCATCGTGAAAGGCTTTATTTAAAAGGAAATAACCAAGTATAATGATCCCACATGGCGAACACCTATTTCAAAATTATTCCCATGTAATTATAAGAAACTCGGCATGTAATTAAGGAATTATTCTATTGTAATTGATTTAGTAATTAAGAAATAATTACATCTATGATTGTATATGCTGTTGGAACTAATCTTGACTATGCTAATTGTGTTGACGTGGGGTCGAAGCTACAGTCGAAGGCATGGTCAAATCTGCAGTTGAAGGCGTGGTCGAAACAGCAGTCGTGACCATGGTCAAAGTGGCCGTGGTCGTAGGAGTTAATTTGTAAGTGGTCGAAGCTTACTTTTTTTCATAGAGCATGGGTGGCACTTCTTGACAAAAATAGGACTATCACACATGGTTCCACAATATAACCATCTGTGATACTACAACATTACAGACGGTTGTATTACGGAACCGTCTGTGATGCGGTTTATATCACAGACGATTTTATAAGAGAACCATCTATGATACTAATATCACAGATTGTTCTTTTAAAGAACTGTCTCTGATAGTTCCTCCTATAAGTAGTGCCCCATTAAGGTTTGCGCCGTCATTCACTTACTCGGCCACATCCTTTCACCTCCTCAACTCTCCTTCCATCAAAGGTACTAGAAGTTAATCCTAAATAATTAAAGACGCATGTTTGAAGCTTTATAAAGATAATTTTAAATTCTACTTTCAAACAAATCAGATACTAATATCACATCTTAACAAGGGCTCAAGTAGTCTAAATATTATGCCATGTCTTTATCTCTAGATCTAAATTTGTTAAGGAGATTAAAGCTAATTGGTATAGCAAGATTGTGCCAAATAAAATATTAACCATAAATTGCCCAACTCTAAAATCATGAAAACTACCTTTTCAAAAAGCGCCTAAACTAATCATAGTAAAGCCTTCAACATTTATCCTAAAATGCTAAGATTTAAGATAATAGATGTTTACGACTAAAAAAATTCTTGAACAAGAAAAGGGGTAATCTTTAATCTTTGACACCCGCCCAAATCTCCGATCATTATCTCAAGATTTAAATTTAATGGTCGAGAATAATTAATAATGAAAGAAATAGACTTGTTAAGACGATCCCTATTAATTCATAACTCACCCATCCAATAAAAGGTAGACCGGTAATAATAAAGTGATGGATCAATAAAATAATCAACCTTGTCCATAGCAATAAATGGTTAAATGATTAACTGCATACTTTAATTAAGTTACTAAAAAGAATGGTTCATTAAATTGGCATTTGCAATCTCAGATAAGTATTGCATCTTGGAAATATCAAATTAAGTCAAATAACTAAAAATATACCCATCTCATGTAAGACCCGCATCCTAAAATCACTAAGTTCTATCCCTCTTCAAATAAAACCTAATATCTCTGATAACCTCTCCCATCTATCCATAAGTCCTGCCTGACTCATGGAACTTCCTTGATAAATATAAATCAATAATAAGAAAAATCATCAAATAAAAGATCGAGCCTCGCCTTTCCCCAAATCAGCCATGTTTGGCCACTTTCTTTTCCAAAGTGGATAATTCTTGCAGATACTTCTTCACCTCCGATCCTTCCTTATCCTAATTTTTCCCTCACGGTAAAGCTACTCAGCCATCTCATTATTTTGCTCAACTCAACTACCGTTGTGTTTACGGTGCACTAACTCAAACTGACTTTCTATTCTCAAATCGTAATAAATTTATAATTTAGAATTTAGTTGGGCATTTGAAGTGTTTGGATTTATTTGGTTTCTTTCGTTTATTTACCATGTATTAGAATTTGAAGACCCGACGAGGCGACAAACTCGAGCAGGATTGAGATTTGGGTAAAAGCGAAGGCCAGAAATTTAAGATCACTGATTGAGAAGGCTTTGAGTTAGATCAAGGCATGGTAAACCAAGCAAGGCAAGTCATCACTTCGATCATAGTGATCCTACATTTTATGCAAAATTATGTTCCTTTAAATTATCAACTTGCATGCTTAATTTACTATGCAAATGTATGTCAAAACTTAAGGTAGTTACCACCCACTTGAAAGTCTAACAATCTATATATACCTACACCCTCCTTGATATTTGATAATCCATGTACCTTGTCACCATAGATACTATTGCTGTTATTCAGAGTAGCTATACGTCTTAATTAAATGCGATGCTAGTCTTATCAAGTCCAGGGCACTAGCTGCCTTGATCATCAATCTTTGAACATGCAAACTTGTTTTGGGACAATAACGGGATGTAAGTGGCTGAATATTTGTAACAACTTAATTTATGCTTCTCCAAACCCTAAAAACTGCTATACCTATCCAGGCGGATGGTAAGAGTGGATGGTGCCAATATCGCATGAGAAATTATGGTTTGTGGTATGAACTGCCTGGACAAATTAAGGACTTAATCTTGTGATGACCTCCTCATGTAAAACAGTACAACCACAAGCTGGTAAACTGTAGGCTTGGCTGAATAATTTACCAGACCCTTGAAATAATCTCACAGGTAGGGGAAGGAGGGATTGTGCAGGAGGAATATAAATCTGGCCTGATCGGGACACCGCGTCAGGTGATGTTCGCCAGCTACACTAGACGTTGTGGAGACAGAAGTCCAACTATGCTAGATGTTGTGGTGGAACTTCCCGCACAACTTATGGGACCTTCTTCATGAGTGACAAGCCCATAATGGTGAGAGGACGATAGGGCGAGGTATTGTAAAGGCCTCGTGACAATCTCTCGTTCTGTGTGACTAAGGAATCACGTAGGCCCGTCGGGTTCATTGTCTCTTGTGGGTAAAGTGTACAATCTCTATAGAGAATAAACTATTCGAATAGCCGGTACCAATGGTTAAGGGTAGACATGGGAACTTCTTCGAGTTAGTTCTATTTCAAAAATCTTTGTGGGTAGGATAAAAACCTATCAGAGGGAGGTACTTTGACTTTGATTTTTCCTGGAGAGAAGTACTCCAGTGGTGATAACTAGCATTGGTGGAGGTAGCCATGCACTGTAAAAGGTGGATGTAACCCGCACTACTATTATTATTGCATTATCACAATCAATTTCATGAAATCTGTTTTAGTTAAAATTGCTAAGTCTCAGGAGTTTTCTTACTTATTGTACTTTCAAAATAATGTTTTTAGCAACTAAAAGAACCTCAAGCCTCCCTTGATAGCTTTGCATATATTATTATTACATTCTGTGTGGTGGCTTGCTGAGTACCATTGTACTTACTTTTGCTTAATCACCATTACTTAGTTAAACAGAAAAGGAAGTCAAGCCCTGCGATGCTTAAAAAGGGGTCGACAGAGCTGGAAAATGAAGAGGCCATGGACTACGTCGCGAACCCCAGCTGGTTGCTTGTGGGCAAGTTCTGAGGGTCCCACCTGTGTGGAGTTTCCTTGCTGCATTTTATTGTTTTCGGCCTAATCGGCCTATGAGTAAGTTATTACTGTATTACTTACGCTTTCGCATGATATGTTTGTGGTATACAGTAATGTATCTATGAGCACTATCTACTGATCCAGAGAATAGTGCGGTGGAATCACAGAGGATCTGGGTTTGCTAACCCGGCGTCTGACATCCAATGAGTCAACCGGTTTCACCCAAAAACTTTTGTGTTGTTAAGAAAAGTTGGGCAGTATATGTACACTTCAACAATTAAGATACTCTTTTTTTAAAGGAACAGTTACGATACTCACAAGGATCTCAATGACACCAGAGGAAAATAATATTTGCTTAACTCCGGAGGTAGCCATGTATTCCAGTCACAAATACACGTCATTTTCCGATACATGCAGTCAAAATTTTGGAAATTTGTCTATCGATACATTTTTTAAATATTTGTATTGGATACATTAAAATCATACATATAGATTTGTCTCAAAAATACGTTCATAATATCATGATATTATCCAATACTACTCTAAGCTGACTAACAACAACAGAATGAATGGTTCTTACCTTGTCTAGCTACACTCCTTGAGTGATTTCCCAACAATTGGTATTAGAGCTAAAGAGGACGAAGCGAAGGCTGGCAACGCATGTGATCTGTCAAAGTTAGGAGAGCTCATCAAGACCACAGGCAATGAACTCGATCCATTGAAGATAGGCATGCTCATCAAGCCGATGATAAGAAGCACCACGATCCTGATTCAATACTTGATGTTGAGTGAAACGAATTATGCAATATGGGCCATCAAGATAAAGTTAATCTTGTGTTTGCTAGGGGTTTGGTCGGTGGTTGAAGATGGAGATGATGACGGCAACAAGGATCAAGGCACGATGGTTGCCATCTCGCAAGTGGTGCTAGACGACGTGATGATGTTGATCGCTGAGAAGCAGACAATGAAAGAAGCCTAGAACGCACTCAGGGAGATGCGAATAGGTGAGGATCGCGTCAAGAAGGCATGAGCTCAAGTGCTCAAATGACAACTGAGCAAGCTGCAGATGGGAGACTCAGAGTCAATCACCGAGTACTCCATGAAACTCACCATGCTGGTAGGTGAGAACCGTTCGCACGACATGAAGCTAGAAGAAAGTGACGTGGTCGAAAAGCTGTTCAGCTCAGCTCCAGATCGGTTCCTTCAAATTATTGACATGATTGAACAGTTTGGTAATGTCAAAACGATGTCAGTCTTAGAAGCGATTGGTCATCGTAGAACTTTTGAGGAAGGACTCAAGGGTCAATGGCACTCGAAGGACAGAGGAGACAAGCTACTCTTTGTCGAAAGTAAGAGGGAAGAGAGGAGCTCGAAGATTAAGAAGAACGAGGGCCCGAGCAACGCTCATATAGGAGGTCGTAATGGAAGAGGTCAGGGATGCAACTGTGGACAAGGCAGTGGCCAAGGAGATGGCAATTGGGGTGGCGATGAACCATTGGCGCCAGACTTTGACAAGACCAAGGTCAAGTATTTCAACTGTAATGAGTATGAGCACTTTACAAAAGAGTGTCCAAAGCCAAATCAAAGAACAAGGACGAATCTCATAGCAAAGTAGAAGGTTGATGACCATCACTCGTCTAGACTCCCTGAGCGATTTCCCAACAGTGCATGGCACGCTTGCGAGTGAGTCGTAGGCAAGCGGTTAGTGACTGCTAGTGCGTCAGAGCGAAGGAGTGATGCACTGGCGAAGGCGAACGACGCTGGCCTATTCAAGTGCTAGCAAGACTCAGCGCATGGCGTTGTGCGCTTTTGCGATGCAGGCGCGTAGCAAGCGTGATGCCGGTGAGCCAGTCAACTAGTGACATGACAATCACTAGAATCTAGAGCGATGGCACGAGCTAGAAAATAGCGTTTGTGCATGAGGCGATGCCGGAGGGTAGTGACACATCAAGCTGGGGCATGATGTGCAAGAGAGCGCATGTAGGTGACGATGGCACTAGGGAAAAAAGTACTGGTGGCTAGGGTTTGTTTTTCTTAGGTTTGAGTTTTCCTTCCCATACATCCTTTTATCATGGCACAAGATTGATCCGATCATCAACTCCTTCCAGATGGCTTGTTCCTAGAAACCGAATCCACCCTAAAATACCAAAGTATCCTGTGTTCACGTATCTCCTTTTGACTAATTATGAACAGATCTTGAGAGGGTTATTTTTAGAATATTACATGTTGCTTATAACAGTATGGCATGATTGCTTAATTGAGCTGGATGGTAATAACTAGAGGTAGAGATCATGGTGTTAGCCGTGGGCATGACTAGACCATGTCACTACGCGTGGTATATGACTAGCGAAGAGTTTCCCATCAATAACTTTAGTTACAAATGGTAGGGCATGAGTTTCTATTGCACAATTTCTATGGGGGCCTTATAGTTTCTCTATGGGTTTTTATGGGTTAGTTTCTTACGGTGTTGATGATGATTTCTCATTAGCTATTTCGTTCTATGAAGGAGTTATAGTTTTTGTAACACCCCAAGACCCACATTACCCTGAGATGCCACTAAAACCACTCCACAACAAGCCAAGTTACAAGATAAATTAAACTGGCAGCAAATCCTAAAAACAATATAAGATAAGCAGAAGCATAATCAACTAAGCGAAATAGGATAGTGATAACAATTCAATAAGTAAAATCAACCTCCAACAATTTAACCAAAGAATAGCTCACAAGTTTAACACTATTAAGATAAAGTAAACATTGATGAGATAGCTAGGCGAAAGATTAGAATCACTTTGTCTTTATTACAGCATAAATCTATGATCTAAGTGCATTATTCTGGTGCCGCTCTACCCTTCCCATGCATGCTCATTGATCACCTATAGGGGGGAAAACAAGGGTGAGATCAAAATCTCAGCAAGCAAACTGTTTAACAGGCTATTCAAACTACAAACAATTATACATCATCCTTTATATTTCCATACAACCACAACCACAAATCATGTCCACAATTATTTAAACCACCACAGACTTCCATGAATCATACCTCATAAATTTCATAATTAACTGGCATTTGAATGCAGTCATTCCACCCACAAATGAATGCATATGAATGCTATCATGCTATGCTCCACAGCACTCTTTCCCAACAGGATAAGAGTGTGCATCGTATTACGGTAATATACGATGCTGTACCGGTACGGTCACGGCTAAGTGCGGCGACATCCACATATGCAAATGTCATGACATGATATAAATGATATGATAATCATAAACCACATGAATTCCGACCTCAAAGGAGCATCAACATGCTCATCAACATATCCACAACCACATATCCACCATGTATTTATTTTTCATATTCCGCATTTAGCACATTAAACAGATTACCACATGACTACGAGCAATTCATCCAAAGCATGTCAATTGATCAATAATTGCTACCACAACCTCATTTAGAAATCATACAACTATGGCATAACATATCAAGTTACGAGAATCATGTAAATTGCAAGTAGTAAGAATAACGAGTTAAACGGTAGCACATCCGCTACGTTTACTTGCCTCTACCGACGAAGCGAAGCAAATCACATGCGTTCAAGCAAGAGCAAAACCACTTGTCCAAAAGTACTTCTCAGCACAATACAACAGCAATGAAAACACGTCTTAAGAAGTAAAGACATCGCTAGAACCCCGAACCCACACATAATCCTCTCCGCTTAACGATTCTTCAATCTACCCACTGCAGCAGCGCTGCTTAATATTTTTGTATCTTTAACAATAATAAGTCATTTACAGCAAATATTATATTTCTGGATTCCTCACTTAAATACCTTCACTTTTCATGTAGATCACATATTTTTATTTCGATCCCAGCAAGGTGTAACTTAATGCGCAAAACCGAGGATGTTCTCTGTTCTGGCAATCTGGGCTTCCCGGTGGTACCAAACCGAACAATACCCTTAGTTGGCGACACCCGAAGGAGCACAAGGTCACCAACCGCAAACTCCAACTCTCGGCGCCAGACATCTGCATAACTCTTTTGTCGGCTTTGAGCGGCCAACAAGTTTTGACGAACCTCCCGCACTTTCTCCACAGTCTGTTGAACAAGGTCTGGACCAAGCAAAGACCTCTCACCCACTGCATCCCAACAAAGAGGGGGAAACACACCTTCGACCATACAATGCCTCAAAAGGAGCCATCTTGATACTCGCCTGATAACTATTGTTATATGCGAACTCTGCCAAAGCCAGATGGTCCTCCCAACTGCCCTTCCAAGACAGAACACATGCCCGGGCATGTCCTCCAAAGTCTGAATGGTCCGCTCAGACTGATTCGTCAAGATGGCCTCCACATACCTGGTGGCCCTCTTCCTCATGACCAACTCCGACGAGTCCACGACACGTGCCGGTCAACGCTGAGCACCCGCAACTCTTCTGCCGGCTCTGAGCGGCCAACAGATCCTGCCGTTCTCGCAAAATTCCCCACCACAACTATCAAGCCACTATCTAATACTATCCTCCTTCTTAAAACATTTTCCTCTATATATTATAATCGGGATAATACATTGTACCCCTTTTAAAGAATTCGACCACAGATTCCACTCATGACATTTTACTCGAAGCACAATCAATAACTTTTAGAAATGGAACCCAACCAAAAGAAGAATAAAGGATTCTCAAGCAACACACTAGCAACCAGCTTTCCTTCAAAGGACCTCGATCCAAATCAAAGAATTCACCACAAAACCTTTTACACTCTCCAAATAGACATTTGGAGAATCCACACCACATAAGCCAAGAGTGAAAATCACTCGATAGACCAAAACAATCATTTTCTTTTCCTAACTGAAAAAGACTACGCCTCAACATAAAACAACTCAATTTGCAGATGATCTCTGCCATAAACACACATTTTAAACAAGAATCAAGAGAGCATATTACTGCTCGAGGTATCATTTATTTCCCAATCCATTCCCTTTCAAAATTTAACTTTCTTGAACCAAGGATTTCCAAATCATCGCCCAGCACACCAACTCATTTATCTTAAGTTGGCAACTTCGACAATGCGCTCAAATTGAGTACATCATACACACCCTTGTAGAGAGACTCTACTGTCTCCACAAAACACATTCTAACCAAGACCTCGACCAATGGAATTACTTTGACAGATAATTCCTGAAGCACCTCAATCCCTTAAGGAAAACAACTCGAAATTCATATCACACCCACACATACTCATTTACTGCACCTCAAGGATGCTATCCCGATCATCACACTATTTGGATTCCACTCTGATCCACTATTCCCACACAGAGACGCTGAGCCTCTAAGGTTCTAGCATAACAAAAGGTAAAGCTCAGACTCAGCTTTCAAGACTCCTACAACAACTCCCGTATAAAGATAGGGAAATCCTCAGGTGAAAACCCAACTATTTCACAATTTACACACACCCAATTGTTAACATCAACAAATTATTTGGCTCCAAACAAACATTCTATTTAAATCAAATCCTTCCCAAGGATCATCTTACGAAAACAATATTTCATCCAATGTACCATAAACATCGTGATATTTATGGCTTCCGCAAAAACATCTACTAGGTCACCACAATCCAGTTGCCATCACGCAACAAAGAAAACCTCACAACTCAATTCGGTTACCCTTTTCTTAGAAGAAGAGGTAAGAAGAAATAAATTCCAGTACAAAGAAAATCGCTATCATTCACAGTAACCATAAGACCAAGGGAAGAAAAAGATAATAGCAATGAGGTTGGAAAACACAAAATGAGATCTTCCGTACCTCAACTACGTCTAGTACACTTTTCTTTTAACAAGAAATAATTAATTTTTTTTGTTTTTTTCCGCATCCCGCCAGTTCCAACAAAAGAGGCTTGAAGACCACAACACAAGGTTTAGCAAAACAAACACTAAAAGCATTCAACACGTCGCTTTACTCAAAGCAATCTCGGCTACTACACAAGTCATAAGGTCCAAAAAGATCCCAACCACAAATCTCAAATCCTTTAAGTCAATTAGTATCATGGGACTAACAAATTCCTTTATTTAAAAAAAACCATCAACACCATAATCACAACTACATGCTATCAATTGTATTAATAACAAGATAAAATACTCTTTGCAAGAATCATCATATCCTCTTACTCCTTCATATTTTTCCAAAAGGAACACCATAAATCACTTCATCATGTTCTTATTATATAAGTAAGATTCCAACTACTTAATCCAGGAAAACCTCGTGCATAAGCCACCATAATAAAACAAAGCTCTTAAACAAGATGATACTAGAACATGACAATCTCACAAAACATGCTAGTATAAATCTCTTATTAGATTTCATACATTCAATTCTTATTGATGCTCAACTCTAATTTAGCACAAATTGATTGCACTCTAGTCATTACTGGCAATAATTGATTATTATTTTGTCATAACAACATTCATGATCCTAACTCTGTTTTGCAATCATAAAAACAATCATGAGCATAGATTCAATATCCCACCTTACGTTTAGAAATTTAGAACGAAATAACTTTAAACGTCAATAATACCAGCTTTATAAGACAAGATTCCACAAGTCAATACATCAACCTTCATCTATTTCTTTATACATGTGTCAATAATTTAACATGGCATAAGTTACATGAATTTAGCAGTTGTACATGCTCAACAAGTATGTAATGAGAGGACATATTAAAGGTTAATATTACCAAGGCATTATTTCAACACCTCCTAACTTAACCATCTCGAATGGGCAGATTAATTATTTAAGATCAATCAATCCAATCTACCTGACAAGTTGGGAATTTAAACAACCACAATAATAAAACCAATTTTTTTATATTACTCAATAACTGCATAAGTTCTAAACATGTATTGACAAATTCTTAGCCGCAATTCTTTAAGAAACTACAATAGGACAAAATCATATTAATCAACTTCACTTCTAAGGATGTTGGTAGAAATTATTTATGCACCACGCTAGCATCTCAACTTGATAATTCACAACATATCAATATTTTACATAATTGCCACCTCCTACTTAGACACAACAAAACATCAAAAAGGGTTTTAACACTTCCTTTTAGAAAAGAGAAGAATCAAATCTCAACACTCGAAATAACCCAAAAAAATGCATAGAGCCATGGCTTCCACAAGTTAACGAACTTCCAACATAAAGCTTTGATTTTTTAAAAAAATGTCAAACGAATAAATGAGCCATGTTTTTCAATAAGAGAGATAGAAACAACAATGAAGTATCCATCTCGCAAAATAACACTACTCATGAGCAACAAAAGCAACTCATCACTAAAAAGAAACAATATTTGTCTCAAGGTGTCAGGGGTGTGGGCCTTGGGCCCAAGGCCTAGTTGGGTTATTATTAGGAATTAGAGATTGGTTTCTATTTGAGTTAGAGATTAGTTTCCTTGTATTAGAGATAGAGTTAGAGATATGATATGAGTTAGAGATATAATTGGGATTAGATTCCATCTGTTAGGGGGAGCCGTCTATATAAGAGGGCTACTGCATGCTATTGTAATCAATCAGAGAATTATCAAGTCTTCCTCGCCTAAATCTCTAGTCTCTCTCTCCCTCTCGTTCTACGCCGACGCCATCCGGCCATCTTCTTGGTGGTGTTTACCCCGGTTCATGACAACTTGGTATCAGAGCAGTCGATCCCTTCCCACGACTTCTGCTACCATGGTTCCTATGACTCGTCCCCTTGCCGAGTCAATGGCCATAATAAAAGCTAGCGCCGATAAGAACGCCAGCTACGACAAAGAGTGGGCGGACTGCTGCCTCAACATGTATGCCTTCTTTGAGAAGATCCTGAAGAAGCGGGAGAAGGCGCAGCAAGAGGCCGCTCGCAGAGCAGAGGAGACGGCAGATATTGATCTACTGGCTGTTAGCGATGAGGAGGACGAGGCTAACCTCACCCCCGTCGACTTACCTCCCTCTAGCGACGAGGGGGAAAAGACTGACTTCGCCACCTTCGCCGAGATCGCCGGCCGCAGCGAAGAAGACAAGTCCTTCCTCGCCAAGATCGCCGACCACTTCGAGGAGATTGCGCCGGCGGTCAGACGGGAGAAGGACGCCGGTCAGACCGGGCGGAGTACGCCGGTCAGACCGGGAAGGGGAAGAAAAGAGTTGAGCCACCGCCTGGATTCGCGGTCGTCGCTATCGCCATAGCCGTCCTCGGTCGCCGGTCGCCATCCGCGGCCCGAACGCACGCCGATCGCCGTTGTCGTACTCGGCCGCCGGTCGAGATCCGCTGCCGGGCCGTCTCTGCTCGTGCCGATCTCCGCCCGCACAGCCACCACTGGCCGGTCCGCCTCCGTCCGGGTCGCAGCCGCCGCCGTCCTGTCAGCCTCCGCCCGTGTCACAGTCGCTACGTCGGTCGCATCCACGCAGGTCGCTGCCGACGTCGCCGTTCCCGGTCGCCCCCTGCCCATGCGCCGCCGTCGCCAGATCTGGCCGTTGCCAGATCCGCCGCCCCCCGCCCGAGCCGTCGCCGCCGAGAGCGCTGTCGTTCGGGCCGCCGTCGCCGCATCTGCTCGGGCCGCCATCGCCGCATCCGCTCGGGCCGCTGCCGGGTCCGCTTCCGCCGCAGCCGCTTCTCCGGCTAACCGCTCCGCCGGCTGGCCATTCTGCCGGCCACTCCGTCGGTCGCCCCACACCGACCGCCGCTTCCCGACGCCGCCCTCGACCGGAGCCGCCGCCTCCGCCGGTCCGCACCGGCCACCGCTCTTCGCCGGCCTCTTCGCCGCCGCTGTGGAGCCTTCAGTCGCCCCTGGCGTCGCCCATCTTCCAAAGATGTGTGGGGTGCGGTCGGTTAAACCGACCGACGACTTAAGGCACGACCAAAAAAATCAAAAAAATTGTTAAAAAAAACTAAAAAAATTTAAAAAAATCAGAAAAAAAATTTATTATGTTGCAGGCATTATATAACTGAAGGCGCTACACTTCGTCTAGCCTTGTTCCGCTTGAATCGGGTCGGTCGTCTCCATCCACTGCAGCACCCCGCCACTGTTCGTCTTCTACATCGGCGTCGAAGGTCTTCCATTGGCCGCCGTCTAGCAGCTCGAGGACGAGCTGCGTGTCCGAGAGGGGTGTAGTGTCAGGGGTGTGGGCCTTGGGCCCAAGGCCTAGTTGGGTTATTATTAGGAATTAGATATTGGTTTCTATTTGAGTTAGAGATTAGTTTCCTTGTATTAGAGATAGAGTTAGAGATATGATATGAGTTAGAGATATAATTGGGATTAGATTCCATCTGTTAGGGGGAGCCGTCTATATAAGAGGGCTACCGCATGCTATTGTAATCAATCAGAGAATTATCAAGTCTTCCTTGCCTAAATCTCTAGTCTCTCTCTCTCCCTCTCATTCTACGCCGACGCCATCCGGCCATCTTCTTAGTGGTGTTTACCCCGGTTCATGACAACTTGGTATCAGAGCAGTCGATCCCTTCCCACGACTTCTGCTACCATGGCTGATGGCTGGAGCGACGTGATAGCGATCTGCGATCAGATGATCAAGCAGGTAAATGAATTTGTGGAGAATCTGAGGAAGAAGCAACAAGAGAAAAAGATCCAGGCACATCATCATCCAGCATCAGATCCCCAACGACACCAAAAGCAAGATCCACCCGAAGACTCCTCCAGCAAAATCCCTCCAGCACCTAGCCCACACCCCTGACAGGCACCCAACATCTGCAATGAACCGCTAACACAAGAGAAATTCATTAATCGCAATAGGCCAAGAATTGGCCAAAATCAACTCAAGGAAGATAACAACTTTTCTAAAGAAACTCACTCACAACATCTGCAACTAAGTTACCCGAGGTAACTACATCGCTATCCCCATACCGCGAACAGTGGTATAATCTGGCAATGCCAAGGCAGCAACTACAACCTCTACATCTTATCATTGACTATTTTCACTCATAACAGTCATAGGAGCAAATCATAATCATACAAGATCATCTCATAACATAAATCATCAATACAACATGTCAAAAGCATAAATGCAATGCTTGACCCATCCCATCCTACTGTGCACCAGTGTGTCAATTTAAAAATTTAATTACCACGGACCTAACGCCCACTCTGATACCAACTGTAACACCCCAAGACCCACATTACCCTGGGATGCCACTAAAACCACTCCACAACAAGCCAAGTTACAAGATAAATTAAACTGGCAGCAATTCCTAAAAACAATATAAGATAAGCGGAAGCATAATCAACTAAGCGAAATAGGATAGTGATAACAATTCAATAATTAAAATCAACCTCCAACAATTTAACCAAAGAATAGCTCACAAGTTTAACACTATTAAGATAAATTAAACATTGACGAGATAGCTAGGCAAAAGACTAGAATCACTTTTTCTTTTTTACAGCATAAATCTATGATCTAAGTGCATTATTGTAGTGCCGCTCTACCCTTCCCATGCATGCTCATTGACCACCTGTAGGGGGAAAAACAAGGGTGAGATAAAAATCTCAGCAAGCAAACTGTTTAACAGGCTATTCAAACTAAAAACAATTATACATCATCCTTTATATTTCCATACAACCACAACCACAAATCATGTCCACAATTATTTAAACCACCACTGACTTCCATGAATCATACCTCATAAATTTCATAATTAACTGGCATTTGAATGCAGTCATTCCACCCACAAATGAATGCATATGAATGCTATCATTCTATGCTCCACAGCACTCTTTCCCAACAGGATAAGAGTGTGCATCGTATTATGGTAATATACGATGCTGTACCGGTACGGTCGCGGCTAAGTGCGGCGACATCCACATATGCAAATGTCATGACATGATATGAATGATATGATAATCATAAAATACATGAATTCTGACCTTAAAGGAGCATCAACATGCTCATCAACATATCCACAACCACATATCCACCATGTATTTATTTTTCATATTCCGCATTTAGCACATTAAACAGATTACCACATGACTACGAGCAATTCATCCAAAGCATGTCAATTGATCAATAATTGCTACCACAACCTCATTTAGAAATAATACAACTATGGCATAACATATCAAGTTACGAGAATCATGTAAATTGCAAGTAGTAAGAATAACGAGTTAAACGGTAGCACATCCGCTATGTTTACTTGCCTCTACCGACGAAGCGAAGCAAATCACGTGCGTTCAGGAGCAAAACCACCTGTTCAAAAGTACTTCTCAGCACAATACAACAGCAATGAAAATGCGTCTTAAGAAGTAAAGACGTCGCTAGGACCCCGAACCCACACATAATCCTCTCCGCTTAACGATTCTTCAATCTACCCACTGCAGCAGCGCTGCTTAATATTTTTGTATCTTTAACAATAATAAGTCATTTACAGCAAATGTTATATTTATGGATTGCTCACTTAAATACCTTCACTTTTCATGTAGATCACATATTTTTATTTCGATCCCAGCAAGGTGTAACTTAATGCGCAAAACCGAGGATGTTCTCTGTTCTGGTAATCTGGGCAGCCAGATTCTAACGCGTCCGAACCACAGTGTAAGGATCTAAAAATTATAATTTTTATACAGAAATTAGATTACTGAATTCCCTACATTTTTCTCAATTTCGATCAAAATCATAAAAATAATCTTCTACCCCTAAATCACCCTTGAACAGCAATCTGCCCCAATCTGTACCCATGTCGGACAGCGAAGTTTCCGACCCTGCTACGTCCAAATCCCGCGGCTAAAAATTCTAAACAAATTACAGTAGGTGGGTTTAGTCATCCTCTACAATTTTCCTTTTGGGAAGGTCCGCAGGAAAAATCGTTTTGTAGGTCTAAACTGCGCAAACAGACGCACTGCACGGATTGATCTACAGGCAGACAGCAGGAAATCTCTAATCGGGTAATCAATCTGCTAATCCCCTTCTAATCCCGTGCCATGAACCCTAATTACTCTAAAAGCAGAAGGGTCTGGGATTGGGAAAAATTACCTAGAGGATCCCTTGGGATCACCCCTCTTCTTTCCTCCTCTTCTTCTCCTCCTTCTCTTCTTCTTCCTTCTCTTCCCTTTCTTCTTCTTTCTCTCTTCCTCCTTTGCTCCAATGGACAGCAGCTGTGGAGGGGTGTTGGAGGCGCAACCTGGGAGGGGGTGCGGCCAGGGGGGGTGGGAAAAGAGGGGGACGGCCAAGGGGGGGGAGGGGAGGCGGCTAGGGTTTTTAGGGGGGAGGGGGTGCGGCCACCCCTTGGGCTGGAAGGCCCTAGGTGGTCGGCCCACTCTCCAGGCGGACACTTAGAGGTTTTTATTTATTTATTTATTTTACACTATTCCACAATTTTTATTTTTCCCTTCCCGCGATTTACCGAAAAACCGGCGACTCCGCGATTAATTTAAAGCTGACGCCGAAATGACGTTCAGGGTATTACAGTTTCTCTCTGATTGTTGAGCTATTCTTGTTGTTTATAAAAGTTGTCAATTTGTTGATCATCTTTTTGTGGTGGTTTCATTATTTTATTGAGAGTTACAAGTTATTTCTTCGCTCAATTTTTTTTTGATCAAGGAGAATATCTTTTGTAAGCCATATTTATGTGGAAGTTTTAGACACATGTGTTTTTAGAGTACCAAGTGTGTTGAAGTTTAATGCCCGTTTTGTAAAGGAAAATGCTAAATATTTTGTTGTGATGACTTCTTCGGTTTAAATGAGGAGTAACTAAAAAAAGTGTTGGTAAGATATGGAATGTCATGTTGGGGAAAGGAAGTAGTAGATAATTGATTGCGCTAAAGATATGTGGGATTTTTGTCATTGGTAAATATCAATCCTGAATTAACGTTTTCTAAGGATACTTAGTGAACATATATAGATGCTTGATTTAGATGTTTCTTGCCATGCTAAATTGACTTGTAGAGGTTATTTTGTTGAAGCTTTGATGGTATTTTTCTCTAAGCTCTGAACGTAAGATGAAATTTTAAAATATGTGTTTGTAACTATTTATGTGATTGATAGGATAACTAATAGATTACACAATGAAGATAATCATCGACCCTTAATGAGAATCACTAGAGTGCAATTATTTCGTGTGAAATTTGGTGTTAAGCATCACTAGGGGTTGAGTGAATGAAGTTTAATAAATGTTTTATATTTATGTGCTTTCTGAGATTACCGGGTAATAGTTTGTCCTTGACTAAGGAGATTTGCTAGAATATTATGGTTGTTATGGTAATCTTGTAATGCTTTATGAGTTTTTAAAACATAGAATGGGATAATAAAATATTATGAAGCAATTCAGTCTGATTTTGGAAAGCTTTAAGATATGATAGTAGCCTTTGATAATTCTTGTTAAGAGCTCTTTAAAATTAGTACTTGAATAATCGTTGGTAAAGTGCCTTTGAGGGTAGTGTTAAACCTTTTAGGAAAAAATTAGGTCGATCTTTGGGAATAATTTAGTTGAATGTTTGGAGTTTTGTACTCATAATTCGTTTCAAGTTTATTGGCTTACATGGTAGTGGTATTTTATATAAAAAAATATAGTAGCAATGTAAATATTTGTCTTGTAAGTGAACTCATTACAAGTGTTAAATGTTTCATGTATGCTGTCGTTTTATTGTCCTTTCATTATTTATGCTTGTGGATTATTGACTTTATCAAAGGTATAGAAATTTGATAAATTATTTAGATTATTGCCATTGTGTACATTGCCAGATTTTCTAGATGAAATTTGATCATGTCATCTAATGAAGATAAAAACATGGTGTAATAGCCTAATCAATGTGGTAGCAAACTGATTGATGAGGAATGTTAAACTATTGTCATGATATATGAATTGTTCCTTGGTGAATGACCTTTTTGAAATTTGGATCTCGTTTTAAAGATAGTCGGTGGAGACTAGATTCACTTGTTAGAGTTTCTCTTTTATTTATAACAGAAATTTTAATAGGAGTCTTTGAAATTAAAATCATGAAGTCATATTGCTTAGTATCTCTGTCCAGCTAGAAGTAATGAAGGAATTTATTATTGTGGCATGTAATATTTTAAGTTATCTAGGTGTCAAAGTTGCAATCTTAATGTGATTTTTGGTAATAACAACTGAAGCTAGATTTGTGTTGATCATTAATAGAATTTGTTTAGTTGTGATAGTTGTGTGTGTGGAAATTCTAGAGGGTAATTATCCTTTAAAATGACTAAGATGACTGGATTCAGTGGGGAATCAATTTATAGGTGCAGTTGGAATAAAGAAAAACAAAATAAATGATATTACCTTTGTGAAGGGGCCTTGGTAATGCATTTCGTGACTTGTGTACTAGAGTCTCTCTAGATTTGTTGCAATATTGCAACAAGATTGGGTTTAACTTTGAAATTTCCAATTTAAAAGAAATGTGTATTTGTGAAATGCGATGTTTTGGAATTTTATGATCCAAGGGAAAATTATACGTTAAATTGGAGAAAAATACCTTTTCTGGGTCAGTGAGGTATATTTCTGGTTCCTACTTACTTTATGTATTTTGTGCGATGTTGTTTATAAAGAATAGTGGTTTAATGGTGATATGGGTGGTCCTTTTCTTTGCTTAAAAAAGGGAGGTGTTATTTTGCGTATTGGAGTGATTCCATCCTTTGGTTTATGTGGTTCTTGAATTCATATTGCTTATTGGGAAGTCGAATGATTCTTAGTGAACTCTTTGTTATCTTCATAGTGGATTCTTTTAAGAGAGAGTTGGTTTAAGGAGTATGGTATGAGTTTTTTTTCCCATGTTAAAATAGGATACGTCCAGCAAAATGGGGTATCATATGAGAGATAATGGAATAGATCATAATGTGATTTGTTAGATGTGTATTATTGCCTATTGGTTAGAGGGTTACCTACATATATGCCATACATGTACTTGTATATTTATTGGCCCATTGGCCTCATGATGAATACAATGCTATTCGTAACATGGTATCTACGCAAACCTAGGGTTTGTCATCAAGCCACCGCTAGTTCATATCTCCAGCTGCCGCCTGGCTTTGCCATATCTACTGTGCTTGCCACTCTCCACCAGTCGCCCCCACCTCTCTGTCCACCGTTGCCTGTAGGTCGCCATCACCCGTCCACCTCTCCATTCGCCGCCACCATGAGGCCTTCTACTGCCCATCCACCTATGATTTTCTCAGTGCCACCACCATCTCCGCTGGTAGGGACATCGTGGCTCGTCGACATCGGTTGCTATAACCGTTGGCATCACTGTCCCTGTCGGTCATCGCCCACGGAGTGGCCTTCTGCCGACGCCTCTTTCTTCTACATGTTGATCGGCCAGTGTCATCTCCTCCTCAAGTCCGCATAGATTCATGATTGTTGAGCTCGCCGCTATCATCATTATTACATGTGTATTTTTCCTATTATATAAGAGGTTACCTACATATATGCCATACTTGTATTTGTATATATATTGGTCCATTGGCCTCATGATGAACACAAACACTATTCATATCATTACTGAGAGTAAGGACATTTGTGCCATTGAAAGGAAAAATGACCTTTTGGTTTCCCGGAGTGTTATTTTGTGTCCAAGAAATTTATTTAGCAGGTTGCAGTTATTGTTAGTAGAATGGGTTGATGTGGAATATGGGAGTGAACTCTTAAGGAGAAAGTGTGTAATACCCCAAACATTAATTGAATCTGAAGTTGAAAAGTAATTTAAAATATGTAGCTTAGTTTGGGGATACGAGACCATATATGCATAGAGATTTTTATGTTAATTCTACCCAGTTCGGAGTTTGGGATGAGCCATTGCGGATATGTGAAGACTAGACAGCTGTGTCTAATTAGAAAATTGAGGGATTGGACACTCAGAAGAGCTTTGACGAGGTGAGAAAGCGAGGATTGGAGTTTGAGATAGGTGTCCAGGTACTCCTGAGGGTTTCTTCCACCAAAGTCATTGTGCGGCTCGTTAACAAGGGGAATCTTAGCCCGAAGTATTAAGAAATTGAGAATTGGCTTATCGATTGGACCTTCCTGGGTCTACGCATGTTGTGCATAATATGTTCCATAGCTAGTGTCGAGGAAGTATTGGGGGAAATCCGTAGCATGAGGTATCATTAGAGCCATTGACCATCAAATGAAATCTCACCTTTGGGACCCATGTAGTGCGAAGATTGGGGGAGTTGGAACTAGTGTTGAGACATGAGAGGTTGATGAATGCCAAGGTGCTTTGGTCGCATCAAACAGAGTGGGAAGTGATTTGGAAGTTGGAGTATCACGTGGGTGATGAGTACCTAGAGTTGTTCACATCGGGTACATGCTAAAGTTTGATTGTAGTCCTGATTGGATTTTGTGTAGAGACTGGAGGCATATAATTCGAGGTTTAATTCTATTAAGGGGGCAGAATGTAATATTTTGAAAATAACCATCCTTGAAGGCTTGTTCATAATTAGAACTCAAGATGGTATACCTTAAACCAGAAATATGATGAAAGGAATTTCATATCTAGTGCAAGTGTTCTATGTGCTAATGCATCGACCTATTTGATTTAGATACCACATCAATAAAGAAATTCCTTTAAACTTAAATGTAGCCATAAGAGAGAAGTTTAAAAGCTGTGGGATTCCAAATCTCAACACATATGAAGCTAAAAAGAAAAAAGTGGGCATTTCTAATGTATCATGTATGGATCGGTGATAAAAACTAATAACTAATTTGAAGACATCAATGATTACCTGGATTAGTATGCTAGGTTTTGGTGAAGCTATGTTAGGCATATATCATTAATTTCATGCTTAATGTGCGAAGTTACAAAAGATTACTAGTTAGACGATTACAGGATATGTAGTGATGCTTGCTAGGTTGCTAAGAGATGAAATCGTCTAGATGGTGAGAAAGGCAACCAAAGAAACATAGAGAGATAGGGGGAAAGATGAGAGCCAAACTTATTATTCTCTAATGATATGTGGATCTTGAATTGTGAAAGAGATACGAGCAGCTCATGGGCTTGTTAGCCTTTCTTAGTTTTATTGTGGCATCAAGTGTAAGTAACATGGTTTGACCCTAAAGACCCCATAATCATATGGGCAAATATGAGATCATAAGGTGGGCTAGGCCCCTGGCTACCCCCCTTCCCTCCGTCCCTGGGTGTGTGCCATGCGCCAGCTGTGCCCTAGTGAAAACCACACGCCAAGCGATCGCCCGCCACACGCCAGCGCGAGCCGCACCGCCAGCACACACACGCGCTGAAGCGTTGCCTTGCCTCAGACGTGCTACCACCATGGCTGTGGGGCTATAGTGCGCCAACCAGAGGGAAGCCAAAGAGGGAAAGGAGGGAAAAAAAGAAGAGCAGTGGCAAGGGAAAAGTTCAATGGGAGAAGAGAAGAAAAGGTCAAGAAGGGATCACGATCTTAGTATTCTTCACTTGGGTAACGGTCTAGATCTTTCTCTCTAGTTTGCCAATTTTAGTAGTGGTTAGAGTTAGAATTAGAGAGAGGATTACCACATTTTGAGTCAGAGGTTCAATTAGTAGATGGGTTTTCTGTCATATTTTTCAATTGCGGTTTCGGGTACCGTATGGGCTAAATATGCGAATGCCATCTAATAGATAGTTGCATAGAGTTTTGTTAGCTTTTTGTAGAGAATTTAATCACATCAATTGATGGGATACATTAAGAATTATTATTTTTTGTAGGCCTGCTATCTAGATAGTTGCTATCATTTGGCATTAGTGTGGTAATCTGTATATTAAAATTATTAAATGGATTAATTAGGTTTTTGCTCTATGTAAAAAGTGTAGGTAATTGATTAAGTATTTCAAAAAGTTCAACAACATGAATTTTGGTTGGGTAGATTAGAAGTAATGATTTGGGAAGACCATTGTCCATAAACCGGTTGCTGCTAGACGCAGTCACGGAAAACTATTAAATTGACATGGTAAATTGTAGAATTGAATTTTGGGAATAACTAGAAAGAGGTATCTAACTTTTTGTAGATTCTGAAAATGCTATTATTTGCTATGTTTGCATGTGTAAATTAACATAAATAAAATTATTAAGCCTGCTATCCAAAGGGTGATAGATATGTCTTCTGGGTTAAAACAGGGGTTTAAATGATTTATACAAGAATTGTAGCGAACTAAGAAATTATAGAGAATTTTGCATAGATTCCAAAACTAATGTTTTTTACCATGATAGGGCTTGGGAGTAAAAAATTAGCTATTTTTAGTACCGGGACTGCATGGGGTGACTATCCGGGTAAAAGGAGAGTATTACGGATTTGGGAAGCGTGTAGGAGAGATATCATTGAATTGATGTTCTTGTACTTCTATAGCTTGTTATTAAGATTGAGTATTTACTGTAGGAGGAATAGCGTCGGGTTGGTGTTATCTTTTAATCAACCCGTTCATGTAACTAGAAAAAGCCAAGTGCATGGTAGAATGGTATTCGAGTGTTTGAACTTGTTGTTATATATGAATAAATTTGTCATGATGATTCACATTAATTTACTTATTCTTATAATATTCACATGCTTATGATAGAATGATAATGATGTTTATGGTAGAATAATGATGATCATGTTTATGGCTAAAATAATAATGTTGTTAATTGATTAATACTGATAATTAACTAATAAAAGATTATCATTGCATTGCATGTTGAGCGCTCATATTGCAAATAGGTGACCTATGTGATCCTCTAGAGCTTACTTTGTGTGGGCACTCCACGGGAGTGGAGAAAGACCTACTTTGGTAGGCACCCTATGGGAGTGGGGGAAAACCTACTTTGGTGGGCTACCCACGGGAGTGGGAGAAGACCTATTTCGGTAGACACTTCACGGGAGTGGAGATGAGGTCCTCGTATAAAAAAGGATAGGTTTGAGGTCCCCGCTTGAAAAAGGGTGGGCTCTTGAGTGGACTCTAATGGGTGTAACACTCCGCTATATCGATATAAGTAAGAGAAGTGAAGACACATGCCTTACATTCATGAAAAGAGACATAAGACAACGAGACACATGTATGTAACTTAATGAGAATAAATATGTGAAATTGAGATAATAGTAAATGGATATGAATTGTTAATATGATGTTGGCCTCATTTACTATTTGTACTTACTGAATTGTAGATTCAGCCTTGCTTTGTTATTGTTTTTAGGTGTTCGTTGTTGACGACATGTGTGGCGAGAAGTACCACGAGTTGACATTACACTTAATAGTTCTTTTTCTACTTAGTGGTCACTTATTCATTATTAGAAAAAAATATTTCTATCTATGAATTCCTTATATGAATAATGAATTTTGTTTAGCACTTAATTGTTTTATCTAGTTGCTACTTGTTAAGTTTCTTTGATTGAATTTATTATTGATTCATATTAGTGCTAGTTGGGTCATCTTAATGTCATTCAATGATTTTTGTATTGCAAAAATTTATATATTCATGGTTATGTTGAGGAATCACTTGAAGCTTAGTTGTTGTTAATATGGGATTAGTGGTTTAAATGATAGCTGTTATAGTTTCAGTGACATTCTGGACTTTTGTTATATTGGGGTGTTACAATATTTTATATTGCAGATGTGGGAAATTGAAATATAAGTTGTTTTACTATGCTTGAGAGTACTCTGTCCTGTATCTGCACTCTAAAAGTATCAACAGTTGATAAGATCACGGACAATTTAGTATTGTTAAGTATCCTATGTCCGTAATTTGTCCAGTATCTTACACCGCCATCTTTCGGCCGCTTGCCCCACATGGTCTCTTAATGTTACTGCCGGGAAAATTTTCACATGCGGCTATGTTCATTGGGTACTCGTATAGTTTTGACAAATAATCCATGGGAACTTTGCTCTGACAACGACTGATTTCTCCCCGAGAAGTCTGAAACTTGGCTGGAAACATAGATTATCTACTGGAAGTCTGAAACTTGGGACTAGTTCACACTACTACAGAAAGCCTCATAGTAGACGCCTCATCACAAACGGTTTTGTGAAACCGTCTCTGATGAACACTATTACAGACGGTTGTAATTAGGAGGCCATCTGTGGTATTTGTGGCGGGAAAATGGATTATCATAGGCGGTTATTACCGAAGTATCACAGACGGTCTGTATTAAAAACCGTCTGTGATAATCCCAGATTATCACAGACGGTTTTTAATAAAAAACTGTCTGTGATAAGCTAGTTATCACAGACGGTTTTTAATCAAAAACCATCTGTGATAATTCACAGACGATTTTTAGTTAAAAACCATCTGTGATAATGGCTAAGGCATTTATTGCGCTGCTCAGACCGCATCTGTCTTCATTTCGATCCAGATCTAGCCACTGCTGCGCACTTTTTCACTCGGGAGGAAGCTAGGCGATTTCAGGCCAGTTAATTTGGTGGGAAGAGGAAGAGATTGAGCTTTGAATATTCAATCTTTCCTGGTTGCTCTAGATATGGTTAGTAATGTAATTTATTTATTCTTTAATTGCATTACAATTTAGGTCTAAGTAATCCATTAGTGGTTATTGAAGATGGTTAATTTGCAAAATTGTTGGTTATATAATAGCTGTTGTGTTTGTAATATGAATTGAGCTAACAAATTAAGTCTCAATATAATAAATGTGGCCCATATATATGTAGTTATAATTAGTTAATCTAGATTTTAATACTAAGTTGTTATATATGTACGTAACGTAGGACCGAAGCTGGATGTATGCCGCGAGCCGTGTGAGTGAAGAGTACATTAATGGCGTTTCTGCTTTTATAAGAGCCGCCGAGGAGGATATGTTGAATAAGGGGGTGGAATATATGTGCTGTCCATGCACTGACTGCGAGAATTTGAAGATGTTTAAGAACCGAGGGCAAATTGTAGCGCACTTGATTCGGAGGGGTTTCAAAAAGGATTATACGTGTTGGACCAGTCATGGCGAAGTGAATGATCATATGCCGCCGGATGACATCGTCGGTGAAGTGAATGATATGCCCCCGGATGACATCGCCGGCGAAGTGAATGATATGCCCCCGGATGACATCGCCGGTGAAGTGAATGACATGTCGCTGGTTGATGTCGATTGTGGCTCGGATTCGGATAGGTTGCACGATGATAATCTGGATCAGATGCTTCGCGATGTAGAAGAGAACTATGATGAGAGAGAGTATGTTAAATTCCGTGGCTTGATGGAGGACTCAGAGAAACCTTTGTACACGAGATGCAAGTACACGAGGTTGTCGGCCGTGCTTGAACTGTTGAAATTGAAGGCAAGCAACGGTTGGTCCGACAAGAGTTTCACGGCGCTGCTAGGTCTTTTAGCGGACATGCTTCCGGAGGGAAATGAGTTGCCTAAAACCACGTATAAAGCCAAGAAGGTTCTTTGTCCGTTGGGAATGGAAGTAGAAAGAATACATGCATGCCCGAACGACTGTATCCTCTACCGTAAAGAGTATGCAAACATGCATGTATGTCCGGTGTGCAACGCATCCCGATACAAACGTAACAATCAATCAGATGATGGCGAGGGAACAGAGGCGAAGAAACGACCTCCTGCTAAGGTGGCATGGTATTTTCCTATAATTCCCCGTTTGAATAGGTGTTTTGCAAATCCAAAGGAGGCAAAACTGTTGCGTTGGCACTCGGAGGAGCGCAAGAAGGATGGAATGATAAGACACCTTGCTGATTCCGCGCAGTGGAGAAACATCGATAGGAGTTTTGCAGAGTTCGGTGCAGAACCAAGGAATATAAGGTTTGGACTGAGTACAGATGGAATGAATCCTTTCAGTAGCATGAGCAGCCGACACAGCACATGGCCCGTGACTCTCTGCATCTATAACTTTCCTCCTTGGTTGTGTATGAAGCGAAAGTACATTTTGCTGTCGATACTTATCCAAGGGCCAAAACAACCTGGGAATGATATCGATGTGTTCCTAGCACCGTTGGTGGAAGATCTAAAAGTACTGTGGAACGAAGGGGTACAGGTATGGGATGCATACAAACGAGAGAACTTCACTCTGCGCTCCTTATTGTTCTGCACCATAAATGATTATCCTGCCCTTGGTAACCTATCAGGCCATAGTCCAAAAGGTGCCAAAGCTTGTACTCACTGTTTAGATGGTACCGAGAGTGTGTGGCTGAGACACTCACGCAAAACCGTCTACATGCGTCACTGCCGGTTCCTTCGGAGGGCTCACCCATACCGCAAGATGAAGCAACAATTTGACGGAGAGAAGGAAGACGGTTCAGCTCCAAGGCATTTAAGGGGACACGAGGTTTATGATATGGTTAAGGATTTAGATGTTGTCCTCGGAAAGGGACGTAAATTGAGGGCTCATGAGAAGAACACCTGGAAGAAGAGATCAATATTTTGGGACTTACCTTATTGGGAGTACCTAGATGTTCGGCACTGCATCGACGTCATGCACGTAGAAAAGAATGTGTGCGACAGCTTGATTGGTCTCTTACTGAACATCCGTGATAAAACAAAGGACGGCGTCAACGCACGGCTTGACTTGGCTGACATGGACATCAGGCCTGAGTTAGCACCGACACGCACTGATAATGGACGAACGTACCTTCCCCCTACGTGTTACACTCTGTCCAAGCCTGAGAAAACAGAACTGTGCCAGTGCTTGCATGGTGTCAAAGTTCCGTCTGGTTACTCCGGCAACGTGAAGAAACTTGTTTCGATGCAAGATTTGAAGTTAAATGGCATGAAGTCTCATGATTGTCATGTGCTGATGACACAGATGCTCCCTATTGCAATTAGAAATATTTTGCCGATCAAAGTCCGAGAGACAATCATGAGGCTATGTTATTTCTTTAACACAATTGCTCAGAAGGTCATCGATCCCGAAGGACTAGATGCTCTGCAGGACGAGGTGGTGATGACTCTATGTCACCTTGAAATGTATTTCCCTCCTTCGTTTTTCGATATCATGGTCCATCTCATTGTTCACGTTGTGTGGGAGATAAAAATGTGCGGGCCCGTATTCCTACGTAGCATGTACCCATTTGAGAGGTTCATGGGAATTCTCAAGTCCTACGTACGGAATCGTTCTCGGCCGGAGGGCAGCATCGTCGAAGGTTATGCAAGCGAAGAGGTCATTGAGTTTTGTGTCGATTATGTGGCTCAGATTCAACCGATAGGTGTCCCTCAATCTCGTCATGAGGGGAGGCTGAAGGGTCTCAGAACTATCGGAAGGAAAGCAATCACTCCAGATATGGACACGTATACTCAAGCCCATTTCACGGTGTTGCAACACATGACTGAAGTGGCGCCTTATGTGGAGCAGCACAAGGATGTGTTTCGGCAACAGAATCCAGAGCGGCCGGATGCTTGGATCATGAGGCAACACAACCGTTGGTTCAACCAATGGTTGAAGGAGCAAATCGCTAGGAGCTCGCCGAGTGAGACGCTGACATGGTTGGCAAAAGGGCCGACATTTACAGTTGTGACATGGCAAGGATATGACATAAATGGGTACACATTCTATACGCAGTCTCAGGATGTCAAGAGCACTAACCAGAACAGCAATGTCCGCATAGATACATTCAATACCGATGGGTCGAGAAACTCGTACTATGGCTTCATAGAAGAGATTTGGGAGCTCGACTATGTGGTTTTCAAAATCCCCTTATTTCATTGCCGTTGGGTGCATCTCCCACAGCTCAAGGTTGACAAGTACGGTGTCACGACCGTGGACCTCCAACGTGTCGGGTACAAAGACGAACCATTCGTACTCGCCAATCAAGTTGTTCAAGTTTTCTATGTAACCGACCCGGCAAATAAGAAACGCCATGTAGTTCTTCATGGAAAAAGGAGAATTGTTGGAGTGGAGAATGTAGTGGACGAGGAGGAATACAATCAATTTGACGAGTTACCTCCTTTTGGAAATGGCATAAGGGTCGACGATGAACAACGTGACGAAACTAGTTACGTACGCATTGACCATGATGAAGGGCTAATTTTTAAAGGAAATAAGCAAGTACAATAAGAATGTGAAAATGTGTGATGTAGTCAATTTTGAGATGTATATGTGAAAATGTGTGATGTAGTCAATTTTGAGATGTATATGTGAAAATGTGTGATGTAGTCAATTTTCATATGTGTATGTGAAAATGTGTGACAAAAATGAATGCAGATTGAGAAAATGTGTAAATGAATGCAGCTGGTAGGTAGTTGATCATGAATGCAGATGGTTGGCTGTTGATCATGAATGACTACAGTCGGGCATAGGCTTATCACAGACGGTTCTAAACTTAGAACCGTCTGTGATATGAATATCACAGACGGTTCTAAGTTTAGAACCGTCTGTGATAAGCCTACTATCTCAGACGGTTCTAAACGTAGAACCGTCTGAGATAGTATGCTTATTACAGACGGTTCTAAACTTAGAACCGTTTGTAATAATCCGGTATATATACCCGTGTCTAGGGTTTTCCGTGTATTCTGCAGTTATTCTATATCTAAATCCCGATCTGCCTCCCCCGAGCCCTCGCCGCCGCCTCCCTCGAGCCCTCGCCGGCCGCCTTACTCGAGCCCTCCCCGGCCGCCTCACTCGAGCCCGTCGTCGCCGCCGCCTCCCCGTGCCCGTCGTCACCGCCGCCTCCCCGAGCCCGTCGTCGCCTCCTCCTCCGTCGTCGCCGGCCGCCTCCCCGAGCCCGTCGTCGCCGCCGCCTCCCCGAGCCCGGGGCCTCCTCCTCCTCCGTCGCCACTGCCTCCTCCTGCGTCGCCGCCGCCTCCTCCTCCTCCGTCGTCGTCGCCTCCTCCTCCTCCTCCGTCGTCGCCGCCTCCTCCTCCGTCACCAAAACCCTAAGGTCATCAAATCCCTCCCCGAGCTTCATGCTTACTGTTAGGGTTTAGGGTTGATGCTTGATACTTCATACTGAGTGTTAGGGTTTAGGGCTTACTGTTATATGCTTACTGTTATGTATATGGTTAGTTGCTTACTGTTATGTATATGGTTAGTTGCTTACTGTTATGTATATGGTTAGTTGTTTACTGTTATATGCTTACTGTTATGGTATATGCTTACTGTATATTCAAGTTTGTTATGCTTACTGTTATGGTTAGTTGCTTAGTTGCATTCATGTATATTCAAGTTTGTTAATCTTCCATATACTGAGATTGCCTGTGGGATTTACAGTTGCTCGATGATGATAAATTCATATACTGAGATTGGTTCATTCGGTCTTTGAGCTCTAATAGCTGTTATATACAATCTTCCATATACTGAGATTGCCTGTGGGATTTACAGTTATGGCATGTTATTAAATTGATCTGTTAGGATTTCATCTTGACAAGTTAAAAGTTAACTGCTGTCTGAATATATGCATGCTGAATATATCTTGATCTTGAGATTGTAGAGTTTGTATCTAGAGCTCAAAAGACTGAATTCATTATTTGGCATAACCAATCAAGGAAGAGTATATGATTTAGTAGCGGGACGGCCAAGATTAATCTTGTGCAACCCTACAATTTGAGAGCACATATTCATGTTGAGACTGTTATTGATTCTATTATTTGGTTTATAGTATTAGCAACTAAAGTAGGTGCTAAGATAGGCACATCACCCCCTCTCTATGTCCATATCACCCCCTCCCTTCTCCCCCTCCCCTCTACTCCCCTCTTCCAATTCAATATGGTTACATTCTCATCTTATCTTAATAGACCCACAAAATGAGCAACATGTCACCCGCGCATTCTTCAACATCATCGCCGGAGGCGTCCGCTCCAACATCAAGACGCCAAGGAAGAGGGCTATCAAAGAAGCCTCAGAGCCGACAGACCATCACAGCGGTAAACGCAGCTGGGGTCCCTATCCTTCCTAAGCAAGCGGTAAACGCATTCCGAACCATGGTCGGAATAGTTGCACGAGAACAAATTGAGATCACATACAATTCGTGGAAGAACGTGCCTGACACTCGGAAACGTGAGCTGTGGACCAAAATTTTGGCATCGTTCGAGTTCCCAGAAGAACACTTACATGCTGTGGAACGACAAACCTACCAAGCGGCGTGCAAAGCATGGAAGAACTTCAAGAGCACGCTTGTCAGGAAATACGTGGAGACGGACGAAACGCCTTTTACTAAATACCCATTCCTGGAACCACAATGGGAAGAGTTCAAGGCGATGAAAACGATCGAAGATTTCAAAAGTACAAGTGTGGCGCACAAGGCCCTCCAGGCAAAAAACACGCACCCCCACAGACTTGGCACAGCTGGGTATGCGGGTAAAATCCTGCAATGGAGGTTGGAGGATGAGCTGGCAGCTGCAGAGGACATCGCCCCGCCGTTTTCCAATATCCCGGATGACCGCGCTCGAAATTGGCTTAGAGCAAGGTCATCTACAATGACATCGGGGGACATCTCTTTTCGAAACCCTGCAGACCAGCAAGTGTCCCAGCACTTGGTAAGATATCGATCAAACTACGTAGCTTGTAATTACTCCACAACTTCGTACGAATTGAAATGACATGTCGTGCTCTTGCAGGAAGAGCTGAGTTTTCAATCTACCGAGGGATCATTCCAGGGAACAAGGGAGAATGATATGCTCTCCGTGGCCTTGGGAAACAAGGAGCACCCGGGCCGTACGAGAGGCCTTGGGCTTTACGTTCCATGGAAACATGGTTTCCAAGATGACTCCGACATGTATCGGCGCAGGAAGAGAAACAAAGCCGAGCGTGACGCACAGCTACGAGAAGAGATCAAGGCATCTCTTAAAGAGGAGCTACTGGGTTCGATGGCTGATATAATCAGAGATGAGGTGCGGAAACAGACAGAAAGTCAGCAGGCCGCCACCACCGCTGCTGCGCTAGCTAGCCCGCACAACCGTCCGAGTAGCTGCGCGTCCAATCCGACGCAAATCCAGTCCAAATTTCCTGTGGACGACATCCAGGTAATAATTATTACCTCTCGAATGCTTGCTCCATTGGTAGGCCTATTCGAGTAGCTAATTTTGTATCATTATGTAGGAGCCTACGAATTGCAAGCTCCAAGTGAGATATGGCTCCGTTCCCTTGTACGCTGCTTGGGGCCAGGCATATTCGTCTGGTATCGGGGCCATGGTGCACGGTCAAGCTTTAGCGTCAGGCTTCGCAAAAGTTAATGTGGATGGTGTGCATGTCAATTTTGAGGTGGTCCCGCTACCGAAGCCCCCCAACGACGAGATCATGACTCTAGGACAGGCCATCGGAACATTCATCCAGTGGCCCAAAAGCGACATCTCCCTGGAGTCTTCTTCACCGGTGGCAGGACTAGAGCAACATGCACTGGTTCCATCTCCATTACAACACCAGTCGGTTCCACCACCGGATACTGCACCGGTGCTATCTCCACTGGTCATACTCTCGCCAGAGCAACTTGCACTGGTGCTATCTCCATTACAAGACCAGTCGGTTCCACCACCGGATACTGCACCGGTGCTATCTCCACGGGTCCTATTCTCGCCAGAGCAACTTGCACCGCTGCTGCCGACTGCCGTTAAGTCGGCCTATAGCCGAGGCAGCAAGGCCAGCAAGGGCAAAGCAAAGAAGACCAATGATGATATTCCGTACCTACCTTTGGCCCGCAAATTCGTGCTTGGTCAGCCGTTGCTCGAGGAAAAATACCTCCAAAAGCTACCATATAGTTGCACGCAATTGCACATGTGGTATATGCAGCAGTCCAATAAGCTAGAGGGAGAACGGACTTCAAGTATCACTTTCAAATTCACCGAAGAAGATTTACACCACAGTTTTCAAGAGTGTATGTTTGTGGTCGCCTTTGATGATTTATTCGATCTGTTCACGTTCAACGCTCTTGACGTCTCAATCATTCGATGCTGGACGCTGTAAGTGTGTACAATCACAATCTCCGTTAATGTCATACCGATAAATGCCATATCTAATTTTTTGCTTTCGTGTGTATATATATAGACACATGCTGATTAAAGTTAGATCATCCAACTTATCAGTTGGTTTCTTGGACCCACAATTGGTCGCCAAGGAAACCATCGACCAGGATACACCCCTCGTCGAGAGGTACATTGCAGCAGGACTGCTGGGTTGCGTCAAGAAGGATTATGTACTTATGCCCTTCCTTCAGAACTTTCATTGGATTTTAATAGTAATTGTACCAAAATGGAACAAGGTATATTACCTTGATTCCCTAAGTAAGAATAAAATGGACTTCACAGTTCTCAGCCAAGTAATCGATAGGTAAGCACATATTCCCCATACATATCTACATTGTACTTTCTTTCCTTCCGAATGATTAAGGTTAACTTTTTCGAATTACGTAGGGCGTTCGCCACCTACATTGAAAAGGGAGGTGACTCGAAGCGCGGGGCCAAAGGCTTGCTGACACATGTTCGAGATTTTAAGGTATTCGCTATTTCACATTAATTAATCCTACGCAACAGTTGGTACTAATGCCTCTTGAACTAACACATTCCATTTTTTGCAGTGTCACCAGCAGGAGCCGGGCAACACATGTGGATACTACGTTTGCCAACATATGGAACTACTCCTCGATTCCTCGAGGCTCACCAATCGCAAGGTTTGTCACTCTTCCCATAATTACTTCATACTTAACACGTTACATATATACGCACATTGATATTCCTATCGACAGGCTGCGTCCATCCCGTCAACTACATTGAAACAGCCTGTTCTTGGAGGGATTCGAGGAGAGTTGGCGTACTTTTTGCTGACTCAAGTCATAACGCCAGGAGGACGGTTCCACTGCGCACCATGATTTCTTATTGGTCTTATCACTAAGTGCAAATGCAGTGCACATCTTTTGTAACTGTGCATTTGTTAATGGATATTTCATTTCAATTCAATTAATCGATTTGCGAAATGGATGCATGCTTTATGTTTGTGAAATGAAGTGCGATGTCAATGGGATGTTTTATGTCTGTGAAACGTATCTGAAAGGAAATAAGATGTGTGAATTGTATGTTTTTTGTCTGTGATTATCTGCTTGTTTCAGAGGGCATGGCTAGCATTTCCTGAGGCTAGCTATAAACAGAAATAGATTCTGCTGGGGGGAGGAGTATCATTATCCGATATCACAGACGGTTTTTTTAAAAAAACCGTCTGTGATATCGGATAATCACAGACGGTTTTTAATGAAAAACCATCTGGGATATCGCATAATCACAGACGGTTTTTAATAAAAAACCGTCTGTGATATCGCATAATCACAGACGGTTCGAAAACCGTCTGTGATAACTTGGATTATCACTGACCCATAATTTCAGACGGTTCAGAAAACTGTCTGTGATGACGTTTCTGAACCGTCTGTAATGTGGATTTCTGTAGTAGTGTCAGCTCCAAGCGGTCAATAGCGTACTCGATCGATCCCACACGGCACAGCGCACCAAAACAAAAACGCCCCGGTGCTCTGCCTATATAGGGCATGTACATGCACACAACATCTACATATATAATGGAAGCCAGAACAGGCCTAAGTCGGTGTTTAACTTTAGCTCGGCCTAAACACCTCCGGAGGCTGGAACTGGCCTACGTCTGTGTTTAATGGGATTTGGGTTTAACTTTCCCTCTCCCAAGATCCACAGTTGCTAAAGTTCGGGATGCAATTGAAGTAGATACGAACAGATATCATTCATCCTGTATCATATTTCGTATTTTTTTCGGAGTCGGGGTCGAACACGAATAAACCGGATACCCATTTCTCCATTTCGTATTCATTCCATAAGTCTTCGGACAATCAGTCGGACAAAAATTATCCGCTTCCTTACACAGTACATTAGATAGTAAGGTGCAATCAGAGCGAACACGGAGAGACTAATCGTCGAGATGTCGAAAGAAGAGCACTCAATATTCCCCACGTGTTTAAATGTGACAATCCGCCTATATATTATCTTATTCCTATGTGAACTCACAATAGATTTCCTAATATCACTTAACATACGGATATATATGGACGGGTATCACTCGTTCCGTATCCTATTTCATATTTTTTCCTCAAAGTCGGAATCAGACATGGATAGTATTAGATACTCATTTACCTCTTCTATATTCATCCCGCGAGCCTTCGGTCGATCGGACGAAAATTATCCATTTCGTTTACACCCCTAGCTACATATCATCACCGCTCCTACATTGCCATGGTAGGTATAAATGTCGGGCATTTTTCCCGGCACTGTTTTTCTTAACGTTTTATAGCCCTGAAAAAGCATTTTGGGGCGTTTATTGCTGGGGGTGTATGTACTATGTAGACGTCATACAAAGTCGAGCATGTCATAGTGACGTACTGGAACACAAGCATGGAGTGCCCTGTAGCAATGTACGAAGCTCTGCTCACGAAATAAAATTTTGCATATGTAATCCATTACATTTTATTTTGTTCCAGATAAATAGTTTACTCATCTAGCCAGGTACAGATAATAATAATACATAACTAGAGAGTATGTAAACTGAGGCGGCAGTTGATGTTAGCTAGCCCTCGTAGATCTCCAAAATATATACTTCACCTTGGCCTCGTCATTTTATTCACTCACCCCACTCATAGTTGTGGACTGATGATAGCGAACTAGTACAAATACATTACAGATGCATTCTCTCAAGTAGTGTGTCAAATTACCACCACGGAGTCAATTTCCTCTTGGAGGACCGCCTGGGTAAGGGTTAGTTGGGTAAGTTGTTTGCATTAGTCTTCGATGAACATAAGCGTCTTCCGAGCTTTTGTCTCCTAACTTCCCTGCAAAATGATTCGTAACATAATAAAGATTATGCAAGTTACTCTGCAAAATAACGTCAGTAAGATGATAAATTTCCCCTGTAGTTGTAACATCCCAAAAATTTTCTTTCTGAAAAAGTTTAATTCAAATTAATTATTTTAAAGTATTTGAGTTTTATTTGGATTTGCCCAGAATTTCTGTTTTTGAAAAGCTAGATTTGAAAAGTATTTTAAGTAAAACCTAAAATTATTATTAAATAAAAAGATATTTTGAATTTCTATGAAAATCCTAATTCAAATTAATTATTTGGAGTTATTTGGCTTTTATTTGGTTTCCTGGATTTTCTGGAGTTTAAAAATGTATTTTTGAAATTAAAAAGTATTTAAAGTATGAAAATCAAATACCAACACTAGTTGGAAGTATTTTTATTAAGTCCAAAACTTATCCAGGAACTTCTGTGAATATTTCTGGAATTTTTGGAATTTATTTGGTATTTTTCTGAGCTTATTTGAGTTTTCTGGGCCTTTCTGAAAATCTAAAATCAAAATTTAAAAACCCCTCTCCCATCCCCTCCGGCCGCCACGTGGACGGCCAGATGCCGGCCACGTCGCCCCCGCTCAATCCCGCCTACCCTCTCCCGATCCACGCCACGTCGCCCCCTCGCTTCATCCCCGCCGCCCGCCTTGCGCCCGCGCCCGCCGCACGATTCCCCCTCCCCGCCACGTGTCACCATCCGGTCGCCCCGCTCCCTTCCCTCCCTGCCGCCCGGGCCCGCCTGTCAGCGCGCCCTTCTTCCTCCCCACGCCTTCTTCCTCCTCCCGCGCGGACGCGCCATCACCGCCGCCATTTCCGCCGCCCAACGGACGCGCCGATCTCCTTCCTTTCTCTCCCTCTCCTCTTCCCCGACCCGATCCCGCCATCCCCGCGCCCGTTTCCCCTCTCCCCGCGCCGTGCCCCCCCTTAATTCCGCCATTACGCCGCCGCCTCGCGCCATCAACGGCGAGGGATCCCCGGCGCCTCCCCCCTCCCCGACCCCTATAAAAGGCCCCCCTCGGCCTCCTCTCTCACCGCACCTCCTCCCTCCGCACCCCTTCTCCCTTCCCGAGCTCTCCCTCGCCCCCGCGCCGTGCGCATCCTCCTCCGCCGCCGCATTAGGCTCCGGCGAGGAATCACCGCCAGCTCGGGCAACGCCTCGCCTCACCGACCCCACCGCCGCCTTCTTCGCGTCCGTGCGCACCTCGGCCGCCCCTCGGTCGTGACCCACACCCGCCGGAGCTCCATCGCCGTCGCAACCCGAGCGCCGCCGCCGCTCCGCGCTCGCCGCCGGTCACTTCCAGCCGCCCCCGGTAATCACTGCCCCCACCACCGCACTCCCCGTCGCCCCCTCTCTCTCCTCGGCCCCTCGCCGTCGGTAGCCGTGCCGCCGTTCGCCGGTGAGCACGCCGCCCCCGAGCACCCTCCGGCCGGCCTCCCACGTCGGCGTCCCCGTGCCTGCGTGGCGCTTGCGTGTCGGCCCGGTGGCCGCCACGTCGCCACCACCTCGGCCACGTCTGCCACGCAAGCCGCCACCCACCACCCGCGCCACCTCACCAATTCCCCTCCTCCGTGGGCTCGGTCCATAGACCCAGGCCCACATGTCAGTGGCATGTCCCTCAGGGCTAACGTCAGCGTGGCGCAGTAAACCGATTTTCCAGTGCAAAAATAAATCGGCCAAAAAGGAAAATCCCTCGCTGATGCATTGCTGACATCATAAATTCTTTTCCTTTAGAAAAATAATTCCAGAAAATCCCTTTTTCCATTTTCTCTGAATTTAATCTTCCCGGAGCCCGTTCTCCTTCATCGTAACTCCGTTTGAGCCCATTCAAATTTCTAAATTCATCAAACATTCCAAACTATCCATTTCTTCCATCCTTTCAAATATTTGAAATTTATTTGATATTTCAAATATTTAAATTTCAAATTCCAATACCTAGTTTAAATTCAAAGCCTCAGTTCCATTCCAAATTTCCTGTGCACTTTCAAAATTCAAATTCAAATCTGGCAAAATCTCCATAAAATCCATTCTATTTTTCTTGGTCCAAATATTATCTCAGTAATTTCATTTCCCAACCGATCTTCCAGATATTCGTTCTCCCTCGTGTGAACCCCAAATCCGCTGAATCTTTCTCCTAAATTCATCTAAAATCATAACCTATCCAATTATGGCCTCTATTTGAGTTTTTGAGTTTATTTGATTTTGTTGTATTTATTTGCTTTGTTGGCTTCGTCTTTTCTCGCGTAGATTCCAACGTTGTCGACGATCCCTCCTCACAGCAACAAGAAGACCCAGAAACCCTGCAAGAAGGCAAGTCTCCTTTGATCATCTTGAACCTATGCTTTTGAAATGTTTTAAATATTTTAAATTATGTGCATTGCTATTTACATAAAATCACTAGTTCAAATATTTGGGAATTAGTTATTCCAACTTTGTTATGCCCTCATTTGACATTGATTGCCATGTACCTTGTCACCCTAGAACTTCCTTTGTCTCAATAATGAGATTACTATTAATCTTTGTGAATATTAGAATGGTAGAATAATGCTTAGTCATGCTATCTAATATCTTTGGAAACTCTTGAAAATGGGAAATTAATATTTATTGTTGAGCCTTGTGTTTATAAAGTTGTGGTGATTGAAGTCACCCTTGTTCTCTTAAAATAAACTAAAATGTGAAAGTTGGTTTAGATTAAGGTGGATGGTTAGTTTGGTTTGGTGCAGGAAGCACGAGATCTTGTAAAGTGTATGTTCCACCCTAGTCAATTAAGGACCGACGCTTGTGTTTGTCCAGACTGAGCATTAACCGTACAACCACAAGTCTATATGGGTACGACCTAGCTGACTAACTTACGATAGTCTAGTTTAGGTGCCACCAGTGGAAAGTGGGTGCCAGGGATGGACTGGTTATTCACAGTGAGGGACAGGGATTTACTGTACTCATATGGCGCAAGAGGGGGCTTCGGTTCGGGCAGTTAGCCTACCTGCGGTGAAACCTCAGCGGGTGGTATCTAGCTAAATTAGAGTAAGGTAAAGGCTTTGTGATATTTTATCTGGGTCTCATGCCAAAGGAAGCGTGTTGACTTTTAGGATAAATTATCTCTTGTGGGTAAAGTTGTACAACCTCTGCAGAGTGTAAAACTATTCGAATAGCCGTGCCCACGGTCAAGGGCGGGCAAGGAATGCATTCACATGGTAGATTTCTGGTTTTGGTTTTAAAAACAAAAGATTTGTATTCCGAGAGTGGAGGGAACTCTCGGAAGGGAATCCTGGCGGATGGAGCCAGAGAGGATGGATGGAACCCGCAGTTTTAAACTTGACCAATTGTAATTGGTTGGCTAGTGTTGGTAGATGGAACCTTCACTAGAAAGTTAATGATAGTTTCTGCTAAAACATTTACTTTATTAAATTGATGCCTTCGAAAATAATTAGTAGTAATTGAATTTAAAATATTGCTTTGTGCAAAAGAACCATATAGCCTTCCTTTGTCAAGCCTTGCATCTATTGCATTTTTCCCAAGACTTGCGGAGTACTTTATGTACTCACGCGTTGCTCTCAAAAATAAATCTCAGAAGAATACGAAGCTCAAGAAGGAGACTACGACTACTTCGCGTGTGGATTTGACGAAGGATTTCCGGAGTACTAGGTCGCGCTTCCCCAGTCAATTGCCTGTGGCGTATTGATGGGTCATCGCTGGATTTATCTTCTGCTTCCGCTGTTTTTGTGTGTGTGTGAGGTCTTGAAACCTCAGTTGTAATAATAAGACCTTTCGGTCTGTACTCTCAATTATTGTAATAAAGCGTTGTTGGTTATGTAATCATTTCTGTTTGACTGTGTGCACTAGCTTTGATCTGGGACTAGTGCTGTAATACACAGAGGGTCCGGGTTCGGAAATCCGGGGTCCCATCAGAGGTGGTATCAGAGCCAATTTGACTGTAGGACGTGACCTAGTTAGAATGGTCGTTAAAAGAAGAGCTTCAAAATTTATTTTATAAAATAAAAATTTAATGATGTGCTATCCTTATTTTTTCTTGTCTTTCTATTCTTACCTTCGTCATGGCATTCTCCCTTATCTATCTGCTTATTTCCTTTTTGGAATGGTAATTGTACCCCCCCCCCCCCTTTCCTTTGTAATTTCTATAGACGGCTCAGTAAGGTTGCGTCTAAGAAGCATTTGGAGAAGCTCGTCATCATGAAGGAGCAAGGACTAGCTCTTTAGTTGTAGTACCCAAGTAAAGTCCTATGATTTTAGAACGCTTATATATTACTTGCTTGTGTGTTAGGTGGACTGTACCAAGTCTTTGTATACTTGTAGTACAGTTATCCCTAAAAACTATTTTGATTTCAAGCTAAGTTTCTTCTAAGTTGTTGCTTGCTTCTTTCTTGTGTGTTTGTTCGGGATGTTTAGTTGTTCCCCTAATCTCTTAACTGTGCTACTTCCCTCTTATCTTTTGCTAACCCAAGTTACCACAATAGTGCAAGCTCCAATTCTTTCACCGAAGTCCAAGTTTGGAGAATTCTTGAGGACCTAGAGTATATGGAAGACAACAAATTTATGGAAAGTACTCTTGTCGGGAAAGCTGTCATAATCAGTGCATGTCAAGTTCGGCAATTTGGAGAATTGTTGCTAGAGTGATATATTTTGGATTTATAATTGACAAGATTGAATAATATTCGAGTGGATTGAGATAAAAGGTATATTTGTGGATACCAATTGATTATAAATAAATCTAAAGAGTGTCATCTTTGTGGATTGACTAGAGAATAAATACAAAGTTGAACTTGGGGAAGCTAATTAGATCATGGGAAGAGTCTAAACTTTGCCTTGGATTTATTATCTAGGATTGAAAGGAGTAGTTGGATGTAAAACAAGATTTTGTTGGAGGGATTATTTGTGATTGTTGGAGAATTAGTATTAAGAGATTGATCAAGTGAAGGGAGCGATTGAAAGATTAAGAAGTTGAATTATCATAAACAATTCATGATACCAATTTTGGGTGATTTGGTTGAATCATGAAGAGTGGATGAATTTTGTGGAGTGAATTGATTATTAGAGTTTGGTGGACCTATTGATGATGAGTGGATACTAGTGGAATTCTAAAAGATAATACCCTTAGATATCTTGGTGGATTTTATCATTACAAAGTGGACTTTGATATGACAATTTGAATTTGGTGGATTTAATAGATCATTGCTAGATAATTGGATTTTAACTAATGGGATTAACTAGATCATTAAGGATGTTCAAATGGATAACCTGGAGGATTTAAATTAATTATGGGAGATAGATGGTCCAATGAGAATTAATTGAGAGATTGTCCGATAAGAATTAATTGAGTTCATTCAAATTTGGTGGAACCAAAATGATGATTATGAAGAGAATGATGTTGGTGGATTAATGAATATTAAATTATGGCTTACATGATCTTAAAATTGATTGATGATTACTAAAAGGTTGGATTAATTTTATATTATTTGATCAGAGTCATGGATCTGTTGGATTAGATAATGATCATAAAATAATTGGTGGAAATCACAAACTACAATGTTATTGGATTATTGTTGGAAAAATTCTATGGTTTGACGTCGATTCAAATTAGAGCAGAGAGTAAAAGTTAATGAGATTACTTGTCGAAATCAATAAGGTGCATTTGTGGTATATGATTTTGGAATCAAGAATTTTTGAAGAGTTGAAATAATTATGTCATTCTCGGATGAACACTTGCGGAAGTTAAGCCCTTTTGGTGGAATACTGAATTAATCGATATGATAAGGGCAATTGAAGTTAACCCAAAGCTTGCAGGCGACTAAAGATGTACCAATCCGATTTGTTGTTGTCTTCCATATTCCTCAGTTAAAGGAATACTTCAGAGCATCGACCAACAAGATAGAATCATGAAGGAAGCTGAACGCCGCGCAAGAAGCATGACCATAAAGTTTCACAAAGTACAGTAGAGCAACCATTCGATGTCAAGCAACTTGGGAGCGTGAAGAGGACCTAAGAGTCGAGTTTCCCTCTCCTTTCTCTTTCCCAGTCCGTCCGAATCTCGGGATTGAGATTCTTTCTAAGGGGGGTAGATTTGTAACATCCCAAAAATTTTCTTTCTGAAAAAGTTTAATTCAAATTAATTATTTTAAAGTATTTGAGTTTTATTTGGATTTGCCCAGAATTTCTGTTTTTGAAAAGCTAGATTTGAAAAGTATTTTAAGTAAAACCTAAAATTATTATTAAATAAAAAGATATTTTGAATTTCTATGAAAATCCTAATTCAAATTAATTATTTGGAGTTATTTGGCTTTTATTTGGTTTCCTGGATTTTCTGGAGTTTAAAAATGTATTTTTGAAATTAAAAAGTATTTCAAGTATGAAAATCAAATACCAACATTAGTTGGAAGTATTTTTATTAAGTCCAAAACTTATCCAGGAACTTCTGTGAATATTTCTGGAATTTCTGGAATTTATTTGGTATTTTTCTGAGCTTATTTGAGTTTTCTGGGCCTTTCTGAAAATCTAAAATCAAAATTTAAAAACCCCTCTCCCCTCCCCTCCGGCCGCCACGTGGACGGCCAGATGCCGGCCACGTCGCCCCCGCTCAATCCCGCCTACCCTCTCCCGATCCACGCCACGTCGCCCCCTCGCTTCATCCCCGCCGCCCGCCTTGCACCCGCGCCCGCCGCACGATTCCCCCTCCCCGCCACGTGTCACCATCCGGTCGCCCCGCTCCCTTCCCTCCCTGCCGCCCGGGCCCGCCTGTCAGCGCGCCCTTCTTCCTCCCCACGCCTTCTTCCTCCTCCCGCGCGGACGCGCCATCACCGCCTCCATTTCCGCCGCCCAACGGACGCGCCGATCTCCTTCCTTTCTCTCCCTCTCCTCTTCCCCGACCCGATCCCGCCATCCCCGCGCCCGTTTCCCCTCTCCCCGCGCCGTGCCCCCCCTTAATTCCGCCATTACGCCGCCGCCTCGCGCCATCAACGGCGAGGGATCCCCGGCGCCTCCCCCCTCCCCGACCCCTATAAAAGGCCCCCCTCGGCCTCCTCTCTCACCGCACCTCCTCCCTCCGCACCCCTTCTCCCTTCCCGAGCTCTCCCTCGCCCCCGCGCCGTGCGCATCCTCCTCCGCCGCCGCATTTGGCTCCGGCGAGGAATCACCGCCGGCTCGGGCAACGCCTCGCCTCACCGACCCCACCGCCGCCTTCTTCGCGTCCGTGCGCACCTCGGCCGCCCCTCGGTCGTGACCCACACCCGCCGGAGCTCCATCGCCGTCGCAACCCGAGCGCCGCCGCCGCTCCGCGCTCGCCGCCGGTCACTTCCAGCCGCCCCCGGTAATCACTGCCCCCACCACCGCACTCCCCGTCGCCCCCTCTCTCTCCTCGGCCCCTCGCCGTCGGTAGCCGCGCCGCCGTTCGCCGGTGAGCACGCCGCCCCCGAGCACCCTCCGGCCGGCCTCCCACGTCGGCGTCCCCGTGCCTGCGTGGCGCTTGCATGTCGGCCCGGTGGCCGCCACGTCGCCACCACCTCGGCCACGTCTGCCACGCAAGCCGCCACCCACCACCCGCGCCACCTCACCAATTCCCCTCCTCCGTGGGCTCGGTCCATAGACCCAGGCCCACATGTCAGTGGCATGTCCCTCAGGGCTAACGTCAGCGTGGCGCAGTAAACCGATTTTCCAGTGCAAAAATAAATCGGCCAAAAAGGAAAATCCCTCGCTGACGCATTGCTGACGTCATAAATTCTTTTCCTTTAGAAAAATAATTCCAGAAAATCCCTTTTTCCATTTTCTCTGAATTTAATCTTCCCGGAGCCCGTTCTCCTTCATCGTAACTCCGTTTGAGCCCATTCAAATTTCTAAATTCATCAAACATTCCAAACTATCCATTTCTTCCATCCTTTCAAATATTTGAAATTTATTTGATATTTCAAATATTTAAATTTCAAATTCCAATACCTAGTTTAAATTCAAAGCCTCAGTTCCATTCCAAATTTCCTGTGCACTTTCAAAATTCAAATTCAAATCTGGCAAAATCTCCATAAAATCCATTCTATTTTTCTTGGTCCAAATATTATCTCAGTAATTTCATTTCCCAACCGATCTTCCAGATATTCGTTCTCCCTCGTGTGAACCCCAAATCCGCTGAATCTTTCTCCTAAATTCATCTAAAATCATAACCTATCCAATTATGGCCTCTATTTGAGTTTTTGAGTTTATTTGATTTTGTTGTATTTATTTGCTTTGTTGGCTTCGTCTTTTCTCGCGTAGATTCCAACGTTGTCGACGATCCCTCCTCACAGCAACAAGAAGACCCAGAAACCCTGCAAGAAGGCAAGTCTCCTTTGATCATCTTGAACCTATGCTTTTGAAATGTTTTAAATATTTTAAATTATGTGCATTGCTATTTACATAAAATCACTAGTTCAAATATTTGGGAATTAGTTATTCCAACTTTGTTATGCCCTCATTTGACATTGATTGCCATGTACCTTGTCACCCTAGAACTTCCTTTGTCTCAATAATGAGATTACTATTAATCTTTGTGAATATTAGAATGGTAGAATAATGCTTAGTCATGCTATCTAATATCTTTGGAAACTCTTGAAAATGGGAAATTAATATTTATTGTTGAGCCTTGTGTTTATAAAGTTGTGGTGATTGAAGTCACCCTTGTTCTCTTAAAATAAACTAAAATGTGAAAGTTGGTTTAGATTAAGGTGGATGGTTAGTTTGGTTTGGTGCAGGAAGCACGAGATCTTGTAAAGTGTATGTTCCACCCTAGTCAATTAAGGACCGACGCTTGTGTTTGTCCAGACTGAGCATTAACCGTACAACCACAAGTCTATATGGGTACGACCTAGCTGACTAACTTACGATAGTCTAGTTTAGGTGCCACCAGTGGAAAGTGGGTGCCAGGGATGGACTGGTTATTCACAGTGAGGGACAGGGATTTACTGTACTCATATGGCGCAAGAGGGGGCTTCGGTTCGGGCAGTTAGCCTACCTGCGGTGAAACCTCAGCGGGTGGTATCTAGCTAAATTAGAGTAAGGTAAAGGCTTTGTGATATTTTATCTGGGTCTCATGCCAAAGGAAGCGTGTTGACTTTTAGGATAAATTATCTCTTGTGGGTAAAGTTGTACAACCTCTGCAGAGTGTAAAACTATTCGAATAGCCGTGCCCACGGTCAAGGGCGGGCAAGGAATGCATTCACATGGTAGATTTCTGGTTTTGGTTTTAAAAACAAAAGATTTGTATTCCGAGAGTGGAGGGAACTCTCGGAAGGGAATCCTGGCGGATGGAGCCAGAGAGGGTGGATGGAACCCGCAGTTTTAAACTTGACCAATTGTAATTGGTTGGCTAGTGTTGGTAGATGGAACCTTCACTAGAAAGTTAATGATAGTTTCTGCTAAAACATTTACTTTATTAAATTGATGCCTTCGAAAATAATTAGTAGTAATTGAATTTAAAATATTGCTTTGTGCAAAAGAACCATATAGCCTTCCTTTGTCAAGCCTTGCATCTATTGCATTTTTCCCAAGACTTGCGGAGTACTTTATGTACTCACGCGTTGCTCTCAAAAATAAATCTCAGAAGAATACGAAGCTCAAGAAGGAGACTACGACTACTTCGCGTGTGGATTTGACGAAGGATTTCCGGAGTACTAGGTCGCGCTTCCCCAGTCAATTGCCTGTGGCGTATTGATGGGTCATCGCTGGATTTATCTTCTGCTTCCGCTGTTTTTGTGTGTGTGTGAGGTCTTGAAACCTCAGTTGTAATAATAAGACCTTTCGGTCTGTACTCTCAATTATTGTAATAAAGCGTTGTTAGTTATGTAATCATTTCTGTTTGACTGTGTGCACTAGCTTTGATCTGGGACTAGTGCTGTAATACACAGAGGGTCCGGGTTCGGAAATCCGGGGTCCCGTCAGTAGTACTGCCCTAACGTTGGATTTTGTTTTCCAAACTGACATTTAGCATTGTTAGAAAGCTAAATTTCTCTTAAATTTGATGCGTACGTGCTATCTTAATTATTGGTAGGCATGCACTATGCAAAGGTAAGTTCTTGGGAGGGGAGTTAATTGGCATGTACGCATGCAGATAGCTCAATACAAGTACCATTGGCATCAGCAAGCAGCGCTCTGGCGGCAACCACCTCCTGCGTGACGAGAAGAGACGCTGCCAGGACGCACAGCAGCACAAGCAACGTTTTGGAGGCCATGTTGGTACGTTGTGTACGATACTGGGATGAGAATTGTATGGTTGCCTAGGCAGGCTTTTTTATAGTGTGCCGGCCGGGCCATGGTGACAATTGCACATTGCCGTGTATAGACCGCTAAGAGAAACGCGACATACGGGCGAATTTTCAGGCGTCTGAATGTTCCACGCATGGGCCATGTCAGGATCCTATACAGGCTGTTTTGTCAGCCAAATGCAATTTCTGCCGCATATATCTCTACCTTTTATTCTGAGAAGCTTTCCTCTGTGCGCGTTGAGATTTCATTTACAGAAATATATATATATATATATATATATATATATATATATATATATATATATATATATATATATATATATATATATATATATATATATATATATATATATATATATATATATATATATATATATATATATATATATATATATATAGACACACACAGAGAAATAGTTCCATACTCCTAGGAGTATGTACTCCCACTTCTAATATACCTTTTTAATGGTGTTGTTATATCCCTTTATATATTTGAATATACTCTAATAATGATTATAAGATACTCCGAAGTGAGTTTCATAAAAATTTCATAAAAGTTCACTATTTATAGTATAATTTTTGTATGTACTTTTTTTATACATGAAAAAGTATATATAGCAAAAATACAGCGCTCCGATGAAATTTTTTTAACCAAGTTGTATTGAAGTATGTTAGAATTACTATTTAAATATACCGAAGTGATAATACGAAAAAGGATACACACACACATACATACACACACACACACACACACACACACACACACACACACACACACACACACACATATATATATATATATATATATATATATATATATATATATATATATATATATATATATGAAAAATACTTTTTACTCCCGGGTGTAATTACACCCAACTCTAATATACCACCTAAACAAACTTGAAATACTCCTTTATCACTTTAGGTATATTCATATACTAATTATAAGATACTCCAATGTGAACCACACGAAAAAATTACAAGGAAGTTCATAGTTTTTAGCGTATTTTGTAAATACCTTCGTATACGCATATAAAAAGGAGTATGTCGAAAAAAATGTACATACCACCTCTAAAAAATTGTTCATACCACCCAAATGGCCTTAAATACTCGTATACTACTGTGCATACCCTCCGTTACGCAAGATACTCCCTACGTTGTGAGATACGACATAGGGTGTAATTACACCCAGGAGTAGAATATATATATATATATATATACACACATATATACATATATATATATAGTATAAATAACAGGGGCACCATGGTGCCCAGGCTCCATGTCCATGATTAAGACTTTCCATCTATGATTGAGACTTTCTATTCTGATATTATATATCATTACACTTGCACGCATCTAAAAGCAATCTAAAGGTAGGGAGGTTTGGTGCCCGGGCACCATGGTGTCCTATTTCAGCGTTATATATATATATATATATATATATATATATATATATATATATATATATATATATATATATATATATATATATATATATATATATATATATATATATATATATGTTTGCTCTGTTTCCAAATGGCTATATGCTTTAACTTTAAACCGTTGAAATTCATACATGTTGTTTAAAATATGACAACTTTCATTTTAAAACGATATGAAATTTACCTCTAGAACCTAAATGAGTGGTAAAATAGAAACAGCCGACAAAAGTTTAGAAAAATAGGTGACAATTGTTAACTTTCAAAATTAAGGGAATGTACAAATTTATCTAAATTTTAAGGCTCTCATATCTTTGATTTTGACAAGATTCATTTTTATCCTAACTCAACTTGTTTGGAACAAAAAATTTTATTGTTATTGTTATATGAATTTATCTAAAAGTGAAAAATATAAGTACCATACATGCAATGTTATCTTTGTTTACGCAATCGCGCAATGTTCTCTTTGTTTTTGCGGTCGCAAGAAATAATACACTGACCACGACACGTACAAACTCAGTTTACCGAACTCCCTCGATTCGGTCGGATGCATGGGACAATTCCAACCTGCTGAGAAAATAGTGGAAAGCGAAATTGCCGGGAGATGACATTGACTTGTCCATTTGCAAGAGAGTGATCATGTGGAAATTGTTAGGAAACTGGCCCACGGCCATAGTCCTGACATATTTGGGCATCTCACCATAGACTATAAATAGGGACATATACCCCCTCATTATGTACACCTGATGCAATCTAAAGTAATAAAGAAAGATCAGGAGTTATCTCTACCTCTCTGTGTTCAATCCATTGTTCTGTGATTCTGTGATTAATTCGTTCTTGTTCTAAGCAGAGAAATCGATCGGACTGGTCGCCAGCGACGGTTCCTCAACACGTTATCAGCACGACATCGCTCCAGTGAACGAGGTAATCATCGAAGCACAGATTGAATTTTCTAGATCGCTTTTGAATCTGTATTTTCTTTTCGCATTCTAGATTGAATCTCTACAGTGCAAATCCACCCTAATCTACCGCGAGCAGACTTGAAGTCGCCGGCACAATGCCGATCGGTAGATTGTGAAACATGGTAGATGTTGATTGCACTGTAGAACGATGCAAATCCGCCCTAAATCTACCGCGAGCAGATCTGAAATCGCCGGCACAATGTCGATCGGTAGATTGCGAAACGGGGTAGATGTTGATTGCATCGTAAATTAGAATCGAATTTTTTTTATCCTGCATGATCACTGCACGAGAAAAGAAACTGGCAGTATGGCCCCGCATGGCCGATGGGTGCTGTCAGCATCACGCCCGACCGCAGCGCCGCCCACACGGGCTGTTGAAGTCGCTGCCCCGCTCGGCCACCTCGGCAAGCAGTCGGCATGGAGATCCGGCCCGAAGCGCGCCAAGATGCACCGGTAGTCCTGCAAGATGCCGCCACCCCCGGGAGCCTCGGGCTCGCCGCCGGCGTGCAGCTGCCTTCCCGGCCACCCCGCACCCGCATGCGCTTGCGCTGCCACAGCCTCGGTATTGGCCCGAAGCCGGATTCGCCGAGCCGCCTGCCTGGCTATTGCCGCTCGCCCGAAGTAGCGCACAGCCGCCTCAGCTTCATTGCCTATGCACGTGCCCGCATGCGCCGCCGGCCTTCGGCCGCCCGCACGCGCCGTACGTCGCCTCCCGGCCTGCCGCATCAGCCTCACCGCCTGCTTGCTAGCTCGACGCCCTGGCTTACTGGCCCACCTTCGCGTAGCCCGCTCACCTTGCGTGCCACCAGCATGCGGTTGTCGCCCAGTCGCCGCCGAGCTTACCGCCGTTTGGACCGCCCCAGCCCGAAGCCGGCCGTCAAACCGTCAACGCCGGCTGGCTGTTGCCCGCTCTAGCGCCGGCCCGCATCCGGGTTCTCTTGAGCACGCGTCGGCCTCGCCACCTTGCGCCGCCGCCTCGCGCTGGCTCCGCCACGCGCTAGCCTCCGACACCCGCACCGTGTCCGCGCCCGGTTGGCCCGCACGCCGCCGTGCTCACCCGACCAGCTGGCTTGCGCGCCGCCGCTTGGTCATCCGTGCCGCGCCGGCTGCATCGCTCGCACCAGCCAATTCGCACCGCTCGAAGTGGCCGCACCGCCCGCGCCTTCGCACCGCCGGTCGCTCGCTGGCCCCACCGGTTCGGCCCGACCGACACACCCCGCCCAAACCGCATTTCGGGCTCCACCGCCGCCACAAAGGAACAGGGCAAGGGGGAACCCTAGCGCCCTGGTGGTAATACCGGCCGGATGGGCCGAGCGGATGCATGGGCCTGATGGGCCGGAGGGGGAGCGAATGGGCTGGGCGGAAAAAGAAAGAAAGAAGGCCCGGCCGGTGGGAATCATGGCAAAAATTGCGAAAAACCCTCCCATTTTCTGTAAATTACCGGAAAGCCCTTAAACCTTTAATTTAAGTCCCGAATTTTGCGGAAAGACCGCGGTAATTCTGAAAATTACCGATAGGTCCTCAAATTTACAAGTGGGTCCAGAATTTTGCAGAAAACCCCTCGGTAAATCAAAAAATTGCGCGAATTTTTATCTGAACTGAAAATTTGCGCAGAAACCCTCTAGAATTGCAGAATTCGCTGAAAAATTATATTCTTGCATAAAAGGGCCTCGGGAATCCGAATTTTACATTATTTTTAGCATTCGAAGATTATTTATTTATGCCATTACTATTTTATGTATTTTCTGTATTAATTTACTGTTTTGGTTAATTGTAATTGTTTAAATTGCTTTTAATCACTGAAATTAGTAGTAAAATTTATAGAAAATGCATAGAAAATTCTAAAACATTGTGAGAACCTTTTGTACCATTTATTTACCCGCAGTAAATTATTCCGTGCATGTCTACCAGCAGTAGACTTATACACATTTAGATGACTAGCATCACGAACTGAGAGTTCGAGAAGCTGGCCCAGCATGGCCAAAACTATCTGACATGGGCATCCGATGTCAAGATTGTGCTTGAAGCCAAGAAGCTCCACGCGGCTATTGGGATTGGCGGACTGAATGACGCACAACCCACACCTGAGGAGAATGACCAGGAACTTCATTTTCTCATGCACCACCTCTGCCTCACTCTCAAGAATGAGTATATGGCGGAGAAAAGCGCGCTAGCACTCTGGACTGCACTCAAGAAGCGGTTTGAGAGGCTGAAGTACACCATTCTTTCTCAAGCAAAGCATGAGTGGATCAGACTAAGGTTTGTCAACTTTAAGACGGTCGGGGCGTACAATTCTGCCTTGCACAGGATTTGTACCAATCTTCAACTCTGTGGCAAGCAGATCACAAACGAGCAGAAGATCGAAAGAACCCTATCCACCTTCCACCCCAATGTCGTACAATCCGCCCGCAACTATCGTCAAGACGGCTACAAGGAATACGCTGAATTGATTGATATGATGCAGGTTGTGGAGGCTCAGGACGAACTTCTCCGCAAGAATTACGTCACTCAGCCACCAGGCAGCTCCGCTGGCCGTGAAGCCAACGCTGGGAGCTACAATGTGCGAAAACCCTTGATTAAGAGAAGGGGAAGGAAGGGTAAGGCCGCAGCCCAGAAAGGCAAATCAGATGCTCCACGTGAGAATAAGGCTATCAAGCCAAAGCGGTATGGCAAAGGGCAGCCTGAAGCCCACTTTGCAGCAGTTGAGGGGGAGCATGTTGAGCAGCTGCCTGAGTTGATGGAGGTTGAACCCATTTCGGCAGCAGCACCCCCTCCCGATCTAGAAACAGCCACCACCATGATTTCTCTTGAAGAGAATGTCACCCCCGAGAGAATAGCAGAAGAAGTCTAGTGCACAGAATGCATTTAGACTTTAATTGTCATTTATTTTGTGTGGAAGAATATGTTAGAATTTGCATGGATGGTACTTAAGAATTGTTATTTTCTCGTGATGGTTGGATGATATTTGAAGAATTCATTCATTTATTCAGTTTATGAAGGCATGATATGTTCTGATATTGGAGTATTTTATTTATGTGTTGATTGCCTTCTCATACATGTTAATAAATATCCTATAATAGAACATGTGTAGCGCCCTATGAAGGAGGTGTGCTTAGCTAGCAGCGGCACAACGCATATCATCTTAAGAGAGATTAAGTATTTTTTGTCGATTTGTAAGAGCACTGGTAGCCTTACAACAATCGCCGGAAGCGATTCATGTATAATCGGTTCCGAAAGAGCCACAATGGGCAGAACTTTGGCCATTAAAGAAACCTTATGTACCCAGAATCGACTAGAACTCTCCTAAGTTTTAAGAATATCCACGCAAATGGTTTCCACATTGAGACTGAAGAAGAGCATGGTATGGAATACCTGCTCATTATGAAGCGCGAAGAGAATGAAAAGAAAAGTGTATTAGAAAAACTTTCTTCACTAGAAACTGGGCTATATTATACCAACATTAAGGCATCTGCAGCTTGCACTGTCTCAAAGACAGTATTTACAAGCTCTGAACTCTTCTGTCTCTAGCATGATAGATTAGGTCACCCAGGTCTTAGGATGATGAGAAACATAATAAATAATTCGCGTGGGCATAATATTAATGTGAAGAATTTCCCGAATCATGAAGATTTTGTGTGCCCTGCATGTGCCACCGAGAAACTAATAATTAGACCCTCCACTCTGAAAGTGAAGTATGAATTACCTGCATTCCTGGAACGCATCCAGGGAGACATTTGCGGTCCCATTCAGCCCATCTCAGGGCCATTTAAGTATTTCATGGTGCTTATTGACGCTTCCTCGAAGTGGTCATATGTGGGTTTGTTGTCCACAAGAAACCACGCCTTTGCAAAATTGATCTCGCAGATCATTCGCATCAGAAATGTGTTTCCAGATCATCATATCAAGTCCATCAGAATGGACAATGCTGGGGAATTTACTTCAAAGGCATTTGATGATTATTGCATGGCGATGGGAATTTCAGTTGAGCATTCGGTACAGCATGTCCATACCCAGAATGGTTTGGCAGAAGCTTTAATCAAGAGAATTAAATTTATTGCTCGACCCCTCTTGCATAATTGTAATTTGCCAGCTACATGTTGGGGACACGCAGTCCTACATGCAGCGAATCTCATCAACTTTAGACCTTCGGCCTACAACATCCATTCACCTATGCAACTAGCGCAAGGGTCACCACCGAAAATTTTCCAACATTAGGGGGAGGAAATCAACCCCTTGATGAAGAATGTCGGGAAATTACATGGCAAGCCACAGGAATCCATGCAGATGACCCGCGCATTAGTGAAGCAAATAGAGAAATCCAGAAGACAATAGAAGTCCAGAAGACAAGAGAAGTCCAGAAGACAATCGATTTGCAAGAACTAGCAAATCAACTGTCTGATCACTTTAGTGATTTGAAGAGCGTGACTAAGTCGCATGTGCCAGCACGCACTGCACCGGAGAGGGTTGAAACACCAAAGAAAGCAGAAGGTATCCCTAATCTCGTCCAGAGGCCTCAGAAAAATAATAAATGACGAGAGCTCCGGTTCCTCGAATCCTTAGTGACGCCTGGTGAAAAAGGATAAGAAGGACTTATCACAGCCGATCATTGAAGTTCCCTAGAATGAGAAGGGGAGCCAGTTGAGACCTGGCACAAGTATGACACCTTCCGAAAAGGGCATACCGGATCTGAATATCCCCATCGGCATGGATGTGTGCGCACACATCGGAGCCGAAAAACTAAAGGGACTTGCCACCGCAATTGAAAGAAGCGATGCGCAAGGTGAAGCTCCAGAAGAAGCAACTCATGAGGAATAGCTATAAATTATGTGCATACGGGAGAGTCCCTTAATAGGACAACAACTAATATTGATATCTACTTCGCAAAGAAAATTTCCTCCATCATCGATCTTGATCCCGAGCCTGCATCGCTCGCTGAATGTAAAAAAAGATCAGATTGGGAAGATTGGAAGAATGCAATAGCAACTGAATTGCTATCTCTGAACAAAAGAGAAGTGTTTGGGCCCGTATGCCGCACGCCTCCCCATGTGCACCCCGTAGGGCACAAGTGGGTATTTGTTTGGAAGAGAAATGAAAGAAACGAGGTAGTGAGATACAAAGCAAGGCTAGTAGCCCAAGGTTTCACTCAATGTCCTGGAGTTGATTATGAAGAAACCTACTCCCCAATCATGAGTGGAATTACCTTTAGATATTTGATCTTGTTGGATCGGAAATGGCAACAGAGGGGGGTGAATGGTGCCCTTAAAATCGACCCCCAAAAGTACCCACTTAAAACTTTCTCCGATAGCAATTGATGCTATGAAGAAATAAAGTGAAAGTTCACCGTAGACCGAAACATCAAATCAAAAGACAAGGAGGCAGACTAGAGAAAGCAGATCGGCAAAGAAATTGCAGACACGGTAAGAAAACAGCTCGAAATCTTGCCACAGCAGAGAATTTAGCTCGAAATCTTGCCACGGCAGAGAATTTTGCATAACTTGCTGCAGCCGAAAAACATGCACATGGACTCTGAAAAAGAACAACTTGAAATCTTTACCAAGGACTGAGTTGGCCGAAAGAAGCAAACTGAAATAAGGAACTGTAGCAAACTGAAATAAAGAAGCTACGTGCTGTAGCCTGGCCGAAGCAAAAGAAATCAAAAAGAGCTGCTGCTAACCAAAAAGAAAGAGAGCTGAAATCTGCAACCAAACAACAAACTGAAAGCTGGAAAAGTAAAGGAAGCAAAACAAAAATGAGGCTTCGGCGTGGTGCTGGTAATAGCCAAAAAACAAGGGACAGGGACCGAATATTGTCCTTAGAAGAGAGCTAGCAGAAACCGAATGGACTGAGAAACAAAAGAAGCTTCATTCGGCAGGAAGAAAAGCAATCTTGTTGCTGCACCTTGAGACCTCACGGCAGGGAACAAACAAGGAAAACAAAGGACTTAAAAAAAACAAACTACTGCTGCAATAAAAAGAAGGCTCTCATGAGATTACTAGCCAAAAAGGCTTTGAGATGGTTTCACGTGAGGCAACCTATGCAGTCACTTGAGCAAAAGAAAATGCAATAAGGAAGAAGAGATCACAGAGAGGAATAGAGAGAACAAATCAAAACCAACACAAACAAAACTAAGAGTGAATATCTCATAGATAGCCAAGGAGACATGAATGATTACATGAGTTTGTTGTCTACAACCCTCACATCTCATGCATACATGGAGAGACACAAACATAAAAATCTGAAACTCCCTCTCTCAAACTAAGTCCCCATACGCCTGGAGAGCATAGAGAGCAGCTCACACCTCCTCTCTTTCTCTCTTTCTCAATTCATACATGGAGAGAACCAAATAAAACCCTAACTCTTACACCCACTCTCTCAATTTCAGCACAACCTCTCCCTCTCCTTTTATAGCCTCCCACTAATGGGTTTGCACATGCTTTACCCATTAGGTCACCACCTACTCGATACTTTATCCAAACCCGCTTCCTTTAGTGCAGCTTTGTGTTTTTACCGAAACGCCCCTCGTGCACCTTCCAGGAAGCTTCCTCCTTTCTTGCCTTGCAAGCCTTGCAGCCACCTCGAGCCCTTGCCGTCTTTGACACCTCCCAACCGTTCTGACCTCAGCGCCACCTGCGCCTAGTCCGGTCCACCGTGTCTCGCCACGACTTCGCCTCGATGTCCTGCTGCCAACACAAACAAGAAACACATCAAATAGCACCGCTCGATACATGTAATCAAAATTAGCATGATAAAGCCCAAACCTGTCGAATCAGAGGAATACATGTCCTAATCCATACGACCAAGTTTGACCAAGTCCGACTGAGCCCGTTGCACTACACACCGACCGAGCCCGTTGTACTACGCAACGACATGGTTCGACCACACAAACCAAACTCGACTATCCTAAAACAATGTCAATTACTCATCACCAACATGGGGTCACGACCACATGGTCTCTCAATCTCCCCCTTGATGAGTATATTGACAAACCCAGAAAAAGCATGAAGTTTAGTTTGTTTTGAAAAATCCAACATGGTCCAAAGGAAGATAATGAAACTAATGATCATGTCGACAGAAGGAACACTAGAGAAAACCAAGAAAGAGCAAATTGTTCTCCAAAGCTCTAGAATGCTCCCAAATAGCTTTTTCGCCGCTATTCTCCCCCTTTTGGCAATAAACACATCAAGATGCAAAAGAGAGAATATGGCAAGATATTGGATGAAATGGCTGAAGTTTGTTTATTCTAAGCATTTAGAGCCATGAGAATTATCCATAATGACCACAAAGAGTTACACCAAGCCATAACTCAATAAAAGGCTATCTAGATCATGACAAGATATGTATAAGACAGCTAAACCAAATAGATGACAATCTGAAATTTAGTGCAATTTGTGAGCATGTCAAGTCATCCATGATCAAAGTCTAGCTAGAGGTATCCAAGGATGATGCAAACCATGTCAATAAGCTAAGCGGAACCAAGAAACTAGTGTTGAGCTAAAATAGAGTGCTACAAGTTCTAGAATGAGACAATTGTTCAAGTACTTGTGATTTTAGCAAATTGAACACATTTGATAAATTTTTCTTTAGAAATCTCATGATTGTTGCCAACCAGATTTTTGTTTATCATGTGCTAGATCTCAAGCCTTATGCAATCATGCCAAGCAAGAAGCTTAAGACAATGATCTTGGTCATCCAAAACTCCCCCTAAGTTCATGCCTTGTGCAATGGCAAGCCATCTTATGGGAAAGAATTGGTGAGATCAGTTTTTTCGCACAAAAGAGATCTTTTTGCATTTATAAATAGTCATACTAACTTATACAACATTAAGAACTAGCATAGCTCAATAGAGATTCAACGCTCAACTCAGCCTATTTGACATGACATGAGTCACAAAAGGATAACTAGAGATAGACTAATCTCAAAAGCTAGCATGACAAGTTTTAATTCAAGTTGAGCAGTTTTAATTAACTTATTATGGCATAAGCTAGTCTAGACATATAAAGTCATGATCAATCTAGCAAATAAGCACAAGTCATAGCACGATGTAATGCATTGTAAGCATGTCATAAATGGATAATAATCAAGGCTCAATGTAGTTATATTACAATGCAGAATGAAATGCAGAAAATCCAGCACCCCCTCAACATGATATGCAGCTTTTAGTTCAAGTTGAGTTATGTCAATATTAAGCTCCAGAAGCTCCCAAATGAACTCCCCCTGAACCAAGGCAATAAAACGAGAAGCTGGCAACGAAAACAGAATAGGCAGTCCTTAAAGCATAGACAAGATATAGAGGATACTATAGCTCAGACGGACTCTTATCTACCCCATATGACTCTAGGACTATCAACTGATCATCTAACATACTAAAGAGCAAACACGTACCCTGTCTACCCAAGGGTGGCCCAACCCTTGCTAGAACCTATAAGTAGTGAGTGAGCTCAACCTAGTGAGAAGAGAAACAGCTAATAAGCAGCATCCTAGAGACACAAGATGAGAGGAAGAAGTCTAAGTAGCTAGACTAGAGAAGCACTCTAACCTATGCTAGAAGGACTAAACCCAATGCATCCAAAATGCAATGGAACATCAAGGAGTAAGAGCATAATCAAAAAATCATAAAGTAGTAAAGCACAAAACTCCCCCTCACAACAGTCCATACGGACAAACCACCCCAAGCTCTCCCTACAGAGCTGAAAACCTAGAGCTATCCAAAGGCTTGGTGAAGATGTCAGCCAACTGGTGGTCACTCTCCACAAACTGGAGCACAATGTCACCCTTCTCTACATGGTCTCTAAGGAAGTGATAGCGAATATCAATATGCTTGGTCCGGGAGTGTTGCACTGGGTTTTTAGCAATTTTAATCGCAGAAGTGTTATCACAAAAGAGTGGAACACTATCGATAACTAACCCAAAGTCCCGCAGGGTCGAGACCATCCAGAGCACCTAGCTACAGCAATTGGCTGCTGCAACGTACTCGACCTCTGCGGTGGACTGTGCAACACCGAATTGCTTCCTCGAAGACCAAGAAACGAGAGAAGTGACAATGAATTGGCAGGTGCCCGAAGTGCTCTTCCTATCTATCCTACAGCCAGCAAAGTCTGCATCCGAGAAGGCTCTCAAGGAAAGACAGAACGAGGAAGAGTACCAGATACCATAGTCTATGGTAGCTCGAAGGTACCGAAGGATGCACTTCACCGCCTGGCGGTGAGATACACGAGGAGAAGCCTGAAACCGAGCACAAAGACACACAGCGAAGTGTATGTCCAGTCTCGAGGCAGTGAGGTACAAGAGGGAGCCTATCATGCTACGATTCTCCTTCTGATCAACTGGCTCGGCATCCTCATCTGGGTCAAGTGTGGCAGAAGATGCCATGGGAGTTGACACAGGCTTACCATCACTCATGTCAAAGCGCCTCAGGAGGTCACGAGTGTACTTACCTTGATGTAGGAATGTACCCTCCCGAGTCTGCTTGATTTGGAAGCCAAGGAAGAAGGTCAACTCGCCCATCATGCTCATCTCAAACTCCGAGCTCATGACATCGGAAAACAGGGAAACGAGAGCATGCGAGGTGCTGCCAAAGATGATGTCGTCCACATAAATCTGGACGACTAGAAGATCAGTGCCATGACGGCGAATGAACAAGGTCTTATCTACTCTACCCATCTCAAGACCATGACTCAGAAGGTAGGACTTAAGCCTCTCATACCAAGCTCTAGGGGCCTGCTTAAGTCCATACAAAGCTTTGGAAAGCTTGAAGGCATGGTTAGGGTATTTGGGGTTCTTGAAACCAGGAGGCTATCTCACATAGACTTCTTCCTCAATGAACCCATTAAGGAAGGCACTCTTGACGTCCATCTGGTACAGCTTGAAACCCTTAGAAGCTGCAAAGGCAAGCAGGATTCTAATGGCCTCAAGTCTAGCTACAGGGGCAAAGGTCTCCTCGAAGTCTAGACCCTCAACCTGGGAAAACCCCTGAGCTACCAGTCTAGCCTTGTTTCGAATGACCACCCCATCCTCGCTCTGCTTGTTTTTGAACACCCACTTAGTCCCAATAACATTGTGACCTCGCGGGGGCTCAACAAGCGACCAGACCTTGTTTCTCTCGAAATTCTCTAGCTCCTCATGCATGGCATTGACCCAAGACTCATCAGAAAGAGCATGAGAAACATCCTTGGGCTCGAAAGAAGCAATGAAGGCAGAATGGAGACAGAATTGAGATAAGCCAGATTTTGAGCGGGTCAGACGCTCGAAAAGGTCTCCAATCATCTGCTCTGAAGGATGAGCCTTCTGAATATGTCTAGGAGGTCCAGGGTGAGATGAAGAAGTGGCATCTACCTCATGAGCAGAAGAGGTAGGAACAGAGCCACTAGCTCTAGAAGAAGCGGTGGAAGACGGCACCTCAAGGGGTGGATGAAGGACCGGATCGGGTAGACAACCCTCATCTCCATCATCCTCATCATCCACGAAGATGGGCTCGGACTGCTCTAAAGAACCTGAGATATCGGGCCTAGTCCCCGGACTGGCCTCATCGAAGGTCACCTCACAGGTTTCTACCATTTTGCTTGACTCGCAGTTCCAGACCCTATAAGCCCGTGAAGAAGTTGAGTAGCCTAGAAAGATCCCATCACAAGAACGTGACTCGAACTTGTCTAGATTCCCGGACGTCAAAATAAAGCACTTGCAACCAAACACACGAAAATGAGATACACTGGGCTTTCGCCCATATCTCAGCTCGTAAGAAGTGCGGTGCAAGTGTGCCCGAAAAAAAACTCGATTGGAAACATAGCACGCGGTCGCAATGGCCTCAGCCCAAAACTTCCTCGGTGTAGAGTACTCATCAAGCATCGTCCTAGCCATCTCGACCAAGGTACGGTTCTTTCTCTCCACGACGCTATTTTGTTGTGGGACGTGCGGAGAAGAGAACTGGTGCTCTACACCTGTCTCATCACAGAACCTCTCGAAGTAGGAATTCTTGAACTCCGTGCCATTGTCACTGCGGATCGCTCGTAAGGCACCCGGGAGCTCAACAAAAAGCCTACTGAAAAGACCTCAGAAATATGTAAACGTCTCATCCTTCGAGGCTAAGAAAAATACCCAAGAGTACCTTGAGAAGTCATCGACCACGACAAGAACATACCACTTCCCTCCTGCAGACTGCACTCGAGCTGGTCCAACTGTGTCCATATGGGGCAGCTGTCCCGGTGCATCGGTCATAGTAACTGTGACCGGAGGGTGAGAAGCGGCAACCATCTTGCCGTGGCGGCATGGAGCACAAACTAGATCTTTGACCATCTTGAGTTTCGGCAGACCACGAATGAGATTGTGGCCGCTAACTCGGGTCAAATGGTCAAATACAATATGACCAAGTCTCCTATGCCAGAAGGAAAGGTCGCGGCACTCAGAAGCAACCAAACACCGGAGAGGATCACCAGAAGACTCAGAAAAATCAGCACGAAAGATCCTCCCAAAACGAGAAATCCCGCAAACCAGACTACCCGAAGAATCAAGAATTTTGAAATTGTTTTTCTTAAAGCTCACCTCGTAACCGTCATCGGTAAGCTGAGAGACTGAAAGCAAATTATACTGCAGCTTACTAACCAAGGCAACATCTCTCAAAATAAAAGAGTCATTTACGCGCACTGTACCTTTGGCGATGACGCACCCAGATGAAGCATCTCCGAAGGTGATCGTCTCATCACCTGGAGCTCAGGCAAGGGAAGAAAACCAACGGGAGTCTCCGGTCATATGTCGTGAACACCCGGAGTCTACAAGCCACACCTTTCCCTTCCCTGCCTGGCGAACCTGAGTCAAACAGAGAGTAAAGTCTCAGTACTAGGGTAAATCAAGAGTGATTTTGGCACCCAATACTGAGTAACACGTCGAGCAGATGAAGTAGTCAAGCACGACTGACCTCTATCTACCCTACGCTCTCTGTCACTCAAAACAGCAGAAGGTCTATGAGCAGACCTGAAGCTGTTGTTGGGCTTGACTGCTACGAAGGAGCGAGTCAAGTTACCAGCAACATGCTGAACACGCCGCAGGTCGCTATCTCGACGGGGAAAATGAGATCTACCTTCAGGACGGCGGAAGTCACGACCAAGAGCAGCATGAGGACGAAAACCAGAAGACTCAGAAAAACCAAGTCCTCGATGCTGCCCAAATCCATCACCAGAAGCAACCCTAGACCTCGTGCCGGTCTTAGGTGCACTCAGGGTTTGGGGCTGACCCTGAATATGCCTAAGTGTCTCAGCATGGTCTCTACGTGCAATCTTGGCACGTCTGAAGCATCGATCGATCGAGTGTCCATCCTTTTGACAGAAGGTGCAGTGGTACTTCACCTTCTGAGAGGTAGAAGTAGCACAGGGAGGCTTCGCCTTCTGAGAGGCCGAAGCAGCAGGTGAGATCACCTTACTGTCAGAAATCCCTTAGACAAAACCCGCTGACTTAAATTGGACTTTCTCAGTCCTGAGCTCAGTCTTGATCACACCTGGTGCTATGGGTCTGAACACGGCAGGTGGATGCTTCCTCATGTCCTCATAAAAATCGTATCCTAGACCCTGATTAAATCTGCAAATCTTGGATTGGTCTAGAATAAGATTAAGCTTCTTCTTGCCGCCTACAAATCTCTCAAAAGTGTTCATAAGATACTGACACTCCCGAAAGAGAGAGGTGCAAGAAGAGCAGGGGGAAGAAGGAGTAGCAGAAGGTAAGGGACCAGATGAAGAACCAACAGTAGAGGAAAGAATGGCTTGTGCACGCACAGCCGACTCTGAGGGGACAGTCCTACTACTAGCCGGTTGGTTCACGTCGCTAAGCATCTCAACCTTACCCTTGGGATTCTCCTTCCCCACCTCAGCAATCACATCACAATGAGTTGATGGCTTAGTAAATCCTTAGTTAGCTTCACACATTGTTCATTCAAAGCAACGAGTTCAAGTTTTAGTTTATCACAACTAATGCATGGTGAGCTAACAGGATCCTTAGTTGCATACTGAGCTATTTTCTTGTTGTTGTCAATCATTTCTTGAAACTGTTTGGAAACAGATTCAAGTTCAGCAGTTAATCTAGGATAGTTCAAGCATGAAGCAGCTGGCTCAAGTAACCAAGCATACAACTCAGAAATTTTATGATTTGCCCGTTTTAGATTCATCTTCAAATTATTACAACTTTCACAAGTCTCGGGCAGATCAAGGAGCATGGTATAAAGACCTCTAAAAGCATTGTCCTTATCCTCACATGAGGTGCAAGAAGTAGTCTCAACAATACTAGGTGAAGCAACAGCTATCCTACTCATCTCTAACTCAGAAAGCAGACTAACATTCTCCACCTTAATCATATCAAGCTCAGAAGACAGACTACCATGAGAGGTCCTTAATTTCTCCATGTCGCCAAGCAAGGCACAGCATGTATCATAATCATCACGGGAGGGAGCAGATGTAAGTGAAGTAAGCTCCCCTGATAGTCTATCTACTTCCTTCTCTAACTCAGTACACCTAGCCCTAGCTCTAGCATGAAAACCATCTAGCTTAAGAAAAGCATGATTGAGCTGGTCGTAGGTAGGGCATACCTAATCCGAGTCGGAGTACAGCTCGCTGTCGCTCAGTTCGCCCTCGAGGGCCATGAAGCACATGCCGGAGAAGTCGTCGCCGCTCTTGGGATCTTGGTCACCCGTCCCGTCGTCGTCGCTCCATCCCTCCACCTCGCTGAGGTCGAGGTCGTCGAAGGCGGTGAGGACGCAGTGGAAGAGCTTCTTGGCTTTGCCAAGGTCGCGGAACTTCTTCTTCCCTTGTGCATGAACTGGAGGCTTCTTGTTGCGGTTCTTGTCGGTGTAGTCATTCTTGCCTGAACCGCCGTAGTCAGCTTTGCCCTTCTCCAGCTTGGGGTAGTTTGCCCGAATGTGGTTGGGGCCACCACACTCGAAGCAAATCACGGGTCCTCCCCTCTTTCTGTCCCTCCTCCTCTTGTAAGCATGGGAAAACTTCTGAGCTAGGAGGGCCAGTTGCGCATCCTTAAGCTGCTCTAACTAATCATCAGTTACGTCACAGAGAGCAGAAAGGGAGAAACCACACAGTGAATTAGAAGAAAGACCAAAAGCCGAACTGGGATCGGTGACTAGGGCCATCGACTGTGACTTCGACCTGCGAGAGACAATGTCAATCTCGTGAGTCTTGAGACGCGAATACAGCGCATCAAGAGTCAAAGTCGAGAGGTCCGTGGTGTCCTTGATGGTAGTCACCTTCATCTCCCAAACACGAAGGTCGAGTGCAGCGAGCATCTGACGAGCGTTGTCCGAGTCGGGGTATGTGAGACCGACCGCTCGGAGGTTGCTCAGAATCTTGTGAAAACGTGCAAAGCACTCATCGAGGGACTCACCAGCGAGCATTTCAAACTTGTTGTAATCTCGCTTGAATTGGTCCTGTCGGACTGTCTTGATTTGGGTGGTCCCCTCATGGTAAGCACCGAGGGTCTCCCATATGTCGAAAGCCGACGTGAGGTGCGAAATGTGGTCAAACTCGCTTCGACTCAAACCTTGGATGATTATGTTCCTTGCCTTTGCATTCACCTCAACATCGGGCATATTCGCCACATTGATGTTCTCATCGGCAGGAACAAGATAGCGGACCTTGACCTTCCTCCAGATGGCATATCCTTGAGCCTGCATGTATGTCTCCATCCAGCTTTTCCAGAATGGAAAATCAATGCCATCAAAGATCGGAGGCTTGGTCGAGTACTTGTCCGTCGCCATGGCTCTAGAGACCGGTCAAGATCTATGAATTAGAGCTAACCGGCTCTGATACCAATTGTTGGATCAGAAATGGCAACAGAGGGGGGTGAATGGTGCCCTTAAAATCGACCCCCAAAAGTACCCACTTAAAACTTTCTCCGATAGCAATTGATGCTATGAAGAAATAAAGTGAAAGTTCACCGAACACTGAAACATCAAATCAAAAGACGAGGAGGCAGACTAGAGAAAGCAGATCGGCAAAGAAACTGCAGACACGGTAAGAAAATAGCTCGATGTATATTGATGGATGATCGGCAAAGAAACAGCTCGATGAAATTGATGGATGATGTGACTGCATACCTTTACGGTAACTTGGATTCGGAGATTTATATGCAAGTCCCTGAAGGAATCCCTCTCCTGAACCAAGACAGAGCAAATAGAAATCTGTACAATGTGAAACTCAGAAAGTCACTGTATGGACTGAAACAATATGGAAGAATGTGGTATAATCGCTTGAGCGACTTTCTCTGCAAGAAAGGCTACACAAACAATGAAGACTCTCCTTGTGTATTTATACGGTGATCCCAGAATGGATTATGTATAATCTCTGTGTATGTAGATGATCTGAATATCATCGGGACAGCAAGAGAAGCAAGCTCCTACTTGGAGTCAGAATTTGAAATGAAAGATTTGAGCAAGACCAAGTTCTGCTTAGGCCTGCAGCTTGAGCATATCCCTGAAGGAATCTTGGTATATCAGTCGACCTACACCCAGAAGGTGCTTGAAAGGTTTGGCTTTGAGAAGGCATTTTCCATCGAAAATACTGATGATCGGGATGTCTTTACATTAAGAAAAAGATCCTTTCCGACCTAGGGAAGAGGGGGAGGAAGTCCTGGGACTGGGATTCCCATACTTGAGTGCAGTGGAAGCACTCATGTACTTAGCAAACTGCACTAGACCGGATATTGCATTTGTCGTGTACCTATTAGCAATGTACAGTGCAGAGCCCACCAAAAAAAAGCATTGGCAGGGCATAAAGGACACCTTCCGATACCTCCAAGGAAGTAAGGACCTTGGATTGTTCTACAGAAAGAATCAAGACTTGAACTTGATTGGCTATGCAGATGCTGGGTACCTGTTTAACCCGCATACCGCAAGGTCACAAACAGGCTATGTATTCCTGTGTGGTGGAACTGCAATTTCCCAGAAATCGTCTAAGCAAATCCTTGTAGCTACTTTGACGAACCACTCAGAAATTATAGCACTGTATGAAGCTGCACGAGAGTGCGCTTGACTCCGCCGAATGGTTCACCACATCCAGCAGTCATGTGGAATGAACATTGTGCAAACCCCCACAATTATCCATGAAGATAATGCTGCTTGCGTTTCACAAGTGCAAACTGGCTATGTGAAGAGTCATCTCACAAAGCATATTAACCCCAAGTTCTTCTATGCACATGAATTGCAAAAGATGGACGAGATTAAAGTACTGCATACTAAGTCATGTGAAAATCTCGCGGATTTATTCACTAAGTCACTCCCCGCATCTAGCTTTGAAAGGTGCGTGCGTGGAATTGGAATGATGAAACTTAGAGAAGTACAGAATTTAGGGGGAGAATTCTCACAAGCCCGCTAATAAATCTTGATCATGAAGATTAAGTACCCAAAGAATAAAGTCCTGCAGACTAAATGAATTTGGGTGAATTGTACTCTTTTTCCCTTGACGAGTTTTCCATGAAGTTTCTCGACCAAGGTTTTTAATGAGGCAATTTGTGCATCGCAGCATCACATGTATCATGTACTCTTTCTCCAAATTTTTCCCACTGGATTTTTATGGAGTTTTGACGAGGCATGAGCATGTTGGGTGAGTGCCCAAGGGGGAGTGTTAGGAAACTGGGCCCACGGCCAGTCCTGACATATTTGGGCACCCCACCGTACACTATAAATAGGGACCTATACCCCCTCATTATGCACACCTGATGCAATCTAAAGCAATAAAGAAAGACCAGGAGTTCTCTCTACTTCTCTGTGTTCAATCTATTGTTCTGTGATTCTGTGATTGATTCGTTCTTGTTCTAAGCAGAGGAATTGATCGGACTGATCACCAGCGACGGTTCCTCAACAGAAATATCTGGCCACCTCATAGCATTTATTTTAGTTATTTTTAGGCACAATTTTCCACCAAACACCCCTATTAAATTATTGGAATGCTCTAAGATATTTGACATTCTATGATTAAGGCCATATACAATGGTGTGATGTCAGTTATCTATAAACCTTATCATATAGGACACAAAATGATATGGAGAAGAGAGAGAGCATAGATAATTGAGCTGTCTCTCATGCAGTAGTTAGCTGTAACACGATAAACAAGATATATTTTGCCATGAGGAACCTATCTATAAAGACATATAAAAAGACAGTATGTTATATGAATTGTTTTTAGTGTCGTATATAGATGGCCTAAAAGATATTATCGATAGCAGTTGTCTATATCATTATACATGCCCTAACAAACACAAAACAGTAAATTTTTTACAAGAGGCAAATTGTTCAGTAACACATGGTTACGTGAATTTCCCCTTGTTATAAGATTGTTTATGTAAATGAAGCAAAGTGAGTTTTTCCACTGAAAAATGTCCCTACATCTTAGGACATCTTCAATAATTGTGTTCATCAAAGGCATAAATGATACATACAACATTAGTAATTTGTACAAGAGAAGATACACAAAAAAGCAGTACCAAGTAATAACAACTTTGACAATAGAGCCACTGACACTACTACAGAGAATGACATTATACATGGTTCATAACCCTCATCAGAGACGATTGCTGAACCGTCTGATTTATAGTGTCAGTGATAACTGGTGGTTATCATAGACGGCTTCCAAACTGTCTATGATAAATCACAATACAGACGGTTTTTAAAAATAACTATCTATAATATCCGATATATTACAGACGGTTAACACAAAAAATCATCTGTGATGGTCTATGTATCACAATTAGTTTTTAAAAATAATCGTCTATGATATCTGACATATCATAGACAGTTAATACAAAAAACCATATTTAATAGTCTACGTATCACAGACGGTTTTGTGTTAGAAACTGTGTATGATAGTTCTTTGTTTAGCAAAAAAAAAATCTTTTTTTGTTAGCCTCAGGAAATGTTAACTATGTCCCCGAAAACAAGTAAGCAGATTACAGATAAATGACAGATAAGTGAATTACAAAAGTGATTTACAACTCAAAATCAATTGCAAAAGAATGTTTATGTATTATCACCAGAGTTATAATTGAATTACAACTCAAAGTGAATTGTACTTGAATAAATTACAATTGAATCAAATATTTGAACATGTATTAATCTTCGTCACCGAAGTGAAACTCTCCTTTCAGATCAATGACCTCCATCATCAAGAAGGTGGAGATCGAATGTACTTCAGTTGATTGTCTTGCCCTGTCGCTAGGAGGAGTAAAGTTGTAAGCACACTTATACACACATACACACACACACACACACACAGACACACACACACACACACATATATATATATGTGTGTGTGTGTGTAATATATGTATATACATATATGTATAGATATGTATGTATGTGTGTATATATACACACACACGGGCACACACGTGACCTAGTTTGCTGCAGCAGTTCATGCATAACTAGAATCGACAATAACTTTCTGTAGCATTGCAATGGATGGGGCCACTAGACAAAGCAGGAGTTACTTCCACCAAAATTTTCCCAATTTGCAAAACATTATTTACTTTCCCTCTTCAAGTTAATTGTAATGGAACATTAAGTTATTGCCACCAATTATGACAAACATTTTTTGTGATGCGTCGGAAAGTTACTAGCGTTTGTGAGTAAAGTTATTGTCAAATACATGTTGAGTTACTGCCATTTTTGTAGTGTTACAACTGATAATAACTCTACATGTGTTTTTAAGTAACTTCACTCACAAATGCTAGTAATTTTCCAGCACGCAGAAAAGGTCTTGACAGAAAAGGTGTGTTCTGATATGCTAAAAATTATCTCTCTTGTAATATGAAGTTGTGATCTATTACCTGTGGAGTTATCATGCACATTGAATTGTCGTAATTCCAGGACATTCAATCACCGACATAATGGTTATGATCTTACACGCATGCAGTTATCATCCTCTATAAAATAAATTACTATTTTTACAACGATGCAATTTCGTTATGATCCGTCTAGATTTTCATGCCCATAATTTCGGGATTCCATATCATGGGTTGATTGAGGTGCATTTCTTTCGGTTAGAACTACTCGAAAGAATTCTATGACTGTTATAGTACTTTGAGTAAACGATTGCTATAATACTCGACTGCTGTAGTACCTTGAGTCTTCGACTACTACGGTACTTGACTGCTATAATACTATGAGTTTTTGAGTAATACAGTGCTTTCAACTCACGAGTGCTACAGTGCTCGACAGCTATAATACTCTTAACTCACGAATGCTACAATACCCGACTACTACGATACTCTCATCTCGCGACAGCTACAGTGCTCTTAACTCACAATTGCTACAGTACTCGAACACATGACAATTACTGTGCTCTGAACTTATATGTGCTACAGTGCTTGAAGAAACGATTTTGGTTGAGAACTCCCACCATTCAACTGACTCACGAGAGCGCTCTGTGAGTAACTTCATGAAATACAGATGATAATTTCATTACTTATAGGTGATAACTTTCTGAGTAACCGAAAGTAACTTTTCATCATATATAAGAGGTGGCAATCTACATATAACTGGCTGCAATCTACAGTTATAGTGCATATCAGACATGAGCAAACTTCATGATTACAACCGTGGCAACATTGTTAAATAGTTATCTATGCCACAATATAGATAGCACTAGTGTTGATTCCACATATCAGTCAAGGGTTCCATCTCAACAAATGTACTTGTTGGTCTGAACCTCTCAAGGATATCAGGGAGAGGCTTGGTAGAGTTCTTGTGGTGAAACAACATGTAGAAGAGGAGTTCTACTCTATACTCATTGCCCTTCTCCTACAACGCAAATGTGTCACCTACATTAACTACCAACTAGAGAGCACTATGTTCATGGGCAAAACATAAAAGGAGGATGTTACAAACCGCTTCAATATGCGTCCATACGGTGGTAGTGTCGCCTTGGACAGTGCCTTCCCCATCATCTTCATTTGCTGTCCTAAAACGGAATTTTGTGGCGATAATGGGGATAAGGTATAAAATGCAAGAGTAGCATCACAATGACGAATCAGCAACACTACAGCTAGAATATAAGGAACATCTAATCAAATCGCTATCCCAAGGTACAGCCGGGTGAGGTCGACGGCGACGACTGACGGTGCACGGTCAAAGCGACGAGGGAAGATACAAGATTAGGACATAGGGCCAACGACGAGGCGATGAGGTCACCGGATTAGGGAGACACATAAGTAAGAGAAATGGAGAGACAACGAGATATCAAATTGGGGGATGACAAAGAGAGAGATTCCCGGGTGGGCTTAAGACCCATTCGCGGTTTTTATACCCCACTAAATCTTAGAAAAACCAACACATGGGACTGCTTGGGACACAGAGACATGGGTTTAATGCACGTGATAATTGTAAGTAACTTCATAAATTGTAGATAATAAATTTTTGTGCATGATATAGTAACTTTGCCAAATGTACATAACTTCATGAATTATAGATGATACCTTTATGTGTACAAGATAGTAACTTTTATACAGTTAACAACTTCAATAAATCCTAGAAAAATGGCACGTGGTACTGCTATCGAAGGGGGTGTGGGTCTAACACACTGAAAATGGTAAGTAACTTCATGAATTAGAAATGATAATTTATTGTGCAACGGATAGTAACTTTATCATGTCGATGATAATTTCATTAATTATAGGTAATAACTTTATGTGTAACCAAAAGTAACTTTTCCATAATAAGAAAACACGATTGCTAAACTGTGCATGGGGTCGATTGAAAGGGGGTGGCACGATTGGCTGATTGGGACATCGGGTCATGTCGCTAGGGGGGTCGTGTGCTTATTCTATGTGTAGCCACTAAATAGTATATATACATATATGCATATATATATATATATATATATATTAATAATTAGAAAATTATTGTCAGATTGACAGACCTTTGGATCAATTGTCTTAGCGCCCATGATTTCCTACATATGGAGGCAAATGTAGAATGCACATATGTTGCCCTGTAGCTGCTGGTGGCATTACAAAAATAGAATTATATATAGGTATAGTTAATTCTAGATGCATTATTACAAAATGTGATATATGATTATTATGTTGCAGCGGATAACGAAAATCGCGTCCTATGTTGCAGTGTGGCGCAGGATTCCTTATGTCTCCCTTCCTTGGCAACGTAAGCGCTGAATGACCTACGTGATTCACAAAAATTAGCCTCGGTTATTGCAAACGAACAGAAGACTACAATAGAGTTATCTATTAAGGAAATAAGTTTACCTATCAATTATTTATTGCACATGGGCGAAGCCGTGGTTGTTCTTGAGTAGGGAAACAAGGTATATTACCTTGCTCCACTTTGGTACAATCACAATTAGAATCCAGTGCTACCTACTCATGTATGTCACCCTAGTCATAAACCTAAATTTGTGTTATGTATAAAGTACAAATGAAATTTGTATAGAAACTAGTGATGACTTCTTTACCTAGTTGTAGGGTACGAGAAAGTAGTCATGACTTCTAGCTTTGTTTTTTATATCCTATTGGGTTTGCTCCATCGGTAAATCCCGCTTGGTACTACTTTTTGCTAAACTTTCATAAGAACTTGAATAAAAAATTAAAAAGCAAGTATTTTATTTGTAGGACCCCATAACCAGCTAGAAGATCTAACACTCTCCTTTTCCTTTCTTCCCCCCAAAGAAAAACCACCTTTCTCAACACATCTATATATATATATATATATATATATATATATATATATATATATATATATATATATATATATATATATATATATATATATATATATATATATATATATATATATATATATATATATATAACATGCAATGTTATTTCTATCTTCTTTCATGCAGCTAGGCCGGCAATGTGCCAAGGCCTAGCCCAAACCCTGTCCTAACCAGAGTCAGCGGGACTGTGGGTTAGTCCCGTGATCCATGACCTCGGATCGACATGTTGACTCACAGGTCGCTGTCAATCTGGGCTATTACGGGGGACAATGCCAAGTCGTGACCCTGAGAGGAGAAGGAAGGAGAGGTGAGGTGGAGGAGGAGCTAATTTCCACTGTCACTTCTCATTGTTGCCATGGATCACTGTTTACCATCACCATAGGTGGAGATCGAGGACAACAGATGATGGCTTCAGAGAGAGCAGGGACAGCCACGCGAGGGAGACGATGGCAGACGTTCGAGGTGACTCCGACAATGGTTGATTCGGTGGCTCCGGAGTCAACAGACAGTGGCAGCGGATGGTAGTGGCTCACCCTCTATGTCTTCATGTGTTGTTGTGTGTGCGGCCGCTAGTGTGTGCTATGGTTTGTGGTGAGAGAAAGTGAGAAACCCTAGTAGTGGGGAGGGGAACGGATTAGGCTGGCCTAGTTCTAGTGGGCGGGGCCAACCCACTCTCTTCCTCCTCTTCTTTTTCCTCTTTTATTTCTGTTTTCTTTTCCATATGTAATTTGATCATCCCCCTGATAATGACCCAGATTCATTGGGGTCACATTCTGTGTCCCGAAGAACACTACCCACTACTACAGAAAGCCTAATACTAGACGGCCAATCACAGATGGTTTAACAAAACCGTCTGTGACCGACACTAACACAGACGGTTTTAATTTAGACACCGTCTGTGTTGGTGGCGTCGGAAAAAACGAGCATCACAGACGGTTCTTACCGATGAACCGTCTGTGATACTAAAGTATCACATACGGTTTGTATTAAAAACCGTCTGTTCACAGATGGTTTTTAATAAAAAAAACCATCTGTGATAATGACGCTAGGCATTTATTGCGCTACTCAGAACCGCATCTGTATTCATTTCGATCCAGATCTAGCCGGTGTTGCACTCTTTCGCTCAGGAGGCAAGCTAGGTGATTTCAGGCCAATTAATTTGGTGGGAGGAGGCAGAGATTGAGTTTTGAAGATTCATACTTTCCTGGTTGCTCTAGATATAGTTAGTAATGAACTTTATTTTTCTTTGCATTACAATTTAGATCTAAGTAATTGGTGAGTGTTACTGAAGATGGTTTGCAAAATTGTTGGTTATATAATAGCTGTTGTGTTTATAATATGAATTAAGCTAGCAAAGCCTGAATGCATGTGGTATATATGTAGTAATAATTAATTAATTTAATTTTTAATACTAAGTTGTTATATATATATACATAACGTAGGACCGAAGCTGGATTTATGTCACGAACCGTGTGACTGAAGAGTACATTAATGGCGTGTCTGCTTTTACAAAAGCTGTCGAGGAGGATATGCTGAATAAGGGGGTGGAACATATGTACTGTCCATACACTGACTGCGAGAATTTAAAGATGTTTAAGAACTGAGGGCAAATTAAAGCACATTTGATTTGGAGGGGTTTCAAAAAGGGTTATACGTGTTTGACCAATCAAGGTGAAGTCAACGATCATACGCCGCCGGATGACATCGCCGATGAAGTGAATGATATGCCGCCGGATGACATCACCGATGAAGTGAATGACATGCCGCCGGATAATGTCGATTGTTGTTCGGATTCGGATAGGTTGCACGATGACAATCTGGATCAGATGCTTCGCGATGTAGAAGAGAATTATGATGAGAGTGAGTATGTTAAATTCTGGGGCTTGATGGAGGACTCGGAGAAACCTTTGTTCACGTGCTGCAGGTCAAAGTACACGAGGTTGTCGGCCGTGTTTGAACTGTTGAAATTGAAGGCAAACAACGGTTGGTTCGACAAGAGTTTCACGGCGTTGCTAGGTCTTTTAGCGGACATACTTCCGGAGGGAAATGAGTTGCCTAAAACCACGTATAAAGCCAAAAAGGTTCTTTGTCCATTGGGAATGGAAGTAGAAAAGAATACATGTATGTCCGAACGACTGTATCCTGTACCGTAAAGAGCATGCAAACATGCATGTATGTCCGGTGTGCAACGCATCCCGATACAAACGTAAAAATCAATCAGATGACGACGAGGGAACAGAGATAAAGAAAGGACCTCCTGCTAAGGTGGCATGGTATTTTCCTATAATTCCCCGTTTGAAAAGGTTTTTTTGCAAATCCAAAGGAGGCAAAACTGCTACGTTGGCACTCGGAGGAGCGCAAGAAGGATGGAATGCTAAGACACCTTACTGATTCCGCCCAGTGAAGAAACATCGATAGGAGTTTTGCAGACTTCGGTGCAAAACCAAGGAATATAAGGTTTGGACTGAGTACAGATGGAATGAATCCTTTCAGTAGCATGAGCAGCCGACATAGCACATGGCCCGTGACTCTCTGCATCTATAACCTTCCTCCTTGGTTGTGTATGAAGCGAAAGTATATTTTGCTTTCGATACTTATCCAAGGGCTAAAGCAACCTGGGAATGATATCAATGTGTACCTAGCACCATTGGTGGAAGATCTAAAAGTACTATGGAACAAAGGGGTACAGGTATGGGATGCATACAAACGAGAGAACTTCACTTTGCGCTCCTTATTGTTCTGCACCATAAATGATTATCCTGCCCTTGCTAATCTATCGGGCCAGAGTACAAAAGGTGCCAAAGCTTGTACCCACTGTTTAGATGGTACCGAAAGTGTGTGGCTGAAACACTCACGCAAAACCGTCTACATGCATCACCGTCGGTTCCTTCGGAGGGATCACCCATACCGCAAGATGAAAAAACAATTTGACGGAGAGAAGGAAGATGGTTTAGCTCCAAGGCATTTATGGGGAAACGAGGTTTATGATATGGTTAAGGATTTAGATGTTGTCCTCGGAAAGGGATGTAAATTGAGGGCTCATGAGAAGAACACCTGGAAGAAGAGATCAATATTTTGGGACTTACCTTATTGGGAGTACCTAGATGTTCGACACTGCTTCGACGTCATGCACGTAGAAAAGGATGTATGTGATAGCTTGATTGGTCTCTTACTGAATATTCGTGATAAAACAAAGGACGGCGTCAACACACGGCTTGACTTGGTTGATATGGACATTAGGCTTGAGTTAGCATCGACAAAAATAGATAATGGACGAACGTACCTTCCCCTTGCGTGTTACACTCTGTCCAAGCCTGAGAAAACAGAACTGTGTCAGTGCTTGCATGGTGTCAAAGTTACGTCTGGTTACTCCGGCAATGTGAAGAAACTTATTTTGATGCAAGATTTGAAATTAAATGGCATGAAGTCTCATGATTGTCATGTGCTGATGACACAGATGCTCCCTATTGCAATTAGAAATATTTTGCCGATCAAAGTCCGAGAGACAATCATGAGGCTATATTATTTCTTTAACACAATTGCTCAGAAGGTCATCGATCCCGAAGGACTAGATGTTCTGCAGGACGATGTGGTGATGACTCTATGTCATCTTAAAATATATTTCCCTCCTTCGTTTTTTGATATCATGGTCCATCTCATTGTTCACGTTGTGTGGGAGATAAAAATGTGCGGGCCCGTATTCCTATGTAGCATGTACCCATTTGAGAGGTTCATGGGAATTTTCAAGTCCTACGTATCGAATCGATCTCGGCCGGAGGGCAGCATCATCGAAGGTTATGCAAGCAAAGAGGTCATTGAGTTTTGTGTCGATTATATGGCTCAGACTCAACCGATAGGTGTGCCTCAATCTCGTCATGGGGGAGGCTGAAGGGTATCGAAACTATCGGAAGGAAAGCAATCACTCCACATATGGACACGTATACTCAAGCCCATTTCACGGTCTTGCAACACATGACTAAAGTGGTGCCTTATGTCGACCAGCACAAGGATGTGCTTTGGCAACAGAATCCGGAGCGACCGGATGTTTGGATCATGAGGCAACACAACAGTCGGTTCAACCACTGGTTGAAGGAGCAAATCGCTAGGAGCTCGCCAAGTGAGATGCTGACATGGTTGGCAAAAGGGCCAACATTTACAGTTGTGACATGGCAAGGATATGACATAAATGGGTACACATTCTATATGCAGTCTCAGGATGTAAAGAGCACTAACCAGAACAGCGGTGTCTGCATAGATGCGTTCAGTACCGATGGGTTGAGAAACTCGTACTATGAGTTCATAGAAGAGATTTGGGAGCTCGACTACGTGGTTTTCAAGATCCCCTTATTTCGCTGCCGTTGGGTGCATCTCCCACAGGTGAAGGTTGACAAGTACGGTGTCACTACCGTGGACCTCCAACGTGTCGGGTACAAAGACGAACCATTCGTACTCGCCAACCAAGTTGTTCAAGTTTTCTATGTAACCGACCCGGCAAATAAGAAACATCATGTAGTTCTTCATGGAAAAAGGAGAATTGTCGGAGTGGAGAATGTAGTGGACGAGGAAGAATACAATCAATTTGACGAGTTACCTCCTTTTGGAAATGGCATAAGGGTCGACGACGAACAACGTGACGAAACTAGTTACGTACGCATTGATCATCATGATGGGCTAATTTTTAAAGGAAATAAACAAGTAGAATGAGAATGTGTGACATATATGTGGGCATTTGCTTATATGTATATAACAATACATGTATGTGATGTATATGTGAATTGGCATTTATGTATACAACAATGCATGTGTGTGATGTATATGTGAATTGGCATTTATGTATACAACAATGCATGTGTGTGATGTATATGTGAATTGGCATTTATGTATACAACAATGCATGTGTGTGATGTATTTGTGAATTGGCATTTATGTATACAACAATGCATGTGTGTGATGTATTTGTGAATTTGCATTTATGTATATGTGAAAATGTGTGAAGAAATACATTGTGTGAGGTTGGTGAATGTAGTGAATTTTGAGAATGAGAAAATGTGTAAAGAAATACACTGTGTGAATGCAGCTGGTTGGTGTTTGTATATGAATGCAGCTGGTTAGTGTTTGTATATGAATGCATCTGGTTGGTGTATGTCTTAATAACTACAGTTGGGGGCAAAGGCTTATCACAGACGGTTCTAAACTTAGAATCATCTGTGATAATAAATATCACAGACGGTTCTAAACTGAGAACCGTTTATGATAAGCTTTATATATAACCCCCCGCTAGGGTTTTGCGCGTACACCGCAGTTATTAGACTTAGTTGCTCTCCTGATCCCGATCGAGCTCGTCGCCGCCTCTGTCCCCGAGCTGTAGCCGGCCTCCGTCCCCCTGAGCCCCTTGCCGGCCGCCTCCGTCGAGCCCCCGATCCCCTCGCCGGCCGCCTCCGTCGAGCCCCCGATCCCCTCGCCGGCCGCCTCCGTCGAGCCCCCGATCCCCTCGCCGTCCCCCGAGCCGTCACCGCCGCCTCCTCAGTCGACCTCTGTCCCCTGTCGCCGTCCCCACTGCCGTCTCCCTCCCTCGGGCAAAACAAAGAAGACCGATGATGATATCCCGTACCTGCCATTGGCCCGCAAATTCGTGCTTGGCGAGCCGCTGGTCGAACCGGTAACGCGCCTCCAAACCCTAGCAATTAGTTGCCAACAATTGCACAAGTGGTATATGAAATAGTCCAATAAGCCAGAGGGAGAACGACGCTCAGGTATCACTGTCAAATTCACGTCGGATCATTTAGAGCACAATATTCAAGAGTGTGTCTTTGTGGTCACCTTTGAGGATTTATTCGATCTTTTCACGCTGAACGCTCTCGATGCCTCACTCATTCGATGCTGGACGCTGTAAGTGTGTACAATCACAGTCTCCGTTCATGTCATACCGATAAATGTCATAATAATTTGTTGCTTTCGTGTGTATATATAACATGCGGACTAAAGCTAAATCATCCAAATCATCATCGGTTGGTTTCTTGGACCCACACTTGGTCGCCAAGCATACCATCGACAAGGATACACCCTTCGTCGAGAGGTACATTGCAGCAGGACTGCTGGCTTACCTCAATAAGGAATATGTACTTATGCCCTACAATCAGAACTATCATTGGATTTTAATAGTAATTGTACCAAAATGGAACAAGGTATATTACCTTGATTCCCTAAGTAAGAATAAAATGGACTTCACAGTTGTCAGCCAAGTAATCGATAGGTAAGTACATTTTCTCCATATATACCTATATTGTACTCTTTCTTTCCTTCCGAATGACTAAGGTCAACCTTTTCGAATCACGTAGGGCGTTTGCGATGTACGTTGCAAAGGCAGGTGTCTCGACGCAAGGGGTCAAAGGCCTGACACATGCTCGAAATTTTAAGGTTTCGCTATTACACATTAATTAATCCTATGCAATAGTTGGTAGTAATGCCTCTTGAATTAACACATTCCATTTTTTGCAGTGCCACCAGTAGCCGCCGAGCAACATATGTGGATTCTACATTTGCCACCATATGGAACTACTCCTCGATTCCTCGAGGGTCACGAATTCCAAGGTTTGTCAATCTTCCCATAATTACTTCATACTTATCACGTTATATATACGCACATTGATATTCCTATTGACAGGCTGCGTCCATCCCGTCAACTGCGTTGAAACAGCCCGACCTTTCATGAATTCGAGGAGAGTTGGCGTACTTTTTGGTGGCTGGATTCATAAACTCAGAAGGAGAGTTCCACTGCGCACAATGATTTTTTATTGCTCTTATCACTCCGGAATCTAGGTCTCGCGAAAGGAACAGTCCATAATCAACGAACTTTGTCAGGCTGCACAAGCAATACTTGGATGGCATCAGGTTGCACAAGCAATACTTGGATGGATTGCCATCCAAGTATTGCTTTTGCAGCCTGACAAAGTTCATTGATTATGGATCTGTTCATTTCGCGAGACCTCGATTCCGGAGTGATAGAGCAATAAAAAATGCAATGTTACCATCTAAGTGCAAATGCAACGTACATCTTTTGTAATTGTATACTTGTTAATGGATATTTTATTTCATTTCAATTAATTGATTTGCAAAATGGATGTTTTATGTTTGTGAAATGAAGTGCGATGTGAATTGGATGTTTTATGTTTGTGAAATGAATTGAGATGTGAATTGGATGTTTTATGTTTGTGAAATGAATTGAGATGTGAATTGTATGTATACATGTACATGTTGATCTGCTTGCTTCAGAGGGCATGGCTAGCATTTCCTGAGGCTAGCCAATAAACAGAAATAGATTTAGGGGTAGAAAAGAATATAACAGACGATTTGTAAGTAAAAACCGTCTGTGATAGGTGATAATCACAGACGGTTTGTAAGTAAAAACCATCTGTGATATATCAATATCACAGACGGTTCTTAACTAAAAACCATCTGTGACCATCTGTGATATTGATATATCATAGACGGTTTTTAGTTACAAACCGTCTGTGATATTTACACCACAGACGGTTCGAAAACCGTCTGTGATAACCTTCTATTATCACTGACCCATCAATTCAGACGGTTCAGATACCCGGCTGTGATGATGTTTCTGAACTGTCTGTAATACGGTTTTCTGTAGTAGTGGCTCCCTCTTCGACCCTTGTTTCTGGCCTCCCACAGCCCTCATCCCGTTACCCCATTCCTCGACTCGATTGAGTCGGTTTCCTGGTGGCTATGTCCTAACCCAAACAAACAAGCGTCCAACCCAATCCAATCCAAACCCATCTAATTTATTTTTAATGCCGCTCCATCCCAAATGGATTGGCCTAAATATTGCAAAGAGCTTAGACCCTTTCAGGCCCATTGGTCGTTAATTATTCCATATGCTGAATCCATCAAGCTTTGATGGCCAAAAACCAGAAATCGAAACTATCTATGTGTCGCATGTGAAACAGAGAATCTCGAAGGTTCCCCAAATCCAATATCAAGCTCAACATGGTGACACAAGCACGACAACGAGCTCCATGATAATGAGCACTATGTCCGAGTGCTATGGAGAGCATGAGCACTATGTCCGAGGGCAATGTCGCGGTTCCCATCCCCGCTGTGTGGGAGGAGGACCAGATAATTAGGTGAGGGCCAAGATCACCGCCGCCCACCGTCGAGGCATGCCCATCCCTAGTCGATTGGGTGTACCACAAGCACCGCTACGAGTAGCTTCACCGCAAGAAAGGTGCCGATTTTTTGTCTCGTTTCCGAATGATTTAGTCATAGATTTGAGTTGGGGAAGGCGACGAGAAGCAAATTGTTTTAGCTCTTTCTCTGATGGGTAGAGCCCCAGTCTTTTTTGGCGGGCTAGCCCTCGGGTTGAAACCCTTTTCCAATCCCTTTACCAACCCAGACCCTGTGCATTTGGAAGTAAAGCGCAGCCTAGCCCTACCCTACTATCTTACGGCCCATTTAGAAAGCCCGATGCCAGCCCATCAAAGAGCCCAGGCCCCTAAAACCCAAATAAAATTGGCTCATTACCAGACCTACATCCAGCCACATCACCCCTATTGTTCACAAAATTTGGATGAAAATTGACTATCATAAATATTCCCTTATTTGCATTGTATTCTAATTCTTTTAGGCTATACAATGTTTCGCCCTGATTTGTTGAAATATTACAACCAACAAATTGATTTCTACAAATTTCTGCTGCTACGAGCGGGGTATCCTTCTCATCATACTAGATGTCAAGGTGAAAACAATAGGACAGCATATCTTCCCATAATGACCATGCAACTGCAGCTTAATTATCACCGACACGTACCATCAATGAGAACAGTCTATCACTGTTAAATTAAAACAGTGTAAAACTTGTCAAATAAAATCTAAACAGGATAATAGAACTTGCTATGGCATTTTGTGTCCTTAACGGATAGACAGTACGAATGCCAGTAACATCTTCCTATGGCTGGCCAAAAGAAGTCATAGCGATGTGAACATCAAGGACAACAATGTATTGGGTCATGAAAGGAACTATCCAACTGTGTCTAGGATCCTTATGCATTATAGTTGTTTGAAATGTGGGCAATATTTTAATTCCATATTTTATGAGGAGACAAATACGATAGACTAGTGATGCAAAACTTACTACTAATAGTAGGCTAGTCATCATACTTCAGAATATACTCAAGAAAAATATAGTAACAAAGTCGTACGTGCGCGCGAACGACTTACTTGTTAGCCTGAAGAAGAACAGAAAGCCGCGCAGGCTTGATGCAGTGCAGAACGTAGATGACGAAGTGCAGGAGCGGTCGCGCAAATGCGCTGCCCAGAAATCTTATTGGCGCCCCGTGCAGGTACTCTCTGCGGCAATGGTTCGGAGATAGCCGGTCTCCCTCCTTCCAGGTGCATGCCGAGAAGAAAGGTTGGTGAAGCCCAGACGGCGCAGTACAACAGCACAAGTTGGCAGAAGTGAGAGATGCTGGCAGTGAGAGATTCAAACCTCTATACCTTGGACGTCTCCAGGTATATAAAGATATGCAACTTACTCTCTAGTAACTGCCCCATTGAACTGAAATAATTCACTGTTAACTACTCGCTGCCCAATAATTCACTGGTAACTGATAATATTTAACCAGTGATTTACCCACTGGTAACTGCCTATCATCAAAACCCAATTAAGCCTCAAATTCAAAAGTTTGAATCTCATTCAAACAGAGAGAGTGAGGTGCAGGGTTCAGCAAAAATAAAGATGGACTTGGTCTGCAATCTCATTCAAACAGAGAGAGTGATGAGAACCAAACTGATTTGGCTCTTTCTCTGATGGGTAGAGCCCCAGTCATTTTTGATGGGCTAGCCCTCGGGTTGAAACCCTTTTTCAATCCCTTACCAACCCAGACCCTGTGCATTTGGAAGTAAAGCCCAGCCTAGCCCGACCCTACCATCTTACATACAGTACGGCCCATTTAGAAAGCCTGATGCCAGCCCATCAAAGAGCCCAGGCCCCTAAAGCCCAAACAAAAATGGCTCATTACCAGACCTACATCCAGCCACATCACCCCTATTGTTCACAAAACTTGGATGAAAATTGAGTTTGATAAATATTCCCTCATTTGCATTGTATTCTAATTCTTTTAGGCTATACAATGTTTCACCTTGATTTGTTGAAATATTACAACCAACAAATTGATTTCTACAGATTTCTGCTGCTACGAGCGGGGTATCCATCTCATCATACTAATGTCAAGGTGAAAACAATAGGATAGCATATCTTCCCATGATGATCATGCAACTACAGCTTAATTATCACCGACACGTACCATCAATGAGAACGGTCTATCACTGTTAAATTCACACTGCATAAAACTTGTCAAATAAAATCTAAACAGGATAATAGTACATGCTATGGCATTTTGCGTCCTTAATGGATAGACACGAATGCCAGTAACATCTGCCTGTGGCCGGCCAAAAGAAGTCATAGCGATGTGAACATCAATGATAACAATGTATTGGGTCGTGAAAGGAACTATCCAACTGTGTCTAGGATCCTTATGCATTATAGTTGTTGGAAATGTGAGCAATATTTTTATTCTAAATTTTATGATGAGATAAATATAATAGACAGTGATGCAAAACTTACTACTAACAGCAGGCTAGTCATCATACTTCAAAATATACTCAACAAAAAATAGTAACAAAGTCATACGTGCGCGCGAACGACTTACTTGTTAGCCTAAAGAAGAACAGGAAGCCGCGCAGGCTTGACGCAGTGCAGAACGTAGATGACGCAGTGCAGGAGCGGTCGCGCAAATGCGCTGCCCAGAAACCTTATTGCCGCCCCGTGCAGGTACTCTCTGCGGCAATGGTTCGGAGACAGCCGCTCTCCCTCCTTCCAAGTGCACGACGAGAAGAAAGGTTGGCGAAGTCCAGACGGCGCAGTACAACAACACAAGTTGGCAGAAGTGAGAGATGCTGGAAGTGAGATATTCTAACCTCTATACCTTGGATGTCTCCAGGTATATAAAGATATGCAACTTACTCTCAAGTAACTGCTCCATTGAACTGAAATAATTCACTAGTAACTGATAATATTTAACTAGTGATTTACCCACTGGTCACTGCCTGTCATCAAATTTCAATTAAGCCTCAAATTCAAAAGTTTGAATCTCATTCAAACAGAGAGAGTGAGGTGCAGGGTTCAGCAAAAATAAAGAATGACTTGGTCTGCCATCTCATTAAAACAGAGAGAGTGACGAGAAGCAAATTGTTTTACCTCTTTCTCTAATGGGTAGAGCCCCAGTCATTTTTGGCGGGCTAGCCCTCGGGTTGAAACCCTTTTCCAATCCATTTACCAACCCAGACCCTGTGCATTTGGATGTAAAGCCCAGCCTAGCCCTACCCTACCATCTTACATACGGCCCATTTAAAAAGCCCGATGCGAGCCCATCAAAGAGCCCAGGCCCCTAAAGCCCAAACAAAAATGGCTCATTACCAGACGTACATCCAGCCACATCACCCTATTGTTCACAAAATTTGGATGAAAATTGAGTATCATAAATATTCCCTCATTTGCTTTGTATTCTAATTCTTCTAGGCTATACAATGTTTTCACCTTGATTTGTTGAAATATTACAACCAACAAATTGATTTCTACAAATTTCTGCTACTACGAGCGGGGTATCCTTCTCATCATACAAGATGTTAGCTAAAACAATAGGACAGCATATCTTCCCTTGATGATCATGCAACTGCAGTTTAATTATCACCGACACGTACCATCAATGAGAACGGCCTATCACTGTAAAATTAAAACTGCATAAAACTTGTCAAATAAAATCTAAACAGGATAATTGTACTTGCTATGGCATTTTGCGTCCTTAACGCATCGCCGACACACGGGGAGGCCCGCCCCACACGCGTTCCCGGGGGCTTTTCGACCCGCCTTTGTCGAGGAGTCGGGACACATGCCGAAGCTTACTTGGGGCGTCGTGCACCGTCAGGGGCCACCTCAGGGGAGGCGTGCACGCGCGTGCGACCAGGCGATGGGTGCCGTACGCGTCGTCCCGACGGTGCGGGACACGTGGCCAGGCGGGATAGGTGCGTCGTGTGCATACCTGACCGCGGTGCCTCGTCTTTCACCGGCTGATCTTCCACCGGTTGAACTTCCGCCGGCATAGCTGTTCTCCCCGCTGGTGGGGAGGTGGGTATATATGTGCCACTATCGCAGCATCACCCTTCTGCATCCCTGGCTGTTCGCTTTGTTGCTCCCTGCTTGGGCGGGCCGCATTCCTGCATGTAATGGCAAGGTTTGACCAGTTCTCACAAGTAGGCCTCGTTGAGTTCATCCGCGTTCTTTGATCACGTCAATTGGCGCTACTATTAGGGAATGTTGATGGATTGAAGGTGGCCTATTTATGGGAACAAGTCAAAACTTGTCGTGAGTCAGCCTTTGCGTCCCCTGATTGCGGGGAACGCAGACGGCTAGATCTCCATAGGTTGGGGTTGTGAGGTTGCGCGCGGACTTCGAAGCCAGGCTGGCGGTCGGCACTGCTCCACAAGTTCAATCGGAGCCGACTCCGGAGTCTTCATGCGGGCTGGGGATCGGGGGCCCACATTGCATCCTACGGCTCGAGGACGGTCCTGTGCTTGGTCCTCAAGCTCGCCGCGTAGACTTGTGAAGGCACAGCGAGGTGCCTCTTTGCGGGGACGGAGCCGAAGTTGGAGCCGGAGTCGCTTTGCGGAGGTGGAATCCACGCCGAAGTTGAAGTCGAGGTTGACTGGTTAATGGACCGCCGATGTTACATTGATGGCCCCGAGAATCGTGCCGTGACATGCGTCATCTTTTGCATATATTTAGTCATCATTTTACCCTTATATTCTTCGCATTTTGGGACCATTTATTATCATTTATAAGTTTTCTATAATTAATTGCTCAATTTGGATCATTTTACATTTTTGTGCTTTTTCCGTAGGCCGGCGCGATCGAGGCGCATAAACGACAAGTTTGGACTTTCAGGACTGCTCCGTACAGATGTACACGTCGTCACGGATGTGTAGGATCAAACCGCGATGAAATCGGAGTTTCCAAGGGCCAGAGAAGAAGAAATGAAATGGGAGAGGACCTATTCGCAATTCCTGAAAACCTGGAGGGCCAAATCGCAAAATGCCGAAAACCCCAATCCCCTCAAAAACCCTAGCCGCCGCCTGTGGGAAAATTGAGCCCGGTTTATTCTTCTCTCCCCTTACCCCAAGTTTGCTTCCCCACCTCCTTCTCCACATCCGGCCGCCGGCGAGCGCCGGGCCGCAGCTCGCCGGTACGCCTCCGCCGCTCCCCACCGCACCTCCACCACCATCCGTGCGCCGCCAATTCCCATCCGCGCCGCCTTCTTGCTCTCACTCCACATCCGCGCCTTCTCACCTCGCTGCTCCAAATCCTTTGGGCCGCCCCACTTCTCAACCCATCTTCTCCGTCGGCGCATCCTCCTTCTCCACCCCGCGCCCCCATTACCGTCTACTCCGGTGCGCCCGTTGCTCCTCTCCGGCCACTACCGTCTCTCCTCCACCGCGCCTCTCTTCCGGCCACCATCTACTTCATCCCTCCGCATCCGGCCGCCCCTGTGCCCTCACTACCTCGGCACCGCCATCTTCATCAACTCTCCCCTCTGCGCCGCCTACTCCCGTGCTCGCCACCTCTCTCCACCACCAAATCACCGCCACTCCTCTTCTTTGTGCCGACCGCTGTGTAACATCCTATTTTTTAGGGCCTTTTTGAAGCTTTTAAAATAAAATTCACCATTTGTATTTTTCTGGAAATAATTAAAGCTTAATTGGAATTTTTATTAATTAAAAGGGTTTAATATGATTAAGTTAAACATTAACATTTGCCAAAAATATGTTATTTGAGTTCCTGGAGTCTCAAGGAATTTTTGTGAATTTTCTGGGTTTTGTCTGGATTTATTTGCTATTTTCTAGAGCTCAAAAAGTATTACTTGAATTTCTGGAAAAGGAAAATCCCAAAAATCCCTAAACCGGCCGGTGGGCCGAAACCCACCAAGCCGGCCTGGTCCAGCCGCCTTCGGCCCAAGCCGGCCTGCCCCGCCCCCTTGACACGCGTCGCCCATCCGCTCCGCCCGCCTCGGCCGCAACCCATCCTGGCTGACCGCCGCTCCGTGCCACTGACGGGTGGGGCCCGCCTGTCAGGCGTCGTCTCCGCCCGGGATTCCGTCCCCGTCTCCGAGCGGGACTCCGCCGCCACTTGCCTTATCCGCCGCCACCCCGCGCATAACCGACCTGGACTCCGCCGCCGGGTTCGTCCTGGACACCTCGGGACCCGGGTATAAAAGGGGCCCGACCCCCGGGGTTCTCCTCGCCCCACAGCCGCCGCCTTCGCCGTGCTAGCCACCGTGCGCCGTCGCCCTCGCCACGGGAGTTCGACGTCACCGTCTTCGCCGCCGTCGTCTACCGTCTGCGCCGCCGTCGTCTGCCACCGCCAGTGAGCCCCGCCGCCATCCCGTCGCCGTCCCGAGTCACTGCCGACCAAGACCGCCGCCGCCCGGTCGCCCCGCCGCTCGCCGCCTCGCCTCGGCCCGCGCCCGCGTCGTCTCACACCCCACGCTCCGCATGCGTCAGCGCTGATGCCAGCCGCCATGCCGCTTCGCCTTCCCGTGCGCCTGGTCCGCCGTGCGCCAAGCCGCTGCCATGTGGGCCCCCCGGTCAGCATGGACCATAGACCGAAGCCACGCCAGCCAGCCACGCAAGATGGGCCACGTCAGCCCTAGGCCGACGGGTCATGCCACGTCAGCACCCGAGGCCTCAAATGCCACGTCAGCATGCCACGTCACCTTGCCTCGTCAGCATGCCACATCAGCCAAACTTGCACACGTGTCAGCCACGTCAGCCGCCACCTCAGCCCTAGCCACCACGCCAGCAGCCCGGTCGCCCCTTGCACTGTTTCATGCGCTGGGTTCACCGTAGACCTGACATTCCATGCACCGGGTCTACAGCACAGTGCAATTTCCGATTTTCTAGCCTTTTCCCAAATTAGATTTTTCAAGAGCCCGTTCTCCCTCATACGAACTCCGATTGACCCGATTCTTTTTCCTAAATTCATCTAAAATTGATGTCTATCTTTTGGTTCAGGTTTGGAAGTTTTTGGAGTTCATTTGAATTTTATTTTATTTTATTTTGTTTTTCGATTTGCTTTCTCTCTCGTTAGATCACGCATTCGAAGGAGCTGAAGTTGGATTCGAAGATCAAGAGCCGTCAACTGAGCAAGGCCAAGGCAAGTCGTGTCCTTTGATCATGTTGAACCCAGTTTTCAAATCTATTATGTATTACTTTATTTTAAATTATCATGCATCGCTACTTTATTATAAAACCCTTGTATTGGTAGTTAATGACCTAATTGATTATTTCCTCCTTGATAATTTGAATACCATGATTCTATTATCACCATAGGATGGGTAATTATTTAGTGATATAATATTAGTTGTCACATGGGTTGTACGCTTAATTTGCTTAGCCATGCTTATTATTCGTACGTTGGGTCTATCATCACATGTGTAAATTAATTTTGACTTAATGATATACTGGAACGTGGTGGTCAACCACAGTTATAAAATTTGAGTACCATGACATGGGTAGTGTCATTGGTGTTGGTTATACAAACTTGGTTTTCACTCGGGCAAATGATCGTGCAGTAAAGGGGGTGCAGGTTGCTCATGGGATGTGGATGTTTTGCCTGGGTAATACTTAAGGACTTAACTTTGTGCGCCATTGATCTGAGCTTTACCGCGCAAACCACATGTCTAGTATGGGATAGACCTGGCATAATAATTTGTGAAGTCTCAACTTTGGTTTCGCTACTGATGTTGTTAGGCGCAAGGGGGGGCAATTACCGACTAGGGGGGTACCCTACTCGACGGCGAAACCTTAGCTAGTGGGATCGGGTTGAGATGGATCATTGTAAAAGCCTTGTTGTGATTATCTTTAACGTGAGGATTATCACATCGTGTGGGCACAGTTGTGCAACCTCTGCAGAGTGTAAAACTATTCGAATAGCCGCGTCCTCGGTCATGGACAATGCTCGGTGATTTCACACGAGGGGTAGAGTTTTCATGAAATCCTGGTGGGATGAGTTGGGAAGTGGATGGTCAGTTCACTTGTGGTTACATTCAATTCCTTTGATTATTTATTTAATGTCTTTTGTTAAATTTGTTTTTCAATCTATTTATCGTATTTACTTTAAATGGTTGCTTTATGCAAAATTAACCTTTCAGCCATCCTTTGTTAAGCCTTGCATACTATATTGCATCTTTGTTACAAACGACTTGCTGAGTACTCTATGTACTCACGGCTTCATCCATATTTGCTCAGTTGAGGAGGAAGGACCAGATCAGCAGGAGCTACTGGAAGGAGGATATTTCGAAGACTTCGCGGATTAGGACTTCGCTCCCCAGTCGATTGCCTGTGGGCATGTCGAGTGGATCATGAGTTTATTTTGTTTTCCACTGCTAGTTTCTTCAAGCCCTTCAAGCTATTAATTGTAAGCTTGGCCATAAGGCCGTACTCTGATATTTATCAATATAATTTGGATTTTCCTTAGAATATCGTGATGTGGATGATATTTATCTTTGTCTATACTGTGTGCACTAACGTGATCCTGGACTAGTGCAGAGTACACAGGAGAGTCCAGATTTGCATATTCGGGTCTCGACAGAGATGGTATCAGAGCCATATCGACTGTAGGACGAAGCCCTAGATAGCCTTGTTGCCATATCAAAACTCAAAAGCTTATTTTCTAAAGACAAAACCACTAAACTTGATATCTAGTAATTTCTCTACTCTCTTCCCTCGTTCTTAAGGTTTCTCACTTCTCGTCTAAACTTCTGCCCAAATTATTGTTTAAAACTGACTTCTATCTCCTATTACCCTATAGATGTCGCAGAGATTCTTCAGCCAGGCAGGAGGTTGGAGGAGACTTCTACGAGTCCTATTACAAAGCCTTGGATTCAAGAGAGCACCAATCTATAGCACCATCGATGAAGGAGCGAGAAAGCCACGTATGGGGTACGTCACTTGGCTATACTTCACCACCAAGTTCGGCGGTCAAGTTGTACACCATAGCTACAAGCACATGAGCGCTTGCGGAGAGAAGTCAGCACAAGGAGCTGCACACAAGGCCGTTCGTCGCCTTTGCAAAATGTACAAGCTCAGCATCGCCAAGCTCGTTCGGAAGTATAAGGAGCAATACGTGCTGGAGGAGTATTCACCGCAGACCCCAACACCCCTGCCTTCGCCTTCATCATCTAGCTCGGTGGAGGGACCACTCATGCCGGAGGATGGTCAAGAGAATTTCCAACACAACACGCCAGTAGGAGTTCGTGCACTGCAAGTCCGCAACAGAAGAGTGGTCTACAGCGACTTCGAGGAAGAAGCGCACACGCCGTACCTTACAGGACCTGAGTGGGAGCCGGAAGAGTAGACCGTAGAAAAGGATAGTGTCGGTTAAGAAGTGGGGTTTTATTCGTGTTTGATTGTGATGTGAGCTGCAGTTTTGCCCTCAAAAGCAATATGTTGCAGTCATGTCAAACCTTTTTATTGGAGCAATTTATTTGGTTCTTTTCTTAGCTTTTCGGCTAAGTGATTGCTTAGTTTAGGGTTGCCATGAGAATATAGACGAACTTACCACTTGTCTCTGCTTTTCCCTCTTACCTGGTAAGCCTTCTGAAGCCAGTTCTCAAGCAAGCGAGCTTTCTTTTCAGAGCAGAATAGAATGGTTGATACCCGGAACTCCGCAAGACGCAGTCAAATGAGTCAGGAACCAGAAGGCAGTAATGGTAATCAAGCAAGCCAAGAGCAGCATGCTACTCCGGCTGGTCTAGATCCGACCTTGAGTCAGTTCATGGCTGCCCAGACCCAATTGATGAATACCATGATGCAGAACATGAACGCTATGATGAATCGACAAAATCAGGAAATGGCAATGCCTCCACCGGTTCGTCAGCAGTCTAAGTTTGCAGAGTTTATGAGGACAAGGCCACCCACCTATTCACGGTCTTCTGAGCCTTTGGAAGCCGATGATTGGATGCGCTCAGTGGAAAGGAAGCTTAACCTTGCCCAGTGTTCGGATCGCGAGAAGGTGTTGTATGCAGCTCATCAGCTAGAAGGAGCTGCAGCGGAGTGGTGGGAAAACTATTGTGCCGCCCATGAGGACCAGGATAGCATCACTTGGGCTGAGTTCGCAGAAGCCTTTCGTCATGCCCATATCCTGGATGGGGTGATCGAAATGAAGAAGGAAGAATTTTGGGAGTTGCAGCAGAAGAACATGACCGTGAGTGAATATCTCAATAAGTTCACCCAGCTAGCCCGCTATGCTCCAGAGGACGTTGCCACAGATGATGCCCGCCAGAAGAGGTTCAAGAGAGGGTTGAACCCTGGCCTGAAAGTTCAAGTAGTGGGAAATGATTATGCCAGTTTCCAAAATATGGTGGACAAAGCAATGCTCATTGAGGAGAGTCGTCGTGAGTTGGAAGAATCTCGCAAGCGGAGAATGATGTAGCAGGGATCGCAGATTTACCAGGCTCAGAGAACCCGCTTTGGCACCTTTCAGCCAGCTCGTGTCCCTCAGCAGTCGGGATTCAAAACACCTACACCAGCTCCTCGCCAGTTCTCGTCAGGATCAAAGCCCATTCCAGTGGGAAGTCAGCAACAGAGGATTACCAAGCCCATGACGGCAGTTACTTGTTTCAAATGCCATGAAACGGGACATTATGCCAACAAATGCCCGTAGAATCCAGCTTTGACACCAGTCCGTTTCAAGTTGGGAGCCACACCAGATCGGACCCCTGCAGCAGGGTCAGGACGCGGAGCACCCCAAGGATCCAACCAACCCAAAAGAGGATCGCAGACTGTGATGCGCGGCCAGGTGAACCATGTCACCATGTAAGAAGCTCAAGCAGCGCCAGATGTGGTGATCGGTAAGTTTCTAGTAAATTCAGCTCCTGCCACAATTTTATTTGATTCTGGAGCCTCGCATTCGTTTGTTTCCCGAAGCTTTGCCTTAAAACATAAGTTGAAAATAGTTGCTCTTGGTTCTATTTTACTGGTTCAATCCTTGGGCTCTGAGATGAGTACAAACCTAGGATGCCCTGAAGTTAGGATAGCCATCCAAGGAGTAGAGTTCTCCGCTGACTTGGTTGTGCTGAACATCCAATCATTGGATGTAATTTTGGGTATGGATTGGCTCAAGAAGCATCAAGCAGTGTTGGATTGTGGAAGCCGAGCTGTCACCTTGGTCAGTTCAGATGGAAGCAAAGTTAGATTTGAAGCCAGCATGAAGCCGCCAGAAAAAGTAATGGTATGTCAAAGTAAGGGGGTCATGCTAGAAGAGGTGCCAGTTGCCAGAGAATAACCGGATGTTTTCCCCGACGATCTCCCTGGGATGCCTCCAGATAGAGAAGTGGAGTTCGCCATTGAGTTAGCACCGGGTACATCACCTATTTTCAAGAGACCTTACCGAATGCCCGCCAACGAGTTAGCAGAGTTGAAGAAGCAAATACAAGAATTGTTGGATAAAGGCTATGTCAGGCCTAGTACCTCTCCGTGGGGAGCACCAGTATTGTTCGTCAAAAAGAAAGATGGCAGCCAGCATATGTGTGTGGATTACCGAGCTCTCAATGAAGTTACCATCAAGAACAAATACCCCTTGCCCAGAATTGATGACTTGTTCGATCAACTAAAAGGAGCTGGAGTGTTCTCTAAGATTGATTTGAGATTAGGGTATCATCAAATGAAGATTCGTCCGGAGGATATACCCAAGACAGCATTTTCAACTCGTTATGGTTTGTACAAGTTCACCGTGATGTCCTTTGGTTTAACCAATGCCCCAGCATACTTTATGTATCTGATGAACAAGGTGTTCATGGATTACTTGGATAAGTTTGTTGTTGTATTTATCGATGATATACTGATCTACTCCAAGGATGAGAAGGAGCATGAAGAGCATTTGAGGATGGTACTGCAAAGATTGTGGAAACATAAGTTGTATGCAAAGTTCAGCAAGTGTGAATTTTGGATGAAGGAAGTTGCATTTTTGGGTCATGTATTGACAGCAGAAGGAGTGGCCGTGGACTCAGGGAAAGTGAAGGATGTGCTTATTGGAATGCACCCACGTCAGTGACTCAGGTCAGAAGCTTCCTGGGAATGGCGGGTTACTACCGCCGATTTATTGAAGGATTTTCCAGCATAGCGTGACCGCTACTCAGCTATTGAAGAAGGAAAAGAAGTTTGAATGGACGCCAGAATGCGAGAAGAGTTTCCGGAAGTTAAAAGAGAGTCTAACAACATCGCCAGTCTTAATTTTGCCAGACATTAAGAAGGACTTTGAGATCTACTGTGATGCATCCCGCAAAGGTTTGGGGTGTGTATTGATGCAAGACAAGAGAGTGGTGGCTTATGCATCACGCCAGTTGAGGCCACACGAAGAGAATTACCCTACGCATGATTTGGAATTGGCAGTAGTTGTGCATGCCCTGAAAATATGGCGTCACTACCTAATGGGTAACCGATGTGAGATTTACACAGATCATAAGAGCCTGAAGTATATTTTTACGTAATCGGATCTCAACCTAAGGCAAAGAAGATGGTTGGAATTAATAAAGGATTACGATATCGGAATCCATTATCACCCCGGGAAAGCCAATGTGGTGGCAGATGCGTTGAGCAGAAAAGTGTATTGCAATACAGTAATGGTCAGGGAAAGCCAACCAGCGTTACACAAGGAATTCCAAAAGCTCAGTTTGGAGTTGGTTGAGGAAGGGATGTTAACCGCTTTGGACTTGCAGCCAACCCTAGATAGTCAGATCCATCAAGCACAGCCAGAGGATGAAAATCTCCAGCGAATCAAGGTTGGACTGAAAGAAGGCAAAGCATCAGGCTTTGTGGAGGATGATCAGGGTGTCATCTGGTACAAAACGTGTTTGTGCGTACCCAATAAGGGGGAGTTGAAGCAGTTGTTGCTTAAGGAGGCACACGAGTCATTATATTCAATTCATCCAGGCAGTACCAAGATGTATCAGGATATTAAAGACAAATACTGGTGGCTAGGTATGAAGCGTGAGATAGCAGAGTATGTGGCACTTTGCGATGTGTGCCAACGAGTGAAAGCTGAACACCAAAGACCAGCAGGTTTGCTGCAACCCATGAAAATTCCCGAGTGGAAGTGGAAGACGTGGGAATGGACTTTATTACGGGATTACCCAAGACCAGGGAAGGTTACGACTCGATATGGGTAATCGTGGATCGATTGACGAAGGTCGCTCACTTTCTGCCGGTCAAGACAACCTATTCCGGTGACAAGTTGGCTGAGTTGTACATGTCCAAGATTGTGAGTCTCCATGGAGTACCTAAGAGAATAGTATCGGATCATGGGTCGCAGTTCACTTCACGATTTTGGAGTAGTTTCCATGAAGCGATGGGTACTCATTTGAACTTCAGTACAGCATATCACCCGCAAACCGATGGTCAGACAGAGCGTGTGAATCAAATCTTGGAGGATATGTTAAGAGCATGTGTCTTGGATCACGGAGCCAAGTGGGACAGTTGTTTGCTCTTTGCAGAGTTTTCCTACAACAACAGTTACTAGGCCAGTTTGCAGATGTCACCGCTTGAAGCTCTGTATGGCAGGAAATGTAGAACCCCTCTCAATTGGAAAGAGACAGGTGAGAGACAAATATTTGGCCCAGAATGTCTACAAGAAGTGGAAGATAAAGTGTGTTTGATTCAAGAAAGGTTAAAGGCAACCCAGGCCAGACAAAAGAGTTATGCTGATACTCGTCGAAGGGATTTGAGCTTTGAGCCCAATGATTATGTGTATCTCAGAATCACACCCTTCAAAGGTGTTAAGAGATTTCAAATGAAGGGAAAGCTAGCACCAAGGTACGTGGGGCCATTCAAGATTTTGAAGCGCAAAGGAGAAGTCGCCTATCAGCTGGAGCTACCTGAGAACTTGAGCGGGATACACGATGTTTTTCATGTATCTCAGCTAAAGAAGTATTTAAGAGTGCCAGAGGAGGCAGTGCCAGTGGAGGCTGTGGATCTTCAGGAGAATTTGTCTTATAAAGAGCATCCTATCAAAATTTGGGAAGTGGCACAGCGTGTAACCAGAAGCAGGGTCGTTCGTTTCTGCAAAGTCCAGTGGAGCAATCATTCAGAGGAAGAAGCAACCTGGGAGAGCGAGAAGGATCTCAGAGCGGAGTTCCCAAACCTATTCCTTAGAGAGCCAGAATCTCGGGGTTGAGATTCCGTTTAAGGGGGGAGGTTTGTAACATCCTGTTTTTTTAGAGCCTTTTTGAAGCTTTTAAAATAAAGTTCACCATTTGTATTTTTCTGGAAATAATTAAAGCTTAATTGGAATTTTTATTAATTAAAAGGTTTAATATGATTAAGTTAAACATTAACATTTGCCAAAAATATGTTATTTGAGTTCCTGGAGTCTCAAGGAATTTTTGTGAATTTTCTGGGTTTTTTCTGGATTTATTTGCTATTTTCTAGAGCTCAAAAAGTATTACTTGAATTTCTGGAAAAGGAAAATCCCAAAAATCCCTAAAGACGTGCTTAAGTCGTTTATTTTTCGCTTCGATCGGTTTGGACTTTGAGTGTTTCTTCTGATGGTATTGTATGGTTACAATATTTTGAGCGGTGCTATGTGATTTGTTTCTTGTCTGTGATAGCTGCAGGACGTCGAGGTGGAGTCGTGGCGAGGCACGGGATGACCGGACTAGGCGCGGGCGGTGCCGAGGTCAGAACGGTCGAGGTGTGCTGAAGACGGCGAGGACTCGAGGTGGCTGCGTGGCTTGGAGGGCAAGGAATGAGGAAGCTTCCTGGAAGGTGCGCAAGGGGCATTTTGGTGAATACGCAAAGCTGCACTAAAGGAAGTGGATAGGGGATAAAGCGCCATGAGTTGTTGAGAGCTAATGGGTAAAGTGTGTTGTAAACCCATTAGTGGAGGCTATAAATAGAGGATGCTCTCTAGTGGAGAAAATTGAGAGAGTGGGTGTAAGAGTTAGGGTTTTATTTGGTTCTCTCCATGCATTGAAAATGAGAGTTTTAGTGCTTTGGCTCTCCATGTGTGTGTTTTAGAGAGATGGCTTGAGAGAGTGTAGGGGTGAGTTTGTCTCCTGTGCGTGTGTGCTTTGAGCTCTTGATTTTCAAGCATGTATGGGGACTTAGTTAGTGTGAGATTGAGAGAGATATGAGCTGAGATCAACTCTTTGTAATCGTGTATCTCTCTGTATCAATTTATGAGAGCTGTTCTTACTCTCTGTCTATTCTATGTTATGTTTTCTTTTTTTTCTTGTATGCTCTGTTCTTGATTTTCTGGAGTGAATTTTTGATTTTGCTAGCAGACTTCAAGTCCTTCGGTTCAGATGGTTTCTATTCCCTTCTATTCTCTTAGTCTCATGTAGATCATTTCTTGGTTGGGTTGGCTTTTTTTTCTTTCACTGCTACGGATTGTTTTTGGCCAAGAATTATTGATCCGTTTCAGATTTTTGTCAGAAAGTCTCTGTGGTGAGTGATCTCTACGGTTCAATTTTTGGCCAAGAATCATTTCCTGCAGTCTTGGTTGTTGACAGCCTTCTTCTAGCTATTTCTTTTGGTTGGTCGACTCCCTCCTTTTATTGCTTGAATATCTTAATTATTGCATGAAGGCTTGGGCAGGACACGTTACTTTGCTGCAGCTCCTGTTCTTATATTTTATTCGGTTTGCTGCTGTCTTTAAGAGCTCTCGGCAGCTATTTGAGTATGCATCTTCCTCTTTTATTTTCTGGACTGCTACTACCGAAGGCCATTCAGTTTTTACTGATTTGATTCAGACAAGACAGCTTTAGGACATCAGTAGTACCTGCTCTTTGAGCTTTTCTTTTCGGCTATTTTCAATCCAAGTAGTACTAGCTCTTTTTGTTGGCAGCAATGCTCCCTTTGGCAATCTCTTTTGCTTTCATTTCTTGGCAGCAGGTGCAGCTAGTTTGATCTTCTTTTGTGCTTTAGGCATGAGCTGCAATCTTGGTCTTCTTTTGGTCTTTTGTTCTCCTGCTGTGACAGCAATTTCCACTGTTTCCTTTGCCGTGGCAAGACTTCTCTGTTTGTGTTCTCTACCGTGACAGTGTTTTCTGCTGTTTTCCTGCCGTGGTATTGTTTTGAGCTGTTACTCTGCCGTGGCAATATTTTACTGCAGTTTCTTTGCCGATCTGCTTTCTCTAGTCAGCCTCCTTGTCTTATGATTTGATGTTTCGGTCTCCGGTGAACTTTCATTTTATTTCTTCATAGCATCAATTGCTATCGGAGAAAGTTTTAAGTGGGTACTTTTGGGGGTCGATTTTTATGGGCACCATCCACCCCCCCTCTGTTGCCGTTACCGGTCCAACAGCGATTTCATACGCCAAGGCGCTCGTAGCGGTGGCGCGGCGAGCGACCGCAGAGGCGGCACAGCGAGCGGCCGCGGAGGAGCAGGACGGCCTGCTCCAGCAAATCACTGCGCTGGAAGAGGAGAAAGGCCGCCTTACTGCGTCTCTCGAGGAACAGGACCGGACTCTGGGTGACGCCTCGGTGGCGGCGTGGGATGACATGCTAGCTCTGGAAGGCGCCCTCGAAGACCTTGTCGCCGAAGCACCCCCTCGCTCCTTCGGCCCTGAAGAGCTATCCCGGACACTTCGTTGAATCACGGAGGCTTCCAACGTTGCTCTCGGCGCCAACAAATCCTTCGGCAACCACTGCTCCTTCGTGACCTCAAGCCTAGCCTTCGCACTGCTTCATCACCGAGGCTGCCGGCATGTCGACGGGCTGGCTGACCCCGAGCTCGAGATGCCTGTCGGAGCCAGGGTGATGTCAGGCACCACGCCCTCCATTCGTCTGGCTGTCCGGGCCTTCCATGAAAGGATTTGGGACTACATCAGGGAAGCCGCGGCGAAGCTAGAGCTGCGACGGACCTTGCACGGTGAAGGGTACTTCGGCCAATGGCTCGACGAAGTTCCTTGGCGCGGAGGAGGCAACGCCGCTGCTGCGGGGCGTGGGACGAACCCACAGGTGTGATGCCTGGGTTCTGGTGTGTAGGCGTGCGTTTCCATGTATGCACCCCCCTTTTTATGAATATAGTCGAAGCTGTCCCGGTGTTCTGATCGCACGTATCGCTGTGCTCTGGGCAGCTACTTGATAGGGACCGGCCGCTTGTTTCTAACCTCGTGACCCGACGACGCCTTCGGCGCTAGCGGCGGGCCGAAGAATCGCTGGACTTCTGGGTGGCCTGGGCCTCCTCGGGCGAGGCTTCAGCGCGAGCCTATGTTAAGGAGGAGCCGGCCGAGTAGCGGCTCTGAACATCTGAGGGTGTTTGTACAATTGGTCCTTATCGAACCCCTTTGTAGACATCTTCTGACGAATGCAAAAAAGACTTTGGTTGGATTGGTTGCAGTACGTGTCCCGTCGCTTTTCACGATCGCGCTTGCCTCCGGTGGACTCGTAGGGCCTGCTTCGCAAATGCCTACACGCTAGGTAGACCTTCACGCACTCCGTTCGTGACCCTTCGAGGAGGTGACAGCGGAGCTGGCGCCTAGCCGAAGTAGGCCCTCGAGTGCTCCGTCCCCTATCCCTCGAAGTGGTGGTAGCGGGGTTGGCGCCTAGCCGAAGTAGATGCTCGAGCGCTACGTCCCCTACCCCTCGAAGTGGTGGCAGCGGAGCTGGCGTCTAGCCGAAGCAGACACTCAAGCGCTCCGTCCCCTACCCCTCGAGGTGGCGGCAATGGAGCTGGCGCCTAGGCAAAGTAGACGCTCGAGCGCTCCATCCCCTACCCTTTGAGATGGTGGCAGCGGGGCTGGCGCCTAGCCGAAGTAGACACTCGAGTGCTCCATCCCCTACCCCTCGAAGTGGCGGTAGTGGAGCTGGCGCCTAGCCGAAGTAGAGGCTCGAGCGCTCCGTCCCCTACCTCTCGAAGTGGTGGCAGCGGAGCTGGCGCCTAGTCAAAGTAGACGATCGAGCACTCTGTCCCCTGCCTCTCGAAGTGGCGGTAGCGGAGCTGGCGCCTAGCCGAAGTAGACGCTCGAGTGCTCCGTCCCCTAACCCTCGAGGTGACAGCAGCGGGGCTGGCGCCTAGCCGAAGTAGACGCTCGAGCGCTCCATCCCCTACCTCTCAAAGTGGTGGCAGCGGCGCTGGCACCTACCTCATCCCCACCTTATCTATACTCCGAGGAGTACGCGTAGGGACAACATCCAGGTGTGAGCGGGAACATCTGCGTCTTGTTTGTACTCCGTAGAGTGTGCGGGGACAACATCCACGTGTGCGCGGGAACATCCGCGTCCTGTTTATACTCCGTAGAGTGCGTGGGAACAACATCCATGTCTCATTTATACTCCGAAGAGTACGCATAGGGACAACATCCATACGTGCGTGGGACATCCGCGTCTTGTTTATACTCCATAGAGTGCGCAGGGACAACATCCGTGTCTTATTTATACTCCGTAGAGTGCGTGGGAACAACATCCACGTCTCATTTATACTCCAACGAGTACGCATATGGACAACATCCACGCGTGCACGGGAACATCCACGTCTTGTTTATACTCCGTAGAGTGCGCAGGGACAACATCCGCGTCTTATTTATACTCCGTAGAGTGCATGGGGACAACATCCACGTCTCATTTATACTCCGAAGAGTACGCATAGGGACAACATCCACGTGTGCACCGGAACATTCGCGTCTTGTTTATACTCCGTAGAGTGTGCAGGGACAACATCCGTAGAGTGCGCGCGTCTTTGTTTATACTCACAGAGAGTGCGCGTGTTACCGCGTGTCTTTGTTTATACTCCGTAGAGTGCACGTGTCCTGCGGGCTACCGCGCGTCTTTGTTTATACTCACGAAGAGTGCGCGCGTTACTGCGCGTCTTTGTTTATACTCTGTAGAGTGCACACGGAGGCAAGCCTCCGTGCGTCCTTGCCCAAAATAAGACAAGTTTCACAAACGGTGAACTTTATTGATCTCCCGTTTGTGTGGGTGAGCGGTTACAAAAGACAGGGTACTGACCACAAGCCGCTCGAGGGTGGGGACAGCATCGACTGCTGTTGCCCAGGTGGTGAGGTAGGGCACGCGGGGAGCCTCTTGTGCCGGAGTGACCCAAGTGGGAGCCCTGGGGGCTGTCGTGTCGACTTCATGAATCCCGGTGAGCCTCGCGATGCGGGCTTCGGGCACCAAGCTCAATGCTCTAGGCTACATCTTGGTCGCCGTGGGTGGTGATGATACCTCGCGGGCCCGGAAGCTTCATGCATAGAAAGCCGTGATGCGAGACTGCGCCGAAGGAATTGAGGGCTGGCCGCCCCGAGATGGTGTTGTAAGGGTACAGAATATCGACGACATCGAAGGTGACGTCTTCGCTCCTCACATTATCGTCCTGGCCGAAGGAGACCTGCAGGCATATCTGGCCCAACACCCTCAGCGGTTGACCTCCGAAGCCCTATAATGGGATCCCTGAGGGGCCTAAGCGGCTTCGAGGGATCCTAATTTGGTCGAAGGCCATGGCGAACAAGATGTTTACGGAGCTTCCTCCATCGACTAGGACATGCTTGACGTCGCATCCCGCGATGGTGACCTGGATGACCAGGGGATCTTGGTGGGGGAACCCCACGCCCTCGGCATCTGCGAGCGTGATGGTAATGTTGTGCTGTACCCAGTCCGGCGGTGCCTACGCCGGGTATGCTACCACGTGGTGCAGCCTCCGCGCATAGGCCTTCTGCTGCCGTGCCGAGGCGAACTGCAGCGAGGAGCTCAACGTGCTTCGATGGCTCTTGCTTGCGCTTGCTCTTCGAAGAGCCCTCCTTCAGCGAGTCTCCGCTCTTCGTCGTGCCTTCCGCCCGATTGGTGTCCGAGTCTTCGCCTTGGCACCTTCACGCGTCTTCCTCCGCCCTAGCATACTCTTCCATCTTGTCGAAGAGCTTCGCCACTGTCTTGATCGGCTTTCGTGCGTTGTACTCGGCCAGTGGCCCCAGGTGGAGGCCCTGTACTGCTGCATTGATGATGGTCGTTTCATTGACGTCCTTGACCTGGCAGCGGAGCATCGCGAAGCACTTGAAATATTCCCAGAGTTTCTCCGAGGGTTTTTGCTTGACTGCAAAGAGCTGATCTGCATCGACGCGCTCAACGTAGTTTCATTGGAAGTTGTTGTAAAGGCGGTCGCGGATCTGCTCTCACGTGTAGATGGAGTTCGGCTCTATGGTAAAAAACCAAGAAAGCGCCACTTCCTGTAGCGCGACGGGGAGCCCCTTTGCCTTGATGGTGTCGTCTCCGCCTGCCGCCTCGATGGCGGTTTCGTACACGCGCACGAACTCTAAAGGGTCCGTGTCGCCCTTGTATGGCTCTATGGCACTAGGGAAGCCATGCCGCTTGCTGTAAGCCCGTGGATAGGGGGGACTCTGGGTCCACATGTCGCAGCGGGACGCAGCTAGGCGTGGGGGCCTCACGGCTGTCCGCCCGTTCCGGCGTGGGCTCCGGCGCAGCCAGCGGTAGGGTCCGCTGGCTCTGAGCCTCTTGTATGGGACGCACGGCTCCGCGGAGGTCCACTAAGCTCCCGCTGGAGCGTCCCAGTGGCCTTTAGCAGAGCGCTCTCTACCGTTACTGCGGCTGGAGCTATCGGCGCACCCTGTTGCACCGTCGGAGCCGTGGGAACTACGGCCTGCTCTCCTGGGTTGCCCGATGTGCCGGTGTGGCGGGCTTCGGGGTCGGTGACGAGGCCGACGTTGCCTCCAGAGCCCGTCGCTGCTCCCGCACTGGGGGTAGGGGCGGTGGCTGTGTCAGCATGGGCGCTGGCGCTACCGCTCCCGACAACCTGGCCGGTGTTGCCAGTGTCGACCGTCGCGCCTGCGGTGAGGTCGACCGTCATGCGCAGAGTGGGGTCAACCGTCGCGCCAGCAGTGGGGTGGATTGTCGCGTGCGGAATAGGGTTGACTGCCGCGCCTGCGGTGGGGTCAATGGTCGCGCGAGCGGTGGGGTCGATCGCCGCGCCAAGAGCGTCGATGTCCATAGTGCCGAGCCCACCCCGACGTCTGTGCTCGTAATTGCCGACGCCGAAGCTCTTGGGCTGATGCGGGGCTCTGTCGCGCCCTTCTTCTTCTTTCCCACCACCGATGATGAAGCTTTCTTCGGTGCCATCCTTCTTCAGGTCTTGAGGCTTGCTCTTGTCCTCCCCACGGACGACGCCAATAACTTTTGTGGTTACAGACCAAACAAAGAGAGATATATGGTAGTGGAGAGTTAGGTGAGCAATGCTTTGGGTTTCCCCCATGGCCTGGACGGTATATATATCCACATGGGGAGTGTTTTACAATTATACCCTTACACTCAAGTATCCCTCTTAGGTGCATTCATGTCATTATACATGTCTATTTTGGGCCTTACAATTCTCTATCAGACCGGCTAGCCTTATAGTCGGCAATAACTCTCTAACAACCACAACTACACAGTTGTTGATACAATTTATTTCTACTAATTTGCATCTGTTGGAGCTCGGACGTGTTAGTTATGGCCTTGGAAGACAATAACAGCGTGCAGCCCGTACAGTGAACTTTCTGAGCAATGGAACAGGCCGCTGGTCTGTACCATCAACTCTCGGGACGCAAGAGAACAGCTTTAGGAGCCACTCGATTGAACTGAAAAAAGTTGATTTATAGCTAAAATTGTAATTGAGAGACCATGTGGAGGTCATCCCATGTATGTGATGAGTAATTGACATTGGTTTAGGAAAGTCGAGTTTGATTTGGTTGGTTCGGACCATGTCGTTGCGCGGTGCAATAGGCCTCAGTCGGACTTGGTCAAACCTGGTCAAAGTGGTTTGGATGCATATTATGTCGACTTGTCAGGTTTGGGCTATCTCATGCTTAATGTGCTCCATTAATGCTATTTATGCTTTCATGTATCGAGCGGTGCTATTTGATGTGTTTCTTGTCTATGTTGGCTGCAGGACGTCGAGGCGGGGTGGTGGCGAGACACGAGGTGACCGGACTAGACACGGGCGGTGTCGAGGTCAGAACGGTCGAGTTGTGTCGAAGACGGCGGAGACTCGAGGTGGTTGCGAGGCTTGGACGACAAGGAACGCGGAAGCTTCCCGGAAGGTGCAGGAGGAGCGTTTCGGTAAAAACGCAAAGCTACATAGGTGGAGGTGGTTCCGTTCGGGTTTAGCGGGCGTAACGGGTTGGAGACGCGATAGCCAAGGGCTATAAATAGGTGTTGGTGGCTGCATGTATTCCCATGGCTTTGGGAGAGAGTTAGGGTTTGCTAGAGTCAAAAGAAGCTTTGAGAGTTTGTTTTGGCTTTAGGCTTTAGTTGGTGAGGCTTTAGTGGTTGAGAGTGGGTGGAGGAGAGGCAGAGGTGTGTCTGTGCCTTGTCCCCCTTCGATGTGTTCTTGAGTGGCTCTCTTCCTCCAAGTATGTAGTGTGTGATCTTGAGGCTTAGGATGAGGGAGAGGATGGATTGAGAGTCTTGTAATCATCCCTGTTCTAATGTCCATGCGTATGGAGATGTAGTTCTTTGTATCTCCTGTGTTCCAGGAATGAAATCCCAAAAGTTTATTTACGAGCTCCTCTCTGTTCTTCGTTCTTCAGTTGGGTGATTTTCCTCTTTTCGTGATTTTGGGTTGTTTCATGCTGGGAAGGCCCAAAATGGGTTGCTCTATGATGGGATGATGCCTCAAGATCCTTTGATCGATTTTTCCCAAGAGCAAATCAAGTTTAATTTCAGTTCTTGCAGTTTGGCTCTCTCTGTTCTTCTTTTCTGTTCTAGGGTTTGAGGTAGATTTTGTTCCCCTTAAGGAGGTGGCCTGATTTTTGGTCTAGGAAGTCCTTTGGTTATTGCTATCTTGACTGCAAAATCTCTTGAGCAAAGGACTTAAGACCATTGAGCAATTTGAGTTTTTGTGCACCTCTGTGCATCTTTCAGTTATTAGGTAAAAACTGAATTTCTTGCTTCTCACTTGATTCTTCTTGCTATTTGAGGCCTTCATGCTATTTAGTTTAGTTATGTACTCTTTTGGCCAAAGGATAATAGCAGGACTTCTCTAATTTATCCAAATTTGCAAGTTTTAGTTTTGCCTGCTCAATGGTTTTCATTTTCAGGCAGTGCTGTTTTGCTTTTTCAGTGTAACCGGTCAGACCGAAGCAAAACAGGCTGTCAGACTGCACCCATCAAGGCGGTCAGACCGGCGGCAGAAACCCGGTCAGACCCGCCGCACATTTTCGGTTTGACCGGCCGCACATTTCCAGTCAGACTGGCCAGAGATGTTTGAGCACTGGTTTTTATGGTTCATGTCTTGTTCTAGTCCTTTTCCTTGCTCTTCTGTTAGTTCTCTTGAGGTTCCAGTACGCCTGTGGAGACTCATTTCATAGCTTTCTTAGCTACTGGATTGGAGCCTCTTTCAAGGGTACTTTGAGGGGCAAGTATTTAGAGTTGACATTCACCCCCCCTGTCGCCATTTCGGTCCAACAATTGGTATCAGAGCCGGTTAGCTCTTCTCAATAGATCTTAACCGGTCTCTAGAGCCATGGCAACGGACAAGTACTCAACCAAGCCCCCGGTTTTCGATGGGATTGATTATCCCTTCTGGAAGAGCCGAATGGAGACGTACATCCAGGCTCAGGGGTACGCCATCTGGCGTAAGGTCAAGGTCCGGTTTGTTGTTCTTGCCGATGAGAACATCAACGCCGGGAATATGGCTGATGTTGAGGCAAATGCTAAGGCAAGGAACATCATAATCCAGGGCCTGAGTCGTAGCGAGTTTGACCGCATATCTCATCTTTCGTCTGCCTTCGATATTTGGGAGACCCTCGATGCTTACCATGAAAGCACTACCCAAATAAAGACGGTGCGATAGGACCAGTTCAAGCGAGATTACAACAAGTTTGAAATGCTCGCTGGCGAGTCCCTCGATGAGTGTTTTGCGCGTTTTTACAAGATTCTGAGCAACCTCCGAGCGGTCGGTCTCACATACCCTGACTCAGATAACGCTCGACAGATGCTCGCTGCACTCGACCTTCATGTTTGGGAGATGAAGGTGACTACCATCAAGGACACCACGGACCTCTCGACTTTGACTCTTGATGCGCTGTACTCACGCCTCAAGACTCACGAGATTGACATTGTCTCTCGCAAGTCGAAGTCACAGTCGATGGCCCTAGTCACCGATCCCAGTTCGGCTTCTGGTCTTTCTTCTGATTCGCTGTGTGGTTTCTCCCTTGCTGCTCTATGTGACATAACTGATGATCAGTTACAGCAGCTTGCGGATGAGCAGTTAGCCCTCCTAGCTCGGAGATTTTCCCATGCTTACAAGAGGAGGAGGGACGGAAAGAGAGGAGGACCCGTGATTTGCTTCGAGTGTGGTGGCCCCAACCACATTCGGGCAAACTGCCCTAAGGTGGAGAAGGGCAAGAATGACTACGACGGTTCGGGCAAGAACGACTACACCAACAAGAACCGCAATATGAAGCCTTCTGCCCATGCCCAAGGAAAGAAGAAGTTTCACGACCTTGGCAAAGCCAAGAAGCTCTTCCACCGCGTCCTCACCGCCTTCGACGACCTTGGCCTCAGCGAGGTGGAGGAATGGAGCGACGACGATGGGACGAGTGACCAAGACCCCAAGGGTGGCGACGACTTCTCCGGCATGTGCTTCATGGCCCTTGAGGGCGAACTGAGTGGCAGCGAGCTGTACTCCGACTCCGACGAGGTATTCCCTTCCTACGACCAGCTCAATCATGCTTTTTCTTAAGCTAGGTGGATTTCATGCTAGAGCTAGGGCTAGGTGTACCGAGTTAGAGAAGAAAGTAGATAGACTATCACGGGAGCTTACTTCACTTACATCTGCTCCCTCCCGTGATGATTGTGATACATGGTGTGCTCTGTTGGGTGATATGGAGAAATTAAGGACCTCGCATGATTGTCTGGCCTCTGAACTTGATATTGTTAAGGTGGAGAACATTAGCCTATTGGCTGAACTAGAGATGAGTAGGGTTACTTCTATTTCATCTACTACTGTTGAGACTATTGCTTGCTCCTCATGTGAGGATAAGGACAGCGCAATTAGAGGTCTTTATACCATGCTTCTGGATCTGCCCGAGTCTTGTGAAAATTGCAATAATCTGAAGATGAATCTAAAACAGGCAGATCATAAAATTGTTGAACTACAAGCTTTTCTTCTTGAGCCTATTGTTTCATGTGTGAATTATCCTAAGATTACTGCTGAGTTTGAAGCTATCTCAAAATAGTTTCAAGAATTAGTTGATGATAACAACAAATTGGCTCAATCTGCTTCTAAGGACTCTGTTAGCTCACCATGCATTAATTGTAACAAATTAAAATCCGATTTGATTGCTTTAGATGAAAAATATGTGAACCTAACTAAGGACCTTCTAGAGAAGCCATCTTCTGGTTGTAATGTCTGTGCTGAGGTGGGAAAGGAGCCCAAGGGTAAGATGGAGACGCCTAGCGACGTGAACCAACCGGCTAGTAGTAGGACTGTCCCCTCAGAGTCGGCTGTGCGTGCACAAGCTATTCTTTCCTCTACTGTTGGTTCTTCTTTTGCTCCCTTACCTTCTGTTGTCTCTCCTTCGCCCTGCTCTTCTTGCACCTCTCTCTTTCGGGAGTGTTAGTACCTTATGAACACTCTCGACAGATTTGTAGGAGGTAAGAAGAAGCTCAATCTTATTCTAGACCAATCTAAGATCTGCAGATTTAATCAGGGTCTAGGATATGATTTCTATAAGGACATGAGGAAGCATCCACATGCCGTGCTTAGACCCATAGCACCAGGTGTGATCGAGACTGAGCCCAGGACCGAGAAAGTCCAATTTAAGTCTGCGGGCTTTGTCCAAGGGATTTCTGACAGCAAGGTGATTCCACCTGGAGCTTCGGCCTCTCAGAAGGCGAAGCCTCATCATGCTACTTCTACCTCTCAGAAGGTGAAGTATCATTGCACCTTCTGTCAGAAGAATGGACATTTGATCGATCGATGCTTCAGGCGCGCCAAGATCGCGCGTAGAGACCGTGTTGAGTCTCTTAGGCGTATTCAGGGTCAGCCCCAGACCTTGAGTGCACCTAAGACCAACACGAAGTCCAGGTTTGCTTCTGATGGGTTTGGGCAGCATCGAGGACTTGGTTTTTCTGAGTTTTCGTCCCCATGCTCCCTTTGGTCATGACTTCCGCCGTTCTGAGGGTAGATCTCATTCCCCCGTCGAGATGGCTACCCACAGCGTGATCAGCGTGTTGCCGGTGCTCCGACTCGCTCGCCCGTAGCAGTCGTACCCAGCAACAGCTTCTGGTCTACATGTAGACCTTCTGCTTCTTTGAGTAACAGAGAGCGTAGGGTAGATAGAGGTCAGTCGTGTTTGACTACTTCATCTGCTCGACGTGTTACTCAGTATTGGGTGCCAAAATCACTCTTGATTTACCCTAGTACTGAGACTTTACTCTCTGTTTGACTCAGGTCCGCCGGGCAGGGAAGGGAAAGGTTTGGCTCGTGGACTCCGGATGTTCATGACACATGACCGGAGACTCTCGTTGGTTTTCTTCCCTTGCCTGCGCTCCAGGTGATGAGACAATCACTTTCGGAGACGCTTCATCTAGGCGCGTCATCGCTAAAGGTACAGTGTGCGTTAATGATTCTTTCATTTTGAAAGATGTTGCTTTGGTTAGTAAGCTGCAATATAATTTGCTTTCAGTCTCTCAGCTTACCGATGACGGTTTCGAGGTTAGCTTTAAGAAAAACAATTGCAAAATTCTTGATTCTTCGGGTAGTCTGGTTTGCGGGATTTCTCGTTTTGGGAGGATCTTTCGTGCTGATTTTTCTGAATCTTCTGGTGATCCTCTCCGGTGTTTAGTTGCTTCGGAGTCCTGTGACCTTTCTTTCTGGCATAGGAGACTTGGTCATATTGAATTTGACAATTTGACCCGAGTTAGCGGCCACGACCTCATTCGTGGTTTGCCGAAACTCAACATGGTCAAAGATCTAGTTTGTGCTCCTTGCCGGCACGGCAAGATGGTTGCCGCTTCTCACCCTCCGGTCACAGTGACTATGACCGATGCACCGGGACAGCTGCTCCACATGGACACAGTTGGACCAGCTCGAGTGCAGTCAGCAGGAGGGAAGTGGTATGTTCTTGTCATGGTCGATGACTTCTCGTGGTACTTTTGGGTGTTTTTCTTAGCCTCGAAGGATGAGACATTCATGCATTTCTGAGATCTTTTTAGTAGGCTTTCTATTGAGCTTCTAGGTGCCTTACGAGCGATCCGCAGTGACAATGGCACGGAGTTCAAGAATTCCTACTTCGAGAGATTTTGTGACGAGATAGGTGTAGAGCACCAGTTGTCTTCTCCGCACGTCCCATAGTAGAATGGCGTTGTGGAGAGGAAGAACCGTACCTTGGTCGAGATGGCCAGGACGATGCTCGATGAGTACTCTACACCGCGGAAGTTTTGGGCTGAGGCTATAGCTACCGCGTGCCAGGTTTCAAATCGAGTTTTTATTCAGGCACATTTGCACTGCACTTCTTATGAGTTGAGATACGGGCGAAAGCCCAACGTCTCTCATTTTCGTGTGTTTGGTTGCAAGTGCTTTATTCTGAAGTCCGGGAACCTAGACAAGTTCGAGTCACGTTCTTGTGATGGGATCTTTCTAGGTTACTCGACTTCTTCGCGGGCTTATCGGGTTTGGAACTGCGAGTCTAGTAAGATGGTAGAGACCTGTGAGGTGACCTTCGACGAGGCCAGTCCGGGGACTAGGCCCGATATCTCAGGTTCTTTAGGGCAGTCCGATCCCATCTTTGTGGATGATGAGAACGATGGAGATGAGGGTTGTTTACCCGATCCAGTTCCTCATCCTCCGCCTGAGGTGCCGTCTTGCACCGCACCTCGAGGCGGTCAACCCTTGCCTTCTGCTTCTTCTGGAGCTAGTGGCTCTGTTCCTACCTCTTTAGCTCACGAGGTAGAGGCCACCTCTTCTTCTCATCCTGGACCTCCTCGACATATCCAAAAAGACCATCCTTCTGAGCAGATTATTGGAGACCTTTTTGAGCGAGTCACTCGTTCAAAATCTGGCATGTCTCATTTCTGTCTCCATTCTGCCTTTGTTGCCACCTTTGAGCCCAAGGATGTTAGTCATGCTCTGTCTGACGAGTCTTGGGTCAATGCCATGATTGAGGAGCTAGAGAATTTCGAGAGAAACAAGGTCTGGTCGCTTGTTGAGCCCCCTCGAGGTCACAATGTCATTGGGACCAAGTGGGTGTTCAAGAACAAGCAGAGTGAGGATGGAGTTGTCATTCGAAACAAGGCTAGGCTGGTAGCTCAGGGGTTTTCGCAGGTTGAGGGTTTAGATTTCGAGGAGACCTTTGCCCCTGTAGCTAGACTTGAGGCTATTAGAATCCTGCTTGCCTTTGCAGCTTCTAAGGGTTTCAAGCTTTACCAGATGGATGTCAAAAGTGCCTTCCTCAATGGCTTTATTGAGGAAGAAGTCTATGTGAGACAGCCTCCAGGTTTTGAGAACCCCAAATACCCAAACCATATCTTCAAGCTTTCCAAAGCGTTGTATGGACTTAAGCAGGCCCCTAGAGCTTGGTATGAGAGGCTTAAGTCCTACTTGTTGAGTCATGGTTTCGAGATGGGTAAGGTAGACAAGACCTTGTTCATTCGTCGGCTGGCACTGATCTTCTGCTCATCCAGATCTATGTGGATGACATCATCTTTGGTGGCTCCTCGCATGCTCTCGTTTCACAGTTCTCCGATGTCATGAGCACCGAGTTTGAGATGAGCATGATGGGTGAGTTGACCTTCTTCCTTGGCTTCCAGATCAAGCAGACTCAGGAGGGCACTTTCTTGCATCAGGGCAAGTACACTCGTGACCTCCTGAGACGCTTTGACATGAGTGATGGTAAGCCCGTGTCAACTCCCATGGCATCTTCCTCCACACTTGACCCAGATGAGGACGACGAGCCAGTTGATCAGAAGGAGTATCGTAGCATGATAGGCTCCCTCTTGTACCTCACTGCCTCGAGACCAGACATACATTTCTCCGTGTGTCTGTGTGCTCGCTTTCAGGCTTCTCCTCGCGTATCTCACCGCCAGGCGGTGAAGCGCATTCTTCGGTACCTTCGAGCTACCATTGACTATGGTATCTGGTACTCTTCCTCTTCCTGTTTTTCTCTTAGAGCCTACTCGGATGCAGACTTTACTAGCTGTAGGATAGATACGAAGAGCACTTCGGGCACCTCCCAGTTTATTGGCACTTCTCTCGTTTCCTGGTCTTCGAGGAAGCAGTCCGGTGTTGCACAGTCCACCGCAGAGGCCGAGTATGTTGCTGCAGCCAGCTGCTGTAGCCAGGTGCTCTGAATGGTCTCGACCCTGCGGGACTTTGGGTTAGTTATCGACAGTGTTCCACTCTTTTGTGACAACATTTCTGCGATTAACATTGCTAAGAACCCAGTGCAGCGTTCTCGGACCAAGCATATCGATATTCGCTATCACTTCCTTAGAGACCATGTAGAGAAGGGTGACATAGTGCTCTAGTTTGTGGAGAGTGACCACCAGTTGGCGGATATCTTTACCAAGCCTTTGGATAGCTCTAGGTTTTCAGCTCTGCGGGGAGAGCTTGGGGTGGTTTGTCCTTATGGACTGTTGTGAGGGGGAGCTTTATGCTTTACTGCTTTATCTTATTTATTATGCTCTTACTCCTATATGTTCCATTGCATTTGGGGTGCATTGGGGTTAGTCCTTCTAGCATAGGTTAGAGTGGTCTTCTTGTCTAGCGTTCAGACTTCTTACTCTTATCTTGTGATTCTAGGATGCTAGCTGTTTCTCTTCTCACTAGGTTGAGCTCACTCACTTCTTGTAGGTTCTAGCGAGGGTTGGGCCACCCTCGGGTAGACAGGGTACGTGTTTGCTCTTTAGTGAGTTAGATGTTCGGTTGATAGTCCTAGAGTCATATGGGGTAGATGAGAGTCAGTCTAAGCCATAGTATTCTCTATATCTTATCTATGCTTTAAGGACTGCCTTTTCGGTTTCTCTTGCCAGCTTCTCGATTTATTGCTTTGGTTCAGGGGGAGTTCATTTGGGAGCTTCTGGAGCTTAATATTGACATAACTCAACTTGAACTAAAAGTTGCATCACATGTTGAGGGGGAGCTGGATTTTCTGCATTGTAATATAACTACATGGAGCCTTGATTATTATCCACTTATGACATGATTACAAAGCTTTACACCTTGCCATGATATGTGCTTACTGGCTAGATTGATCATGACTTCATATGTGTAAGTCTAGTCTTTGCCATGATTAAATGTTTAAAACTGCAAATTGAATTATCTCATGTCATGGTAGCATGTGAGACTAGTCTGTCTTTAGTTATCCTTGTATGATTCATGCCATGTCAAATAGGCTGAGTTGAGTCTTGAGTCTTTGTTGAGCCTTAGATTGAGCTATTTTAGTCGCTTGATGCAGCATGAGTTAGTACAACATGTTAAAAAGCAAAAAGATCTCTTTTGTGCGAAAAAAACTGATCTCACCAATTCTTTCTCATGAGATGGCTTGCCATTGCACTCGGCATGAACTCAGGGGGAGTTTTGGATGACCAAGATCATCTTCTTAAGCTTCTTGCGTGGAGTGGTCACATAAGGTTTGAGATTTAGCACATGACTAAAAATGTTGGTTGGAAACGACCATAAGCTTTAAAAGAAAATTCATGTCAAATGTGCTCAATTTGCTTAACTTCAAACAGAACAAAGTGCTTCAAACAATTATTTCATTCTTCAGCTTATAGCACTCTAAATTGACTCAATATTAGCTTCTCGGTTCCACTTATTAGCTTATTGACATGGCTTGCCTCATTCTTGGATACCTTTAGCTAGACTAGAATCATGAATGACTTGATATGCTAAGAACTTCAACTAATTTTCAGATTGTAACATTTTGGCTTAGCTTGCTTAAACATGTCTTGTTATGATCTTGATAACATCTTATATGTTATGGCGTGGTGTAGATCTCAATTGGTCATTTTGGATAATCTTCATGGCTCTAAATACTTAGAATAAACAAACTTCAGCCATTTCATCCATTTTTTTGTGATCTTATTCTCTCCTTTGCATCCTTGATGTGTTTATTGCCAAAAGGGGGAGAATAGTAGGAGAAAAAGCCATTTTGGGAGCTTTGGGAGCTTTGAGGAAAACTTGCTCTTTTTTCGCTCCTTGTGTCGACATGGTCATTAGCATCATTTTCTTCCTTTGGACCATGTTTGACTTTCTCTTCAAACGTCTTCAAACTCAACTTTGCGTTTTTTCTGGGTTTGTCAATATACTCATCAAGGGGGAGATTGAGAGACCATGTGGAGGTCATCCCATGTATGTGATGAGTAATTGACATTGGTTTAGGAAAGTCGAGTTTAATTTGGTTGGTTCGGACCATGTCGTTACGCGGTGCAATCGGCCTCGGTCGGACTTGGTCAAGCCTGGTCAAAGTGGTTAGGATGCATATTATGTCGACTTGTCAGGTTTGGGCTATCTCATGCTTAATGTGCTCCATTAATGCTATTTATGCTTTCATGTATCGAGCGGTGCTATTTGATGTGTTTCTTGTCTATGTTGGCTACAGGACGTCAAGGCGGGGTCGTGGCGAGACACGAGGTAACCGGACTAGACACGGGCGGTGTCGAGGTCAGAACGGTCAAGATGTGTCGAAGATGGCGAAGACTCGAGGTGGTTGCAAGGCTTGGACGACAAGGAACGCGGAAGCTTCCCGGAAGGTGCAGGAGGGGCGTTTCGGTAAAAATGCAAAGCTGCACTGGTGTAGGTGGTTCCGTTCGGGTTTAGCGGGCGTAACGGGTCGGAGACCCGTTAGCCAACGGCTATAAATAGGTGTTGGTGGCTGCATGTATTCCCATGGCTTTGGGAGAGAGTTAGGGTTTGCTAGAGTCAAAAGAAGCTTTGAGAGTTTGTTTTGGCTTTAGGCTTTAGTTGGTGAGGCTTTAGTGGTTGAGAGTGGGTGGAGGAGAGGCAGAGGTGTGTCTGTGCCTTGTCCCCCTTCGATGTGTTCTTGAGTGGCTCTCTTCCTCCAAGTATGTAGTGTGTGATCTTGAGGCTTAGGATGAGGGAGAGGATGGATTGAGAGTCTTGTAATCATCCCTGTTCTAATGTCCATGCGTATGGGGACGTAGTTTTTGTATCTCCTGTTTCCAGGAATGAAATCCCAAAAGTTTATTTCACGAGCTCCTCTCCGTTCTTCGTTCTTCATTTGGGTGATTTTCCTCTTTTCGTGATTTTGAGTTGTTTCATGCTGGGAAGGCCCAAAATGGGTTGCTTTATGATGGGATGATGCCTCAAGATTCTTTGATCAATTTTTCCCAAGAGCAAATCAAGTTTAATTTCAGTTCTTGCAGTTTGGCTCTCTCTGTTCTTCTTTTCTGTTCTAGGGTTTGAGGTAGATTTTGTTTCCCTTAAGGAGGTGGCCTGATTTTTGGTCTAGGAAGTCCTTTGGTTATTGCTATCTTGACTGCAAAATCTCTTGAGCAAAGGACTTAAGACCATTGAGCAATTTGAGTTTTTGTGCACCTCTGTGCATCTTTCAGTTCTTAGGTAAAAACTGAATTTCTTGCTTCTCACTTGATTCTTCTTGCTATTTGAGGCCTCCATGCTATTTAGTTTAGTTATGTACTCTTTTGGCCAAAGGATAATAGCAGGACTTCTCTAATTTATCCAAATTTGCAAGTTTCAGTTTTGCCTGCTCAGGCCCTGTTTGGAATGCGGGAATTTTTCCCGATTCCTGCGGGAATTGAATTGTTTCCTGCAAAATTCCTGCAAAATTCCTGCAAAATTCCTGTGAAATTCCTCTGTTCCAAACAGGCCCTCAATGGTTTTCATTTTCGGGCAGTGCTGTTTTGCTTTTTCAGTGTAACCGGTCAGACTGGAGCAAAACAGGCGGTCAGACCACACCCATCAAGGCGGTCAGACCGGCGGCATAAGCCCGGTCAGACCGACGGCAGAAACCCGGTCAGACCGGCCGCACATTTCCGGTCAGACCGGCCAGAGATGTTTGAGCACTGGTTTTTATGGTTCGTTTGGTTTAAGCTTCATGTCTTGTTCTAGTCCTTTGCCTTACTCTTCTGTTAGTTCTCTTCAGGTTCCAGTACGCCTGTGGAGACTCATTTCATAGCTTTCTTAGCTACTGGATTGGAGCCTCTTTCAAGGGTACTTTGAGGGGCAAGTTTTTAGAGTCGACATTCAGCCCCCTCTGTCGCCATTTCGGTCCAACAGTAATGTAGTTGGTTAAAATTACACTGTAACTGATGGTGGCTTATTTGGCGTAACTAAATTTTAAAAAATTTAAAATAAGAAAAATAGGTTAGCCTATCACGGACAAGCAAACGAAAACGAAAAAAGGAACCGACAAAAAAAGCTATAAAAAGCTAAAAAGTCAAAAAAACAAAATTAGGAATAATAAAAAATAAACCAGAAGTCAGACCTTCAAGCTAAAATGAATGGAACCCTAGCACCATGGAAGGTTCCCTTGCCTTATCCTTCTTGATGATTGGAGGGCAGGTAAGGTTCTAATACCATGGGATGTATTTGCAACAATAATTGTGATGATGCAACTCTATAAATATCGGTATTTATCAGTTGACCCTAGAGGTGCATAGAGGGCAAGGGTAGCACGACCACAGCTTCTCCATCTCCATGGGGATTGGCATGCCCACATAGTGTGTTCAGATCGGATCATCCATGTGGAAGCCGTGTCGAAAAAGTTCCTCTACTTTGTAATAGAATCGAGTCATGTCATGTTCTTACATGAATTAATATTTCTACTGGTCTTCTTTACGTGTTGTTCATAATACTAAGTGTTAGTTGTCCCTAGCACTTTATATTTGGATTGACCGTCCGTGTTTCGCACGTAATAAACAGGTGAATTACTGGAACATAGGGGATTGAGCGGGTGACAAGCACAATATGTTCCCTTGAGAAGAGTTCATGTGAGGAGCTGCGACGATTAGCAAAGCAGTTGGAACTCCAGTAGTGACAGGGCAATGTCTACATCGGAAGTGCAATCTAAGGGCATGTGTAATGATACATATCAGCTAACTGTAAGCTATATCATATAAAATTTTGGTTGATGTAGAGAAGAGAGGAGAGATAAATATGTTGTTTAGTATTTAATAAACAGTTTTATAGAAGTTCTTTTACTATCATACTATTTCATAGATTACTATATAAACAATTTATTAATTGTGTGAGACAATTGGAGACAACTATATAAACAATCTATTATATGAGCTATCTTTAGTTCCGTCTATAGATGATATAAAGCATTACTACAGAAAGCCTAATACTAGACGACAAATCACAGACGGTTTTGTGAAACCGTCTGTAATGTATACTATTACAGACAGTTTTAATTTGGAGGCCGTCTGTGGTATTTGTGGCGGGAAAAATGAGTATCACAGACGGTTCTTACCGCTGAACCGTCTGTGATACTGGAATATCAGAGACGGTTTTATAATAAAAACCGTCTGTGATATTCCAGATTATCACCGACGGTTTTTATTATAAAACCGTCTGACCGTCGGTGATAATCTGGAATATCACAGACGGTTTTTATTATAAAACCGTCTGTGATATTGGAATATCATAGACGGTTTTATAATTAAAACCGTATATGATATTCCAGTATCACAGACGGTTTTATAATAAAAACCGTCTGTGATACGTTTCCCGCCTTTCAATCCCTTAAAATTTCATAATTTCCCACTTAAGTCCAAGTATGATTCAGTTTTGAGACACCTTCAGTAAAACGGGCAAAACTTTTGCATGCGGTGTCCGTTTTCGATGTTCTTGTATTCGTTGGAAAGATAACGACGAGCCCGATCCAAAAACAAATGACCCACTTGTGCCAGTCACCCTCCAAGACCCCCAAAATCGGCCATTTTTGGACCTAAACTTGCGTCGCAAGTTTTTGGTTTCTGTTTTTGCCCTTTTTCCTGGTCTTCCTTTTGGAATTTGGATTTTTCTTCAACTGAAAAGTTGTAGATCTCGTCGAAACCTTTCAAATGAGTATATATAAGCCATATAAAACTTTGCTATTTTATCTTTTCGGACTAGTTGTTTATATTGCATCGATATATAAAATTTTGAACTCTAATTCACAGACGGTTGTACATATAGAACCGTCTGTGATATTCATTCATCACAGACGGTTCAATATATAGAACCGTCTGTGATAATCTGACCGCTGGGCCCGTCGATCCTTCTCAACCCCATCCTAGCTAATAGAAATCCACCAATCCTCACCCCATGGATCGTAGCTCCGCCTCTCCGTTCCTGCGCCAAAAATTTTGAACTCCCGCCTCTCCCTCCCTCTCCCTCCCCTATAAATATAACCAAAACCCAGCCTCCTTGCTGGTCTCCTCTTCCTTGCTGTGCAAGTTCTCCTCCTCCTTGTTATCCTCATTCTTGCTGTTCTCGTCCACCTTGCTGTTCTCCTCCTTGCTGTCATCCTCGTTGCAGACGACGCACAAGTCTACGGGAGGCAAGACACCGCAGAAGCAACTAGCTCGTGCCAACCGTGCAGACGCTCAATCAACGCCAACGATAGTGGGCGTCAAAGACATCCAGCTCATGCGTTGCACCAGGGGCGAGAAAGCAAAGAGAATCTTTGCTTTTTCTTTGTTCTTGTTGTGTAACCTGCTCGTTGTTTTGGGATATTGTAATGTTAGGATCTAATCTTAATAAAAATGGATGTTTTATGTTTGTGAATTGGATGTATACATGTACATGTTGATCTGCTTGTTTCAGAAGGCATGGCTAACATTTCCTGAGGCTAGCCAATAAACAAAAATAAGTTTAGGAGTAGAAGGGAATATCACAGACGGTTTCTAACTAAAAACCGTCTGTGATAGTTATAATCACAGATGGTTTTTAACTAGAACCGTCTGTGATAACTATATAACTAAAAACCGTCTGTGATTAACTATCACAGACGGTTTTTAGTTAAAAACCGTCTGTAATATTTGCACCACAGACGGTTCGAAAGCCATCTGTGATGACCTCGTATTATTACTGACCCATAAATTTAGACGGTTCACAAAACCGTATGTGATGACGTTTTTGAACCGTCTGTGATGACCTTTTGTATAGTAGTGAAGATATATTACAGATAATCATTGTCTACATTATTGTATATGTCCTAAGAAATACCATCAAGCCAAAGACGTCGGTTTGGTATAATAACTTAATTGCTCTGTAGCTGTGCCCGAGGATGTGGGCATATGAGTCGAAAGATGGTAGCTCTCTATAAATGCATACGGAGGATAGGCTAATTTCCGGTATGCCATCTTCAGATTAGTATATCAAAATATCTTTCGCAATTGATTCTTTCGTTGCACTATTCGTGGATTACAATTTATATTTTATTAAATTAGAAAATCCTTATACGCTACTGAATAACTTCGTATGTCTATAATATACCGCTGAGTCTCACTGATATATGGGACCTAATTAAGCCTACATGTTAGTCGCACAATAAATGATATATTGTAGTTTATAGTAGTTATTCAGTAATATACGTAGATTTTCTCTTTATTATTTTAGTTATTGGCCGCATCTACCTAAGTTTTTGACGCAGGTTCGTCCTCCCCGTGGATAAGATACCGTGGAATACGTTCAGCTGAAAAGGCGTACGTTGATCTTGTGCATTTTGCAGGTCAGCAGGCTTTTTCCAGCGTCCGGGATAGCAACTTCCTCGTTGACATCTGATCAACTGTTCCGTTCACCCTTGAGATCGTGGTACAACTGATTAATTTTCCAGGCCATTCTCGTGACGAACAGTACGGACCATGGCCCGTCAGGACCTGCCCTCCATGACCCAGATCCACACGATCCCTGTTCGAGCTCACGTACGGGCCAGCTGCCCGTACCACTGGCCTGCCCGTCCTCGAGTGTCAACGGATCAAAATACAATTTTTAAAGAATTATAAATAAATATTATAACAAATACGAATCAAATACCTATTTAATTTAATTGGATGTGAATATCCTAAGCACAATAAAGTTTAGCAAATTGACACCGATTTTATAGTAATATTTATGCCCTCTTTTCTCTAGTTTATCATGTAATCATTGATCATTGGTAGACATATTATAAATAAATCAGGTATAAATATATCGAATTTGGCTAAAAAGAGCATGCAAAAAGTATTATTAGGGGTTATACCAAAATCAAAAACAATAAATACTAAATTAGAGTCCACCATAACGACGGGCTCGTAGAGATGATCTAAATGCATATATAATTTACCCAATTTAGAGGTCAAATGCAAAAAATACATATTAACTAGATGTTGATATTATATCTGCCGAATCGGATATTATCTTTATTTGTATTCAATTCGGCACCTATTTATATACCATATTTGTATTCGTATTCGATCAAAAAACCTGGATACTATCCAGATTGATTCATCTTACAATACGAATACATTTTTGCTTATCATATTTGCTACCATCTAAATATGGATGCTAAATAAAATAGATAATCTAGATCCATTTGACACCCCTATCCATACCACAATATTCTTGACTTTCTTTTCCAATGATGTATAATTGCATTATCTTCCAACGATTATATCTTGGTGCATGCATGTTTACTTTTTGCTATTTTATTTCATCATGTGGACTTGTATATGTACACTTCCAAAGACTGAAAATTGTCTGGACCGGATCATATATCTCGCTAAGAAAGGTGACTCGTATCCCAATCTACTTAGACATGTGTGCTATAAGGATTTCTAAAGAATTTTCATAGAATTAGGACTCGTACTTCTCTTAAGAGTAGGATTTATACATTACTATGGAGAAGAACTACGGGGACTAAAACTATAAGGTGTGGCTATAGAGAATACAAGAAGCATGCTACAAGCCAAGCAAGAGAAATTTATCTAAAGCAAGAGCACACTAGATTTTTTTAGCACTAGATTTTTATATAGAGTAAGGATCTGAGAGTTCTAAAAGATTCGAGTAGGTTGTGAGAGACCAATAATCCCTTGAACTCTCTTAAGGTTATGCTTAAGTAATTTATGGTCGACTCTACCAAATCTTTTCTCTGTCATCGTGATTGTTTCATCGTTGTTATTTTAATTTGCTACGAGATTCATCTATTTTGTTTTTGATATCGTGCTTGTTTGTACTGTATCTCATAAACTCTGATCAACGACCATTGCACATAAGAGGGCTATCGAAGTATAAGATATTTATTTCCGGAACCACCCGTTTATTTTCAAAAGATTGTGGTATTGCAGCACTCTTTTATGAAGTCCTTTAAAGAACTACTATTACACACATGCAAGATTTTATTGGTTCGTCCTCATGTGAGAAGAAAATAGACAAGTATAGCTCACATACATACATATATACAATCTGTGCATCCACGGTTTTTTCCACAAATTTTTGATTCGAATAGTACTAGTTTCAGCCATCCATACTGATCGCTACTAATAGAAATAGATTTCCACAAAGAGTACTACTACCACCAAATGACCGAGAGGAGTTCACAATTAAGTGCATCACGGATGAGGCTGCCCATAGCCTGGTGTCTCCTTGCCGCCGCCGCGTTTGGGCTTGTCTTTGCCTCCGAAATGGACGGAACCACGGATGGAGACGTGCCCACCTCCACCTCCAATGGAGATGCTGATATCGTCTTTCTTGCTTCCCTTGCTCGCCTCGTCTGTTATTTGCAGGCAGGCAGAAGCAGCAGTCATGCTATGACCATTTAATTAGATGCATCATCTGTAGCTAGGAATGCAGAGTGCAGAGAGCAGTATGTATATACATGCACGTACTATTGGGATCCGCAAGCAGCTCTCTGGCGGCAGCCACCTCCTGAGTGACGAGGAGAAGACACGCCACCATGACGCACAGCACAACCATGGCTTTGGACGCCATGCTTATATTATCTGTGTACTGTAGACTGTAACCTGTAGGAGAGCAGTAGTGCTGGAGTACACTACGTATTGCTAAGCTGGATGACAAGAGGCTTATTTGTAGTGGGATTCTGCTGCGTCGTCTTTCATATCGCCGTATTAGACAGGTAAGTGTATCTATTGGGACGTATTTGTTTGGTGCTAGCTTGAATGCGGCTTTTATGCATGCCGACGAAATTTTATATGCTCTTAGTCTGCTGGTACTTATTAGAAGTTCTAATCCCTGTGCTAATGCATGAGTCACTATCGACGGTTCAAAACTGTTCAAATCAAAACAACAAACGCGCACTTCCTGACAATTCAAGCAGCAAGATCCGTAAAAAACAGTCAATGATGCGATGATGGCCGTGTCCAGCACGTTGGGTGCAGATTTTTCCAAATGGATTTTCTAGAACCATTGCAGGATGGATTTATGTTCACATATATAGATTGTCCTAGTATGTTAGGTTCATTTAATTTCTGTGAACTGAAAGGGAATTAAGTTCTAACAGGACATGAAAGGAAAATTTAGGTACATGCTACTTGATTTAAGTGCTGTGATTCAGGAAAATGAAATTATAAACATATGCGCAACAAAAAATATTTAGTAATCCAATTAATGTCAATTCCATCACATAGTTGTTGACGTTATTTCATTTAGAGAATTTATTTAGTTTATGTATAGCTATATTTTTTTATTATTGCAATACCATGTACTTCACAATCTGCCAACATACGACTTGTACTGTCAGTGTACTTAATGTACATTACTTGAATCTTACTAAATAGAAATTAAAAAGTCCACAGATGCAATTTTTGCTTGAAGTAATTCCGAAAGTACCCTAATTGGCCTCAATCCCTCAATTTGGGGTTTCACATAATCCTGTAACTTTTCTTTTTGATTTGTTAAGACGTACAAGTTTCCTCCATGTGTAAACCGAACGTATCATAATCCGTATTACTGTAAAAAGGTGCGTAACAGTTTTCTTTTTAAAATTAAAGGGGTACAGTATTAACCGAAATATATGAAGGAAAGGAAGAGAAGTACCCTGACAATTGCCACTTTTAATGGATTCCTGCTGACTTATCGACAAGGACACTAGCTGTGGTTTTCCAGCTAATTTTTAGCTTTAACTTTTATCATTCCATACTATTTATTAAACTTATTAACTATAGTAAAAATCTATTAGTCGTAATCCAAAAGAGAGATAGGGAATTGCCAAAAAGATCTACTGTAACGCCAAAACAGGTATAGCGACCTGAACATCAAAAGACAAATGTCAATTTGTTGATGAAAATAACCACCTCTCTATGGACGCGACTGTGACGCCAAAACAGGTATAGCGACCTGAACATCAAAAGACAAATGTCAATTTGTTGGTGAAAATAACCACCTCTCTATGGACGCGACTGTGAAGTCTTGGGAGAAGAAAAGTCTGTCAACGCATGCAACAAAGTACAGGTACCACTCAATGCACGCTTGTCTAGTATACAAAACTTACAAGGCAAATGTGCAACGAGGCCGGAGTGTTTTCTTATGGACATACACCTGCAACCTTCCTAAAATTGATGATCATATGAGAAAGTTGGCTACGAATGTCGTCGGCCGTTTGGACCATCCATGTTAGAACTTTAGGTTTGATACATGCGCGCACCTTCACATATGCATGTTCGCTCGGGAGAAAGTACGTGCCGACGCTCCATGAGATACTGGATAAACTTAAGATTTATTTAGCAACCTCTGCTCTAGACATACGCTCCATACACACACACACACACCAAAAACTTGTTATAGAGTTGCCTAGATAGATAAGATCTAGTCTTGAGGAGATTCTTTCATCATCCACACATTCTTAGGAGCTAGCGAGATCAAGGAGATAGAAAATCCAAATAAGAAAATCAAGTAAATCAAAAGCACATAAAGAAATCCATAGCAAAACTTACTTAGATGAAATTTAGATCTTTATTTCATTTGAAGATGGATATTTAAAGCCACTCCATTCTTGGAGGACACAGCTCCCTCTCTATGAAGCACACACACAAAGTTTCACTCTTGGAAACCCTAACCTTACTCTCAAAGGCTTAGCTAAGACTCTCAAAGCCTAGCCCCTAAGCCAACATCTCTCCTTCCTTATATATGGAGGCCAACAAGAAGCCATAACTAGCATCTCTAGTTGGGTTTCATCTACTTACATGGGCTAACCCATTTACCCAACATCATATCGAGTTTACACACATGTACGCTTTTCAAAGCGGCTCATCCAAAGGGCTCCAATAGATCAAAACGCTAATCCAATCCATCAAATCATCTCCTCATGCTTTGACATGCAACTCGTAGTGCCCAATAACTAGCTGTCATATCTTCCCACATTCGGACTCCCCCAAACTATATCTACGTGCATCGGCTTCGTCACTTGGTACACCACATGCACCAACTCGCCTCATCGTGATCCTCATCTCTTATATGCTTCACGCTTGAGACACGTAGCCTCACTCAGACTTACCTAACCGCACAAACCACAGCTCCCCTGCCTAGTCCCGGTCCGTTGTCGTCAACAACTGTCACTCTCCAAGCAACCCTACACATCCAAAAACCAACCAATCTAATTCTGAGCACAAGTTTCATGTACTTGACTCACGTTAGCCAAATCATATATCATGCAACACAGCACAACCATCCAATAGCACCTATATTGTGCATACACTCAACTCCATCCAAAACTCATCACTCTGAACCTACAGGACCGGTCTGATAGCCAACCACAAGCCAGTTTGACCGCCCAACTCCTCTCAACCTCACCCTGCTAATAGGATATTGGTTTAATAACTAACCTAACGTTGGTCAGACCGCTGGTGATTTGACCACTTAAGACCACTAGAAAACACTCTCTCTGAAATTTTGGTTAAACTCCATATAGTTTCAGCTCAGAACTCCAAATCGGGTGACTTCTAGTAAAAAATCCTCAAACATGCTTATACAAGTGTTTTGTGTCCATTTTTCAAAAGGCATATGACTGGTCTGACCATCACTGCTAGGCTGGTCTGACTACCATTGCTAGGCCAGTCCGACCTGTTAAATCCTCATAGCAACTCTAAAAACTTAAAAGTTTCAAAACCAAACTCAAACTTTGACCTAACATGCACATCAAAGTTAAATACTCATCGCAACCATGGGGTGATATTCATAGGGCCTCACGATCTCCCCCTTAATGAGTAATTTGAGAAATGCTCCAAAAGGCAAGAATTTGAATTTGTTTTTTCTTTACAAAAGAAGCTCATGAGTTGCAAAAACCACACATGATTCATTTTGAAGATAAAGAAATAAACATACCATGTTGGCAGGAAAAGGAAAGGAGCTAACTCAAGAAAGAACAAGATCTCAACAAAAAGCTTCAAAATACTCCAAAGACCTCTCAAGGGCAAAGTCTTACTCATGGTCCAAAGAAAAAGAGTTATTGCTCAACTTGACCATTTTATAGCAAGAAAAGGAGTTAAAAATGTAATGCACATGAGCTACCCCTCACATCATGCTTAAATTTAAAGGTCACTTTGTATTTTTATCACTCTCTAGCTCATTTTCTCAAAATGCTATCTAATTATCCCTCTTTCCAATTTTAGCCTACTCATTCTCCCTCTTTTTCTCATTTTCAAATTTTGCCTCTCTAATCTCCCCCTTTTGGTAAAATAACATCAAGGGCAAAGAGAAGATGAAAGCTCACCCTTAAATGATGCAATGACGACATGGAGCAAAGAAGGGCATAAAAAGAGCATGTATGCATGAATGCAAATGCAATGCCTACCAAAGTTTTGAAAATTATCCATATTGAGATAGAAATAAAAGGATATCACTCAAGGACATGAAATAGGCATGCAAAGTTATTAACATGATGACTAAGAACAGGTATGCAATCTCAAGCAAGTTAGCAAGTCAAGTGTATTACAATGTATGCAAAACTTTAAAAATGGCAAGTTTATCAAATGTATCCTAATAGGAGTCATGCCATGTTAAAAACACAAAATGAAGTGTTAAAAGTGCTAGAAGTTCTAGAAAGCACCAATTATGCTCAAGAACTTCATTAAAACTAACTTCTACCAATATTTAGCTTATTTAGGTCTTATCTTAGAAAAGCATGTCTTGACTAGGAGCTATCCATAATCGCCTTCTAAGCTTCAACCATTTCACAATTTTAGTTTTGGTCCGATTAGAAGATATAAGACTTAGAAGATAAAAGAGTAGTTCTGGTCATACAAAACTCCTCATGAGTTTGTACCAAGTAAATGACAAGCAGTCTTATCGAGAAAGAATTGATGAGATTAGAAATAAGCACATTAGAGATCATTTCATTAAGTTCCTGTAAGAAGATCAAGAAATATCTTGGAGACACACCATTAGTGGACAACTCGTTGAGGAAAACGAGAGCCATCTATAGGAAAGCAACACAGGCTTTGCTTGAAAGCACCATGATGAGAACCAACAAAAGCAACAAAGAAACTCAAATCCTCAGTGTGGGTGCGCACCTTGATGGGGAAAATGAGGTCCACATCTTGAGAAATGACGGAAACCATGTCTCGGAGTAGCTCATGGACTAAAACCAAAGCCATTGAAACCAAGTCCACAACACTATCCAAAACCTCCAGAAAATAGATCAAGGACACCCTCAACAAGGTGAATTCTCATGTTAGGTTCTTTAGTGTTCATATCATAAGAAAGATTATGTACACTTGGAGACTTAAAAGCACAAGCTTGACGCATGAATTTAACACACCAAAAGAAAATGTCCACATGATGCCCATCCTTCTCACAAAACAAGCAATGGCGTAAAGATCTATTAGGGGACATGGTCCAAGAGGACAAAGCACCATTGACGCTCACAGGAGAAGTCCCTTGGTATAAGATAGAAGAACCAACAATTCTACTCACCCTTGTGTCAAAATTAGGCTCACATATGCTATGACATAAGTGACGTGTGTCCCTAAAAGCTCGATGATGCACTCGACATTTGTGCTTGGCATGGCGGAAGTAAAGCTCAACAATGCATCCATCTTTCTTACAAAAGGTGCAATAGTTATCTCTTTGGGAGATGTAGTATTATGTGAGGAACTATCATCCTATCTTTAGAAGTTCCTTGGACAACCTTGGAAGACTCACACGAAGCATCACTAGCCACGCAAGAATGATCCAAAGCATCAAGTGACTCAAGCACAACATGGAAGAATACAACTCTGATTGTAAAGAAGCAAGAGAAATCTTCAAAACATCAATCTTAGAGTGGAGCCAAATGCAAGAGTTACATGGCTTGGCACTCATATCATCGTGCACTATCCTTAATTAAGGACCCAACTTCATTTTTCAAAGCAAGGTAAGAAGTGCAAGAATTCAATGATACATTATTAATAATCTTGGACTTCAAAGCTTCAATTTCATTTGGTAAATAAGCACAATTCTTACAAGAGACTAAACCATCATCAAGCATTTTTTATACTCTAAGCACATGCTACAAGGACTAGCTCTAATCTCAACGATTTTAGCCCTAGCAATCTCTAATTGCTAAAGATGAGTGGAATTAGTCTTTCTAACTTTTGCATTTTCTTCCTAAGAGCATTCGATTTTGAATTATGAAGGAACAAGCTTTTAATGTGTTTCTCCTCGCTCATATTACTTAGCTCATGTAGGAGATCATCCTCAAAGATATCCTCATCTTCAAGATTATCCTTGACATGCTCCTCAATAGCAATTCTATATAAGCCATTAGGTGCCTTCTTCTTCTTGGGCTTGCTAAGTATCTCCTGCATGATCCTAGCACACAAATAGGTAAAGTGGCTAAGAGTGTCAGACAAGCCACAACTAATATGTTTATCTCTAGCCAACCAATTCGAGAAAGACTCATGCCTCACAAGGTCATAAGCACACAAAGACTTACAAGAAATCCAACTAGCTACCACTTATAGGATTGATTGTGAAGATCAGATTGGGGGTGAATTATCTTTTCTTGTTTTTCAACTCATACAAAATCAGCCCCTTTAGCTTCTTCATTCAATTAGCTATGAGAAGCAAATAAGATCAAATGCATAGTGGGAACAAAGCACAAAGCAGAAGACAACAAGCCAATGGAACAAAAGAAGCAACAAACGAGCTAATGCATCAGCTACTCGGTTTGATTGTAGGAGTCACACTAGTCTAACTGGGCTTGCGCAATCTGACCTCTCAAGTCACACCAGTGTGACCAGTCCTAGGTGGTTTGACCACTTGGGTCACAGTGGTATGACCGCTCGCCATTCCAAAATAGAGAACAACTTGTCGCCAAAAACTCAAAAAGTCCTAACTCCTAATCTACTCAACCACATGAGTTGAGACTTGAAATGTAGCTTCCTTAGGGTCTTACAAACATATTCCATGAATGGATCGATAAGCTACTAAACAAAGTTTTGACCTTTGCACAAAGCAAGGCAACCTATAGCAAAAATTGTGCAAACCGAAGCACACCAAGAATTTGCTATAGAGTTGCCTAGATGAATGGGATCTAGCCTCTAGGAGGTTTTTTCTTCATCCACACATCCTTTAGAAATAGTAAGATCAAGGAGAGAGGAAATCGAAATAAGAAAACTGAGCAAATCAAAAGCACAAAGAGACACTACAACAAATCTGACATTCTATGATGAAACTGAAATGGCAATAAAGAGCATAGTTTTGTCACGGAAGATACTTTGTGACAAAATTCTAGCATCACAATAATTGTCATGTAATATGCATCACAGAAAGTATGGTGTGACGAATTTTGATTACATCGTCACAAAGTTGGTGGCCAAGCTGCCCAACCGGGTAGCTTCATTTTATGATGAAATATTATTGTCACACATAAAATCCATAAAAAATTGTCATCTATTCTACACTTTCTATTTAGTTGTGTAAACAAACTATTCTAATTAATTATCCAAACCATGACAATAAATTCCATGTAGAACCATATTAAAAAAGCATCAACAAAAGTTTTGATGCAAGAAATTCCAATTATATTATATTCCCGTATTAGCATTCACAAGAAATGTTCATACATTTTTCCATCAATACAACAAATAAAATCTTCTTGCAACCATACACAACTACTATAGAAAAGGTCATCACAGACGGTTTTGTGAACCGTCTGAATTTATGGGTCAGAAATAATACAAGGTCATCACAGACGGTTTTCGAACCGTCTGTGGTGCAAATATCACAGACGGTTTTTAACTAAAAACCGTCTGTGATATATAGTTATCACAGACGGTTCTAGTTAAAAACCGTCTGTGATATTCCCTTCTACTCCTAAACCTATTTCTGTTTATTGGCTAGCCCCAGGAAATGCTAGCCATGTCCTCAGAAACCAGCAGATCAACATGTACATGTATGCATCTAATTCACATCTCAATTCATTTCACAAACATAAAACATCTATTTTTATTAAGATTAGAGCCTACCATTACAATATCCCAAAACAACGAGCAGGTTACACAACAAGAATAGAGAAAAAGCAAAGATCCTCTATACCTTCTCGCCCCTGATGCAACGCATGAGCTGGATGTCTTTGACGCCCACCATTGTCGGCGTTGATTGAGCGTCTGCACGGTTGGCATGAGCTAGTTGCTTCTGCGGTGTCTTGCCTCCCGTAGACTTGTGTGTCGTCTGCAAGGAGGAGGATAGCAAGGAGGAGGAGAACAGCAAGGAGGAGGACAGCAAGAAAGAGGAGACCAGCAAGGAGGCTGGGTTTTGGTTATATTTATAGGGAGGGAGAGGCGGGAGTTCGAAATTTTTGGCGTGGAAACGGAGAGGCGATCCGTGGGGTGAGGATTGGTGGATTTCTATTGGCTAGGATTGGGTTGAGGAGAATCGATGGCCCCAGTGGTCAGATTATCACAGACGGTTCTATATATAGAACCGTCTGTGAATTAGAGCACAAAATTTTATATACCGATGCAATATAAACAACTAGTTTGAAAAGATAAAATAGCAAAGTAGTATATAGCTTATATATACTCATTTGAAAGGTTTCGATAAGATCTACAACTTTTCAGTTGAAGCAAAATCCAAATTCCGAAAGGAAGACCAAGAAAAAGGGCAAAAAACAGAAACCAAAAACTTGTGACATGTTTAGGTCCAAAGATGGCCGATTTTTGGGGTCTTGGAGGGCGACAGGTGCAAGTGGGTCATTTTTTTTATCAGGCTCATCGTAAGGTTTCCAACGAGTACAGGAACGTCGAAAACGGACACCGTATGCAAAAGTTATGCCCGTTTAGCTGAAGGTGTCTCAAAACTGAATCATACTCGGACTTAAGCGGGAAAATATGAAATTTTGAGGAATTGTAAGGCGGGAAACGTATCACAAACGGTTTTTATTATAAAACCATCTGTGATACTGGAATATTACAGACGGTTATATAATAAAAACCGTCTGTGATATTCCAGATTATCATAGACGATTTTATAATAAAAACCGTCTGTGATATTCCAGTATTACAGATGGTTTTATAATAAAAACCGTCTGTGATAATCTGGAATATCACAGACGGTTTTTATAATAAAACCGTCTATGATATTCCAGTATCACAGACGGTTCAGCGGTAAGAACCGTCTGTGATACTCTTTTTTCCCGCCACAAATACCACAGACGGCCTCCAAATTAAAATCGTCTGTAATAATGTATATCACAGACGGTTTCACAAAACCGTCTGTGATTTGGCGTCTAGTATTAGGCTTTCTGTAGTAGTGCGCACAAATAAAAGATGTCTAATAATTTTTTCCAGTATCCACTCTAGTTAGCTTCTTGATCTACAAATCCTGAAAAGCACAAGAAATTCAAGAGGCACAAGTTAGCAATATAATTGATATTTATCAAATCAGAGAATCCAGAAATATTACATAGAGAAACAAATTAAAACAACTTTATGATCATATAGAACAACAGTACCACCTTTAAAACAAAGTTAAAAGTGATGATTGGTTAGAATGTATAAAGCATTTTCTAATAGACTTGATGGAATTAGAATTTAGAAGACTAATATAAGACAAAGTCACAAAATAATGCAACATTTTTCAACAAAATTTCAAGATGTAGACATCCTCGCAAGGTAATGCAATTAGAACCACACACTTATGTGAATAGATGGATGCAAAAACAATAACAACCTAAAATTTATATAAGTAGCATAAAAGCAAAATTTATTCCCTTGTGCAACTAATATGATACAGTGGTACCTGAGTGGAGAAGAAGGATATAGTGACAAGTAACCACTAAACATAGAGACGGGTGTGCAAATGAAAGATCAGTGTTAATGTGAATACACATAAGCTTATCTCATTTCAAGACACAAAGACATGTTCATTTTACTCATGGTCGCATATTCTGTTATGATCCTAGTCAATATTGCAACAATAAGAACAGGTTCCTGTGCACATGGGGAATCCCATATGTACACACCTCCATTTCAAGCCATATTAACTTGCTAGGACATACCATTATGTTCATAAATTGTGTATTCTCTTATGACCTTGGAGATGGTATTCTGATGAGAATAATAACAACATAGCTCCTGTGCACAAATATTTCTAAACAAGTGCAATATGAAGTCAATCACACTCATTTTAGTTGTACTCCAATGCTCATCAACATGTATTCATTCATCTATTCTGTTAAGAAGAGCTAAGAACCGAGATGGGAGATTCAACACCCCAGGTACCAGCACTAAATTAACCACCACACTATCCCTCCAAATAATTAACCTAGAGGTCAGCTCAGGGTTACTTGCTATTTGTTTCACACAAAAGGCAGTTGGATCAGAAGCACAAAGTACAACAACTGTCTTACATTCAGTACTTCAACACGCACCTCTGTGATATTCCTTTTTCTTCATATCATGTCGTGCAATCAATTATGGCAACTAAATACACACAAAGTACGGATATCAAGATTAGGGTTTAGGGTTCATGCAAAACACATACTCGAGGGCTTGTCGATGAGCAGTGCCTGGACCTTGAACCATGCGCGGTTCGCCAACACCGTGTATATTTCATTTGGCTGGAACCAGCATGACACCGCCTCCATGATCAGCTTCTCAAAGTTCAAGATTGTCCACAAACCACAACAATAGCACTAAAACATCTCAAAAATTCAAAATTTCGAATTTTATTTGATTTTGCTTGAATTTCCCTCCTTTCCCAATTTGGCAAGCCTCCTGGAATTTGCCTTCCTTTTTTGGCTCTCCGCCGCCTCCTCTTGCTGGCGCCGCCACGCATGGTCGCCTCTCCACCGCCTCCCTCTTCATCGCCTCCACACGTCGCACCGTCACTTCATTGGATTGCAGCCACCCGCACTCCGCGCGTTCATACCCATCTCCCCTCGTGGTCCCACATCTCAGTCGCACGCCCTTGCTCCTCGCTCGTGCATTGCAGCTCGTGCGTGCTTGCTCTCTCGCCGTAGTGTAACATCCTAAAATTTCAAGTGTTCAAAAATGTGGAGTTTTAAAATTTTTCTTGCATTTTGCTAGCACTCAAGTTTCTTCTGAGTATCTATTGAAATCTTTTTGGGTTTTGTGCCATACAAATTAATAATCAAGAGTACCCCCGAATACAAATAATAAAAATGGAAAAGACCATGACTTCAAAACACCAAAATCTTGAATTCGAATTCAGGTCAATGTAATGAATCCAAATGCTAAGATCTCGGATTTAAATTCAGGTATTAAAAATCCAAATCAATAATAAAATAAATAGTTAAATAAAAATTCTTATTAAATTCAATCAGCGCACTTGACCCAATGATATGTGTTTAGAAATTTAGATGTATACACACACACACATATATGCAAGTCAGGACAAAACAAAATCGACCTCCGAGGGCAAATTAAATAACCTAGAGAATAGGATAATATCAGGTTTTGGGTATCTAAATAATTGAACCAAGATTTAAATTAAACAACAATCAATAATCTCGAATGTGAAATAGAAATGCAATTTAAAAGTGTAATTTCTAGATTTTCTTAAGCCTCTATATTTCTCATTCTTTTTCCTCTCTTACACGTGGGCCCGCCCTGCCCCTTTCTTCTCCCATCACTGCCGCTGGGGCCGGCCTCCACCTCCTTCCTCCTCCACTCATTTCCCCTCTTTTTCTTCTCTGTCTCCCGTCGGCGCCCACTGCTCCCGCGCCCAGCTTCGTCATCGCCCGGCCTGCTCCTCCGTCCTTCCTCGCGTCAGCCAAACCTGCCCACCGTCCTCGTCTGCGGGCGCGCACGTTGCCACTTCCCCGCCATACCCTGCACCAACTGCTGCCGTCGCTCAGTCGCGTCACCTGTGCTCGCCCACGCCCGCCGGACGCACGTCCGATCCCGTCTACTCCCATCACCGCACGTCGCCGCTCCACTGTTCGGGCGTCACTCCACACCTGCTCCCTGCGCCTCGCACGCCCCTGACGTTGCCGCATCGCCATCACCACGTGCATCCCGGCGGTGCCACTCTTGCTCTCCACATTGCCCGGTCAGCTCGTCGCGTATAAAGGGGAGCTCGCACCTTCATCCACATTTCCATGTCCCCTTCTCACTCCCACCGCAGGGAATCGACCCCTAGAGCCTCGCAGCCCGCCGGCCACTCTCTCTTCTCTAACTCCAGTGAACCGAGGGATCCACCGATTGCGCCCATCTCAGACCAATTAACCCTGGCCATAGCATCCCCGGAGTGCGGCGACGCCAACCCCACCGCCGATTGGAGCCTTGGCCCACCCCAGCCCGCCGACGGCTTACACCTTCCCGCGCCGCCGCAAGCTCTTGGTGCCGGCCTACCTCGGCCTCCTTTCGGCCACGACGACCGCATGGTAAGAGTCCCCAAGACCCCCCTACTGCTCCCGCGCCGGTCAATTTATCCTTCCCTCCTTCCGGCCGCCGGCGCCCCGTCCTCATCTCACCACCGGCCGCCTCAAGCAGCCGCCCAACCGCCTCGCCGCCGCTCCGGCCAAACCGCCGCCACCCCTGGCTTTCCCGCCCTCAGTACGACCCGTTTTGATGCTCACCACCCCCTCCCCGGCCACCGTCCGCCGCCGGCGACAGCAACACCAGGCGCCGGCCTTCTTCCTCTGCTTTGCCCAGCTGCCCAACAACCTCATCTAATTCCCTGCGATTTTCTCAATCAGTCTAGGCCACCGGCCCACTTGGTTAACCGAGCGCATGTAACACACCGAGCACACCCAGGTCCTGTGTTCGAACCCTGTCAGCAGCCGCATAGCATTCTCCTCCTTTTATTTTGTTTCTCTAACCCTTTTTAATTCAGCAAAATTTAAGAAAAATTTGAGAATAATCTAGGAGATGTAATAAATTTGATTACGATATAAAATAAGATTATTTGAGATTTAATAATAGATTAAAAGTTATATATGAGTAACTAATGTAGTTTGGAACATTTAACAAAAATCTAAGTTTTAATTAAAGGTATTAGTAAAGGATGACTTTGGTTAATTATCCAAAATTTCATAAAGATATTGGATATCATGTTTAACTATAAAAGTAAGGCTTCAAATTAAAAATTACCCTTGACTCTAGATAAAATATATGACCTAACATTAAAAATGCTGCCATCAAAACATAGATATATTTGCATATAAGTGATTAATTGGCTAGTTAACAAAATAAGTAGAAGGGTGAAATAGGAGCTTAGGTTTCGACTAACATCTCTCATGAAATAAATAAATGACGTATTTCCTAAAGATTCGAATTCCCAAAATTAATTATGGAACTAAAGTGCAAATAGGAATTTAAACTAAAAATATGTTGCTAAATAAATTAGGGATAAACCAAATTATAAAATAGTTTTGTTCCTTCTGCTAATACTCACACCTTTTAAGTAATTACAAATAATGTCGAACCATAGCTGTAGATATAAAAGAAAATAATCAGAGGAATGTGGAGGATATGTATGCAGTCCATTAGCAAACATATTAGTAAATATTTTTGCATTCGCCCTGAACCCTATTAGAAATGTAGACCTCATCATTGCCATACCACCGATCATGAAATCTTAAACGACAGCCTTAAATTAGTAACGACGATGAAATGTAATCCTATGTATCATGCTTAATCGGCCATAAATAAGTTAAGATTAACGTATGACAAATGCTAAGGGATAAAATATCAATACCAGAAAAATTCCACAACACCTCCAGATCAAAAGGTCATATTAATATACAGTTCCTAAAATATAATAGCCCTAGGCCATCATACATTAAAATGACCCAACCAATATATGTAAACACTCTGAAGTAAAGGTTTAACTAAGAACACGGTTAATTAAGGTCACATAAAATGCTATATCTCAAATTACTAGTAATATGAGTTAATCTGATAAGATAAAATTTGTATATATCGTGTATATAGTATAAGCCCTGAATATTAACACTCGACAAAATAATACCCAGCTAGACTTGTACACCTATTCATAGGCGTAACCTAACTCATGAAACTTCCTTGATCAATACAAAAATGATAAAATAAATTATTAATAAAAAGATCAAATCATCGTGTTCTACCGCCGACCTTGCCTCAAATCACCCGAATCACCCATTAACTTATAATAAAGCTAAATCGAGTTTATTCGGATTTATTTGGATTCTTTGAGTTATTTGCTTTTACTTGTATTCAGTCGTTTAGCGCGTAGTTAGAAGCTGGAGTCCTGAAGCATCAAGGGTTCAAGCAAGATTAAGAGTGAAGTGAAGAAAAAGGCCCGAAGTTCAAGAGAAAGCATTGTGTGAGCTCAAGACCGCGGTAAACCGCGCCAGGCGAGTCAATACTTTGATCATGTTGAACCTACATTTTCTGCAAATCTACTTTTGTTTAAATTATCAAATTGCATGCTGTTATTTCATATGCAAATATATGTTTGTTTGAAGATTCTAGTTATATACCCATTAATCGACTTGTTAGTACTATACCTCCTTTGAAAACATTTGAATATTTGAGCCTTGTCACCCTAGCAAAATTATAATAGTAATCTTTCAAAAATAAGTCCATAATTATACATCATGCTTAGTATTTCTTAGATAATCGGAGGCACCAAAAATGCCCCAAAGCATCACTTTGAATCATGAGAAATTGGTTTGGGCAGTCATGGTGGTAATGACTGGTATATGTTGGTATGAGTATTTTATGTTCCCCAAAAACCCAACTTGCTTACTTATCTGGGCGGATGGTTCGAGGGTGTGTGTTGTGGTGCAGTGGAAGCACAAAGTGGATAGTGGTAGAACCGCCCAGATAACCCTGAGGACCGAATCTTGTGATGACCTCCCAGTGTACAACAAGTACAACCACAAGCTGGCAAAGTGTAGGCAGGGCTAACTAATTTGCATCGACTTAGTAAGGGTTGCACCGGTGTGACCACGGGCGGGTAGAGGGTGGCCACATCCTCCGACGTGACGGCGCAAGAGGGGGCTTCTGGAAGGGTGGTCGTACCCCGAAGGAAGTGGAAACCTTAGTGGACGTAACCCTGCTAGGAAAAATGCATTGTAAAGGTCCTGTGATAGTCTACTCAACCGCATGGCTAAGGAATCATGTGGGGCAACGAGTGGATATATCTCTTGTGGTTAAAGTGTGCAAACTCTGCAGAGTAGAAAACTATTCGAATAGCCGTGCCCACGGTCAAGGGCGGACATGGGAACTTAACTAGATATAGTTCTATTTCAAAAACTTTGTGGGTGGAATTGGTAAAGTGGAGGGCAGAGAAAGGCCCTGATTTGTGTTGCCCTAGGTGTCGCCCCAGTGAAAAGTTAAGCGGTTATGACGCTGAAGGATTAAGCATATGTTGCAGAGGCCATATAATGGTGGATGGAATCTGTATCGCTATTGCTATTGCATTCTTTCACAAAATAAGTTTTAGTTCAAACTGCTAGGTCTCAGGAGATTTCTATGTATCATATTTCAAAAGCAATTTACGGCAAATAAAATAACCCGAGCCTTCTTTTGATAAGCCATGCATACTATTTAATTGCATCCTGTGTGTTGGCTCGCGAGCACGGTGGTTGTGCTCATATTCGCTTTCCCCACAAATCCAGAATCAGGAACCAGATCACTACGCCTCAGCAACACGATTGGACATGGTGGCAAAGAAGATGAAGATGTCAAGGGCTAGGTCGCGAACCTCCAGTTGGCTGCCTGTGGGCATGTCCTGAAGGTCCCACCCGTGTGCTTCATTTCCGCTGCTGCAATTTATTGATTTCGGCCTAATCGGCCCATGAGTAAGTCTACTATTATATTTACGCTTCTGCATGATATGTACTTTTGATGATCATTTCTGTATCTGTGAGCACTATCTACTGATCCAGGGAATAGTGCGGTGGAATCACAGAGGATTTCGGATTGTATAATCTGGGCCCTTACACATAGCGCACTGGCTCATCTTCTCATCTCAAATGCCCACGCCGTACCTCAGTCTCCAAGCCACTGCCAACATTCGCAGAGCCTCAGTGCCACCTCTCCTGCTCCTCTCCCTTCGCTCGCATGGGAGACGCACCGAACCGCCTCTCTGTAGCTGCCGACACCCACTGTGTTATAACCCTAGTGGCCACTTCAGAGCACTCTCTTACACCCTCCCAAATAATCAATTTCAACTCAAATCGACCGCATTGCTGCCAACAGCCTCCCCTGAGCCCGATGAGCCCTAGCCGCAATCTTGAGTTTCGATTGATTATTTTTCGATTCCTTGCATTGACATAGTCTTCCTTGTTCCTTGATCATGCTGACGAACTCGCTTGGGCCCAAGTGTTCGCCGGAATCCCTGGCGGCTGAAGCCACCATCGGCCAAAAGGCATCTCCCGTGGACAGCCTCACTGAGCCATCCTTGACCCAAACCGCTACCACCACTATGAACCTGATGTCCCACAGATGGTTAAATCACTCCCCAATTCGCCTGAGACTCGCCGGAGTACCTTGGCGCCGCTGTGAAGGCCGCTACCTTCTCTCCTGTTGCCAACCACTACCGTCCATTCTCCCACCTTCCAAAACCCCAAAATGGGTTCCCCACACTCCCATGATCACCACCGTGCCCTCCTTTTGCACCGGCAAGCACTGTGGAGGCATATTCGGAAAGAGTTGTTGTGCTCTGTTTTCCTGCCGGGAGGGAGAGCCGGAGGTTGAAGACGACCTCTCGGTGCAACGTGGCTACATCTTGGGCATCTATGCCTGTTGCTGCCGTCTCATTCGAGCGTCCGCGCTCAACGCATCTGGGCCGTCCGCTCGTCGCCCAACGGGTGCATGTGCGCGCGCACTGGGCCTCTCGGCCGCGCGCGGCGTGTGCCGAAAGGCCGGTCAGCCTGTTAGGCCGCGCGGGAAAATTTCCAAGTGCATTGCACTGTGCAAACAAGCCAGCCTGTTACTGTTCACCGAGAAAAGAAATTCATAAACTTGATTAAAAATCCAAGAAAATTCCAGAAAATTCCAAAAATCCTAAAATACATCTTTTCGATCGTCTCGACACTGTGAATCCATTTTTGTCCTCCATTCCACCAAAATAAATTCCAAATAAATTCAAACCCCTCCATTGGAATTTTATTGCATTTTACTCCTTTTTAAATTAGTTTATTTTTCCTAGCTTGATTAGATTCAAGTGTGGACTTATATTGTTATTTTATGTGTTTGCGCTAGCTTCCAATCTCTTCGAAGTGACAGTTCAAGGATCAGAGCCAAGCACCAAAGTTTACGAGCTCATAGAATTTTCATATCAGCAAGGCAAGTTACAAGTTTTTGATCATATTGAATCCCATGAAATTTACATTATTTAATTAATGTATTTCCATTATTGTTAATTGTGATATGTTAATTGATTAAAATAAATATTTAGAATGACATGCTAAATAGTCCTACCACTGATAAATGCCCTGTTTAATTTGAGGCCATATTCACCTTGACAACCTTAGTAATAATTAAATTATTGTATAAATAATTGTAGATCATCTCATTCAAAATCTTGAACTGCTAAGTGACTTGGTCGTTGGCCGATAGGGTTTGTAAAACTGGTACTAGGGTAAGGGTGTGCTGTGGAAAGCCACAAGGTGACTTTCGTCCACGACCTTACCCTAGGGTGGAGGCTGGTTCGGAAAGGTGGTAGTGCCGTTGAGCACAGTTGGGGATGTGGTTGATGCCTCATGTGAAAGCTAAGGACGAGAACCTTATGCTGAGTAAAAGACACATGAGTTGACTTGTCAACCCTAGTTTAGTAGCTGCTCAACTCGATTGAATCTCTACAGGAGGTGGGAGTGTTGATGATGGGGAGTTAGGTATGCGAAACGGTAAAACCATACCTAACAATGATAGAAGTCACTCAGAGCAGACAGAAGAGTTTAGGGTTAGTGTGTGAACCGTGTCTAAGTGATTCTAGCGAGTAGAGCCTATATAAAGAATTGAGCAGTGAAATGACCTAGTTTCTTAACTTTGTCGCGGGAGTTAAGAAATCTTGTGGGTAAAGTTGGGCAACTCTGTAGAGTGAAATTAATAGTATTTGAATACGTCGTGCTTTCGGTTAATGAAGCTGTGTTAATTGGGTGATTCCAGCAATGAGGCATAAGTAGATTTCATAATGTTTTAAACGGTGTAATTGTGAATTTAATTGTTAAAAGAAAACCCCTTTATCTTAAGGAGAACCGTTTTGATTTCACATGTTTGTAAATAAAACTGCATTCACTCAAATTAATAGAACCAGTATACTCCCATCTTTGAATATCCCTACAAGTAGTAAATTAGGATTTACTCTTGTGACTTGCTGGGTACGGTTGTACTCATCCTTTGCTAAACAACAGAAGACCAATGGAATCAAGAAGCTCTAGCTGAAGATGAGGTTCCAAAAGAGCCTTTCTTCCCTGAAGATGAGTGGTTTTAGGTCTCAGCTGTGCTCAGGTAGCCTGGGAAGTTTATGTGTTGTAAAATAGTTTTGAGCTTGCACGCCAGTTGAGGAAAAACTGGTTGTTAAACCTTATGCTGTAATAAAAGTTGACTCTTTTGTTGTAAGCATGTGCTGTTGTGGTGCACACTCATGTACAGTACTCTGCAACTGTTCAATTTTGGATAATTGCGGGGATTACTAGCGCCTTCAGAAATGGGGGTGTTATAAAGCACCCACAAGCAGGAATTCAGCTCAAGAGACAACGTGATGCTTCTTTATTCTTTCAACAGAGGAAAAACTAAAACGAAAAGAGCATAAATTGTATTGTTTTTTTTTCTTGTTCTAGAGCATTGAAACAACATGAACTACAAAGCCACTAAATTTTAAGCTATTCACAAGGCCCTAAACTTAGCAGATCCAAATTTGAAAGGAAAAATAGAAATATCGGGACTAACAAAGAAATTGAGCTGCCAAACCCCCACAAAGCATTGAATCAATTTCCAAGAACACAAACAGTAGTAATACAAAAACCAAGAAAACCATTTCAATCGAGCATCAAAACCAACAAACAACATGAATTAGCTCAGTTAAATACTTCAATCACCATCTTGCTTGTGCCCAATCAACATTGCCAATTACATGACCACTATCACCGGATCTAGAATAGGATGGGTCGATCCTCATATCCAAGCTCCAAGTTTATTACCTGAAGAATGGGTAGACATACGGCCTTACAGATCATGGATGTGAGTTGAGGAAGAAGGAAGACAGGTGGAGAGAGGAGGGAGAAATGGTAGGCTAGGTCAGATTTGTTGTAGTGACACGCTTAGTGATAGATGTGTGCATATCAGAAGAGGAACCAAAGGGGGAGATGGCGCGATGTCTATGGCAGGGTGAGCTCGCCGGAGGAGCAGTGGCCGGGAGTTGGATGGGGTGGCGTGGGGTGAGGAAGAAGATGGATGCAAAGTGCTGGCTCAAGTTGGGTTCAAGCGGTGGCTAGCATTATAAAACCAGATCTATTTCTTGGCCAAATTTTCGGTGGCGAATTATAACTAACATCATAAGTAGTAGATCTTCAATGATGAACTTCTGGAATCATCTTAGATTCTTTTATTTTTATGAAAAAAATTTGTTGGTTGTCACAAAATAACTACCCAACCTGCCCATCCTAGCTTCATCATGAAATCACCAAGATTGTCACTAATTACTCACTATGCATGACCTTTTTCCTTTCCGTCAAAAATGTTTTTTTCACAGAAGATCAATTTTGGACAAAATTTAGATCTTTATTTCACCTGGAGATGGATGTTTAAAGTCACTCTACTCTTAAAGGACAGATCTGCCTCTCCATGGAGCACACACACAAAGTTTCCAATAGAAGTCTTAGCCAAGACTCCCAAAGCTTAGCCCCTAAGCTAACACCTCTCCCTCCTTATATATAGAGGCCGACAAGAAACTCTAACTAGCACCTATAGTTGGGTTTCATCCACATACATGGGCTAACCCATTAACCCAATGCCATACTGAGTTTTACACACACAGAAGCTTTTCAAAGTGGCTCATCCAAAGGGATTCGATAGCCCAAAACACCGATCCAATCCATCAAATAATCGTCGCATGCTTTCATACGTAGCTTGTAGTGCCAATGACTAGCCGTCATATCTTCATGCATTCGAACTCCACTGAACCATCTCTATGTGGATTGGCCTCATCACTTGACGCACCACATGCACCAACTCACCTCATCATGATCCTCATCTCTTCTTTAATTCACACTTGAGACACGTAACTTCACCCAGTCTTACCCGACCGCATGGACCTCAGCTCCCCTGCCTAGTCCCATTCCATTACCCTTCATAGCCACTGCTCTTCAAGCAAACATGCACATCCAAAGTCCAAGAAATCTACTCTGAGCATGAGTTCCATGCACTTGACTCACGTTAGCTAAATCATACATCATGCAACCCAACACAACCATCCAACAACACCCATGCAGTGCACGCACTCAACTCGACCCAAAACTCACTTTGAACCTATAGGGTTGGTCTGACTGCCAACCATGGGCCAGTTAGACTACCCAACTCCTCTTAACCTCACCCTCGTAATAGGGGACTGGTCTGACCACTGTCCCCACACCGGTCAAACTGCCAATGGTCTGATCACTAACCATAGGCTGGTCGAATAGCTTAAGACTATCGAAAACACACTATCTAGAATTTTGATTAAATTCTATCTAGTTGCAAATTAGAACTCCAAATCGAGTGACACCAAGTTCAAACACATCCTCATATATTTCTATACAAGTGTTTGGTGTCTACTTTTCAAAAGGCATATGGCCGGTCTGACCGCTCCAAAGCCGCCAGTCAAACCACCGTTGCTAGGCCAGTTAGACCAGTTAAATCCTGATAGCAACTCTAAAAACTGAAAAGCTTCAAAACCAAACTCAAACTTTGAGAAAACTTGCACATCAAAGTCAAATACTCTTCACAACCATGGAGTGGCCTCCACATGGCCTCACACCACATCATTTTTTTCTTCAATGTTAGTATACCAACTAAACTTTATCTCATGGGAAGCCTGTACTACTTTATATTCATTGCTAGCATTTTATTTGATTTGCTAGTATGAAACTTTGTGAATTTAGTACATTATTGCTAAGGTTAGGAGAATGTTAAGATGGTGAATTTTTTGAGATGTGAGAATTATGCCATTTACATATATAATCAACTCAATTAATATATTTTTGCTAATTTCTAAAACATCTATGAACAATTAATGGTTTGAAAAAATTTGCACAAGTCATAAATGTATTTGTGCAATCTCTCTAGCATAAATAATTAGATAGGAAACTATCCAACATGACTTCATACATTGCATATCGATGTGGGTCTGGGCCGTTGGCAGCTGACAAAGAAAGAAAGATTGAGAAGTAGGTACAAAATGGCCTAAGTGACCAGCCCCCATGAGGATTTTGGTGTGGTAGGGTGGTTGTAGTAGGAGCAGTGAATGCGGGTGGCACCACCGTCCTCACCATCACCATGGAGCCACAATGGGATCATGTGTCGTCCCTGCATCAATCGAACGCGTCGTCATTGTGGACAACACCACACTGGCACATCATATCATCAAGCTATTGTCATCATTCCTCCTTCTCTGTCGGTGGGAGAGGCGGATTCTAGTAATGGGGCAGGCCTATTCAATGTTGAATCCAATGATGGGGAAGTCAATTCATTCACAAGGGCAGTGGGATCGACTGGAGGTGACATTTGGCCACCAAAACCCTAGATGGTGGTGAGGACAAGGAGAAGACTGTGCCAGTAGTATAAATAGAACATGAAGTGGAGGCAGCTTGGATCTGGCAGTATTTGAGTCCTGGTCGCCGAATCTGGCCTTCGTGGTCCGCAGTTGCGGTGCAGAGTGAGGGTGGCATGGAGGGCAAAAGGTGGTGGTGTGGGGGAATGGGAGACGCCCGGCCGAGGAGAAGGTGGCGCCGTAGGCGAAGGTAAGCCAGTGACATAGAAGAGGAGGTAGAGGTGACGCGGTAGTGTATGAAAGGAGGGCTTGTCAGTGTAAAATCCCAAAAAGAGAACTATTGTAATTGTGAAAATTATAAAAACTTTTAAACGTTTTTCCAGTGTATCTAAAATTTTTTTGGCTTTATTCAAATTTCTTAATTGGATTCTTGCCAAAAACTCGATTAATAAAAATCAAAACCTCGAAATCAAGAACCAAGATTGAAAAATCAAATGGAGAAAATCCAAATCGCCTTGGAAGTCTCAAATTCAAATTTAAAAAATGGAAACCTGATATTCAAAACCAAGAATGGGAATTGAAACCAATATAAAACCTTTCCCATCCAATTTGCATATCCAAAATTTCAAATTCAAAAATTTAAAAGAAAATTATCTCTCAAAACACGACAATCTTAAAATTAAATTGTTGAATCCAAAAATTCGAACCAAGCTTTCAAATTCAAAACCTAATTACAAATCTAAATCTGAAATTGAAAATTCAGAATTCTCTCTCAAATTCTTTGGGCCCGGCCCGTTTTCCCTCCGGCCCAGCTGGCCATTCTTTTTTCCCTGGCTGCCCGTCCGACCTCTTCTTTCTTCTTTCCTCGGCCCAACAACCCGGCCTCCTTCCTTCTTCCACCTCCCTCCCTTGTTCTCCTGAATCTTCGCCTGCACCGGCACGAGTGCCCGGCCATGTCGCACCCGCCAAGCTAGGCCACCCTCGACTGCCCTCAAACGTGCCCATGTTTGCACCGTGCACGCGCACGCCCAGGCCAACCAAAGCCTGCCATGCACGTTGCCAAGCACTACGCCCGCTACGCTGTTGTCCGCACGCTGTGTCGAGCCGCATAGCTCTACCCCTGGTTTCTCCTCCGTCGCATCACATTGATGCCACATTAATGCCTAGCTGCGGCCCCTACAACCGGCCTAGCCCCGACGCCATTCCCTTATGCCTGCTGCGCTTCAATGCCCTGCCTCAGCATTACTAATTAGCGGTGCCCATACCCGGCATTACTCCACCTCGTGAGCCTCTTCAATGCCCCAGTAGCCAGCTACCTCCACTCGGCCTACAAAATAGCCTCTCGAGCTGCCCTATTGCCGCTCCCTCCATGCCCATCTTCTTCTTCCTCAGGCCGATCTCAGCTTGAGCCGCCTCCGTGTGCGCCGCCGGCCACCTCCCCATCTCAGCCGCCTTCGGCAAGCATTTCATAAGCCACCCCGCCACGGCGTGCCCCCGGACCTCTTCCACATTCCCCTCATTTAATTGAGGATTTGTTGCCTGAGCACGCCATGCCTACTTCTTTTTTGCTTCCGGCCGGCCACTGCCATTTCTGCTACCATCTCCCCCTCAGCTGATCTCTCTCTGATTCGTCATGGTGAGAGCAGCACTTCGGTACCCTGAAGCTTCCCCAACCACCGGCCAACGCTATCCCCCACCAGCGCGACCCCTCCACGGCAACCTGACCACACCACCGCCTGTGCACGTCGCCAGCCTGCTTTGGCCTCCCTCCGATCACTTCGATCTCTTAGGTGAGCTCCTTGTACCCTACTCATGCTCACACGCACCTCACCTCCTTCCCTCTCTCTTCCGGCAGTCGGTGCCCCATTTCCCCCTCACCGCCGACTGCCTAGAGCCGACGCCAGCTTGTCTAGGTGCCACCCCGGCTGAAGCCGCTGCCTTCCTGGGCCTCCTCGTCACATAAGCAACCCATTTTGCCGGTCACCGCTGCCTCCCCGGCCATTCCCCACCGGTGACACCACTTGGCCCTGGCACCACACCGCCTCCCCAATTTTCCACTGCTTCTGCCCTCTGCTCTGTTTCAGCTGGCTCAGCAACCCTCTCCTCTGTGTCTCTATATGACAGGTGGGCCCAACTAGAAGATTGGCCTCAATCTCATGCGTATCTTTGTATCCTCTCATTTTTCTAAATCTTGAAATTTTTATCTAAAAGTTTTCTCAATTGAGCAAGGTAATAAAATATGATTTATAAATAAGTATGGAAATGAGGAATTAGTTGCAAAAATTATAATGGAGGCTCTTGAAATTAAAAACTTAACATTGGTTATATGTCAATCAAGATTAATAAATTAATCCCCATGTAAAACTAAGGCAAGATTATGTATGACCTATTTTCATATGACAAGAAATTGATATGGATTAAATGGGTGTTGATGTTAAAATCTAATATGTGAAACTAATTAAAAGATTTTCTTTTATAAATCAAAAGTGCTAGAAATTTAATTCTAAAAATTAAAGATGCATGTTTAAAGCTTTATAAAGATAACTTCAATACTCTCAAATTCTACTTTCAAACAAATCAAATACTAATATTACATCCTATTGAAAGCTCATATAGTCTAAATATTACGTCATGCCTTTATCTCTAGATCCAAATCTGTTATGGAGATTAAAGATAATTGGTATAGCAAGATTTTGCCACATAAAATATTAACCATAAATTGCTCATCTCTAAAATCATGAAAACTATATTTTCAAAAGTGCTTAAAATAATTAAGCTAAAGACTTCAACATTCATCTTAAAATGCTAAAATTTAAAAAAAAACGGATGTTTATGATTTAGAATCCTTAAACAAGAAAAGAGTAACAATTAATGTTTGTCTCACATCCAAATCTCCAATCATTATCTCAGGATTTAAATTTAATGGTTAAGAACAATGCAAAGTACAACTTTATCAAGAGAACCTTGACAATTCATAACTCACCCATCCAATAAATGCCTCGTGACGATCTGTCGATCTATGTGATTAAGGAATCACGCGGGCACATCGAGTTGATTGTCTCTTATGGGTAAAGATGTACAAACTCTGCAGAGTATAAAATTGTTCGAATAGCCGTGCCCACGGTCAAGGGTGGACATGGGAACTTCCTCCAGTTAGTTCTGTTTCAAAACTTTTGAGGTGGGAAGAAAACTGTCAGGCGGATGTAAACCTAACTTTGGAAATTTTTCTGGAGGGACATACTCCAGTGTTATTGATAAGGTGGAAGTAAGCTAATAATCAAAAGCTAGCATAGGTGGATGGAATTATGTAATCGGTGGATGGAACCTACACCGCTATAAATACTATACAATTTCAAACTTATTAAAGAATGTTTGTAAAACGCCAAGTCATAGGAATTTTAATTATGATTATTTCAAAAGTCGCATTTAGCAAATAAAAGAACCTCAAGCTTCACTTGATAGCCTAGCATCTATTATCATTGCATCCTATGTGGTGACTTGCAAAATATCATCGTACTCACTCTTGTTTAACTACCATTACTCAGTCAAAAAGAAAAAGAAAGTCAAGCCTTGTGGTGCTTAAAACGGGGTCGACAGAGCTGGAAGACAAAGTGGCCATTGACTAGATTGCGAACCCCATTTGGCTGCCTGTGGGCAAGTCCTGTGGGTCCCATCTGTGAGAAGTTTTCGCTGCTGCATTTTATTGTTTCGGCATAATCGATCTATGAGTAAGTTATTACTGTATTATTTACGCTTCTGCATAATATGCTTTTGATATACAGTAATGTATCTGTGAGCACTATATACTGATACAGGGAATAGTATAGTGAAATCACAAAGGATCTGGGTTTTGCTAAACCAGCCTCCGATAGTAAGTTCAGGGAGGGAAGGCTGCAAAGAGAGGGGAGGAGACAATGGCGCAGTGCAAGAGGAGGGCAGTGAATGAGGCTGAGAGAGGAAGGCATGCCAGCGAATAGGGAGGAGGCGGCACGGGGTGAGAGAAAGTGATGTGGAGGAGAAGGAGGCATGGTGCTCTCGGTTCGACAAAGGTGCAAGTGGAGACAGTGAGGCTGCGATGCATTGATTTAAGCGGCGTGTCGTGGGATAAGAGGTCCGAGATGCAAAAGAAGAAGGAATTCGACGTTTCTCAAGGGATATGGTTGATGTTTTGCCTTTGGACTGGATCCAACGGCTCATATAGCCTTGGATTAAGATCGGACGGCTATCGTTAAAGGGGTGACACAACTCGCCATTTTGCAAGGGAACCCAGCTGCTTTATAAAATTGGGTATGTAACACATAGATGGAGCACAAAGACTCATACCACACAACACTTGGTTGATTTATTCACTCGGTACACATACTCTCTCTACTCTCATACATACAATTAATACTGTATACAATGGAGTACATATGGGAGGAGCTGCATGTCTCAGTAGTAAAGCAAGAAAAACACCTAAACTGGAGCCAAAGTGCTTGCATTTAAATAATAGTTTAATACTATATAACTGGGTGCCTCCACGATTCACGGATGTCCTCCAATACGAACTGAACCTCGGGCATAAACATCGGTGGTACCCGGACTGCTACCGGTGGAGCCTCCCTGGCCATGTCCCCGTACATACCCGGAGCCTGCGCAATTGCAGGAAGCATGCAATTATCATTACATTACATTACTAGAAATACACTCGCGCGACGGCGCATAAAGGGTGTTGCCTGAGACCCATTAAAAAGTAGCAAGTGGAACTTTTTTGTGATTAAATTACGGGGTAAACACAGTAGTATCTAATACAAAAAAGGAAATGATGAAAAGGAAACAATGGGCGTGAATTTTTTGTGATTGTTTATACAGAAATTATCTTTTTCATACGTCGTGAATAGAGTTGAGTTTAATCCTAAACTTTTGTATGACTAAGAAACATCCCCTTCTCTAGATATGGTAGTTTTGCTGGGACTTTTGAAAACTTCCAAGACATAGTTTTTATGGATTTACAAAATTTAGGTGATTTTCACCTCATATGTCCCCTAAAGTGCGTAGTTACAAACGTAGATAGTTAGCACGCATATATACACAGTGCTTAATTATGGACGTGCATGTGCTATAGATGTGTATGTGCGTACGTACCATCAGCAAGCAGCTCTCTGGCGGCAACCGCCTCCTGCGTGACGAGAAGAGACGCTGCCATGACGAAGCACAGCACAAGAAAGGTTTTGGGCGCCATGTTTGTGCGTGCGTATCAAAGTTACGTACTGCTTGTCTGGAGTACTAGCTAGCTAGGTTACTGGCGGGAGAAGAGTGGTGCTGCCTAACGCCTATGCAGGCCTATTTGTAGTGTTACTGTCCTGGCATTTTGCACATTGCCGTAAGTAGACCGGCAAGAATGTAGATCGATGCTTGAATGTGTGTTGGATGCATGGCGACGAAACGGGCCATGTCAGCAGGCCATCCTTGGAAGCTGAAGGTGATTCCCTTAGCTGTGGACATGGAGCATCCAACATTTACCTTGTGTTGGGATAACGGCAGATTACACTAACGTAAATTAAAACTTATACTATGTAAATTAGTAAGTCATACGAGTAAAAAATTTATACAACGGAAAAAGAGTTGAAGTAGCCCAATTCAACGTTGCTCACGTTGGTGTAATGGAAATAGTCGATCATCAAATGTCTTTGAAAAACAATCCTCGGAAGCCAATGGTCCTCTAGCGGTAGTCATCTAGCAGATGCAGCAGCGCCTCTAGTGAGATCCACACGTTCAGGAACAAAACACCATGCGCCTATGTATTATCACCAGCACGCACAATAGGGCCTTCGAAAGAAGGTGGCTAGGGTTTCGATAGGTGGTGCGATATTCCTTTCTCTTAACATTAGCCCAATACACCCCTTTATAGCGCCTCCAACCGGATCCTTATTCAATACTAATAGAGATTGTATCGCACTCGGAGTCTATCATTCGGATTCTTATTATTCCAACCCGTTAGGTTCATATATACTTGGTTATATCCCAAAAACACATTTTCAATCATTGGTTGGTAGCGGTCCCTAGAAGAGCATATCGACTCCTAGATATACATAAAGATCAAACTGAATGAACCTTATGCAATATGATCTACAACCAGGCCTTAATCACTCACAATCAGTTCATAACTCTTGACGACCAGTTCGTATCTGGTTATGACCAGTTTGTATCTCCATATGACCAATTCGTAGATGAGTTTGTGATATGTTCGATCAGTTCATAACTCTTGACGACCAGTTCGTATCTGGTTATGACCAGTTTGTATCTCCATATGACCAATTTGTAGATGAGTTTGTGATATGTTCTCCTTTTGCCTCATGAATCTGATCGAACTCCACACGATAAACATGTCATACATGGATTGCTCAATCTTTTTCCGATTTAGTAATGCATAATTTCATGTGGTAAACTCTTCGATCACTCGTGGCATAGCTATGCACTTCTTTTATTTGACCACATAGAGATGTCTAGAGATCTCTCATATTATGTAGGGTGGAAAATCATATATCTAACCAGTCACATTCATCCACATGTTTCATAGTATACCCAAAAGTTACCTTTATAACGACCTAATTACGAAGTAACGTTTTGCAATCCCTAAGTGTACTATTACACATGTAGAAAACTATGCTAATCTCAGGTACAAGAATTATACAATATTATTATTTGAGACAAACTGATGACACATAAAAATATAACAATTTCAACAATATATCAAGGTGGGTCAATCCAACACTATATTCTCTAACATGTCCACATTATTGATTTGATATCCCCATATCTATTATCTGTGAAACATTAATCAATACATATATTAATCTATAATCATAACTATCCCGCATGTGATATGAGATCAAGGATAATTTAAAGTAACATCAAAACATGAATGAAGAGTTCTACGAATAAGTTACATACTTATTGATCAATATGAAAGATATTTATTCAAAGAGACAAAATAACATATTATTCAAAGATAATAAACATATAAATAATACAATTATCTTCATTGGACATTTCACTAACACCTTCTACTCTTAAACGATGTGCTTGGCTACTTCCATAGAGATATCCTCTCTTCATGTATTGTTGGTTGGATCGATCATAGAGATTAACGGATAGTGGGAATACTGTTCCATGGAGCAATCGAACGTTACTTAGTATGCACTTTTAGTATTGTGCATACAAATCTGACCACCCGAATTGAAATGGAAATTTAGCTATATATCACTTTTAATATTATGTCCAGGAAAAAAAGTATTTCAAAAGTTGTTAAATCTCAATGCCACCCAAAAACATGTTCCAACTAGATAAGTGCCAGTTTCAAAAATTTTCTCTATTTTTTCCAATTTGAGTGTTCGTAAATTCTAATTTGTACTTTAAATGTGAGTACTTGTACCATATACTTTCAGTAATCTGCAGTACTACATGACTTGAATTTTACAAAATGAACTCTAAATTCAAAAAACGCGAAGATATTTTTCTTGCCTGATGCGACCAGATGTACCGATCCGTAGTGTTCGACTCACCAGAAAAGGAACGGAAAGTGAAGTCATGTATAGAGCCATTGACCTGCATGCTTTTCTACGAGAAATGCTAAAGATGGAAAAAGATCATTTGGAATTAGCTACGCTACCTCAGAAAAAAAATAACTATTAGACTTTATGCCTGTTCTAGTTTCTTCGTTGAGAATCTAAAAAATCAATATTTTAGTTTATTTTAGTTTCGTCAATGTCATAGGAAAACAGCCTGTTTTGCATTTCTTCATATGTACCCTGCACGGCGGGATGGCCCAACACAATACGCACAGTAACTCTATATGACAGCGCAATAATTTTTATGTGGTAGTGTAATAAAATTACTTATGATTAATAATAAGTTACTTGTATTGTGGTTATTGCATATTTCTAAGCGAAGACGGGTGACTTGGCAGTAAAATTATTTGCGATTAACGGTAAAAATTACTTGCGGTACAAAATGAATTCTAAATTCAGAAATCGCGAAGATATTTTTTCTTGCCTGATGCGACCAGATGCACCGATCCGTAGCGTTCGACTCACCCACAAAAGAACGAAAAGGGAAGTCATGTATGGAGCCATGGACCTGCATGTTTTTCTACGAGAAATGCTAAAGATGGAAAATGATCATTTGGAATTAGGCCACCTCAGAAAAATAACTATTAGACTTTGTGCCTGTTCTAGTTTCTTCGTTGAGAATCTAAAAAAACAATATTTTAGTTTGTTTTAGTTTCTTCGGTGTCATGAGAAAAATAGGCTGTCTCGCATTTACAAATCCCAAATGTGCATATGTTTTAGCAGTGACGTTGTTGCAAAAATCACGGCCCTTTTATCTTAAGCGTGTCCTTCAGACCATATATGTGCTAGTTTGGGTGGAAATCATGCCATACATATATGTAACCAAATATTGGAGCAAGTTCAACATGTATCCTCCTCCTCGATCCACCACAACCACGAATTTTTTGTACGAATAATCTATTTTTTATTCAAAATTATAGAAATATACCCGCGGAAATTCATTTTACAAAAATAGGCTCCAGTCGCCCCCCCCCCCATTGGGCGACTGAAGCTAATCGCCCAACCGGGAGGCGACACGTCGGCAGTTTGGTAACGGTTGGGTGAGTTATTACTGTCGCCCGGGCGTTGGGCGACTGGCATGCAGTAGCCGAACAGTTGGACGACAGCTCTTCCAGTCATCCAACGTTCAGGCAACAGGGGGTTAAAAGCAGCGGCCGCCGCTGTATTTGCATTCGATCCGCGAGAAGGAAGAGCAGAGAGGAGAAAGGAGACGAGGAGGAAGGAGGGGAAGAAGAGAAGGAAGGGGGAGAAGAGGAGAGCGCGAGATCTTCATATTCAGGTTTTTTCGAATTTTTTCTTAGTATATTACATTTGTAGTATATTTGTATGCAATGTTAGTGGTAGTAAAAATGGTAAATGTAGAAAATTTAGTATGAAATTTTTAGTATAGAAATTTTAGTATTGAAAATTTTAGTATAGAAATTTTTAGTATAGAAATTTTTAGTATAGGAATATTAGTATAGAAATTTTTAGTATAGGAATTTTTAGTATGGAAATTTTAGTATAGAAATTTTTAGTATAGGAATTTTTAGTATAGAAATTTTTAGTATAAGAATTTTTAGTATAGAAATTTTAGTACAATTTTTAGTATAGAAAATTTAGTATAGAAATTTTAGTATAGAAAATTTTAGTATAAAATTTTTTAGTATAGGAATTTTTAGTATAGGAATTTTAGTATAGAAATTAGAAAATTTGTAGTATACATTTTTTACTATGGAACATTTTTTGTACAGAGATTTTACTACAAATTTTAGTATAGAATTTTTTGTATAGAAAATGTGTAGTATACAATTTTTAATATAAAAAAATTAGTTAACATAATTTTGTATGAAATGTTAGTGGTAGAAATATTAGTATAGAAATTTTTGTATAGAAAGCAACCGTAGGTATAGATCTAGCTACAAAAAGTTAAATATTTGTTATACTAAATTTATTAAACATGTAATTTTACAAAATTAACAACATGCGTATGAAATCTGTATGCAGGCATGGCGCGTGACTGGCAGTATCCCCTATTGGCCAAGCACGTGGACCACGTGCATCGCGCTTCTCGTCGTGTGCCGCCACCGGGGAGCGCGGAGAGCCGGCTGAGCTGGGAGTGGTCCGGACACGCACACCTCGCGTGGCCTGGAGACTTGACCCTCGTTGGACTGCCAGATTTGCACTACACCAGCGTTTTAGTGCTGCCGTAAGAACGTTCCGTGCCAACCTTCACTTTGTTTGCAGGCTGCGGGATGCCGGGCTACTCCCACTTGCCCGGATGGTGCAGGCCACGGAGGAGGATGGACCCACCTTAGCTGCGGGCGGGGACGAGGTCGTGGAGCAATCACGACGCTTCCCGTTCGACCGCTCCCTGCTGACGACTTTGGTGAACCGTTGGCGGCCCGAGACGCACACTTTCCACCTCCCATTCGGGGAGATGACGCCGACCCTGCAGGATGTATCCCTGTTTCTTGGCCTTCTGATCGCGGGAGGCGCTGCCTTCCTACCGGAGGCCCCAGTCGAGTGGCGCGCTGACCTGCTCGGCAGATTCAAGGGGGTCCTTCCACCGGGTGTCGTGGGTGAGCACCACATCTTCCCGGCGAATTAGACCCATGGGCCATCGCTGAGGTGGCTCGCACAGTTCCGGGTATGTAGTCTTTACAATCGATCGTGTCGTCGAAGCTCTTATTTGCGTTATTACGTACTAATAACATGTTGTTTGCATTCAGGTGGAGCGGATGGACCCAGAGCCGGACGATCACCAGGTCTCGCGCCACTTGGAGGTGTACTTGCTGTCGCTATTTGGCTGGGTGCTCTTCACCAGCAGCCACGGCAACATCGTCGACGCACGCCTCATCGCTTATGCTAGGGTGATCGCGGATGGCGATGCCCCCAGGTCAGCTGGGGATAAGCCGTACTTGTCGCGACCTACTGTGGACTATGCGATGCATGCGGGAGGTTCAAGGTGAACTCGGTCCTCGCGGGTTGTCCCCTACTACAGCAGCTATGGTCGTTCAAGCGCTTCAGCCTCGGATGACCTTTGCTAGACGACATGGGTAGCCCGAGATGACCTTTGCTAGCCCGAGATGTATCCAAGGCGAGACGTCGACCGGCCGACGATGGGTTCTATTTGGTGTCGTCGACGAGTAAGTCATATGTCAATTAGTTATTTCCTTTGTACTAACGACGGTCGTACGTAACACCTATTCATCCTTGCGGGTGCAGTTCGCACATGTCCAGGTCACACGGGCGTATCTGCCCTTTTTTGAGCAGGTCGACCGCCTCACGCCCGACGACGTGCGCTGGGAGCCGTACTCACAGGAGGCACTGGAGGACCGTGCTCCCGATGGATTGTCGAGCCTGTGCTGGCATGACCGGGCTTTCTAGCTGATGCGCCGGAAGCTCGTCTACGACATCTTCGTGGAGGACTACTCGCCGCAGTGAGTGATGCGGCAGTTTCCTCTCCGCCAGGTTATCCCGGTACCTGTCGGACCTGCACTGCCGCTTCCTGTGCACGCGTGAGTGCCCACGTCTTATAAAATTGTACATACTAATGATTCCATTGGAAATTACTAATGAAGTGGTCCTACAAGCAGGCACTCTAGAAAGGGAGTGAAACACGGCACAGACTGGACGGTGAAGATGCAGGAGTGGGTTGCACAGTGGGACGGTGTGCTTGCCGACGTGGTTGACGAGGACCGCCCTTACGACAGCAAAGAGTACATGGAGTACCTGCACTGGTACCAGAGCCGGACACGTACGAGGCTCATACATGTCATGGACCCACCCCCGCACACCTCGCCGCTCTGATAGACATGTGTCCCGCGCACGTCACGCGGGACGCGCACATCGCAGTACGTTACACGTATTTTCGAACATTCCCTGATGGCAATGCTACCTTGGATAATTAACCGTTTTATGTCTTTTCCTTTAGTCTGATGTGGGTCTTTCGATCATCACGGAGGCCGAGAGTATGCTTCATAGGCTCGCCGCAGGTGCCGAGGTGAGCCACGAGTAGCACATCAGTGCGTACCGTCGTTTCAAGGAGTGGGGTACACGTGTCGTGCACCTACTATCCTGACCGGCGTGGCACTACTCTGGAGGCTCTACGTGGGCATGTCCTACACCACCTCACCCAGGCTGGAGGATCTGCCTGGGGACGGCATCGTACACCGCATCCTTCGTACATCCCTGGCTTACCCACACAGGGAGTGTACTCGGCATCGTACGCCCCTCCTCTAGGTGCGATGGCGCCAACTGAGGGTATGCATCGTACGATCTCCATTTTATCGCAATTGTTTTACGGTCAATCGTTCGTAAAAAAAATTTTGCAAAATTATTTACGCACCTACAACATACAATGAACATAAACTTTTATTACAATTTCAGCAGATTTTTTATCAGTTTAAAACTACAAAATTGACAAAATTTAAAACATTCACGGGGAACTGTATCCAGTAGCCGCCTCATTGGGCGACTACATGAAAGACGCCCAACGGGAGGGCGGCTGGATGCAGTCGCTTCAGGGTAGGGCGACAGGGATTATGTCGGCCCCTGGTTGGGCAAAAAGATCCAGTCGCCCAATGGGGGGCGACTGGAGCCTATTTTTGTAAAAAAAAATTTCACAGGTATATTTCTGTAATTTCAAATAATAAATAGATTATTCGTAAAAAAAATTCCCACAACCACCACCTCCTCCTCCTTTTGGCAAAGAACCCACGTCCAATAAATTTTAAGCATATATAAGGTCACACATGTCCGTTCACAAGCATAAGTGGTACGAGTGTGGTATGTGTTATGTATGTCTATCCACACTGTATTCTCTAAAAAACAAAGCACTAGGATAATCCAATATACACTTGTAGCTAGGACAGAGCAAGAAATGGGCCTCACCTCAAGATGGGCCTAGCTAGGCTATCAATATCTTCGTATTTTTCTTACGAGAGCTTTTATGGGCTTTTGATCCTAAGCCCAAGAGTGCCTTGGGCCTAGATCCACCCCTATTTGTAGCAACATTTACTACTACAAAAAGATTAATATTAGATGCTTCATCACAGACGATTAACCAAAATCATCAGTATTAAATATAATCGTAGAGGTTTTGGTTTAGAAACCGTCTATGTTGCTGGCAGCGCTAAAAATGTCTGTGAAGAGGTAATATCACAGAGGGTACATGATAAAAACCTTAACAAGAACTGTTTGTGATATTATCAAATATCATTGACGGTTCATGGTGAAAACCATCTATCATGTATCACAGACGATTGCTAACAAAAATCGTCTTTGATATTACCTCTTCATAGAAGGTTTGTATTAAAAACTGTCTATAATATTTTGCCACCCCCTCTATTCAAACTTTCAAACTAAAGCGGCGTGTCCGAGTAGGATTCCGTTCCGACACACGTTTAGTAAAATTGGCACAACTTTTGTATATAGTGTCTGTTTTCGATGTTCTTGTACTCGTTGGTAAGCTAACGACGAGCATGATCCAAAAAAAATGATCGGCTTATGCCAGTGGCCCTTTAAGACCCCCAAAATCGGCTATCTTTAGCCCCAATTTGCGTTTCATTTTTTTGGTTTCTATTTTGGCCAAAATTTTATCTTCCCTTTAGAATTTGGGGTTTACCTCAACTATAAAGTTGTAGATCTCATCAAAAACTTTCAAACGAGCATATATAAGTCATATAAAACTTTGTTATTTTATCTTTTGAGATTAGCAATTTACATTGCACTGATATATATTGTCTTTGTGCTCTATATTATAATTCACAAAGGGTTGGTATATAGAACCATTTGTGATACTCACACATCATAGACAATTCTAGCTACCAACCATTTGTGATGGGTGAGTATCATAGACGGTTGGTATATAGAACTTTCTGTGATAATTATGTCTCTGACTGCTAGGCCCATCGATCCTCTCCAACCCAATGCCAGCCAATAGAAACCCACCAAGCCCCACCCCATGGATCATAGCTCCACCTCTCCGTCCCCGTGCCCATTCCACCAAAACTTTTCCTACTCCCACCTCTATAATTACTCATCCAAACCTATCCCCTACCTATCATCGCTCAATATCTCTCTAGCCTCCTTACCATCCTTCTCCTCGACCCCGACCATGATGGCTCGTACGAAGTAGACATCACACAAGTCTAAGCAGCATAGAGGCCTCGTCGACACGGTTGAGCTTCTACTATCTACTAGGATCTCTGCTTCTTATATATTCTTGCTATATTTAAGAGTTGGGTTCATAGGATTAGAAGATGAGTTCTTGCCATGTTCTTATTGTGTTAGATGGATAACTTGCTCGTTGTCTTTTGATGTTATAATGGTGGATTCCAATCTTAATGAAATGTAATGTGCTGTTGTATATGCTTGTTTTCAAAAGGCATAACTACCATTTCCTGAGGCTAGCCAAGAAAACAGAAAAAAATTGGTATAGAATGAACTATCACATATGGTTTTGTGATATAAACCATCTGTGAAGGACTATCACAGACGGTTTGAACCAAAAACCATCTGTGAAGGACTATCACAGACGGTTTGAACCAAAAACCATCTGTGATATTCGCACATCACAGACGGTTCTATCTACGAACTATTGATAATGGAAAAGTATCACATATAATTCTATATACCAACCGTCTGTGATACTTGCACATCACAGACGGTTTTCACCATACTACTACATAAAAAGTCATCACAGACAGTTAAAAAACATCATCACAAACGGTTTCATGGGCCGTCTGAGTTTATAGGTCTGTAATAATATGAGATCATCACAGATAGCTTCCGAACCGTCTGTGATGCAGACTTTCACAGACGGTTTTTACTAAAAATCGTCTGTGATAGTCGAGTAACACGGACGGTTTTTAGTAGAAACTGTCTATGATATATGGTTTATCATAGATGGTTTCAACTAAAAACTGTTTGTGATATTAATATATCACAGGTGGTTTGTAGTCAAAACTATCTGTGATAAACCATATATCACAGACGGTTTCTACTAAAAACCGTCTGTGTTACTCAACTATCACAGACGATTTTTTACTTTAACCGTCTATGGTACTTCACAGACAGTTTGTATTAAAAACTATCTATGATATTTTCTCTTCACAGACGGTTTTTAAGGCTGACAGCAACACAGACGGTCTCTAAACTAAAACCGTCTATGATTGTATTTAATACAGACGGTTTTGGTGAACTGTCTATGATGTGGCGTCTAATATACGGCTTTTTGTAGTAGTGTCAAGAACCGTCTATGTTAACAGACTATTACAGACAGTTCTAGTTTCGAACTGTCTATGATAATAGGCAATTATAGACGGTTCTAGTTCCGAACCATCTGTGATATGGTTTTCACATGCAATTTTTGTGAATAACCCCTATTATCACTAATCCATGAAGTCAGACGATTAAGAGACCGTCTATGATGACTATTTTCTGTGGTAGTCATTACATGTACAATTTAAGTTTTGGTGACATGCTTGTCGTCAGTCAACGAGTCCTAGCATGGGCTTGCTATTCTTCAGGATTTAAATATCATCAAAAGGTCAAAAGTGGAATAGCATTTACTTATGGCATTGGCTGAGATCAAGCGAAGAAATCTGGTTGATATAGCTCTAAATACTTTGAGTAGATTTCATGGAACTACAACTATTTTGCCCTAATAGTCAAGGAACTAAAACTTTTCATTGTAATTTCGCTAACCTACAACTACTTTGCACCTTGTTATCGTGGAACTACAGTTCTGTGGCTTTGAATGGTTTTTGCCACTCCAGGGCCACATGGCAGTGAGGCGAGGCACTTCCCCACATCTTGTTAGCTTGACGCGCCGTCAGATGATGTGACAACTATGAGGGCATCTCCAACAGTATGAGCTAGTTACTAGCTCTAAGACAACTTCTCCAATAGTACTAACTTTAGCACATAGCTCATAACATAAATAGCCTCACATGACACTCTCACATAATTTTGGAATGTGTGTATGAGACTAGCTCTTGATCAAGAGATAGCTTTTCTCTCTCTTCTATTAAAATATGAAATAATATGCTTAGAGCTAGCTCATAAGTCACTGTTGGAGATGCTCTGAGGGATGGGGACACATCAGCAGGTCACCTGGGCTTTGGAAGTTGTGCACATGAACAGACGAGAAACTAGCACGCTAAGAACTATCTATGCACCCTTTATGCCATCCTAGACAAAGTTTCCACATTTTTGGTCTATTATGCCATCAAAATACCAAATATGACCTCTGGATAGCCGAAATTTCTAGTTTGGCCCTCTCTGCATATGGTGGTGTGGTCGAGAGCGTGTGTCATACGCACCTCGACCGTATCACCATACGTAGAGAGGGCCAAATTAGGAATTTTGGCCACCGAGAGATCATATTTGGCATTTTAGTGGCACAATAGTTCAAAAATACCAAAAATTCCCCTCTTCACCTACTCTAATGCAGCACAACCCATGCTCGATGCCATGCTGGCCTGCTAATGTCCATGTCCCTGCAGTTGCTACATCATCTGGTGACGCCTCGAGCTAACTGGATGTGGGGAAGTACAACCCAGGCTCGGTGCCATGCTGGCCTGCTGATGTCTCTATCCCTACAGTTGCCACATCATCTGGTGACGCCTCGAGCTAACTGGATATGGAGAAGTGCCTCACTTCACTGCCATGTGGGCCCGGGGTGATGGAAACTTTTCGAAGCCATGGAATTGTAGTTCTGTGATAACAAGGTGCAAAGTAGTTGTAGGTTAGCAAAATCGCCACCAAAAGTTGTAGTTCGTTGCGGGCAAAATAGTTGTAGTCCTGTAAAATTTTCTTAAATAATTTTATGGTATACTCAAGCATAGTAGAGCTAACTCATTAAAAACGCAATGCATGCGGAGTTGCTGGATTCCTCAAGGTAAAGCATTTTCGTGTTGTTATTGGCGGATGACCACACAGGAATACTATATATGTTACACCCCGCGGACTCTCCGGCCGGAGAGGATGTCCACGTGTCAGCCTCCGCGAAAAAGCCCGCAAAGATTTGGTAATTACGTTTAGGTTCCCGGTTTTCACAAAAAGGTCCCTGGATTCTTGCGAAAAAGCCCCTACACACTTTTTTTTGCTCAGTAGTGACCCACAGTTTCCTGTAATTACAAACAGGTCCTTATTTCTTTCGAAAAGGCCCTCGATTTTTTGCGAAAAAACCTACGCTTTCTTTTTTCTGCGAATTTTCGTCTCTTTTACTTCGGTCCACACGGTGGCTGGCGTGGCGTGGCGCCACGCCTACGTGGCTGGTGAATATAATACGAAAAGGGAACGCAGGGTAGGAGATGAGCACTATTCATTGCAGACAAGAGCTACAACAATACAAACGTATCCTTCTTAAACTCTAACGAGTCAACCGGTTGACCGAAACACTTTTGTGTGTTAAGAAAAGTTGGGTAGTATATGTACACTTCAACAATTATAATACTCTTTTTAAAGGAACAGTTACGATATACTCACAAGTATCTCAATGGACACCAGAGGATAATAATATTTGCATCACCCTAGAGCTAGCTATTCCTTTCGGTCACCAATGCACATCGCTTTGGGATAGGTGAAATCAAATTTTCGGAAATTTGTCTCTTGATATATTTTTCAAATATTTGTATTGGATACATAAAAATCATATGTTTAGATTTATCTTAAAAAATACTTTGATAATATCATGATTTTATTAGGTTTTATAAATATATTATAATAGAAATCAGTGGATAAAATAGCATTTTTTGAAGCCATATCGATATCCAAAATAAAAAACACACACACAGATATATATATATATATATATATATATATATATATATATATATATATATATATATATATATATATATATATATATATGTGTGTGTGTGTGTGTGTGTGTGTGTGTGTGTGTGTGTGTGTATGACAGGTTACCTTGCGTGAAATAATATGTATTTAAAATTGCGCACAGCACACTTAACGTCTTCGTATTTAAGCCAATACATGCATAGTGCTATACGGTTATTTCTCATAAGACTTACATATGAATTGTACCTAAGTTACATATGTGGAAATTACGAGATACGACATAGGTTGTAACTATACATAGCATATCTCTTCTTATGCATAGCTACCTTAGCCTAAGAGACTATTTAGGGTTCTGGTTAATTCAGCAATTTTATCGATAACACTATTAAGCTTCAAATCTAGCAAAGCACACTTAGAACAAGATAAAGCGATAGCATTCGTGTCCCCAACTATTAAGCATATCGAAGAGTTACTAGACTTATGTTGACCAATTTGAGGTGTTTGAGTTATTTAGCTTGAGAAGCATGCACTAAGGAACCAGCAAGAAGAAGATATTTCAACCATAAACACATACTACGAAGTCAACTGCCTTCTTCTTGCCTTGAGGTTCATTCTCATCCTCCTCAGACCCTGAGCCCAAGTCATTCAAGTCAAGTTACTCAAGAGCGGACAAAACCTCATGAACTACCTTCATTACTACAAAAGAGGCTATACTGGACGGCTACATCACAGACGGTTCATAGAAAACTATCTGTGCTTAAACTATCACAGACGGTTTATAGTAGCAACCATCTGTGATATTTTTACAGACAGTTAACCGTTTGTGAACTTTCACATACGGTTCTTATCACGAACCGTCTGTGATAAGTGCGACATCACAGACCAGTGGCGGATGCAGGAATTTTGGAATGGGTGTTCGAAGTTGTAAAAATATTTTTCAGTACAAAGCATAAAGATCTACAGTAGCAATAAAGATCTACAACTAGTTCCAATTCTCATAACCAAGCCAAATAACCAATTAACCAGTTTGGCTAAGGTACGAGGTGAAGTTTGACATAACAGAAGAGAATCTATTATTTGAATAATCCAAGACTTGATCAAAAATGCTAACGATTGTCAATGGGTTTGGCATCAGGATCTGGCCCTGGAGCCCATTGAAACTGAGATCAAGAGATATCAAACGACTGTTTGGGAGAACATATGGAGTGAGTTGCATATATGTGAATATGTTGTGTCAAAGATTTAGATACGCAAGGCTATGGTCCCATGTCTCCCATATCCATTTGGGTATAGTCCCATGACTTTGGTTGCACGAAAGGTCCATTTGACTGATATATTCAACATGCATCAAGAAGCTTGGAATTGTTGTCATACTGCAAGATGCAAGTTCTAATATCAAGAGTTCAGGCATTAAGGGTAATGTGGATTTACTGATTTCTCCATCCGTGACAGACAACTTATTGTTTGAAAAAGACAATGCAACAAGCTTTCTTAATCTCCAAAATGAGTTAACACACTGGACAGGAAATCATCCGGGTATCAAAGTTGCATAAAACGAAATAGCTACAGTGCCCTGTTCCGCTAGATGCGGCCAAACATTGTCTTACCCTTGACCAATTGGGTAAGACAATTAACTTCACCAAGATAGGTTGCAACCAGGACTCCAAAGCCTAATAGCCATATACAAAATCCGTAAACCCTAATCTCAGAACAAACATTCACAAGGCAGACGAGAACCATGCCACAAGCAAGACCCAATTTTCCTGGATTAATAACAAAGCTGGCCAGTGAAGGCACTCACCCGGTGGCCGGACTCGGCGGATCGAGGCGCCGGAGACGGAGAAGCAGCAGATCTGTGGGAGGCGGCCTCGGTGGTGTCCCCCGCTCGAATCCTGCGCTCAGATCCGTCGCGGAGGCGTGACGAGAAAAAAGGCGCGGCGCGGAGCGGAGCTTTGGAGGGCCGGCACGACCTGCTCGCAGCTCGGCGGAGTGGAGGGCCGGACGGCCAGATCTGGGATCTGGCGCCTGGCGGTGTCGCGGATGGCCGACGGCGGACCTTGCGGTGCCGACGCCCGGCGGAGCAGAGCGGCGGAGCGCCGGAGCCCGGAGCGGAGCGGCAGAGCCGAGCGGACTGGAGGGGCAGAGCACAGGAGCGGAGCGGCGGCGTGGAGGGCTGGAGCGCCAGAGCGGAGCCCAGATCGATGCGGGCGGCGAGCCGGAGGCGCGGTCGACGCCGAGTCGCTGTCTCACCGATTAGAGTTCAGGCTTCTCCCGTTCTCCGCCTCTGTGTCGCCGCGTCAGGTCGGCAGGAAATGGGGGCCAGGGTTCGGGGGTTAGGGGAAATGGGGGCCGGGGGAGCAGGCCGCAGGTGCGCACGCCGGGCAGCAATGGGCTGGGCTGGCTTTCCCTCGGACGCGCGCACGCAGATTCCCTCTGGCGGTCGGGCCGGGCAACAGATTATGACTTGAAATAGATAAACTGGCCCAGTTATATATGTACATATGTAATATACCCTATATATACTAGGTTTTTTGTCAAAATTTTTGGGTGTTCAGCTGAACACCCTTGACCCACTGTAGATCTGCCCCTGTCACAGACGGTTCGTGTTAAGAACCGTCTGTGAAAGTTACGAACATCACAGATGGTTCATATAAAAAACTGTCTCTGATATTCTGAACAATACAGATTGTTCTTATAATAAACCGTCTGTGATATCGCCGACATCACAGACGGTTCGTATTAATAACCGTCTGTGATAATCATAGACGGTTATTAATACAAACCGTCTGTGATTTATTGGTATACAGACCGTTTGTGGATGGAACTGTCTGTGATAATCTGCCCTATTAAATGTTGGGCGTATGTGTGGTCGACCTCGACCCAGATCTGTCTTCATTGTGCTGCATCTGTGGAGCGAGTCGGTGGCTGGCTTTAGGGAGTTCGGTGAAAACATATCGTTGTCTTCTTAGTGATCAGAGGTTAGTACTCAATTGCTTTTAATAACTTATATACCTGCTTTTGTAATTGAATTTGATTGATAAGTTTTTGTTTAGATCTAGCTAGCTAGGTTTAGAAAGATAATGTTAGTTTGCTCAATTTGATCAGAATGGGTAAGTACTCGTAGTTCACTTCAATATATTCTTGCTTAACATTATTATGTCATGAATATGTGGCTAGCTAGCTACCTACGTAATATATATAGATCGATGCCATGTAAGTAATTAAGTAGAGCTAGTCTGATTTGCTATATAGTAACGCTAATAATTATCTTTGACACTTATTTGTTACATATGTAGCATAGATGGACCGAAACTGTATATACATTGAGAACCGTATGAGTGAAGAGTACATTAATAGCGTGTCTGCTTTTAGAAGAGCGGCTGAGCTGGATATGTTGAAGAAGGGGATGGAATATATATACTATCCATGCATTGGTTGTGATAATATAAAGATGTTTAGCAACTCAGTGCAGATCGAAGCTCATTTGATTCGAAGGGGTTTCAGAAAGGGGTACAAATGTTGGACCAGTCACGGTGAATAGAAGAGTACACAAAAAGGTAGTTACGACATCGTCGAGGGAGACAATGATATGCCGGTTGTGGACTGTGCTTTTGATCATGAGGATAGGTCGCAGGATGATAATCTGGATCAGATGCTACGTAATGCAGAAGGGAACTATAGTGAGAGGAGTTCAGTTAATTCGAGGGCTTGATAGAGGACTCGGAGAAACCTTTTGTTCCCGGGTTGCAAGGCGCAATATACAAGGTTGTCGTCAGTTCTAGAACTGCTAAAATTGAAGACAAGCAATGATTGGTCTAACAAGAGTTTCACGGCGTTGTTATGTCTCCTAGCGGACATGCTTCCAAAGGAAAATGTGTTGCCGATAACCACTTACCAAGCCAAAAAGATTCTTTGCCCATTGGCAATGGAAGTCAAAAGACTACATGCATGTCCGAATGATTGTATCCTGTACCGTAAAGAGTATGCTAGCTTACATATTTGTCCGGTGTGCAAAGCATCTCGATATAAGCGTAAAAATGAATTTGATGATGGGAAGGGCATCGAGGTGAAACAAGGACCTCCTGCTAAGATGTTGTGCTATCATCCTGTAATTCCTCGTTTGGAGCGTTTATTTGCAAACCGCAAAGATGCAAGATTGATGCGTATACAACCTTCCTCCTTGGCTGTGTATGAAGCGGAAGTATATTTTGATGTCGCTACTTATCAAAGGGCTGAAGCAACCTAGGAACGATATTGATGTGTACCTAGCATCATTGGTGGAAGATCTTACAATACTGTGGAACGAAGGGGTACATGTATGGGATGCGGACAAACGAGAGAACTTCACTCTATACACCATGTTGTTCTGCATCATTAATGATTTTCTTGCCCTTGGTAACCTGTCTAGGTTGAGTACAAAAGGAGCCAAAGTCTGTCTGCACTGCTTAGATTATACCGAGAGTGTATGGTTGAACAACTCGCGCAAAACTGTGTACATGTGTCACCGTAGGTTCCTTCCAAGATTATACCGAGAGTGTGAGGTTGAACAACTTGCGCAAAACTGTGTACATGTGTCACCGTAGGTTCCTTCCAAAGTATCACCCATACCGCAAGATGAAGAAAATAATTTAACAGAAAAAAGAGGATGACTCAGTACCAAGGCCTTTTAGTGGGAAAGAGGTATATGATATGGTCAAGGATATCGACATTGTGCTTGGAAAGGGACGTAAATTGAGGATCTGTTGGAAGAACATGTGGAAGAAAAAGTTAATATTTTGGGACTTGCCTTATTGGGAGCACTTAGAAGTTCACAATTGCATCGATGTCATGCACGTAGAGAAGAATGTATATGACAGTTTGATTGGTCTCTTACTGAACATTCCTGATAAAACAAAGGACGGTGTGAACGCAAGGCGTGACTTGGTTGCTATGAACATCATAACCGAGTTAGCACTGATAGAGACCGATAAAGGATGGACGTACCTTCCCCTAGCTTGCTACACTCTATCTGAGTCCGAGAGAACTCAACTGTGCCAGTCCTTACATGGTGTGAAAGTTCCGTCCGGTCATTCCACCAGCATAAAGAAACTTGTTTCCATGGAACATTTGAAATTAATTGGCATGAAGTCTCATGACTGTCATGTGCTAATGACACAAATGCTACCTGTTGCAATTAGAAGTATTTTGCCGAACAAGATTCGAGTGACAATCATAAGGCTATGTTATTTCTTTAACGCAATTGCTCAGAAAGTCATTGATCCCAATGGACTAGATGCTCTACAGACCGAGGTGGTGACAACTCTATGTCATCTAGAGATGTATTTCCCTCCATCATTTTTTGATATCGTGGTCCATCTCATTGTCTACCTTGTGAAAGAGATAAAGATATGCAGCCCGTATTTCTACGTTATATGTACCCATTCGAGAAGTACATGAGAATTCTCAAGTCCTATGTACGCAATCAATCTTGACCGGAGGGTAGCATCATCGAAGGTTATACAACAGAAGAGGTCACTGAATTCTGCATCGGCTACATGGCTCAGGGCGAGCCGATAGGTGTACCTCTATCTTGTCACGTGGGGAGGCTAGAGGGTATCACGACTATCGGAAGGAAAGAAATAACTCCGGATCAAAATACGTATGCTCAAGCCCATTTCACAGTTTTACAACACATGACTGAAGTGACCTCATATATTGAAGAGCACAAGGACATGCTATGCCAAGAGAATGTAGGCTAGTCAAAAGTTTGGATCACGAGACAACACAACCGTCAATTCAACGAATGGTTGAAGGTGTGATTGACTAAGAGGTCGTCAAGTGAAACACTACAATGGTTGGTAAAAGGGCCAAAATTTACAATTGTGACATGGCAAGGATACGACATTATTGGCTACACTTTTTATACAACAGATTAGGATAGAAAGAGCACAGTGCAGAACTCAGGTGTCCTCATAGATGCCTATGATGCGCACATCAGTACCGCTGGCCCAAGCTCGTACTACAGGCTTGTAGAGGAGATTGGGAGCTTGACTACGTAATTTTCAAGATTCCTCTATTTCGGTGCCGTTGGGTCCAACTTCCACGGGGTGTAAAGGTCGACAAGTACGGCGTCACTACCGTAGACCTCGAATCTGTAGGATACGAAGTCGAACCATTTGTACTCACGAGGCAAGTTGTTCAAGTATTTTATGTAACCGACCCGGCAAATAAGAAGCGCCATGTAGTTCTTCAGGGAAAAAGAAGGATTGTCGGAGTTGAGAATGTTGTGGATGAGAAAGAGTACAATAAATTTGATGAGTTACCTCCATTCGGAGATGGCATAAAGCTCGAGGAAGAACAAGGCGATGAAGCAAGTTATATGCATATCGATCATCATGAAGGGCTTTATATAAAAGGAAGTAGCCAAGTGTAGTAAATGATACCACAAAGCCTGCACCTATTTCAAAATTGTTGCAATGTAATCATAATTAGGGAACTTGGCATGTAATTATGGAACTATATTCCATTCTAATTGTAAATGACTAAGGAACTAACTAAGAAATAGTTATATATATTTATGATTATGCTTGCGTTTTCATAAAATTGCGTGGCCGCATGCATGATTTGTAGATGCAATGCATTATCACAGGCGGTTTATTGAAAGAAACCATCTGTGATGATACATCACAGATGGTTCTATAAATAGAACTGTCTGTGATATGACAGTTTCCCTATATATTGGTTCTGCTCGCAGATTCCTCACTCGCTCTCTCCATCTCCATCGCACTGCTAGGTTTTGCTAGATCTGACTGCACTCACGCGCGACGCCGCCACTCCCTCCTAACGCCAACTGCCTCTCCCTCACGACGCCACCTCTCACGACGCTACCCGCCTCTCCCTCATGACGCCACTCCCTCCCGTTGCTGGCCGCCACTCCCTCCCGACGCCAGCCACCACTCCCTCCTGACGCCGGCATCCACTCCCTCCCGACGCCAGACGCCACTCCCTCCCGACGCCAGCTGCCTCAACCTCACGCCACTTCCGCTCCTTCCCGACACCGTTCGCCTCTGTCTCAATAGTTGGCTAATTTGTTTTGTTGTCTCAACAGATGTCATTTGTCAATCTTGTAGTCTGTCTCAATAGTTGGCTACATTGTTAGCTACAAGATCTATTTGGAATGGCATGTTACTATTCCAAAGGGACCTTGTAGTAATAATATATGCCACATAGACCTTCAAAGGGCATGAAGCAAGTGATACACTCCAGTGTATCCGGTTCAATGAACTTGATACACTGGTTTGTGTCATTTGCTTCATAGAAGTTTGTTTAGGCCCATAGCTCACTACAGTTAGTTTTTTCTTAGAAGAGATATGGTGTCCACACAGTCGTCGTCGTCGTCATCTGGGTCTCACACTCCCAAGATTGGGATAACTAAGCGTGGCTGAGGAGTATCGAAAAGGCCAGAGGGCCGAATGACCATCACGGTGGTCTCTCCGGATGGGGTCCCTCTGCAACCGAAGAAATTAGCGGCATCATTTCAGACTACCTGCAGGATAATTGGAAGGCAACGGGTCCCCATCACCATAGCAAGCTGGAAAGATTTGGCAAAGAATCAGAAAGATCAGCTATGGGAGGAAATTACAAATTTGTTCGATATCCCAGCAGATGTACAGGGACTCGTGCAACGGCAGCGCTCCTCGCAATGGGAAAAGCATGGAAGAATTTTAAGAGCACTCTTGTCACGCAATACGTGGCCAAGGATCTCTTTCGTGTCGCTGGAAACATGGGAGGCCTTTGTGCAGATGAAGACAACGACCAAATTTGAACAATAAAGTGCACGCACAAGGCTCTCCAGTCACAAAATACTCACCCTCATAGACTCGGCACCGTTGGGTATGCGGGTAAAATCTCGTAGTGAGGATGCAGGACGAGGTCGCAATCCAATCGGAGGCCTCCCCGCCATTTGCCGGGATCGTAAACGAGCGTGCTCAAAACTGGTTAAGAGCGAGGTCATCAACCACGTCTTCGAGTGTCTCTTTCAAAAACCCCACAAACAAGGAAGTGTCCCAATGCCTGGTAAGATATGTTGAACTACATAGTTGTTAATACCTCTTGAACTTCATGGGTTCAAAAATAACATAATTGCCTCTTGCAGCAGTCATTGATTACCAAATCTTCTCGATGCTCCTTTCAAGAATACAGGGAGAGAGATGTACTATCACAGGCCTTGGGAAACAAGGAGCACCTAGGTCGCACATGAAGCTTGGGGGTTTACATATCTTGGAGGCACGGATTTCCAAATGACACCGACACATATAGAAGTAGGAAGAGATCCAAGGCCTACCGCAACGAACAAATAAAACAGAAGCTTCGTGCTCAACTTCAGGAACAACTATCTGCCTCACTTCGAGGAGAGATAGATTCATTAAGGGAAGAACTGAGGTAAGTCCGCAACCATTCGCAACTCACCCCTATTACTACGGTACCCAGTTCTCCTCAACATCATAGTAGCTGCGCGTCCACACCAATTACTGAACATAGCAACGTCCACTTACCAATCGACGATATCCAGGTAATGTACCTCTTTAGAATGCAGCATAGATCTCTCTAGTGGACTCCTTAGCTCATCTTGTATCGTTATGTAGAAGCCCAAGCCTTGCATCCTTAGAGTCAGGCTTGTTGGCTCTATTCCCATTGACGCTGGGCGGGGGATGGCGTATCCATGGCTACCAGAGATACTGGTGCATGGTGTACAAGTAGAGACATGTTTCATAAAGGTTCAGGTGGACATGACTAATGATATTTTTAAGTTTGTCCCTCTTGAGAAGCCCCCAAACGAAGAGATTACGACATTAGGGGATGTTGTCCACACATTCATCTAGTGGACCAAGAGGGACATCGCCCTCGACTTGTCCGTGCCATGATCTCCACATCCAGTGGCCCAAGAGGGACATCGCCCTGGACATGTCACATTGGCTCTGGTGGCTCCACCTCCAGCTCCGGTTCTGAAGCCTGTTGCATCATCTCCTGTGCAGACGCCGCCGAAAACTATCATAAGCGAGGCTCTAAGACTCAAGCAAAGAAAATTAAGGCACGTCCCGAGCCATGGAAGTTCATTCTAGGAGTGTCGTTGGTGCCTGAGTCACAATTACCCTGGCTTGGTCTGGTTTGCAATACATTGCATACCTGGTACAAGCAGAGGTCCAACATGAAGCCAAACTGGCACAGTGGATTCACCGTGAAATATACGGAGGCACATTTCCTCCACGACTCGGGCTACTTCGTCGTGACATTTGAAGACTTATTCTTACTATTCAATCTCGACGAACTCGACGCCTCACTTCTACGATGCTGGATACTATAAGTAACTGTACAATGAAGTTCTACATTTACGTCATACCGATAAATGTCATTACTCTTTCCTTATGTATAGATACTGTAGGATCGGAAATGGCAACAGAGGGGGGTGAATGGTGCCTTCAAAAATCGCCCCTAAGTATCCACATTTTTCTTCTCCAATAGCTATAGTAGCTATGAAGAAGAAGATTAATGCTCACTGGAAACTGAAAGGATCACAAACGAAAATGAACCAAAGAACACAAACCAGATCAGAGAGCAGCACTCAAAATAGCCTTAAGGCCGGTCTGACCAGAGGTGTGTTTGCGGTCCGACTGCTGGTTCATGGCCGGTCTGACCACCATTGTCCAGCCGGTCTGACTGCCAACATAACTCTGGTCTGACCGCCATGAACGAAGCAGTCTGACCGCCGCAGATCAACTGGTCTGACCAGGAACAGGTTTCACAGATTCAGAGTAGGTCCTTAGTTAGCTTCATGCATTTATCATCCAAAGCAACGAGTTCAAATTTTAGTTTTTCACAACTATTGCATGGAGAGCTAACAGGGTCCTTAGTCGCATAATGAGCCAATCTATTGTTGTGGTCAACCATTTCTTGAAACTGTTTTGAGACAGATTCAAGTTCAGCAGTTAATTTGGGACAATTGGTGCAAGAAACTATGGGCTCTAGCAAGGAAGCATGCAATTCAGCAATTTTATGATCTGCCTTCTTTAAGTTCATTTTCAAATTATTGCAGCTTTCACATGTTTTAGGCAGATCAAGAAGCATAGTTTAAAGACCTCTAAAAGCATTGTCCTTATCCTCATATGAGGTGCAAGAAATAGTCTCAACAGTAGTAAATGAAAGAGAAGCTACCCTAATCATCTCTAGTTTAGCAAGCAGACTAACATTCTCCACCTTAAGCATGTCTAGATCAGAAGTCACACTATCATGAGAGGTCCTTAGCTTCTCCATATCTCCAACAAAGAAGAACATACATCACATTCGTCACGGGAGGGAGCAGATATAAGTGAAGTAAGCTCTCGTGACAGTCTATCTACTTCCTTCTCAAGATCAACAACCCTAGTTCTAGATCTAGCATAAAATTTTTCTAGCTTTAGAAATGCATCATTGAGTTGGTCATAGGAGGGACATACTTCATCGGAGTCGCTGTAAAGCTCGCTGTCGCTGACGTCGGTCTCGTGGGCCTTGAAGCACATGCCGATGAAGTCGTCGCCATCCTTGGGATCTGGATCATCCTTGCCGTCGTCGTCACTCCACCCCTCCACATCGCTAAAGTTGATGTCGCCGAAAGCCGTGAGGACGCGGTGAAAGAGCCTCTTGGCTTTGCCAAGGTTGCGGAACTTCTTCTCCTTGCCTTGGGCATGAGCTGGGGGCTTCTTGTTGTGGTTCTTGTTGGTGTAGTCATTCTTGCTCACACCGCCGTAGTCGCTCTTGTCCTTCTCCAGCTTGGCGCAATTCGCTCGAATGTGGTTGGGGCCACCACACTCAAAGCAAATCACGGGCCCTCCTCTCTTTCTATCCCTCACTCTCTTCTTTGCATGACAAAATTTTCTAGCTAAGAGGGCTAGTTAGTTTTCTGGGAACTGCTCTAGTTGATCATCGTCAATTTCACACAGAGCAGCAAGAGAGAATCCAGAAAAAATATCAGAGGAAGATCCAGAGGCAGGACTGGGATCGGTGACCAAAGCCATCGATTGTGACTTCGACTTGCAAGAGAGAATGTCAATCTTATGAGTCTTGAGGCATGAATACAACGCATCAAGAGTCAAAGTCGAAAGATCAGTCGTGTCCTTGATGGTGGTCACCTTCATCTCCCAAACTCGCAAATCCAAGGCCACAAGCATCTGTTGAGCATTGTCCGAATCGGGGTACGTGAGACCGACTGCTCGGAGGTTGCTCAAGATCTTGTGAAACCTCGCAAAGCACTCATCCAGGGACTCTCCAGCAAGCATTTCAATCTTGTTATAATCTCACTTTTACTGGTCCTGTCGTACCGTCTTGATTTGGGTGGTGCCCTCATGGTAAGCATCGAGGGTCACCCAAATGTCATAGGCTGACGTAAGATGAGAAATGCGATCAAATTCGCTTCGGCTTAGTCCTTAGATTATGATGTTCCTTGCCTTAGCATTTGCCTCAATATCAGGCATGTTTGCCACATTGATGTTCTCATCGGTAGGAACAAGAAAACGAGTTTTGACTTTCTGCCAGATCGCATAGCCCTAAGCCTGTATGTAAGACTCCATCCTACTCTTCCAGAAAGGATAGTCGATCCCATCGAAGATAGGGGGCTTGGTGGAATACTTGTCTATCACCATGGCTCACAGACCGGTTAAGATCTATCCAGAAGAGCTAACCGGCTCTGATACCAATTGTAGAATCGGAAATAGCAATAGAGGGGGGTGAATGATGCCTTAAAAAGTCGTCCCTAAGTATCCACATTTTTCTTCTCCGATAGCTATAGTATTTATGAAGAAGAAGATTCATGCTCATTGGAAACTGAAAGGATCATAAATGAAAACGAACTAAAGAACACAAACCAGATCAGAGAGCAGCACTCAAAACAGCCTTAAGGCCAGTCTGACCAGAGGTGTGTTTGCGGTCTGACCGCTAGTTCATGGCCGGTCTGACCGCCATTGTCCAGCCGGTCTGACTGCCAACATAACTCCGGTCTGACCGCCATCAGCAGAGTGGTCTGACCACCGCAGATCAACTGGTTTGACCGGGAACAGGTTTCACAGATCAGAGTTGGTTTCGTATTTTAGTTTTTTGGCGAACTGAAAGGCAGAGGAATAGACCCTGGCCAACAGCAGACTAAAGCAAAAGGAGCCGCAGAAAACAGAGAAGATCAGAGGCCATAAAATAGAAACAACAAAAAGGGAAAAGCAAATCAAGAAGAAAAGCATTCATGCAGCAAGAAAAGAGTAGAAACCAAAAAACAAGAAAATTGAAGAAAGCTTGCTGCTCTTCTGAGGTCAAAGCTTGCTGCTCTTTTTAGGTCACTTAACTGGTCTCCATCCTAAACAACAGATAGTCCTCAGGGAGAAGAAGTTGCAGACCAAGAACAAATAAAGATAGGAAACACTTGAAATTGCCAAGAAGAAGTCACAGGAGAGACAAAACCCAAATTACTTGTGATTCTTGAATCCTTTGCTCATGATTCTTTGGATTACAACCGAGAAACAACCTCAGGAGAGAAACCACAAAGCTTGAACCAACATTTCGCTGAGAAATCAAAAGAGCAAGAATACTCTACCTCCAAACCCTAGAAATTGTAAATAGAGGAAATGCAGTCGAGGTCAAATGGGAAGAAAACAGTGATTAAAATCTTTTCTCTCAGGAATATGCTAGCCAAGGGGGCTTTGAGGAACGATTCCCAATTCAGAGATAAAGAAGTTTCTACAGCTACAAACTCCATTCAATCAGCAGGAGGCAAAGAACAGAGAAGAGTTAGAAACTAGCAATTCAAGCTTCAAGATTTCTCAAATGGATTCAGTACCATGAATGATTACATAGGGTTTCTACAGCCATTTCTCACCCCATCTCACATCTGAGAAGCATACACCCAAAGAGGAAAAATCAAGAAACGCAGACCAAACTCTCAGACTCTCATATGGGCAAGAGACAAAAGCACAGGCCCTCAGAACCAGTGCTGCTCACGCAGGAGCAAAGACAGAACCCAAAGCCTCACATGCAAAAGAGGAGGGAAACAAGCACACACTCTCCAAACCCTAAACCTCTATATTTATAGCCTTCCGCTACCAGGTTCACTTTGCTTTGCCCATTAGCAAACTAAGCCCTTTACCCGTTGTCTTCAACAAGATCCGCTTCCATTTTGCAGCCTTGCGCATTTTACCGAAATGCCCCTACTGCACCTTCCTAGAAGCTTCCTCTTTTTTTGTTGTCCACGCCTCGCAACCACTTCGAGTCCTCGCTGTCTTCGGCATCTCCCGACCGCTTTGACCTCAGCACCGCCTGTGCCTAGTCCGGCCATCCATGCCTCGCCACGACCTAGCCTCAAAGTCCTGCAGCCATCACGCAGGAAAACATCACATAGCATTGCTCGAAATAGCATAATCGTACATAAGCATTAGCGAAAGGTACTCAAGTATGAAATACCCAACACAAACTCAAACTCTCTAAGTCAAGCGTCAGTTACTCACCACTAACATGGGGTTACCTCCACATGGTCTCTCAATCTCCCCCTTGATGAGTATATTGACAAACACAGAAAAAGCATAAAGTTGAGTTTGTTTGAAATAAAAAGAAAGAGAGTCACACATGGTCTAAAAGAAGAGACAATGAAACTTATGACTATGTCGACAAAAGGAGCAAAAACAGAAAGAGCAAGTTTTCCTCAACAGCTCCAGAAAGTTCCCTTGAAATGGCTTTTTCTCCATTATTCTCCCCCTTTTGGCAATAAAATCATCAAGATGCATGAGAGAGAATAGAACATGGTGAGAGTGAAATGACTGTATCTTATTCATTCTAAGCAATGAGAGCCATGAAGATTATCCAAAATAACTATGAAAGTATTACACCAAGCCATAACACATAAGAATGCTACCTGGATCATGACAATTCATGTATAGACAAGCTAAGCCAAATAAGTCATAATCTGAAAGTTAGATGAATTTCTTAGCATGTCAAGTCATTCAAGATTATAATCTAGCTAAAGACATCCAAAGAAGATACAAGCTATGTCAATAATCTAAGTGGAACCAAGAAGCTAGTATTTAATCATTTTAGTGTGCTACAAGTTCAAGAATGAATCATTTATTGAAGTACTTGGTCTTTTTGTGTAATTAAGCAAATTTAGCACAATTGACATGTTTTTCCTTTTGAAACTCATGGTTGTTTCCAACCAAGATTTTGTTTAGTCATGTGCTAGATCTCAAGCCTTATGCGACCACTCCAAGCTAGAAGCTTAAGAAGATGATCTTGGTTAACCAAAACTCCCCCTGAGTTCAAGTCTAGTGCAATGGAAAGCAGTCTCATGAGAGAGAATTGGTGAGATCAGTTCTTTCGCACAAAAGAGATCTTTTTGCTTTTGCTAAATTTTGTGTAAGAACAAGAAGTTAATAATAACTCATGCTTCATAAAAGAACTATCATAGCTCAGTCTAAGGCTCAATAAAGATTCAAGACTCAACTCAGCCTATTTGACATGGCATGAATCATATAAGGATAACTAAAGATAGACTGATCTCAAGAGCTAACATGACATGATTTAATTCAAGTTGTGCATTGTTAATCAACCTATCATGGCTACCCTTCAACCAAGGGTAAGTGCTTCACTACATGCCACACAAGTTTCATTTGTATTTTATATGCAATATGAATTTAGGATTAATCACTATGGTGACACATATGACTGGGTTTCACTGGATTTTGATTGTGATCGTACCAAAGTGGAGCAAGGTAATATATCTTGATTCCCTACTTAGTGGCAACCACGACTTCAGTTGTGTGCAAGAAGTATTTAATAGGTAAACTCATTTTCTCCATACATAACTCTATTGTAATCTTTCCTTCGTTTGCAATGGTCGAGGCTAACTTTTTAAGAATCATGTAGGTCGTTTACTACTTATATTGCCCTAGGAGGGAGACATAATAAATCCAGTAACACGCTGCCACACAGGACGCGATTTTCGATACCCGCTACAATAGAACAATCCTATATCACAGTTTGTTATATTGCCTCTAGAATTGACAATACATGTGTATGTAATTCTATATATTTTACAGTGCTACCAACAGCTACAGGGCAATGTATGTGGATTCTACGTTTGCTGCCATATGAAGGAAATCACGGACACTAAGATGAATGATCCAGAGGTTTGTCAACCTTCCAATAATTATTATTTTTTGATTATATAGATACACACACACATGCTAATTATTAATGACTTAACATTGCTCCTAGTGACAGTGGGTGGACTTCGACGAAAGTGCATATGATCTTGACAAACTCATCAAAATTCGTGGAAACCTCTCCCAATTCTTGCTAGCAGAGGTTATAAACAAGACTAGATAGTTCCACCCCGGCAATGGTGATAATTAGATGTTGAAACATTGGATTCAATTGTACAAATCACTCAATGTGCTTAATGAAACAATTCATTCAATTTAATTCATTTGTGAGATCTGTGTAACGACTGTCATGCTATATATATGTATATGATCTATTGGTGTTGTTTCATTCATCTGTGTGATTTATGTAATGACTGTCCTATGCTATATACGTGATCTTGCTTGTTTTCAGAAGGCATCGCTAGCATATCCTACGGCTAGCCGAAAAAGGGCAAATAAAATCGCTGCTGAAATAGCTATCACAAACGGTTCGGTGTTCTAAACCGTCTGTGATATATATCCCAGACGGTTTCAAACACTGAGCCATCCGTGATAGTCCAGTATCACAGACAGTTTTTGTTATTAACCGTCTGTCTTGTTAGTTATCACAGATGGCTTGGGAGCCGTCTGTGATAACTACCTATTATCACTGACACATAAACACAAACGGTTCAGGAACCGTTTGTGATGACGGTTCCAAACCGTCTGTGATGACCTTTTCTGTAGTAGTGCTTGCGGTAGTTGTGCTTCTTCTTGGCATCCCAAGATAGTAAACGCTTGCAGTACTCCTCCTTCACCTCCTTGTCCTTGAACTTGGGGCAATAACCTTGAATGTGGTTGAACTCACCACACTTGAAACATCTGATTGGACCTCCTCCACCTCTCTTTCTCAATCTCACATTGTTTAAGGCTCTAGAGAATTTGTTGGATAGAAGAACTATGTCATCCTCAGGGAATCGCTCAAGCTGATCATCACTCATAGTATGTAGAGAATATAAAGAGAAACCAAAAGAAACAGATGCAACTGAGCCAAAAGAAGGGCTCTCAATGGGATTAGTCACAAGTGACATCGACTGCGACTTGTCCTTGAAAGAGTGCAAGTCATTCTCATAAGTTTTCAACCTTGAATAAAGCTTATCCAAGTTGAGCTCGCTCACGACAGTAGTATCATTGATGGAAGTGACTTTTGTCTCCTAAACAGACATGTCCAAGGCTCTAATAACTTGTGTATTGTTGGAGTAGGAAAATGTTACACCGATGGCACACTAGTTGCTAAGAATCTTGTGAAAGCGAGAGAAGCATTCATCCAAAAATTCTCCTGGTCTCATCGCAACTTCTGATACTCTTTCTTGAATTGATTCTAACGCACATCTTTGATAGCTATAGAACCCTCATGGTAATCAGTGAGAGTCTGCTAGACATCATACGCTAAAGTGAGATAAGACACATGGTCAAACTCAATTTTTGTTGAGTCCTTGAATCAGGAGATTCCTAGTCTTGTTATTTGCCTCCACATCTGAAAGATTTGCTGGAGTGATCTGATCATTGGCAGGGATGACATAGAAAGTCTTAACCTTTTCCCAGATTGTATAGCCTTTTCCCTGAGTTAGTAGCGTCGGGTTGGTGTTATCTTCTAATCAACCCGTTCATCGCAACTAGAAAAAGGCAAGTGCATATTAGAATGGTATTCGAATGTTTGAACTTATTGTTATATTTGAATAAATAGTTGCCATGATGATTCACATGAATTTACTTGTTCTTATAATGCTCACATGTTTATAGTAGAATAATGATTATGCTTATGGTAGAATAATGATGATGATATTTATGATGTTGTTAAGTGGTTAATGCTAATAATTAACTAATGAAAGATAATCATTGGATTACATGTTGAGCATTCATGTTGTAAAGAGGTAACATGTGTGGCCCTCTAGAGCTTACTTCGTGTGGGTACTTCACAGGAATAGAGAAAGACCTACCTTTGGTAGACACCCCATGGGAGTGGGGGAAAAGCTACTTTGGTAGACACTCCATGGAAATGGAGATGAGGTCTCTGTATGAAAAATGATAGGCTTGAGGTCCCTGCATAAAAAAGGGTGGGATTAAGTGGACACAGACGGGTGTAACACTCCACTATACTGGTGTAAACAAGAGAAGTGAAGACATGCGTATTGCATTCATGAAAAGAGAAATAAGATAATGAGACACATGTATGAAACTTGATAAGAATGAATATGAGAAATTAAGATGATGGTGAATGGATATGAATTGTTAATATGATGCTGGCCGCGTTTATTATTCTATTATATACTTGCTGAATTGTGGACTCACCATTATTTTTTTGTTGTTTGTTGTGCTTGTTGTTGATGACATGTGTAGGAGGGAAATAGCACAAGTTGACATTGCACTTAATAGTTCTTTCTTCCACTTGGTGATCACTTATTCATTATTAGATATAATTCTTGCTATCTATGATATCCGTAGATGAATAATAAATTCTCTTTAGCTCATAATAGTTCTATCTAGTTGTAACTTGTTAAGTTTATTTTATTGCATGTATTATTGATTCATGCCAGTGCCAGTTGGTTCATCTTAACGTCATTCAATAATTTGTGTATTGCTGAAATTAATATGTTCATGGTTATGTTAAGGAATCATTTGAAGCCTGGTTGTTGTTAATATTGAATTAATGGTTTAAATTGATAGCTGTTGTAGTTCGGGTAACATTCTGGGGTTTTGTTAAGCCAGAATGTTACAATATTATACATTGCAGATGTGGGAAATTGAAATATAAGTTGCTTTACGGTGCTTGAGAGTACTCTGTCCAGTATCTACACTCTAAAAGTCTCAATGGTTGATAAGAACCCAGACAATTTAGTATAGTTAAGTATCCTATGCCTGTAATTTGTCCAGTATCACATTCTTGTTTCTTACACCGTCGTCTGCCGGCCGATTGCCCTACATGGTCTCTTATTGTTACAGCTGGGCAAAATTAATAGATATGAAATTATTAAGCATGATGTCCAGAGGATGACAAATTTATCTTCTAGGTTAAAAATGGGGGTTTAAATGATTTGAACAGGAATTGTAGCCAATTAAGAAATTGTAGAAAATTTTGTGTGCTAGAACCGATGTAGTTTGCCATGATAGGGCTTGGAAGTAAAAAGATAAGACGTTTTAAGTACTAGGATAGTAGGGGGTGACTATTCGGTAAAGGGGGAGTATGGAGGATTTGAGAACCGTGTAGGGGCGATGTCTCTTAATTATTGTTCTTATACTGTTATAGCTTGTTATTAAGATTGATTGTTTACTGCAAGAGGAGTAACACCGGGTTGGTGTCATCTTCTAATCAACCCATTCATCGCAACTAGAAAAGGGCAAGTGTATGGTAGAATGGTATTCAAATGTTTGAACTTATTGTTATGCTTGAATAAATACTTACCATGATAATTCACATAAATTTATTTATTCTTATAATACTCACATATTTATGGTAGAATGATAGTGATACTTATGGTAGAATAATGATGATGTTTATAGCTAAAATGATGATATTGTTAATTGGTTAATACTGATAATTAACTAATAAAAAATAATCATTGTATTGCATGTTGAGTATTACAAAGAGGAGACCTACGTGGCCCTCTAGAGACTACTTTGTGTGGCACTCCATGAGAGTGGAGAAAGACCTAGTTCAGTAGGCATTCCACTAGTGTGGGTTAACATCTACTTCGGTAGGCACTCCACGGGAGTGAAGATGAGGTTCCCGTATGAAAAAAGGATGGGCTTAAGGGCCTAGCATGAGAAGTGAAGGCATAAGAAGTGAATATAAGGTCTCTATATGAAAAAGGATAGGCTTGAGTGGACACCGATGAGTGTAACACTCTTTTATACCGATATAAACAAGAGAAGTGAAGACATATGCATTGCATTCATGCAAAAAGAAGATGACACACATGTATATATGGAACTTGATAAGAATGAATATGTGAAATTAAGATGATGGTGAATGGATATGAATTGTTAATATGATGTTAGCTTCATTTATTATTCTATTATATACTTGCTAAGTCGTGGACTCACTCTTACTTTGTTGTTGTTTTTAGGTACTCGTTGTTGATGGCATGTATGGGCGGGAAGTAGCACAAGCTGACATTGCACTTAATAGTTCTGTCTTCTAATTAGTGATCACTTATTCAATATAAGAAATAAATCTTGCTGTCTATGAATTCCTTATATGAGTAATGAATTCCCTTTAGCACTTCATAGTTTTTCTAGTTGTTACTTGTTAAGTTTCTTTCATTGTATTTATTATTGATTCATATTAGTGACAATTGATTCATCTTAATGTCATTCAATGATTTTTGTATTGCTGAAATTTATATGTTCATAGTTATATTGAGGAATTACTTGAAGCCTAGTTGTTGTTAATATGGAATTTATTTTACGATTAATAAGTGTTGTTATGAGATGTTGCTTATAATGGTATCGCATGATTGTTTAATTGAGCTGGATAGTGATAACGAGAGGTAGAGGTCATGGTTGTGGCCGTGGGCATGACAAGACAATGCCACCATGCATGGTATATAACTAGCGAAGAGTTTTCCTTCGATAACTTTAGTTACAAATGGTAGGAGATGAGTTTCTATTTCACATTTTCGTCTATGGGGGTTATTGTTTCTCTATGGGTTTTTATGGGTTCATTGCTTATGATGTTGATGATAATTTCTCATTGGCTATTTTGTTCCATAAAGGAGTTATAGTGTCTCTCCGATTGTTGAACTATTCTTGTCACTTATGAAAGTTGTCAATTTACCGTATTGTCTTTTCATCGTAGTTTTACCATTTTATTGATGGTTAAAACTTGTTTATTGGCTAAATATTTTCTTTTTGGATGAGGAGAATATCTTTTGCAAACTATATTTATGTGAAAATTTTAGATCCATGTGTTTTTAGAGTACCATGTGTGTTGAAGTTTAATGTTTGTTTTGTGAAGAAAAATACTAAATCTCTTGTTATGATAACTTCTTCGGTTTGAATGAGAGGAGTAACTAAAAAATATTGGTAAAACATGAAATATCAAATTGGGGAAAGGAAGTAGTGCAAAAATGATTTTAAGTAATGTCTTTGTGGATGATACTAATTAAATGTGATAGTGTCCTACAATAGTTTTCTGATAAAAGTGTCCTATAGTAGTTTTGTGATAAATAGTGAGTAGGAGTATGTTCATTATTACTTGAATTGTTAGGGTTTTAGGAAAGCATGATCATGGTTGAATCGGTTATATAATTATAATGTTAATAATTCTCAAACTATATTAGATAACTTGGGTTATTTGGTCCTAATAGATGGTTACACTAAAAATATATTATATTTTTGTCTTTATATTAATCCTAAATTAATCTTTTTTAAGGATACTTGGTGAACGTATATAGATGCTTGATTTATATGTTTCTTGCCATGCTAAATTAACTTAATTTGTTTAAATGAGTGGATGAATATTGTTGCATCATCGTGTGATTTGTCCGATTTTTGTGCACCTTTCCTTCCAACGGAAAAAGATCAGAATTTTTACAACGATTTTCTTGATCGTTGATTATAATATGTTCCTGAAATCCTAGGGAAGATGCATGCAAAATTTCAAGTCATTTGGATCAACTGATCTAAAGTTACATGGATTTTCATATTTAAAATAGCGCTGAAAGTATTGTTCATCCTAAAAATTACTGTAGCAACAGTCTGACCAGAGTTACTATAGCTTGCCTGATTTTACTTGTCATAGCGGCTAGAGTGCTACAACAAAGATCAGACCGCCTAGAGAGCAATTAGACCACCTCCTTCATGAAGGTCGGACCACCAGGGGTTGTCAAAGCGTGTTTTGCTCGGTTTTGATCGGATCTTTCCTTGTGATTATTCGGCTCTTATCTTCATAGTCTCCATAGCTATTGGAATGAAGAGTTTTACTTTCGTTTAAAGAAAAAGATTTTAAAAAACATTGGAATTAATTTAAACTCCTATTCACCTTCTTAGTCGCTATTGTCAGTCCTACACAGACCGATGCCGTTGGTCTTCGAGCTATATATATCAGATCGCTTGAAACATTGAGCTGAGGTTTAATTTGCTTCGTGATCGTCCTCAGGGCCGCGTGGAGAAGGTGAAGCTGGACGCTTTCAGCCTGCCATCGTACACGCCGTCGGTGGAGGAGGTGACGGCGGCGGTCAAGCGCGGTGGCCTTTGAGATGTCGGCCACATAGGGGTCTTCTGGTCGAACTGGGACCCCCACGACGACTCTCAAGACAACGTCGTGGCCAACAGGGTCCGGAGCGGGGGAACGTCGCGTGGGTGACGAGGGCGGCGCTAGAGGCCCTGCTCGCGCCGCACTTCGGCGAGCCCGTGCTCGACGAGCTCTTCGCTGTGTTTGCTCGACACGTCTTCTCGTTCTCTCCCTTAGGCAATGAGAACTCGAACTGAAGCTGATGTACGCATGACAATACAAAGCTGCAAAATGTGATTTTCTCCGCGCCAAGGTAGCAAACTATCAATATATATTTCTGACAGCGTTCCCGTGACACAAAAAAATTGGTATACCAAGTTACATATGCACCTAGAAAGAATAGTAACAGATATAATGCTGATTACCATTACCATGTGGGGAATGATCAAGAATAAGACTCGAGTACTTGACCATGTGATTACCAATCGACATGATTGCTCCTTTATCAGCTTATAAGTCGGGGGATGATCCCGTGCCACCAGGGAGAAGTCATCATGGTACATATGCGTTTCTTCAACCATCAAGTGCCAAATAAGAGCACCACCACCTGCCTGCCTGGAGCTTTCTCGCTGAATCATAGATTTTATCGTAAACAACTCGTAGAAGAATATCTCTATCAACTGTGCTATTCGCATCTACATGTTGGATGTAACCTACATCTGTAAACAGGACAGGTTTTTTCAAGATGTGTTCGCTGTCATTAATGTGTGAATCAACCCAACTGGAAAGGTATCTAATTTTTTTCTTCCATCCTTGCCTTTGGTAGCCTGCAAACAAAAGAAGTGCATCAATGGCATATAATGTATGGTACATCTTGTAAGAAAAATGGGGGGGGGGGGGGGGGGGATACAGACCAACTATCGGGATAAGCATGAACAGAAGCAAAATCAATATGCTCAACTGCCGGGTTCTGTATGAAGTCTGAGCAGAGTGAAGTTGCCCAATCCCCAGGATTAACACCCAGCCTCTCAGCTCTTCCAGGCCATAAAACCCTTCAATTCCAACTGTAACAAGATGCTTAGCATCCAGACTCTTGACATATGTTGCCATCTCTGTTATCCAAGCCTATCAAGGAACATCAAGGCAAACTGTTGAGGGTTTTAACTACCAAAAATACCAGTGTTGTCGAAAGTGAAAGATATTCTTGAATACCAAATTACCTGAAGACGAGGACCAGATGAGTTGGACACGCACCTAGGCTCATTCATGAGTTCCCAAGCAAAATATAGCAGGTTCATCACAGTATCTGATCCCACTGTAAGAGTTCCTTCTGGTCAACATTGCCTGTCAGTAATACACATTAGTAATGTGATGAAAATGAAGTTGCCAAATTTTGGCCAAGAAAGAACTGGAGAACATCCAGTGTTTCTAAATAGCAACTGTGCAAGCATAGCGGAAAAGTTTCTTTATATTGGATGGATTGATGTTGCTAATATGAAGATTGACATGACAGACATTTATTTGTACAGGAGTAACCGCAATCCTCATATAAAACACAATTATCTAATATTAACTTCCCTTACAAGCCAATCTACAGTGAAAATCATGATTTGCATAAAACATAGACTGGAATACTATGAGCTGCTGTTAGCGCCCTCCATATAAAGTAATATCAGATTTATCACAATTATCATTTTTTGCATTGGTGTTTGTTATATTCTGTTTTATTAACTCCAGCACTCCACAAGATTGCAGTGAACATACAACTAGCAAATACATGGTGCCACGAAAAAATAATCTGTTCCAAGCTAATCAATTACCTTCACATAATCCTTGTGGTAAACCTTAATGGTTGAATGTGAGAAAAAAGAATCAGTTGAATTTGTCACGTTAGCTCCAGCTGCTTGTGCCCACTGAACATATTGAGCCTTCCCTCCAAAGTTATCAAGGTTGTTGACAAGGCAAAGAATCAACCTAATATGATATCTCCGGGCTTCATATCTCACATAATCCAACACCTGGGAATGAACAACGTCCAGCTTAACATTCATATGTCATAAATCTTAGTTCATAGGGGATAAACACCACCAAGAGGATGGCCGGGCGGTGTCGGTATAGAGGAAGAGAGAGAAGATTGTAGATAAAAATGACTTTGTTATTTCTCTGCTTGGTTCCAATAGCATGCGGTAGCCCCCTTATATAGATGAGCTTCCCTAACAAACAGAATGTAATCTCAATCATATCTCTAACAAATATAGAAACTAATATCATATCTCTAACAAAAGAAAACTAATCTATAACTCAAGTAGAAACTAATATCTATTTCCTAATAATGAACCGGCTGGACCCAAGGCCCACACGCATGACATTACACCCTTCTCGGACATGCAGCTCGTCCTTGAGCTACTAAGTGGTGGCCATGGTTGGAGTTCCATGTCGACGAAGTGTAGTTCTTTCAGCTAAACGACGCCTGCAAAAAAAACTCCTTTTTCTCTTCTTTTTCTTCTTTTTTCCTTCCTTCACAGCTCCTAGTTCCTATTAAAGACTCCGCACGGAAGGCACGGTTTCACGACGGAAGCAGAGACGGCGCTGGTAGAGGCGCCTCGGCGGCGTCAGCTACGGCTTCCCACCGGAGACGGGTCCCGGCTCTGACTCCCGGTGATCCGCAGCTAGTGGAGAGCGTCCAGAGGCGGCGGTCACCAAAGCGTCCAGAGGCGGCGGTCGCCAAATCCACTCACCGCCGTTCGAAGTGGGCCAAGGAGGCGGCGTCGATCTAGTGTCGGGGTCCGGCGAGAGGTGGCAGCGGTCGAGGTTGCGATGTCGATCCAGCGTCAGGGTCCGGCGAGAGGCGGCATCGGGGGAAGAACCCGAGGTGAAGTGGCGACGCCAGATCCAGTGCAAACCTCGGCAACGATGGCGCGGACGGGTGCGGCAAGGGCAGCCTGGTCTACCGCACGCTCGACGGCAAGGCAGGCCGCAGAGATCTCGGCAACGGTGGTGCGGACAGGCGTGGCTAAGGCGGCCTGGGCTACCGCGCGCTTGACGGCAGAGAGCTCGTCGTGGAGCTCACGGAGGTTGGCCTCGGCCTTCCTGATGGCGGAGAGCAGGAGGATGGCCGAGCCGGCCACGAAGCTGTAGACCTCGTGCTCGGCGGCGCCCGCAGAGGGGGAAGATGGGGATGGCGCGGCGACGGTGGTGCAGGAGATCTTGCCGGCGTGGGTGGGGACGCCGAAGGAGGCACCGGCCTTGGCAGCGACAAGGCTGGGTCTGGGGCGGTGGAGAAGGGAGAAGACGATGCGGGAGCGGCGATGGTGCACGCGGTGCTCGTCCGGCGACGTGGTCGTCGGGATCTGGCAGTGGATGACAATGTGCCTGGCTCTTTATCTCCGTGGCAGCTACTAGATGCTCTGGCGACGCGGTGTCAGTTGCTGGAAATAGCGCCTACCGTCTCTTGTTGTGCCTTCTTCTGAAGTTGTCATGAATCTTAGTTCATAGGGGGTAAACACCACTAAGAGGATGGCCGGGCAGTGTCTGCGTAGAGGGGGAGAGAGAAGACAATAGATGAGAATGACTTTGTTATTTCTCTGCTTAGTTCCAATAGCATGCGGTAGCCCCCTTATATAGATAGGCTTCCCCTAACAATAGAACCTAATCTCTAACAAATATAGAAACTAATATCATATCTCTAACCAAAGGAAACTAATCTATAACTCAAATAAAAACTAATATCTATTTCCTAATAATGAACCGGCTGGACCCAAGGCCCACGCGCATGACATCATATGAACAACATCCATTGCATAGGCTTCTATGATCCTATTTGCTGGGGTACTGAGAAACGATGGAGGTAGTATGAATTTTAAAGCTGCTCAAAACTTGTGCCTCCTGAACATGTTCAATGTTTTCTTCAAAGGCATTGAGATTGTTCATGCAAAGTGTTAAGCCAATATGATTCGTACAGGCACCATAGAGGCATAGACAACATAGTTAATGGCTACAAAGATTAAAGTTACACTTAGGGCATGTTTGGTTCATATACTAAGGTTGCCAAGTTTGCCACAATTTTTTACTAGCCTCATAAGGTTAGGTAATCAAAATTAATGCCACAATTTGGCTAGCAAAAGAGAATCTTGCCACACGTTTTCTGAGTCACTGACGCGTGGGAACTAGTTGGTAGAAAAGGAATCTTACCACAAGTGCAGCTAAGAGCCAAACAGGCCCTAGTGCGACACTAGTCAATGGCCTACATGATGTTGTGAGTAGTATATGCATGACCATGCCCAGGGTTCGGATTCCCGGCGGTAACCGGAAAACTCGGCGAGGTCCGGGAGACTAAAAACCGCCCGAAATTCGTAATTCGAAAATTTGAATTTGTAGGCCCTTGAATGGGAAGAGTGGGCAGCCTGTGCTGCAAATGAAGCATTGGATGCTTCATGTTGCTAGTTGGGAGCATCCAGGGCCCATGGGGCATGCTAAAAAGTGGAAAGTGCTTCTTTTTGGTTAGTGCATGTGAAGGTAAAAGTGTTATAGGTGGAGGACAAAAAATGAGCTACTGCAGCACGGGAGTGGAGAGGAAAAGTAGTAGGAGCAGCAGCAGCTCAGGAGGGAGAGGAGAAATTGCAGCAGAGCACGGGAGGGAGAGGAGCAGCAGCACGAGAGGGAGAGCAGCAGCACGGGAGGGGAGAGGAGCAGCAGCAGCAGCAGGCCAACAGCTAGTTTAGTGAGTCCATGCCCATACTCGACAGTCCACATAATTGTTATTCTTGTTGTTCTTCAGTTAGCAAACTTACAATAATACAAAACATACATGTTTTTGTCACAATAATAGGAAATATACATGAAGTGAGTCCATGTCCATACTCCTTTACTCTTGTTGTATAGAATGATACCATAATAGGAAATATACATGTTTTTGTTTCTATACTGGAAAAGTTAGATAGAAGACATGGATAAATCTTACTTCTGGGCTGTTGTATAATGTAAGACATAGCTAATGCCGCTGCATGATATTGTAGGTGATGGCTGGTAAAAGTATCAATGTTTCGGACCATGGAGAGAGACTAGGAGGTGCTAGGTGGAAGTGCAGATACTGTAAGTTTACAAAGTCAGGCGAAAGTGTCACACGCCTGAAAAAACATCTTGTTGGGAAGCACGGAGATGTTATTCCTTGCAGTGGGGTTCCGGCGGAAGTGAGAAAACTCATGCTAGTAAATATAGAAGAAACGAAGGCTAAGAAGAAATCTATTAAAGATGAGGGCCTGCAAATGGAGCAAGTTGCTTCAGAGCCTATAGCTAGTGGTCTATCACGTGAAGATGTCTTCGATGATGATGAGGAAAAGCAGATGGAATGCGCTTGCCGAAAGTCATAGGAGTTGCACTAGCTCGAGCAGAGGGCAAGAGCCTGGGGTGCAACATTTGAACATGGAGGAAGGTACATGAAGTGATGCCCCTTCTAGAATGTTTGGCAAGTCGAAGTCTATGAGAGTTGATTCTGATATTTTGCACAGTCGGGCACCCGTCCAACCCCGCATCGACACAACGCTTAAAAAAGAAGCAAAGTCAAAACTTGGGAATGTTTGGGCTAAGTGGTTCCATAGTAATAACATTGCTGGAAAGTGTCCTTATTTTTGTGCTGCCATCATGGTTACACAAGAACTTGGTGAAGGCGTTCCGTCACCTAGAGGCCATGAAATCGATGGGCCATACCTTAATGCTAATAAACTATAAATAAAGGAGTATGTACAGGAGTTCAAAGAAGACTGGAGCATATATGGAGTATCCATCATGTGTGATTCCTGAACAAGACCCACACAGATGAGTATAATTACCTTCATGCTGTACTGCAACGGAAGAATGTTTTTCCTTAAATCAGTGAATGCAACCAGTGACGTACAAAATACGGATTTTTTGTATCATGAGATCCGTAAAATTGTCGAAGAAACTGGAGTTAAACATATTATGCAGATTGTGACTGACAATGGTGCAAACTATAAGAAAGCATGTCAACTGGTAATTGAACACTATCCAACTCTAGTCTGGCAGCCCTGTGCAGCGCATACTGTGAACCTCATGTTGAAGAACATTGGCCATTTCAAGGAGATTGCTGCAGTTGTCAAGGCTACCGAATTGAGGAACCGTCTTGGATACAAAAAAATTGCATAAGATCGTATATGTCCACTACAATCTAAGGCTATGATTGCAAGAGCATGAGATTAGAAATGAAGATAGGGATGTAGATCCTTTTGAAGATCTCATTAATGCCACTATGTACGACATAGCAAACCCAATCCATAAGTGGCTTGACAGCTCCATGAGCCACTCAGAGCATCTGCTAGATGAGGAAGGTGAGCCTCCTATGCCATCTACAATTGTAATTAATGCCATCTCTAAGAATGAACTCAATAAAACACTAGATGACCAACTGTTGAAGCAATGGATTAAGAAAACTATTGGCAAGACTTATGTTACAAAAAGAAAAACTTATAGCCAACCAACTGAAAAATTGGCTTGAGACTTTGCCTCACTTACGCAAACAAGGAAACAAGTGCTTGCTAAGAAGAAAAAAGACATTGACGAGGATATTTTGGGAAGCAATAAAGAGACAGAAACTCCAACATCTGATGTAGTGAAGTACCAAGAGCCTGACGATAGTACCTCTTCGCCGTCTGATGATGGTGTTGATAGTGGGACATCCCACGATGGAGTACAAGACCAACAAAATATATGTCAACCATTGGAATTCACCTATGAGAAAACTTTCACGCATGCTACCCAGGATGAAGTCCATGGTTGTCACGCATCAAGAATAATCAATAAGACCTATACAAGGGCTAAGAACCGTCAACGAGATCATCCCGTTCTGGTTTTTCCAACCTTGATCTCAACCACCAGGCCAAATCCCGGAACTGGGCCGAGTTCATTCTCAGAGATGGCATTAACTACAATTGTAGATGGCGTAGGGGCTCACCTTCCTCATCTAGCAGAGGCTCTGAGTGGCTCATTGAGCTGTCAAGCCACTCATGGATTGGGTTTGCTCTGTCATACATAGTGACATTAATGAGATCTTCAAAATGATCTACATCCCTATCTTCATTTCTAATTTTATGTTTTTGCAATCGTAGCCTTAGATTGTAGTGGACATATACGATCTTATGCAATTTCTTGTATCGAAGACGGTTCCTCAATTTGGTATGCACTAAAGTAAATGTGCTTCAATTGCGTTCACATCCACTGGAGGAAACATATTGTGATACAATCCGCAAAGTATATTTTTGTAGTGTTAATGTGTCCGCTCCAAACGTCATCCACCATGCAGCTGCAAGTCACATGAAAAATATATTGAACATGTACTGATGGTTGATTTTGATGTATTTCGAACATATTTTGAACATACCTGCAGTCATACGAGTAGTAGTAAGGTAAGCCTCGTTTGAAGCAAATAGGACTCGTCAGTTACGATAATATTCTATTTCGACTAGAGCCCGCACTGCATCCTCGGGTGTGTCGGCTATTCTTTGAATTGCTTTTGTCAGTGCATTGACGAGGGCTACATTCTTCTCCAAATCATATAGTTTGTGGCTCTGCGGGTTAAGCAACGATACTATTCAAACACACAGTCTATTAGACAAAATATAACAAATATGCTTCAAAATGTGCTATGATTTAGGAAAGTATGTACTTGCCTAGAACGATGTAGGTGCGTTGCTTCAACATTGCAATTTTTCTGTGAACTAGCTCTATAATACGAGCATAGTTAGCATCATCTTCTTTTAACACGGCTCTAAGTTCAAATTGAAGTTCATATGTTTTTGCAACTATTCCTACCATTGTTGCAGGTTTCTGTTAGTCTACAAATCTCAGTAGTCGCTAAATCGGTTCTACCACTTTAATGACCCAATCCATACTAGACCACCATTGTCTACTTATGAGGCAGGAAGACATGTATTCTCCTTCTTCGGTCATACACAAATGATTGGAGCTCCACATATTTGATACCATCCACTTCATGAACTTGCCTTTTCTGTCCCAAAAACTCTTCAAGAAAACAAATGTCGTTCCAAACCTTGTGGCGTTTGTACGAACTATCTCTCCTCTAATTTGCTGTCGCATTTCATTATGTAAGCGATTGTGGTTGTATAGCAACCGACAAATCCTCTTGGTCGCCTTGACAACTGCAGCAATCTCCTTGAAATGGCCAATGTCCTTCAACATGATGTTCACAGTATGCGTTGCACAGGGCTGCCAGACTAGAGTTGGATATTGTTCAATTACCAGTTGACATGCTTTCTTATAGTTTACACCATTGTCAGTCACAATCTGCATAATATGTTTAACTCCAATTTCTTCGACAACTTTACGGATCTCACGATACAAAAAATCTGTATTTTGTACGTCACCGGTTGCATTCACTGATTTAAGGAAAAACATTCTTCCATTGCAGTACAACATGAAGTTAATTATACTTATCTGTGTAGGTCTTGTCCAGGAATTACACATGATGGATACTCCATATATGCTCCAGTCTTCTTTGAACTCCTGTACATACTCCTTTATTTCTAGTTCATTAGCATCAAGGTATGGCCCATCGATTTCATGGTCTCTAGGTGACGGAACACCTTCACCAAGTTCTTGTGTAACCATGATGGCAGCACGAAAATAAGGACATTCTTTCCGGCAATGTCATTACTATGGAACCACTTAGCCCAAACATTCCCAAGTTTTGACTTTCCTTCTTTTTTAAGCGTTGTGTCAATGCGAGGTTGGACGGGTGCCCGACTGTGCAAAATATCAAAATCAACTCTCATAGACTTCGACTTGCCAAACATCCTATAAAGGGCATCACTTCCTGTACCCCTTCCTGTGGCACTTCCACTACCACCATGTTCAAATGTCGCACCCCGAGCTCTTGCCCTCTGCTCGAGCTGGTGTAACTCCAATGACTCTCGGCGAGCCAATTCCATCTGCTTTTCCTCATCATCATCGAAGACATCTTCACGTAATGGACCATGAGCTACAGGCTCTAAGCAACTTGCTCCATTCGCAGGCGCTCATCTCTAATAGATTTCTTCTTAACCTTCGTTTCTTCTATACTTGCTAGCATGAGCATTTTCACTTCCGCCGGAACCACACTGCAAGAAATAACATCCATGTGCTTCCCAGCAAAATGTTCTTTCAGGCGTGTGACACCTCCGCCTAACTTCGTAAGCTTACAATATCTACACTTCCACCTAGCACCTCCTAGTCTCTCTATGGTCCCAAACATTAATACTTTTACCAGCCATCACCTATAATATCATGCAGCGACATTAGCTATGTCTTACATTATACAACAGACCAAAAGTAAGATTTACCCATGTCTTATGTCTAACTTCTCTAGTATAGAAACAAAAACATGTATATTTCCTATTATGGTACCATTCTATACAGCAACAAGGGTAAAGGAGTATAGACATGGACTCACTTCATGTATATTTCCTATTATTGTAACAAAAACATGTATATTTCCTATTATTGTAAGTTTGCTAACTGAAGACCAACAAGAATAACAATTATGTGGACTGTCGAGTATGGACATGGACTCACGTAACTAGCTATTGGCTTGCTGCTGCTCCTCCTCCTCTCCCTCCCGTGCTCTACTGCTCCTCTCCCTCCCGTGCTGCTACACCTCCTCTCCCTCCTGTGCTCTGTTGCAATTTCTCCTCTCCCTCCTGAGCTGCTGCTGCTCCTACTACTTTTCCTCTCCACTCCCGTGCAGCAACAGCTCATTTTTTTTGTCCCCCACCTGCAGCATTTTCCTCCCTTCACATGCACCAACCAAAAAGAAGCACTTTCCAATTTTTAGTATGCCCCATGGGCCTTGGATGCTCCCAACCAGTAACATGAAGCATCCAATACTTCATTTGCAGTGCAGGCTGCCCACTCTTCCCATTAAAAGGCCTACAAATTCAAATTTTCGAATTACAAATTTTAGGCGGTATTTAGCCTCCCAAACCTCGCCAGGTTTTCTGGTTACCGGCAGTTACCGGCCAGTGACCGCCGGAAATCCGAACCCTGGTTCAGATCATGGGTTCAAGTCCTCACTCTCCTTTAAATCAAAGGTAGGTAGTTGCTCGCACCTATTCTCATTTTTTTTTTGTTTTTGGTAATTAACCAGGCTATTACACTCTGATACCCCTTCTTATATGCAAATCCCTGGATCGGATTAGTGTTTGTGAAATACAGCACAAGTATGCACGGTATCAAGAACGAAGAAAATGAATTTCGTAAAGAGAACCAAAATAATGACGTTGAAGCAACCACGACGAGAGAAAAGATTTAGCCAAACCAACAACAAGTTCCTTAAGCACAACCTTAAAAGGGTAGAAGGGATTGTCGCTCTCCTAAAACCCTCTCAAATCTTTTAGGACCCTCAAATCTTTACCATATACAAGAATCTAGTGCTAAAGAATAGTCCAACCTCTAATCCTCTCGTGCACTTCTACCTTTGGATGAGTGGCTTCTTTGTTTTGTTATTTGGTTGCTTGGGTTCTCCATGACCACCAATCATGGCTTTACATAGTCCCCCCTAGCCCTCCTCTAAGGTGGAGTAGGAATCCTGCTCCAAAAGAAAGTAGGAATCATAATCCTATTAAGATTAATCTAGGACTCCTTATAGCACACCTTTCCAAATCCTAAAAGACTAAGATATAAGTCATCATACTCAACACAGGCCAATAAGAATACACTAGAGTTTGCAGTCACTACATTGGACATGATCCCCATATATCACATGACAGCAGTGTCCTTGCCTAAATGGGCCACTAAGAATAGGGTTGGTATAAGATGCATAGTACCATTTAGGTGCAGTGAGGTGTAAAGAAAATTAACAACATCTGATTATAAATCAAGCATGAGGATTTTGTGGGATCAAGGTTATGGTGCAATTGCGCACCTTTCTGGTCCAGCCCCACTTAGCTCAATGTAAAGTTTCGATTCCTAAACCAAAGTAGAGAATTATTCAATTAAAAAAGCGTAAAATATTGTTCATCCTCCTCCATGCTCTATCGTTTTTTATTATTCCATTCCCCAAATGTGATGTCTCATGGATCATGGGTCCATGGCCATCGTTCCCCTCTTCTTGCCCAATTGTCCCATGGCCATCGCGTCGTATTGTTGTCCTCAGTGGTGGTGGAGCGGCTTTAAGCCAGCGAGGGCATGCAGCACCTTTTGGCATGAATCAAGGCTTAAATGGGTACAAGAAGAACTGAAGAAGGAAAAGGGTAGCCCTGTTCATGGTACTTTAATGAATCAATTGCACAGAATTTCTACTAGTTCATCTGATGATGCGTGAGCGAGGGTGAGGAGGGAGGGGGACAGATCGTTTCCCCTTTTTATTTCCATGTTCGGTTCAGGGTAAGCGCTTAATATGGTGGGGACTGGCTGGTAAGATTTGGGCTCACTCCAAACAAATCCTGGTGCGGAGACGCTTGATTTATAATCAAATAGTGTTAATTTCCTTTACACCCCATTGCACACAAATGGTACTTTGCATAGGATACCAACCCCTGAGAACATGCTTAAGAAATGTAGAAACTTCCTTTGGAGAGGAAGGAGGCTAATGGAGGGCACTGCCTTCATAGGTGGGACAAAATTTGTTGAGCAAATGAGCTACTCCCTCTGTTTCACAATATTTGTCCACAACCCACCATGTGTGCACAGACTAAGGAAGCACTAAATCTAAGAAAAAGTTAATGAGAAATGATTATTCATACCCCTATTAAGATGACACATTACAACCACTTAACCTCTTCCAAATCATTTAAGGGTAGAGATTGAAAATATTGCAATAATTACACTCTTGATGTCTTTAATAAACAAACATTTTGAAACGGAGACTCCGGAGACCATGGACAAATGTTGTGAAACGGAGGGAGTATTCAGCAAGAGAAACAAAAAAATTCTACCCTGGATATACCAGGAACTTAAGAGAAAACACAACTAGATTGCTAAAAAAAGCTAGATGCCAATCATTGAATTTATTTGGTACATGACAGTCTTACTGTGGAGGATATTGGGCATGTTCTTTAAGCCAAAAGCCGGCGGCTTTTGGCTTTTGCTATAATACCTAACTTTCAAATAGAGTATTTTTTCAAGACGGGGTCTACAAGTTAAACGATCTACACGTTAAAAGCCCAACATCTGTACTAGCCAAAATCGCAAATGAGTATCTGTCTCTCCGTAATCTGTACCGTAAACAGCCAAAATTCAAAAATTTCAGCCAAAAGCCGCAGCTGAAAAGAACAGCCCTACGGAATCCATTGAATTATGGATTTGAACTAGTGAAGCACAAAGCGTAATACAATCTAATATGAAAGACGTACATGGCATTGGACATTCTTACCTTGTCTATCGCCGCATGAGCACATCCAAATGGCCCCTAATGTGCCACCAAAAAGAGGATGACTGTGCTCATGCGTTTGTTAAATGCAGTTCTACTCGCTCCGCATGGACACTGCTATCCAATTGGATCAAGCACGACGTATAAACCCGCCAGGGCGTGCCTTCGGTGAAGGGAACATTACGGAATGGTGGTTAGAGAACAAATGGCATCAATTCTAGATAAAAGAGCAGCACTAATAGCTTGTCTACCACCAAATAGCTCCACGGGGAAGGGATTAAGAGAGGAGATCTGGACCTGGAAGACGGCTTCGCTGAAGCGGCCGGGAGAGATCTGGAGCGCGCCGGGCCCGCCGTCGCTGAAGGCCCAGGTGCGGCAGACGCCAAGGCCCATGCGGCGGCCCCGACGCAGCATCTCGGCCGCGAGCGCGGGCGACCGCGCCGAGAGCAGCCAGTAGGAGTTCCAGCCGTTGACGTAGAGCGGCGCGCCCGTTGCGGCGTCCACGAAGTGGGTGCCGTTGCGGCCCGCGAACGCCATCCGCGGCTGCAGCCACGGCACCGGGAGCTTGAGGCCACCGCCGCCGGGGGCGGTGGGGCCGAGGCCCGGGAGCCAATTGAGGTAGGCGATGGCGAGGAGGTGGAGGAGGCCGAGGAGGCTGTACAGTCGCCTCTTCCGCCGCATTGGTCGGCCGCCGCCGGGGCGCTGGCTGCTCGCTTGTGTGGGCTCTCTCTCTCTCTCTCTCTCTCTACTCGGAGACCAGCGGTGGGGCTTGTTCACGGGTAGGGCTGAAAACGAAAACGGTAATTCTCGATTACCGAAAATCGTTTTCGAAAAATTACCGATTTTTTCCCCTAAACGGAAACGGTGACGGTAACCGATAAAACGGAAACGAGAACGGTAAAAATATCCGATAATGAAAACGAAAACGATTTAGCTCTCTTCCGATCGTTTTCGAAAAATACCGTATTTAATCGGTAATTACCGTCGGTAATTACCGATCTCCACGCGGCCGGGACAGACGACCACCCGGAACATCTCGAGCTGCTCCGCGCAGAGACGCTGGAAGTCGGCGCTAGGCTCTGCGGTACGCCCCTCACCGCGTCTTTCCTCCCGCTCCTCCCCACGCCGCACGCGCCTGAACCGTACCGGAGAAGCGCTCGAGGCCCGGCGGATGGCGGTTGCGACGGCCGCCGCTGACGTGGGGCCCAGGGCCTCCTCATCGTCCTCCCCATCCCCCACCCCTTTCTCAGCCGGGGCTGCGACGTGCCGGAGAGGCGGGTGCGCTGGGCGGACCAGCTTCCTGCGGGGGAGTATGAGTGGGAGTTGGGTTGGGATGGAAACGGGGGGTTCGGGGTTGTGGGAAACCAGGGGGAGTGGGACGCGGAGGCGGAGCTGGCTGTTGATGAGGATCATCTTGGCGTGGAGCAGGAGTCAAGAAAGCGCAGTAGATTACAGTAGCACCGGCAGCGACCCCGTTTTGGCCATCGGCGAGCGACAGCGTCCACCGACGGCGGTGGATGGAGAAGTGGTGGCCGAAGAGCGGTGGCGCCGAGGCGGGGCAAGAGGAGGCGCGCAGAGGAAGAGCAAGATGGCGACGCACGGGAGGAGGAGCAGATGAGGACGGCGATGTGGATCGGTGGTGGTAGCGTCGGCGGCGATGTTGTGAGGAGCAGTGGTTGGCCGCCGGCAAGCTGGCCAACCCTCGCCGGCGCCGGAGAAGAGGAAGGGGGGAGAGCAAAAGGGGGCAACGGGAGAAGCAATGGCCGGCTCAAAATTCCTTTCCATGGCCGGCGGCTGGCTTAAGGATTTGGGGGTTTCAGTATTTTTTCGATCTAGTCCTCCTAGTATCTAGGGTTTACACATTGGTCCATCTCCCATTTCATTTCTTCTGTTCTGACCCTCTGGAGCTCCGTTTTCTTCGCGGATAGGTCCTACGTGTCCGAGACGACCCGTACATCTGTATGGAGCAGTCCAGATTTGTCGTTTATGCGCCTAGATCGCGCCAAGTTCGCTGTTCATGTGATGGATGGGATCGAACTGAAGTGTTGAAGTATGCCTGCTTCATTTAGTTGAGAATTTGTGATATGATGATATGAGTTCATGGCTTAGAATTGATTATGGTTGCATGTTTTGGCTTCCTTAGATGTGGAGAATATCGTATTTTAGCTATCGCTTTCATGATTTTCGATCGTTATCGATGCACTTTTGATCGAATAGTTTCGTTTCCGAATTTACCGGAATATCGATGTCGTTCTCGTTTCTGACAATATCGTATCGATTTCGTTTTCGAAAAAATAACGTGAAACTGAAAGTGATTTGACCTCCTACCGATCGTTTCCGACCGTTTTCAGCCCTATTCACGGGTGCGGCTCAGGTGCTGGGGCACAGCACCTAGCGCGTGCGGGGGTGCCCCAGCACCCGCCACGTGTCCCACAAACCCCCAAAAAATTCCGAAAAATTCAAACAAATACTTGCAAAATCCGAAAAATTGTAAAAAGTACTTTTTTAAGTATAAAAAGTATTTTTTTGTAAGTACTTACATTTTTTTTGATTTATACTTTTATTAAAAAGCTTTTTTTTAAGTACTTAAAAATACTTTTTTAATAAAAGTATTTTTAAAAAAATACTTTTTACAATTTTTCGGATTTTGCAAGTATTTTTTTGAATTTTTCGGAATTTTTTGGGGGTTTGTGGGACACGTGGCGGGTGCTGGGGGCACCCCCGCACGCGCTAGGTGCTGTGCCCCCAGCACCTGAGCCGCACCCCTTGTTCACTTGGGCGTGCCAGGTGCCGGAATTTGGTTCGGCTTTTGATCGCTGAATTTTGTATGGTGTGGTTTGGGTTTTGCCCGTTTTGGAGCGTGTAGGCGAGGAGAGCAGTTTCGGCCCTGAGTCTGGCTACGTCTGATGTTTATAGCTACGGATAGGATGCAAACAGAGTGAATATTTTTTGATTTTGTCTATTTGTATTAATTTGGATCCTATTCGAAACATATTTTTGGATATCTAAAAGTTTTTAACAGATATAGAAACAGAACCGAATATTTTTTTACCGAATACAAAAAAAGTATTTGGAAAAGATATTATTCTACGGATACAGAGCTATCTGAAAAAAAATTTCGGATGGTATCCAGTAGCTGTCCGGTTCGCCATGTCCTCCAGAACCAGAAGTCCAAAGACTTAAGAGTCATCCACCCGGTCATTCTCTCTTCCCTTATCCTCCTCAACTGAACGCCGACTTCGTCGCCATCCACGTTGGATAGAAGGTGTCGCCTCTCCTCCTTCCCTGTTCAGTTGTTCCCTCCCTATCTTTCTCCTCTCCCGTGCTCTGGATTTGATGCCACACTCGACGACACAGGGAAGGGCGAGCCGGCGGACGAGCAAAGCCCCAACATGGTTTGAGATTTGTTTGTCAGCTGGGCAAAGCCGCCAATTTTTGTAACAGCATAATGTTGCGAGGCTAAGATCTAGAGTAACAGTGGTTTTACACCTAGCTATAAGAAACATGGGGAATAATGTTAAAGTGGTTCCATGAGAACTTATCCTAACTAGTATAGTGCCCGTGCTAACGCTACGGCGGCATTTCAGGGATGCACATGAAAACAATCAAATGACAATATTTTTTTCATAGTTTAAGTTTCACGCAATTGTATATCACCATGTATATAATCTGGAAAACACTCATGTAACCTTTACTACCAAGGCAGTCAGTCACATGCCAAACACGGAGCAAGAAATAGAAAGAAGCAACACATTGCGGTCCAAAGAGGTAACCTTTCTTTGTGCCGCTGGCTACCGGGATCGGCATCAGGTACCTGAAGGATTCAGAATGTGAGCTCCAAGAAACTAAATAGTGAGAACTGAGGAGATGGAGCACATGAAATCAGCTAAAAATCACATACAAAGCCGAATGAACCGTCTTTCTTCTCCTGCGCATTCCTGAACGGCAAGAAGTGAAGTTGGAACACACGAAGAAAACAATCAGCTTCCAATGACAACAAATCTTGGATAAATTTTAGAAAGAGAAGTCTCCAACGCTTACCCATCAACATCCCCTGCGGGGTTGGTGACGCCTCCTGCTGCCTCCTCCACCGCTTCCTTCTATCATCGCAAATTTACAGATCACCGGATAATAAGAGCGGGCCAAAAGAACCCATATCAGGGCAAAATCGGAGCAATTTCCTTGGTTTGTTCTTACCTTTGGGGCTGGCTCCGCGTCCGCGAAGTCGCAGAGGCTGTCGATCTTGACCTCCATCCTCGACTCCTTGATCCTGGGGGCAAACGCTGCATGCGGGAAGGGGAGAGGAAGTCAGGGTAACTTCCCGGAGAGAAGCCACGGATTGGCGCGGGGAGGGGGAGACGATCGAGTGGGGGCGGCGTGCGTACGCGAGGGTCAAGTACAAATACAAAAAAAACAACAGAGATTAATTAGCATCAGCCATGAGCAATATCAAAAACTTGTACAATGAGATACCAGTGTGTAAAGTGATTCTTAAAATTTTGACTCAAAATATGCAGATTTTCCCAGGATTCGATAGTGGAATTAAAGTTTGTACAATGAGATACCAGTGCTATGTAGAGTCTAAATCTTCTGTTATAGTAATAGTAGTGTGCCCGTGCTAACGCTACGGTAAAATATAAAACAAGATAAAATTTGTAAAAAATAAAACGAACAATCAGATTCATTAAGATTCACGTCTCATATATTGTATAACCAAATATTTTTGTCACATAATGAATGTCACATAACAACAAAAAATCTGTTCAACGCTCCATTATTATTACATGACACGAGAGATTTTTGTCCTAGGCGGCGAAAATTCGGTCAAGTATATCTTTAAATTCCAAAAACAATATTGATCCTTACATTCATCCTTACATCATTAGCTGCGCAATATCCTTGCGGAAAACACCCTCCATCAAATCCTTCCTCTTGGCGGTGACAGATGGGAATGATGAGTAGGAGATGCGCCTACTCAAAGGCGAAAACAGCATCTTTCCACTGGAATCATGTGGCGAAGTTCTAGAGGTGGTCTTCTGAGATCCTACAGTCTTGTTTGTGGTCGAGAGATGCCTGAATCGCTCTGAGTTGCTATTTGGTGGGACTGGAGGATGGGGTCGAATCTGTGCAGATGGCTTCATGCGGTCAAGCCAGCGAAGGATCATGCTTCCAAGGTTCCGACCAACTTCTATGTCCCTCTGCTGAATGTTCTTGTGCACTGAGACTGCAACATTGAAAACATCCCGTGTTCGCCTGCAGAACATGGTGAAGAAAGGAATCAGTATTGACTACCATGAAAAACTGACAAAAGCGTTATTTTGCAAGTAAGTAGTTCGCTGGTTCCATTCCAGGATCTGCAGAAGAACATAGCAATGGAACAGATTGCTATCTCTCAAAGCTGCCAATCTGGAATCTGTAGTCCTTAGCCTTTACAAAACAAATATGACTGAATTCAGTATAGAAAACAGTATGTCCGGGTTCAGAATAGAAAACAGTATCATGTACACTGACTGGGACATCCTCCCTCCTCGTAAAATTAAGGATGTTCATGCCAAAAAGGTTGGAGCTTGCTATTTTCATAATTGGAGCTGTATTATAACAAGAAATTACAATGTGAGAATCATCTAACATATATGCCTTTTGCAGCCTAAGGATTGGGACGACAGAGAATATATTGAGGATCCTGATGAAGTAAAGCCAGAGGTTTGTGTTGCCATACTTCCCTTTGTGAATCGATAAATTTTATTGCATGGCACATTGTTTTGTAACTTTTCATCTGCATTGGCCAGGGCTATGATTCTATTCGGAAAGAGATTCCTGATCCAAAAGATAAAAAGGTATGCAAGTTCTAACATTAGTCAAACTTACCGCACCAACCAATAAGCCATTCCATTCACATTTCGTACTACTAATGCATCACTCAGTGCTAACTTATGCATTTATTAATTATCATGAAGACTGACCAATTCAGCTACATGGTTAGCTCTACCTATTTGAGTTTGTTGCAACACTGTTTTCTTTACAAACATTCTAGTCGCCTCATGTAAGATGCTGGCATCAATGCATATCCTAGCATAACTAAAGAACATTCTTGCAATGAAGATCTCTGTATAAATAAAGACAACACAGGATGACAAATATGCATCTTTTTTGTTCTAAATCAGCCTGACACATGGGACGATGATGATGACGGCATATGGAAGCCTAGAATGATACCAAATCCAGCATATAAGGGACCATGGAAGCGCAAGGTTTGTTTTCTTTCTTTTTCTTTTTCCTTGGGCAATTAATCCTTCATGGCATTTCATTTCTTTGGTAATGTTCACATTCTCGCATGCTTCTGCCTACAGAAAATTAAGAATCCTAACTACAAGGGTAAATGGAAGATCCCATGGATTGATAATCCAGGTAAGCAAATAATTCTACTAATTTTATACGGCACAGTGTGTACTGAGTCATGTCTTCTGTACTAAGTTACCAACATGCACATTTAGTCTGTAAACCTTATTTTGAACTGGACCTCACTTTGAAAATCAGCTTATACTATGACTGTGTTTTAACATGCAAATGTGCGTGTTGAAAATAAGCAAATAATACAATCAGTTTTATACGGCACAGTGTGTACTCAGTTATGTCTTCTATACTAACATGCACATCAAAGAGAAGTATGATATTATATATTTCTCCTTACAAATAATGTGCATAAATAAGTATGCTGTCTTCAACTTAAGGCATCTGGATGACCATCTCAGACATAGGTATATAACCCTCCATGCTAGTATTCTAGAACCCTTTGGTGCAGGCCTACATTCCCATGTGTGCGGTTAACAAATGCTTAAGGACTACTCTCCTAGATCAGCAACTGTGTTCAAGGGTGAATTAACAATACCTTTCTCCCGAACAATTCGTCTTGAAATCTCATTCAAAATTTCAGCAACTTCAGCATCTTCTAACATCGAAGCTTTCCTAAGATGTATGAGATCCACAACCACATCGGGATTGAATGGTTTTTCATTCAGTGTGTATCGGATGTACTTTCTTACTACATCATCCATGTCAAATCCTGTCTGAATACATGCAAAAAAATATTTACAATTATGTGTGTGTATTGTTCACTATGGGCAGATAGCTTTGCCACCCAACAACATAATAAGTAAATTATTCCTCAAACAGCAGTAGATATCAACAATGGAATGAATGGATGGATTGGTGCAAAGAACTAACAGTTTGCTAAGTAAAAATAATTATTCTGGTCTGTGTAGCAGAATTTCTGGTTTAGATCTTTACCGAAAGATAGCATTTAGTTTAAAGATTTTTACCACAAGTTACCAATAATATTGAATCAGTATCATCATCAGTGTACTGTCAGAATAAGATATCCAGTTAAATAACACTGGTTAAAGTAGATTCACCAGTAGAGAAAATAAAGCAGGTGCATCATAGCAATAGTCCATATAAGTTAAGTTTCTCAAGAATAATGGCTGAGTCAAGGGCATACCTTTTCCATTAGTCCTTGAAGAGCTGGAAAATCCACTGCCTCCCTGCCCTTCTGAAATAGCTCATCTAGTGACTTCAACAAGAATATATTCTTGCTCACCTGCAAAGAAACACTGCTTTACCATTAAGTACCAGCAAGATATAGTGCCAAGCGTTCTAGATTAAGAGAGATATAGTATTTGTAATTATTATATATAAAAAGAGAAAAAATAAAGCCTAAAGTCAAGCTTGATATCAACAAAGGAAGCAAACACAAAATTCTGTCCTTTAGCATCTGCACAAAGCTATCAGTTTGGCACAAAGAAGCAAACCTATGAATGGTTGTAAAACTGACAAGTTCATGCCACTTTGAATATGCTAAGCTTAAATCAAGTGTTCAAAAGTACAGAAACCTCATTAATACACAATGAAACAAAGTCCTCTTAATTCTTTGTTAACTTGCTCGATACTAACATCTAAGAAGGAAATATTGTAAGCTCAACTAATTATAAATCAAACTGAATTATTCAGTATGGTTCCCATATATTTTATGCACAGAGATAAACTTGCAAATACAGAATTCGGGGCGACGTTAGGGTTCGCATTCTTCCGCGAGGCAGCGGGGCCCCGGCTGCCGGCGCGCTTGGATCAGGCAACCATATAGTATGAGTGCATCAAAAAAACATTGGTGGATCAGGCAAACCACACAAAAAAAACTATTTTGTCACATCAATAACCCACAAAGAATACATTGGTGGATCAGGCAACCACAGGAAAAAAAACATAGGCCTTTTGCTGTATGAGTGCATCATATAGTATAATTAGAGTTAAAAAGGGCCGCAGAAAAAAATTCATATATACTTGATGATCATTTGCTTGATTAGCATGCCCATCCTGTGCAAAATATGCCAAAATCAGGTTGCCCAAGAAGGCCCCAATATCGAAACCCATTGGCCCATAGAAAGCAAACTCTGGATCAATCACTTGGGTAGAATCTGTGGTCACCATGATAGAACCAGTGTGGAGATCTCCATGAATTAGAGCTTGTGCTCTCTCAATAAACCTGGAATTGCAAATCACATAAGAAATACAACATATGTAACATTGATTTGTATTTAGAGAGCTAATTACATTGATTTCAATTCAGCATAAATGAGCTAAACCACTAAAACTCGCATAATTTATTCCAATGAACTGCAATTCAGATAACTCGCATCAAATCAGCCTACTTATAACAATAATCAAAACAAAATGAGTATACACCACAATAGATAACTCGTTCTTTTGGCACTCAACTCGCCAAATCTTAAGCTTCTTGGCGTCTGCTCCATTCCGTGGCTTGGGGACGACCTTCCTCTTCCCAAGCGACGCGCGCACGGACTCCACGACCGCATTGATGCAGCTCTCAGCATCCTTACAATATTTTTCTCACAGAAGACACAAAATGAACCAGTCATCCAATTAATAAAAAAGGGCATGTTTCTGTTAGAATGTCTACATACACAACGGACGTCAGGAAGAAGGCGAGAACCGACGCGACGACGAGGCCGAGCAGTGTCTCGCGGTCGGTGAAGGTGCGGCCGAAGAGCACGACGGGCTGGTCGGAGGCGCGGAAGACGTAGAGAAAGCACCAGGCGCCAAGGATGCTGAGGAGGACGACCAGGGAGAAGGGGTGCGCCAGGAGCGAGGCCGCGAGGGAGAAGGCCACCACGGCGGCGTAGTTGACGCGGAAGTAGCCGAGGTTGCGGCGCAGGCGCGAGGTGGCCTCGGAGAGGGAGTCCGGCCGCGAGAAGGCCGTGCGGGCGAGCGGCGGGATCGGAATGGGGAGATACTCGAGCGCGTCGATCTCGACGACGACATTGCCGCGGAGGTGGAGCTCGGAGCGGAGCCGGGGTTTGGGGAGGGCTAGGGTTTTGGTGGAAGCACGCGACGCTTTTGATTAGGAGGCGGCGGCGGAGTGGAGGAGAGGGGGAGGAGGCAGCAGAGCAAAGGAGTGGGGGGAGGAGGAGGCGGCGGCGGCGCGGGGTGGGGAGGAGGAGGCGGCGGCGGTGCGGAGTGGGGAGGAGGAGGTGAGGGGAGTGGCGGCGCGGGGGAGGACGGGGGGGACCGGAGGGAGTGGAGGCGCGGGGGAGAGGTGGAGATGGGGAGCGGCGGCGCGGTGGAGGACGGGGGGAGCGGAGGGAGTGGCGACGCGGTGGAGGACGGGGGAAGCGGCGGGAGTGGAGGCGCGGGGGAGAGGCGGAGATGGGGGATCTTATCATCGTCACGAACCACCATACCCTAGAAGAGGATCTTATCATCGTCACGAACGGTAGCGTACACGGGGATGGCACTAACCTTGCATCTCCTTGGCGACCTTGGCCTGCATCTCGCGGAGGGCGGTGGCCTCCTCCTCCATCTCCTTGAGCCGACGCTTCATCTCGTCGAGCTCCTGCAGCTGCATACGCCAACAGGGTCAGCACCGGAGTTAGGGTTAGGGTTGGGATTTGGGTAGAGGAGAGAAAGCAGCGGCGGCAGATGCGGCCTTCGGGGGAGGTGGGGGAGGCGGCGGCCTTGGGGGGAGGCGGCGGCCTTCGGGGGAGGAGGGGGAGGCGGCGGCCGATTCGGGGGAGACGGGGGAGGCGGCGGCCTTCGGGGGAGGCAGGGGAGGTGGCGGCCTTCGGGGGAGTCGGCGAAGGCGGCGGCCTTCGGGGGAGGAGGGGGAGGCGGCAGCCGATTCGGGGGAGGCGGGGGAGGCGGCGGCCTTCGGGGGAGGCGGGGGAGCCCAGGAGACGATCGAACGATTCGGGGGAGGCGGCTGTCTTCGGGGGAGGCGGGGGAGCCCAAGAGACGATCGACCAAGACGCGAGCGTAGGGACGCGGGAGGGGTACTGCAGATCCATTGAAGGATGACCGTCGGATATGGTTGAGTAAGGAGAGAGAATGGAGGAGAGTTAATCTGGTGCGGACGTTTTTATGATGGTGTAATTATGAGTGCATATTGTGGTGTGAACGTAGTTAAGGTTATGACTGTGGAGCAGGTAATTGTTGGGTGGATGTAGGATAATTTTAACTGGTGGATTATTAGTTTAGATTGAGGGAGTATATTCTTAATCTTCATTCGGCGTGCATGCAGGAGTTTGTCCCGAAAGCCTGGAGAGTGTATCTGAGCTCATGGCTATATAAATCTGATGATCCACATTGATATTTATTGTATCCAGATTTTGGCAGAACAATATAGATATTCCATTAGACAGATCTTGAATTTAGATGAATTTAGAAATTTATTTCACTCAATTTGGAGTTAAAATGAATAAGTTATGCCATTTTAAAGTTCTCAGTTTAATAAAATCGGGAAAATAATAAAACTCTAACAGGTGGGGCCCACTTTCAGTTTTTAAGTTTTTCTTTTATTTGTATTTCCTTTCCTCAGTGCCTATGACAAGTGGGGTCCATTTTCAGGGCATGGCCCATGTGTAAGTGAGAGGTGTTGCCATTAACTGGTATTGCTATTAATTACTCCATTAATCACGTGTTTAACCGTTTTACCTGTCGGCACTGTTCATCCCCTTCCTCCGGCCGAAGGACGGCGAGCTCGCCGCCGGCGGAGGAAGGCGTGAGCATCCCCAAAATGGGTTGCTCGCGCCTACGCCTATCTCTGGCCGGGGTCTCGCCAACCAATTTGGCCGGAGTGGCCGCCGGTGGCGATCATGGTGACAGTAGAACATGGAAGAAGAGGCTAGAGCAATCTAGGGCACCAGACTCCAATTCGCTGCTACGAGAGCATCTACACGTGGGGCGGGAAGCTACCTTGGGGGTCAGGGCAGCTCGGGGAAGTCGGCGGTGTGCTGGCGGCGTGCAACGGCGAAGGCGAAAAGGGGGAAGCGCCAGCGACGATGCAAAGATGATGGGGAGGTCGGGTTGTGGCCGGGAGGTCGTCGGGAGGTCCTGAGGAAGCCTCGGCTGGCGGTAATTGGAGCGGCGTGGCTCCAATCAACGGCGATTTCTTCGGCCATCTTTGGGGAAGAAAGGGCTCGCTGGTGAAATTTGGTGCACGGAAGCTCGATTCGGGAGTGTGGGAGACTAAGGACAGTGTGGCGATGCGAACGGAGGGTTGTACGGGTTTTATAGGCTGCGGAGCGAGGCCAGCAACGGGCGACGGTCGTGCAGTCACTTCGGGGGCAGGCGGCGGTGGCAGGGCAGCGGCTATGACGAGATTTTATGTGATTTGCTCGTGACATTACAACGCAAGTGGTGTAGCTTTGTGCCGCGCGAGCCAACCGACAGAGCTTTTGTGTCGCGTGGCCGGGCGACGCAACAGGGTGGAGGAGATACAGTGGGCGGTGGCGCCGTACCGTGGGTGGGGTGGTGAAACCGGGGGCGGTGATGGTTTCGCGGGCGCGCCAGCCAGGTGAAGGGACAGCTTGATGGGTGGGAAATGGCGTCCTCGGCGACAGTGGCCGGCGAGCGTAATCAGACGGTGATGGTGAGCCGAGCTCCTGCTCTGCCGAAGCAGAGAGAAGGAGGGGAAGATGGAGTTGGGCGGCCATTTCGGCCGGCCCGACTTTCATTTTTTCCCCTTTTTCTTTTTTTATTTATCTATTTATTTAGTTAGTTTGTATGTGTGTGTGTGTATATATTCATATTTTTGCTCCTTTATTAATTTTACTCATTCTTATCCTTTTGTTGCTAGCCTTACCATATATGCATTTATTTATTTTTGTAGAGTGCACTATATATATACATATATATGTATATGCATATTTCTTTCACTTAATTTTGTTTACTCCTATTATTATTACTAATCCTCAAATAAAATTTTGTAATTTTGGGTTTAAGTTGTACTCCCCCTTTTAATGGATCATATTTTCAGATTCGATTTTTAAAACATAAATTTCTAGTATTTTCATAATTCCATCATAATTTATTATTTGCTTAATTCTTCATGAGTTTTCTTCATTTATTGGAACCTCAACCAAAATTTAAAGAACACCATAAAATCCAAATTCCAATATAATATATTACAAAATAATTCAAGAGCTTGACATTTTCAAATTTCATTTTCTTCGAGATGTTACAAGGAGGCTGAGAGAGAGAAAGGCATGCCAGCGAATAGGGAGGAGGCGGCACGGGGTGAGAGAAAGTGACGTGGAGGAGGAGGCATGGTGCTCTCGGTTCGACAAAGATGCAAGTGGAGACAGTGAGGCTGCGATGCATTGATTTAAGCGGCGTGTCGTGGAATAAGAGGGCCGAGATGCAAAAGGAGCCTTTCAAAAAAAAAAAGAGATGCAAAAGGAGAAGGAATTCGACGTTTCTCAAGGGACATGGTTGATATTTTGCCTCAGGACTGGATCCAACGGCTCATATAGCCTTATACTAAGATCGGACAGCTGTCGTTAAAGGGGCGACACAACACGCCATTTTGCAAAGAAACCCAGCTGCTTTATAAAATTGGGTATGTAACACATAGATGGAGCACCAAGACTCATACCAGACAACACTTGTTTGATTTATTTACTCGGTACATATACTCTCTCTACTCTCATACATACAATTAATACTGTATACAATGGAGTACATATGGGAGGAGCTGCATGTCTCAGTAATAAAGCAAGAAAAACACCTAAACTGGAGCAAAAGTACTGCTTGTACTTAAATAATAGTTTAATACTACATATTTGGATGTCTTCACGAATCACGGAGGTCCTCCAATACTGCCTCGAAATCTGCCTGAACCTGTAGCACCAACGGTGGTACCCGGACTGCTACCGGTGGAGCCTCCCTGTCCATGTCCCTGTACATACCCGGAGCCTGCGCAATTGCAGGAAGCATGCAAAAAAAAGAAAGAAAAGAAAATGATGAAAAGGAAACATTGGGCTGATGCTATTTTTTTTTTGTTATAGCTGATGTATGTGGGCGTGAAGAGACCGCATTATTTGACCTGATAGAGCAAATTCTGACTTCTTAGATTGTGTGGAGTGATACGTCGTATGATTAGTAGCTGATCAATTTACATAGTCCATAATGATGTGATCACACTGCATTATTTTTTAAATAGAAGTATATAATATTTGGATTAAGGGAAGCAAAAGGGAGTAGTGTAGCAACGCTCACAATTCCACTGACCGGTTCCGCTCCCTCCGTCTAGCGCACAGATAATAAATACTAGGTGGGGAAGGCAGTGGATAATAGCAGATGGTTCCACAGTCCACACACATTGACTAGTAACAGTATTTTTTTTTGGCTGGATTAAAGAGTATGTTCTTTAATCATATTAAAGTTTTGGTCATTGTTTATACAGAATTTATCTTTTTCATACGTCGTGAATAGAGTTGAGTTTAATCCTAAACTTTTGTATGATTAAGAAACATCCCCTTCTCTAGATATGGTAGTTTTGCTGGGACTTTTGAAAACTTCCAAGACATGGTTTTTATGGATTTACAAAATTTAGGTGATTTTCACCTCATATGTCCCCAAAAGTGCGTAGTTACAAACGTAGATAGTTAGCACGCATATATACACAGTGCTTAATTATGGACGTGCATGTTCTACGTACCATCAGCAAGCAGCTCTTTGCAGTGGCGGACCCAGCATTTGAATCCAGGGTATGCCTAACTAAAAAATTATTATCCAATGTTAGTATAATCTAATACCACAAATGATCCTATTAACTATTTAGCATGGAAATGATCTTATATACCACAAATCCACAATCAACACCGCCAGAGCCAACATGCCCAGATAGCACCGCCAGCCAGCAAACTCTCACAGCCAAAACCAGAGCACCAATGCCAAAATATCCCACTGCCATATACCAATAGCCAAACCCCGTCTCACACACACATGGACGCTGAAGAGGAAGAGAGGGAGCGGCAGCCATGGCGACGCTGCCGCAGCGGTTCAAGCTGCTGGCGACGTGGTGCGCGGCTGGGGCGCCCAGCCCGTCGCGCAGCCCAGCTCCGTCATACGCCGCCAGCCCCGGGTACCGCCTGCGCCGCTGCCGCGGGGCCGGCAGGAGCCGCGGCGGCCGCCTGCGCCGCTTCCTCTGCCGCCGCGTCGGCGGCGACGGGCCTGAGCCCGCGCGCACACAGGAGGAGGACAAGAGGCCCCTCGTGGGCCGCGGCGGCCGCACGCTGCGGAATCTGTTCGTCGCGCCGCCGCGGCGGATGCGGCTGCGACGACGACGACGAGGATGATGAGGGGGCCATTGGTGCCGGCATGGCGGCTCCTAGCGGCCACGGAGGTGGCGGCGGGGGAGGGAGGAGGTTCGGTGCCGGTGGGTTGCGGAGCCTTCTGGCGGAGGCGGAAGCGCCGAGGCGGAGGCGGAGGCGGAGGGGCGGAGGCGGAAGCGCCGAGGCGGAGGCGGAGACACCGAGGCGGAGGCGGAGGCGGAGGGGCGGAGGCGGAAGCGCCGAGGCGGACTGGCGGAGGCGGATGGGCGGAGGCGGATGGACGGATGGGAGCTGGCGGAGCGGGTAGTCCTGGGTCTATATGGACTACCCTCTGGGCCTGCCCCTGGCTCTCTGGCGGCAACCGCCTCCTGCGTGACGAGAAGAGACGCTGCCATGACCAAGCACAGCACAAGAAAGGTTTTGGGCGCCATATTAATTTGTGCGTGTGTATCAAAGTTACGTACTGCTTGCCTGGAGTACTAGCTAGCTAGGTTACTGGCGGGAGAAGAGTAGTGCTGCCTAGCCCTCATCAACTCGGCTTCGGCTTCTGGCTTTTGGCTTATTTTTCACTATTCATAAGTTTCGTCTTTTTCTGAACTTTTGGCTTTTTGTTAAGCTTTTTTGCCGGTTCTTTTTTTTCCGTATTTGTTTGTATTATACGTAATGGGCTAACATATTTTTTTATATTTTTAATTTTTTTAAATTTAATTATGCTAAATAAGCCTCTGTCAGCTACAGTGTTTTTTTCAGCCAGCTACAGTGTTTTCAGCCATAAGCCATGAGCTTTTCAGCCGAACCGATCACCACCTAATGCCTATGCAGGCCTATTTGTAGTGTCTCTGTGCTGGCATTTTGCACATTGCCGTAAGTAGTCCGGCAAGAATGTTGATCGATGCTTGAATGTGTGTTGGAGGCATGGCGACGAAACGGGCCATGTCAGCAGGCCATCCTTGGAAGCTGATGATGATTCCCTTAGCTGTGGACATGGAGCATCCAACATTTACCTTGTGTTGGGATAACGGTAGATTACACTGATGTAAATTAAAACTTATACTATGTAAATTAGTAAGTCATATGAGTAAAAAATTTATACAACGGAAAAAAAGTTGAAGTGACCCGATTCAACGTTGCGCACGTTGGTGTAATGGAAATAGTCGATCATCGAATGTCTTTGAAAAACAATCCTCGGAAGCCAATCGCCCTCTAGAGGTAGTCATCTAGCAATTGCAGCAGCGCCCCTACTAAGATCCACACGTCTAGGAACGAAACACCATGCGCCTGTGTGTTAGCACCAGCACGCACAACCAGGCATTCGGAAGGAGGTGGCTAGGGTTTCGATGGGTGGTGCGATATTTCTTTCTCTTAATAATAACCCAATACACCCCTTTATATAGCGCCTCCAACCAGATCCTTATTCAACACTAATAGAGATTGTATCGCACTCGGAGTCTATCATCTGAATTCTTATTGTTCCAACCCGTTAAGTGTGTTACTTTATAGGTTCATATATACTTGATTATAACCCAGAAACACATTTTCAATCATTGGTTGGTAGCAGTCCCTAACAGAGCATATCGACTCCTAGATATACATAAAGATCAAATTGGATGAACCTTATGCAATATGATCTGCAACCAGGCCGTAGTCACTCACGATTAGTTCATAACTCCTGATGACCAGTTCGTATCTGGTTATAACCGGTTTGTATCTCCATACGAACAGTTCGTAGATGAGTTTGCAATATGTTCGATCAGCTTATAACCAGTCATTATACCTACACGACCAATTCATATCTAGTTGAACTAAATGATATATTTGCGTATTCTCCTTTTGCTTCACAAATCTGATCGAACTCCATGTGATAAACGTGTCATACATGGATTGCTCAATCTTTTTCCAATTTAGTAATGGATAACTTCATGTGGTAGACTCTTCGATCACTCATGGCATAGCTATGCATTTCTTTTATCCGACTACATAGAGGGGCCCAGAGATATCTCTCATATTATATAGGGTGGACAAATCACATATCTGACCAATCACATTCCTCCGTATATTTCATAGATACCCGAAAAATACTTTTATAATGACCTAATTACGAGTAGCATTTTGCAATCCCTAAGAGTACTATTACACATGTAGAAAACTATGCTAATATTAGGTACAAGAATTATACAACATTATTATTTGTGACTAACTGATGACACACAAAAATATAACAATCTCAACAATATATCAAGGTGAGTCAATCCAACACTATGTTCTGTAACGTATCCACATTATTGATTTGATTTCACCATATCTATTATCTGTGAAACATTAATCAATACATATGTTAACCTATAATCATAATTATCCCACATATGATATGAGATCAGGGATAATTTAAAGTAACATCTAAACATGAATAAAGAGTTCTACAAATATGTCATATACTTATTGATCAATAGAAAAGATATTTATTTAAAGAGTTAAAATAACATATTATTCAAAACAAATCATAAATATAGAAGTAATATATTCATCTTCCTCGGACATATCACTAACACCTTCTACTCCTAAACTATGTGCCTGGCTACATCCATAGAGACATCCTCTTTTCTTCTGTTGGTTGGATCATAGAGAACGGATAGTGGGAATACTGATCCATGGAGCAATCGAACGTTACTTTAGTAGTGTGCACTTTTAATATTGTGCATCCAAATCTGACCACCCGAATTGAAATGGAAATTTAGCTATATATCACTTTTAATATTATGTCCAGAAAAAAAGTATTTCAAAAGTTGTTAAATCACAATGCCACCCAAAAACATGTTCCAGTTTCACAAAATTTCTGTAGTTTTTTTTTCCGATTTGAGTGTTCGTAAATTCTAATTTGTGCTTTAAATGTGAGTACTTGTACCATATACTTTCAGTAATCTGCAGTACTACATGACTTGAATTTTACAGAATGAATTCTAAATTCACAAAACGCGAAGATATTTTTCTTGCCTGATGCGACCAGATGTACCGATCCGTAGTGTTCGACTCACCAGAAAAAGAACGGAAAGTGAACTTCAATCTGTTGAACATATGCTAGATTTAAACATATATGTTAAGGGTTCAATGAGATTAGCATGTAGATTCTCATGTTTTCTTGTCATCATGCTAATGTTGTACATATATGCCTCATCTGTCAACTTCAATATGTTTTGTAAGTGTTAGTATATAGTATTAGCAACAAAAGTAGGTGCTAAGATAGGCACATCACCCCTTTCTCTGTCCACATCACCTCCTCCCTTCTCCCCCTCCCCTCTACTCCTCTCCTCTCTTCCTAACATTGAGCATGGCACTTTCTTATCTTATGCTAATAGACCCACAAATTGAGCAACATGTCATCCGCGCATTCTTCAACACCATCGCCGGAGGCGTCCGCTCCAAAATCAAGACGCCAAGAAAGAGGGCTATCGAAGAAGCCTGAGAGCCGATTTACCATCACACAGGTCGATGTATCTGGGGTCCCTCTCCTTCCTCGCAAAGCAGTAAGCGCATGGAGAAGCATGATCGGAATAGTTGCACGAGAACGAATTGAGGTCACATTCAATTCGTGGTAGGATGTGCCTGCGACTCGGAAAAGTGAGCTGCTGACAGAAATTTTGGGATCGTTCGAGATCCCAGAAGAACACTAAGAAGCCGTGCAACGACAAGCCTTGCTAGGGGCGTGCAAAGCACGGAAGAACTTCAAGAGCAAGCTTGTCAAGGACTATGTGGAGAACGACAAAACGCCCTTTCATAAATACCCATTCCTGGAACCACAATGGGAAGAGTTCAAGGCTTCGAAGACGACCGAAGATTTCAAAAGTACAAGTGCGGCGCACAAGGCCCTCCAGGCAAAAAACACACACCCCCCACAGACTTGGCACAGCTGGGTATGCGGGTAAAATCCTGCAGTGGAGGAGCGAGGACGATCAGTCAGCCCTGCAAGACACCACCCCGCCATTTGCCAATATCCCGGATGAGCGCACTCGAAATTGGATTAGAGTAAGGTCATCCACAACGACAGCGGGGGACGTCTCCTTTCGAAACCCTGCAGACCAGCAAGTGTCCCAGCGTTTGGTAAGATATCGATCGAACTACGTAGCTTGTAATTACTCCACAACTTCGTACGAAGTGAAATGACATGTCGTGCTCTTGCAGGAAGAGCTGAGTTTTGAATCTACCTTGGGATCATTCCAGAGAACAAGGGAGAATGATATGCTCTCCGCGGCCCTGGGAAACAAGGAGCACCCGGGCCGTACGAGAGACCTTGGGCTTTACGTTCCTTGGAAACATGGTTTCCAAGATGACTCCGAAATATATCGGCGCAGGAAGAGAAACAAAGCTGAGCATGACGCACGGCTACGAGAAGATATCAAGGCATCTCTTAGAGAGGAGCTAATAGGTGAGCTGGCTGATGTAGTCAGAGATGAGGTGCGGAAACATACAGAAAGTCAGCAGGCCACCGCCACCGCTCCTGTGCTAGCTAGCCCGCACAACCTTCCGAGTAGTTGCGTCTCTAAGAAGCTAATGGGTGAGCTGGCTGATGTAGTCAGAGATGAGGTGCGGAAACATACAGAAAGTCAGCAGGCCACCGCCACCGCTCCTGTGCTAGCTAGCCCGCACAACCTTCCGAGTAGTTGCGTGTCCAATCCGACGCAAACCGATGCCAGATTTCCTGTGGACGACATCTTGGTAATAATTATTATCTCTCGAATGCTTGCTCCATTGATAGGCCTATTCGACTAGCTAATTCTGTATCGTTATGTAGGAGCCTACGAAGTGCAGGCTCCAAGTGAGATATGCCTCCGTTCCCTTTCACCCTGCTTGGGGCCAGGCATATCCGTTGGGTATCGGGGCCATGGTGCACCGTCAAGCTTTAGAGCCAGGCTTCGCAAAAGTTAATGTGGATGGTGTGCATGTCAATTGTGAGATCGTCCTGCTACCGAAGCCCTCCAACGACGAGATCGTGACTCTAGGGCAGGCTATTGGAACATTCATCTCCTTGGAGGCTTCTTCACTGGTGGCAGGACCAGAAGGGCAGTGCGAACCAGAGCAACATGCACTGGTGCCATCTCCACTACAAGACTTGTCTCCACCACCGCTAGCTGCACCGGTGCTATCTCCATGGGTGCTATTCTCGCCAGAGCAACTTGCACCACTGCTACCTTTACAGTCGACTGCCATTAAGTCGACCTACAGCCGAGGCAGCAAGGGCAGTAAGGTCAGCAAGGGCAAAGCAAAGAAGACCAATGATGATATCCCATACCTGTCATTGGCCCGTAAATTCGTGCTTGGCCAGCCATCGCTCGAGCACAAGGTCCTCCAACCCCCAGCATATAGTTGCCTGCAATTGCACAAGTGGTATATGGAACAGTCCAATAAGCCAGAGGGAGAACGGATCTCAAGTGTCACTGTCAAATTCACGCCGGATGATTTACATCATAATCTTCAAGAGTGTGTCTTCGTGGTCACCTTTGAGGATTTATTCGATCTTTTCACGCTCAACGCTCTTGACGTCTCACTCATTCGATGCTGGACACTGTAAGTGTGTACAATCACAGTCTCCATTCATGTCATACCGATAAATGTCATATATAATTTGTTGCTTTCGTGTGTATATGTATAGACACATGCTGACTAAAGCTAGAACGTCCAAATCATCATCGGTTGGTTTCTTGGACCCACACTTGGTCGCTAGGAGTACCATCGACCAGGAGTCATCCGTCGTCGAGAGGTACATTGTAGCAGCACTGCTGCAATACCGCAATAAGGAATATGTACTTATGCCCTTCCATCAGAACTATCATTGGATTTTAATAGTAATTGTACCAAAATGGAACAAGGTATATTACCTTGATTCCCTAAGTAAGAATAAAATGGACTTCACAGTTATCAGCCAAGTAATCGATAGGTAAGTATATTTTCTCCATACATACCTATATTGTACCTTTTCTTTCCTTCCGAATGACTAAGGTTAACTTTTTCGAATCACGTAGGGCGTTCGCGATGTACATTGCAATGGGAGGTGACTCGAAGCAAGGGGCCAAAGACCTGACACATGCTCAAGATTTTACGGTATTCGCTATTACACATTAATTAATCCTATGCAACAGTTGGTACTAATGCCTCTTGAATTAACACATTGCATTTTTTGCAGTGCCACCAGCAGCAGCCGGGCAACACATGCGGATTCTACGTTTGCCACCATATGGAACTACTCCTCGATTCCTTGAGGATGACCAATTCCAAGGTTTGTCAATCTTCCCATAATTACTTCATACTTATCACGTTATATATATACGCACATTGATATTCCTATCGACAGGCTGCGTTCATTTCGTCAACTGCATTGAAACAGCCCGACCTTTCACACATTCGAGGAGAGATAGCGTACTTTCTGGTGGCTAACATCATAAACCCAGCTGAAAAGTTCCACTGTGCACCATGGTTTTTTATTGCTCTTATCACTCCGAAATCGAGGTCTCGCAAAAGGAACAGTGCATAATCAACGAACTTTGTCAGGCTGCACAAGCAATACTTGGATGGCAATCATGCACCATCCAAGTATTGCTTGTGCAGCCTGACAAAGTTCGTTGATTATAGCCCTGTTCCTTTCGCGAGACCTCGATTCTAGAGTGATAGAGCAATAAAAAATGCAATGTTACTATCTAAGTGGAAATGCAACGTACATCTTTTGTAATTGTATATTTGTTAATGGATATTTTATTTCATTTCAATTAATTGATTTGCGAAATTGATGTTTTATGTTTGTCAAATGGATGTTTTATGTTTGTCAAATGAAGTGCGATGCGAATTGGATGTTGTATGTTTGTATGTGAATTGGATGTTGTATGTTTGTCAGAAATTGTATGTATATCTGTTTGTTTCAGAGGGCATGTCTAGCATTTTCTGAGGCTAGCCAATAAACAGGAATAGATTTAGGGGTAGAAAAGAAGTGATATATCACACACGATTTTTAATTAAAAACTATCTGTGATAGGTCATATATCACAGACGGTTTTTCTTTAAAAATCGTCTGTGATAACTAGATATCACAGACGGTTTTTAACTAAAAACCATCTATGATTATCAGCTACCACAGACGGTTTTTAACAAAAAACCGTCTGTGATATTTGCACCACAGACGGTTCGAAAATCGTCTGTGATGACATCATATTATCACTGATCCATAAATTCAGACGGTTCACAAAACCGTCTGTGATGACGTTTTGGAACCGTCTGTGATGACCTTTTCTGTAGTAGTGGAGAATCTAAAAAATCAATATTTTAGTTTATTTTAGTTGCTTCAATGTCATAGAAAAATAGCCTGTTTTGCATTTCTTCATTTGTACCCCGCACGGCGGGTCGGCCTAATACAGTACTGTTGTGGTTACTGACCAAACAGAGAGAGATGGTAGTGGAGAGGTGGGAGTGTTCTGCCTCACCCTCCCCCTTATCCTGATATATATATTCATATGGAGTATGCTTTTACAGTTGTGCCCTTACATCCGTACATCCCCCTTAGGGGCAGTTGAGTCATTACTCATGTTACTCTGGTTCTTATAACCTCCTAACAGGCTTGCTGGGCTTAGGTGGGGGCCACCCCTACAACAGGAGCCTCTCATGGTGAAGGGCTTCACAGGGCCGAAGCCATGTCGCCGAGTCCTTTGGCCCCCTCCGTCCCCTGCGGCCTGTGAATTCCTCCAAACTTGCGGTTGGGGAGCTCGAGGTGTGGGATGGAAGGTGATGTCGAAGTACAGCGGAGGTGTGACGCGCGCGCGCTCCGTCCCTTACGCTTCGAATGGGTGGCAGCGGAAGCTGGCGCTTAGTCGAAGCCGAGGCGCGCGCGCTCCGTCCCCTACCCTTCGAACGAGTGGCAGCGGAGGCTGGCGCCTGAGTCGAAGCCGAGGCGCGCGCGCTTCGTCCCCTACCCTTCGAACGGGTGGCAGCGGAGGCTGGAGCCTAGTCGGAGTAGACGCGCGCGCGCTCCGTCCCCTACCCTTCGAACGGGTGGCAGCGGAGGCTGGCGCCTAGTCGGGGTAGACGCGCGCGCGCTCCGTTCCCTACCCTTTGAACGGGTGGCAGCGGAGGCTGGCGCCTGAGTCGAAGTAGAGGCGCGCGCGCTCCGTCCCCTACCCTTCGAACGGGTGGCAGCGGAGGCTGGCGCCTAGTCGGGGTAGACGCGCGCGCGCTCCGTTCCCTACCCTTCGAACGGGTGGCAGCGGAGGCTGGCGCCTGAGTCGAAGTAGACGCGCGCGCTCTCCGCCCTCACGCTAAGATTGGAGGCTGTTGTGGCCTTGCGATCTGGTAGTGCGCTTTTGATGGCGGCTGGAATCACGCCGACACCTGACCTAGCAGAGGCCAGGCTGTCGCGTTGTGCAGTCTGCCATCCTGTGTGTGGGAAACGCGGCGACTCGCGACAGGTGCGTCGTGGGATGTGAGTGGTTGCGTGACCGCGGCCGTTCGCCTCTTCCCCAGGGAAGTTGGACGCGTGTTGAGGGCGTGGAGGCGTTGTGCGCTGTTTGGTCACCTACCGGGCACGGCCCTCTAAGCCCCGGCGGTTCTTCTTTCCAAATCGTGGGCAGCCGAATCGTTGCAAGTTTGATCTGTCTGCGCTTCGAGCCACATGAGAGGCGAGCAGCCTTTATAAGGTGCCAGCGTTGAAGCGGAAGCACCCTTGTTTTTTTTGTGATCTGCTGCTTTGCTTCCGCCCGTGCTAATTGTAACGCCAGTTGCTCCTTTCCCTGCTTCTTTCTCCCTGGTCGCGAAGAGCGATGTCTAGCCATGACGACGCCACCCCCCTCCCCGCAGCGGTTGCTTGCCTAGCCAGGGCGAGATGTCCCATCCTTCCCGGGAGTACGAGCTGGTGCCGTGGGGAGCTCGCGCGCCAACAAGTGGTGGGACGCCATGGAGCACTCGGGAGGCTGCTGTTCCCGTGTGTTGGGGAGGAGCCGCGTGACCGAAGGGACGCTGCAGCGACTCGTGGAGGAGGGGAAGATCGCGGATCGCGATGGGCTCGCCTACCCCGTCGGGACGAGGCGGAGCCGAAGCCCCGGGCCATGGAGGCGATTGTTTTTGTCGCGTTCTTCGACGCCGACCTTCGAATGCCGTCCACGTTGTTCGTGGGCGAAGTCCTGCGGGCCTACAAGTTGGAGCTAGCCCAACTGAGGCCCCACGCAATACTCCGCCTAGCTGTCTTCACGTGGGCGATGCGGACAGAGGGGCGGCGTCCCAGCGCGAGCTTATTCGCCACACTACACGACGCACGCTGCCGACCTAGAAAAGTTGACGGGGCGGTGTCCAACTTCGGCGGAGTGGACTTCGTGCTCCGGGCGTCGTGCGCAACGTTGCTCCCCGCGCCAGCCTCGCCGAGGCAATGGGAGTCCGGCTGGACTCGGTAGTGGTTCTACTACACCGTGACCGACAAGAGCGGAATGCACTGCCGAGGTGGGCCGATCTCGCTTAACAGTACGCCGAGTCTGAAGGCGGAGATTGATGATGCGCAAAGGCTACAGAGTCTTGTCGGTGTCGCCCGTCGAATGAGCCTGCACGACCTAGCCGAGGAGTTCACAATGTATGGGGTGGCGCCACTCTCCTCCCGGGGGAAGTATGTTGGACAGGACGACCCCCACGAGGACGGGTTCAGCCCATCCGTATGTCGCCTGCTTCCACCTTCCGCTCCTTGTAAGTCGCCCAGCATGTTGTAAACGCGCCATTGCATCTGTTTGGTCTCCGCCTGACTGACGTGATCCTCTGCGTAGTGGCTCGGCTAGAAGACGCGGAGTGCGCGGTTGCGGCGCTTCTCGGCCCGTACACGCTTAAAGAGCACCAGGCTCGCGAGGCCGCAGTCAAGGCGGCTAAGCAAGGGCGGGTAAACCGCACATGCGAGGCTCTGGGCATTACTGTGCCCGAGCGCGCGGTGCCGGGGGAGCTTCCTGCCGGGACTCCTGGCGCTCAGGACGGTGAGAGTCCTGCGGGGGTGTTATCTTCGCGACGCCGGGCCCGCTCCCCGGCTGCCATACGCGACCCCGCGGGCCCCTCGGCGGCTAGCACAGCTGAGGCAGGGCGTGCGACCGGCGGTGGGCCCAGCCACCCTGCTTCGGAGGAGCGCGCCGCCTCGAGTCCTGCGGCACCCTCTGCCGACGCCGACGAACCCGTGCTCGCGGCCATCGTCGAGCTGGAACTCACCAACCCGGGGGGGGAGCACCGTTCCCGGCGGGAAAACCACGGTTGATGGTGCGTTATCAACCGCCGCGGCCGGCGCGGGCGCGCCCCCTACGGAGGAAACCGTGGGGGCGGCGGGAATCGTAGCTGGAGCTGCCGCAGAAGACTCGCTCGTGTCGTCGCAGGCGAAACGCCCTCGGACGCAGTCCCCGCCGCCAGCGAGGGATCAATACGCTGTTGCGGGGCCTTGTCGCGGGATTACGGCGTCTGGCGCGGCCGAGAAGACCTCCTCGCCGACCACCGAGGCGCCCGCCTCCCACTTGGCCGTCGAACCGGCGCCACTTCCTACCGCGACGAGAGGCGCAGGAGGTAGGCATGGGTCCCTCTCTTCACATGACTTCGCGAGGCTCTCTCCGATCTGCTCGCTCATTCTGCCAGCATCAGGTGAGACGAAGTCTCCCGGACGTGGCGAAGGATCGAGCAACGGAGGTGTGCGTGAAATCCAAAGCCTTGTGCAGGGTGCCCCGCAGGTGTCCGTTGCTGTTGATGTGGCCGCGGCCTCAGTGAATCCTGGCGCATTGGGGCCGGGGCTCGCTCGCTCGGATTTCCTCCCTCGCCTGGAGACACTTCGCGTCCTCACCGCGGCCGCAGAGCGTGCCGACAACGGCCTTGACCGAGAGATGTTGTCGTCGTGCGAGGGGGAACTCCTAGCGCTCGCGCTGCAGGCCTCCGAGATGAGGGTAAATATGTGCGCTTCAGCTTGTAAGGTACTGTTGGGCGCCTGCTAACGTGTTGTTTTTTTTTGCCAGACGCTTGCCCTCAGCCGGGCCTTTGACGAGGCCCGTGTTCGGGAGCGGAGGGTTCTGGAAACCAGCCTTCGCGAAGCAAACAATGCTCTCGCGGCGAAGGATGAAGAGCTTCGCGCGCTGGAGGGCGCCATGGCGGCCGCGCAACTCGAGGCTACGGAAGCCAAGTGCGCCGCGGCTGAGGAGCGCGCCGCCTTTCTGCAGCAGATCGCCGTCCTAGAAGGGGAGAAAGCCCAGCTGGCGGAGTCTGCTGCATGGAATAGCCGCGTCTTGGAAAATGCGTCCACGTCGGCGTGGCGGGCCATGGAGTCTCTGAACCAGGCCCTCCGAGACCTGTGCGTCAGAGTGCCGGGCACTATGCACAGGCTGGAGGACCTGTCGAAAACGCTCGGGTTGATCGAGGAGGGGGCGGGCGTTGCTCTTCATGGCGCCAGAACCTTTGGCGAGCACTGCGGCTATCTTGGTGCGTGCTTCGCCCTCGCCATGCTTCACACTCGTGGGTGCAGACATACCCATGAGCTGGCGAATCCTCAACTGGATCTTCCCGGCCGACCACAGGTTATGTCGGACGCCATTCGCTCCATCGGGCCTAGCCTGCAGAACTTCCACCAACGGATCTGGGGCCGCTTCGGGGAAGATGCAGCGAGGGTCGCCGTGCAGCAGACGCTGCATGGGGAGGGGGACCTCCTCCGGTGGCTCGAAGGAGTCGTCCAACACCACGACGACGTCGGCACGGGTGTGTCCGCACCGCGCCAAGACTGAGCTGTTGGTCGGGTAGGGCGGGGGGATGATGTATTGGTTCTCATGCTTGTAACCATGTAACCCCCCTTGCTTTTGCAATGAAAACAAGTAGCACTTTATTCTTGGAGTTACCTGCCACCGAGTGCGAGGGGAAGACCTCCGCCTTTTAGCGGGCGCGAGGGCGTTCCCCACTGTGTCGTGTTTAGAGTCCGTAGACTGGCGCGTGCGGAGGCGAACCCCAACGCCGCGACTCCCTTTATAGTCCGGAGACTCGCGCGTGCGGAGGCGGACCTCGACGCTACGTCTTATTTAGAGTCTGTGGACTGGCGCGTGCGGAGGTGAACCTCGACGCTACGACTTCCTTTATAGTCTGGAGACTCGCGCGTGCGGAGGCGGACCTCGACGCTACGTCTTATTTAGAGTCCGTGGACTGGCGCGTGCGGAGGTGAACCTCGACGCTACGACTTCCTTTATAGTCCGTGGACTCGCGCGTGCGGAGGCGGACCTCGACGCTAAGTCTTATTTAGAGTCCGTTGACTGGCGCGTGCGGAGGTGAACCTCGACGCTACGACTTCCTTTATAGTCCGGAGACTCGCGCGTGCGGAGGCGGACCTCGACGCTACGTCTTATTTAGAGTCCGTGGACTGGCGCGTGCGGAGGTGAACCTCGACGCTACGACTTCCTTTATAGTCTGGAGACTCGCGCGTGCGGAGGCGGACCTCGACGCTACGTCTTATTTAGAGTCCGTGGATTGGCGCGTGCGGAGGTGAACCTCGACGCTACGACTTCCTTTATAGTCCGGAGACTCGCGCGTGCAGAGGCGGACCTCGACGCTACGTCTTATTTAGAGTCCGTGGACTGGCGCGTGCGGAGGTGAACCTCGACGCTACGACTTCCTTTATAGTCCGGAGACTCGCGCGTACGAAGGCGGACCTCGACGCTACGTCTTATTTAGAGTCCGTGGACTGGCGCGTGCGAAGGTGAACCTCGACGCTACGACTTCCTTTATAGTCCGTAGACTCGCGCGTGTGGAGGCGGACCTCGACGCTACGACTTCATTTAGAGTCCGTAGACTTTGTGCTGCGCTGCGCGGACAGACAATGCTCTGGGAACAACAATCTTTATTGAACTCCCGTTTGCGCGGGCGAGCGTTGTACAACAAGGGGCTGGTGGCTCTACGCTTGTCGTCCTGCTTCTAGGCGTAGTATCGCCGCAACCTGTCCGCATTCCATGTGTGCCGGAGGGCTTGTCTTTCGAGCGTGGCGAGGCGGTACGCCCCCTTCCGCAATGCTTCCGTTACGATGTACGGGCCTTCCCATTTGGACTCCAGCTTCCAGCTGTCTCCGCCTGGAGCGCCACTCTGAGAACGAGATCCCAGGCTTGAATCCCCGCGGGCATATAGAGCGGTCCCGAGTACGCATTGTCTGCCGCGCATACTTCTCGACATGGTGGGCTGCATCTGCCCGTAGCCCGTCGAGGAGGTCCAAGGACACATGGCGCTCCTCTTCAGGTGCTTGGACGAGGACCCTCCGCGAGCCGGCCTTGATTTCCTCTGGCGTCACTGCTTCGTCGCCGAAGAGGAGTTTGAACGGCGTGAATCCCGTTGGACGTGTTACCGTTGTGCGAAGCAACCAAAGAACATTGTGAAGCTCGCTTGGCCACTTGCCCTTCGGCAACCCGACCAGGCGCTTTTTGATGGCGGAGATGGCGCCATTCGCCCGTTCGACCGCCCCGTTGGACTGGGGATGCCCTACCGAGGCGAATCGAAGGGTGATGCCCATGCTGCTACAATATTCTTTGAAAAGGGTGGCGTCGAACTGCAGGCCGTTGTCGACCGTGAGCTCCCGGGGCACGCCGAAGCGACATATGATGTTTTGCCAGAGGAAGCACTGTACGGCCGCAGAGGTTACTTTAGCCTGGGCGACCGCTTCCGGCCATCTGGAGAAATACTCCAGCGCGACTACCACGAACCGCAGGTCCCCCGGAGCTCGGGCCAGTGGTCCTACTATGTCGACGCCCCAGCGTGCCAGTGGCCACACCGGAGGAATGGGGTTGAGGCTCGTCGGGGGCCTGCGGACGATGCGCGCCATCCACTGGCACCCTTGGCACCGACGGACGAGGTCCTGGGCGTCGGTGATGGCAGTTGGCCAGTAGAAGCCTTGCCTGAACGCCTTGCCGACTAACGACCTCGGTGCCAGGTGGGACCCGCACGCGCCCGCGTGGATCTTCGCAAGGAGCTCTTTCCCCCCCCCCTCAGTTGAGAGGCAGCGCAGGAGCGGTGCGCAAACCCCTCTCTTGTAGAGTCTCCCTTCGAACACCTGGAAGGATCTTGCGCGGTGCTGCAAACGTCGAAGCTCGGCGGGGTTCTCCGGCTCGGCGATGCCTTGTAAAAAATTGAAGATGGGCTCGCGCTAGCCACCTGGCCGGTCGATGTGATGGACAAGTGCCGCGTCCCGGTTGTCCTGCGCGATGGCCGCTTGCAATAATATTTCATAAAACGCCCCATCGGGGGGGGGGGTTGTTGCTGGCTGGCCGCCTTGGCGAGGGCGTCGGCCTGCTCGTTCTCCGCGCGGGGGATGGCCTTGACGGTGAAGCCCAAAAAGTGCCTTTCCCTCGCTCTCACAGCCGCGAGGTACTTGGCCAACTCAGGGTCCTTGGCTTGATATGACTTGTCCACATGACCAGCCACCAAGCGCGAGTCGGTGCGGACTAGCACCCGTCTCGCACCGACTGCCATGAGCTTCGTCAGGCCAAAGAGCAGCGCCTCGTACTCAGCCGTGTTGTTGGTAGCGGGGAAGGCAAGGCGCGCCGAGTATAGCAAGCGCTGTCCTTCGGGCGTGACGATCACCGCACCTACGCCCGCGCCCGCGACGCCGTAGGCTCCGTCGATGGTGAGCGTCCAGACAGGGTCATCGTGCGTCTGGACGGGCTGGGCCGGCGGGGTCCATTCGGCGAGAAAATCCGCAAGGACTTGGGATTTGTAACATCCTGATTTTCAGAGCCTTTTTGAAGCTTTTAAAATAAAATTCACCATTTGAATTTTCTGGAATTAAGTAAAGCTTAAAAGGAATTTTCAGAATATATTTAGATTTAATATGATTAAATTAAACATTAACATTTGCCAAGTTTATTTTATTTGAGTTCCCTGAGTCTCAAGGAATTTTCTGGATTTTTTGGTGATTTTTTCGGATTTATTTGCTATTTTCTAGAGCTAAAAAAGAATTATTGGAATTTCTGGAAAAAGAAAAGAAAAAGAAAAGCCAAACCGGCCGGTGGGCCGAAGCCCACCGAACCGGCCCGGCCCAGCCGCTCACCCGCCGGCCCAGCTGCGCCTCGCCCGCGCCACGCGGCGCGCATCCGCGCGCGCCCGCGCCCGCCTTGAGCCGCCCGATGGCCGACACGTGTCAGCCATCCAGGCGCTCCTCTCGCCAGCGCGTCATCTCGGCCGCTCCCTCTCCCGTGTCGCTGACAGGTGGGGCCCACCTGTCAGAGGCGTATCCGGCCGGGACTCGGCGTCCGTGCCACGTCAGCCCTCGCCACCGGGTATTTATTGCACGCGGCCGCCTCGGTTCGCGTACCTCGCCGCGCCGCCGCCGTCTCTCGCCCGTGCGCCGCCGCCGTCGCTTGCCGTGCGCCGTCTCCGCCGCCGTCGCCTTCGTCGTCGGCCCGGCCGTCGCCGACGCCGCCGTCTCCGCCGCCGTCGCCGCCGTAGCCGGTGAGCCCCGCCGGCCTAACCCTAGCCGCCGCCGCCGTGCGCCGCCCTCGCCGTCAACGCCGCTGCCCGCACTCCGCCGTCGGCCTAGGCCGCCACCGCCGCCGCCCGGACGTCCGCGCCTCCTCGGTCGCCGGCCGCGCACCACGTCGCTAGCGGACGCCCGCGCCCGCGCCCCGCGACCCCCCGGTCCCCGCGCCCGCCACGCGTCGGCCATCGGCCGACTCCCGCCTCCCGCGCCGCCTCATCCCCGCCGCCCATCCAGATCTGAGTCAAAGGCCCAGATCGCGCCGCGTGGATGCCCTAGAGCCGTCCGATCGACCGCCGCCGCCGCCCCGCATGCGCCGCGTCAGCCCTAGCCACATCACCGTCCACGTCAGCCCTATCTGACGTGGCAGCCACGTGTCGCCGCCACGTCAGCCTCTGCCGCCCGCGTCAGCAGCCGCCGCCCGCACTGTTTCGTGAGCCGAGCCCACCGTAGACCCATCTCACTATGCGCCCGGTCTACAGCACAGTGCACTTTTCCAATTTCCCGATTTTCTGTAGATTTATTTTTCCAGAGCCCCGTTCTCCCTCGTCCTAGCTCCGATTGACCCGATTCTTTTTCCTAAATTAATCTAAAATTGAGCTCTACCTTTTGGTTCAGGTTTGAAAGTTTTTAGAGTTCATTTGAATTTTATTTGATCTTATTTTGTGTTTTCGTTCCGTTTTCTCTCTCGTTAGATCACGTTTTCGAAGGAGCCGAAGCAGGGTTTGAAGATCAAGATCCGTCAACTGAGCAAGGCCAAGGCAAGTCGTGTCCTTTGATCATGTTGAACCCAGTTTGCAATCTATTATTTAATTATTTTGTTTTAAATTATCTTGCATTGCTATTTTTATTCAAACCCTTGTATTGGTAGTTATCGTCCCAATTGGTTATTTCCCTCCTTGATATTTTGGAATACCTTGATGCCATTGTCACCTTAGGTTGGGAATTTAATTAGTGATGCTATGTTATTTGTCACATTGGGTTGGTACGATTAGAATGCTTAGCCTTGCTTATTTTGCGAAAGGTTTCATCATCATATGTGATTAATTAATTTGACCTAATGAGATATTGAATCGTGGTTGGTGCCACTGTTATAAAATTTGTGCCGTGACGTTGGTGCGTCATTGGCGGTGGATATACAACATTGGTTTTCACTCTGGCGAATGATCGTGCAGTAAAGGGGGAAGTGTTGGAGCACTTCGAGGGATGTGGTAGTCTCGCCCGAGAACACTTAAGGACTTAGCTTTGTGCGCCATTGATCTGAGTCTTACCGTGCAAACCACATGTCTGGTATGGGACAGACCTGGCTGATTAATTTGTGATGTTTCAATTCTGGTTCCGCCATTGGGATGTCAGTGGGTGTCGTATACATTCCACGGGGCGCAAGGGGGGGTGTGATGCGAAACCCTAGCGGGCGGGATTGGGTTGGAATTGAACATTGTAAAGGCCTTGTTGTGATTACCTTAAGCTGAGGCTAATCACATCGTGTGGGTACAGTTGTGCAACCTCTGCAGAGTGTAAAACTATTCGAATAGCCGCGTCCTCGGTCATGGACAATGCTCGGTGATTTCACACGAGGTATAGTTATTTCTAAAAAGTTTTGGACAGTGGGTGGTTAATTCACTGTTGGTTGGGAGGTCCTTAAGTGGTTGGTTTAGCTTATGGATGGGAGATCCATAAGTGGTTACTTCAATTCCTTTGATTATTCATTATTGTCTTATTTACAATTCGCCTTCAATCTATTTATGGTAATTTCAAATGCTGTTTATGCAAATTAACCCTTTCAGCCTTCCATTAGTAAGCCTTGCATACTATATTGCATCATTTGTTACAAACGGCTTGTTGAGTACCAATGTACTCACGGCTTTACGCCTATGTTGCTCAGTTGAGGAAGAGGAGTACTACCAGCTGGAGGTTCCCGGAGGCGAGTACTTCGACGACTACGCGTTCTAGGCTTCGCTCCCCACTCGATTGCCCGTGGGCATGTCGATTGGCCACTACGTTTCATTTTGGATTTTTCGCTGCTATTTTTTGTTAAGCCCCTAAGGCTATTGAGATTGTAAGCTTGACCATAAGGTCCCACTTTTGGATATTGATTAATAATTTGAGATTCCCTTATTTAATATCGTGATTGTGGTGATGATTACCTCTATGTTTGACTGTGTGCACTAGCGTGATCCTGGACTAGTGCAGCATACACAGAGAGTCCGGATTTGCATATTCGGGTCTCCACAGGATTTGATTGCCGTTCGTGAGGCATATGTCAAGGAGAAGGGAGCGATCTCGGCGGCCCATTTGCCGATGCGCCCTGTGGACTCCTTGTTGTGTAACATCTCTGCCAGAGGGAATGAGGAAGGCACTGTGATCGGGTGAGCCAGAAAGTAATGCCGAAGTTTCCTGGAGGCCATGACCAGCGCGTAGGCGAGCTTCTCAAGCTCCGTGTATCTTGTCTTAGCGCCTTGGAGGGCTTCAGAGACAAAGTATACGGGCCGCTGCCTGGCGCCTTCCTCTAAGACGAGGACGGCGCTGACCGCGGTGGCTGACGCGGCCAGACAGAGCAGGAGGGGAGCCTCTGGTGCTGGGGCGACCAGAGTGGGAAGGGTTGCCAGGTGCTCCTTGAGCTCGTTGAAGGCCTTCGCGCAATCGCCGTCCCAACGAAATCCGTCGCACCCGCGGAGTGTCTTGAAGAATGGCAGGCCCCGCTCCGCCACCCTGGATAGGAAGCGGCTTAGTGCTGCCATGCGGCCCGCCAGCCTCTGGACCTCCCTCGTTGTCTTGGGCGGCTCCATACCCAGGATGGCATCTACTTTGTCGGGGTTCGCCTGGATTCCCCGTCCGGACACGAGGAAACCTAGGAGTTTGCCCGCCTGCACCCCGAAGACACATTTGTCGGGGTTGAGCTTGATGCCCGCCTTCCGGAGGTTGTCGAAGGTCTCCTGGAGGTCCCGGCCATGCAGAGCAAGCTGCCGGGTTTTGACCACCACGTCATCGACGTAAGCTTCGACGTTCCTCCCGAGCTGGGCGGCCAGGGCAATAGCGACGAGGCGGGTAAAGGTAGCGCCTACGTTCTTCAAGCCAAAGGGCATCCTGGCAAAGCAGAACGTCCCAAGTGGTGTGATGAAACTGATCTTCTCCTCGTCATCCTCGGCCATGTATACCTGGTGGTAGCCGGAATAGACGTCCAGGAAACTCATTAGTTCACACCCAGCGGTGGCGTCGACCAGCTGATTGATGCGCGGCAAGGGGTAATTGTCCTTTGGGCACGCCCTGTTTAGCGCCGTGAAGTCGATGCACATACGCCAGGCCCCGCTGGCCTTTTTGACTAGTACCGGGTTAGCGAGCCACTCTGGATGGTGGACCTCGCGAATGACCCCGGCCCGAAGAAGCTTCGCCACCTCTGTTTTGGCCGCCTGCTGCCTGTCCATCGACATACGCCGAAGCCTTTGCTTGACCGGCTTGGCGTCGGGGCGGACCGCCAAGCGATGTTCGATTACCGCTCGATCTACGCCCTTGATGTCCTCCGGGGACCATGCGAAAATGTCAACGTTGTTCTGAAGCACTCGGAGCAGATCCCGTTCGACCCCCGGGGGGAGCCCCTCGCCGATGGACACAAACTGTCCCTCCACCTGGAGCGGCACCTTCTTGACTCCGCCGTCGGGCCGAGGCTTGGGCGTCCACCCGGGGGCGGAGGGCCCATCGCCGAGTGTGTCGGAGAGGGCGTGCACCGGACGATGCGGAATTCGGCTGCCGACCTCAGCACGTCTGGCCAGGTCCTGATCGCTGAAGACGGTGATAACACCCTCCGGGCCCGGGAGCTTCACACACAAAAACGCGTAGTGTGGGACCGCCTCGAAAGAGTTGATGGCGGGCCGCCCCAGTATGGCGTTGTAGGGATGTGGGATATCCATGACGTCGAAGATGACATGCTCGGTCCGGATGTTACCCTTGTTGCCCTCCTGGCGGAAAGTGACCGGAAGGGACACGTGCCCCAGGGCCTGCAGCGGTTGACCTCCGAGGCCTTGAAGTGGAGCGCCTGGCTGCTGCAGCCGGCTGCGGGGGATCCCCATAGGATCGAGGGCCTCTGCGAACAGGATATTCGCAGAGCTTCCCCCGTCGACAAGGACGCGCCTGACGTCACAGCGTTCTATGAGGGCCTGGATGACCAGAGGGTCTTGGTGAGGGTACTCCACACCCCTGGCGTCGTTCAAGTCGAAGGTGATGTTGCAGGGCGGCATCCACGATTGCGGCTGCTCCCCGGGGGCCCTTGAAGAGGAACCTCCGGTGATGATACTGATGGTGCGATGCTGCCCGCCCTCCGCTACAGTGGCTCGCAGGGGGCTACCCCTTGGGTGCCCCATGTGGGCTCCGGCGAGGGGCCGAGGAGGCAGAGCCCGAGAGCCAGCCGTCACCCTCCGCAGCTCCATAACTGCGGGGCATGCCTTTGTGTAATGATCACCGTAGCCGTGCACCTCGCACCACTTGCCATAATGTAGGAGCTCTTGTTCTGCGTGGGATTGGCCGCCGCAACCAAGTCCGCCTTCCGATCCCCGGTCTCCCTTCCATGAGGCGAGGTCGGGTCCTTGGCGGGTGCTCCCGGTGTCGAGGACATGATGGGTCGCCTGTGACCTGCGCTGGTGGCACCGAGGTTTATGCCTGCTCCCTGAAGAGCCTTCCTGTACCCCGGTATCGCTGCCTCGGGGAGGGCCTCCTCGGGGCTCTCGGCTGCGGCCCTGCTTCGAGGAGGGACCACCCGCCCCCACCTCGCGCGGGGGCGCTCCTCATGGGCGAGGTCGAGGGCGGTAATGCTGCGTCTTCGCGCATCCTCCTCCGCCCGCGCATACTCGTCCATTTTGTCGAAGAACTTGGCGACTGTCTTGATTGGCCTCCGCGCGTGGTACTCGGCCATTGGGCCCGGACGAAGGCCCTGTATGGCTGCATTAACGATGGTGGTTTCATTAACGTCTTTTACTTGGCATCGAATCTTAGCGAAGCGCTTGAAGTAGTCCCGGAGCTTCTCCGAGGGTCTTTGCTTCACAGCGAAGAGTTGGTCCGCATCGACTCGCTCGACATAGTTTCCTTGGAAGTTGTTGTGAAGGCGGTCACGGAGCTGCTCCCACGCGTGGATGGAGCCCGGCTCTATGGTAAAGAACCAAGAGAGCGCCACTCCTTGCAGCGCGAGGGGGAGTCCCTTCGCCTTCGTGGTGTCGTCTCCGCCCGCGGCCTCGACCGCGGTTTCGTACACGCGCACGAACTCGCGGGGGTCCGTGTCGCCTTTGCACGGGTCGATGACGCTAGGAAACTTGAAGTCTTCGGGCCATGCCGCCTGCTGTAGCCCCACCGAAAGCGGGGACTCCGGATCTAGGCGCTGCCGCGGCACGCGGCTAGACGTGTGGGCTTCGCGACTGTCCGCCCTCTCCGGCGTGGGCTCGGGCGCGATTACTGGCGCGGCCTGCTGGCCCCGAGCCTCTTGCATATCTCGGACGGCTCCGCGAATATCCCCTAGTTCCCGCTGGAACGCGTTGAGGGCTGCTAGTAGGGCGCTTTTCACCGCCGGTGCTGTCGGGGCCGCCGGAACACCCAGCGGACGGGTCGGTGCAGAGACCATCGCCAGATCCGCCAGATGCTTCATTGCGGCTACCCCCGGCCGCCTGATCCGCGCTGCCGGCGAGGGTGGCGGGGACTGTCGCTGCAGCGCCGGCTACGGGGTTGGATGTCGTTGTAGCGGCGCTGGCGGGGTCGGTCGTTGTAGCGCGGGCGTCGACGCCCACGACCATTACGCCTACGCCGTCGCCAGCTCCTTCGAGGGCCGACGCCGAAGCCGCGGTATTCCCGCGCCGCTCCGACCCAGCCATCTTTCTTCCCGCCGCCGCCGTTGATGAAGCTTTTTTTTGTGCCATCCTTCTTCTTCGGTCTTCAGGCTTGTCCCTGTCCTCCCCACGGACGGCGCCAACTGTTGTGGTTACTGACCAAACAGAGAGAGATGGTAGTGGAGAGGTGGGAGTGTTCTGCCTCACCCTCCCCCTTATCCTGATATATATATTCATATGGAGTATGCTTTTACAGTTGTGCCCTTACATCCGTACATCCCCTTAGGGGCAGTTGAGTCATTACTCATGTTACTCTGGTTTTTATAACCTCCTAACAGGCTTGCTGGGCTTAGGTGGGGGCCACCCCTACAACAAGTACGCATAGTAACTTTATATGGTAGCTTAATAATTTTCTATGGTAGTATAATAAAATTGCTTATGGTTGATAGTAAATTACTTGTGTTGTGGTTATTGCATACTTCTAAGTGTGGATAGGTGATTTGGCAGTAAAATTACTTATGATTAGCAGTAAAATTACTTGTAACTGGCAGTAAAATAATTATGACCATGCTCAATGGGACATCGGTAGCCCTTTGGACTAAACTTTCTCAGGCCAACCCAGCACGGCTAGATCCTTTTCTGTGTCATGCCTAGATCGAATGACAGACATATGGACTGGCATAGTGCTATAAGATAATTAACTTATTCAGATCAATCGTATCAAACGTAGTCAGATTATGTTTTATCTAGATCTGTGCCGTGCCGTGCAGTACAAAATGAATTCTAAATTCAGAAAACGCGCAGATATTTTTCTAGCCCGATGCGACCAGATGTACCGATCCGTAGTGTTCGACTCACCCACAAAAGAACGGAAAGTGAAGTCATATATGGAGCCATTGATCTGCATGCTTTTCTACGAGAAATGCTAAAGATGGAAAATGATCATTTGGAATTAGGCCACCTCAGAAAAATAAATATTAGACTTTGTGCCTCTTCTAGTTTCTTCGTTGAGAATCTAAAAAAACAATATTTTAGTTTATTTTAGTTTCTTCAGTGTCATGAGAAAAATAGGCTGTCTCGCATTTGCAAATCCCAATTGTGCATATGTTTTAGCAGTGACGTTGTTGCAAAAATCACGGCCCTTTTATCTTAAGTGTGTCCTTCAGACCATATATGTGCTAGTTTGGGTGGAAATCATTCCATACATATAACCAAATATTGGAGCAAGTTCAACATTTACCCTCCTCCATCCATCACAACCAACTCCTCCTTTTGGCAAAGAACCCGCATCCAATAAATTTCAAGCATATATAAGGTCACACATGTCCGTCCACATGCATAAGTAGTATAAGTGTGGTATGTGTTAAATATGTTATCCACGCTGTATTCTTTAAAAAACAAAGCACTAGGATAATCCAATATACTATTGTAGTTAGGACAGAGCAAGAAATGGGCCTCGCCTCAAGATGGGCCTGGCTAGGCTATCAATATCTTCGTAATTTTCTTACTAGAGCTTTTATGGGCTTTTGATCCTAAACCCAAGAGTGCCTTAGATCCACCCCTATTTGTAGCAACATTTACAACTACAAAAAGGCTAATACTAGATGCTTCATCACAGACGATTAACTAAAATCATTAGTATTAAATACAATCACAGATGTTTTGGTTTAGAGACCGTCTATGTTGCTAGTAGCGCTAATAACCGTCTGTGAAGAGGTAATATCACAAAGGGCTCATGATGAAAACCGTCTATGAAGTATCATAGACAGTTATTAACAAGAACCATTTGTGATATTATCAAATATCATAGACGGTTCATGGTGAAAACCGTCTGTGAAGTAACATAGACGGTTATTAACAATAACCGTATGTGATATTATCTATTCACAGAAGGTTTGTATTAAAAACCGTCTATGATATTTTGCCACCGCCTCTATTCAAACTTTCAAACTGAAGCGATGTAACCGAGTAAGATTCTGTTCCAACACACGTTTAGTAAAACTGTCATAACTTTTGTATACAGTGTCTGTTTTCGATGTTCTTATACTCATTGGTAAGCTAACGACGAGGCTGATCCAAAAAAAATGACCAGCTTGTGCCCGTCGCCCTTTAAGACCCCCAAAATTGACCATTTTTAGCCCCAAATTTGCATTGCAAGTTTTGGGTTTCTATTTTTGCCAAAATTTTTGATCTTCCCATCAAAATTTGGGGTTTGTCTCAACTGTAAAGTTGTAGATTTCATCAAAAACTTTCAAATAAGCATATATAAGTCCTATAAAACTTTGTTATTTTATCTTTTAAGACTAGTTGTTTACATTACACTGATATATATTATCTTTGTGCTTTATATCATAATTCACAAACGGTTGGTATATAGAACCATTTGTGATATCACACATCATAGATAGTTCTACCTACCAATCATTAGTGATGGACGAGTATCACAGACGGTTGGTATATAGAACCGTCTGTCATAATTATATCTCTGACCACTGGGCCCGTCGATCCTCTCTAACCCAATGCCAGCTAATAGAAACCCACCAAGCCCCACCCCATGGATCATAGCTCCAACTCTTCGTCCCAACGCCCATTCCACCAAAACTTTTCCCACTCCCGCCTCTCCCTCCTCTATAAATACATACCCAAATCCATTCCCTACCTATCGTCGCTCAATATCTCTCTAGCCTCCTCACCGTCCTCCTCCTTGACCCTGACCACGATGGTCCTTACAAAGTAGACGGCACACAAGTCTATGGGCGGCAAGGCACCGCGGAAGTAGCATAGAGGCATTGTCGATGCGGTTGAGTTTCTACTGTCTGCTAGGATATCTGCTTCTTCTATATTCTTGCCATATTTAAGAGTTGGGTTCGTAGGATTAGAAGATGTGTTGGTGCCATGTTTTTGCTATGTTAGATGGGTAAATTACTTATTATCTTGTGATGTTATAATGGTGGATTCTAATCTTAATAAAATGGAATGTGCCACTGTGTTTGCTGTTGTATATGCTTGTTTTCAAAGGGCATAACTAACATTTCCTGAGGTTAGCCAAGAAAATAGAAAAATTTTAGGTATAGAATGAACTATCACATATGGCTTTATGGTATAAACCGTCTATGAAGGATTATCACAGATGGCTCAAAGCAAAAATGGTCTGTGATACTCGCACATCACAGAAGGTTCTATCTACGAACTATTTATAATGGGAAAGTATCATAGACGGTTCTATATAACAACCGTCTGTGATACTTACACATCATAGACGATTTTTATCACGGTACTACACAAAAGGTCATCACAGACGATTTTGTGAGCCGTTTTAGTTTATGAGTCAATAATAATACGAGGTCATCACAAACAGCTTCTAAACCATCTGTGATGCAAACTTTTACAGACAATTTTTACTAAAAATCGTCTGTGATAGTTGAGTAACACAGACAGTTTTTAGTAGAAACCGTCTATGATATATGGCTTATCACAGACGGTTTCATCATAGACTGTTTCAACTTAAAAACCGTCTGTGATACCCCATATATCACAGACAGTTTCTACTAAAAACCGTCTGTGTTACCCAACTATCACAGATAATTACGAGTTAATACCATCTATGATATTTCTTTATTCCTAAACCTATTTCTGTTTGTTGGCTAGCCTAAGGAAATACTAGCCATGCCATCTGAAACTAGCAGACCAACACAGTATATATACATCTCACATTCGTTCATTTCAAAAACAGGAACATCCATTTCAGATCAACACAGTATATATATACATCTCACATTTATCTATTTCAGAAACAAGAACATCCATTTCATAAATCAATTAATAGAAATTAAATAAATGGATATCCCTGTTAAATTAAGCTCAATCTTATCCCAGTTAAATTCATTCTACATTATTGTGGAACTCCCCATCTTCTTTTATGACTTTAGACATCAGGAAGTATGCACATTGTCCTCAAATATGTTTGAGGAGGTCAGCCTATTTCAATAGAGTTGTAGGGATGGACGCAACCTGTTAGTAGGAAGATCAATGTCGTGCATGCATACGTAAATTAAAAAGTATAAAATAATTATTGCAAGATTGACAAACCTGAGTATCAAGGTTCTTCCCGAAATCGATGAGTAGTTGCATGTTGTGACAAACATAAAATCCACAGGTGTTGCCCGCCGGCTGCTAGTGGCACTGCAAAAATAGAATTTGTTAGATCGAGAGGCATTATTATGAAGTATTATATAGGATTAATGTGTACTAGCGAATACTGGGAAATCTAGATCGTGTCACAGGGTGTAACACCCCATTTTCAAAACCTGGCCTAATGTAAAATTCAAATGTATGTTAATGAAATTAAAAGATTTTATTCTCAGTTGGCTATTCCTTTTTGCTTCCAAAATATGTATATATGTATATATTCTAGAAAATGCAAAAAAAATTCAAAAGTAATTTAAGATGAAGACTTTGTTCCATCGCCAAAGAAGAATTTCAGAGTGACCTCTTAAAAGCTAGAATCTGAAATTGTCTGCAAAAATTAGCAAATGTCAAAGGAGGAAGAATTATGTTTAATCTTGTAGAAGAGGAAAGGGAGAAAATGGAGTATTTTTTTAGAAGAACCCCCCATTCTTCTCTTCTTCCTGGTGGCAGAGCTTCTCCCTCCTCCATCATGGCCCCAGCGCCTCCTCTTGCAGCTTGTCGCCATTCGCCACCAACCCCGTCGGTGAGTTATTGCGGCAGCAACCTCGTCTTTAGCGCCTCTCCTCGCCATCAGTACCCGGCAGTGGCAGTGTCTCCGGTCACCTCTCACACGTCTCCCGCACGCTTTGGCCATCGTCCGGCCGTGCGCGCCGTGCGCCATTTCCCCACTCCAAGAACAGCCGTAGTACCCTCTGTCACCGGTCATCCTCGCATGCACTATGGTTGCACGGCGCCATGCCGCCTTGCCCCCAACGAACCCGTCCCCAGCCGCTATAAAGAGCGCCGAAGCCTCGTCGCACACCCCGCTGAAGCTCGCCCGAAACATCACACTCGGTCGCCTCCTCTGCCTCAGGCGCTCCGTCGGCAAACTCCACCGCCCCACGCCACCGGTCGACCTTGGGCCTTCTTGAGCTCTCCCCCCGAGTTCTTCTCCTCTCCCTCTCCCTCCTCCCTGGCCTAATCGTCCTCTCCTTCCCCGCAGGCCGCCGGCGACGCCGTTCTTCACCAACCCCGGCATCGGAGCCGCTCAGTGAACCACCGCACCACAGGACGATTAAGCGCACTCGGACCACCACCGGACCACCCCGAGCCCGACCTCCACCTCGCCGGACCCCACCTCCCTCCCAAGCGAGCCACCACCGTGGTCCTCCTCGCCGTCGAGACCTTCTCCGCCGCCAGCCCGCTCGGCCCCACTCCGGCCACCGCCCAAGCTGCAGGTGAGGTCGGCAGCGCCTGTATATGCTCCCACGGCGAGCAATTTAACCCCCATTGGCCGAGCCGCCGTCGCCCGTTTCCCCTGTCTCCGCCGCCGCCCTACCCGCTCGCCGCTGGTCACCGGGCCAAGTCCGGCCGATTCCCTTTCACCCGAGGTGCGCACCGGGGAGGGTGATCCGTTTTGGCCGGCACCGCCGCGCCTCCGTGCCCCCTCCGCCGCCGGCGATGCTCCGCCCCCTCCACGGCCGGAACGAGCCAGAGGAGACCGCAATCGGTTCCCTCCCTCCACTAAATAATTACTGTTTTTAACCAACCGTTAAAGTTAATGATGTTGTCCTAAGCCTCCACTAAATAGTCAAATTAATATGGGCCCACCGGTCAGCCGCATTAAAGCAAATGATAACCGAACCCCATTTAATCTCTCTCGGGCCCCACCAGTCAGCAGGATAATTTCCCTTCTTTTTCCTATTTATCAGATTTACCAGCAATTAGAATTTCGAAACACTATAACTTCTTAACCATAACTCCGAATTTGACGAAACCAACTTCTAAAATTTTCTAAAATCAAGACCTGTCTAATGGTTCTGGTTTGGTTCAATTTTGAGTTCAATTATGCTTTGTTTTATTTTATTTGGTATTTATTTGCTTCTGTTCTCGTTTGTGTTGTTTTTCCGGTTCGATCTCCCGAGTAGAGTTCGACGACGCGAACGAGCCCCCACTTGAAGCAGCACAAGACCCCCAAGCTTTCGATCCAGGTGAGTCAATACTTTGATCATTTTGCGCCTATATTTCATGTGAAGCTATGTTCTTTTAAATTATCAAAATTGCATGCGATACTTTATATGCAAAAGTATGTCACTCTTAAGGTAGCTAACAACTATATGTCCACCTAATGATATAATACACCACCAGTAACATTTGAACATACCTGACCATTGTTACCCTAGAGATAAACCATAACTATGGCAGTTATAAGTCTTATTATTGCCATGCTAGGTTTGTCAAGTCCAGGGTTCTAGTAACCCTGATAATCATTATTTAATCATGGAAACTAGTTTTGGAATAGCTATGGGATGTACGTGGCTAAATAACTATGTTAATTTGTGTTATGCTTCTCAAAACCCTAAAAACTGCTAAACCTGTTTGGGCGGGTGGAAAGAACGGTGGGTGTGGATGTAACACAGGGGATTGTGGAATGAACCGCCTGGACAAATTAAGGACTTAATCCTGTGTGGACCCTCCGTGTATAAAAGTACAACCACAAGCTGGCATATTGTAGGCTTGGCTGAATAATTTACTGAACTCTCTAGACATTTCACGGAGAAAGTGTGTAGGAGGGTAATGAAAACCCCACTTGGAATGGGACACCGGATGTAGGTGATGTTGCCTAGGATAGCGTATGTGAAGAGTGGAGTCCGACTGCGCTAACCTATGGTAGACATCCTGCACAACCTATGGAAGTAACCCCATAGGAGTGATATGCTAGAGTGTGAGGTATTGTAAAGGCCTCGTGATATTCTCTCGATCTGCATGTCCAAGGAATCATGTAGAACCGTTGGGACAATTATCTCTTATGGGTAAATATGTACAGTCTCTGCAGAGTACATACACAAACTATTCGAATAGCCGTGCCCACGGTCAAGGGCAGACATGGAAATCCTCCTCGAGTTAGTTCTATTTCAAAATATTTGGAGGTTGGGTATAAAAATTTGCTAGGTGGATGTAGCCTAAACTTTGGTAATTTTCCTGGAGGGATGTACTCCAGTGTTGGTATTAAGGTGGAAGTAACCTGCTATTCAAAACGTTAAGCATTGGTGGATATAACCATAAAATTGGTAAATGGAACCTACCCCGTTATAAAATTATTGCCCACTTTCAGTATTTAAATCATAAGTTCTTGAAAAATGCTAGGTCATAGAAATTTTTAATTATGGTAATTCCAAATGTCGCTTTATGCAAATAAAAGAACCCGAGCCACCCTTGAATAGCCTTGCATCTATAATTATATGCATTCTGTGTGTTGGCTCGCGGAGCACGGTTGTTTGTGCTCACCTCGCTCTTAACCCCCCCCCCCCCCATTCAGAAACTGAGAATCAAGAGCACTACGCTTATCATGAGGATCAAGATGCCGAAGGAAATGAAGATGTTGGTTATTAGAATAGGCCTCGGTAGTCTTGCCTCTCGCCTCAGTCGAGTTGACCAGGCTAGTTTTGGCGGGTGCCTTCGTTATTAGCTAGGTCCCTAGTTAATAGCGTTGGTACTCGGGTTATCCTAGTCGCTTGCCTGTGGTGAGTTGTGCCCCTACGCTATGTACGCTTCCGCTTTCGCTCTTTATGTATTGTAAGACATTTGGCCTGACGGCCCTATTGTAACCCTGGCCCGACATGGTCTATTTGAACTCTGGTATTGTAATGTATGAATTTATCTTGTATGAAATGATGCATCGTTGAATCTGTGAGCATTATCTACTGATCCAGGGAATAATGCAGTGCTATCATAGAGGATTCCAGGTTAGTAAACTTGGGGTCCGACACAGGGTGTCGATCCCTTCCTTGGATTTCCGTATCTCTGCAACGTATGTGACGAATGCCCTACGTGTTTCCATAAGTTAGCCTTAGTCATTGGGAAGGAATGAAAAACTACAATGGAGTTATCTATGGAAGAAATGTGTTTACCCATCGTTAATCATTGGACAACTGTGTAGTCGGTTCTATTCCTCCTTAAGGAATTAAGGTATATTATCTTGTTCTATTTTGATACAATTACAATTAGATGGGGTTCTATTTCGGTAGTTTTGTGCTTGTGTCGTGATCGAGTTGAAGGGTTTGGTTCCTTGGGTTAGATGGGGTCATATTGCATGATCTTAGTCTCTGCGAGAGCGAGGTTACTTCTATGTATGTATGTATGTATGTATGTATGTATGTATGTATGTATGTATGTATGTATGTATGTATGTATGTATGTATGTATGTATGTATGTATGTATGTATGTATGTATGTATGTATGTATGTATGTATGTATGTATGTATGTATGTATGTATGTATGTATGTATGTATGTATGTATGTATTTCATCGTAATTTTTAATTTACAGTATTGTACTATCACTAATAATCTCTGTATTAAATATTTCATCTATTCCATCTGTTGTAAAGTATGTCTGTATCGGAGCTTCTGAAAAACTTCTATGACGGAAACTTCTATTATGTAATTTTCCTATATATATACCTATATTATGTATACGTACATATATATACATATACATATTATACATATGTATACGCATATATACATATATACACATACATATATGCACATATATACATACATATATATACACTCCCACCCACACCCCCCCACACACACACATATATATATATATAAACACATATATACACATATATGTACATTTCAATGTGTAGTATTTTATTGTCATTGTACATCTTCACACTAATATTTCGTCTATCCCATTTGTTGCAAGATATGTCTTTACTGAAGCTTTTAGAAGAGTTCTACGATGAGAACCACCGATGCCAGATGTGGATCGCCGGTGATGAGGATGGGCCTCTGGCCCTGAAGCTTTGAGGAAGGAGAGATATTTGGGAGCTAAACGATCACCACGTTCCAACCCTCCAGGTCATGGGCTTGTTGCCCTTTACGAGACTGGTTGGGGTGATGCCCCAGTACAATTGGGGATCAGCCGTCCTATGCGCCACATATCGGGGGATGTGTGATGCTTCGCAGCACGGCACTGATGCTAGCCCCAACGTAGCCATCTACTACGTGCTCCTATAGCTGTGGAATTGGGAGCACTTCCTTGCCGGGCGTCCAGCCTTCGAGAGGCCAGTGCACCCATACGCGTAATTCCCTAACCCGATAGATGGGCCTACTATGGGCTTCCAGTGGACTAGTGCCTGTCTGCGCTGGGTGAAGGATAAACCGTTGAGGTGCTACTTGTTGTGGCACAATGAGTTCGACCAATTGCACAACCACGATATCATCTGTGCTCCATGGACTCCAAAATTCGTGGATAGTATATCCTATCGCAAGCCAAGAAAATAGTGAACAACTTGAGCTGCCCTCGTTGCGCATGGCATAGGCAGAACAAAGTTAGGGCCTTTGGCCCACTAACATTGGTAGCATGTAGGAAAAATTGACTAAAAAACAAAAAAAACATATCGGCCCCACATGTCGCACGGTGGCAAATCTCTGCCGCTCAGCCACCGTGCGGTAGGTAATTTTATTTGTGCTAATCACATACTTAGACTAATTAATACCACGACTAAGCACCTCATGCATGGTGGCCGTGTGGTACTGGGCTCTGCCGCACGGTGACCGTGCGGCAGGCCCTGACCACATGGTCATCATGCATTTCTCTTATGTGTCAGCTTTCTAGGGCTCACCACACGGTGGCCAGACGGCAAAAGTGTTATTTCTGTAATTGCCACGTAACTGACGCTACTTTTGTATTTAGACATGGAAATAGTGCTAAAAGTGCCATTTACTCCGATCGCGTTGCCAATTGCCAACACATCACCCATGGTGTCGCCTACAGCCTACAGGTGGGCACATGCTGTCAAGGCAGTTTGGTATGGCTGGGTCCCAAGGCCGGTGCAAAGTGAAATTAATTGCAAAAGACATGATGTTCACTTAAGAGAAGTTTCACTAATTTTCAATATCTCATTTACTAGAGAGGGGAATATGCATTAATTTGACAGTACGAGAGTGAAGTCACCTACCTTACTCAATTTTTGTATGCGATTGTCGATTTTGCAGGCATATTTCTATCCTTATCTCTCTTTGAAGTTCATTGTACCCCTCTCGTGTGCTAAGAAATATCAACAAATTAAGGGGGAATCTTGTGTTTTCTGTGAAATTCCTGGATTAGTAATTCTAAGGCTCTATTTAGAATGTGTGAATTTTCTTACATTTTTTATGAGAATTGAACTGTTTCATATGAAATTCCTGCATTCCAAACTTGCCTAAACATGTTGCCTTTAAACATTGTGTACTGTTGTTTTCTAGGATTTGGAAGTGTAGAAATAACATGATTTTTCAGTTACAACCTTGGTCCAATAACCTGATATAGAGGAAGATTCTGCACATGCTCATAAGCTGGCATCGTATATACAAAGTTGCAGCCGATGGGTCACTTCAGTTTATATTCTGGAGGAAGCTGAAGGCACCGTTGAGCCTGAGAATGATGACCGGGCATCCAGGTGGACTTGCAAAGTCCACAACTAACGCTGTTGAAGATGAAATCGTGATGAATGATGTTCAAAATACTTTCAAGTCGTGTTTTGTATTCCCTTTTGTGTGGATGTGGTTGCCAGGGGCTCTGTTGCGACCATTGAATATTCTTGGATGTATTATATTCTGCATGTTGTGCTTATGGCAACTTTTGGTTACTCTGGACTGCGCATCGCATATTTCTCAGTTTCAGTAATAAGTTGAAGCTAGCCTGTCACCGTATGGCTAGGCTTACGAATGTACACCTAGCTTGGCAGAGTTCAAATCCTAAATTTGATATTGGTGTCCACTAATTGTACAAGTATATATGTCTATTTGTGTTTAGTGAGACAACACGTACTAATAAGTTTAGACGGCGGCATCAGTTTTAATTTCGCGTCTAGCCTAAACCAAAGTTGGAGAGTAAACTTGTTTGCAGATCTTGATTAAGCTTGAACGTAAGTCAATAGCATAAAAATCATTGAGCCAATACGCTAGCGAAGCTAGAGATATGCAGAGTGGGTTTCTTTCGACTACAGCTGGGTTTATGGTTAGGGATCGAAACAGATCAGATACGATCGAATAGTCTCAAATACGAATATGAATCTACATTTTTAAAACGAATACGAATATAAATTCAAATATTCTCAAATATGGATATAAATATTCTCGAATACGAATACATATATTTTTCGAATACGGATTTTGCTTACCACATTTGTGTTTTCTCATATACGAATATCAGATAAAATGGATTCCTAGCGGTTTTGCTGATTTTTCACCGGTTTTTGACCAGTTACCAATTTTAAACCGCCTAAATTCAAATTTTAAATCACAAAATTTGTGCGGATTTTTCATGGGTTCTAGAAACGAATCGAATAGTCTCGAATACGGATACGGATATGAATATTCTCGAATACGAATGCAAATACGAATATTCTCAAATACGGATATGAATACTCTCAAATACGAATACAAATATTTTCAAATACGGATTTTGCTTACCACAGTCGCGTTTTCTCGTATACGAATATAAGATAAAACGAATTATCTGTTACCGTTTTCCATCCCTATTTATGGTGTATGATTTTTGGCTCTAACACGAGCACTTATATAAATGAATTGAATGGCGTTAAGCCGATAAGCCGCTTAAAAATATTATTCCGATAAACCGCTTCAAAACGACGGTAAAAATTTGTTACGTTTATTTATTTAAAAAAGTCATAAGTTATAAGCTGAAAAGAACTAACAGCATATCATTGAGCCAAAATATGAGATACAGCAATCCCGACACGGTTGTTGGCTGCGTACATCTCAAGACTAAGCTTAAACTAAGCTTGTGCCAAACCAAAATATGAGACAATTATATTGGGTTGTTTCGATTCCACCCTGTCTTACAGGTTACGTAACACAGCATCTTGGCCAATGCCTTTCTTATTCTCATGGAAAGTAGAGATTGTCTAGTCTTACAAGTATTACTCCTATCATATAGGCAAACGTGCAAGTTTCAGTTAAGTATAGCTATAAAGATAACACACTCTTAGCATAGCTGTAGTATAACTGTTCAAGTATTTGGTAATGCACTCATGTTTTCTAATTTTAACCTCTAAATACCTTTTTTTTATAAAAATAGCCCTCTCCTCGAGTCTGAAAGACGCGACAGGCGACATGTTGCCTATCGCACCTGGGAAGCTTGGCAGGACCGATGGCGCGTGGCAGGCGGGTGGGCCCAAACACTGCCGAGCCACTTTTGCTTGGCACCAGCCTACCGAGCCATCCCTTTGCGGATTCTATTTATATTGGTTTATAAAACTGTTTTTTCTCTAGTAAATGGTTTTTTCATAGTACTTAGCTTTCAAATAGAGTGTCTTTTAAGGTTGAATCCACTAGTCGATTGTAGTATACACTATCGTGACTTTATTTATGTCAGCCAAAATTACACTTAAGTGTTTATCTCTCTATAAATTTTTCTATAAATTATTACTATTTATAAGCTAAAATTAAAAGGCAATGTGAACGGCTTAGAAGAGAATGTCATTTGATGGATCGTTGCAGTGGACTTCGTGTCGTTGATCAGAGCAAGCCATCAGCTGTTGATGCATGCAGATCCGCAGATGGCTTCATCAGTTGTCCTCTCTTTTTGTATTTTTCCCCCTAAAAAACAAAGAGATTGATTTTATTATTATACATAGCGTCCAATTCTACATCTGAGCAGAAGAAATCAAACAGCTTTTTTTTTAGGAAAAATCAAACAGTAAATGATATCCTATGATACAGGGTACTTCACCTTTTCTTAAGGGAAGCATATATTTTTAGAGCTTATTCAGTGTGGTTTGTTGCTTTCATGTTCTGCTTTCATGATTTAGCATTTGCCACTTTTAAATTTCTTCTTAATAATTTGCCACTACTAAGACCTAAATACTCGAGTTTTGCCACTATGGGTGTATTTTAAATTTGGCTCTTAATAATAGTATTTTAAAATTTTCTTGCCTCTAAATGCACCAGGGAAAAAAACCCTTATGCCCCTTGCTGTTGGCTCGGTCTAGCACACGAAGTGGCCAAGCCCCATCTCTCTCACACACACACATATGGCTGAGCCGTCGCCGCAATCGTAGCCACCGGCTTACACGCCTTAGCCATCGCCCATGCAGCAGGAGCAGACGCCCAGAACGGCTGTGCGTGAGGAAATGATGTTGAGTCTATTGGCTGGATGCGGCAATTGCTACTATGCCTCCATGTGTGCGAGTTGCAGGCCATCGACCGCTCACTCTAGTCCTCCCCACCATAGTACGAACATACTACCATCGTCCTCTCTCCACTCAACCGTTTCCTCTTTTTGATCCATGCGGTTGTGCCCATCGGCAAAAGCTGGCGTCTTGCTTGTCCGCGAGCGATTACGTTGTGATTGCCTCTTTTCTGGTAGAACATGATTTGCTTCTTTGATCCCCGTTGGATTAGATTTCAGGTGCTTGGATTATTGCAAAAGCAAGCGTTTTTTTACAAGTTTACACGAGTATTCACCTAGTTACAAAAACACTAAATTTATCGTGTGGCACTGCCAAGCCGAATCTGCAACCGAGCGCCCTGACCCTGAGCCTCTCCCGGTCTGAACATCTACTGCACCCAGCTCTCCGCGTAATTGTTGGCATCCTGTTGAGGGAAACATGTTTCATTAGGCCGACATAAGGTACAACTGTAATGAAACCCGTAATTGTAAGTATCGATATCACGTGTTGCACGGAAAATGAACCTCCTGGATACTCCAGCTTACGGTAGTCCACTGCAGCGAAGCCCGATGCCCGATGCAGGGGGAAAAGCTGTTTGATTTCTTCTGCTCAGATGGAGAATTGGACGCTATGTATAATAAAATCAATCTATTTGTTTTTTAGGGAAATCAAAAGGAGAGGTCACCTGAAGAAGCCATCTGTGGATCTGCATGCATCAAACAGTCCTCATCCAACATTCCGCAGCTGTAGCTGATTGCTTCTCTGATCAACAATACAAAATCCACTGCAACGATCCATCAAATGACATGCTCTTCTCACCTAATAGGGTACCGTCACACCTGCCCCTCACGCTGCCTCGGCCAGCTATTGTCACTCGACAGCAACCTACCGAGCAGGGCCGTTTGCTGTCATGCCTAGGCCCATCCATCTACCGTTTCTGGCCGTCTGCTGTCACGCCCATCTGGCCTACCGTGCGCCACTGGTCCTGCCGAGCTCCTCATGTACGGTAGATGACACGTATCACCTATCACGCCTTGCAAACTCATGGAGGGGTCACTTTTGCAAAGGGGTGTTTGGGGTCCAAATTGAAAAAAATATGACTACAATACCAAATACGTGAACAATTCATTGTAGTATGCGATGACTTAGCTTAGCTGTATAAGAGATTAAATGGTACGTAGTATAAGACCTTGCCTACGAAAACTAATGGCACTGATCTTTTTTCTATGGCTGATGGTCATGCTCCTTTGAGCTTATAGCTTATAATTTCCCCTAAATAAATAAACAAGATGGCTTTTCCGCCTTTTTTGAAACGGCTTATCAGGAAGCATTTTTGAAGCAGCTTATCGGCATTCGATTCATTTGCACAAGCGCTCGCACTATGACCAAAAGCCATCAGCAGTGGCCATAAGCCATCAACCGTAGCCTAAAAGAACATGGTCGATGACTTTTAGCTACGGTTGATGAATAGTACTAGCTAAAGTAGAAGCTGTCTTTTCAAAACTACTTATAGGAAAGTCTTTTTGAAATAACTTATCGGTATTAAGTTTGTTCGCACAAATGCTTATGTTAAGAAGCTGTAGTGTTCTTTTGGGCTGAGCTTTTGGCTTTTTGTTGATTTTGCACAGGGAATGCAAATTTTGAATCAAACAACAACAATTGCATATATGTGAACATTGCATGTAAGACAATAGTAGTAAATCCAACACAAATAACATGAAAATAATAATTGTTTCAGCAATATGACCTAGTGCAACATAATTTTTTGCTAAAGTAGGCAACAATATAAATGAATCACAAATATGACAGGACAAGAACACAATAAGTAGTAAAATAACTCATGCATTCAGACAAAACACAACATGTGGTAAATCTCCATGATGCCAACCAGAACACACTCAAAACCACCCTTGGATGTGGACCCAAACTCTACGAAGCCATCCAATGCAGCCCTCTGGTGTGGTAGGCGTGAGGAACACATCCATGTACTCCTTTTTCATGAATGGGATGGAGGCGTAGAAGTGCATGTCACTACCCTCGGGGCGGTTGTCTGCCTTCACTAAGTCAAGCAAGTCATGAATCTCCTGCCAAGCTTGATTAGGCTACACATGAGAAGGGCTGTGGCCAATGGACGACTTACCTATGACTTCTTGTATAGGTCGACGAGGCACTCAATTACATCATCCGCCTAGTTGCTCTTTGATTTCTTCTTATCCAGTGTGTCAAGCAAAGATGTGCGGCTCCTCCCCTTGGAGGACTTCTTGCGTGACGTGCTTATAGAGGCAATGTTCTGATCGACAGTGTTGTCGGTGGAGCTCATGATAAGGTTGAGCCTGCTGGCTTTAGGGACGAACGCATGTTCATGCATGCACATCGTGTCATGAAAGATGAAGTCGATGAACTCCTCGTTAGGCAGTGGAGCATTCTTGAATTTGTGGCAACCATGCATTGACTACAAGGAAAGCACAAACATACCTTCAATTCAAATAGCATGCATAAACACATATTTGAAATAAACAATGCAAATGTTTGCATACCATGTTTTGTTGCTCCATCGGTCATCACTTGTAGCTCTGGAACCTGTTTTAGGATTAATTCCTCATCCGAAGGCATTAAGTTTCAAAGTTTTTCATTGTGGATAGTCACGTTTGAGTGCATCCCAACGGTTCTTGAATTAGTTTTTGGTGTACTCTCTACTAGTGCATTTTTTGAGCTTCCTAACGAGGTTATTGTACCCTCTCCCATTGAGACCGCCCATTGGTTGGTTGTTCGCTGTGACCTCCTCGTGGCAAATTTTCTAGCATGGCTAAGTGTGTGACATCATCCCAAACGACAGAGGTAGACTTCGATTTGTTCATCTAAATGCAGCAACAACAATACGAAATAGAACTCATGTAATACATAGAAAAATAACAACAGTGATCGGGCATGAGGCAATGGCGGAAATCGAGCAACAAAAATATAAGTGATCATGAACTTGTTCATTGAATACTGAAATTAACCACAGATGGGAAGCAAAGGATGTAACATGGCAGTGTGCACCTGAGGCTCTACCACGGAGTGGGAGGCATTCCACAAGATGGACTCAGTGACAGGGGAGACGGTGCACACGATAGCCTCAACGATGGTGGGGAGATGACCTCAACGACACTGGAGGATATAGTATGCAGCAAGGCCTTAAAAATGGCCAGGGCGGTGGCACACACCTAGACCTCACACATGGTAGGGGAGGTGGCATCTAATGACAATGGCAGGTTGGATGCATAGAAGGATGTGGGGAAGGAGGAGGATGTTGAGGACGAGGTGGAGCAGGCGAATGTGGCCGAGGCGAAGGAGGAGGCACACCTAGACAGGGATCCAGACGTGGGCAAAGATGCCAAATGACGCACTGACCTTGTCGAAGATAGAGGAGGTGACCGAAGAGGTGGACACAGCACTGGACCCCACGCTGTAGCAAGAGGCCTCGGATAGCGGCCAAGGTGGAGACAGATAAGGGTGGATCCAATAGAAGGAGGGCCCAGAGTAGGGACCGGCTGCCATATTTGGCGGGGCAATGCCTCTCAACAGAGTGGCGATGCGGCAGGGGGAACTGTAGAGCTAGATGTAGCGAGCAGGTGCAAGTGAGAGTGACGAGAGATTGACAGAAAGAGGGGGAAAGCCACTTGAGAAGGGGTCGACAACCAGATACAGCGGGGCGGCACAGATCGACAGCGAGATGACGTAGCAGGCAAAACCCTAGAGCGAGCAAGCAAGAGCGTTGTGCGAACGAGAGTGAGGAGCACTCAAAGAGGGAAAAGCGGAAAACAAGCTGCCCGCATAAGCTCTTGGAGAAGCCACGTGTTAAGCTGATCTGTTCGTTCTGGCTTCTTCGACAAGAAGCCAGAAGCCGCCCCATAAGCTGGATAGAACGTCCTATAGCAAAGGTAAGAGTGTGTTGTCTTTCAAGCTTACTTAATTGAAACTTGCAAATTTTCCTTTTGAGACATGATAGAATAGCTTATACTTAATTGAAACTTGCATGTTTTCCTTTTGAGACATGATAGAAGTAACACTTGTAAGACTAAACAATTTTTAGTTTCCATGAGAATAATGAAGGCTGAAACTGACTGAACCTGGATTAACTGGTTGGCTCCAGAACCCCTCCCCCCTCCCAAGTTGATTTTTTAACCACAGGGAAGAAATCGTAGAGGTATTTTCTAAAATGCAAAACTCTTAGGGTATCATTGATTTGAAATTTTTTCAAATGATCTATATAGGATTCTAATTCTTATTTTTCCTATATAGGTTGTTTGATTTTTGGGATCGAAGTGACATAATTCCTCTAGAATATTTTCCTATACACTCAATTCCATAGGAAACTAAACATTGGCTCAAAGCTCTTAGAAAAATTCTATGTTTTTCCTATAGTTTAATCAAACACCCTTCATTACAAATTCATGTGGTTGCCAACCCTATAGGATTCAAGAGTCCATAGCATTGCAAACCTACATTTTTCATTCGTTTTTTAGTCCTGCAAATCACAAAGCCCTAGGGATAATGACGAGAACAAACTAAATACATGGCCTCATCTATAACTTAGAACGACACTTGAGAAAACACATTGATATGGTTACTTCGTTTTTCATTTGTTTGAGACAAAATACAAATTGAACTAATAACCATGTAGTAATTCAACATATTGCAGATATGTGCAATTACAAATAGCATTCTTGTTGCAATGATTTGGATCCATCAATATTTTTTAAATGGATCTCGTTGTCTAACTCAAAATGCAAAATCTATAGCATGTCTAGGTGTGGGATTGTCTTATTGCACACCCAACATGGCATCCATTCGATGCAATGCTTCCACCCACTGCATATCTTCTTGCTATGGCCCCCACGCTTGCTTCTGTTGCTCCCTACAAATGCACTGCAACTGCTACCCTTGTGGACTATGTGTGGAGTCATAATAGAAGGCTTGAGAGACCTCATGCACTTGGTCTAGCAAGCAGAGACACTTGTGTGTAGGCGCTCCTGCTCTTGCAAAACCACGGATTCATAGTGCTATTTATTGGTTTTAGCATGAATGAAATTATTTTATATTACTTCACGCGCAGTAGCACTGTAGCACCTTGTCTACAGGCATTAGATTTACTGCAGTGGCGGAGCTAGAAATCTTTCAATGGGGGTGCACACTTCACATGCACAATTCCATAGTCTTTCTGGGCTCATGGTGATTGAGCACTGGTCGACAATGACCTTGTTATCATGCGATGCCATGGCTTCAACATCCCTGTTGTATAGGTAGAATGGCCTAAGCGCCCACACCGGCTTACCGAGCACCGCCTCATAGCACACAATGAACTAGGCTTCGAGGTCTAAGTAATTCACCACCGTGCCCTCGGTCGTGCGTATGGCCACCATGGCCTTGTCGCATAGTGCCTCGAACCCTAGTGTGTTGAAGAAGCTAGGGGTCGTGGCCTTGGTCACCTTTATAGGCACCAACATTCCTAGCACGACGTGCGGCTACTGCTTGTCACCCATGGCTATTTGCCCATGAAGCCCATGCACAACAATGTTGATGTCACAGAGTGAGAAGAAATATGACGGTCCGTGGAAGAACAGCCGCGGGATACATGGGTTACACTACTCGAAGATGATACGGCCTAGGCGTGGCTCCAACACTTGCACATAAGCATCGAACGGGCCAACGAGCTCGTGTAGGGTGTTGAAGAAGGGGAGGATTAGGGTTGGAAAATTGGGGGAGGAATTGGAATAGAGGAGAATGGTGATTGAGGTGGGCTGGACCGGCTGATGAGTGGTGAGGTCGTTATGGGCTGGTGGGGAGCACGAGCGGGCCGTTCATTGTGTGCTGGACTTTAATGAGGTGCACACCAAAGAAATACTACAAATATGGCCCAAGTAATGAATTGATCCCCTGAAAAACTTTGATTTTTGGATGTACCTAGGCATACCGGCCACCCCTGCTACCTTCACCCCTGATTTACTAGCAAAATGGACACCATTTTCGTTTGATACCTTTAGTTTTGAGTAATTGCACCTGCTCTACAACATTGGAATTTTGGGACATCCATAGTGTTTGTTTTATATGGTGCTAGAAAGCATCTAGCGCCGATGGACCCTAGTGCTAGTCACTGCACCTAGCTATGCTAGTGAAAAAATTGTTGGCACAGGTGCATGTACTGGCTCAAGGAAAAGAGGCACGGGCCCACTAGTAGGTGAAATGGAGTAGGAGGAAAGAGAGTGTGTAGGACAGAAAGAAATGATATGTTATTTAGTTGTGGGTCTTGTTTTGAAGAGGGAACGATGTGCTAAATATTGTAGAGAAAAAGTAATCTAGCACCTGTGTGACATGGCGGTGGCATGAAGAATCTGGCACCGGCTATGCTATGGATGGCTCATCTTTAGTGCATTTGGTCCAGTTCACAGGGCTATACAGGTAGACCAAAGAGCTATCGACTTTTATTAATAAGCTAGAGGATAGTAATATGTTGAAAGTAATGATGGTAATTTGGTAAAAGTATAGATAATAACTTAAGCTACAATTGATGGTAGATTTTGATATCTCTTGTAAACAATTAAAGTAGGATGATAATTTTTTGAAAGTTAGAATGGTAATTCAGTAGAAACATGGATGATAACTTAGGCTACAATTGAAAGTCAATCTAGAAAGCCTTAGGTAGGATGGTAATTTTTTAGAAAGTTAGCATGGTAATTTAATAATAGTATGATGATAACTTAGGCTAAAACTAATAGTTAATCTTGAAATATCTTAGGCAGGATAATATTTTTTAGAAAGCTAGTTTGTTAATTTAATAATAGTACGGATCATAACTTAGACTACAACTAATAGTGAATTCGAAATGACTTAGGTAGGATGGCAATTTATTGAAAGTTAGTATTGTATTAGAATGGTAATTTAGTAGTATCGTGGAAGATAACTCATAGTGTTAATTTCGAAATGTCTTAGGTAGGATGATAATTTGTTAGAAATTTAGTATGATAATTTGGTAATAGTATAGATGATAACTTAGACTATAACTAATGGTGAATTTTGGTTAGGATGGTAACTTATTAAAAATGCACATGGTAATTTAGAGTGCAGGTGATGATATTTTTGAACTACCTCAAATTCACAAAGCAGATGATCCCACCACTTTTGCATGTCCCATAAATTTTGAGGAAGCTGGTCGTGGTCTACAAGGAGTAAGTTACTGCAGCATGGGTACACAACGCTGATGTGCATACTCTTAGGCTCCCTTCTTTTCTACCTGTGGCTTGTGGTTTATGTTATAGTAACTAACTTTCAAACGGTTCGTTTTTTCAAGACAAAGCCAACAGGAAGATTGTAGTAAAAAGTATATTGAATTTAGCTGTACCAGCTAAAATCATATGTGCCTATTTTTCTTTGTGTACTGCTTCTCGTGAACAGGCAGAATTTAAAAATATAAGCTATAAATCAGCCATAGCCTAAAACAACCCACCGGGTTCAGGGACGTTGCATGCAGATCTGACCATGTGGTCATCTCGATGCTGATCGTGCGGGCACTAGTGATAAGCGGGGTAATTAGCGTGGGTGGGGCCGACCAAAAAGGAAACACCCTTGTGTTGGTCTGAGTGTGCGTTAAGACTAATGCGTCGTGTAAAAAAAACCATATTATACACTCAAAATTATATGCGCTAGGATCTTTTAAAAATTAAAAACATCACGGAAATAACCAAAATACAGGCACAAAACTACAATACCTGTCCGGGTACCGTATGTACCTTCCTAATACTACAAATTAGTACTCCGTATGCCTTAAAAATACACAACATCCAAAATCCCAAACACTTACAAAATACACGAAGCCGTCGTCTCGACTCTACCAGTACTCCAGCCTTCCTCCTCTTCCTTCCACCGTCGGCCTCTCCTCCCGTCCTCCACCCGCCATGGCCCGTCTCCATCTCCTCCTCCTCCACCTCCTCTTCGCCTCCGCCTCGGCCGTCGGCGACGAGGCGCACGTCTCCGCGGTGGTCGCCGAGAAAGGCCTATCCTTCGCCAAGGACGTGCTGATCGGGGAGGCGGTGCGGTCGCTGACCCCGCTCCGCCTCCCCGGGGTGGAGAAGGGCGTGCGCGTGCCCTTCCTCGGCGGCTTCCGCGTCGCCGCCTCCAACATCACGCTCTTCCACCTCGACGTGGGGGACGACTCCGCCGTCCGACCCGGCGACTCGGCCCTCGTCGTCGTCGCCTCCGGCATCAGCGCCAACATCAGCATGGACTGGAGCTACTCCTACGATTCTTGGCTCTTCCCCGTCGAGATTTCCGACAGCGGCACCGCCTCGATCCTGGTAATTTGAGCTTGTCTCCTGGTTATTGCTGGCTAGAAAAGATGGAATTTGATGTGAACTGTGCTAGATTTGGTTTGATATCATCATAGAAATTTGAACTTGTAGAGGTAAGTTGTATGATAAGTAGTGCTAGTTTTGTAGCTTTCTCCGAAAATAATCGCTCTTGAGGAAGAATTTTTTTTTCTAAATTGTTGCAGCGGTTCTATGAATTGTGCAATAGCTCGATACTGACAAAGCTTTGATCTTTAAGAGGACTCTTGTTTAGTACCTTATTAATTTAGCTAGCTGCTAAGTATGTTGCAGTATGATTTAGTTCTTGAAGCAATTTCTTTATTTAGATGCATCAAGTAATGGGAGGGAAATAGAAGTAAAATTTTGGGAAAATTGCTCCCATGCCACAAAGTTGAGGGCCATCCTCTCATTTGCCACAAAGTTAAGTTGCTTTGTTATTATGCCACAAAGTTGGATATTTTATCCTTTGTTTTGCCATTTCCTCCATTTTAATTTTATTTTGCATTTTCAGGGATTTCAAAAGTCCCTTTTGCCCTCGTCTCCTCCGCCGAGGCGTCCGCCAGCGACGCGCGCGCCGCCGGCCGCTCGGGCAGTGCGACGCGGGGCTTGCCGTCGTCGGCGGCGCCGGAGACCTCCGGGTCGGAGGCGGAGAGGCGGAGCACGGGGCGGCCTCCCCCATTCCCCATGGGCAACTGCTCCCCCTCGCCGCGCCGCCGCCGCCCGACGCCGCCGGGGTCCCCGCCTTTGCTCCCCCATTCTCCGAGGCGGTGCGGCGCAAAGGCGGGGACCCCGGCGGCGTCGGGCGGCGGCGGCGCGGCGAGGGGGAGCAGTTGCCCATGGGGAATGGGGGAGGCCGCCCCGTGCTCCGCCTCCGACCCGGAGGTCTCCGGCGCCGCCGACGACGGCAAGCCCCGCGTCGCGCTGCCCGAGCGGCCGGCGGCGCGCGCGGCGCTGGCGGACGCCTCGGCGGAGGAGACGAGGGCAAAAGGGACTTTTGAAATCCCTGAAAATGCAAAATAAAATTAAAATGGAGGAAATGGCAAAATAAAGGATAAAATATCCAACTTTGTGGCATAATAACAAAACAACTTAACTTTGTGGCAAATGAGAGGATGGCCCTCAACTTTGTGGCATGGGAGCAATTTTCCCTAAAATTTTTGCACAATTAATTTGCATGTTTATAAAAAGGCCATTGTCCGGGGCTCATGCTTCCCCATCTCTATGAAACTATGTTAATGGCCTTTCTTCCATCGACATTGTTCGGTTACCAGATTTAGCTTCTTGTGCTATATCGTCCCATCTTTTTCCACCGAGACTGGTCTTTTGATGAAGCAGTCATCCCAAATGGCAAATGCCGCTTCTTATTGTATGTTTGATCTTATTGCAGTTGTTTGATTGTGTATAAAATATTGAATTGTTAACCAATTTACTCATCTATGATCTATCACATGCTTGAACGACAATCGATATTTTAATGATTTACTCAGTTAGCCTTTAACACAAGATTGAAATGATCATGAATTCATCAGATTATTCAGATAAAACAATCCTCAACATGAAGGTTTCAAAAGTCGTTATTTGATCGTTTACCGTTGGATGCTACTAGTTTTGGCCGGTTACAGGCAGTAGGCAGGAACCATCTAGTTTCAGAATTGTAGTAAATGTTGAGGGTAATTGATGATAGTGTGATACCAGCTGGACACCAGCACTAACCAACCAGTTCTGGCTTGTTTATGGTCGTTCCATTTTTTATTTTATTTTTTTCTTCAAATTTTCCCAGTGTAGTGTCAAAGTCTATGTTTTTTTGTGAGAATAATTCAAATCTTGGTCATAAACATCTGAAGACTAAAGCCTACTCACTAAACTATCCAGTTTACCAAAATACTAGTACCATCATCCAGTAACTAGCAGTTGTTTATTAGTTTGAAACTTGCAAAAATTTTGTCTAATTTCTTGTGTGTGTAAGCATTCCTATGCTCTGAAAATCTCTAAATTAACTTTGAATGGATAACATTCCTCATCATTCAAGACATGCTATAGTTATTGTTATGAATAGCGCTTGTATTCATATGAGGCCAATGGGCCAGTATATATACACAAAGTACAGGTGGTAAATATGCAAAGAACCCCTCATAACAATGGGGAATAACAAACTATACATATATCTCTAACACCCCCCTCAAACTCATGGTGGATCAACAACACTGAGTTTGGAGAGGTAGAAGCTGTGCTGTGCGCGAGTCTGGGCCTTCGTGAAGAAATCCGCTATTTGAAGCTCCGAAGGCACATACTGAAGAGTAATCACCTGATCATGCACACAAAACCTCATGAAAGAAGCATCAACACCAATATGCTTGGTGAGCTCATGCTTCACAGGATCACGAGCAATACTGATAGCACCTGTACTGTCTGATAAGAGAGGGGTTGGTGTAGTGACAGAAACACCAAAATCCTCAAGTAACCACCGTAGCCAAGTAATCTCTGCTGTCAAGAGAGCCATGGCTCGCAACTCAGCCTCTGCACTCGAACGGGACACTGCAGTCTGTTTCTTCGTCTTCCAGGCAATAAGAGAACCCCCAAGAAAAACACAGTAAGCAGAGATAGACCGGCGATCAGAGGGATCGCTGGCCCAAGTAGCATCCGAATAGGCCTGAAGCTGTAACGAGCTGGAACGTGGAAAGAAGAGACGGCGAGAGATAGTCCCGCAAAGGTATCGCAGAACTCGAAGAAGGTGGCTGTAGTGAACCTGAGTGGGAGCTGAAACAAACTGACTCAGAATATGAACTGGATAAGTGATATCCGGACGAGTAACAACAAGATAGACAAGACTCCCAACAAGATGACGATAGCGAGTCGGATCAGAAAGAGGCTCGCCATCAGAGAGTCTGAGGTGAACATTGAGCTCCATGGGAGTCTCAATAGTACGCTGATCAGTGAGAGAGGCGCGATCAAGAAGATCCTGAATATATTTCTCTTGGGACATAAAGAAACCATCTGGAGTGGAAGTAACCTCAATCCCAAGGAAGTAACGAAGAGGACCAAGATCCGACATAAGGAACTGCTCACTAAGACAAGCCTTGACAAAGGCAATGTACTCAGAATCATCTCCCGTAATGATCATATCATCAACATACAGGAGAAGAAGAGTCCGACCACGAGACGAAGTGTGGACAAAGAGCGCAGGATCATGATCACTAGCTGAAAAACCAGCAGCAGTGACCACAGAGGAGAAGCGCTCAAACCAAGCACGAGGGGCTTGCTTAAGGCCATAGAGAGAGCGACGAAGGCGACAGACCATGCCCTCAGGAACAGAATACCCAGGTGGCGGATGCATGTAGACCTCCTCACGCAACTCGCCATTAAGAAAGGCATTCTTGACATTAAGCTGAGAAACAGACCAGTGGCGAACAGACGCCACTGAAATAAGAGTCCGAACAATGGTCATGTGGGCTACAGGAGCAAAAGTCTCGTCGTAGTCAACACCATGCTTCTGCTGGAAGCCACGAGCAACAAGACGCGCCTTATAGCGCTCAAGAGAGCCATCAGAGCGAGTCTTAATCTTATAGACCCACTTACACGTGATGGGATGAGAATGAGATGGAAAAGGAACAAGATCCCAAGTACCAGTACGCTCGAGGGCAGCAATCTCCTCGGCCATGGCAAGCTGCCACTCAGGGTGAGTAACAGCATCCCGGTAGGAGACAGGCTCACGAGTAGCTGCACCAGCAAAGGCAAAACGGGCAGGAGGCCGAATCGACTGGCGATCGCGGAGAGCGTAGCGAGGAGAAGATGACCCATCAGGGGAAGATGGAGCATCAGAAGAAGATGGAACATCAGGAGAAGATGGCTCATCTGAAATATTCTCAATACGAGGTCGACGAGTGTAGACGATAGTGGGAGGAGCCTAGGGAGTCGTAGGAGACGACACAGGCGGCGGCAACGGCGGAGAGGCCACAGGGGGAATATGTGGAGACTCAGTAGGACAGGTGGACGAGGGCAAAACAGAAATAGGAGTATCTGGAAAGGTCAAGAAAGACAGAGACTCTACAGAGGAAGCCGAAGGAGAGGCAGGACGTGGGTAGAATGGACGAGACTCGTCGAAAGTCACATCCCGAGAAACCCGTATCCGACGACCAACAGGATCCCAGCACCGATAGCCCTTGTGCTCGGCACTGTATCCCAGAAAGACACTCAACAGACTGAGCGGTCAGTTTGGTGCGTTCTCGAGGGGCGAGGAGAACGTAGCAAACGCAGCCAAACAGATGAAGGGCAGAGTAGTCAGGAAGACGACCACAGAGACGCTCAACAGGGATCGCACCCTGAAGAGCAGAAGAGGGCTGGATGTTGACGAGATAGGTGGCAGTGGAAACAGCCTCGGCCCAAAAATGAGGTGGAATAGAGGCGGCGATCATCAGAGCACAAGCAGTCTCAAGAAGGTGACGATGCTTGCGCTCAGCGACACCATTCTGAGCATGAGCACCAGGACAAGAGAACTGAGCAAGAGTGCCTTGCTCAAAAAAGGAAGCTGCGCAGGTGACGAGAGAGGTACTCGCCAGCAGAATCAGCACGAAAGACACGAATAGGAGTGGAGAACTGTGTGTGAATCATAGTGGCAAATTGTTTATAGATAGACAAGGCCTCACTACGAGAAGACATGAAATATATCCAAGTATGGCGAGAAAAATCATCTATAAAAATGATATAATATCGATGACCCCCTTTCGAAACGAAGGGAGCCGGACCCCAAACATCTGAATGAACAAGATCAAAAGGGCGCTGAGACACGGACTCACTATGAGGATAAGGAAGCTGAATCTGTTTACCTAACTTACAGCCCTGACAATCTAAAGACACGTCTCCTGAGACAGACCCCAGAAGACCACGACGAACTAAGGACGACAGGCGAGATCCACACAGATGACCAAGACGGTGATGCCACTGCTGGAAAGAGCCGGTAGACGAAGTGGCAGAAGCGGAGAAACTGGCGGCGGTGGTGGCAGCGGAAGGAAGATGAAGCCAGTCAAGCTCCCAGAGACGATGTGAGTCACGGCGCCGAGGGCCAGAACCAACCAGAGCTCCCGTGTGGCAGTCCTGAACACAACAAGAGTCAGAGTCGAGAATGACCCGATAACTAAGGTCAGTAATCTGCCCAGCAGAAAGAAGCTGCAAGGTAAGGCGAGGAACATGAGCAACAAAAGGAACATGAAAAGATGAGTTGCTAAGAGATCCTCTACCAGAGACAGAAAGAGATGTACCATCAGCAGTAAGAACACTGACAGGAGAATCAAGAGGTGTAATAGAAGACAGAGTGGAAGGATCAGGAGTCATGTGAAAAGATGCTCCAGAATCAAGAATCCACGGGGAGGTACCTGACTGTGTAGGGGGGGTCTCTCAGTGCCTGAAGAGTCAGTAGCAGAACCTGCAGAACCTGTCGAGGGAGAACCTGAAGCGGCAAGTAGGCGTCGAAGTCTGGCTATCTCCTGCTCGGTGAGAGAAGCTGATGAAGAAGTCGAGGCAGACGTCGTCGTAGAAGCACTAGTGCCAGTAGAAGAACGGCGTGAAAGATGCTGCTTCTTCTTGTAGCACTGGGACTCAGTGTGGTCATCCTTGTCGCAGTAGGAACAGTGAGGACGGCCACCTCCAGACGGAGGACGGCCACCACCACCTGTGGTAGCCGCTGGAGGAGGCAGTGTAGCAGGCGGACGAGCGGCGAGCACAGCTGCACAAAGGGGAGTGGCATCAGACCAGCACCACTCAGACGAGTCTCCTCTGTGCGTATCTCGGTAAGAGCCTCCAGGAGAGTGACACGAGGGTGGCGTGCAAGGAGCTGGGCACGCCTTTGCTCGAACTCAGGACGAAGGCGAGTAAGGAACTCGTAAACCCGCTGAAACTCCAGGTCAGCACGTACATCCAGGCAGCACGGACAGGTACGACAGCCAGCAGTGCGAAGTGAGTCCAACTGACGCCAGACAGCAGAACTCTGAGCGTAAAAGGCGTCAACAGTAGCATCACCCTGCTGAAGAGAGTGCTCCTGGCGGACCACGGACAGGTACAGGGCATCACCAGAGGGCTCGTAGCGCTAACGAAGATGAGTCCACATCTGGAAAGCCGAAGGGAGTCCCACAACCTCAGAAGAAAACTGAGGTTGGACACTGGCGATGAAGACAGCAGCAGCCCGAGCGTCGTCATCGTACCACTGAGTGTAGACGGTCAGACGATCCTTGTAGGAATCCAGAGCCTCCTGATAGGCAGAGGCAGCTTTATCATCAGCTTCATCATCAGTAGCAGCCTTATCGGCTGTCGGAGGCAATGCAACAGGCGTAGGCTCCGTCGGAGGAATAGGGCAAGGCGGGCAGATGACATCGCCAGAGAGGACGCCCCAGAGACGAAGATCACGCATGTGAATGCGCATGTGAGACACGAAGTCGGTGTAATTAACACCATCAAAGATCACCGGGCAGCGAGGGAGGGAAACGGTGCCCATTGGTAGGCGGCGCTGGACGGCGCGGCGACCAAGGCAACGAAGTCTAACAGGCGGCGCTGGACGGCGCGGCGGTTAGAACGACGTTTTTTTTCTTTTTTTTCGTTTTTTTCTTTTTTTTCTTTTTTTTCTTTTTTTTCTTCTTCCGCCGCTCGGTTAAAAACTCAAACGGGCCGGCCCGTTTGCATTAGGGTTGCACGGGGCGGCAGCACGACGGCGGCGGTGACCGGAGCGGCGGCGCGACGGCGGTGGAGCAGCAGATGGAGGCAGCGCGGAGGGCCGGGAGGAGGAGGCGGCGCGACGGCGGCGGCGGCCGGGGCGGCGGCTTCTGGCGGCAGCGCGGGCTTGGCGACCGGGAGGCGGCGGCGCGGGCGCGGCGGTCGGGAGGCGCTCGGGCGACGGCGGACGGGAGGCCGAGACCGGGCCCGGGGAAGGCGGAGGCGTCCCGGCGAAGGCGGCGGCGGCCCGGGGAGTCGGCGGAGCCGACGAGTGGAGACGCGCGGGGAGGCGCGGGAGCGGCGCAGGGAGGCCGGCGACGGCGCGGGGAGGCCGACGGCAACAGTGGAGGCGGAGGCGGCACGCGGGAGTCGGCGACGGTGGTGCAGAGTCGGCGACGGCGCGCGGAACCCTAGGTAAGCCAAAACCCTAGTTTTGGCTCTGATACCATGTTATGAATAGCGCTTGTATTCATATGAGGCCAATGGGCCAGTATATATACACAAAGTACAGGTGGTAAATATGCAAAGAACCTCTCATAACAATGGGGAATAACAAACTATACATATATCTCTAACAGTTATGACTTATGATGATATACCATTTTTGTATCTTGTAAATTTCATAGGCCGAATAAGCTATTTTTGTTACTTTCCACTCTACCCTTCAGTTTTGTTGTTTATTTGTTCTGCTACTGAGAAGAAGCAACTCATGAGTCCTTCATTTGTGTAAGGTTCAAGGAATGGAAGTTGGGATAACCATGGAAATAAAGAATTACAATGGGAGTTTGGCTCTGTCTGTTTCACAGTGTGGCTGTTATGTGAAGGACTTAATAATATCCCTGGATGGTGGAGCATCTTGGTTTTATCAAGGGTATGCTTTCCTTGTGTTCTCCATCAAAGAATTCCTAAATTGTACATTTAAAATAAAACAAGTTGAAATCGTATCTTAGCATTTGAGGATTTGAAGGACATAAATGGATCTCTGTTGTGGTGGAAAAAAATACATAACCACATTGCTGTGATCTGAAATACTTAGCTGCTCTGCTGATTTTATGAGCTTTCAAGTGACACCTGATTTAAACCAAATTTATGTGCCTCCTGAGTCCTGGGATCATTGACAAAGGAAATGGCATATATGGCATTTCTGAGGATCCTGATGGTGATGTGCAATCATTTCTTCTGCATTTGCTCCATTATTTCTGTTATAATGTGAGTTTTGAAGGTGCTGCGTATATATGAAGTGATGGATAATATATCGAATAAAAGTAATCTCTTTGTTTGGTGATTCTTTTTTTTTTTTGTCCTTTTGTTGGGTGTTGACAGATAAATGTTATCTGAGATAAGATGATATTGCTTATTTATATTACAACTTGTTTGGCAGACATGTATATTCAGATAAAAGATTGTATTATTTTATTGGAGGTCTCTTTTTTTCTATATACTTAAAACATGTCAAGCGACAAAAGTTTGTACTAGTTCAATCACTATGCCTTGTTGCTCTCCATCTTGAAGGTTTATAAATGCTTTTGAGGACCATATTAGAGCTGCAGTTGAAAAGTCAATACCAGAAAATATTATTGACAGCACATCAAAACTGGACTCATTGCTTCAAAGTCTTCCTAGGAGTGTCAGTCTGGACAATGTCTCTGCCCTTAACATGACTTTTGTTAATGATCCACAATATAGAAATTCCTCGATTGAGTTTGATATCAATGGGTTATTCACTTCTGCAGTTGCTAAGACTAGCAATTTAGTTGCTAAGACTAGCAATTCGCAGAAGCATCCCCAGCTTTCATTGTCATGTGGTGGGGCATCAAAAATGCTTTTGCTTTCAATCGATGAAGCTGTATTCAATTCGGCATTGGAGGCTTACTTTAAGGTAATGAAGCATTTTTTGTCTGGCTACTTCAAGAATGTTTCGCCTTTGCATTGTAGTACAGTATTAATTGTTGCTTGAATTTTACATCAACCTATTTTTCTTCAGGCAGGTTCTATGCACTGGATTGTCAGCAAAGTTCCTGATCAATCTCTACTAAATACAGCTAGTTGGAAATTTATCATTCCCCGCTTGTACTGGAACTATCCAAATGATGACATGCTGTTAAACATTTCAATGTCTTCATCCCCAGTGATGAGGATTACATCTGAAAAGATTGGTGCTACCATTAATGCAGACATGATAATTGATGTTTTAGATGGCACGGAGACAGTTCCAGTTGCATGCATATCTCTAGTAAGAAACTAAGAATCCTCAAATGCTAAACTTCATTTATGGTGTTGTGCTTTTGTTGCTCCATTGCTCCAAGACAGGAAACTGTATTGTTTAAATGTGTTTGGCTGTCATTACTTGCATTATTAACAGACTGTTTTTACTTCAACATCTTTCTTTTTAACTTCCAAATTAATCATACATTCCTATGTTCCAAGTAGGATTCTAACAACTAGAATCTTTATTTTCCTCGCAGGTAGTACGTGCCTCAGGCGTGGCAGAGGCATCAGGCAATAAAGTATATGGTAGGGTTGAATTAGATAATTTCTCCCTCGCCTTGAAGTGGAGTAAAGTTGGAAACTTTCATATGTCTTTGATTCAGGTACACAAAGTTCAGCCATCTTTGTGCATGTTCTGTTGTCTAGTTTTCTTTTAATTTTTTTTCAGCATTATGCTGAGCTCAATTAGTCTGCTAGTTGACTTCTGCGCTCGCCACTGCTGATCATTTTTGTTTCAGCAATGTATTATAGTAATATGCAGATGATTATTCTTGTCATGAGCAGAACACCGTTGTCAGTGAAGGTTTTTATTCTCCATTCATGCTTGGTTAATTAAATCACAACAAATACTTCGTTTGCAGGGAGTGATTCGGGTTTTCTTGAACACCGTGTGCATGCCCTATTTGAACTCACGGCTGGGGCATGGATTTATCGTGCCTGTGGTCCATGGTTTCACACTCAAAGACATCTATGTACTTGCTTCTCCTGAGCAGTTGACGCTTTGTTCTGATGTTACCTTCACCAACGCAAGCAGGTTGGCGAGTTCACCAATTTTGTGATCCCCTTAGGTTGTACAGAGGATGTACATTTCATTCGGGCCAAAAAAAAAAAGGGCTTGGGTACATTGGAGTTGCAGTACAGCACTTGCACATATTTGTACATCATTGTACATAATCTTTCCGCTGTAAAAATATTCACATTCATTCGTGCAAATTCGTTTCCATTATATGAAAAAATAACTATTCGTGCTTATGGATCTCCTGGAAGTTAGGTGGTGTTCCTGCTTTGGCGTATGGTAACATGCGCGTAGTAGGTAATTCAAATTTTGTATTATTTTGTATCAAATTTTGGAAATATGGCTATTGGCCGAAAATTGGCAACCGAGATAAGATGATATGTATCCTTTGTAACAACCCAAGTACAGGAGGAATTAAAAGGTTGAAGGAGCATCTTGCGGGTGGCTATTCAGATGTGGTTATGTGTCCCAATACTACCACATAAATTATAAAAGAGACGGAAGATTATTTGAAAAAAAAATAAGAGTAGACCAGTCTTCCTAGACGATGATGATGAAAGGGGAGGTCAAGATGTGGAGGTGGCAACACATGGTATCGAGTCCCAAAACTCCACTATGAAGCCCAGTTCAGGGACAGCCGCTAAAAGAAGGCATGCTGCCTTTTCATTTAAGGTTGCAGCATCAAGCAAAGTCAAGGCAAAGGAGACCAATCAGTTGTTACTATGCTTCAAAAAACACCCGAAGATATTGTAGATCAAAGACGTTCTGGGTCTTTTCAAGGGACCATAGAGGCCAGCACAAGGACCAAGGATGACAGGCATTATGTGAATAAGCAATGTGCCTTGTGGTTCTATGAGTGCGGCATACCTTTTAATGCCGCAAACTCAAGGCAACATGAGATTGCTTGTAAGGCCAGTGTGTAGTACGGTTCTAGGTATAAGCCTCCTATTTTCCATGAGTTGAGGGAGCCATTGCTTCATGATTGCGTTAAGGATATAAGTGCCTTGAGGGAGGATGAAAGCATCTAGGCCCCTAAAAATGGTTTTGGTAATTAATGAAATTATGTGAATATGGGACTAACACGTTTTATGAGCATGCGAAGGGTTAGTCCACATATGAGTGACAAGATGCAAGCCAAAGGATATATATGAAGACAAATTGGCTCAAGACAAAGGTATACTTAGCATAGGATCCCTTTTTTATTTTTACCGGTCTTAGGTGAAAGGAGGATGACCGGATTATAGGGTAGATAATCGTACCATAAAGAGGGATTTTGGCAAGTAGCTTGAATACAATTTTTCTGTGCCATTTGGATCAACATTAGAAACTTGCATTCATCAAAAATCCGCTTTAAAACAAAGTTTGTGCTCTGTCTGGACGAGCTGTAGTACCGCAGTTTTGAACATCGGAACTACTGGAGAGCGGTAGTTCCGCGCCCAGACGCGGTAGTATCGGCGAACGGTAGATCCGGTTTTCGAGCGGATCAATTTTTCCAGAGAGCACCCTTGGAATCATCTGAATTCTTGCGGGAACGGAAATACCGGTAAATTGAACGCCGGAACTACCGCAATGAGTGGTAGTACCGCATTATGGAGCGGTACTTCCGGAGCCCGGAAGATCCGGAGAATGAGCGGAACCTTTTTTCCAGAAAACTCCTCCGGATGGGGTTTGGATTTTCCTGGAGCGTAAGTACCGGTATTTTCAACGCTGGAACTACCGCTACATGCGGTAGTTCCGTTATCCAGAGCGGTACTTCCGGAGTCCGGAAGATCCGGCTTCAGAGCGGACGCTTTTTTCCAAAGAGCGCCAAATTTGGGACCTTTCGGATTTCGGCCAGAGCGGTAGTACTGCGCCGACTTTGCGGAACTACCGGAGAGCGGTAGTACCGCAAAGAACAACGGCGGTAGTACCGCGCCGCCAAATCCAACGGTCTCTACAGAGCTTTGACATAGCCGTTCTGCCGCGAAGATTTGGTAGCGGTATACTGGCCCATAGGGGCGGTAGTACCGCTCATCCTGAATTTTTTCAGGAATTTGTGCCAAACGGCTAGTTTTGGTTGGTGGAGGCTATAAATACCCCCACCACTGCACAAGGGCTAAGGTTAGAGACCCATTACATACTTCTTGAACCCTAGAGCATTCATTCCACCCTCTTTCACTCATTGAGCATTAAATTGAGGTAGTTTTGCAATTAGTGCAAGAACTTCATTAGTTGATCCGCTTGGCACTAGAATTGCATTCAAGTGAAGCCCGGGATTTATTACTCTTAGTGCTTGCCGGCATTTGGACAATTGGGCGAAGATTGGATCCGTGATCTTCTCAAGAAGCTTGTGAGAAGACCCGGTGATTTGTAAAGGTTGGAGCTCACCTACCCGGAGCGGGGAAGAGCTACCACTAGTGATTGAGGTGTTTTTGGCTCAATTTGTGGATCCAGTCCGATTCGTCCGGGCTAACCTCAACGTGGATTAGGGGAAACCGGCAAGTTTCCGAACACCACGGTAAAAACATCGGTTGTGTTCATTTCCTTCTTGGCTCTCTTTTATTTACATCATTGTGATCATTTGCTTGCTTAGAGCTAAGATTGCTGTATTGTTGACTAGAATTGTATAAGATTAATTGCTTTACATTCTTGCCATTTAAATTGTAGAGAATTAATCAAGTGAACAAGAAAAGTTTAAAAACCTCCTATTCACCCCCCCTCTAGTCGGTATCCTTGATCCTACAGAGGAGCACGAACGGGCATGGAAGCATATGGTTGCACACTTATGTCGGATGGATGGTCCGATAGGAGGGGGCACCACTTGATCAACTTCCTTGTCAACAGCCCGAGGGGACTTACTTCTTGGAGTCTGTTGATGCATCAGGTGAACAACATGATGCAACTATGCTAGCTAATTTTCTAGAGGAGAGAATTGAGGCCATTGGAAAAGACAAGGTTGTTCAAGTTGTCACCGATAATGATGCTAACTACAAGGCAGCGGGCAAGCTTCTAATGGACAGGATTCCTACACTGTTTTGGAGTCCTTGTGCTGCACATTGCTTAGATCTTATGTTGGAAAATATTGGGAAGTTGAAGGAATTTAAGAAGCCTATTACACGTGACAAGCGTGCCACCACATTCATTTATAGACACGAGAGGCTTCTTAGTGCAATGAGGGAGAAGACAGGTGAGATGGATCTTGTGAGACCCACAGCCACTCGGTTTGCCACATCCTTCCTTACTTTGAAGAGCATGCACAAGCATAAGGATGCTTTGAAGTGTCTATTTGTGAGTGAATCATGGACTAGCATCAAATTGTCAAAGACAGAGGCTGGCATGCATGTGACAGACATTTTGCTCTCTAAGGAGTTATCGAATTCAATTGAAGACTGCCTTAGAGCTTCAGCCCCACTTCTTATCATGCTTAGAGTGGTTGATGGTGATGAGAAGCCCGCAACGCCAGAGGTTGCAGCATTAATGGCTCATGCAAAGGAGAAGATCAAGCTTAGCTTCCCTACCCAAAACAAGCAACGTTTGCTCAAGAAGATCATAAACATTATTGAGCGACGTTGGGTGAAACAAATGGATCATCCATTGTATGGGGCTGCACTCTTTTTGAACCTAGGGAAATTCTTTGCCATCCAAAAGAGTGGAGATGATAAATATGTTGGGGAGCTAAGAGTTTGCTTCAATGATGTGCTTGCAAGAATGGTCCAAGATGAGAATATTTGGAACAAGATTGATGAACAAGCCATGAATTATGAAGACCAATGAGGAGATGTCTTTTCAAACAAAATGGTAATCCAAAACTTAGAGACGAGGAGCCCTAGTAAGTGTTGTTAATTTATGCAAGTTAAGTTCATCTTCAGCATGTTTATTTCATTCCTAATTCCTGATATATGCATGTATTTGCCATTCTAGTTGATTGGTGGTGTTCATATGATGGCTGAGCCATTGAACTAAAAAGGTTTGCTAAGTGTGTTGTCAGTCTTTGTACTTCATCATCCGGTTGTGAGCGAAATTGGAGTACCTTTGAATTTGTGAGTTAATTTGTAGCTTACATGTGCTTATATCAGCAAGTTATTTATTCATTTCATTTGCTTTGCTTGCCATTTGTGCTTTTGTAGCTCCATACAAAAAAAGGAATCTGTTACTACACAAGAGATTAAATGATTTGGCCTTTGCTGCCTACAATCGGAAGATGAAAACTGGGTTTCAAATGCAGTGGGAGAAAGCAAGCAAAAACTATGACCTTTTGGTCATTAAGAAATTTGTTGGGACAATGAATGGACTGACTCATTGGCTGCACCACCTCAAGGTGCTTGTGGGTGTGACCTTACATGGGATGATGTTGATGAAGTCATTGGCGCATCACGCTCGCTTCAAGGTCGCAATCTTCCAAGGCAAGTTAATAGGCATAGTCATGGTGAGACTATGACCTACCAAAGGCGTGCAAAATCTACAACAATAGTGGTTGAAGAAGATGGTTTAGATGAGTAAGAGCAACACTCGGATTCGGGCAATGAAGAAGATGAGGAAGAAGATCCACATGATGATACGTATGTGAGCGATTGTGACAAAACTCCCAATGCTACCGACGATGGTGGACGAAACATGGATTCTACTAGCAATCCCAATGAGTTCGACAATGGATATTGAGAGATAAGAGAGTTGGATTATGAACCATACTACTTTTGTGTTGTGGACTACTATTATTCCATTAGACTACTCTAAGCTTGTGGACTTATCACCTATGTTATTTGTGTGGACTTATGTCAGTTATATCGTGCTTGCTAATTTGTTATGTCGCTCATATTTAATTGTTATTGTGAACTTATGTTGCTCATTATTCATGTGGCTTGTTGCATGGGAGAATAGAAGAGAGGAGAGATTGTCAACAAGGTATGTCACTCAATCCGTATTTACTCAATTAATTAGAATACAATTTGTATCTATTACATTTGTAACAATCTATATGTTGAAACTTGCAAGGGACAAGAGGGATAGATGCTACATGGGAGAAGAGCAATTGGAATAGGGGAATAGGTGCAACATGGGCTTAAGAATTGATAACAAGGTATATATGTACCATGGTTGTTATGGCGTCGAGATATCGGCGATATCTCGTCGCCATATCGCCGTGGCGGCCTGCAGCACCATGTCGTCCGGATGACATGGAGGTGCGCCGTATCCGCCGTCGCTGCCGCCGGATCCGCCGTCGCCGTCGCCGGATCCACTGCCTCCGCCGTCGCTGCAGCCGGATCTGCTGCCTCTGACGTCGCCGCAACCGGATCCGCCGCCGCCAGATCCGCTGCCTCCACTGTCGCCGCAGCTGGATCCGCCGTCACTGCAGCCGAATCCGCCGTCGCCGCCGCCGGATCCGTCGGATCCACTGGAGATGGGGGAGGGAGAGAGGGAGAGCGGCAGGGGGCAGAGCCACGCGAAAGAATGCGGAGTGGGCGGCGGTTGGACGGCGACGGCAACGGCGGATCCATTGGAGATGGGGGAGGGAGAGAGGGAGAGCGGCAGTGGGCGGAGCCAGCGAAAGAGTGCGGAGCGGGCGGCGTTTGGACGCCAGATAAGGGGAGGGGGTTTTGACATTTTTCAATTTAGTCCTCTTCTTTTCTGAAATTGCAATAAAGTCATTTTTCCTTTATATTTCTTTTATTTAGACCCTCCGAAAGTCCGATACTGTTGTGGCTACTTGTGTGTATGGCGTTGCCACGCCGTGCGCCATAAGTGATATTGTTGTGTGAAGGTGGTGAACCGCCGTGCCTCGCCGTACCACCGTAATAACCATGATATGTACTGCTAAAATGTTCATTTTATTTGCTGCCCCTTAGAGCCTTAGGGTGTGTAAGGCGTCACCTCGCCCCACGCCTTACCACTTAAAAGGTGTGAGGGGGTGGGTTGCCTCGCCTCACCTTACCATCTTAATAATCTTGTCTACTGCAATTTTTGGTATTAAAATTTTGGATTATCCTTTTATTGTTTCTTCTGAACAAAAGCATGGGACAGAAGGAAACTCTGACCAACATCCAAGCAAAGTTGTACAAATAATCAGCAGCAGTAGAACACCAGCAGATCAAACACATCAAGCAGATGGAGCCGCTGACAATGGGATAGTGAAGCCTCAGGATGAGGAAACAATGGAAGATAATGCCATGTCAGAGCATAGCAATGCTCATCAGGTGACAAGCTGTAGATCGCTGCACAGATCATATTTTGATTTCCTCCGATAGCAAGTCTGCTCCGTCCAAGTTACATGTATTTTTCATTTTTTCATTAACCCCCAACTATCCTGTAGATTCCTTTGTATGATAGGACATTGAAAGGTTATAACTCCCCTCTGCACCTATCAAACATTGTTTTCCGTATTCTCTCTAAAACAGTGTGTGTTACTTTTTTTGTAGTCACTGTGGGAAGAGCATGACTCCAGGTCTAAGCTGGCTATGGTTAATCCGTGTTTATTTGCCTCGGATATTCCAGAATCGATTAGCAAACCATGTACTGCTGAAGAGAATGAGGTGAGCCAACTAACTATTTTCATGAAACTGCAAGTCAGGATTTGAATGGTTGCTTTTGGATAAGATAGGAAATACGTAATTCACATGTATCAATAGTTCTTTTAAACAACATAACCAATCTATATACTGTACATACTTGAAGTTATTAAATAAACAAACCAGAGGGACTTAAGCCCGGCTCTTCGTTGAACAGACTTCCTATCCCGCAATACTAGGAATTTCTTGTATTAATAAGCTAGATCTGAGCTTTCTCATGCTTTTCTCGTGTGGTAGTATCTTATCAAATTTTCATGATGAGAAAAGGATTATCCTTGCTGTCAGAAATGCTAATGACTTGTTGGATTTGCTTTGATGTAGGTATATGCTTTAGATAATCGAAGAATTTTAATGGTTTCTGCGATTTGGGGCCCATGTGAGTTGTTGCATGTTGACAAGTTCAGATAGAGATGGCAATGGGTACCCGATACCCGAATACCCGACGGGTTTTACCCGATAAAGAAACGGGTATGGAAAATTTTATGTACCCATGGGTACGTTATTGGGCGAAATCCTCTATCCGCCGGGTAGGCGGGTGCGGGTGTGGGTATAGACTACCCATACCCGCCTACCCGCGGGTAATGAATACCCATATTAGACAACTAGACATCCCACTCAAATGTTAATTTTATTATCTACTTGTTGTTGTTGTTTATTTGTTTGTCATATGTTGATATGCAAGTATATTTATGTGATGTACTAATTTTGATCATTAGACGCTTTTGTGCTTGGCATGTATGATTAATGAATGTCTAAATTGATGATATTCTTATGTGTTGAACCGGGTATGCTTGCGGGTACGGGTTACCCGTCGGGTAGTAATACCCGCGCGGGTACGGGTATGGGTAAATTTTCCTACCCGCGTACGGATACGGGTAACCCGACGGGTAAATTTACACCTAGCGGGTACGGGTATGGAATGGCAATACCCGATGGGTATTTACCCGTTGCCATCTCTAAGTTCAGAGAAGAGACCAAGAGAAGAATTCAGGTGGATAGTGCAGATAGAAGGCTGCATCCAATTTTCTTTTGCAGGTTAGTTTCTGATCCTTTGGTATTTTCTCTAGCGTTAGTTAGTGTGTCATGCGCTAGCGAGCGTAACGGGTAGCTGTGCGACGTAAGGTGTCTCTCAGATGCTGGTTTGTGCCCAGGAGGTGCCGTGGAGAGGATGCTGCACGGCTGCCGGCGTTAGGGACGAGATAGATAGAATGAGATGAGAGAAGAGAGAATAGGGATGAGGTAACAGATTGATTCTTGCTTGCCGTCAACCATGATACAAGCCATCTTTTATAGACTGATTTTTATCAAACCATGATACAACATTGCGCTATGGACTCCATATCCATCTCTTAGACAATCCTAACCTATTACGAACTGACTTTAACTTGACGCCTAGCTCCAACTGCACTTTAACTTCACCTTGTACTCCAATTCCATGCTGTGGCTGCTGTGCCATGCCTATGTCGCTGTTGTCGGTGCTGCCGCTGCCGCTGCTGCTGTTTCGGTTCTCCTATACGTCTTTCCCCACATGACATAGTGAATGATGAGTTAAAACTTAAAATCAGCAGATATATTTATTTGCGGAACCTGGCTGCCCAACCAGACCAGTGGGATGTTAGTAATGTTACCATACTCATTTATCTTATAATTCTGTGTATTACTAGCATGATTAGTATGGTGTCTCCTAAGCGTCGCTGGGGGAGGCTAGAGAGAAGGGGGATCAGAGGAGACGGAGCATCACGTGCAGCAGATCTGACACTGGGGCAGCCACCGGGTCTCAGCCTGTTTCCATCAGATCTGTCTTCAGATCACCGCTGCTCGTGGTGAGGTCAAGCTCCGGCGGCCGATGGCCGGCAAGCGGTGCTGTCGAGTTCTGGTGTCAATCGCTGGCGAGCGGTGAGGTTGAGCTCCGACCGCGATGCTTGTTGCTCCACTGCTGCTCCTGGCTGGGCTCCCTCTCTTGGTGACGGAGCCAACTGACCTCTTTAGGTCACACGAAGCATGTATGTAGTTGGCTATATGGTTGGACTGTTGGGCTTTCGTGGTCTAGCTGGGCTGCTTGGCCCTTTTTTCCTTTCTTTCCCCACTTTCCCATCTTTATGTGTTTGATATTTCCTTCTCTAATCACTGCTACATGCCTATTCACATGGTGTCGCCCAAGGATGGAAATATCCGTACCAGGACAAATCCCGTGAGAAGACCGGTAACAGTTACCGGAAAACCTGGAGTAAAACGGGTAAAGTTCGTCAAACGGAATTAGAATTTGTTTGGTTTGACAGTGGTAACCGTCCAAAAACTGGTGAAAAACCAGGAAAACCGGTTTTGGGTAATTAAAAATTAGAATAATACAAATATTAATTAGAAAGTGTACCCAATGATTATAAGCTAGTTGGTAATATGCGGAATATTAATCTCAACGTCCATAAGTCGGAATAGACTTTGAGTTATCATGGGATTCGTAGGAAGAAGAGTTTTGTGGCCGAGAATGATCTCAAACTGGCATGTACTACCTAGTTTGGATGTCCTACAATATGTGGATACATTCTAGGACAATAATTCATGCATTTTTAGTTCATACAATAGTTAATCTACCACAAACATTCAAATAATGTCTAAACCAACTTAAGAAGTGCATTATGCAGTCATAAATTCAAATTTATATTTGAATTTTTTTTGGAGGACATGGTAGGACAATAATTCATATATTTTTACTTCATACAATAGCTAATCTACCACAAAAAATACATAAACAAACCTAGAAAGTGCATTATACAGTCATAAATTCAAAAGTAATCTGAATTTTTTTTACCTGTTCCCACCGGTAAATCCAGTTACCGGCAAATTTTTGAACCCTGGTGTCACCTTGCCGCACGCCCTAAGCTCTTAGCATCGAGGCGGTGATCTAGCACCTTGCCTCGCCCTATCGCCTTGATAATTATGAGCACTAAAAATGGGCCATGTTGCTGCAGGTTTTCTTGAATTTGATAATTAGCAAGTTAATAGCACATTAACAAAACAGGGGAGTGGGGACTAAGCTATACGACATATGAGGGCAAATTAGTAAGTCAGCCCAAATTTATAAACGTTTTATTTCTCCCTCTAATACTGGATCATGATTTATTTGTGATCCGGATGAAGAGTGTCTCACGGGATCATCTAATCATATAGTGATCTTGTATATTCTGCTAGATTTTTATTCTGCTAACCAAGATTGTTAGGATTGTGATCCATGATAGGGTTCTGCAATCCGTATCACGATATTGACAATCTTGACTAGTAGGATCCAAATGTAGTAGAATTATAAAAGATCATCGTGCTGATCTTAGACCCATTAGAATCACAAGATCCTTTGCTTGATGAAAGAATTTCACTGCAATCGAAGTTTAGATGATTTATTCACCTCTGTATTGTTGGCTCTGGCACCTAAGTAGTTAATTAAGGGAAAAATTATAGCAGTACTAATGTATAATTGTTGGATGTTATAAATCCTTGCTCAAATTTGCCCTTAAGAGCACTTCAGCAAGAAGCAACAATGTAGGCTCTATCCTCTTCATTGTCTTGTTCTCTATCCTCTTCTTCATTCCCTAGGTATGTAAGACTAGTAGTATCAGCATCTTTGTCTGCTTTAAAAGTAACTAAAATCACAATGTTAAGGTGGCAACAATTGGTGGTACTAATAAGAAGTATAACACCATGCATTTGTGTTCTAAACATAATCTTAAGCGTTGTGAATTATGGTGTTAGGCCAGCAAATGATTTAATGAACAACCAAAGATTTGCCAATATTATTATTCATTTTAGAAAAGGATACATATTTGATAGGATTATTTTGATATATAAAGACCCCGATATACAACTAAAGTTACCAACATTTACAGAAACATAGGATACACTGAAGTCATCTGACCTGGTTGATTCTGTCTTATCAATCAATTAATATTATCATGTCGACAACTCATCACAGATGAAGGTTCTGTTTCGCACTGTGGTGGCTTTTTTAAAGCACTTTTATTTTTCCTATTTTTGGATACAATTAATCAATAACTATTTGAAAGCATCCTTTTTGGAGCTATAACAACAAAATTATACTAGAATTGGTAAAGATTTCCATAACGAACTAGATTCCGTAGTGCAACAATCACAAATTGGCCCAAAGTCTTTTTGCATACAACAACTTTTGTCGAATATTTTTCGTTATAAACTACATAGTATTTTTGTCATACATTTGTGATTTTGACTTAGTTGAATATGTTATTATGTTTGGTTCGAAACTTGGAATAATGGGCAGGCAACTTTCAACTTTGCAAATGTTGGTTAATATGCATGAAATATTATGTGCTTTTGATGCAAAAATGCTCCTGTTTGAACTTTTTTTTGGACCTATTGGAATCTGAGGTGAACGAAATATTTACATGAACTAGTCGTGAATGATGAATGTTTCTAGCTGCAGGAACATGGGTTTCAGTATTTACTCGCATCCTTGTTGTTCATTCTTTAGACCCTAGAACAATTTATTTGCCATACTCAACAAATTTTACCTAATATTGTTTCCAATCATTGCGCAGGTGGAAGTATGATGAATCCACAAGCAGTTTCCGTAGTGTTGATAGTTAGATGCGTTTCTGACATTCTTTTGAATCACAACTATACAATGTCATTTAGCTGCTAGTATCAGATATTTTACCCTTGATGTTTAAAGGTAGGGTGAAGCTGAAATGAGGTTCGTCCAGTCACCCTGACCGAACCGTATATCAGATTCCCAATTCACACATTCTTGTTTGATGTAAGCTCCGTTGTACAATATATGCCAATTGATCAGAGATTTTCATCTCTTTTTCGCAGGTGTCCACTAACCTTGGAAGAGAGGACCTGGAAATTAAAAGGGCCATTTGGCCCTGGGATTTTGTATGTAGCTTATTCCCTCAAAACTGTTGTATGTAGCTTAGTACAGGACAACAGTAAGTTGCTGTTCCTTGATTTGTACTAATCTCCCGTTGCTTAATTAGGTTCAGCCTAGCTAGCAAGAAACCGAGTACTGTGGATGTTTGGTTTAGAATAAAAAATTGTGTTTTATGTTGTAGGCTGAACTGTTTCGTATGAAGTTCCTGCGAAATTCATGTGAAATCCACGTATTACTGGCCCTAGTGTGTTTACTTGCCTTCTTACACCCTTTCCCATGGTTTCGCATGGTATCAAATTTCCCTTGTACGTTGGAGCTATCGAAGGATATGCATGATGAGACCCAACCCGTCACGTGCACGAACTACTATTCATGATACTGTTCATCCATGTGAACAGTACCTATGTACTGTAGCATCGTGAGTGGCGAGTAGATATGGCAATGGGTACCCAAAACCCGAAATCCGGTGGATTTTTACTCTATTAAGGCATGGGTCTGAGCCAGTTTCCTAACCCATGGGTTTCTTAATGGGCAAAAAGTCCAACCCATCGGGTCTGCCGGGTTCGGGTACATTCTTATAGTACCCAAACCCGTAAACCCATGGATAATATAAACCCGATCCATAAGAATTATAAACCCAGGCTTCCAGCCTCCCAGGCAAACCAGCCCAGCCCATTAGCCATTTAGCCTATTAGCCATTTAGCTCATTAGCCTCCCAGGCAGGCGGCAGGAGCCCTCCACGCCGCATACGCAGTGACCCTAGCTCTCAGACCCTTACCCACTCGGCCACTCCACTATGCATTGTGGATTTGTCGTTGCTTGTTTCATGCATAGTAGCATATAAATTGAACTTATTGTTGACTTGCTATGCACAACAGCATATACATATACTAGTTGTTAAGCACTGCACTGTCTGCAATCTGCACAGCTTTTGGTACCCACGGGCGACCCGTGGGTACCCGTTACCCGAGTGGGTATGGGTTTGGGCAAAAATCTGGACCCGTCACAGGCATGAGTTTTTTAACGGGCACGTCCAACTTTCATGGGCACGGGTTTGGGATAGCAAAACTCAGCGGGTTTGTGCCTGTTGCCATCTCTAGTGGCGAGGTCAAATTACTAATGACATAGATAAGATGATTAGTTTCCTTATTAGATGAGTTTACTTTCTTATTAAATGGATTTACTATCTTATAGATATATTCTATTTATTAGAGATAGATTTTTTTTGAGATAAAGATTATATTTTGGAGGTCAAGTCGAGCTATTTCTATAAAAAAGGTCTAGCATATATCTATTATTAGCAATGAAGATGAATTAATCTAGTCTCTTTCTCAAATTCTATCATTCCAATCTATAGTCAAAATTTTCATCCCACCAAATCAATGCTGCCCTGATGAACTAAGGTTCATCACATTTGATATCAGAGCAGTCAATCTCTTCCCACGACTTATGCTACAATGGCTTATATTGCCTAGTCATTAGCCACGATAAAAACTAACGCCATTAAGATGACCAACATCGATAAGAAGATGGTAGTCATCTTCCTCAACATGCATACCACCTTGGAGAAGATCGTGAATCAGAAGAGGGCGCAACAAGAGACAGCAACGACACTGCTCCTAGAAACCACCACAATGCCACTAGAACATGTTGTGGCAGTTGTTGTTCTATCGACACCTACCGCAACCCTGCCACGGTAGTCGTGTTACCACCGAAGCCTGCTGCAGCAACCATGTCATTGCCGTGACCTGCTATAGTACTACCGACACCTACCACAACCATGTCATATCCTATTATGGTGTTGTCGAAAGCTGTCGTGGCCCTGCAAAAGCCTGTCATGGCAACCGTATCATGGAAGCCTACTACAACGCTGCTGTTGTTGCCACCGCGTCTGCCGTGGCACTTGCAAATGTCATTAATGTTGATGTACCTGTATGTGGAGGCTACGGTCTTCAGAGTCACCAGTAAACTTCGCAGTATCTCGTCAACTTGGGGTCTCCTAGGGCTGCAGCTATGGCCGCCGCCACAGCTTGAAGACGAGCTGTCGCCGAAGGGAGGGAGAAGTTATCACGTGTGCGAATTACTATTCACGATGCTGTTTGCATGCGCCGAATTACTGTTCACACGCATGAACAATGTCCGTGTACTGTAGCATCACATGTGACGAAGTCAAATTAGTAAGGATATATATAAGAATAATTAGTTTCCTTATCAGATGAGTTTACTTCCTTATTAGATGAATTTACTACCTTATAGATATGTTTTCTTAGAGATATGATTATATTTGGGAGGTTAAGTCAAGCTATTCCTATAAAAGGGTTAGCATGTATCTATTATCAATCAAGTAATGAAAATGAATTAATCTTTTTTTTTAGTTCTATCATACTAGTCTATAGTTAAATCTTTTATTTCACTAAGCCGGCACCGTCCGGCCTTTCTTTTAGGAGTGACCTGCTAGAGAAGTTATTTTGCCGTTTGTTGTTCATGATTGAACTGCTCAGTCCTTCCATGGCGAGACAGATGCCTTTGCATGGTATCAATTTTCCCTTGTACGTTGGAGTTGTTGAAGGCATGCATGATGAGACCCGACCTGCTGGAGAAGTTGTTTTGCCGTTTGCTGTTCATGATTGAACTGCTCAGTCCCTTCAAGGCGAAACAGATGCCTTACAACGTCGATTGCAAAAATCTCTCAGATGCAAATATGCACTAGGGTGGTCGACATGTTTCTCCACGATGGTCACGGTCGAGACAGTAGCTGTTAGTATATATAATGATATAGATAATTGTTATCTATGATATCTGCCTCTACATCATCTTGCGTCTTATATAACAGCTTATAGATAGCTAACATCGTATCTGTTGTAGGGGTGGCCCCCACCTAAGCCCACCAGGCCTGTTAGGAGATTATAAGGCCCAAATGGGACACGTGTAATGACGAAAGTGCCCCCAAAAGGGATGTACAGATGTAAGGACATTACTGTAAAAACACTCCTCATGTGGATATATATATATATATATATATATATATATATATATATATATATATATATATATATATATATATATATATATATATATATATATATATATATATATACGGTACAGACCACAGGGGAAACCCTAGGCCATTGCTCACCTAACTCTCCACTACCATACTCTCTCTCTCTCTGTTTGGTCTGTAACCATAACAGTTAGCGCCGTCCGTGGGGAGGACAAGAGCAAGCCTCCAGATCCGAAGAAAGATGGCACCAAAGAAAGCTTCATCGTCGGCGGCGAAAAAGAAGAAGGTGGGAGTGGCGGAATCTCGCGTCAACACCAGGGCTTCGGCGTTGGCAACTGCGGGCGTAGGTGGCGATGCGGGCGTGACGGTCGCAAACACCGGTGTTCACAATGCGACGCCCGACCCTGCCATCACCGCCACGATGATCGACCCCGCCACCACCGCCGTGACGCTCAACCCTGCCACCACCGCCGCGACGCTCAATCCCGCCACCGCCGCTACAACAGTCGAAACCGCTCCACCATGGTAGGTAACCCCACTGCAGGTACCGCGACAGTCATCGACAGCGTCGCTCGGGTGGTCAGGGGTAGTGATGCCGGTGCCCACGCCGGCACGACGTCCGCTCACCCGCCAGGTGCAAGAATGGTGAGCGGTTCCGACGGCAGCGCGGGCTTAGTCCCCGGCTCCAGAGTCCTTCACGCCGACGTAGCGGGCAGTCTGGGAGCGCAGGCCATGGCTGTCGTCGCCCCGGTCGCGCCTCCAGGCGCGCCGATGGCCGCAACCACGTCCGCGGTGGAGAACGCCCTGCTGGCAGCCCTCAGCGCGTTTCAGTGGGAGCTAACAGATCTCCGCGGGGCTGTGCGGGACATAGAAGAGGCCTGGAGCCAACAAGCTCCACCGGTGGTCGCATCGGATCCCACACCCGAGAAGGCGAACAGCCGCGATGCCCCCACGTCCAGCCGTGTCCCGCTACAACGTGTGGACCCGGACTCCCCACTCTCAGCGGGCCTGCAGCAGGCGGCATGGCCGGAGGACTTCAAGTTCCCGAGTGTCATCGAGGCATACAAAGGTGACATGGACCCATGGGAATTCGTGCGCGTGTATGAGACCGCCATTGAAGCCGCGGGCGGAGATGACACCACAAAAGCAAAGGGACTCCCCCTTGCATTGCAGGGAGTGGCGCTCTCTTGGTTCTTCACCATTGAGCCACATTCCATCTATGCGTGGGAGCAGATCCGCGATCGACACTACAACAACTTCCAGGGAAACTACGTCGAGCGCATAGATGCGGACCAGCTCTTCTCAGTCAAGCAAAAACCTTCGAAGAGGCTTCGGGATTACTTCAAGCGCTTCGCGAAGGTGCGCTGGCAGGTCAAGGACGTCAATGAAACAACCGTCATTAATGCAGCAATACAAGGCCTCCGCCCGGGACCGATGGCCGAATACAATGCGCGCAAACCCATCAAGACGGTGGCGAAGCTCTTCGACAAGATGAAAGAGTACGCCAGAGCGGAGGAGGATGCGCGGCGGCGACACGGCGATGACTCCGACACCAATCAGGCAGAGGGCTCGGCAAAAAATGATGGCTCGCCAAAGGAGGGCTCCTCGAAAGGCAAGCGCAAGCAGGAGCCATCGAAGGACACCTCCGAGTGCAAGGATACCCAGCACAAAGACTCGTCAGGCGACAGGCCCAAGCGTGACCAACGCAAATCTCGGAAACCTTGCTACATTTTTGACATCGAGGGCGGCTCCGAAGATAACACCCCTGCTAGTCGTGGCGGCCGAGAGCGCCGTGGCCGGGGACGGGGGCGTAGGCGGGGTCGCGACGACAGAGCCCGCGAAGAGTACAACGACCAGCACCACGGGCAGTGGTGCGAAGTCCACGGTCGGGGCAGCCACGACATGCGTGCGTGCACCACCATCACCGTATCCGGCAGAGCGTCGCCAGAGACAGAAACCCTGAGACGCGTGCGCCCGTCGTGGCTCACGTCCAACACCCCCAGGACCAAGGAATACAACCCCAGGAAGGCCCCCTGCGGATTCAAGCCCACGTGCAGCAACCTCGGGAGGGCCTTCTGCAGTTACAAGCCCCGGAGGGAGCCCAGCGCAGGGTCATAAACGTCATCTCCAGGGACTCCTCGTTGGGGTTCGCCTCGGCGCGATAGCGGAAGGCCTATGCGAGGAGGCTGCACCACATCGCGGCATACCCAGCTGACGCTGAAGGCGTGGAATTCCCTCACCAAGATCCCCTGGTCGTCCAGGTCCTCATCACAGGATGCGAGGTCAGGAGCGTCCTGGTCGACGGAGGAAGCTCCGCGAACATCTTGTTCGCAGCGGCCTTCGATCAGATGGGGATCCCCGAAGTCGATTGGGCCCTTCAGGCATCCCATTGCAGGGCTTTGGGGGGGCAACCCCTGCGGGCATTGGGCCAGATATGCCTCCAGGTCTCCTTCGGCCGAGGCGATAACGTGAGGAGCGAGGATGCCACCTTCGACGTCGTTGACATCTCATACCCCTACAACGCTATATTGGGGCGGCCAACCCTAAACTCTTTTGGGGCAGTCCCACACCATGGCTTCCTATGTATGAAGCTCCCCGGACCGCGGGCCATCATCACCGTCCACGGCAATCAGGATATGGCTCGGCGCATAGAGCTCGGCACCAGAGGTCCGCACCATGAGGCTCGGCAAAACACCTAGGCCAGGTATGCACGTGCGAAGATCCTTGATGGCTCCGGAAAGTGCCCTGTCGGGCCCCCCCGCGCGGATTGCCCCAGCAGCAGAGGCTCCCATTGTGCCCCGCCTCATCACCGGGCGATGACAGCGGCGGCCGTTCCTGTCCTTAAGCGGTCAGTGGTCGACATCCCGCCTTTTGTAATCGCTCACCCGCACAAACGGGAATTTAATAAAGTTCACCGTTTGCACAAATTTTCTTGTTTCCTGCAAAGAGCGCGCGAAGGATTACCTTCGCGCGCACTCTGCATAAGTATAAACAAAGACACGCGTTCGCGCGCGCACTCTCTGTGAAAAACACGGGCATGAGTATAAACAAAGACACGTGTTCGCGCGCGCACTCTCCGTGAAAAACACGGGCATGAGTATAAATAAAGACACGTGTTCGCGCGCACTCTGTGAAAAACACGGGCATTGAGTATAAACAAAGACACGCGTTCGCGCGCGCACTTTTCATGAAAAACACGGGCATGAGTATAAACAAAGACGTGTGGGGGGACGCCTCCGCGCGCACTCTACGGAGTATAAATAAGACGTAGCGTCGAGGTCCGCCTCCGCACGCAACTTCACCGCCCGCAACGCGCGGAGGCTTGCCTCCGCACGCAGTCCACGGACTCTAAATAAGACGTAGCGCCGAGGTCCGCCTCCGCATGCACTTTACGGAGTATAAATAAGACGTAGCGTCGAGGTCCGCCTCCGCACGCAACTTCACTGCCCGCAACGCGCGGAGGCTTGCCTCCGCACGCAGTCCACGGACTATAAATAAGACGTAGCGCCGAGGTCCGCCTCCGCACGTACTCTACGGAATATAAACAAGACGCGGATACTCCCGCGCACACATAGGTATTTTCTATGCGTACTCCCCGGAGTATAAACAGCACGTGGTCAACGATCCCTGCGCCATGAGTCTTGATAAGACACACTAAAGGCTGGCCTCCGCGGGCATTTCGCAGCGATCGCACAAGAGGCAGCAGAGGCTCGCCCCCGTATGTGCCTCGCAGCGATCGCGCCAGACGCAGCAGAGGCTCGCCCCCGTATGTGTCTCGCAGCGATCGCACAAGAGGCAGCAAAGGCTTGCCCCCGTATGTGCCTCGCAGCGATCGCGCAAGAAGCAGCAGAGGCTCGCCCCCATATGTGTCTCGCAGCGATCGCGCAAAAGGCAGTCAAGGCTCCGCTGCCACCACCTTGAAGGGTAGGGGATGGAGCGCTCGCGTGTCTACTTCGAATGAGGCGCCAGCTCCGCTGCCACCACCTCGAAGGGTAGGGGACGGAGCGCTCGCGCGTCTACTTTCACTAAGGCGCCAGCTCCGCTGCCACCACCTCGAAGGGTAAGAGACGGAGCGCTCGCGCGTCTACTTCAACTAAGGCGCCAGCTCCGCTGCCACCACCTCGAATGGTAGGAGACGGAGCGCTCGCACGTCTACTTCGACTAAGGCGTCAGCTCCGCTACCACCACCTCGAAGGGTAGGGGATGGAGCGCTCGCGCATCTACTTCGACTAAGGCGCCAGCTCCGCTGCTGCCACCTCGAAGGGTTTGGGACGGAGCGCTCGCGCGTCTACTTCGACTAAGGCGCCAGCTCCGCTGCCACCACCTCGAAGGGTAGGGGAAGGAGCACTCGCGCGTCTACTTCGACTAAGGCGCCAGCTCCACTGCCACCACCTCGATGGGTAGGGGACGGAGCGCTCGCGCACCGACTTCGGCTAGACCCAGATCGCCGCGTACAAGCGAGCGCGGTGTAGCTTCCTGAATCTCGCACGGGACTACATGGTCGTAAACAAGGATGGAGGCACGGGCCATATTTTTCAACTAAAACCCTTCCCTCCAGTTTATATTCATCGGAAGATGGTTACAAAGGCATGAAATAGAAATTTACAAACGGCCTCGGAGGCTCGAAGTCGCTACTCGGTCGGCTCCTCCTTAATGCGCGTTCGCACCAAAGCTTCACATGAAGAAGCCCGGCTTGCCCAGAAGTCCAGCGACTCCTCGGCCCTCCGCCACCGCCGAAGACGTCGTCGGGTCACACGGTCAGAAATTAGTAGCCGACCCAGGTCGGGTAGCTGCTCGGGACATGCGGGCACATAAGTCAGAACACCGATGAGGCAATTTGTACTTTATTCATAAGACGAAGGGCTCGTGTTTTACAACGCACACCAACGCACGGAGACCATGGCGTCACACCTGAGGGTTTGCGCTGCCCCCCGAATCCGCGGGGCCGCCCTCGTCGCGTCGCGGGACTTCATCCAGCCACATGCCGAGGTTCCCCTCGTTGTACAGGCTGTTCCGTAGCTCGACCCTCACCGCAGCCTCCCCGATGTACTCCCAGATCCTTTCGTGAAAAAATCGCACGGGGCGGCGAACAGCGTGCACGGCATCAGACATCACCCCGGCCCGATCGGCAACTCCAAATGGGGATCAGCCAGCTCGCTAACATGCTGGCAGCCCCAGTGTCGCAGGAGCGCACATACCAGGCACGAGGTCACGTAGGAGCAGTGGTCGCCGAAGGTCATCGCGGAGCTGTGGGCAATGTTGGCTCATCCCCGATCCGCCGAAGCGTTCGCGATAGCTCCTCGGGCCCGAAGGAGCGCGGCGGCACTTCGGCGATGAGACCTTCAAGGGTGACCTCCAGAGCCAGCATGGCATCCCACGCGGCCACCGAAGCATCGCCCAGGGTCCGGTCCCGCTCCGCTAGAGATTTAGCAAGCTCGCCCTTCTCCTTCTCTAGTGCAGCGATCTGCTGAAGTAAGCCATCTCGCTCCTCCGCAACCTCTCGTCGCGCCACCTCGATGCCTGATAACCGTGCCGCCGCCAAGAGCGCCTCGGCGTATGACTTCGTCTCCGCGCACTCTGCTTCTAAGTCACGGATACAGTCGTCCTTGGCGGAGGCGGCCCGCAACCGGTCTTCTAGCGCCCCCTTCTCGCGGGCATGAGCCGCCTGCAATGCCTGGGCCAATACAAGGGTCTGCACAACAAAGGAGTCAGCGAGCTGCTACACAGCCGCGTATCGTCACAAGGTCGGATACTTACCCTCACTCCCGATACCTCCAGTGCGTCTCCAAGGCGCGCCGTCCCGTAGGTCGACAGCGCCCGTTGGTCCACGCTGGAGGCTGCGTCATCTACGATCCCGCGCCAAGCCCCCAACGCTTCCGGGGGAGGGACGAAGTCCGCTAAGCTCGGGGGCGCGGGGTTCGCGTCGGTAGACTCGGGTGCACCGGACACCCTTCTCAAAGGAACGACCCCGCGCCCTGGGGATCGCTCGTCCTCGGGGATGAGTTCCGTTGCAAGATGTGCTAGTCAGTCCTACGAGAATGCTGAAAAGCTACGCTAAGGCGCAGCAGGGCAACATACCTTCGGTGGCTGACGGCGGACTTCGTCGGGGCGTCCCCCCAGCCGCGGGAGGGTTAACAGGAGCGCCAGTCCCCCCAGACGGAGTTGGCCCTGGGGACTGGGGAGTCTCCGCATCGGGGCATGATGCCGGCAGCCCCCGCCCCCCGGCCGCAGCGGCCCGCGAGGGGGCCAAAGGGACGTCGCACACGGGGGCTACGGCGTCGGAGTTGGAGTCCCATAAGCTCCCAACGCGGGTCGCCACGACAAACCCCCTCGCAGTCCGATGAAGGGGGGATCGCAGGCGTGGCCGCTTCGCCCTGGGAAGAGAAGACGAGGGCCCCGCCTTGGCAACCACTGCACAAGGCTCCACGGTAACCACATTCCCGGGCAGGGGCTCCACCCTAGTAACCTCCGCGTGGGGCACCTCCGTCTCGGCCGCCATTGTTGGCGGAGACCTCGTTCCACCGGCTTTTGAGAGGGGCAGCTCCGACACTATCACCGCCGCGGGCGGTGACGTCGCTCCGGTGCCACCAGCAGACGGTGGCTCCACCTCGGCGACCGCCGCGGGTGGCGGGACGTCCCCCTTTTGGTCGTCCAGGGCATTCTCCTCATCCCTGGCACCGCTCGAAGACCTTTCGCCCCCGTCGGCCGCACCCGCCTCCAAGTCTGAGTCGGCGTACTTCGCCAAATCAGACTCCGCACTCACCGTGTCAATGGGGGCAACAGCAGCCGCCACGCCGATCGTGGCCGCAGTAGTCTGAGTCTTCCCGCGAGACGACGCCCTTTTTCCTTGGGCATCGTCATCTTGACGTCGCGGTTGGCTCGGGGCCGGAGAGGCGCGTTCCGGCACGCGAACGCCCAAGGCCTCGCACGCGCGGTTTATTTGCCCCAGCCCCGCCTCCGCACTGCAGACGTACACTGCTCGTGCTCCCTGGTCGTATATGGCCCAAGGAACATGCCTGCCGCGCGCTCCGTGTCCTTAAAACGCGATGCAGCGATCACAAATAGAAAGGGGGGACGCGGTCGAAGCTTACGAAGGCCGGAGGGTGCCGGTAGCGAGCAAACGGAAGGACGAACGTTGTCGTCCTGAAGTTTCCCGATAGTGAGGCGCCACTCACGGCCGAGTGGCACCACGCCGTACATAATGTACTCCTCGGCGAGGTCGCGCATGTTGGAGCGGGCGGTGACCCCCACGAATCTCCGCGCCCTTCGCCTATCCTCGGGGTTGAGCGTTATGCTGGGTGTGGTGTTGAACGCCATCGGCTGGCCCGTACACTCGAGGCCGCTACCGCTCTCCACCCAGTGGTAGAACCACCGTCTTGTCCAGCCAGACTCCCACTTCGCTCGAGTGGAGTTCGCGGGGAAGAGCTTCCCTGTAACATCCTGAAAAGTGTAAATATTAAATTATGAAGCCTTTGTATTATTTTATTCGCTCTTTATTTGAATTTGGAGTTTATAGTATTTTTCTGAATAATATAATGAAAGTTCCAAAAAGATAACATGACCAAGGGAAAACAAGTATGTTTAAATATTGGAAAATTTAAAATTTAAGTAAGAATCTGAAAAGATGATCCAAAATAATTAGAAAGTAAAAATAATAAGCATCTACAAGAATATATATATACATATGTATGTATGTATATATATATATATGTATGCATACAAGTAAATATAACAAGAAAATAATCTTTATAAAATAAATATCAGCAAAATAGTGGATGTAAAATTACAGGGAGCAAGGAAGTGAATATATACACACACATAAATACCCAGTAGGAAAATCAAAGAAAAAGGAAAATCGGCCGGGCCGGCCATCACCCCGGCCCAGTCCCCCTCTCCGCATGCGGCCAGCGCGCCCGCGTGGGCCAGCGCACGCGCGGCCCAGCTCGCCAGCGCCCGCGCCCCGCTCGCGCTGCTCCGCCTCTGCCGCGCGGGCCCGCATTCCCGCCCCCGCGCCGCTCTCTCTACGCGGTGGACCGCTCCTGCCCGCGGGCCCGGTGCCTCGCCCGCTCACTCCCGCTGGTCGGTGGACCCGCCCGCGCGCGCTTCTTCTCTTTCTTCCTCCCCGGCTTCTTCTCCACGCGGTCGCGCCCCTCGCGCCAGCTCTCTCTCGCGTCTCCGCAGCAGATCACCCGCTCTCCCTCTCTCACCTCGCGGGCAAATTAAACAGGAGGGGAGGCGAACCTCTCCCGCCACCTCTCTCCTACAAATCTCAGAGAGATTTGGTTCATCCCCCCCCCTCCAGCGGCAACAGGACGGCGATCTCCTCCGCCTCGCCACGCGCCCTCTCTACCGGCTATAAAAGCTCCTCCCAGGAGTCGCAATCGCGCCGCAACACTTCTACCTTTCTTCCTCTGCGCGCAATCGAACTCTAATGCCCTCAAACCCCGCCCACGCCCTTGTCTTCCCCACGGCCGGCAACCAAGCCACCACCGATTCCGACCACCGTAGCCCAATCCCTTGCTCTCAGAGCATCGTGAAGCTCAGGCGCAGCTGATCCCCTCCCCCACGGGGTCTCCCGTAGCCTCCACCTCGCCGGCATCGGAAGCCACCTCTGGACCGCCGCCGTCGCACGCCGCCGGCTCGCCACCGTGCCCCTCCTTCCCCGCCGACTGTACCAGGAGATTCCCCAGTGCGCGGGGATTATATATCACGCAACCCCAGGCCTCCCCGACCACCGCTCGCCGCCGGTCACCGCCGCCTTCTTCTTCCTCTGCCCGGCTCCTTCCCAGCGCTACTTTAGGGGGATTTCTTACCCCTATAGGGTAAGCATCGCTCGGTTGTCCGAGTGGCTTTCATCGCTATCTCTCCCTCCCCCTCGCTCCCGCGGCGCGCGTTCGAGCTGCGGCTCCGCGCGTAGCGATCGAGTTTCTTTTAATTTCTCCACTGACAGGTGGGCCCCGCTCGTCAGCCGCAGCGGGACCGCAGGCTCACTGACAGCCAGACCCCACCCGTCAGTGTCTAACGCCACTGACATATGGACCCCACTGGTCAGACACTCAGGATTAAACAAAATAATAACAAAAAGATAAAAATATTAAAATAACCAGTGGGTCCCACTGTCAGATATTTTCTGGAATTAATTAAACCTGAGAACTTCAAATAATCATAACTTTTTCATTTTAACTCCAAATTGGATGAGACAAATTTCTAAATTCATCTAAAATCAAGATCTGTCCAATGGAACTGAAATCATGAATTTTAGAGCTCATTAGAATTTTAGTGATATTTACTGTGATTTGCATAATTGAATTAAAAGGCTAAAATGCAAATTAAGGGAAGTAGTAAAAGAAATCTATTTTGGTTAAGTGTTCAAATTTAAAGACTACCAATAATTATTATTAAAATCTATGCCCGTATTTGACATGCCTCCATTACATAAAATTTTTAGCCGTAGGTTTTGCTAGTTAGTAAATATTGAAATACAACTTTGTACAGCAAGCCTTGTTAGACAGATACGTTTATATTAAAAACTAGTAACAACTAAAATGTAGAGCCTTACTAAGCGAATATATATATATATGTATATGTATATAAGCATCTATAAGTATATGGAAGTAAGCAGTTAGAGAAATGTGGATAGCATGTATGCGACCCATTAACAATCATACTAGTGCAATTTTTATACACCTTAGACCCTATTGAAAATATAAACCCTATCATTAGCATACTGCCAACCATAAAATCTTAAATAGCAGCTAAAGTAGGAGCAAGCTAATAATAGTGCAATTAATTAGGTCTTGACACTAGCTTTGGTACATGGTACATAATAAACATTAAGTGCAATGGTATATAAAGCAAGCTGGGATTCGTACCAATGGATCTTAATTTAAATTAAACTTAAATTAACGATGAACGAAGATACATAAAGCATGATAATGGGATTATTGAAGATTTATAGAATAAGTACAGATCTCATCCATCAGTCCAGTTTGCCTTTACCTAAGTTGCAAGGAATACTTACCTGAAGATAAAATTTATACATTAAACTCCTGCACCAATCTATAGGTATAACCGACTCATGGAACTTCCTTGATAAATATAAAAATAATGAAAGAAACTATTAATAAAAGGTCAAGATATCATTCTCTGCCGCCAGCCTTGCCTCAAATTACCCAAATCACCCAATAACTCATAATAATACAAAAGTTGAATTTACTTGGAGTTATTTGGATCTTTTGAGTTATTTGCTTTCTTTTTGGATTCAGTCGTTTGTCGCGTAATTAGAAACTGAAGTTCGAAGATTCCACGGATCAAGCGAGATCAAGAGCGAGGCGAAGAAAAGATCCGAAGCTCAAGAGAAAGCATTGCGTGAGCTCAAGACCGCGATAAACCGCACCAGGCGAGTCAATACTTTGATCATGTTGAACCTACATTTCATGCAAATTACTTTGTTTTAAATTAACAAATTGCATGCTGTTATTTTTATGCAAATACATGCTAAATTTGATATTCTAGTTACATGCCTATCGTTTGCCTTGAATAATATTACACCTCCTTTGGAATATTGGAATGTGTGAACCTTGTCGCCCTAGCAAAATTATAGTAGTAACCTTTCGAAAATAAGTCAGTAATTTATATGCCGTGCTTAGTATTGTTTAGGTAATCATGGGCGCGAGAGCGCCCAAGCATCACTTTTATTCATGAGAAACTGGTTTGGGCAGTCATGGTGGTAATGACTGATAAATGTTGGATATGATTATTTTATGTTTCCAAAAACCCCAATATGCTTTAATATCTGGGCAGATTGGTTCGATGGTGTGAGAGTGTGGTGCAGTGGAAGCACAAAGTGGTTAGTGGTAGACCGCCCAGATACCACTAAGGACCGAATCTTGTCATGACCTCCCGGGTAAAACAGTACAATCACAAGTTCGTAAAGTATGACTTGGCTTAGTAGATTTACCGGACCCTAGAAGTTATCCTTCCAGGAGGTGGTGTGGGATAGTGCAAGCGGCAGTCCGTGTGACGGCTTGAATGGGACACCCGGGTAGGGTGAAGTTCTGCTGTGGCGGGCTAGCAGGGGTGGGGAGCCAGCTGCTAGACGTTCAGAAGGAGGACATCCCGCACAACGTATGGGACCCACCGCAAGTGGGAGCGACCCATAGGGTGAAATGATGGAAGGAGCGAGGTACTTTGAACGGTTATTGTGATGGTCTGCTCAACCACATGACTAAGGAATCGTGTGGGGTAACGAGTTGATTATCTCTTGTGGTGAAAGTGTACAAACTCTGCAGAGTCAAAACTATTCGAATAGCCGTGCCCACGGTCAAGGGCGGACATGGGAACTTAACTAGATATAGTTCTGTTTACAAAAATATTGAAAAATGGGAATGGAAAAGTGGAAGGGCAGAGGAAAGCCCTTATTTGAGTTGTCCTGGGTGTCGTCCCAGTGGTAAGTTAAGCGGCTATAACGCTGAAAAATGTCATACGGTGTGATGCCGTATGTATGGAGAAATTATGGTGATATTAGGCATATGGTGTGATGCCATATGTATGGAAATTCATATTAATATTCCTTGAACATTATGTTTTTGCTCAAAACTGCTAGGTCTCAGGAAATTTTATGTATTATATTTCAAATAGTGGCATTCCTATTCTTACAAAATAAAATATGGGTGGAATAAACAGGGTCGCGAGTAAAAGAGAAGAATGTTTGTAGAGTACACACAAGGTATTGGTGGATTCATGTCGATCTTGAATAGGAAATAATAGTGTGGGTTCAAAGAGAAATAAATGGGTGAAGTCTAGCTGAATAGATAGGCTATATAGATGATTTAAATGATAAATGATCCAATCGAATTTTCAGGAATTATGAGAAATAATACAAGTATTGGAGTATAATTCTTGGTTAGTGATATTCTTGATGGATATATAGTAATGAATCGATTTTGGAGAATTATGGGATGCAAAGGTAAATCGCCGGATTACTACACTAATGATTAATATAAATTCTTGGAAGATATTGGCAATAATGGGAATTAATAGGAGTAATCAAGTACTAGAGGGATGAATTGAATTTATGAGAAGATTGGAGGATGCATAACGATTAATGGATTATAATCTTGGTAAATTGAATTTTCGGTGGAGGTATATTTGAGGATTAGCTAGTGATAGATAGAAGAAAATGAGATGAATTAGGGGTTGGAATCAATGACAAAAGAATTGAATACAAATGATATCGGTGGATTGAAAGTAATTATGTTAGAGAATTATTAGAGTTCAGAGGTAAGGGGCTGATGAATAGTAATTCAAAATACAAAGTATGATCGGTGGATTAAATAAATGACGATACTTGCTGTTTGGAGTTTTAGACAGCAGTCAATAAATAGAGTGCATTTTCAGTGGATTAAGTCGAGGTTGGTAATTGTAGTGTGGAGTTAGGTAGTAATAATAAAACTTTGATTAAATAAGAATAATAATGCTGCTAAAAGCAATTTTTGGCAAATAAAATAACCCGAGCCTTTCCTTTGTTATGCCATGCATACTATTTATTTGCATTCTGTGTATTGGCTCGCGGAGCACGGGGTCGGAGTGCTCACGCTCGCTTTTGCGACAAAAATTCAGAATCAAGGATCAAGTCACCTCGCCTCGGCAACAAGATTGGACAAACTGGCAGAAAAGATGAAGATGTCAGGAATTAGGTCGCGAACCTCCAGTTGGCTGCCTGTGGGCATGTCCTGAAGGTCCCACCTGTGTGCTTCGTTCTTCCGCTGCTGCAATTTATTGATGTCGGCCTAATTGGCCCATGAGTAAGTTTATTATTTTAATTACGTTTCCGCATGATATGTACTTTGATATTCAGAACTGTAACTGTGTGCACTATCTACTGATCCAGGGAATAGTGCAATTAAACACAGTAGATTCCGGATTGTAAAATCTGGGTCTGACATTCCCGCACGGCGACCGCAGAATAAAGTTGATGCTGCCGAAGTTCGACAGCGTCCCATCCTTCCGCTCCTTCGGCTGGCACTACGCATCGTGCAGATAGTCGAACATCGAGGCGCTGAACCAGCACGCCTTCGAGCGCAAGGCCCAGCTGTACACGGCAAGGCGAGCTAGCGCGTTTAGAGTCAGCTGCGCCAGCTCCAGCCTGAAGGTCCGCAGCACATCGCCAACGACCATCACGGCCGGGATGCGAAACCCGGCTTCAAAGTAGGCGACGAAAACAATTGCCTCCGACTCCCTGGGTCGCGGTTCCTCCTCGTCATTGGCGGGCAGCCGCACCACCTGGCGGTCCGACAGCTTCCCCTCACGCAGCAGGGTACGAATCGTCTCCTCCGTCACGAGCGTCGGACCCAAGAAGCTGGAGCACGGGCCCTCCTTCCTCTCCGTCGCCACCCACCATTTGTCTGCCGTTGCCGGGTCGCGCCCCTCGAGCGTGTACTTCACATCAAGCGGTGAGGACCGCCGGCGGGTGGCATAGCTGCCGACCATTTGAGCACGGTCATCGTCGGGCGCCATCGTTATCCGAGAGCTAGACGACGGCGGAAGGAAGAGTAGTGGGAAGAAAAGCAAAGTAGGAAACTAGACGGGTGATCAGAAAGCGCGTGGAGGAGGCGTAGCCGCGGTGCCACGGGGGTATTTAAAGACCCCTCGTCTCCCGCGCCGCCAGTAAGCGTAACCAGCGAACAACGAAACGCTCACCTCCCCGTGACTGAAGCCGAACCGTCGCGACCGAAGCCGAAGCGTCGCGATTGCCCACACATGTTGATCACAATTGCGGCCGTAACCGAAGCCGAAGCGTCGCGATTGCCCTCACGTGTTGATCACGATTGCGGCCGTACAAAGATCTGTCCGCACACGACGCCCCAATAGCGCCCCGTCGCGTGTCGGCTCCCGCCGGGAGTAAATGCAGGTCGTACGACGCAGCGCAGCCCCCGGCACGTGTCGACGTGGTTCCCGAGATCAATCAACAGCAACAATTTCGGTGGAGCCTCCGTCCCAACTGCGACGCCCTGGCTTCGACTTCGGTTCTGTCCCCGCGAAGGGACACCCCGCTGGGACGCCACGAAGATGTCGGAAGACACGGCGATTCTAAGAAAACGCAATCGTTAAAACGAAGACGAACGAAGGCCGACAAAAAGCGCAACCGCTAGCAACTGGGGGCACGCGCTGGTAGGTGGGCAGCTGGCGCATGACGCACCCATAGCACCGCGCCACGTGTCCCGCCCTCCTAGGGAAGGGGCGAATGGCCGCGGGCGTGCGACTGCTGACAGCCCACGACGCACTAATCGTGGCCCGCCGCGTGTACACCCCGAGTGAAAAAGCACGTGTGGCTGCAGCAGCCTGCTCTTGCCAGCCCAGGGGTCGGCGTGATTCCAGGAGCCATTAAAGCGCACTATCGGACCGCGGAGCCACAACCACCCCGCGCCTAGGAGAATCTGGGGCGCGAGGTCGGCCTCCACCGAAGCCGCTTTGACTTCGGTAGCCTAAGACGGGCAATTCTCCGTTTTAGCGGGGAAACCCCGCCCTCCACCTCGGCTCGGTCCTAGGTCCCGGCCTTCGCTGGGGTGTAACGGCAAGCCGCCCCGGGTCAAGCAACCTCGACGGTAGCCTCGATGGGGGCTCCGCCTTGTCAATAAGACTTTGGCGTCGCTCCCGGCCCCACCTTCGTAGGGAAGTACCTCGCTTCGACACCGCAGGTCTGCGCGACAAGGCCGAGAGCTCACCCCGCCCCAAGTACTTACGCGCGATACATTTCTCGAATCCAGCCGGGCCCCCGACTCAGCCCCACGCGTCAGAGGTCTGGCCCCCCCCCCCTCGGCAGGACGTTTCGAGCGAAGCAGAAGGTGAAGGCGAGCGAGCGCAGGTCTACCCACAGTGCACCCAACCGCCACCCTGGCGCCGTGGGGTACAGCCCAGCCCTTCGACTTAGCCCGCACGAATCGGAGCCCACGCGACAACGTCACAGCCCAAGTCGGTGGGGATTCAGCCGTCTAGGTTCCCCGTAATTCGGGAACGTGAAGACTGATTTACGGCAGGTTTTGACTTGTTCTCATAAACAGATAAGCTTCAGTGCATCAATATACCCTGATGGTAATGCCGGTTGGCGCTATCAGGAGATGCAAGATGAACTCAAGCATATCTGTCTACGAGAGCAGGTCAAACTTTGCCATTCCCGTGCGGGAATACGGCGCGTGAGCAGGAGGCCATCTATCCTACTGAACAATGCAGGTACAATGTTGCACCAGCACGATATATATACCTGATCAGCGGGGGAGCCCAACCGACAGGAGTCCAACCGGCGGGAGGAAAGCTCAACGGCGGAGGAGCGTCGCAGCATCGTATGCCCATGACGCATCAAGCCCTGCGGCGCGCCAAGAATATTTCACCACATGGACCGCCAGAAGAAGGAACGTCGCAACACGGTATGGCCATGGCGCCTCAAGTCTCGCGCCGTGTCAGCCAGGCCTCGCCGGGCAGGCCGGCAGTCATTTATCATCAAGGGCGCTCGACGTCGAAGTCTGTTGTCACTTGGCGCCCGCGCGACGACGTAGGGGCCCGCTTCGCATACCCCTGCCGACGCATCCAACTCCACCAACACCTCCGACTCAGCTCCGACTCCGACTCCGATTCAAGCTCGATCCCACTACTGCGGGGCCCTTTAGACGGCGAAGACTTCGCCAACCCGCCCAGCGCCATACCTTCACGGCGGGGCGAACACCACACCAAGCAGTAAGGCTCCGCCGAACGTTGGGAAAGTTCACAGGCCGCAGGGACGAAGGGGGCCAAAGGGCTCGGCAGCATGGCTTCGGCCCGTGAAGCCCTTCACCATGAGAGGCTCCTGTTGTAGGGGTGGCCCCCACCTAAGCCCAGCAGGCCTGTTAGGAGATTATAAGGCCCAAATGGGACACATGTAATGACGAAAGTGCCCCCAAAGGGGATGTACAGATATAAGGACATTACTATAAAAACACTCCCCATGTGAATATATATATATATATATATATATATATATATATATATATATATATATATATATACACGGTACAGACCACAGGAGAAACCCTAGGCCATTGCTCATCTAACTCTCCACTACATACTCTCTCTCTCTCTGTTTGGTCTGTAACCACAACATTATCATTATACATGCTCTTGTCCGACGGTCTGGATTGGAGGCTTGAAGCTGAATGAAATGTCTGGTGTCTGACTATGGGAAGAGAGCGGGACAGAGAACAGATGGTATTTCATGGCTTGCCTTGTATCTGCCTTGAATGTCTCCTAGGGATGCAGCTGATGAGTTAGAATTCTTTACCACATTTGGCACGAACTTGAACTGTGAATCCAATGTGAACGAAATCAAGCTAAAACTTTAACGAAAAAACAATGCGTGGTAAATTCTGGTAAACATGACCACATTTTGAGGACCACAACTATGCACCATTACTTTCAGACAATCCGACTATACACAGCCTCGAAAGCCTTGAACTGCCTATCCTAGAGGACATGAGACTAAGGCCGTTTATATTAACCTTGGTTCCGACTTCTGCTTCTAGAAGCTGAAGTCAATATAAAGGCCATAGTTTCTATAAATCATTTCTATTAGTCGCAATTTTCATCAGTCATTGTTTTGCGTTTTCATATATTGTAGCACACTTTGTATTTTATTATATCATAATTTCATAAGTCACATGACAGTCTGAATATTATAGCATCTTTCATTGTACATTCTTTTTTACATAATATACTACTATTTATTAATCACTATTATTTATCAACTATTTTTTATCAGTCATCATTGTTTATCAACCAGGCCCTAAGTTGGTCGAGGTAGCTAGATAGCATTGCCCATGTGCATTGCAATGCCTTTTTGCTTTACTGTTATTTCTAGCGTTCACTTTTCAGAATGGATTAATGGGCACTATACAGTGGTGGAGCCGTGCAAGACAAAGATTCACTCATTAACACGTTGCCAGTCACTCTGACCCTGCCAAGCAACAGCACATGGCTTTGCCGGCTCTCTCAGTGCTCCGCCAGACTATTTAAGAGAAGTGGTGGTCCTTCGCACTTTCAGGCTTGGCCCTGTGACTAAGCGTCTAAGCCGCATTCATTTTAGGTTGAGTTTTCGTCTTTTAGTTTATTTTTTATTATTTTTAAATTTTAGTTTTTTAGCTTTTTATCGCTTCTTTTTTCGTATTCATTTACATTATCCGTAATAGACTAACTTATTTTTTCTATTTTTAAATTTTTTAAATTTAGTTACGACAAATAAGCCATTAGCAGATACAGTGTAATTTCAACTAGCCACAGTACAATTTCAACCATAAATCAGCTTATAGACCTGTTCTCTTTGACTAAAGCTTACAGTTTTTGACTGTGGCTTGTGACTTTTGGATTATTCGTGCGAAAGATTATATAGTAACAGAAACTCACATGCGGTTTTTACCGATATAAATAAAATCGGTGCAGTATGTACTACAATTAACTAGTAGACCCTATTTTAAAAAGAAATTCTATTTAAAAATTAATTATTGTAAAAAAATTGAAAAACAGCTTTTAGAAGCTGAAAAGAACAAACTCTATTTCAATCCAACCGAGCTGCACCTAAGTACAAGAGGAAATGCAAGGAATTACCCCTCAGAGATTTACCATGCAGAGTAAGAATCTACAACAATTTAGCAAGGTGAAAAAAGCTGCTAACAAACCAGAAAGTTGATACACAAGAGCAGGCCTTAAATCAAGCGGTCCATGTCCAAGAAGTATCAGACAAAACTCTCAAAAGTATATGCAATGAACGCCATGGGCAACATAGCCTTATCACAAAACTCTGGCAACAAATGATTCAATGTGACACAAGGTGGTTCGCTGGAAACAGTGTCACTGCTTACAAAGTCCAGAAGAAAAGGTGCCCTACTGGTCTCTTAGATTTGTGTAGCCAACCACAGTATCTTGTATGTATGCAACCAAACAACATCTCCATGTGATAGTAATTACCAATATAGCATATGTACAGAGGATGTTTTTCTGTGAGCTCAAGAGGAAAGCAAGATAGCTAATGAGTTTCAGCAGAAGGGTTCGTCAGGAGGTCCAGCGCACGCTTCAGGTGATCCACAGCAACCGACACGTCGTCAAATGCAAGAGCACCAACTGCAAATCTAGCTGCCTTGTGAGCCTCAGCGATCTGCTCGACTGCTGGCTGGTAACTGCTATCATACTTATATTGGCTAGCCGGTGGTGCTGCCAGGGGGGTACCTTGATGTGTAGCATCAGCACTGGAGTTGTACTGTGTTGGTGCAGGATGATTTGATGCAGAAGGAGAGTATGATACAGCAGTCGTACCATCACTAGCAGGATAGAATGGAGATTGATGAGTTGGGACAGAAGGTAGTGTGCTGTCCTGGAAGCTTGGGTAAGACTGGAAACTAGGGTAGTTGTATGGAGCAGCTGGGGTTTCCGTAGAGTAGTAGCTTTGAGAGGTGTGCTGAGGTTCAATTGTGTAGGGTGGCTGGTGGTATGTATGAGGATAAGCCGAAACATCTGGTTTGTCATTGCTCTGGGGATTGTAGCCATCATGGGAAGGGTAGTCCGTTCTTGTGTACGGGGGTGAGGAATAATTGGATGGTTTGTGGACCTCATTGGTAGGGTAGTCTGTGCTTGTGTACGAGGGAGATGAATAATTGTGGGGTGGTTTGTGGATATCAGGAGGGTAATCTGTTCCTTGGTATGAAGGAGAGGAAAAAGATGACTGTGCTGGAGGTGAAAACTGGGACTGTGGGGGTGGTGGTGAATAAGGTGACTGGGCCGAGACATGATCATTGAAGTTCTCTGTACTTTGTCGAGATGCATTATTTCCAGGCTGGACAGCAGAAAAACTACCCCTCCTGCTAAAATCCTGCTTACAGGAAGATAAATCAAGAAAAATAAAGCTACTTTGTTATAAAAACCATCAAAGTTAAAAAATTTAACGTGGTAATCACTAAAGAAAGGCAAAATAACCTTGTCTACAGGTTGAGATGATGCTTCATTCCCATGCTGCCTACTGCCGAAGGATTGGCTTCGCCCCATATCCTGATTTAAGAGACCAAACAACATAATTGACTGAGAAACAGTGAATGACAAATCTGCACAACAGTACTCTGGCATAACTGCTATTTGTTCATTGTTAAGTTTAGGGTTTTCCACTTTTTAAGTTTTAAAAATGCAACTTTATTCAACAAAACCTTGCAGCATTTATAAAAGGCACAAGGAAACCTTTATTGCACATAAGTTAAAATGTAAGTTGCATATAACTAAAATTGTCATGTATTGATGGTTATACTGTAACTTTGAAAATGGAAACTTGCAAGTAACATAATTCTCCATAGTCCAGGCTTGGTAAGGTTCAGGGCGGTTAACAATATAGATTTTAGAAAGTGGTATAAAAAATAACAAGCCTTGGCTTCCATCGCAAGAGTCAAACCTTGTGTTCCATATTCAAACCATTTTCATGTGTGTATCCTTCCAGAATAGGACAATGACATGTTTGTTGGATGGATAATTAACATTTGAGGATGAGCAGGCTTGCTAACTATTACCAAGTTTTCTATAGAAACGTTTCACGCAGGATAATGTGTTAAACCATAGTCATGTTAAAAAATACTAGGTGAGCATCAGAGTTGGAAAATTTTGCACGATAATTGAATTAATTACTGAAGTAGATGTAATGTAATTCTCGTGCTAGATTCTTTATTTAGTTTTCAACAATGAACATTGGGACTGGTAATATACTAATATTGAAAGTAGCATGTAATTAAACTGGACTAATATGGTAAAACAAGAAGGCAATTTCATACTAGCTAAGAAATATTATGTGTCATACCATGAAAGTAATGCTAATGAGTTAGGACAGTTACATGGGAATTTGTGGTGGTGCTGGCAGGTGCTTCATCTTTGTCCCCACCAGGAGGACCAGCTTCAGGCTTCCGTCCTTCTTTGAGAGCTTTTCTTATTTCAGCAGCTTTCCAGATGGCATATTTCTGTTTCTGCTCAAGCTGTTAAAAGCCACAAGTAGATGGAAAGTAAAACATGGATACATACAGAGATGTTGTACATTTGAGCATAGGTCAAAAAGATTATACAGCAACAAATGTAGACACAAATGGCTCCCTTCTTTTCAGCTTATGACTTATGGGCCTCTTTTTTGCAGTTTTTAAAAGTTGTTTTTTAGTTTTTCTACAGTAACTAACTTTTAAATAGAGTATCTTTTTAAAATAGGGTCTACAAGTTAATTGTAGTACACACTGTAACGATTTCATTTATATTGACCAAAACTTTATGTGAGTTTTTGTTACTCAGTACTCTCTCTTACGAACAACCCAAAAGTTATAAGCCAAAGCCAAAAAAAATAAGTCATATAGCTTTGGCTTATCTACAACTATAGGAACTAGCTTTCAAACGGTGTATCTTTTCAATGTGGGGCCTATAAGTCAATTTTAATAGACACTGTACCGACTTCATCTATATCGGCCAAAATCGCATGTGCATGTCTCTCTCTCTGTACTCTCTCGCGCGAACAGCCAGAATTCAAAATTTTAAACCAAAACCTATAAACCACAGCCCAAAAAAACCCACCCAATTTTCATATTATACTCAAACAAATATTATATGGTACTGAATGCAGACCTTAATGTATCAGACTTACATCAGGTTGAAGCTCACCAAACTGGTTGAGAATCTCAAAGAAGATGCTGGCAGCATAAAAGATTTTTGCAGTATTTCTGCAGAATGCACAGATTTATTTGGCATGCATTAGTGAGACTATGTAAATAGATAATGACAATATGACTGAAGCAGAATGAGAATTGTTCAGAGTATGATACATGTCAGCTCGTCCAGCACGATCCTGTTTGTCCGCTTTGGCAAAGACGTTCAAGGCAAACCCCTCTAAATGAAGATGGTCATCAGGCCCCAATGTCAAAGACTTTTTATCCTGGATGGTGTGAAAACATATTCAGGACTAGAAATCTGAGAGAAAATAGCATTAACTTTAAATCTTTGTAGACTGCATAAAGCATCGGAAATTCTTCAAGTGTAACAGATAAGAAAAGATGAATTGAATTACACGCAGAGGATAGAGTTAAGACAATCGATAGAACCAAGATAGGCAATTAAGGGCATCTTAACAGAACATATAAAATGGATGAAATTAAGGTACCCAACTAAATTGGCAACCATAAATATCAGAAACATAATTGTAAAATCTATCAAGGTCACTTGAACTGCATATCGACATTAATCACATGTTATAGAGCTAATTTATGTTATTTGGTGCATGTATAGGTAAATTTTGGTACTTAAAGTCTTCTTTCTGTTGTTTAATGCACATACATATTACCTACACTTTGCATTAATCCTACACCATCATATACATAGATATGTCTTTTTTCTATTGTAGTTAAACCATGTTTAAGGCCATATACCTTGCTTAAATGCGGGGTGTTCGCTTACTTACCAATCACTGTTATTTAAAGTACTGACCAGAAAGTACAATATAAATCCCTCTCTGCTCAGTACTACAGTGTGAAACCCAGCCAAAATCATATGACAGGGCAAAAAACCATGTACTATCATGCACTCCTGAAAACTAACACTGATGCTGGTCCAATGCGATTTGAAGCCAACTCAAGATCAGTATAACATGTTTATTTCCATCACCAAAAAGATAGCAATTCCAATAATTCTATATTGCTTTCTCAAGCTGTTGTCAGGAATCCGATGAAATTTATGGATATGATCATCCATCCAATCTCCACATGCCCCTCAGTTTCAGCCTTTCAGGATTACTAGGGTTCAGATGGAATCATGCGGCTTCACAGACCCTCCTTTGCATTCACTCGAATGCTAACAACAGGTACAATTACCATACAACCCAAATGGGCTCTAGCCTTAGTCCGACAAGTGGTTGACGAATTGGGTTCTATTTTAGGTCTTCTTACGAGTGGTTACCTATGGAGCTAAAAGAAATCGTATGGTTGTTCACATCTCCAAACCCTTATTGCCACAAACATAATAGATGTAAACTGAATTAAACTAGAGCAATTGCTTAAATTTTCTGTAGGAAAGCAGGAAAAAGGGGTACAGATGTACAAACCTTCTCGAGCTGGTTCATGAGGGAGATGAGGATGGAGTTGGTGGTCTTGGTGCGCTCCTTCTGCGGGATTGCCAGCCCCTTCTCCATCGCGTAGAGCCGACCTGTTCAAAACCAAACCAAACCCAAATCCAGACCAAACCCTAGCAATCAGCGTCGATTAGGGAGGATCACTGCAAGAGGATCTAGGGGGCAGAGCGCCTCTCACAGTAGTAGGCGACGAGGGGCTCGTGCTTCTGCAGCTCGTCGGCGCGCTGCAGGTAGGGCAGCAGCCCCTTGGCCGGCTCCGTCTCACTCCCCATCGACGGCCTGAGGAGACTAGCCGGCTACAGTAGGCGGCGGCGATCGCCGGAGGTAGAGGCGGCGGAGGGAGTTGGGATTTGGGAGGCGGCGATTTGGTTTGGTTTGGTTTTGGTGTGGGTACGTGTCGTTTGCGAGTCGCTGCTGCTGCGTCGGGAAGAAGCTTCCGATCGTGGGGTGCTTTTACAAGGAGGTGCCTAACGTTGTTGCCCGTTCGCATCCCGCTCCTCCCGTGACCCTCTGCCGACCGTCCGATCGCATGATGAACGGTCCGCGCAAACTGCAAAGACACCAATAAAAATAGAACCGACCCTTTTGATATATCCCTACAGCCCTGCAGGGTTTGAACCGTAGCTGAGCTAAAAAAATGTTCAGTGCGTAGGATAATATCTGCTCATTAGAGCTTTTGATTCTCACTTCTAACTTCTTAGCTTTGTCTTTTTTAGCTTTTTAGGTTTTTCGTCTTTTCTTTTTACCTTGTCCTTTTATATTGTATATGATGATATAATTTCTTAATTTTTTAAATTTAATTACGCTGAAAATTTACTAATAGTTATATACAGTGTAAAATAAGGTATAAGCTAAGACTTATAAGTCCAAATTTGTTTTCACTAATCCAAGTTCTATTCTTGGCTTCGCCGCTTTAAAAGACCATTTTTGTTTTTACCATAGGTTTGATGATGTCTGTTGTGGTTACAGACCAAACAGAGAGAGTATGGTAGTGGAGAGTTAGGTGAGCAATGGCTTAGGGTTTCTCCCCATGGCCTGTGTTGTATATATATATATGGGAGTGCTTTTACAGTTATACCCTTACATCTGAGTATTCCCCTCAGGGGCACTTATGCCATTACACATGTCCCATTCCGGGCCTTACAATCCTCTAACAGGCCTGTTGGTCTTAGGTGGGGGCCACCCCCACGACAGTAGCCTCTCATGGTGAAGAGCTTCACGGGTCGAAGCCATGTTGCCGAGCCCTTTGGCCCCCTCCGTCCCTGCGGCCTGTGAGCTTTCCTGACGTTCGGCGGAGCCATACTCCTTGGTGTGATGTTCGCCCTGCCAGAATGGTATGGCGCTGGTGGGTTAGCGAAGTCTTCGTCGTCCATAGGGCCCTGCAGCTGCGGGGTCGAGGTTGTCGCCTGAGCCGAAGTTCGACGTCGGGGTCGGGGTCGAAGGCGCATCCGGTCTGGCGGGGTCTTTAGGCTGTGAAGGCGGAGTTGAAGGTGAGGCAGGCCTCTCGCCAGTAGCTTTTCGTGGGCGCGAAGCGGGTGCGGCTCTGCAGTCTGGTGGTGCGCTTTAATGACTCCTGGAATCGCGTCGACCGCTGAGATGGCAGGAGCAGGCTGCTCAGCTGTACGTGCTTTGCGCCTTGAGGTGTACACGCGGTGGGCCATGATTGACGCGTTGTGGGCTGTCTGCGATCGCACGACCGCGGCCGTTCGTCCCTTCCCTAGAAGGGAAGGACACGTGGCCGGGTGCCATGGGGGCGTCGTGCGCCGTCTGGCCACCTACCCGCGCGAGCCCCCAGTTGGCAGCGGTTGCGCTCCCCGATCGTGGGTAGCCGAGCCGCTGGGCTCCCGCCGGTTGCGCCGCGCTAGTGGGGGGTTGCACCAGCTTTATAAGGCGTCGCCCCGGCATGGTACGCTCATTCACATTGGTCATTTCGGTCTGTGTGCTTTCTTCTGCTGCCCACGCAATCCACTCCTACTCCCGTCGTTTTAGCGCCCTATCTTAGAGAGGAATGGCTCGCCGCGACGATCCCGCTCGCCGGCTCAGCGGCAGCGCCTCGTCCGACCGGTACGACCTGTCGCCTCCCCCGGGGGAGTACTCGCTGGTGATGCGAGGAAGAGCGCACATCAATAAGCGATGGGATTCCATGGAGCACTCGGGAGGCCGCTGCTCTCGCGTGTTGGGGCGAAGCCGCGTTACTGAAGATATGCTCCAGAGGCTCGTCCGGGAAGGGAAGATCGCAAAGCGTGACTGGCCCCGTCTACCAGGCCCTACCGAGACAGAACCACACCCGGCGGAGGCAGAGGCTATTGTCTTTATCGCGTTTTTCGATGCCAGGTTGCGGATGCCCTCGACACTATTCGTCGGCGAGGTCTTGCGGGCATATGGGTTGGAGCTGGCACAGCTGACCCCAGTGCGATAGTCCGCCTGGCTGTGTTCGCTTGAGCCCTGCGAACAGAGGGTCGCCATCCCAGTGCGAGTCTGTTCGCTATTCTGCATGATGCGTGCTGCCAGCCGAAGAAACTCGAGGGGGAGCGGAATTGAACTTCGGCAGTGTCAACTTCGTGCTGAGGAAGGCGTGTGCGGGGCTCTTCCCTGCATGGGCCGCACGAGGGAAATGGGAGTCCGGCTAGACACGTCGATGGTTTTACTACCTGGTGATGAGCAAGAGCGGTCTGGCATGCTGGGGACAGCCGATATCGTTCAACAGCTCGCCAGATGTGGAGCCAATGTTCGACGACGCGCAGAAGGCGCGGAGGCTTGCCGGTATCGCCCGCTGGTTCAACATGCGTGACCTCGCCGAGGAGTTTACGATGTATGGGGCGGCACCGCTCTCCGGTCAGTGGCAGTACAATGTATAGGGCGGTATACGGAAGGATGGCGTCCATCCGACTATTTCCTGCCTTCTAAGACCCTCCGCTCCTTGTAAGTCCTTCGATCGTTGGATGTGCGCACGCTCGCGCAATTACGTGATTTCTCCTGATGATGCTCCATTTTTGTGTGCAGTACCCCGGCTAGAAGATGCGGAACAGGCGGTTGTCGCGATTTTCGGGCCATATTCGGCAAAGGAGCACAAGCTGCGCGAGGCTGCGACTGCCTCGGCGAAGCAGGGGCGGATAAACCGGGTCTGCGAGGTCTTGGGGATTGGTGTGCCCGAGCGTGCGGTACCGGCGGAGACCCCGAGCCGCCATGATGACGATGGCGTAGTGGAGGTGCGGCCGCCTCGGCGGAAGGCCCGATCTGAGGCCACCCAACCTGGCCCGCCGGTCGCGCCGCCAGAGGGTGCCACCAAAGCTGGGGGCGCGGTCAGCGCTGGGTCTGAACCCGCCGGTTCGGGTGGGGATGCTGCCCCTACTAAGGGTCTAGGTGGTGACGAGGCGACTGGCCTCGGTGCTGTTGACCCCGGAGATGTGGTGGCGCCGCCGGCAACAACCACCGGGGTCTGCTGCCTGTGGCGGTTGCCGATGACTTGCTGCCCACGACCGGAGCAGCTGAGGAAGGGTCGCCCGCATCCCCAAGGGCGAAGCGGCCCCGGGTGCAGCCGTCTCCGCCTGCAAGGGGGCGATTCGGGGTTGCTGGGGCGGTCACTGGGATCTTGGCGCCTTGTGAGGAGGTCGGCAAGGTTGGGGGAGAAGGCACCACTCCTCGAGCCGACGAAGCCCCCACTCCCTGTGTGGAGGCTGCGTGGGCACCCTCCCGCACTGTGGCAGGGGGTGTCGGAGGTAGGCGCGATTCCTTTTCTTCTCATGACTTCGCGAAACTCTCTCCGATTTGCTCGCTCATTGCGGCATCGACATCAGGCGAGACGAGGTCTCCTGGACGCGGTCAAGGATCGAGCAATGGAGGTGCACGCGAAGTTGCGGACCTTGCTGTGCAGGACTTGACGTGGATTTTCGGTGCTGCAGAAGCTGCTGGGCCAAGGCTCGTCATCTCCAACTTCATCCCATGATCGGAGATGCTTCGCGTTCTTAGCCAGGCCGCTGAGCGCGTCGCTAGCAGCTTGGATGTGCTGGTACTTGCGACATGCGGGGGAGATCTTCTAGCACTCGCGTTGGGTGCCTCGGAGATAAGGGTAAGTGGTTTACGGCCTGAGCCACTGTTTTGAGGTCGTTCTGACCCGCGTGGTCCTTCGCAGAGTCTTGTCCTGAGCCAAGCGTTGAAGAAGACTCGCGCTCGCGAGCGAAGAGCGTTGCAGAGTGAACTTCGTGCTGCGGACGATGCCCACGCTGCTAAGGATGAACAAATCTGCACGCTAGAGGCAGAGAAGGCGATAATAGCTTTCGACGCGGACGACGCCGTGGCGACGGCGCGACGCACCACGGCAGAGGCCCAGCGCGCTGCGGCGAAGGAACGCGCCGCCTTTCTTGAGCAAATCTCCGCGCTGGAGAGAGAAAAGGCCCAACTCACCGCATTCGTAGAGAGAAGACTGAGGCCCTGGGCAATGCATCCATGGCGGCATGGAGGGCGATGGAGGCGTTGGAAGGGACCCTCCGGGACCTCGTCGTCAACGTACCAGAAATTGCGCACGGTCCCGAAAATCTGACGGAGACGCTTGGGCGGATCGAAGAGGGCTCAGGCCTCGCTCTTCGCGGTGCCAAGTCCTTCGGCGAACACTGCGGCTTCATGGGTGCCTCCCTCGCCCGGGGGTGTGGGCAAATCGGCGAGCTGGCGGACTCTTAGCTGGATCTGCCGGTCGAGCCCGGGTGATGTCTGATGCCATCCGCTCCACCCAGCCAGCCGTACTGAACTTCCATAACCGAATCTGGGGCCATGTTGGGGAAGACGCAGCCAAAATCGTGCTACGACCCACTCTGCATGGAGAGGGGGACCTCCTCCGGTGGCTCGAGGAAGTTCCTCGACGCGACAGAAGTGGCGCGGACCAAGGATGATGCCGGGGCTGGGTGTGTTGTGTCATGTACACTTTTTGTATGGTTGCTTCGCAACCTGATCTTTTATATGTGAGTGGAGCAATTCTTGGTCAATATGTTGTCGTTGTTGCATGCCCCCCATTCCAGGCGATCGGCAGGTAGGGTAGATTCCCGCGCTTGGCTCCACCAGACATGTCCTTTCGGAAGCAGTGGAGCTGGCGCTCCGTCCCCTACCTTTTGCAGGGGTGGCAGTGGAGCTGGCGCCTAGTCGAAGTAGACACGCGAGCGCTCCGTCCCCTACCTTTCGAAGGGTGGCAGCGGAGCTGGCGCCTAGTCGAAGTAGACGCGCGAGCGCTCCGTCCCCTACCTTTCGAAAGGGTGGCAGCGAAGCTGGCGCCTAGTCGAAGTAGAAGCGCAAGCGCTCCGTCCCCTAGCTTTCGAAAGGGCGGCAGCGGAGCTGGCGCCTAGTCGAAGTAGACGCGCGAGCGCTCCGTCCCCTACCTTTCGAAAGGGTGGCAGCGGAGCTGGCGCCCAGGGTAAGGTAGAGACGCCTAGCGACGTGAACCAACCTGCTAGCAGTAGGACTATCCATTCTGAGTCGGCTGTGCGTGCACAAGCCATTCGTTCCTCTGCTGTTGGTTCTTTATCTGCTCCCTTACCTCCTGCTGTTCCCTCTTCCCCCTGCTCTTCTTGCACCTCTCTCTTTCGGGAGTGTCAGTACTTTATGAACACTCTCGAGAGATTTGTAGGCGGCAAGAAGAAGCTTAATCTCATTCTAGACCAATCCAAGATTTGCAAGTTCAATCAAGGTCTAGGATATGACTTCTATGAGGATATGAGGAAGTATCCACCTGCTATTCTCCGACCCATCGTAGGAGGTGTGATCGAGGTTGAGCCCAGTTCTGATGAGGTAAAATTCAAATCAGCGGGTTTTGTCCAAGGGATCTCTGACAGCAAGGTGATTCCACCTGTTACTTCGGCCTCTCAGAAGGCGAAGCCTCTTCGTGCTATTTCCACCTCTCAGAAGGTGTACCACTGCACCTTCTGTCAGAAGGATGGGCACTCGATCGAGAGATGTTTCAGGTGCGCAGGATTGCGCGTGGAGACCGTGCAGAGGCACTTAGGCGTATTCAGGGTCAGCCCCAGATCCTGAGTGCACCTAAGACAAGCACGAGATCCAGGTTTGCTTCTGACGGGTTTGGGCAGCATCGAGGACTTGGTTTTTCTGAGTCTTCTGGTTTTCATCCTCGTGCTGCTCCGGGTCGTGACTTCCGCCGTCCTGAGGGTACATCTCGTTTCCCCCGTCGAGACAGTTACCCACGACGTGATCAGCGTGTTGCCAGCGCTCCGACTCGCTCCTCCGTAGCAGTCGAACCAGGTAACAGCTTCAGGTCTGCTCGTGGATCTTCTACTTCTTTGAGTCACAGAGAGCGTAGGGTAGATAGAGGTCAGTTGTGCTTGACTACTTCATCTGCTCGACGTGTTGTTCAGTATTGGATGCCAAAATCACTCTTGATTTACCCCAGTAATGAGACTTTACTCTCTGTTTGACTCAGGTTCGCCGGGCAGGGAAGGGAAAAGTTTGGTTCGTAGACTCCAGGTGTTCACGACACATGACCGGAGATTCCTGTTGGTTTTCTTCCCTTGCCCGTGCTCCAAGTGATGAGACGATCACCTTCGGAGATGCTTCATCTGGGCGCGTCATCGCCAAAGGTACTATGCGCATTAATGATTCCTTCATTTTGAAAGATGTTGCCTTGGTTAGTAAGCTGCAGTACAATTTGCTTTCCGTTTCTCAGCTTACCGATGACGACTTTGATGTGAGCTTTAAGAAAAACAATTGCAAAATTCTTGATTCTTCGGATAGTCTGGTTTGTGGGATTTCTCGTTTTGGGAGGATCTTTCGTGCTGATTTTTCGGAGTCTTCTGGTGATCCTCTCAGGTGTTTAGTTGCTTCTGAGTCCCGCGACCTCTCTTTCTGGCATAGGAGACTTGGTCATATTGGATTTGACCATTTGACCCGAGTTAGCGGCCACGATCTCATTCGTGGTCTGCCGAAACTCAAGATGGTCAAAGATCTTGTTTGTGCTCCATGCCGGCACGGCAAGATGGTTGCCGCTTCTCACCCTCCAGTTACAGTGACTATGACCGATGCACCGGGACAGCTGCTCCATATGGACACAGTTGGACCAGCTCGAGTGCAGTCAGCAGGAGGGAAGTGGTATGTTCTTGTCGTGGTCGATGACTATTCGAGGTTTTCTTGGGTGTTTTTCTTAGCCTCGAAGGATGAGACATTTACCCATTTCCGAGGTCTTTTCAGTAGGCTTTCTGTTGAGCTTCCGGGTGCCTTGCGAGCGATCCATAGTGACAATGGCACGGAGTTCAAGAATTCCTACTTTGAGAGGTTCTGTGTCGAGACAGGTGTAGAGCACCAGTTCTCTTCTTCGCACGTCCCACAGCAGAATGGCGTCGTGGATAGGAAGAACCGTACCTTGGTCGAGATGGCCAGGACGATCCTTGATGAGTACTCTACACCGCGGAAGTTTTGGGCTGAGGCCATAGCCACCGCGTGCCATGTCTCAAATCCAGTTTTTCTTAGGGCACACTTGCACCGCACTTCTTATGAGTTGAGATACGGGCGAAAGCCCAGCGTCTCTCATTTTCGTGTGTTTGGTTGCAAGTGTTTTATTTTGAATTCCGGGAACCTAGACAAGTGTTTCATTGCCTCCTTTGAGCTCAAAGATGTTTCTCATGCTCTTTCCGATGAGTCTTGGATCAATGCCATGCATGAGGAGTTAGAGAATTTCGAGAGAAACAAGGTCTGGTCGCTTGTTGAGCCCCCGCGAGGTCATTGGGTCATTGGAACCAAGTGGGTGTTCAAGAACAAGCAGAGTGAGGATGGGGTAGTCATTCGAAACAAGGCTAGACTGGTAGCTCAGGGGTTTTCCCAGGTTGAGGGTCTAGACTTCGAGGAGACTTTTGCCCCTGTAGCTCGACTAGAGGCCATTAGAATTCTGCTTGCCTTTGCAGGTTCTAAGGGTTTCAAGCTTTACCAGATGGACGTCAAGAGTACCTTCCTTAATGGGTTCATTGAGGAAGAAGTCTATGTGAGACAGCCTCCTGGTTTCGAGAACCCCAAATACCCTAACCATGTCTTCAAGCTTTCTATGGACTTAAGCAGGCCCCTAGAGCTTGGTATGAGAGGCTTAAGTCCTGTCTTCTGAGTCATGGTTTTGAGATGGGCAGAGTAGATAAGACCTTGTTCATTCGCCGTCATGGCAATGATTTTCTGCTCGTCCAAATCTATGTCGATGACATCATCTTTGGCGGCTCCTCACATGCTCTCGTTTCCCAGTTTTCGGATGTCATGAGCTCCGAATTTGAGATGAGCATGATGGGAGAGTTGAGCTTCTTCCTTGGCTTCCAAATCAAGCAGACTCGGGAGGGTACATTCCTGCATCAGGGCAAGTACACACGAGACCTCCTGAAGCGCTTCGATATGAGTGACGGCAAGCCAGTATCCACTCCGATGGCAACATCAGCCTCACTCGACCCAGATGAGGATGGCGAGCCTGTTGATCAGAAGGAGTATAGGAGTATGATCGGCTCCCTCTTGTACCTCACTGCCTCGAGACCGGACATACACTTTTTCGTGTGTCTTTGTGCTCGGTTTCAGGCTTCTCCTCGCGTTTCTCACCGCCAGGCGGTGAAGCGCATCCTTCGGTACCTTCGAGCTACCATTGACTATGGTATCTGGTACTCTTCCTCTTCTTGTCTTTCCTTGAGAGCCTTCTCGGATGCAGACTTCGCTGGCTGTAGGATAGATAGGAAGAGCACTTCTGGCACCTGCCAATTTATTGGCACTTCTCTCGTTTTTTGGTCTTCGAGGAAGCAGTCCGGTGTTGCATAGTCCACCGCAGAGGCCGAGTACGTTGCTGCAGCCAGTTGCTGTAGCCAAGTGCTTTGGATGGCTTCGACCCTGCGGGACTTTGGGTTAGCTATCGATAGTGTTCCACTCTTTTGTGATAACACTTCAGCGATTAACATTGCCAAGAACCCAGTGCAACACTCCCGGACCAAGCACATTGACATTCGCTTCCACTTCCTTAGAGACCATGTAGAGAAGGGTGACATAGTGCTCCAGTTTGTGAAGAGTGACCACCAGTTGGCTGATATCTTCACCAAGCCAGTTGGGGTGGTCTGTCCTTATAGACTGTCATGAAGGGGGGTTTCTATTCTTTACAGCTTTACTATATTAATTATGCTCTTACTCCTTACTGTTGCATTGCATTTTGGGTGTACTTGGGATTAGTCCTCCTAGCATAGATTAGAGTGCTTCTCTTGTCTAGTGCTTAGACTTCTGCTCTTATCTTGTGATTCTAGGATGCTGCTTATTAGCTGTTTCTTATCTCACTAGGTTGAACTCACTCACTGCTTGTAGGTTCTAGCGAGGGTTGGGCCACCCTCGAGTAGACAGGGTACGTGTTTGCTCTCTAGTGTGTGTGCTAGATGGTCAGCTGATAGTCCTGGAGTCATTTGGGGTAGATGAGAGTCTGTCTAAGCCATAGTATCTTCTACATCTCATCTATGCTTTAAGGACTACCCGTTTGGATTTTCTTTGCCAGCTTCTCGTTTTTATTGCTTTGGTTCAGGGGGAGTTCATTTGGGAGCTTCTAGATCTTAATATGGACATAACTCCACTTGAACTAAAAGTTGCATCGGGAGCTGGATTTTCTGCATTGTAATATAACTACATGGAGCCTTGATTATTATCCTGTTATGACATAATTACAATGCTTTACACCTTGCCATGACTTGTGCTTATTTGCTAGATTTATCATGACTTCATATGTATAGACTAGCTTTTGCCATGATAAGTTAATTAAAATTGCTCAACTTATATTAAAACTTGTCATGCTAGCATTTGAGTTTAGTCTATCTTTAGCTATCTTTGTATGATTCATGCCATATCAAATAGGTTGAGTTGAGTCTTGAATCTAGGTTGAATCTTAGATTGAGCTATTTTAGTATCTTGATACATCATGAGTTAGCACAATCTGTTAAAAGAAAAAAGATCTCTTTTTATGTGCGAAAAAACTGATTTCACCAATTATTTCTCATGAGACGGCTTGCCATTGCACTAGGCATGAACTTAGGGGGAGTTTTGGATGACCTAGACTATCTTCTTAAGCTTCTCGCTTGGAGTAGTTGCATAAGGCTTGAGATCTAGCACATGACAAAAATTTTTGGTTGGAAACAACCATAAGCTTGAAAAGAAAATATGTCAATTGTGCAAAATTTGCTTAATCACCTAAAGATGAAAAGTGCTTAAACAAATGATAAACTCTTGAACTTGTAGCACTCTAATTGACTCAACTCTAGTTTCTTGTTTCCGCTTAGCTTATTGACATGGCCTGCATCATTCTTGGATATCTTTAGCTAGACTTTGCTTTGTGATGACTTGACATGCTCACAAAACACACTACATTTCAGATCGTCATCTATGTGTTCTAGCTAGATTATACATATCTTGTCATGATCTAGATAGCCTTTCATTGAGTTATGGCTTGGTGTACTTCATTATGGTCATTATGGATAATTCTCATGACTCAACATGCTCTTAGCAGCACTTCTCCTCTCTGCTTTTGGCCGGCAGCAAATTCTACGATTTCTTTGCCGTGGCAGCCAATTTGCTCTGCCGTGGCAAGATTTTGAGCTGGTTTCTTGCTTTGTCTGCAATCTCAATGAGCTTTTATTTTTAGTGAGTTTCTTTGGTCGGTTGTCAGATTTGCTTGCAATTTCCAGAGAGCCCAAATCATCTTCTTTGTAGCTTTTTATAGCTATTGGAGAGTTGAACTTTTGAGTACTTGTGGGGGACGAATTTTTAGTGACCCCCCCTCTGTTGGCCAATTCGGTCCAACACCTTGCCGACTAGCGATCTTGATGCAAGATGCGAACTGCAGAGTTCCGCATGAATTTCAGTAAGGAGCTGCTTTCCCTCTTCGCGCGAGAGGCATTGTAGGAGTTGTGCACAGACCCCTTTTTTGTAGAGCACCCTGTCAAGCGCTTGGAAGGACCTAGTGCGGTGTTGTAAACGCCGGAGCTCGGTGCGGTCGTCCGGCTCCGTGATGCCCTGTAGGAAAGCAAAAATGGGTTCCCGCCAGTCACTCTGTTGGGTGATCTGATGGACGAGGGCTGCATCACGGTTGTCCTGCGTAATGGCTGCCGCTGGCAGGACTTCGTAAAATGCTCCCCCGTAGGTTGGGAGCTGTTGGCTGGCGGCCTTTGCAAGGGCATCGGGGGATGGCTTTCACCGTGACACCCAAAAAGTGCCGTTCCTTCGCTCGCACGGCTGCTAGGTACTTGGCTAGCTCCGGGTCCTTGGCTTGATATGACTTGTCCACATGGCCCGCCACCAGTCGTGAGTCGGTGCGAACGAGGATGCGCCTCGCACCCAACGCTTTGAGCTTCCCGAGGCCGAAGAGTAATGCCTCATACTCGGCTGTGCTGTTGGTGGCAGGAAATGCGAGGCGCGCCGAATACAACTGGTGGTGCCCCTCGGGTGTAGTAACGACCGCGCCGACGCCTGCGCCCGCGACACCATAGGCTCCGTTAGTATTGAGCATCCACACCGGGTCTTCTGGCTGGAGGACAGGCTGAGCTGGAGGGGTCCACTCCGCGAGCAAGTCTGCCAAAACCTAGGACTTAATCGCCATTCGGGAGGCGTACGTTAAGGAGAATGGGGCAAGCTCGGCCGCCCACTTGCCGATTCGCCCCGTGGACTCCTTATTGTGCAGCATCTCCGCCAGGTGGAACGAGGATGGCACCGTTATTGGATGGGCTAGAAAGTAATGTCGAAGCTTTCTTGAGGCCATGACCAGCGCGTAGGCAAGCTTCTCGAGCTCCGTATACCGTGTCTTGGCGCCCTGAAGGGCCTCGGAGACGAAGTACACGAGTCGTTGGAGAGCGCCCTCTTCGAAGACAAGGACGGCGCTGACCGCCGTTGCTGACGCGGCGAGGTAGAGCAGGAGGGGAGCCTCTAGTGCTGGGGCAACTAGGGTGGGAAGGCTTGCTAGGTATTTCTTGAGGTCGTCGAAGGCCTTTGCACAGTCGTGATCCCAATGAAACCCATCGCAGCCGCGGAGAGTCTTGAAAAATGGCAAGCCCCGTTCCGCCGCCCTAGACAAGAAGCGGCTCAGAGCCGCCATACGGCCGGCCAGCCTCTGGACCTCCCTCGTCGTCTTGGGCGGTTCCATGCCCAGGATGGCGTCGACTTTGTCGGGGTTCGCCTGGATGCCTCGTCCGGACACAAGGAAGCCCAAGAGCTTACCTGCCTGCACGCCGAAAACACACTTGTACGGATTGAGCTTAATGCCCGCCTTTCTGAGGTTGTCAAAGGTCTCCTGGAGATCCCGACCATGGAAGGCGAGCTGCCTGGTTTTTACTACCACGTCGTCAACGTAGGCCTCCACGTTCCTCCCGAGCTGAGCGGCTAATGACAACGCGACGAGGCAGGTGAAGGTTGCACCCGCATTCTTCAAGCCGAAGGGCATCCTGATGAAGCAGAAAGTCCCAACCGGCGTAATGAAGTTGGTTTTATCTTCGTCATCCTTGGCCATGTAGATCTGGTGGTAGCCGGAGTAGGCGTCCAGGAAGCTTGACCAGTTGATCTATGCGCGGCAAAGGGTAGTCGTCCTTCGGGCATGCCTTGTTGAGAGCGATGAAGTCGATGCACATACGCTAGGCCCCGCTGGCTTTCTTGACCAGCACCGGATTGGCAAGCCAGTCCGGATGTTGGACTTCACGAATAACTCCCGCCCGGAGGAGCTTCGCCACCTGCACCTTAGCCGCTTGCTGCCGGTCCACGGACATGCGACGAAGCTTCTGCTTGACCGGCTTACCGTCGGGGCGGACCGCCAAGTTATGTTCAACGAGGGCACGGTCCACACCTTTGATATCCTCCGGGGACCATGCGAAGACATATGCATTACTCCGAAGAACCTGGAGTAAATCCTGCTCCACCTCCGGAGGGAGACCTTCGCCGATGGACACGAACTGCCCTTCCGCTTGGAGGGGCACCCTTTTGACCTCGCCTTCCGGGCGGGGCTTAGGTGTCCATCCTTGAGCGGATGACGTGTCCGCCTTAGATTTGTCGGCGAGGACGTGCACCTTGCGATGCGGACCCCTGGCGCCGGCTTCGACACGCCTAGCGAGGTCTTGGTCGTCGAAGATGGTGATGACACTCCGCGGGACTGGGAGCTTCATACACAAAAAGGCATGGTGCGGCACCGCGTCGAAGGAGTTAATGGCGGGTCGGCCTAGTATGGGTTGTATGGGTGCGAGGTGTCCGCGACATCAAAGACTATATCCTCGCTTCTGGCATTGTTGTCCTAGCACAAGGAGACCCAGAGGCACACCTGGCCCAAGGCCTACAGGGGCTGGCCGCCGAAACCTTGGAGGAGGGCCTCCGATGCTCTTAAACAACTTTGAGGTATTCCCATGCGATCGAGGGCCTCCGCAAACAAGATGTTCGCAGAACTTCCTCCGTTGATGAGGATGCGCCTAACCTCGCGGCCTGCAATGTCGGCCTGGATGACCAAAGGATCTTGATGGGGGAACTACACGCCTTGGGCGTCGGCTGACGTGAAGGTGATGCTGCAATGCGACATCCCCTGGGGTGGTTGGGCTGAGGAGGTTCTCGACGAGGAGCCTCCGGAGATGACATTAACGGTGCGATGCGGGGCCTTTCCCGGGGTCCCGGCTCGCGGGGGAGTTCCTTACGGTGGCTGCACATGGGCTGCCGCAGCGGTCAGCGCTCCCAGGGCCCAAACTCAGGCAAACGGTTGTCTCAACGCCATGAGTGCGGTGCATGCCCGTGTGAAATGATCACCATAGCCATGCACCTCACACCATCTGCCGTAGTCCAGGATTTCTTGCTCCGCGCGCGGCCTCGCGTCACGGCTTCCTTCGTGTTCCCGGGGAACACCTTGCGTGACGAAGACATGGCGAGCCTTCTGGGACATTCGTTGGTTGCGCCGGGGCTTACGCCTGCCGCTTGACGAGTTATCGTGCGCCCCGGCGTCGTCGCGTTTGGGAGCGTCTTCCCCGGATGCCTGCTGGCGTTTTGCTCTCGAGTCGTCCCTCGCGTTTCCTTTTTGCGGCAACTCCCCCCACTCGAGCGGTGTCGGAGTCATCGCCCCTGCGTCGTCGCGCATCTTGCTCTGCCCAGGCGTACTCTTCCATTTTGTCGAAGAGCTTCACCACCGACTTGACTGGCTTCCGCGCGTTATACTCGGCCATCGGTCCTGGGTGGAGGCTTTGTATTACTGCGTTGATAACAGTTGTTTCATTGACATCCTTGACTTGGCAGTGTACCTTGGCGAAACGCTTGAAGTAATCCCGGAGCCTCTCCGAAGGTTTTGCTTGACTGCGAAGAGTTGATCTGCATCAACGCGCTCAACGTAGTTTCCCTGGAAGCTGTTATAGAGTTGGTCGCGGATCTGTTCCCACGCGTAGATGGGCTGTGGCTCGATGGTGAAGAACCAAGAGAGCGTCACCCCCTACAATGCGAGGGGGGTCCCTTTGCCTTCGTGGTGTCATCTCCGCCAGCGGCCTCGATGGCGGTCTTATACACGCGCACGAACTTCCATGGGTCCGTGTCACCTTCGTACGCGTCGATGACACTCGGGAACTTGAAGTCCTCTGGCCATGCCGCCTGTTGTAGGCTTGCGGAGAGTGGAGACTCCGGGTCTGCGCGTCGTAGCGGGACACGACTAGATGTGAGGGCGTCGCGGCTATCCGCCCTCTCTGGCGTGGGCTCCAACGCGACCACCGGTGGGGTCTGTTGGCTCCTAGCCTCTTGCATGTCCCGCACGGCTCCGCGGAGATCTGTTAACTCCCGCTGGAACGTGCCGAGGGCCACCAGTAGGGCATTCTCCACCGTTGACGTGGGTGGGACCATCGGCGCACTCGGCGGTGTGGCCGGAACAGTGGCAACCATGGCCTACGCTCCCAAACCGCCCGCTGCGCTGGCGTGAGGGACTCCGGAGTTGGCGACGGGGCCCGCGTTGCCATCGGAGCCACTCGTTGTTCCTACACTGAGTGGAGGGACGTACGTCGTGCCAGCGGCGGGGTTACCTGCCGCGCGCGGGGCGGTCTCGATGGTCGTCGCGGCGGTGGTGGCGGGGTGGGTCGTCGCAGCGATGGTTGTGAGGTCGGCCGTCGCAGTGATGTTCGCAGGGTCGATCGTCATGGCGATGTTAGCAGGATCGGCCGTCGCGGCGGTGGGCGTGGGTTCGGCCATCACAGCGATGGTGGCAGGATCGGTTGCCACGCCGTGAACGTCGATGCTCGCTGCCGACGCCGAGGCCCGGGTGTTGACGCGATGCCCTACTACGCCTGTCTTCTTCCCCTTCGCCGCCGATGACGAAGTTTTTTCGGTGCCATCCTTCTCCGGATCTTGGGCTTGCTCTCGTCCTCCCCACGGACGGCGCCAACTATTGTGGTTACAGACCAAACAGAGAGAGAGTATGGTAGTGGAGAGTTAGGTGAGCAATGGCTTAGGGTTTCTCCCCATGGCCTGTGTTGTATATATATATATCCATATGGGGAGTGCTTTTACAGTTATACCCTTACATCTGAGTATTCCCCTCAGGGGCACTTATGCCATTACACATGTCCCATTCCGGGCCTTACAATCCTCTAACAAGCCTGCTGAGCTTAAGTGGGGCCACCCCCACGGCAATGCCTATTTTGCCACTTGTGTCGAATGGCATTTCTGGATCTGTGTCGCTTTAAAACACAGGCAATATTAGGCCTCGTTTTTTTGCAGCCGATAGTTTTGTTTACATTTTTTGAGACAACAACAAATAACGAAGATGTTGATGGCACATACGGTTTTAAGATCGAAAAGCCGTTTGTAGAATCACTTTAAAAAATCATTCCATTTATTTCAATTTTCAAATAGGTCATAAGCCAAAAAAACAAAAGCCCAAAAGAAGGGGGGCCTTTCCTGCTCCATTAAGCTTTAGATTCTAGCTTTTAGCTTCTTAATTTTGTTTTTTTTAGTTTTTTTGGCTTTTTGGCTTTTCTTTTTTTCCTTATTCCTTTGTATTGTTTGTGATAATGTAAATATTTTTTACTTTTTAAAATTAAATTACTCTGAAAAGCTAACAACAGATATAGTCCAAAATAAATTTTAAACAGTGTTGTATAATGTCACACAGTATAAAAAGCCGAAGCTTTAAGCCAAGTGAAGCAAGGCCGATCTAATATATGGAATTATGGGAATGCCACGCTAATGTACACACCGTCTTTTGCTATCCTAAGAGTGTGCTCATTTGAGTTTTATGTGGCTTTTGACTTTTTTACTGTTTGAGGATTTTTTTTTCACTGTAGCTACTGATAGCTTTTTAGCATAATTAAATTTAATAAAAATAGAAAAACATATTATCCCATCACAAACAATACAAAGAAATACAAAAAAGAAAAGACAAAAAACCAAAAATTAAAATTAAAAAATTAAAAGTTAGAAACTAAAAGCTGAAATACAAACCGGGGGAGGGGGGTGCTAGAGTTTTTTGCATAGCTTTACCCTTGCCCTTGTCCTTTTTTCTCGTGTTGACGCTTTGTGAGTCTCGACCTCCTCCTGCTCGTAACTGTGTTCCGGATACCTCACCATACGTTGGGGGGGACGAGAGAGGTGTCACTCGACACAAATATGTAGCGTGGTACGGAGCAATGATAGTCTTACGGGAGAAAGAGCTCGACAATACTGATCTCGAACGGTGCGGCACGGATGTAGCTCGCTAGAGTAGCGATGGGGTATTTAGAGCGGAAAGGAAAAACTTTAGAGCGGCAAAAGCCCAACGAGGCATTTTTTTAGTGGCATTTCCCTAACTCAATATTTTAGAGTGGTATTTTCTCAAGGCGTGTGGATGCAAAAACACTGAAAAACCCCAAAATTTCAAACCAAAAATTTCCTTTATTTTTGCTGGGTTTTTGAGTGAATTTTGGGAACTTTCCCTTTTTGGAAAGTCTTCCCGGTTCCGCTTTCCTTTTCTGGATGGCCGTCTCCCTCTTCTCTTGGCATCCCGCCCCTTCCCGCCTTGTCCCCTCTCTGGCGCCCTCCCCTTTTTTTCCGTTTTCCCCGCCTCCTCGCGCCTCCCTCCGCTCGCCTCCTCCGTTGGCGCCGCCTCCCCTTCCGCCTCTTCCCTCCCCTGGCGCCTCCCCGCTCTCTCCCTCGCAGGCGCCGCTCTCTCCCCGCCTTCTCCTCGCTCACGCGCTGCGCGCCGCGCCCGCACCGCGCCACGGTTTCTCCCCGCGCCGCGCCGTCCCGACCACCCCGGTCCGAAGCTGTGGAGGCCCTCGCGCCACGTCGCCCCGCCTCTGCTCCGATCCCACCTGCCAGAGGCCGCCTCCTCCCTCTCCCGCGCGCGAACGCTCCCTCGCCCGTGCCCGCAGCTCCACCTGCTCCCGTCGCGTCACCAGTCCCCTGTGCAACTCCGTGCGTCATCCCCTACGCGGAGGAGACGCTTACCAACTCCCCTGTCTCCCCGTTGTCCCCGGAGCCCCGCCCGTTGGCTTCTCCCCCACGGCTCCTTCTTCCCCGCCCGGGTATAAAAACCGCTCCCCTTGCTCCCCGTTTCTCCTTTGCTTCCCGAGCTCCCCCACCGCCTTCAATCCCCTCCCAACACTCCAAAGGACCTCCCAGAGCAACGGATTGAACTCTCGCCATCCCTATCGCCGTCGAGGCTCTCCCCTACGCCGGCGACCCCCGGAGGCGGTTCTCGTCCCCTCCCCCTCCATTCTCCAATTGCTCGCGCCCCGAGCTTCTCCTCAGCTCACTGACCATTTTTATGCTCTCCTCCGGCTAGGAAATCCACTGTGGAGTGCCGCCACCGTAGCTCGCCGCCGGTCAGGACGCCCTCCCGTGGCCAACTCGCCCCGAAGCTCCCTAGCCAGTGCCACCGCCGCCATTGTAAGCCCCTTTCTCCCCTTACGGTGTGGCCGCAGCCGATTGAACCCGGTCGCCGCCGGCGACCATCCTCGCCGCCAAAAAGCCGGACCGCCCCCTTCTGCCTCCTGCCCCTCCACTGACCCCCAAGCTCCACTAAGCCCAAAATGGACCCACCTTGTCGCCCACCACCTCCTGGCACCCTCCTTCCCCGCCGGAAGCCTTCGCCGTCGCCGGAGAGCGGGAGCGCCTCAGTCCCCGCTCCTCTGCTCCGTGTGCGCGGCGGGAGGAAGAAGACGGAGGACGTGGCTCCATCCCGACCGTCCTCTCCCTTCTGTGCCTTCTAAACTCAACCGTCGGATGGCGCTTCTCCCCGTCGTCCGATCTTCGTAACTCCACTGCATCCCCTCCGCCTAATCTTCCAGCATCCCCGCCGTACGCCAACGCCACGCGTCCGCCATCCCCGGGCGAGCGCGCACGCGAGTGGGCCGCGTCCGGCCTGCTCGACCGCACCGCGTGCGTGTGCGCGTGGGCCGCTGAGGCCGCGCGGGCCGTTCGGCCGCGCGGGCTATATTTTCCGCCCAGGCTGCACTGTAGCCTCGGGCCGGCCTTTTACTGTGCATCCCGAATTTCCAGAGTTTTTCCAATTTCCAAAATTCCAGAAAATCCAAATAAATCCTAGAAAATCACAGAAAATCCCAAAAATTCCCAAATTTCACCGCTTTGCTCCAAATAATATTCTTGACCCATTTTTGACCTCCATTCCTCCAGATTCATCCCAGAGAAATTCCTAAAATTCCATTTGAAGGGTTTATGCATTTTACTCCTTTTTAATTAGTTTATTTTTCCTCGCTTGATTAGTCTCAAGCTGGATTTAATTATTTTATGTGTTTGCGCTAGTGTCGGAGATCCCGGAGGTTCAAGTGCAAGCTGAGGATTCAGGTGTTTCTTCGTTCGAGCTAGCTGAGATCGTTCGGATTGACGGCAAGTCCCAAATCCTTTGATCATGTTGCAACCCATGTGATTTAATTATGTTATTATACTATTTGCATTATGCTAATTGTGAAAATGTTAATTTAAAAGTAAAATAAAATGTTTAGAATGACATGTTATGTAGATAAACCTACCACCGACAAATGCCCTGCTAAACTTGTAGCCATGCCTTTGTAACCCTAGAAATAAGTATTTGTTAATCTAGATAATCGTAGGATATTATTATCATGCAAAGACTTCGACTAATAAGGTTGTGGCTGAGGGCCAATAGAATTTGCAAACCCGACTCTAGGGTAGGGTGGTATGGGACGCCGTGCCCTAGAGCGGAGAGTGCCTGCGTGCACAAGGTAGGGTGAGGGTGGTGGTGCGCCACAAGACGGATCATTCGCCCACCGCCTACCCTAGGTTGGAGGTCGCGGACCTCGTGGAAAATGTAAGGTTTAGACCCTTACGCTGAGCAAATGACATAGTGACCGCTCAACCACAGGTGTTGACTTGTCAACCCTGGTTTAGTACTTGCTCAACTTAAGTGAAACCCCGCATTGAGAGTCGGTGCAAGACAACGATAGGTCCCCACAACTCGGGTCCGGCGTTCCGCGAGGGTCAGCGGACACCCGAGGATGTGCGGGATTCTTATCTATCGGGTGGAGTGTATACCAAGGGTTGAGCAGCGAAAAGACCCGGTTCCTTAACTCAGTCATGAGGGTTAAGGATGCGTGTGGGTAAAGTTGGGCAACTCTGCAGAGTCAATTAAATGGTATTCGAATACGTCGTGCTCCCGGTTAATGGAGCTGTGTCACTTGGGTGATTCCAGCAGCGAAGCTTAAGTAGTTTTGTTCATGTTTTAACTTGATTAGTTGGTTAATTAACTCTTCATGAAAACCCCTGAGATCTTAAGAAGTAGTTTTGGGTCCGTTTCATTAAAATGTTTGCAAATAAAACTGCATCCACCAAAGCTAATAAAACAAGTATACTCCCTTCCATTGTTATTCTGTGCATATAGTAAGATAGAGTCCCTTTGGGGCTTACTGAGCCGGTTGTTTGGCTCACGGCTTGCTTATTCCACTCTTTAGAGGATCAAGACGAAGGTGAAGGTCTCCCCGTTGAGGAAGTCCCGGAGGGTCTCTTCTTCGACGAGGACCCGTGGCTTTAGGTCTTCGCCGCGCTCAAGCGGATTCTGGAAGTCTTCTGAAATGTAATTATATTTTGGGCTTGCACGCCCCGCTGTCAAAATCTGGATGTTATTCCATATGTGAAATATATGCTGGACTTTGGTTGTAAGCATGCAATGGTATACTCTTGCGCGACGTTCCATAACTGTTCATGAGTGAATAGTTGCGGAATGCCGTGTCCGTACGCGCCCCTGGAAACGGGGGCGTTACAAACACCTTCTCGAATTCCATCGATTAGGGGGAACAAGTGAGAAGGATGAAGGCCAGGAGCCCACAAGTGATCGTTTGCTCTAGTGTAGTAGTGTTTTGGGTTTGCTGTGCTGATCTTTACTCTTTTGCTTAAAGGCGGCTATCAAAACCTCTTCTCTTCCGTAGGCTAGTTTCCCTTTGCTTTATGGTTTGCCTTTATATAGTAAATAGTTGTTAATTAAAGTGTCTTTTTAATTTAGGATCTATAAATTGATTGTAGTAGACACTGACTTGATTTCATTTTTATCGGCCGAAATCATATACGAGTATCTTTCTCCATGCTTTTTCTTATTAACAGTTAAAATTCAAAATTTTAACAAAAGTTATAATCCAAAGATAAAAAAGGCGCTATTGTTTAACAGAGCACGGACTTCTAGAACCGTAGAAATGTATTGTTGCCGTCGGAAAGTTGTCTTCCTAAAACTGCAGCACCACGTCCCTGTAAAGTATGGAGGGTGGGTGCCCATTCGCCACATATGCAGCATGCCACGATTTTGGCGGCTATGAACAAAGGCAACTTGAAATTGATCAATACATGGATGTAAAGCAATATCAAACAAAGGTCTCGTTCGATTGAACTGAAAAATAGTGACTTATTGCTAAAATTGTACTGTATCTGACTGAATTACATTGTAGCTGAAGGTGGCTTATTTGACGTAATTAAATTTAAAAATAGAAAAATATGTTAGCTCATCACGGATAATGTAAATGAATACGGAAAAAAAGAAAAAGCAAAAAAGCTTAAAAACCTAAAAGTTCAGAAAAAAACAAAATTTATGAACAGTAAAAATAAGCCAGAAGCTCAAGCCGAAATGAGAGGGGCGAAAGTCATATTTCAAGGTACAGATTGGATCTACTAACTGGAACTGGAACTGAACCTAATGTAGGTAAGTAGCTGGGCCTAGAAGATAAAAGTATAGGGTTGGTGACTGCAAGTTTCCCATCAAACTATACACACACACACTAGCAGCGGAAGCGTGATGCCACACCGCACTAGCTACCGTGAGGACCAAAGTAAAAGAGCCGACAATTCGTGGAAGGGTTTTCTAGGAAAATCAAGGATCCATACTGTTGTGGCTACAGACCAAACAGAGAGAGAGATGGTAGTGGAGAGTGATGAAGATGAATGTAATGGCCTGGTCCTCCCCATGGCTTACTCATACATATATATACACATGAGGAGTGCTTTTACAGCTATACCCTTACATCTGGTTATCCCCTCTGGGGGCAGTTATGTCATTACACATGGCCTATTCTGGGCCTTATAATCTCCTACCAGGCCTGCTGGGTTTAGGTGGGGGCCACCCCTACGACAGGAGCCTCTCATGGTGAAGGGCTTCACAGGGCCGAAGCCATGTCGCCGAGTCCTTTGGCCCCCTTCGTCCCCTGCGGCCTGTGAATTCTTCCAAGCTTGTGGTTGGGGAGCCTGAAGTCTGGGATGGTGGTAGCGGAGGCTGGCACCTGAGTCGAAGCAGGCGCGCGCGCTCCGTTCCCTGCCCTTCGAACTGGTGGCAGCGAAGCTGGCGCCTAAATCGAAGTAGACGCGCGCGCTCCGTCCCCTACCCTGCCAACGGATGGCAGCGAAGGCTGGCGCCCAAGCCGAAGTAGACGCGCGCGCTCCGTCCCCTACGCTTCGAACGGGTGGCAGCGAAGCTGGTGCCTAGTCGAAGTAGACGCGCGCGCTCCGTCCCCTACCCTTCGAACGGGTGGCAGCGAAGCTGACGCCTAGTCGAAGTAGACGCGCGCGCTCCGTCCCCTACCCTTCGAACGGGTGGCAGCGAAGGCTGGCGCCCAAGTCGAAGTAGACGCGCGCGCTCCGTCCCCTACGCTTCGAACGGGTGGCAGCGAAGCTGGCGCCTAGTCGAAGTAGACGTGCGCACTCCGTCCCCTACCCTTCGAACGGGTGGTAGCGAAGCTGACGCCTAGTCGAAGTAGACGCGCGCGCTAAGTTCCCTACCCTTCGAACGGGTGGCAGCGAAGCTGGCGCCTAAGTCGAAGTAGACGCGCGCGCTCCGTCCCCTACCCTTCGAACGGGTGGCAGCGAAGCTGGCGCCAAGTCGAAGTAGACGCGCGCGCTCCGTTCCCTACCCTTCGAACGGGTGGCGGCGAAGCTGGCGCCTAGTCGAAGTAGACGCGCGCGCTCCGTCCCCTACCCTTCGAACGGGTGGCAGAGAAGCTGGCGCCTAGTCGAAGTAGACGCGCGCGCTCCGTTTCCTACCCTTCGAACGGGTGCCCTTCGAACGGGTGGCAGCGATGCTGGCGCCTAGTCGAAGTAGACGCGCGCGCTCCGTGCCCTACCCTTCGAACGGGTGGCAGCGAAGCTGGCGCCTAAGTCGAAGTAGACGCGCGCGCTCCGTTCCCTACCATTCGAACGGGTGGCAGCGAAACTGGCGCCTAGTCGAAGTAGACGCACGCGCTCCGTGCCCTACCCTTCGAACGGGTGGCAGCGAAGCTGGCGCCTAGTCGAAGTAGACGCGCGCGCTCCGTCCCCTACCCTTCGAACGGGTGGCAGCGAAGCTGGCGCCTAGTCGAAGTAGACGCGCGCGCTCCGTGCCCTGCCCTTCGAACGGGTGGCAGCGAAGCTGGCGCCTAAGTCGAAGTAGACGCGCGCGCTCCGTTCCCTACCCTTCGAACGGGTGGCAGCGAAGCTGGCGCCTAGTCGAAGTAGACGCGCGCGCTCCGTGCCCTACCCTTCGAACGGGTGGCAGCGAAGCTGGCGCCTAAGTCGAAGTAGATGCGCGCACTCCGTTCCCTACCCTTCCAACGGGTGGCAGCGAAGCTGGCGCCTAGTCGAAGTAGACGCGCGCGCTCCGTGCCCTACCCTTCGAACGGGTGGCAGCGAAGCTGGCGCCTAAGTCGAAGTAGACGCGCGCGCTCCGTTCCCTACCCTTCGAACGGGTGGCAGCGAAGCTGGCGCCTAGTCGAAGTAGACACGCGCGCTCCGTGCCCTACCCTTCGAACGGGTGGCAGCGAAGCTGGCGCCTAAGTCGAAGTAGACGCGCGCGCTCCGTTCCCTACCCTTTGAACGGGTGGCAGCGAAGCTGGCGCCTAGTCGAAGTAGACGCGCGCGCTCCGTCCCTGTGCGGAGATCGGAGCCTGGCGCCAGTATGGTTGCGCTCCGGGGCTGTTGTGACCTTGCAGTCTGGTAGTGCGCTTTTAATGGCGGCTGGAATCACGCCGACGCCTGGCCTGGCAGAAGTCAGGCTGTCGCGTCGTGCAGTCTGTCATGCTGCAGGTGGGGCACGTGGCGACTCACGACTGGTGCGTCGTGGGATGTGAGCGGTTGCGTGACCGCGGCCGTTCGCCTCATCCCGCGAGAAGTTGGACGCGTGTGGAAGATGTGGGGGCGTTGTGCGCTGCTTGGCCACCTACCCGGCACGGCCCTCTAGGTCCCGGCGGTTCTTCCTTCCAAATCTTGGACAGCCGAATCGCTGGGAATTTGATCCGTCTTTGCGTTGAGCCACAAGGCAGGCGAGCGGCCTTTATAAGGTGCTAGTGTTGAGGTGGAGGCACCCTTTCTTGCTTTGCTTTTTGATCTGCCGCTTCGCTTCCGCCCGTGCTAATTGTCACGCCAGTTGCTCCTTTGCCTGCATCTTCTTCCCTTGTCGCGAAGAGCGATGGCTAGCCAGGACGACGCCACCTACCACCCCCGCAGCAGTTCCTTGCCTAGCCAGGGCGAGGCGACCCATCCTTCCCAGGAGTACAAACTGGTGCCGCGGGGGAGCTCGCGCGCCAACAAGTGGTGGAACGCCATGGAGCACTCGGGAGGCTGCTGCTCCCGTGTGCTGGGGAAGAGCCGCATGACTGAAGGGACGCTATAGCGACTCGTGGATGAGGGGAAGATCGTGGATCGCAATGGGGCTCGCCTACCCCGCCGGGACGAGACGGAGCCGAAGCCCGGGGCCATGGAGGCGATTGTTTTCGTCGCGTTCTTCGATGCCGGCCTTCGAATGCCCTCCACGTTGTTCGTGGGCGAAGTCTTGCGGGCCTACAAGTTGGAGCTAGCCCAGTTGACGCCCCACGCGATACTCCGCCTAGCCGTCTTCACGTGGGCGATGCGGACAGAGGGGTGGCGTCCCAGCGCGAGCTTATTCGCCACCCTGCACGATGCACACTGTCGACCCAGAAAGGTTGACGGGGCGGTGTCCAACTTCGGCGGTGTGGACTTCGTGCTCCGGGCGTCATGCCCGACGTTGTTCCCTGTGCCAGCCTCGTCAGGGCAATGGGCGGCCGGCTGGACGCGGTGGTGGTTCTATTACACCGTGACCGACAAGAGCAGAATGCATTGCCGAGGTGGGCCGATCTCGTTTAACAGCACGCCGAGTCTGAAGGCGGAGATCGACGACACGCAAAAGCTACAGAGCCTTGTCGGTGTCGCCCGTCGAATGAGCGTGCGCGACCTAGCCGAGGAGTTCACGATGTATGGGGCGGCGCCACTCTCCTCCCAAGGGAAGTATGTTGGACAGAATGGCCCCCGCGAGGACGGGTTCGACCCATCCGTGTCTCGCCTGCTGCCGCCCTCCGCCCCTTGTAAGTCGCCCAGCACGCTTTACGCGCGCCATTGTATCTGTTTGGCTTCCGCCTGACTGACGTGATCTCCTGTGCAGTGGCTCGGCTAGAAGATGCGGAGCGCGTGGTTGCGGCGCTCCTCGGCCCGTACACGCTTAAGGAGCACCGGGCTCGCGAGGCCGCAGTCAAGGCGGCTAAGCAGGGGCGGGTAAACCGCACCTGCGAGGCTGTGGGCATTACCGTGCCCGAGCGTGCAGTGCCGGAAGAGCTTCCCGCCGGGACTCCGGGCGCTCAGGACGGTGATAGCCCTACGGGGGTGCTATCTTCACGACGCCGGGCCCGTTCCCCGGCTGCCGTATGCGACCCGGCAGCCCCCCGGCGGCTAGCCCAGCTGAGACGGGGCGTGCGACCGGCGGTGGGCCTGGTACCGGGCACCGCCGTGGATCCCCCGGCACCTTCTGCCGACGCCCACGAGCCCGTGCTCGGGCTCGCGGCCATCGTTGAGTTGGAACTCGCCAACCCGGGGGGGTGGCGTCGTTCCTGGCGAGCAAACCACGGTGGAAGGTGCGTTATCAACTGCAGCGGTCGACGAGGGCGTGCCCCCTACAGAGGAAACCGTGGGGGCGACAGTGACCGGAGCTGGTCCTGCCGTGGAAGAATCGCCTGTGCCACCGCAGGCGAAACGCCCTCGGACGCAGTCCCCGCCGCCAACGAGGGGTCGGTACGCTGTTGCGGGGCCTTGCCGCGGGATTACGGCGTCTGGCGCGGCCGAGAAGACCTTCTCCCCGAGCGTCGAGGCGCCCGCCTCCCCCTGGGCGGTCGAACCGGCGCCACTTCCTACCACGACGAGGGGCACAGGAGGTAGGTGTGAGTCCCTTTCTTCACCTGACTTCGCGAGACTCTGTCGGAGACGCTCGGGCTGATCGAGGAGGGGGCCGGCGTTGCTCTTCGTGGCGCCAGGACCTTTGGCAAGCACTGCAGCTATGTTGGTGCGTGCTTCGCCCTCGCCCTGCTTCATACTCGTGGGTGTAGGCATACCCATGAGCTAGCGAATCCTCAACTGGATCCTCCCGACCGCCCAGAGGTTATGTCGGACGCCATCCGCTCCATCGGGCCTAGCCTGCAGAACTTCCATCAACGGATCTGGGGCCGCTTCGGGGAAGGTGCAGCGAGGGTCGCCGTGCAGTAGACGTTGCATGGGGAGGGGGACCTCCTCCAGTGGCTTGCAGGGGTCCTTCAGCGCCACGGCGACGACGGCACAGGCTCGTCCGCACCGAGCCAAGGCTGAGCGGTTGGTCGGGTAGGGCAGGGGGATGATGTACTGGTTCTTACGCTTGTAACCATGTAACCCCTTTGCTTTTATAATGGAACCAAGTAGTACCTTATGCTTGGTGTTACCTATCGTCGAACGCGGAGGGCAGGTCTGCGCATCTCGTTTATACTCCGTGGAGTGGCGCGTGCGGAGGCGAACTCGACGCTACGACTTCCTTTATAGTCCAGAGACTTGCGCGTGCGGAGGCGGACCTCGACGCTCCGTCTTATTTAAAGTCCATGGACTGGTGCGTGCGGAGGCGGACCTCGACGCTACGACTTCTTTATAGTCCGAAGACTCGCGCGTGCAGAGGCGAACCTCGACGCTACGTCTTATTTAAAGTCCGTGGACTAGTGCACGCGGAGCTAGGCTCGACGCTACGACTTCTTTATAGTCCGGAGACTCGCGCGTGCGGAGGCGAACCTCGACGCTACGTCTTATTTAAAGTCCGTGGACTAGTGCGCGCGGAGCTAGGCTCGACGCTACGACTTCTTTATAGTCCGGAGACTCGCGCGTGCGGAGGCGAACCTCGACGCTACGTCTTATTTAAAGTCCGTGGACTAGTGCGTGCGGAGCTAGGCTCAACGCTACGACTTCTTTATACTCCTTAGAGTGCGCGCGGAGGCGTCCCCCCGCTGCGTCTTATTTATACTCCGTAGAGTGCGTGCGGAGGCGGACCTCGACGCCACGTCTTATTTAAAGTCCGTGGACTGGTGCGTGCGGAGCTAGGCTCAACGCTGCGTCTTATTTAAAGTCCGTAGACTAGTGCGTGCGGAGCTGGGCTCGACGCTACGTCTTATTTAAAGTCCGTGGACTGGTGCGTGCGGAGCTAGGCTCGACGCTACGTCTTATTTATAGTCCGCAGACTCTCGCGTGCGGAGGCGGACCTCGACGCTACGTCTTATTTAAAGTCCGTGGACTGGTGCGTGCGGAGCTAGGCTCGACGCTACGTCTTATTTATAGTCCGCAGACTCTCGCGTGCGGAGGCGGACCTCAACGCTACGTCTTATTTAAAGTCCGTAGACTGTCGCGTGCGGAGCGAGGCTCGACGCTACGTCTTATTTATAGTCCATAGACTCGCGCGTGCGGAAGCTGAGCTCAACGCTACGTCTTATTTATAGTCCGTAGACTGATGCGTGCGGAGCTAGGCTCGACGCTACGTCTTATTTATAGTCCGTAGACTGGTGCGTGCGGAGTTAGGCTCGACGCTACGTCTTATTTATAGTCCGTAGACTCGCGCGTGCGGAGGAATGCTTCGACGGTCACGTCTTTTTTAGAGTCCGTAGACTGGTGCGTGCGGAGGCGTACCTCAACGCTACGTCTTTTTTAGAGTCCGTAGACTGGTGCGTGCGGAGGCGTACCTCGACGCTACGTCTTCCTTTATACTCCGTGGAGTGCGTGCGAGGCGTCCCCCCACACGTCTTTTGTTTATACTCATACCCGTGTCTTTGACGGAGAGTGCACACGCGGACGTGCGTCTTCGGTTTATACTCATACACGCCCCCCTGGCTGCGGAGAGTGCACACGCGGACGTGCGTCTTTGGTTTATACTCAGACCCGCCCCCCTGGCTGCGGCGAGTGCACACGCGGACGTGCGTCTTTGGTTTATACTCAGACCCGCCCCACTGGTTGCGGCGAGTGCACACGCGGACGTGCGTCTTTGGTTTATACTCATACCCGCACCCCTGGCTGCGGAGAGTGCACACGCGAACGTGCGTCTTTGATTTATACTCAGTCCCGCACCCCTGGCTACGGCGAGTGCACACGCGAACGTGCGTCTTTGGTTTATACTGCGGGAATGCGCGCGCGTTGGCTAAGCCTGCTCGCGCCTTCGCCGCGTACTTGCGCGTGATGAAGAAAGATTAATGACAAACGGCGATCTTCATTACCTCCCCGTTTGCGCGGGTAAGCAACTACAAGGGGTGGATATACTAACCGTTTGTCCTTGGTGAGGCCGAAGCCTCTAGTCGCTAGACATCTTCCGGGTCCGCCATGGCACCTCTGAATGGCCCCGCGGACCTCCGCGCTGTGACGCCAGCTCTAGAAGCGTCGTTGGGCTTCGCGACGCGGGCACCTGGTACCGGGCTCGATGCGCCGGGCCATATCCTGGTCGCCTCGGATGGTGATGATGGCCCGGGGACCCGGGATCTTCATGCATAGATAGCCGTGATGTGGTACCGCGTCGAAGGAATTGAGGATTGGGCGCCCTAATATGGCATTGTAGGGGTACGGAAGGTCGACCACGTCGAAGGTGGCATCTTCGGCCCGCACATTGTCATTTTGGCCAAAGGAAACTTGAAGACCTATTTGGCCCAGGGCCCGCAGGGGCTGTCCCCCGAAGCCTTGCAGTGGGATTCCCGAGGGCCCTAGGCGGCTTCGAGGGATTCCCATCTGATCGAAGGCCGCCGCGAACAAGACGTTCGTGGAGCTACCGCCGTCCACCAGGGCGTGCCCCACGTCGCATCCCGCGATAGTGACCCGGATGACCAGGGCATCCTGATGAGGGAAGTCCACGCCTTGGGCGTCGTCGGGTGTGAATGTAACTTCGTGTTGCGCCCAGTCCGGGGGTGCCTGCGCTGGATATGCCGCCACGTGATGTGGTCGTCGCGCATAGGCCTTCTGCTGCCGTGCTGAGGCGAATTCCAGCGCAGACCCTCCGGATATGACGTTAATGACCCTGCGGTTGGTTGCCTCCGGGGCTTGCAGCGACAGGAGGCCCCCCCGAGGCTGCTGTACGTGAGCTTGGATCCGCAAGGGGCCTTCCTGGGGTTGCATCCCGTGCGCCTGTACCTGCATGGGGGCCTCGTACGGGAATTGGACGTGGGCCACCGCGGGCGGACGCGTCTCCGGGTTCCTGTCCCTAGCGACGCTATCGCGGAGCGCCGCGATGGAGGTGCAGGTGCGGGTGTCATGATTGCCGCGGCCGTGGACCACACACCACAGTCCCTGGTGCTGGTCGTCGTAATCTCCACGGCCTTTATCGTCGCGGTCGCGGCCCCGGCCGCGGCCGCGCCCCCGGCCACGACGCCCCCGACCGCCTTGGCCTGTAGGAGCGCCCTCGTCGGAACCGCCTTCAATGTCGAGGACGTACCGGTTTCGCCTCGACCTCTGCTCGCCGCGCTTGGGCTGATCGGCCGACTCCTTACGCGAGGCGTCCCTGCGGTCGGGCGCGTCCCTGGACGACTCCTGCTTACGTTTTCCCTTCGAAGAGCCGTTCTTCGGGGGATCTTCGGCTTTTGCCGAGGCTCCGGCCTGGTTGGAGTCGGAGTCGTCCCCTTGCCTTCGCCGCGCGTCTTCTTCCGCCCTGGCGTATTCCTCCATTTTGTCGAAGAGCTTCGCCACCGTCTTGATTGGCTTTCGCGCGTTGTACTCGGCCATCGGGCCCGGACGAAGGCCCTGTATGGCTGCATTAATGATGGTGGTTTCGTTAACGTCTTTCACTTGGCATCGAATCTTGGCGAAGCGCTTGAAGTAGTCCCGGAGCTTCTCCGAGGGTCTTTGCTTGACAGCAAAGAGTTGGTCCGCGTCGACTCGGTCGACATAGTTTCCTTGGAAGTTGTTGTGGAGGCGGACGCGTAGCTGCTCCCATGCGTAGATGGAGCCCGGCTCTATGGTGAAGAACCAAGAGAGCGCCACGCCTTGCAGTGTGAGGGGAAGTCCCTTCGCCTTCGTGGTGTCGTCTCCGCCCGCGGCTTCGATCGCGGTTTCGTACACGCGCACGAACTCGCGGGGGTCCGTGTCGCCTTTGTACGAGTCGATGGCGCTAGGAAACTTGAAGTCTTCGGGCCATGCCGTTTGCTGCAGCCCCGCCGAAAGCGGGGACTCCGGATCTACGCGCCGCAGCGGCACGCGGCTAGAGGTGGGGGCTTCGCGACTGTCCGCCCTCTCCGGCGTGGGCTCGGGCGCGATTACTGGCGCGGCCTGCTGGCTTCGAGCCTCTTGCATATCTCGGACGGCTCCGCGAAGGTCCCCTAACTCCCGCTGGAATGCGTTCAGGGCCGCCAGCAGGGCGCTTTCTGCCGCCTGTGCCGGCGGGGTCGCCGGTACTCCCAACGGGCGGATCGGCGCGGGTACGACCGCGTCGCGAGGTCCCGAGCTGCCGGCGAGGGTTGCGGCGGGGGCGGCGAGGTCGGCTGCCGTTGCATCGGCGGGGTCGGCTGTCGCCGCACCAGCGTCGACGTCGTCGACCGCGGGCTCCGTCCCCGCGACGCCGGTGACGGGGTGGGTTGACGCGGTGCCGGTGACGGGGTTGGTCGTCGCGGTGCCGGTGACGGGGTTGGTCGTCGCGGTGTCGGTGACGGGGTTGGTCGTCGCGGTGCCGGTGACGGGGTTGGTCGTCATCGCGCGGACGTCGACGTCTTCGGCCACCGTGCCTGCGTCGCTACCCGCGCCCGCCGCTGCCGATGCCGAAGCCCTGGTACTCATATGACGCTCCGGCCCGGCGGCCTTCTTTCCCTTCGCCGCCGCTGACGAAGCTTTTTTCGGTGCCATCCTTCTTCTTCGGTCTTCAGGCTTGTCCTCGTCCTCCCCACGGACGGCGCCAACTGTTGTGGCTACAGACCAAACAGAGAGAGAGATGGTAGTGGAGAGTGATGAAGATGAATGTAATGGCCTGGTCCTCCCCATGGCTTACTCATACATATATATACACATGAGGAGTGCTTTTACAGCTATACCCTTACATCTGGTTATCCCCTCTGGGGGCAGTTATGTCATTACACATGGCCTATTCTGGGCCTTATAATCTCCTACCAGGCCTGCTGGGTTTAGGTGGGGGCCACCCCTACGACACATACGTAATTTCAGAAAAACCAAATGTCCTTTCTACAAAAAGGAGGGCTTCCTTGAAAAATATAAGGACCCATATGTAATTTGGGAAAATAGATGGCCTTTTGCGAAATTGCTAACGTGGCAGGGATCTACCTGTAAGTACTAAGGATCCTTACGTGATTTTGAAAATTCAGGGGGCTTTTTGCATAATTGATGACGTGGAGGCCTTCCGGGGCGCAATCCCCCAGGGATAATAGAGGAGTATATATAGGAAAATAGTTCTATACTCTTGAGAGTATGTACTCTCACTATACTCTTACTTTAATATATCCTCTTAACGGTGTTATTATACCTCTTTATCTATTTGAATATACTCTAATAATAATTTTAAGAAACTCCAAAGTGAGTTCCATGAAAAATTTCATAAAAGTCTAATTTTTATAGCATAATTTGTGTATGTACTCTTTTTATACATGGAAAGTATATATAGTAAAAATAAAGAGCTCCGATGTAAAATTTTCAACCAAGTCGTATTGAAGTATCTTAATATTAGTATTTAAGTATACCGAAAGTTATAAAGAGGTATAAAATAGTTGTTTAAGTGGTATATTGGTAGTGGGAGTATGTACTCTCGGAAATATGAAAAAGTTTTTCTATACACACACATATGTATGTATGTATATATATATATGCATATATGTATATATATGTATAAATATATGTATATATACATACATTATGTATATGTATGTATGTACGTATGTATGAGCATATCTAGTATAAATGGCCAATGGGCTATTCAGCGATAACATACAAACACGAACCAGGACCATCGGATCTAGATTGGACAGCCGAGATTGAGGCGGGTTCCCACCTCCAACTCACTTATGGTCTTTGGCATTTAACCCCCCCCCCCCTCCCCGCACGCGCGCGCACACAACTCATCATTTTTCAGATAACCCCTTCTTCTCTGAGCCTCTCTTGTTCGCATGTCCGCTTCTCATCCCCATCCCCTCCTTAGACGTCGCCGCCCCCCACCCAGCCGAGCGCCGCCATGTCCCTCCCGGATTTGCATCATACAGATGGTTGAATTTGCACTAGGATTTCCACATGGTTTAATCAATCCTATTGAGGTATGCAACTCAAATTGTTAAAAAAAATAGTATTAGTCATTTTTCCCTACTATTGCATGAGCAAGTTTTGTGGTTGCTTCATAATTAACTCAAAACATTTCCAGGAACATGGCCACATGGGGAGTTGGCTTCACTATATGATAGTTTCTTCCATGTTGCTTCATAATTTCAAGCTCAAAGACACAAATCACTAATCAAGCACAACCAGAACGATTTCAAGGTTCGACTTCATTATCAGAAAGAAGTTACATCCACTGGAAACAACAAAAATGGAAACAAAATGCACTGACGCATCCATTCTTAGTTACAAAATGCACGGCTGGGTGGTGGTCGAGGTGACGGTGTCACGAACTCTATGTGCAGTAGGGTGGCAGCCATGGAGTTCGGGTGGAGTAGGGCGACGACGACTCATTGGTGCTGACTAATGTTGCGCATAATGGTGTCGAGGAGGAGGCCGGGTTGGAGGGCGGCGCCCCCGTGAAATTCGTGGCGGCCAGTTTCACCCACAGCAGCCAAGCGTGGGGAGGAAAGAACGTGGTGGCTGGGGGCGGGAGGGGGACTACAGAGCTATGGGTACGAAGGAGGCCGGGTCGGAGGGCGAGGGCGCTCGGGGATGACGCCGACTGTGCAGTGTGGGAGGGAGGACGGCGGCGCTTGGGGAGGAGGCACATCAACTAAGTGTGGGGAGGAACGAAGGTGGTGGCTGGGGACGGGGAGGAGGCCAGGAGGGAGGTGGTGACGCTCTGCGGTCGGTGCTGAGGTGGAAGATATAGTGACGCCCCAACCCTAGGGTCGCCCATGACAATTTGCTCCAGCTGACGGCCTCGTGGTGGTTGATAGGGTCGGCAGCGCAAGGGAGGGGGCCGGGAGTTGGCAGCAGCACTCGGGGATGAACCCGGGAGGGGCTCGGTGGCGCTTCTCGCCTGTTCGATCTAGATCCGATAGTCCTGGTTCGCGTTTGCATGTTACCATTGAATAACCTATTTGCACTAGATATGCTCCATATACATACATACGCTGAAATGGGGCACCATGGTACCCAAGCACCATGATTTTAAATGCATCAATTCCATCTAAATTCGAGTATATTTTTTTTTGAAAATATCAGTTTTAGGGTATATACTCATCTACTTAACAAATCATTCTTAAACATTTTATTTTATTTAAACTAGCATTTCACAACTAGCAAAAATGCAAGTAGCATAATAACATAATTAAACAACATGGGTTACAACATGATCAAGGTTTTGCGACTTGCCATGAATCTGGACGATCTCGGCGATCCCGAACGTAGCAACTCCTGGATCCTGGCTCTGCACCGAAGCTTCCAGAATCTCCGAAACTAGCGCAAACACACAAAAATAATATAAGTCCGGCTTGAGCCTAATCAAGCGAGGAAAAATAATCTATGAAAAAAGAGTAAAATGCATAAATCTCCAAATGGAAATTTTTAGAATTTTTCTGGGATGAATTTGGGGAAATAGAGGACAAAAATGGGTTCAGGGCATCAAATGGAGCAAAGTGGTGAAATTTGTGAATTTTTGGAATTTTCTGTGATTTTCTAGGATTTATTTGGATTTTTTGGAATTTTGGAAATTATTAAATCCCTGGAAAATCGGTGAACAGTGTCGGCCCGGCCCGAAGCCACAGTGCGGCCTGCGCGGCCGAACAGCCAGCGCGGCCCACTCGCGCGCGCTTGGCGGCGAAGCAGGCCGTGGGGTTTGACCCACGCACGCGCGCGCCCATGCGGCCCAGATGTCCGACGCGCGGCTCGGGTGGACGACTAAGATGGAGTGGGAATGAGCGGCTAGGATGCAGGGCGGGGAAGGCGGGTGGAGCAGAGATCGGACGGCAGCGACGCGGGGAAGGCGGGCGGAGCGGAGAGGCTGGATCAGACGGATGCGGAGGGCAGTGTTTAGGAAGATCGGACGGCGGCGGGGACGTGACCATCCGACGCTCAGAATTAGATGGCAACGGTTGGGAAGAACGGCGGGGATAGAGCCACGCCGGTCGTCTTCCTCCTCTCGCCGTGCGTGCGCGACAGAGAGGTAGAGGGGCGGCGCCTCTGCTCTCCGGCGATGGCAAAGGACTCCGGTGGTCAAAGAGGGTACCGGCGTGTGGATCTCGACACGAGAAACCCATTTTGGGGTTTTGGGAGGTGAGAGGACCAACGGAGAGGGTAGGAGACCAAAGGGGGAAGTTCGGCTTCCCGGCGATGGAGGGGGTCACCAGAGCCAATTAGGTCCAATTGGTGGGGTTTTCACGGTTAGAGGAGTCCGGGGCTCACAATGGCGGCGGTGGTGTTGACGGGGAAGCTTCCTGGAGAGCTGGTCACGGGAGGGGTGCTTCTGCCGGAGGAGAGCTGCGGTGCCGGGGTTACACGGGCGATCACCTGGCCAGCAAAGGACACCACAGTGGTCATGGAGTAGCAGTGAAGCTCTGGGCAAATGGAATTGAGAAATGAGGGAAGGGAGGGGGAGATCAGCTCACGGGGGTCGCCGGCGCAGGGGAGGGCAGCAACGGCGATCAAGGCGATGCGGTTTCAATCGGCTGCTCTGGAAGTTGCTTAGAAGTGGTTGGATGCGAAAGGGAGTGTTAAGGAAGCTTGGGAAGCAAGGGAGCGCGAGGGAGCAGGGGTGGGGGTTTTAAGTCTCGGCGGAGGGAGAAGAGTCCGAGGGAGAGGGGGATGGGCGCGGCGCCGGGGTCAACAGAGAGGACGGGAAGCTGGTGGCGCGTCGTCTCCGCGCAATGGGGCGGTGTCCAGGCGCTGAGCAGCAATAATGGCGAGGAACGAGCGCGGGAGCAGGCGAGCGAACGGCATGGGCGAGCGCGGGCTTTCGCGCGGAGGAGGAGACAGGCGGCGGCTGGCAGGTGGGACCAAGGGAGGGAGGCGGCGACGCGTGGTGCGGGAGACGCCACTGGTTTTGGACTGGGCGGCGTCAGGGTGACATGGGCGGCGCAAATTCGGGGGCTCAGGCGCGAGCGCAGCGCGCATCGCGTGTGCGAGGGGAAAGGAGGGGAGGGAGGGGGCGCCAGCGGGGAGAGGGAGGCGGGGAAAAGAAAAAGGCGCCAAGGAGATAGAGAAAACGGAAAGGCCGAAAGAGGAAGGCGGATTCCGGGGAAACTTTCCAAAAAGGGAAAGTTGACAAAAATCACTCAAAAATTCAGGGAAATGCATAAAAATTTTCTGGTTTGAAATTTGGGGACTTCTCAAAAACTATTATGTACAAAAAAAAGTTAGAAGCTTAAGGTTTAAAAGCCCAAATGAGCACAGGCAGTTCTTCCTTCTGTCAAAATTTGGCGGCAACAGGTACAATTGAATAATTCCCTCGTGTTAGACTCCAAAGTTTATTCTAGAAATTGAACTGTAGAACTCGAATAAGGAATTGTTACAACTGGAATTATGAATCGTAAAAATGTATAAACGGTTGTAGCATTAATATGCATATGTTTCTAGTGCGAGTAGCAATTTAGCATGTGTACATTGATCATACTGTTGCGGATTAGACATGATGGTCCGAATGGACGTGCTTGGATTTTTTTTGCTCTGCGTCAGGACCGAACTCAAACTGACGGAGGTCCGATCAGATTGGCATCCACGAAAGCACCTCTGCTTTCCCCCAGCTGACCTCACCTCTGCTTTGGCATCCTCTTTTCTCGTCACAACGAGCAGACAGGCACCGACCCGAACAAACCAAACCCACGATCGACGCAAAGCGGCAAAGCCACACTCGGCAGCCAACGGAGAGCAGCGTGCGCGCGGCAGGCGCTGTCCGAGCGTCCGGCCGCCCCCATCCCCCGCAGCCGCATCGACGTGCGATGCCAGGCTGCCTGCTGGCAGCCGAGCCCACCGCCCTCCTCAACTCAGCAACAGTAGTCGCCTTCGCCAAAGCCCAGGGACAAAGGACGGGGCGCGGCCGGGCGTTCGGCCATCGGCAGACAGCGGCATTACGAGGCAATCATGCGCCCGCGCGGTGCCCTACCCGTCCCGTCCCGCCCCGCCGGCTTTTTCCTGTCTCTGCGAAGCGCGGACGGCTCTCGGCCCTCGCCCGTCTCTCCCCCACGCCCTGTCACTCACAGGCACAGTTTTTAATTTGCACAGCCTCACCTCTCTTCTTTCGAGAGGAAATTTTATGGTGTTTGTCACTCGCACTATGTTTGGTTTTGAGAGGTAAACCTAGTTTAGGACCGGGAGAAGCTTTTCCAATAGAGTATTAATGGCGCTAGTTTTTTCTGCTGCAGTTGATATTTTATGGTTACGGTTGATGTTTTTGGTTCTAATGTGAGTGTTATTGCGAATGAACTAAATGTTGATAAGCCATTTTAAAAAGACTATTCTGATAAACCGCTTTAAAACGATGACGAAAAAATCATCCCATCTGTTTATTTGGAGAAAATCATAAGTCATAAGCTATAAACTAAAAAAACTAAGCCATGTTATTGCTAGTATAGCCGTTATAGGTCTTGTTTGGACCAGGGAATCTTGGTGAAATTTAGTCGGGCTTATTCAAATAATAAAGAAACGAAGTTCTCTTGATGCAAAGACGCGCGGAGCTCATACCGGTTCTTGGGAAACAAACATAAAACAAGCGGGAATTCTAGAAACAGCAACATTTGCTCAAGAACAGAAAAGAATAAAAATAACAAAATTTTCAATTTGTTGTCTCGTCGCTTGAAATCCATAAATGACACAATCTAGTTACAATATTCTAATTGGATTTGCTATTGAATCTAGGGATAGAGTTGTTTGTACATAATGGTCCTACTCTAACTTGGTTTATGGCTTAAACTTCTGATGACTTTTGATTTATGGCTAAAATTGTACTGTAGTAGATGTTACCTTTTTCTAAGAAAAAACATACCGTTATATCGTCACAGATAATGCAAAGAAATAAGAAAAAAAAGAAAAACAACAAAAATACAAATAATTGAAATTAGAAGGTAGCGTGTTTCAAATGGTTTCTGTTTTAAATAAGATAAAAGCTAAAATAAATAAGAAGGTAAAATCATTTAAAACGAGACAAAAATATGGCTCAACATGCACAAAACATGTTTGTCGAATTTAATCGAGCTAGCCCAATTTCTAGCTCTCCACTAAAAGAAAAACAATGTGCACTTCTTGTATTGCCCTATAAACCAGGCCTAACTTGGCGTCGCATTGAAAAGTTTGGTACGTCCCATTGTATTTTCAGTTGAGATATACAGTTACTGTACAATTTGCTTCTAGTTTCTTTCTTGTACTTAAATTGATAACCCACTTCTACCTATGGATGTATAAAGGGTTATAGAATTTTTTAAAATAATATATTTTATTAATATTATAAAATAGGTCACCATTTCAAAAAATTACAAAAATAATCCTCTGTCACCATTTAAAATATTTCTGTCATTATTTCAAATGGCAACAGAAATTCTATCATCGAATGAATGACAACAGAAGCTCTGCATCAAATGAATGGACGACAGAGTACCATATCCAAGCCACAGGTTTTGTCACCAATTAAAATGTGATAGAGAGATCAATTGTCAATCGAAATAGCGATATATGCTCCTACACCCGCTGTCGACCAGTTGACTCTATCGCCATTTCCTTTGGGGACAAAATCCTTGTCGCCAGTCCAATTGGCTCTGTCGCCAATTAAAATGGCGAAAAAGACCTACACATTGCCACATAGGACTTCACATAGGATTGTCGCCAATTGAAATAGCGATAGAGATTTGTCGTTATCTAGAATGGCGACGGTAGATTATTTCTATAATTTTTTTAAGTGATAGTATATTTATGTAATATCAATAAAAATATTATTTTTAAAAAAGTGTTATCTATCCAAATCTGTATTGCCGCAAACCCGAATATTGTACAGCCAATGTCACCCATGGTATTGATACATACTGACTTGTTGTCGGAGTCGAATTTAGCCAATCCAGAATCCTCTGTAAAACCACAACACTATTATTTGGATAAGTAAATAATGCTCACAAAACATTACCGAATCATTTCATATATGACATAAACCATACCATATATTAATATTATAACATTAGAATTTACAAAGATCACATCGGGTCAAGTTTATAAAATGGCTGATCAGGCCAAATGAATACATACATAAATTGTGGAAGTGGTAGCGAAAGAAAAAGGAGAGGACAAATCTTGCCATAGGCAAATGACTGAGAAAGGTTCGTGTGTGACCGATATTAACCAAAGACTTAGATAATAATAGTGCATACAAACACCACCTTAGTTAGCTAGATTGGGATGAGACCTAAGCTAAACTCTGCCATCTTTATCACCATCAATGTAACATCCTAAATTCTAGGGCAAGCAAAAATGAGAAAAATTTTAAACTTTTTGAATGCATTTTGTTTCCTTGGCTCTTTATTGGAGATTCTTTGGAAAATTTTGATTTTCAAGAATCAAAAGTGCATGTATTGCACATCAAAAAAATTGAGACCAAGTTATAAAAAAATAAAAAGATGGATAAAAGTTGGTATGTTAAGATATATGGTAGAAATCATTTCAAAAACTCACAAATACAAACATGGCACTAGAAATAAATATTTGGGTAATTTTTGAACATGATCTAAGAGTTTAATTAAATTAGAAATTGACTTTATATAGGGCAACAACCTTCCCAGAATTTTTGAAAAAAAATCTAGAGAATATAAAATTTTGAAAATTTAATACTATAATCTACTCTGTGTTAGGAGCCTCCAAAAAAATTTAATAATTTTTGGAGTAAGTTTTCTACATTTAAAGAATTACTCAACACTCTTAGCCATCTCTTTCACCACCGAGTGTGGTCCACTCGCAAAGTTCATCTTCCACCTCATGCGCTCGTGCCAGCTCTGCCATGGTTGTGCTACCCCCAGTTTTTGATGCCACGCCCACTGTTCCTCTCTACTACTATCGACCCCTGCCTACCCGTCATCTCAACGCGATGCAACTCTTCCCCTTGTCTTCTTTCACGCCTCGCGTTCCACAGTGAGTAGTCGAGCCACGTCGTTCAGTTGCATTCATAGGAACTCGCACTTTGCCCTCAGCCATCCCATACCTACAAAGCCCCCAACTGTGCCTTTGCTCTTCAACTCGCCCCCTCGGTCTCTTGCGTGCATTTCTTGAGCATCTTGCTCACTGAAACACCAAGAAACCAAAGCCATTCACGACATCGGCGAGCACGCCACCCTACTCTAGCAACTCCGGTGAGCTTCTTTCCTACCCGACGTCCCCGCATGTCGGTTATTGGAAGCTTCCCTCTAGGTTGTATATTCATACGCATTTCTAACTATTTTCTTTGCCAACCAAGTGGAACCATGCATGAATTGAGCTAAGCTAAAAAAAGACTATTTTGAAAACTAGTCAATTCAATGTTGACCCTCCATGGATTCCCTATATAGGCTACGGTTAACATTGCAAAAATAAGAGTTCAAGCCTGATTATCCCTAAACCCAATGTGAGTTTTTTTGATGTTGCACCCACTGTTCCTCTCTATTGCTGCCAACCCCTGCCTACCCGTCACCTCAACGCAACGCATCTCTTCCCCCTTGTCTTCTTCTGCGCCTCGCGTTCCACGGTGAGTAATTTAGCCACACCGTTCGGTTGCATTCGTGACAACTCGCGCTTTGCCCTTAGCCATCCTGTACCTACAAAGCCCCCCAACTGTGCCTTTGCTCTTCAACTCGCCCCCTCGGTCTCTTGTGCTCATTTCTTAAGCATCTTGCTCACTAAAACACCGAGAAACCAAAGTCGTTCGTAACACCGGCGAGCACGTCACCATGCTCTAGCAACTCCGGTGAGCTTATCTTCTCTCCGACTCTGTCACAATGCTTCTTACCTCTCCCTTAAGCCCTTTACTCATTTGATTGACCTTTCGTACAGTGGACCACTTGGGCTAGGCTTTCTTCTTCATCTTAGGCTAGGATACCGCCATAAGCCTTCCTCTTTCTTTGATGAGTCATACCTCAATCCCATTCACCCATGTCTCTGTATGCATATAAGCAAGCTCATGTACACCCTTTTGTAGCTCCATTATTGTCGGAATTCGCTGTCGACATGGACCCCTTCACTGCCAATGAGGTCACCATCGCCAAGCCACTCTGCACCTTCCTGAGTGTTGTCATCATCTTCAGTGAGTTTCTCCTCCCCCATGGAAGATCCCCTAGCACTGAATTGAGCCCTAATAGCTCATAGCCCTATAGTGCCATTCCCCTGCCTCTACCGTTGCAGGACCTCGCCGCCAACTACCCTATCATCTAAGTTAGGCCTCGATACTTCCCCTAGGCATGTGGTCCGAGGTCCCGGATCTATTTTTGCTCACACACCACCCGCCGAGGAGTCCCTCACTGGCGACGAGCCGTGTCTTGTTTAGCGTAGTAAAAAAGAGCACTATAGCGCTGAAGAGTGTGTGTAGTCAAAAAGAGAACTGTAGCAGTCGAATCTAGAAGGAGAACTATATTAGTCGAAGTCAAAAAGAGTACTGTGGTGGTCGAAGTCGAAAATAGTACCATAGCGGTCAAAGTCAAAGAAAATACTGTAGTAGTCCAAGTCGGAAGGAGTACCGTACTGGTCGAAGTCAAAAAGAGAGCTAAAGTAGTTGAAGTCGAAAAGAGAACTAAGGTAGTCGAAGTTGAAAAGAGTATCGTAGTGGTTGAAGTCAAAAAGAGTACCGTAGTGGTCGAAGTCGAAAAGAGAACCGTAGCAGTCGAAGCTGGAAGGAGTACCGTAGCGATTGAAGTCAAAAAGAGTACCGATTTAAAAGGTTTTTAAAAGCTATAGGTCCACTTATCATACGAATAGGAGTTTAATTAAGTGAGTATGGCCCACGGGTCAGAGAGAGGCATTAAAATGTACTATCATCATTACACTAATCTTAATCATGTGTTTTAAATGTTAACCACAACGCTACAAGGCTTCTTCCTCGCCTAGAAGAGGTGAACCTCCTCACCGGCGATGGAGAGCTTGGTGACTAGAAGCAAAGTCGGAAATGGGGAGCTCGTGCCATACCACACCTAGAGGTGAGTTGGCGCTGCCTAAATTTGATGGGTGTGGTGGTCGGCAGCGAGCCTAGGTGGTGGCGAAGGCAGGGGCATGGCACCACAACTATTCGTGACTCACCGGAAGCAAAGGTGAGCTCGGGGAGGTGTGGTGAGGGCTATCGACAGAGAGGGGGTTGCCACGGAAGGCTCGCTGCAAAGGAAGGGAATGCTCAGGGAAGCTCGGGTTGTCTTTGGGACGTCAATGTAGTGCTCCAGCTGTGGCTAATCAATGGATGATGTAGCGGGGCTCCAACAGTGCTAGGGGTGGCGCTCTAGCCAGAGAGGAGGATGAAAGAGGCTTGGGCCTCTTGGGTTTGATTGGAGGTGAGGAGGTGTGAGTGGAGGTGCAAGGAAGGCCATGCATGGCTTTATAGCAGAGGAGAGGCCAAGTGGGCATTGGCACCATGATGGCTCGCTGCAGCCATGGCGGTGACACTAGTGGAGAACAATGCGATGGGAGCAATGAGGAGTGGTGCAGCACCAAGGGGAGCATAATCCTGGCACACGGGCTGATCGGTGTGGCTCATGATGGGATGGGATGAGTTGAGATGGTGCAACGAGGAAAGAGGGAAAAAGGCGGCTGGGCATTGGAGCGTGAAGGGGGTGGCAGAGCAGGATGGGATGACATGGCTGTGGCGCAAAGCCAGGAATCCTGGAACACGCAGGCAAGGCGGGGTGGCACAATATCGAGCGATGGCTGAGGCAACGCAGGCGCTGGGCATGCATGGCATGGTGCGGATGTGTGCTCGACGCGGTCTGGGTGTGCACGTTGTGGCTCAGGTGGCGTGGGCCTATCCAGGCCAGGTCGAGGGTTTTCTAGGCTGGGCCAAGGAAAGGAAAAGGAGGGGATGGGCTGGGCCAAGCCCAAGGAGGTTTCAAACTTTGAAATTTGGAAATTTGAGTAGCACATTTGAATTCAAACCGAATTTGAAAATTTCAAACAAACCACACTCTACATGCCTAAAATGGGACGTTACACTTGTCCCCTTGTAGAAAGCCTTTTGATTTAGGTGGTGCTTATTTAGACTTAAAAGCTCAGGACCATGGGGTTTTTTGCACTGCAGCGGCTGAAAATACACTGTAACTGTCGGTAGCTTTTTCAACGAAATTAGTTTTTTAAAAATAAAAAATAAAAAGTTATATCATTACGGACAATGCAAAGAAATAAGAAAAAAAATAAAAAGCCTCCAAAAAGCTAAAAAGGCAAAAAAAGATGAAATTAAAAGGTTAGAAGCTAGAATCAGAAGCTCAAATGAGCAGAGAATAGCCGCCGACCTCCTCCAACTCCACTTCCAACTAGTGAGCATTTTTAACAGGACACGTAGGTGTATCTTGATTTTTCCATCACTTTTTTCTTTGTTCCAAATAAACCATCTTCTATGTCTTTGCTATTAACATTGCTAACATTGCACACCACCACGCGCCCTATAGGTACACACTCACTATCACCTTATTAATGTATCTCGTTTGCCTTACTAACCTCCACAAGAGCCAGCAAGCAATGCAAAAGTTTGCAGAGCTAGCCGTTTGTCGTCCACGCAAGAAAAAAAAATCATGTACTATGACATAATATTACACCGAAAGACATATTCCAGGTGGGACAAACTTTTTGAGTTGAGTCCACTTAAAGAAAAATTGGTTATTTAGTAGTAGTAGCAAGCTATAGATCAACATGACGAAAAACAAGCACGATCGCACCATTTAATGTAAGTAGTACACCAATGTCCTTGATAAAGTTATAAGAGTATAACTCACTTGTTCTCTGAGACTCAATGTTGGTCTAGATTCACGTATCCATGAGATAAATCAACGGTAAATAGAAAATTTCAAAACCTAATAATGGGATATATATAAAATTGTCCCAACTTTTTTCCCTTGTAGTATGACATTGCATCTACTTAAGGTATACTTTACTTACACAATACAAATACAAATAAAAGGGTGCAATTTCCGTATATACAATTTTTGTGCAATTTGTGTTTTTGTATTTGCTATGTTTGAGCCAATGGCCAACCTACCCTAGCTACTTGTTACCTTTCAAGGGTTATGCGTGCACTACCGGGTTCAGCAGCTTTGCCGAGTGCCGGTGGCACTCGGCAAAGCACGAAAAACACTCGGCAAAGTCTTTGCCGAGTGCCACCCACGGCATACCTCACACGTCATAGTTTCTGACGGCAAAAAGCTCTTTGCCGAGAGCTTTTCATCGAGCACTCGGCAAAGCCTTTGCCGAGTGCCAAAACGACCCTCGGCAAAAAAAGGACAGTGGACGGCGAGAATACGGTGACGGCGTCGTTTGCCGAGTGCCATGACGGAATGGCACTCGGCAAAACTTTTAACTTTGCCGAGTGTCATGGTAAAGACACTCGGCAAAGTTTAAAACTTTGCCGAGTGTTTTTACCACGACACTCGGCAAAATCACAACACTCGGCATAGTACGTTCCCAGAATGCCCAGAAACGTTTGTTTGCCGAGTGTTTTTACCATGACACTCGGCAAAGCCTCCCTTTGCCGAGTGTAACACACGGCAAAGTGGCCAAAAACTGCCTATTTTAATTGTTTATTGCACCCCACTCAAATAAATCACAATATCACAGATATATCAACAAGTAATCACCACAAGTAATCACATATATCACATATAGTCCACAATATATCACATATATCACCACAAGTCACAATATATCACATATATCACCACAAGTCACAATATATCACATATCACAAGTCACAATATCACATATAGTCACAATATATCACATATATCACCACAAGTCACAATATATCACATATATCACCACAAGTCACAATATATCACATATCACAAGTCACAATATCACATATAGTCACAATATATCACATATCACAAGTCACAATATCACATATCACATATAGTCACCCCGACTGATGTGGTGGGTCATGAGACATATTATTCGAAGCCGCCGATTGATTCTGCACAAAGGAGAAGAGATTGCATGTGTGAGACAAGATTTAAGGTAGGAACATACAAACTTAAACATTCATACTCCACTAGAAACTCACAGGAGTAGTTGCAGGAGGAGGTGGAGGGAATAGCTCCGGTGGCAGAGGTTGACCCATCCTCTCGCCAAAACTTTGCATCCACTGAAACATCTGCTCCATCCTCTGCCGCTCGGCCTCATTCCTCTGCCGATCAGCCTCCATCCTCGCCTCCATCTCCTCCCGTAGCCTCTTCTCTTCTTCCAGTTGGGCCTACAATATTTCACCCCCAATGTTACAATGCAAAGCAAACGTATGTAAAAATTAATGAACGACGAATAAAACAGAAATAACCTGGAGTTAGCAAAAGAGGTGCATCATGCGTTGTATCTCAGTATACGAGGAAAATACTACACGGAATGAGACCATGCTGGAGCTTGCAAAGCTGGACTTCAATATTCTGCTAACTCTGTATTGCAAGGAGCTAAAAGATCTTACACTGTAAGAAGACTCACTAACATATATAGCATAACGAAGTTGTAAATAATTACTTGCGTCGGGCGGGGGAGGCGTCGGGCGGCGGGCGGCCGCGGGGGCGGGGGCGGCGGGCGGGCGCAGGCGCGGCGGCGGGCGTGCGGGGACGGGGCGGCGGGCGGGCGCGGGCGCGGCGGCGGGCGCGCGGGGGCGGGGCGGCGGGCGGGCGCGGGCGCGGCGGCGGGCGCGCGTGGGCGGGGCGGCGGGCGGGCGCGGGCGGGGCGGCGGGCGGGCGCGGCGGCGGGGGCGCGGGGGCGAGGCGGCGGGATTGAATGTGTGGTTGCATGTGTGAGCGCGGCCGCGGGGAATTAAAGTTATGTCGTGTTGTTTGCCGAGTGCCCCCCATCGGGCACTCAGCAAAGCCCTCATACTTTGCCGAGTGCCGCCGATCTGGCACTCGGCAAAGCTCATCCTTCGCCGAGTGTCACCCACAAAGCACTCGGCAAAATTTTTTTTTAATTATACTTCCATTCCTCCCTTTCTTTTCCAAATTTGTTTTACAAATTTGTTCGAATGTACTTTGAAAATGCCTTGTCAAATTCACTCAACAATGCATATTCGATGCTTCTACGAATATTAGACCATTATTTCATGCAGTTATAGCTCAATTTAAATTTATATCAATTCAAATTCTATAATTGCAGTTTACAAATTAAAATTATCAAACGGATCCGAAAAATTACCAAAATTTAACATGAAACAATCTCTGTTGTCTATTGCCTATACAAAAAGTTTTGTAGTCAAACCACAATTCGACCGTCACTTTGACTCCAAATCTTACCGGATCCTTCTCAACTCTACGTTTCTTCTTCAGAAATGTTTCGGTTTGTAAGCATCGTACATGACAACTTATGCGAAATCTTATCAATTTTTTACCACAGTCTCCACGTATGATATCATGACATCTTGACAAATCTCATGATTTTCAGACTTCGTTTCCTTTTTTCAAAATTTAAAAACCATTCGGCCACAAGTTCGTGGTCGTGTTTCCTGAACAAGATGTTCGAAATTCGTTTTCCTTTCACAGGTAAGGCCTCAAACCAGGTTGAATAACATGAATATCATTTTTCTACTCATTTTTTCCTATTATTTGAATCACTTGCAGTTCAAATTTGACTTCATTCAAAAAAATTGATTGAAATGCAATTAATTAATTAAATATAGCAAACTAATACAAAAATATACCAAATTTTACAATGGAGTACCATATGTTGTATGTGCAGAGTAGAAAAAGTTTGAAGGGTAGGAAAGGAAAAGGTTTTTCTTACTTTGCCGAGTGCCCAAAAAAAACACTCGGCAAAGAGCTCTTTGCCGAGTGTCAGCTCCAGACACTCGGCAAAGTTTTAACGGCGGCAGCTGACCTCTAACGGACGGCGGTTGGTGCCGAGTGTTTTATGTTTTGCCGAGTGTTTTTTGTCAGCACTCGGCAAAGAGCCTCGTTTGCCGAGTGTCTACTCTGCAGCACTCGGCAAACATATTGTTTGCCGAGTGTTTTATTTTCGCCGAGTGTTTAGATGGAGGCACTCGGCAAAGTTATTGTTTACCGAGTGCCCGAGGTATTGCACTCGGCAAAACTCCAGACACTCGGCATATAGCAGCTTTCCGGTAGTGATGCATCGCTTGTCCTGTGATGAGATGGAATTTTGCACCGCTTATTACTTGTGATGCGCGACTACACTAGAGATTTTTTTTTTGTGATATTAAGATAGACTTTTCTTCTTTTTAGGGAGACTTTGATTTAGTTAATGAAAATAGCCATCCACCTACTCCTTCCACTCTCCTTTCCACAAAGATGCTCCTTGTGCATTCTTAACATAACACTTAGAAGCATCTTGATTCTCACATCACCTTCCTATACGCTAAAAAGCCTTCCTTTACGTACTCGGTTTTGCCATTAACATTGCTTACATTGCTAACCCTAAATAGGTACACTTTCACTATCACCTTAATGTGTGCCATTTGACTTACTAGCCTCCACTAGGGCCATCAAGTCAGCCAACGCAAAAAGGTTTGCAGAATTAGCTGCTTGTTGTCCAAGACAAAAAAATAGCTCATGTACTGACCAGTGATTTAAATCGTGGGCTATAGCGGTTTTCGCACTTGGGATGCTAAGCTATAGTATAGATGTATGCTATTACAACTATGGTGCCTCTCGGTTGGGCTGAAATAAGCTGACTTATGGCTGAAATTGCACTGTAGCTGGCTGAAATTACATTGTAACTGATGATGGCTTATTTGGCATAACTATATTTAAAAAAAATAAAAATAGAAAAAATAGGTTAGCCCATCATGGGCAATACAAACGAATACAGGGGAAACCCCCCGGCAGAAAAGCTCAAAAAAAGCCAAAAAGCTAGAAAAAAGACAAAATTTAGGAATAGTAAAAAAATAAGCTAGAAGCTATAAGCTCAAGCTAAATTGAGCGGAGCCAGACCGCTAGAGTAGTAACGGCAGATAGCAGAAATAGCAGCCACTATGCTTTATTTTGTAATTATTTAGACTTGTGAACAATTATTTGGTATGCTAATTGTATAGTTAGAGTTTTTTAGCTAACTAAAATTAGTTTTTACACAAATAATTTAAAGCAAGATATTTCATACGATCCAAAATAGTAAAAAAAAATTTCAATACGGCCTTTAAACAAAGAATTTTATTTAAAAAATATAAAAAGATAACTTGATCTTAGGATCATCTGAGTTCAACTATTTGGTACTTGAATTCTAGCTTAAAATTTTAGATACTTTTATATTTTATATTCTATTTCAAGAAATGAGAATTTCTTTCTAGTGTTCAAAAATCAATTTATACATTGAATTCAGATTTTAAAAATTTGAAGCTTCAAAATTATTTTTTATTTATGCTAATAAATCAAGTAAAATGTTTAGACTTTTGAAAATAATGTATTTATATTTTAAGATTGTAGGTTGGATATGTCATGAAAGTGTTGTAAATTTGCAACTTTTTAGTTGCACTTTGCTTGACATTCTTGTTACAATTTTTTATTATTCAAATTGTATTCTACATAATCTTTTCAATAGCACTGCACTGTAGCATAGCATCTATTATAGCTTTCACTATTCGCTGTAGATTTTTTTTATCATGTCATCATGATACCACGGTAATCACGATTTAAATCATTAACTAAGACAATATTACACCGAAACACATATTTCCAGGTGTAACAAAATTATTGCGCAGAGGCCTTTGGAAGAAAAATCGGTTGTGACTTGTGTGGTAGCCATAACAGGTACGACAAAAACAAACACGATCGCTCCAATTAATATGGCAGTACACCAATGCCCGCTGCGACCATTTTGCAGGGACCTCGCATTTTTCATTTGCCAGCAAGAATCAGATTTCCAAAAGATTTTTCCATTGAATGCATGGTCCTCCCAGGCATCGATGGCCAACAGTGTCGTCACAAAGACATACCAAAAAGGACAGAGACCAAACCAGAGCCCTATTTTATGAGGGATTTATTGATCGTATATCCTCTATTTATATGGAAATTTAAGATTTACCCTCCTGGCCCACGTGTCAGTGACTTATGATGACCCCACGTGTCATTGAGATGAGGAGGGTAAATCCTGAATTTCCCAACTAAAGGGAGGGTATATGATCCAATCCCCCTTTTATGAGCCGCAGATATGTGTAACGGTACATGTCAGCTACATATAGATCTATCCTACATAATATTTTAGATGATATAGAGGAGAAAAAATACTACTATATAGATAATCTATTTTTATAAATTATCTATAGTCTTATTTATATAACATAGAGATGTATTAAGGCAACCACTGGTCAACCATTGTACTACCCTTAATACCACCGCATGAGAGGAAATCTAGACGGCCAGAACGCAACGGGACAGCTTTGACCAGTCAACGCTACAACAAACCCGGATTAAACAAGCCCTGAACATGTATAATAGTATAGACGATGGTTATCTGTAATATACATTTATATTATTTATAGAGAGGACTAAAGACAGATCATATAATAAATTATCTATATAGTTATCTATAATTATATAAATTATATAATTAATGAGTTGTCTATATAATAATATATAAAATAAAAAGTTATCTATAAAACCATCTATTAAATACAGTAGATATCATTTTTCTCTCTCCTCCTCCTCTTTTATCCATGTTATCTAAAGTCTCACAGATAACTGGCTTATTTACATGCTCTGCTACGCGAACACGGAACATTAAATTAGCACTCTCAGAGGGCACCAAACAAAAAAAAAATTTAACGCGGGGAATTACAGCTCCCGTTCCGTCCGTTTCCCAATCATCCATGTGGGCCCAACGGATTATATTCCTTCCCCCGTAGTAGTTCCTACTTGTTTTCACCGACACCCGCAGTAAAAACCGCCCGGGGAGTTACGGCCGATCTCGGCCGTCCGATCCCCGACCAGGTCACATCCAGCGGCGCGGCCACGCGCGCACCCGCCCCCATTAATTGCGCTGCCCCGTCGTGAGGCAGCGGCAGCAGCAAGCTACTACTACTACTAGCCTTCCAGTCCAGTCCAGCCTCTGCTCCACCCACTCCCACCCCCACTCGCCACCTCTCGGCGGCGGCGGCGGCGGCGAGCTCCTCCGGCCACGAACCCCGAGGAGTCGCGCGCTAAACCCACGGATCACCCGCTTCGAAACTCTTCGTCCCCGCGTGATCTGGTGGGCCTTTGGTCAGCTTTCGTTGTCCTTCTTCACGGTTGAATTGGTGGTGAGGGTGCTGGAGGCGGAGATCTGGCGATGCGGCGCGTAATGGCGGTGGCGCGGGCGGGGGTTTAGCGGGGTGTGGTGGGTTTCGGGGGGTTTTGGGCGGTGGGGAGGTTGATTTAGCGGGGATCCGGTTCTGGTTCGGGTGTTGGCGATTGATCTGGTAAAAGGAAAGGTGTGTGTTTTTTTGGGATCGATTTTTGAGAGCTACGGGCTCAGATCGCGATGTTTTGGATGGATGCGTGCTGCTTTTTTGCTCGGACAAATGCGGTCAAAGAGCATGCGGTTTTAAGGGATTTTACCTTGGCGCGGGATTTGAGGGTTTTGGTGTGATTTTCCGTGGGTTTAAGGTAAATCTTAGCTGTGGGATCCCCCCTAGAGCTTAGGTGTTGAGATGTCATTATTAGTGCCAATGATGGGGTGATTCTAGTGTCAGTATGGCCATTAGCCCTATGATTAATTATTATTAGTGTCTAATTTGGAGATAAGTTTATTAATGACTCATAGGGAGCAAGAAATGAAAGATTGCCGGCTTTGTTGTCTTACTTGCTAGGCATGGCGTTAGTGCCATCAAGTTTGGAAGTGCATTTCCTGTTAGACTTCTTAATTAGGTATGCAAGAATTTCTCAAGTGATGCTGCTTCCTTACAGGTTGCTCTGTTCTGAAATGGCCGGCGAAATTACGTGCGGATCCTTGCTGCAGAAACTGCAGGTATGCGGTTCTAATTTGTGCTTTGCGAATTGCAACATTTTGTTTTTTTTTTTTGCTTCGACTTGTGCAGCTGATGGTGATACGCTTCTTTTTTTTTCTTTAATTTTTCAATTGTAGTTGATATGGGATGAAGTTGGTGAGAGCGAGGAGGACCGCGACAAGGTCCTGTACCAGCTAGATCAGGAGTGCCTGGATGTTTACAAGAGGAAAGTTGATCAGGCCACGAACTCTAGGGATCTCCTTATCCAGGCGCTTGATGACTCAAAGATTGAGCTTGCCAGACTTCTTTCTGCTCTTGGAGAAAAAGCTATAGCAAGAACTGTAAGTGAATATTGTCAGTGCATCGAATAACCATTGATTGATTTCAACCTAGAGTGACCCTGAGGTGTACATGCATGTACAGCGTATTAATGTTATGCCTACTTAGTGGAATTAGGGTACCAATTTATAAATTTCTCTGAATTATCAATTCTCACTACAGTCTTTTCCTCTTGAAGTTCTTGTGCACGATATTTTGATGTTCTAACTCAGGAGTCAGATGATACCTCATCCAAGTGTTTTAGATTTTGTTATTATTGGAATTAAAATCGAGACTGCTCAATACATGCAGCCTGAGAAGACATCTGGGACAATCAAGCAACAGCTGGCTGCTATAGCGCCAACACTTGAGCAGTTGAATAAGCAGAAAAATGAGAGAGTGAGGGAATTTGTTAATGTACAGTCACAAATTGATCAAATATGTGGTGAGATTGCTGGCACCACAGAGGTGGGTGAGCAGGTAGCAACACCACAAGTCAATGAGGACGATTTGACACTTGAGAGGCTTGAAGATTTTCGGTCTCATCTCCAGGAGCTTGAGAAAGAGAAGGTATTTGTCTATCTGTTACATTAATGTTAGTTACGATGCTTGACCAAGCTTCATCATTGGTTTCCCATGGCCAACAAAAATTTTCTTATTGAATAATTGGTTTGCAGAGCAATAGGTTGGGGAAGATTCTCGAGTATGTAAGCATGGTGCATGATCTATGTACTGTCTTGGGGATGGATTTTCTCAGCACAGTGACCGAAGTTCATCCCAGTCTAGATGGCTCTATTGCTGACTACTGTAAGAGCATTAGCAACAATACATTGTCAAAACTTGACAAGACAGTAGCCACACTTAATGAAGATAAAAAGTTGAGGCTAAGCAAGGTAAAGGCACATCTTTTAATCCTTCTTAAAATCTGAAGTGCACCGCATTTTTACATGCACAATCTCATCAACGGCTGGCTTCCTATCCTCAGCTTCAAGAGCTTGCTGGTCAACTCTATGATCTTTGGGATCTCATGGATGCCCCCATGCAAGAAAGGGCCATGTTTGATCATGTCACCTGCAACAGATCAGCATCTGTAGATGAAGTCACTGCACCTGGAGCTCTTGCCCTTGATTTAATTGAACAAGTGAGATTAAACTGTAAATTATTTGCTAGGATTACTGATATGAATTGTTCCTTTCACCGTATTTGACTTTTTTCTTTCCAAATTGTTCAGGCTGAGGTAGAGGTTCAAAGGCTAGACCAGCTAAAATACAGCAAGATGACAGAAATAGCTTTCAAGAAGCAAACTGAGTTGGAAGACATCTATGCCGGCGCTCACATAGTAATAGACACAGCTGCTGCCCATGAGAGAATATTATCGCTGATTGAGGCAGGGAACATAGAACCATCAGAACTGATTGCAGATATGGATGGTCAGATAGCAAAAGCAAAGGAAGAAGCATTGAGTAGAAAAGAAATATTAGATAAGGTTGAAAGATGGATGTCTGCGTGTGAGGAAGAAAGCTGGCTTGAAGATTATAACCGGGTATGTTAATAATTGGTTTTAGCAAAGTAAAAGTACTGCTGCATTATGCTGTGATTATTTAGGTGATATTACCAAACTGTGCTGGTTTTAAAATAGCTTCTCACACAAACTAAAATTCTCTCTGCAGGATGACAACAGATATAACTCAAGCCGAGGTGCTCATCTGAATCTCAAACGTGCTGAAAAAGCTCGTATTCTTGTTAACAAGATTCCAGGTACTTATTTGAAAGACAACATTGGACGTCTGTTGCTTTATCTGAGAATAATTTTATGCCTTGGAGGATTTATTTATGTTCATGGGGCTTATTTTTGGTTATGCTGGTTATTCCTGGGTAAATTTATAGAGTAGGTTACTTAAATTCTGCTGGACATACATTTTATTCTATTCATTGCTAATGTAATGAACGCTTTCATTCTAGCACTTGTTGAAACTCTGGTGGCCAAGACCAGGGCATGGGAAGAGAATCGTGGTCTGTCCTTCATGTACGATGGTGTACCTCTTCTAGCTATGTTGGACGAGTATGTTATGCTCAGGCAGGAAAGGGAAGAAGAGAAGAAAAGAATGCGGGTAAGTGCTACTTGATCTTTAAATCTGGAAGCCACTGGTTCCTGAATATGGAATACCCTTGAATTGTCAATCAAACTCTATTTAAATCTCTCTTGCATTTTGTCAATATTTTGAAGTTACAATATCAGTAGTTTGAAGTTACAATATTCTGAATGTGTTTTGCGACTGGCATTTGGGTCATAGAATTGCATTCCTCTTTTACGTTTGATTTATGCCATCAATTGCCGGTTCGCTCAGTTCAATTCAATTGGATGGTGTTATGATACCTAATCATAGCTAGGGAAAAGATGAAACTTGGAACAGTACATCGCCACTTCATGGAGTGCCTAGATTGTTTCTATATACGGCATATGCTTGATGCTTCCTGTTAGAGATATATGTATAGTTTGTTATTCCCCATTGTTATGAGGGGTTCTTTGCATATTTGCCACCTGTACTTTGTGTATATATATCGGCCCATTGGCCTCATATTGAATACATGCGCTATTCATAACATGGTATCAGAGCCAAAACTAGGGTTTTGGCTTACCTAGGGTTCTCCGCGCCGCCGCCGGCCTCCCCGCGCCGCCGCCGGCCTCCCGGTCGTCGCCGGCCTCCCCGCGCCGCCGCCGGCCTCCCGGTCGTCGCCGGCCTCCCCGCGCCGCCGGCCTCCCGGCCGTCGCCGGCCTCCCCGCGCCTCCACTCCCTTGCCGCCGCCTCCCGCGTCTCCCCGCCGCTGTTCCGCCCGAGGGCGGTCGCCGCTTCGCCCGAGGCGCCCGCTGCCGTCCGGCCGACTCCGCCCGCTCGCGCTCGCGCTCGCGCCGTCCGGCGCCCGCCAGCCCGGCCCCGGCCGCCTCTCGCCCGGAGCCCGCCCGCCCGGCTACGGCCGTCTCCCGCCCGGCGCCCGCTCGCCCGGCCCTGGCCGCCTCCTGCCCGCTCGTCGCCAGCCCGGCCCCGGCCGCCTCTCGCCCGGAGACCGCCCGCCCGGCTCCGGCCGTCTCCCGCTCGGCCCCGGCCGCCTCCTGCCCGCTCGTCGCCGCCTGTGTCGCCAGGCCGCCGCCGCCCCCGATCTAGGGTTGGCTCGGTGCGGCTCGGTGCAGACGGCTCGGTCGGTCGGTTTGTAAACCGACCGAAAAGAAAAGAAAAAAAAAAGGCAAAAAAAAAAAAAAGAAAAAAAAAAAACGTTGTTCTAACCGCCGCGCCGTCCAGCGCCGCCTGTTAGACTTCGTTGTCTTGGTCGCCGCGCCGTCCAGCGCCGCCTACCAATGGGCACCGTTTCCCTTCCTCGCTGCCCGGTGATTTTTGATGGTGTTAATTACACCGACTTCGTGTCTCACATGCGCATCCACATGCGTGGTCTTCGTCTCTGGGGCGTTCTCTCTGGCGATGTCACCTGCCCGCCTTGCCCTATTCCTCCGACGGAGCCTACGCCTGTTGCATTGCCTTCGACAGCCGATAAGGCTGCTACTGAGGCCGCTCGTCTTGCTGCTGATGACGCTGCCTCTACCTACCAGGAGGATCTGGATTCCTACAAGGATCGTCTGACCGTCTACACTCAGTGGTACGATGACGACGCTCGGGCTGCTGCTGTCTTCATCGCCAGTGTCCAGCCTCAGTTTTCTTCTGAGGTTGTGGGACTCCCTTCGGCTTTTCAGATGTGGACTCATCTTCGTCAGCGCTACGAGCCCTCTGGTGATGCCCTGTACCTGTCCGTGGTCCGCCAGGAGCACTCTCTTCAGCAGGGTGATGCTACTGTTGACGCCTTTTACGCTCAGAGTTCTGCTGTCTGGCGTCAGTTGGACTCACTTCGCACTGCTGGCTGTCGTACCTGTCCGTGCTGCCTAGAGGTACGTGCTGATCTGCAGTTTCAGCGGGTTTACGAGTTCCTTACTCGCCTTCGTCCTGAGTTCGAGCAAAGGCGTGCCCAGCTTCTTGCACGCCACCCTCGTGTCACTCTCCTGGAGGCTCTTACCGAGATACGCGCAGAGGAGACTCGTTTGAGTGGTGCTGGTCTGATGCCACTCCCCTCTGTGCTCGCCGCTCGTCCGCCTGCTACACTGCCTCCTCCAGCGGCTACCACAGGTGGTGGTGGCCGTCCTCAGTCTGGAGGTGGCCGTCCTCACTGTTCCTACTGCGACAAGGATGGCCACACTGAGTCCCAGTGCTACAAGAAGAAGCGGCATCTTTCACGCCGTTCTTCTACTGGCACTAGTGCTTCTACGACGACGTCTGCCTCGACTTCTTCAGCAGCTTCTCTCACCGAGCAGGAGATAGCCAGACTTCGACGCCTACTTGCTGCTTCAGGTTCTCCCTCGACAGGTTCTGCAGGTTCTGCTACTGACTCTTCAGGCACTGAGAGACCACCTCCTACACAGTCAGGTACCTCCCCGTGGATTCTTGATTCTGGAGCATCTTTTCACATGACTCCTGATTCTTCCACTCTGTCTTCTATTACACCTCTTGATTCTCCTGTCAGTGTTCTTACTGCTGATGGTACATCCCTTTCTGTCTCTGGTCGAGGATCTCTTAGCAACTCATCTTTTCATGTTCCTTCTGTTGCTCATGTTCCTCGCCTTACCTTGCAGCTTCTTTCTGCTGGGCAGATTACTGACCTTGGTTATCGAGTTATTCTCGACTCTGACTCTTGTTGTGTTCAGGACTGCCACACGGGAGCTCTGGTTGGTTCTGGCCCTCGGCGCCGTGACTCACAGCGTCTCTGGGAGCTTGACTGGCTTCATCTTCCTTCCGCTGCCACCACCGCCGCCAGTCTCTCCGCTTCTGCCGCTTCGTCTACCGGCTCTTTCCAGCAGTGGCATCACCGTCTTGGCCATCTGTGTGGATCTCGCCTGTCGTCCTTAGTTCGTCGTGGTCTTCTGGGGTCTGTCTCAGGAGACGTGTCTTTAGATTGTCAGGGCTGTAAGTTAGGTAAACAGATTCAGCTTCCTTATCCTCATAGTGAGACTGTGTCTCAGCGTCCTTTTGATCTTGTTCATTCAGATGTTTGGGGTCCGGCTCCCTTCGTTTCGAAAGGGGGTCATCGTTATTATATTATTTTTATAGATGATTTCTCTCGCCATACTTGGATATATTTCATGTCTTCTCGTAGTGAGGCCTTGCCTATCTATAAACAATTTGCCACTATGATACACACACAGTTCTCCACTCCTATTCGTGTCTTTCGTGCTGATTCTGCTGGCGAGTACCTCTCTCGTCACCTGCGCAGCTTCCTTGCTGAGCAGGGCACTCTCGCTCAGTTTTCTTGTCCTGGTGCTCATGCTCAGAATGGTGTCGCTGAGCGCAAGCATCGTCACCTCCTTGAGACGGCTCGTGCTCTGATGATCGCCGCCTCTATTCCACCTCACTTTTGGGCCGAGGCTGTTTCCACTGCCACCTATCTCGTCAACATTCAGCCCTCTTCTGCTCTTAAGGGTGCGATCCCTGTTGAGCGTCTCTGTGGTCTTCTTCCTGACTACTCTGCCCTTCATATGTTTGGCTGCGTTTGCTATGTTCTCCTCGCCCCTCGAGAACGCACCAAACTGACCGCTCAGTCTGTTGAGTGTGTCTTTCTGGGGTACAGTGCCGAGCACAAAGGCTATCGGTGCTGGGATCCTGTTGGTCGTCGGATACGGGTTTCTCGGGATGTGACTTTCGACGAGTCTCGTCCATTTTACCCACGTCCTGCCTCTCCCTCGGCCTCCTCTGTGGAGTCTCTGTCTTTCTTGATCTTTCCAGATACTCCTATATCTGTTTTGCCCTCGTCCACCTGTCCTACTGAGTCTCCACATATTCCCCCTGTGGCCTCTCCGCCGTTGTCGCCGCCTGTGTCGTCTCCTACGACTCCCCAGGCTCCTTCCACTATCGTCTACACTCGTCGACCTCGTATTGAGGATCTTCCAGATGAGTCATCTCCTTCTGATGATCCATCTTCTTCTGATGCTCCATCTTCCCCTGATGGGTCATCTTCTCCTCGCTACGCTCTCCGCGATCGCCAGTCGATTCGGCCTCCTGTCCGTTTTGCCTTTGCTGGCGCAGCTACTCGTGAGCCTGTCTCCTACCGGGATGCTGTTACTCACCCTGAGTGGCAGCTTGCCATGGCCGAGGAGATTGCTGCCCTCGAGCGTACTGGTACTTGGGATCTTGTTCCTTTTCCATCCCATTCTCATCCCATCACATGTAAGTGGGTCTATAAGATTAAGACTCGCTCTGATGGCTCTCTTGAGCGCTATAAGGCGCGTCTTGTTGCTCGTGGTTTTCAGCAGGAGCATGGTGTTGACTACGACGAGACTTTTGCTCCTGTGGCTCACATGACCACTGTTCGCACTCTTCTTTCGGTGGCGTCTGTTCGCCACTGGTCTGTTTCTCAGCTTGATGTCAAGAATGCCTTTCTTAATGGCGAGTTGCGCGAGGAGGTCTACATGCATCCGCCACCTGGGTATTCTGTTCCTGAGGGCATGGTTTGTCGCCTTCGTCGCTCTCTCTATGGCCTTAAGCAAGCCCCTCGTGCTTGGTTTGAGCGCTTCTCCTCTGTGGTCACTGCTGCTGGCTTTTCAGCTAGTGATCATGATCCTGCGCTCTTTGTCCACACTTCGTCTCGTGGTCGGACTCTTCTTCTACTGTATGTTGATGATATGATCATTACGGGGGATGATTCTGAGTACATTGCCTTTGTCAAGGCTCGTCTTAGTGAGCAGTTTCTTATGTCGGACCTTGGTCCTCTTAGTTACTTCCTTGGGATAGAGGTTACTTCCACTCCAGATGGTTTCTTTATGTCCCAAGAGAAATATATTCAGGATCTTCTTGATCGCGCCTCTCTCACTGATCAGCGTACTGTTGAGACTCCCATGGAGCTCAATATTCGCCTCCGACTCTCTGATGGCGAGCCTCTTTCTGATCCGACTCGCTATCGTCATCTTGTTGGGAGTCTTGTCTATCTTGCTGTTACTCGTCCGGATATCACTTATCCAGTTCATATTCTGAGTCAGTTTGTTTCAGCTCCCACTCAGGTCCACTACAGCCACCTTCTTCGAGTTCTGCGATACCTTCGTGGGACTATCTCTCGCCGTCTCTTCTTTCCACGTTCCAGTTCGTTACAGCTTCAGGCCTATTCGGATGCTACTTGGGCTAGCGATCCCTCTGATCGCCGGTCTATCTCTGCTTACTGTGTTTTTCTTGGTGGTTCTCTTATTGCCTGGAAGACGAAGAAACAGACTGCAGTGTCCCGTTCGAGTGCAGAGGCTGAGTTGCGAGCTATGGCCCTTTTGACAGCAGAGATTACTTGGCTACGGTGGTTACTTGAGGATTTTGGTGTTTCTGTCACTACACCGACCCCTCTCTTGTCAGACAGTACAGGTGCTATCAGTATTGCTCGTGATCCTGTGAAGCATGAGCTAACCAAGCATATTGGTGTTGATGCTTCTTTCATGAGGTCTTGCGTGCATGATCAGGTGATTACTCTTCAGTATGTGCCTTCAGAGCTTCAGATAGCGGATTTCTTCACGAAGGCCCAGACTCGAGCACAGCATAGCTTCTACCTCTCCAAACTCAGTGTTGTTGATCCACCATGAGTTTGAGGGGGGGTGTTAGAGATATATGTATAGTTTGTTATTCCCCATTGTTATGAGGGGTTCTTTGCATATTTGCCACCTGTACTTTGTGTATATATATCGGCCCATTGGCCTCATATTGAATACATGCGCTATTCATAACACTTCCGACCATTGATTCCATAATATTAACTCTCCATCTTGTCTGGTGCTTCCACATCCCAGGAACAAAAACGCTACATCGAGCAGCAACTGAACACTGATCATGAAGGGCCATTTGGATCACGGGTGAGCCCTAACAGACCAGTCAGTGCAAAGAAGGTACCTGGCCCAAAGTCCAACGGCAGCGCCTCAAATGGCACTCCGCCGAATAGAAGACTATCAATCAGTGGTCAACAGAACGGGGGCCATGCTGTCAGGTCTGGAGGGAAGGATAGCAAGAGAGACGCCGCGAAGACAGCATCTCCGGGGAATGGAGCTGCAGCTGCTAAGGAAGACGCATCCCCCCACATTTCTGGCACCGATCCGGTTCCGAGTACACCATGATGGCAAGATCTTTAACTTAATATGGTATATTAGATAAAAGGGACATTTTCTGATGTTTTCTATTGTTTTGTGGTAATATAATGTAATGTGTTTGTAGCGAGGAGTAATTATATGGCGTCCATCTTTCAGCCACTTGGCCAGGATTGTTTACTTATGGTGTAAGTGGTGTTCCCCTTTTGATTAGTTCACTCGGCCGTACTATTTCTACTTCTGATCAGCGGTGTAGTATAATAGTCTTTGCTGGTCTGTATTATTTGTTAACCGGTTTGGGAGATGTAAGTTGTTGAAATGGCTTTGGTGTGCCTCTGCCTGGTCATTGCCTCCTACGAAGTACGAACACAACGTAACTTTGAACCTTTGGATTTCCGAGAGGCCACGTGATAAAGTCGAGGGTAATATTAAGATAAGTCATTGGAAAAGCTTGTCGAGTAGAAATTTGAATATTGTAAAATTTGCATTTTATTAGATTTGTTATCAGACAAATCGGTCTAATCGTTAGCTTATTGCCGGTTAGACCGTGTTGAGCGGTATGACCATGGTGGTTAAACTGTTGGTTGGTATTATCAGAGTTTTGTTGGTTGGTATTATCGGAGTTTTGTTGCTAGTTGCAATTTTTTAGAAAGAGTTGTTTGCTCTAAGTTCAACGGCCTAACTTGTCTGTTTTTGGTGGTCAGACTAGTTTAGAAAATTTGGTTAGGTGATTTTAGAAAATTGGTTTTTGGATGAATTGAATTATATTTGGCTAGTGCATTATTGTTGTGTGAAGCATGTTTTAGTTAACGTAGATCAGGTTGTAAAGAATCTATGTCTGAAAATGATTTATTTGTTTTTTGATGTGCATGAAGCATTGGAGTCAACGACGAGGATTGAGGTTACGCTTATGGAGGAGCAGAGGCTCATAATGGTCAAGGATACAGAGTGAGATGGTTGAGCTCTGTTATAAAAAGACACGAAATGTTGTAAGGAAGGTTCGAGCGATGAGTTGTACAAAGTGATTTGATCGGTTCAAGTGAGGTGTGGTCTAGTGGAACTGAAATGGAAGAGATTTGCTGGTACATGACAAGCCATTTGTTGCACTTATATGTGACGAGTATGGTGATTGTTGGAATAGAAGATCAAAACCAAGTCAAGACGAGGGTATTTTGGTAATTTACCAAATATCGAAAACTGTGTTGGTTCAATACCATGACGCTTAGAAAAGCAGTTTAGGTCAAGGAAATCCTGATAAGATCAAGTGGATCAAAGGTTATTGTCTTAGTGGATTTAGCCTTATGTGCTTTGAAAAGTATGTATGAATTAAGTGTGTAAGTAAAATCTGTATTGTGTGGAATTAATAGGTTCCCCTGAGATGTGTCAGTGTGGGGTTAATGGGTTCCCTTGAGACGTGTCAGTGGATAATATCCATTAGTGTTAGATGTGGATTGGTTACCTCATACTATCAATTAGGGTTAGATGTGGGTTGGCTACCTCATGTATTTAACAGGTTGGAATGGAGATTTGCAAGCTAACCATCCAACCATCTCTCATTCTAATCTTGTGTTTTAAGGTTAGGGTTAGAGAAGTAGTGTGCTCTCTTGTTCTCCTGGTGTAGTGATTGTAAAAGTTTCATTCTTAAGTAGTAATATATCATTTTTGTTTATTTCTCATGGTGTCTCTTTATTTTGGTTAATTTGCTCTTGTTCTTGATTATTTTGATCTCTTCTCTCCCTCTTTTGATCTTAATATGTCCAATGACGTATAAATAATGGAGATGACTCATAGAGATAATATATTATTTATCTATGCACCAAGTCTCGTAGGATTTCGAATCCATGTTGTCCGATTTTACATGGGTTTGATCTAATGTTGAAGTTTCTTGATCTCAAGATCTTTAATTCGAATCTTTGGAAGATTTTACTTGTTGTGATATGTGAAATACATCTAAAGCTATTTTAGCCATCATCTATCCACGAGTAAGTCATATTATGAGTTTTTGGTTTTTGCCCGATTTTGGTACAGTTTTGCTTATCCTTAAGAAAATATCCAAATTTTGATGAGGATTCAAGTGATCATTTGATGGAATAGGTTTATTAGACTCTAAGTAAGGTCTGTGCAAAGTTTTATCTCAATTGACTATGGATTTTTGGAGTTACATCAAAAGTGGTTTGGATTCGTGTTGATTTTCTGTTCTAGGAACATAGGAGTAGTCATATCGCTTCTTGGCCCGGTCGTACCGGTTGCTGGTCAGACCGCAGTCTTGCCACCGGTCAGACCACCATGTTGCTGCCGATCAGACTGCTCCGCTTTTGAGATTATTGCTTTGCTCTTGACTTAATTTTGATCTTCGTAGCTCTGTAGCTACTAGAGTGAAGAGTTTGAAAATACTTAGTAAAGATTTGTGAGACATCATTCACCTCTCTGTTATCATTGTAGTCCTGCAATTTTATTAGCATGTTATATTATTGTGTTAACATTGCCTTATATTCTTATACAATGGTATTTGGAATTACATACCAAATTTTGAAATAAAAATTCGGTTTGGTATCCGTAAATATAAAATCATCTTTGTTGGTAAATACCACATTTACAAAATTAACGCGAAAAACACACGGCATACCACATACTAACATGGCACCAAAGTTTGCTGTCGCTCCCACCAGCCCTGCTCAAAAGGGCTTATTTTGAGTGGTTTTTGGCTGAAAATCATTGTAGTTGGTTGAAAAAACACTGTAGTTGATGGTGGCTTATTTGGCGTAATTAAATTTAAAAAATTTAAAAATAGAAAAAACACGTTAGCCCATCACGGGTAGTACAACGAATACGGGAAAAAATAGAACCGACAAAAAAAGTTAAATCAGAAAAAAAATGAAATTGTTGAATGGTGAAAAATAAATTAGAAGTCAGAAATCCAATCTGAAATGAGCGGAGGCATATAATATCTTATAGCGTCGCAACCCTTCTCCTGATCTGTTCTTGTAAATGATGGTCAACTCTCTATAGTAGCCATGATGACATGCATATTAACAAACTTGTATAGAAATACAAGTCATCATTTTGTACTTACCGATTTAGAATTGGCGCGGTTGACTTTTAAGGACTTTAACCACAAATAAACATATATATATATATATATAAGTATGTACATTTGTCACACGAGAATTATACTAAAAGATTCATAGAAAGATATACGTCTCCATCAAATCGACGTGCCACCTCACCCTCGCCCCCACGCGCACCGACCTACGGCAGCCAAGCGCAATCTCCGCCGTCGATTCCCCACCAACGATCCAAGATTCCTCTTTCTCCAGCTCCCCACCCCGCTCCGACCCGCCTCCCACGTGTCCCCTCCGCTTCCGTGGGCGCCGCGCCCGCCCACCGATCCGATCCCAAAAATCCATAAAAAAAATCTCCAAAATAATAATAGTAATAATAAAAATAAAAATAAAAACGCCTCTTTCCATTCCAGCTCGCCGATTCCGTGAGCAGCCGTGGAGCTACCAGCCACCCCCGATTCGATCACCGGCGGAGCAGGAACCATCTCGATCGGCGGCGGCGTGGGGGAGATGAGGAAGCGAGAGCGGGAGAACCCGTGCGGGATCTGCGGCCACTACCACAAGTACGAGCAGGGAGAGGTCTGCGGGGTGTGCGGCCACCGCCCGCCGGCGGCCGCGGCGGGGGCGCCGAGGCAGGACTCGGCGTTCCCGTCGGAGATCCTCAAGGAGTTCCTCTTCCTCGGCAGCTACGACAACGCCTCCCGCTCCGAGCTCCTCAAGACAATCGGCATCTCCCACATCCTCAATGTATGCTTGCTAGTATGCTTTCGCGTACATGGATGCGACGCTTTCCTGTTATGCGCTGGTCGATCCGATCTGGTTTGATTGCGCCGGGTTGGGTTCTAGGGTTTGGTGCTGAGCTAAAATAAATGCTAGCCTTTTCTGCGCTGGTTGTTTTGGTAAGTAATAGAGGGGTTAATTAGTCTGCATGCGTAGGGATGGAAGGGCAGTTCTAGGGTTCGGTAGCTTCTTGTGAATTGCCTGAAGCGTGGTTTTAGGGTCTGTGTGGGCTATTTTGTTGTCCAACCAGTAATGTGTGGGCCTTTTGCCGGGAGAGGCAGGAGAACTTGCGCTTTAGGATTTTGGCAAGAAGTAGATGTGAATTTTAAATAGTAATGAATCTTTTGGTAAATTTTTAATAGAAATTGACGGTGATCAAAGAAGCGTGGTAATAGGGAGTATTTTGATATTGCCAGTTTCTAGTTCTGGCATCCTGTTGTACTGATTGTTGAGGGTGATGGGTGGCAAATGTTTTGCAATATTTCTATGTTGTCTGCTCATAGAATGTTCGAAATCGTTTTGTGGAATTAGGTGTATGCCTGGATGGCATGGTATCCGTTGTGTTGCTTGAGGTTATTAGGTGTTGGTTTTATAGTTGGACTGGAGTGTTCTGAGCTTTCACATAAGTAGGAATGTCTGAGGGGACAATAAGTTTGTGGAATCACTACTTTGCGTATACACGCTAGGATTTCTAGTTGTAAGCACACTATCTCATTTGATCTTCTTTATTTATTGGGAGGGACCAATGTGGCCACTTTGGAAAGAAGAAAAAGCGACAAGATCTTACAACTTATTTTGGTTTCTTCTTGAATTGTTGTGGACAATCTGGGTCTATTTGCAGGTGTGCTGCACGAAATTTGGGTGTAACATTAAGTTTGGGGTGTGCATGTTTACAAGGTTTCTTGAGTTGTTAGTTTGTTTGCATAACCGAGTCTCACATATGCATTGTTAGTTTGGGGTGCTTGCTGAATATTTTGAATCTGTGCGACTCGGTTTCATTTAGTTTTCTGGTGCACTAGAGATACTGACTGGAGTTAACATTTTGGTGAATAGCTTCTGCATTCAGAAACATTAAATATCTGGAAAGAAATAGCCTAACATGCTTTTAAAAATTATTGGTGACGAGCTCAGTTTAGCACTTGAAAGATGTTAACAGGTGAAATTATATCGAAATGAAAATAGGTCAGTGGCTTAGTGGTGGGCAGGCTGTTTAACCTCCAAACCCACCTGGGTTCGAGCTCCTGGCCAACCTTATTGAATGCAGGAAAGCACAACATCCTGACCCATAGTTACCAAATTCCTTATACCCACCCCGCCTTTTTTTTATCAAATTAGTAATCCATAAGTTGATTCGCAGTATGAGGCCTAGTTACTAGGGTCCACCCTACTGATCACCAGCCGAACACCATTGAGCCCTGCGCCCAGTCTTCTTAGAAACAAGCGATGACTAGTGATTTTTTTTCTTTTCTCTAGACAGGCTGGCATAGACCAGACTCTTGTGGTCTTCAACCTTAGGATATGGGATGGTAGAAAGCGGATGTTTAGCTATCCATCTGGCAGAGTTAAAAGTTGGAGCTACACTGTGTAAGTACAACTGTCAACTGTCATACCTATGGTCCAGCTGTTAGTTTCCACTGGGCAACATGAACAATTAAGACTGAACTCCGATGGATGATAAGATGCACTAGATGTTTCAGGACACCAAATCACCATTGCCATTCGGTGATAGATGGAGAACAACACCGTTAGAACTGAGTTTGTGGGGCAGATTTGATTGGAAAGGAACCTAAAATTTGATATTCTATTTCTTCCATTTAAGGCAAAAGGGATGCTTCTATATTTATTGATAAACCTTTTCTCTGTAATTGCGTGACTAAGGGTTGCTCCTGCTGCTGAACAGTACATTTGGAAGTAAGCCAATCTTCTGGTATGAAGCTTGCTATTGCAGTGTCAGTGAGTCAATGACAACTATGCACACAACGGCCAGCTAGCCAGTGTCTGTCTGACATTGGACTGATCCTCTATTGTTTAGACATGTCATCTGAAACTTTGCAAATATTCTTGTTCTATTTGAAAGTGAAATGATATTTTACAAGTCTCTTTACCTGGCAGACTGTACCTTTATGCCAAAACCTTTACCGGAATTCGTTCACTTATCACTGCCTTCAAGACAACAAAAGTTTGCAGTTTGATGATGCAATCCAGTTTCTAGGTATGCATGCTGTTGTCCTTCCAATATTTTAGCCTCCAACATTTTCTGTTGTTCTATCCTGCAAGCTTGGTGGTATTTGTTGCTTTGGCAGACATTCATTATATTTTAGCATAACATTCACTCAGAATCTTCCATTGTAATACTATGGCTTTCATGATTACTGTTAAAACCCATGTTCTGTATATAGATACCCCTATGATTTTTGCTGCTGCTGTCTGTCTTTGATCATAGGTTTATCTGGTTCTCAACCCGCTGATCATAGGTTAATCTGGTCCTCAGTCGACCATCCTATATCTAATAATTTTATTATTTTTAACTTCAGAACAATGTGAGAGGGATAAAGCACGTGTTCTAGTCCATTGCATGTCAGGGAAAAGTAGGTGTGTACATATATATGAATTCTCATTGGCAGTTATATTATTGTCATGTTGCTGGGACTGGTTTGATTAATGTTATTAAAACACATTTATCAGGTCGGCGGCATTTGTAATAGCCTTCTTGATGAAGTCCAGAGGGTGGAGACTTGCACAATGTTTCCAATGGGTGAAAGAACGGAGACCACAAGTGCAACTGGCTGATGGTAACATTATACCCTGTACAAACTTTTGCTGATATTCAAGATGATCATTCTCACAAACTAGAAGAAAAATAGAAACACTGAATTGCACATGACTATTCTATGCAAAATGAAATTTATTGTAATAGTTGATCTCATACGAATCCTATGTCTGCATTGGAAGAGAAATGAAATCTGGACACCCTGATTGGAAACACCAGATTTACAGTAACGTGGTAACAAGTAGCATGGATTTTCATGGTATGCTATAAAGAGGGAAATGAGGCAAAATGTATTCTAAATTGCTCATATTCAGAGGATTTTGTTACAGCCAAGGTAAAGCTACCACCTCTTATCAGTTTGCTAGTTAATGAAAGCATGGAAAGGAAACAGCCACGTCAACCAGTGAATAGTTGAGCTAATATGCAAAATGAAGTCAGTAGGTGAGCTAATATGAAACCTTGCATTTTTAAACTTCTGATAGCCTACATATCTTGCCCTAGCATATTTGGATAATAGAATAATAGTATGAATAAGTATGAAGCAATCAGAAATTCAGAATACAACATCATGGGCTAAACAAAAGTGATCGACTTATTTTCTACAGCGGCGCAGCAGCAGCTGATTTTGTATGAGCAGAAGCTTTTTGGTTCCAATGTTGGCATGCCAGCTCAATCTTATGCTCCAACAGATTCGTTCCCTTCACTTGGATTTGGTTTTCCAAAACTGTCAAGCGACATCCAGGTGCCTACCTTTAACCAGCAGGCTCCAGCATCCATATTTGAGCGCGTCAGCCCAAACAACTTCCCTAGTAATTTCACTTTTGGAGCTGAAAGAACTACCGAAGTGAAGCTTCCCGATAGCAATAACTTTGGTGCGATCAACTCAACTGGGAGTGATAGCATGATGGACAGCTCCTAGGATGTATTTGCAATGTGATATAAAAGGAGCCAACTGCCAATTAGTCAGATTTCTCGGGATGTTTTAGATTTCTGAGAATGAAAGTTGCATTTTCTGTACAAGGATATCATGGTATGTGCAAGCATTTTGACCATTTCTATTGTGCGTTTTAACAGACATGTATGCACTTTTATCGAACTTTTCATGTGTAATTCAAATGAACTGAAATTACGCTGGAAAGTTTGACTAAAAGCTACGCATGTGCTTGTTAAAATGTACAGATTTGTGGCTCTGAAAATACAACTCAATCTATACAGGGTGTTGTAAGCATCAGAATACTGTAGCACCGGCAAAATTACACTGCGCGGCTGCAAACTGCCCCCAGAAATCTGATGGCAGCCACACAAATTTTGTCTGGAATTGTTGTTCATAGACATGAATGCCGTGCTGAGTTGATTGCCTTCTGTGACTTCTTCTGCCAAGGTGTGTTTTTTGTATCGAACTGCTTGGATTTTTTCCCTCCATTCTGCGTGGTACCTGTCCCACAGCTTTCTGAATCCTGATATGTGAATACATCGGCTAAAACTGAACCAAACCATGCAGCAGCAGGGCTGACAGGCTGCCTCGATTATTTGTTTTCTGGACGATTATATGTTCTTCGTAATATATTCATTTATATTTAAAATTGACAATGAATGTAATTATAACTGACTCAAGCCGATATATTAGCCAAGATTATGGTAATTTGTCGGCATGTAAAACTTGATTGGTCATCGTCCATATTAACCCTATAGTTTATGCTAATGGGGATCAGTACACAACGTAAAAACCAAGTAATCGTAGCAATGATGGAACAAGAGCTATTTTAGTAGAAGTGAAACGGCGAAAACAGCTGACTAATCGTTCGAACAGCTAAATGCACTTTCTTTATATTATACGTGATGGTTGTGCATAACATGTAGTACAAGCCAAATTTGATGCATCGGAGACAACGCAGTCACGTGCAGGAAAAAAATCGGCCGGTTACCGGCTGTATCGGCCCTAGCCGGTAAAAAAATTGGTTCGAAAAGTTTAAAATTTAAAATTGTAGCAAAAGGTTTTACCATATTATTGTTTGCAAGCTAACGAAAATATTTGAGCTCAGGTAATAGAATGAAATTATCTGGAATGAAATAACAATATGAAAGCTTTCCGGTCAATCAATTTCCTTGTGCCTTTTTACTCCTTGATTCTATGTTTGCATAAATGTGAATACTATAGAAGTACATGAGTGGGAACACTTTTCCGTGTGAATACTAAACACTATCTCTAATGAGAACATAAGCTCTAATAGAAATAATAAACAATAGAGGAAACATAACTATCATAGTTGTTTAGCACTCCCTCTCAATCACAACCGGCGAGATTGAGATTATGTCATAAGATCTTCAATTGTTGTATTCCAATTGATTTGGTGAGACCATCAGCTAAATGATCTCGTGATGATATGAACCGAATCTCTAATGCCTTCCTTGCCACTTGACCCCAGAGGGTGTGTCAAGCGACTCAACCTTGGAGGGGGAGTTGTCACAGACTCGACCCCGGAGGGTAAGTTATCATAGACTCGACCCCAGACAGTAAGTACAAGGCGACTCGACACCGGAGGGTGAGTTATTGTAGACTTGACCCCGGAGGGTGAGTTGTCATAGACTCAACTCTGGAGGGTGAGTGTCAGGTGACTCGACCTCAGAGGGCGAGTTGTTGCAGACTTGAGCCTAGAGGGTGAGTGTCAGGTGACTCTATCCTGGAGGGTGAGTTATCGTAGACTTGACACCAGAGGGTGAGTGTATTCGCTCATCTCAGCACGCAGCTTACCAAATGCACACTTCATCCAACCAACATGCAGTAGAGGCATATATAATTGAAAGGGTGGGGATGTCATAATAGGCCCGATGAAAAAAATGGTAATGAGGGTGTCATAGTAGGCTCGGTAACTTACTCGTAATACTTGCAGAGGTTGTCCGCATTCTAGTTGTGCTTCAGTTCGATGCCGTCAAGTGATTGTAGTCGAAATGACCCCAGACGGGTGGCATAGAAGACTTCATATAGTCTTTTCCACTTGGAGCTTAGCTTACCATCAAGGTCTGGGTTGGCCTTTTTTTTCAAGATGAGATCACCAATTTGGACGGGCTGCAGTCGGATGGTCTTATTGTATGTCTTGGCCATCACCACATGGTACCACCGGTCAATATTGAGGGTTGATTCTTGGCAGATGGCATCGGCCAACTCTAGCAAGGCTCAGCGGCCATCATCATTTGGAGTTGTCATGGTTTCGAGAGAGCAAATATTGATTTCCTCCAGTGTGATGGCCTTGTCGTTGTTGCTCCAGTGTGATGGCCTTGTCGTTGTATAGCAGTTTGAACAGGGTGAACCTTGTAGCCTAACTGAGCGAAGTATGTGTTGACCAAGGCATGTTGGGAGCTTGTCCACCCAACAACCTTTTGGATGATCAAAAGAGTGAGTGCAGAGCCTAGATAGGATGATGCCATTGGCCCTCTCCATTGCATCATTGGGCTTTGGGTTGGTGACTAATGTGAAGCTGGGATTGATGCCCAGACCTACGTAGAACTTGTGGAAGGAGGCAGCATCAAATTGAGTCTCATTGTCAATGGTTACCTCCCTCGGCATGTTAAATCGGCACACAATGTTCTTCCACACAAACTTCTGGATTATCGTGGAAGTTATCTTAGCCAGCGGCTCGACCTCGATCCATTTGGAGAAGTAGTCGATGGCCACCATAGTGAACTTACACTATCTTGTCTAAGGCTTGAATGGACTGACCATGATACGGGGTCGCCCGATCTTCTTGACGTAGGATGGATACTCACGGGAGTCTTGATAAATTGTAATGATCCTCTAATGCCAATGCAAGGGACGAATACTCTTTAATATGCCAAAACACACTCGTGTTGATTTCGCCAACCACCAAGCGAAGATCAATCGTGCACCCAATTCCCAGCGGAAAGGCTGAACGATCTTGATTGAAGAAGACACTCCTAATTCCCTTAGGAATTTCGGTAGCAATGCTAAACTCGAAAACTTTAGTAGATTGATTTTTTCTCAAACGTGGTCTGTCTCAAACAATGGGGATACAAGGGGGTTTTATAGTGTTTTCCCCGACTCACGCAAGGAAAGTCTTGGCTGAATCAATCTCTTATTCGGTCAAGGTTTCCTAATCCAATTCCTAAAACTTAGCAATCTATTTCCTTTATTTTCGGGCTAAGCCCCTATCCTATTACAAGACCGAGATTGAGATGGACTCGGTCACCCTTTGGGCACGCAGGCCACATCTTGTGCACGCCATGAGATATGTGATCACGTGGCCTTTCGTTGATTTGATGGCTGCTTGGTTGAGAAATTGCTGGAGACATATATCCTAGCTCCTTGCCCGCATGGACTCTTCTCATGACTCGTGGCTAGTTGGTCCTTCTCCACTTGATCTTCTGTTGCTTCAAATCTGAGAACACATAACATATTTGCATTAGGTAGTATGCTATTCTCATATAACGTAATAGAAGACTCTCTAAGAAACAAAAGCACATGTTGTTGAAGTAGCTTAGCTTTTTCTCTTGTCATAGGACCTTTTGGAGCCTCATCACTAGCTTTGTCAATCACACTTGGAGTGGATGAAGAATGTGTAATAGAGATGTCCTCATCAAGCTAGTTCTATCCCTCACCTCATGAGCAGCCACGATGATGGTATGGCTGTAGGTCATTCGCAAGTGAGTTCGTGTCATGCCCCATCCACTGGCAGGCGGTACATGTCCGAACAAGGGATTCTTCTGCAATGCGCAAGGCAGTGGGCCAACAGAATCCCTATCGGAAGGCTTTCAAGACCAAGGTGTAGGGTGCAAGATGGGAACCGTAGAGCTCCTAGTGTATCTCGCGAGCCAGGTTGGCACATTCCTCCTTGGACATGCATCAGAGATAAAGTTGGCAACCGCCATGCTTGTAGAGTGTCATTGAGAATAACAAAGCCCTTTGCATAGTTCATCAGCCTTCGTGCCTCAATGGGGTTTGGGGGCACAATCTTATCAATGAGATACTTGATGATCGCATTCCTCCAATCTTGCTTCCCAATGGCACATACCTCTGGGAGCCCCTTTACTGTCGGTTTTGCTAGGACTTCATAGAAGGTGTCGACCAGCCTCTCTACTTGTGTGTTGGTGGCCTTGGCCAGGGTGTTTGCTTCAAGATTGTCTGAATGTGGGATGCTCCAAATAGTGATGCCACTAAAGTACCTCTTCATGTCCTGGACAAGGGCTAGGTACTTTACCAGTGCTAGGTCCTTAGCTTGGTAGCTCTTGTCAATATGATAAGCAATGAGTTGGGAATCTCTTTTCACAATGAGTCACTTGGCCCCGACGCTCAAGCCTTGCACAGCCTGAGTAGCAAAGCCTCATACTCGGCGATGTTATTTGTGGCCTCGAGGTCCAGGTGGGCAGAGTAGAAGGTGCATGTCCCACTGGGATTATAGGACCGCCTCAGCCCCCTTGCCTTCCAAGCACTAAGAGCCATCCACATATATTGTCCAAAGAGGGTCGGCTGGTGGGGTGGATAGGGGCAATTCCACAGGGGTCCACTTTGCGATGAAGTTCGCTAGCACCTGGGACTTGATTGCTATGCAGGAGATGAAGGTGATTGAGAATGGGCTAGATCAGCAACCCACTTTCCCACTCGCCCAGACGCTTCCTTATTGTGAAGCATTTTGTCAATTGGGAATAATGACGGTATTCAGATGTCGTGCGTTAGGAAGTAGTATTGGAGTTTCCTTGAGGCCATGAGAATGGCGTAGGTGAGCTTCTACAGTTCGCTATACCTCACCTTAGCCCCTTGCAAAGCTACTGACATGTAGTATATAGGGTGATGATTCTTTTCTTCTTCTCAGATTAGCATAGCACTCACCGCGATAGGAGTTGCTGTGACATAATTGAGGAGGTCCTCTCCTTACCTGGGGCTGTGCAATAGCGGGGGACACAAGGTAGTTCTTTAGGGCATCAAGGGTTGCTGGACTCTCGATGGTCCACTCGAAGGTGCTGGAGCTTCGTAGGATTTTAAAGAAGGGAAGCCCTCTCTTGGTCGAGCGAGAGATGAATCACCCCAATGCGGCCAACTGGCCAGCCAACTTTTACACCTCATTGACATTTTGGGAAGGCTTCATGTTGAGGATGGCTCGGATCTTTGTGGGGTTTGCCTCGATCCCACGCTTTGATACCAGGAAGCCTAGTAGCTTCCTGGCTTGCACTCCGAAGACTCACTTCTTCGGATTGAGCTTTATGTCAACCTGGCATAGGTTGTTAAAGGTCTTTTCGAGGTCGACAATGTGCGCTTGATCAAGAACACTCTTGACAGTGATGTCATCTACATAGGCTTCCACGTTGTGACCGATCTCATAAGCTCACACTCTGAAGCGGCATTGACTAGCTGATCGATCCTAGGGAGTGGGAAGTTGTCCTTTGGACATGCGCAGTTTAGGTTAGTATAATCCATGCACATGTGCCACCACCCGTTTGACTTTTTAACAAGAACTGGGTTGGCAAGCCACTTGGGGTGCATCATCTCCCGGATCATGTCAGCGTTCCAAAGTTTCTTGACCTCCTACCTCGCTACGGCTTGGTGCTTGCCTGTCATCTTTCAGAGCTTTTGTTTGATAGGCTTGGCATCGGGCTTCATAGAGAGCCGATGCTCGATGATCTCCCTTGGGACACTAGGGAGCTCTTTGGTCCCTCAAGCGAAGATAACGTGGTTTGCTTACAAGGTAGCCAATATGGCTTTCGCCATTTCTGGGTTGAGGTCCACGCTAAGCAGCACAGTCTTGGTGGGATTGGCTTTTGAGAGGGGCTCAGCCTGAGTCTCCCCATCGGGCATCGGCTTAGGGACTCACTTGCTGGAGGAAGGGGCCTAGACCCTTGGCTCAGCTCCCACAAATTTTAGGGTGATGGAGTGCACATATTGGATTGCCAGTTGGATGTCTTTGTCTATCTTTTTTGAAAGATCTTGGTCATCACACATGGTAATGGCCCTTTTAGGGTCGGGAAGCTTTATGCAGGGATATACACGGTGAGGCACCGCCCCCGAAGCGATTGAGATCTGCTTTACTTAGGATCACGTTGTATTGATACAGGATATCAACGACATCGAAGACCACGCTCTCACTTCGGGTGCCACCCCTGGACCTGAACCCCATGATTAGCTTGATCCTGCCAAGGGTTGGGACTGGTGCATCGTCAAAACCAAGAAGTTGGACGCCAAGATCCAACATGACTGATCGTGAGATTCTGAGCCAATCGAACGTGGAGGTGAACATGATATCCTCAGAGCTTCCCCTGTCTATGAACACACACCTTACTTCACACTTAGCAATGGAGGTAGAGATCACCAGGGTGTCATGATGTAGGAGGCTGACTCTGGTTGTTTCTTCGGGGTCAAACATGATGGAGTGTTGACCTATTACGAGAGCTCAGTTGGGGGGGGGGTTGTGCCGGTGTGGTATACTTGGCGAGCGTAGGCCCAGCGTCAAGGTGAGCATCATGGAGTGATGGAGGGAAGTTTGGTGAGGCGAGCAAGGCAAGGTGGATGTCAAGATTGCGATGCTCCGTGCAAGCCATGCAAGCTTGCTGGGTAGATGCAGGTGATGTGGATGGCATCTGGGCCGCATGAGCATGTGCTTGACAGTGTGCTAGAGAGAGAAAGAGAGAGGAAAGAGATGAGAAAGATAGGAGGGAGAGGACAAGGAAGATGACATGTGGGCCATATGTTTGTGAGGGTGAGATGGACATTTTGACCAAAATCGAACAACTTTCAAGAGGTTAATGGTGGCTAGGCTAGATGGAGTTGACGATGGTGGTATATAAGGGATGAGAGGTGAAACTCGGCAACATGGAAGGAAGGATGATTTTTTCAGTGGCATATAAGGGATCAAGGCAACTCTTAGTGGCATATGAGGAATTTTCTCCAAAAATATATACTAGCTCTTTTGCAGCAAAAGTAATGTCAACATATATGAACCCATTATGGCAATTTTGCAAAACTTTCTATAAAGTAATATCGGTCCTAGTAAAAGAAAAAAGAATTACTATACATAACTAAACAAACCTTTTTTTGAAAGTCAGCTGACTCTTACTTCCCAATGGTTGATGACTTTTGCCAATTTTTAGAATGTCTAGTGTTGAGGAAGTGGCCCCACTTTAACCCAACTGGCCACCATATGCAGGCCCAAATATATATGTGATCCAAAGGCAGACCCATATAGCGTATGCCAAGAAAAAGATATGTATGCCCCTATCAGGAAAGGTCCAAGGAGGGCACTTGTATAAGCATTCTTCCCATAGTTATAAATATAACATATAGGGAGTGTCTATATAACATTCGACTGTTTTTGAGGACAAAAACAGTCAGATTTTGAGCCGTTAGATGGAGATCCAACGCCCTAGATCATTTTTTTTGGAGGGGATCATTTTTTTGGAGGGGGGCTTATATGGGTGGATCCGTTGGATGGAGATCTAACGTCACAGATCAATCTGACTGTTTTTGTCCTAAAAAACAGTCGAATGTTGTATAACAATACTCTAACATATAGGGCACCATGAGGAGGGGACAACATTAGAAGGAATACATGCTTGTCAGATTTTGCACGGAATATCTTCTACATCTTTCCCCTCTCTTGAGTTCTAGGCTCTAGTACCCTCTTGGACCCTCCGAAATCCTCTTTCTTACTATTTGGTGTGTAACTATAATATCTAGAAAGACCGAAATAAACACCTTTTTGGAATAGATTGACTATAATATAAGGATGAAAAGCTGGATTTGGCATACAAACTCTCAATTAGAATATTTTGGGTTTCAGTTGAAGTTTTTTCACCATTGGATTTGCGGCTTCTCTAATGACCTTGTCGCTGACTCTCCAATTTTCTTCCTCCATGGAAGGTTCTTTTGAATTGTCCCCGATATCGAAGGAGGCATAGTAGCATGTGACGCGCTGACGGCACAGTTGTTAGTGACAGTGGCGAAGTCCGGACGAAAATAGAAGTTATGCTCTAAGGTTAAAGTTAACATGAGAAACTTACCAAACACACATCGAATGTTCCTATGCATTCCAAATCCATATATAACTAGAAAAAAAATTACAAAATACAGTAAAGACAGAACATCGCTACTGGATAGTGTTGCTCGGATTCCTATAAGTATGCACGAGTAGTAGTGGACGCCAAGCGTTAAAAGGTCCTAGAACATCACTCATTCACATGCCGGGCTCCGTGTTAACGAGTGAAATGCATTTGCAAAACGATAAACCTCTCTTAAATATCGAGGACTCTATTTCTCTGCCATTTTCTCATTCTTTCTATTTTTTTGGAGGTTGATTTACACATATCTAGTTTCTTCGCAATGGTCTGCAGGCCACCCATACGTCATCTCACGCCCCGAAACGGCAACAGTAACGTGGACCAGAGCCGTTCCGTCACCTGATCACCTAGCTGCTGTCTCCGTTCTTGCTCCGTTTAATCAACGCTCACCACGCCGCCGCAGCACGGCAAAGTTATCTAGGATTCGAACGGGGAGGAAACCAATCTTGTGACGCAAGCCAAAATCCTTCAAAACCCCAACGCCGCAATCAGTAGCAACCCCAACTCTCGCTCGCTCGCTCGCTCTGCCCGAAGCGCACCGAATCGATCGAAATGGCGTCGTCTTCGTCGTCGTCGGCGCCGCCGCCGCCGTGGGTAATCCTGGACCGCGTCTCCCACGTGTGGCAAGACGACGAGGAGGACCCTCGCGACATCTCCGTGTCGTTCGCCGCTCCGCCGCGCGTTTCCAGCCTCACCCTGCCCACGAGGATCCACCCCGACCCCGGCGAGCATGACAGGCACCCATACGTCGTCACCGCCGACTCCGCCGGCCTCCTCGTCCACGTGACCAGTCTGTCAGATCCCGGGAGGAATCCGACCTAGAGAAGGAGAATCACCGAAAATCTGATCGTGGGAAAAGGGGAAAAACCAGGAACTTGTTCGCTACAGCTAAGAACAACTAGGGCTACAGTAAATGAGTTTTGATATTCGATATGCTCTATTCCCACCAGGTAAAGGTATTCATAAGAGTACAGTAATAATAGTGAGCTTAAAGGAAATTACAGCTGCCATTACATCTCAGATTAACACTTAATAAACACTGTTTAAGTAGTCTAATGTAAATACTTAAACCAACTTGGCTAGAGCCGATCTGGACCGTTGATGCTTCTCTAGGAGTATGAGGAGATCCTGACCGTCAGATGATACCCTTAAGCTTTGCGAAACGTTATCTTTAGAGATAAAGCCCTCCACAGCTTCAGATACAACTTGCCCAGGTTATGACATTCTCTCCTTAACTTCAGACTTGTCCTCAAGTATGGAATTCCAGAACCAAGATCTGATTGTCTAGGCATAGAACTCATGGAATGTTGTTTTGATAAAATTTGCATCCTCCCAAGTTGCATCTTCAGGAGATCCTTAAAGTAAATTTCAAGGAAAAGCTCTCCAACTCCAGCACAATTATGCTCATCAGACTCTTCCATGATGCAGAGAACCATATGATCAGGCTTCGTCAGGCACTTCAAACTTTCTACAAGCTTGGGAAGATCAGAAACAGCATTGCATTGAACAGCGACACGCACAACAGGGAATACAGAGAATTTCATTGCTCGAATTAGGCAAGAATCAACCTCCTGCATCTTTGGGGTAAAGAAGGGGTCCTCGGAACTAACTTCCCAGTGGCTAAGAACAAGCAGAGCACTAGCTGCGCCTGATGTTACACTCCTAAGCTGATTAGAAAATCCAAAGCTCTCAGCAATTGGCAAATAGGCATGCATAGTAAATAATGGAGTTCCTTCCTGCATCTCTTCTTTCAAAACCCTTGCTCGGTTCTTACTAAGAACTGCATAGGTTGAACCTAACTGCTCTGTTGGCGTGGTCAATTCACAGAAATACATGACTTCAACAAGTCTAGGGTTGTTCTGAAGAACAGCTGCCCTGCATGCTTCCTTTACTGCAGTAATTACTTGCCTACTGAAAATGTTGTATTGATCAGACTGATTGGCAACATCGGAGTTGTCAGCAAATATGTAAGGCTCAACAATAAATGCCAGACCCCACATAGGCTCATTGTTGATTTGTGATCCAAATTCTACACATCAATAAGGCCGGCTTCTGGACGGAGCGTAGCGGAGGCCCGTGCACCCAGGGACGCCAAGATCCTGAAGCGGCCCATTGTGCAAGGCCCGTGCACCCAGGGACGTTTGGGGGGGTGCGGGGGGGCGAAGCCCCCCCGCGGTATGGATTCTAGTCGAATTAGGGTTTCATGATATATATATTTCCTGTAAGCCGCCGTTTGGGATATGGCATTAGAGTTGTAAATCCCCGGCATTGTAACCTCACCCCGATATAGTGAAGATTGTTGCTGGCTGGCGCCCGTGATTTTTTCCCTCTCGAATTGGGAGGGTTTTCCACGTTAAAATCTCGTGTCTCTCTGCGATTGATCTTGTTTACTTCGTCGTTCCTCCGCCATCGCGTGTAACAAGTGGTATCAGAGCCTAGGTCTTTCAGATCGGGCATCGCGATGGCGTCGGTGAAGTTTGATCTACCGCTACTCGACTACAAGACGAGATTCTCGCTGTGGCAAGTGAAGATGAGGGCGATACTCGCCCAATCACAGGATCTGGATGAGGCCCTAGATTGCTTCGGGAAGAAGGAGAAGGATCAATGGACTCCTGAGGAGAAACGTAAAGATCGTAAGGCTCTTTCACTCATTCAACTTCATCTTTCTAATGATATCTTGCAAGAAGTGCTGCAGGTGAAAACTGCTGCAGAACTTTGGTTGAAACTGGAATCGATCTGCATGTCAAAAGATCTCACCAGTAAGATGCACATGAAGATGAAGTTGTTCTCGCACAAGTTGCAGGAGAGAGGATCGGTGATGAACCACATATCGGTCTTTAAGGAGATCGTGGCCGATCTGTTATCCATGGAGGTAAAATTTGATGATGAGGATTTAGGTCTTCTGTTACTATGCTCACTGCCTAGTTCACATTCAAATTTTCGTGACACCATATTGTTAAGCCGTGATGAACTAACCCTAGCGGAGGTTTATGAGGCGCTCCAGAGTAAGGAGAAGATGAAAGGTATGGTGCAGGGTGAGCTGTCGTCCTCCAAGGGCGAGGCGTTGTAGGTCAGGGGCAGATCTGAGCAGAAGTCCTATGATAACAACAATCGCGACAAGAGCCAGCATGGTAAAGGACGTTCAAAGTCCAGGGATAAGAAGTTCTGCAAGTACTGCAAGAAAACGAACCACTTCATCGAGGATTGCTATAAGTTAAAGAATAAGGAGAAGAGGAATGCTGCACACCAACAGAAAAATAAATCTGAAGGTAATGCCTCTGTTGTCTCCGGTGCTGATAGTTTTGATTCTGGAGATTGCCTTGTCGTATTTGCTGGTTGTGTTGCTGGTCATGATGAATGGTTACTCGATTCGGCATGTTCGTTTCATATCTGCACTAACAGAGAATGGTTTAGTTCTTATAAGCCTGTGCAGAGTGGAGATGTCGTTCGCATGGGAGATGACAACCCATGTGAGATCGTGGGCATTGGATCTGTTCAGATCAGGACACATGATGGCATGGTTCGCACACTGGACAATGTGCGACATATACCAAGGATGGCAAGAAATCTCATCTCCCTCAGCACACTCGATGATGAAGGGTACAAGTACTCCGCTTCAGGTGGAGTTTTAAAGGTATCAAGAGGTTCTCTCGTTTACATGATTGGTGATATGAATTCTGCCAAGTTATATGTGCTTAGAGGAAGTGCATTGCGTGTTTCCGCCACGGCTGCTACTGTCTCTGATAATAATACTAACCTCTGGCATAAGCGTCTTGGACACATGAGTGAACTTGGTATGGCAGAATTGATGAAGAGGAACCTGCTGGATGGCTGCACTCAGAGTAAGATGAACTTCTGTGAGCACTGCATTTTTGGTAAGCACAAGAGAGTAAAGTTCAATGCTTCGGTACATCGCTCCAAAGGTATACTTGAGTATGTACATGCTGATTTGTGGGGGCCTTCTCGTAAGACCTCGTATGGTGGTGCAAATTATATGCTTACTATCATTGATGATTACTCTAGAAGAGTGTGGCCTTATTTTCTGAAAGGTAAAGATGATACATTTGCTGCTTTTAGAGATTGGAAAGTAATGATAGAAAGGCAAACTGAGAAGGAGGTAAAGCTGCTTCGTACTGATAATGGTGGTGAATTTTGCTCGCATGAGTTTAATGATTATTGCAGGAAGGAAGGCATTGTGAGGCATCACACCATCCCGTACACTCCGCAGCAGAATGGTGTGGCTGAGCGCATGAACAGAACCATCATATCGAAGGCTCATTGCATGTTGTCCAACGCAAAGATGAGCAAGCGTTTTTGGGCAGAGGCCGCCAACACCGCATGCTATTTGATCAACAGGTCGCCTTCTATTCCACTCAACAAGAAAACTCCCATTGAGGTATGGTCTGGTACACCTGCTGATTATTCACAGCTGAAAGTTTTTGGTTGCACTGCTTATGCTCATGTTGATAATGAAAAATTGGAGCCTAGAGCTATTAAGTGTCTGTTTCTTGGTTATGGTTCTGGAGTAAAATGATATAAGCTATGGAATCCTAATACAAGAAAGACTTTCATGAGCAGAAGTGTTGTTTTTAATGAATCTGTGATGTTTAATGACAGTTTACCCATAGATATTGTACCAGACATATCTGATGATGAGCAGCAGAATATGAGCGTGCAGGTGGAGCACGTGGATGATCAGGGAGATGAATTTATTGATGATACTATTGATACTGTTCAGCACTTATCTCCTGTTTTGCAGCAAGACGATCAGCCTATTGCACTTCGCAGAGAAAAGAGGAGTTGTGCTCCTCGATCCCGATTAATTGAAGAGTGTAATTTGATTCATTATACTCTTAGTTGTGCTGAACAGGTGGAGAACACTCATGAGCCGGTTACGTACACTGAAGCCATTGTTTCTGGAGATCATGAGAAGTGGATCTTCAAGAGGAAGGAGGGCCTATCTCCTAGTGAGCCTCCAAGATTTAAGGCAAGGTTAGTAGCTAAAGGTTTTAGTCAGATTCCGGGTGTTGATTACAATGATGTGTTCTCGCCAGTTGTGAAGCATAGCTCAATTCGTACATTCTTTAGTATTGTTGCTATGCGTGATCTTGAGCTTGAGCAGCTAGATGTGAAGACAGCATTTTTGCATGGAGATCTTGAGGAGGAGATATACATGGACCAGCCAGAAGGGTTCATAGTGCTTGGTAAGGAAGATCATGTTTGCAAATTGAAGAAGTCCTTATATGGTTTGAAACAGTCTCCTCGTCAGTGGTATAAGAAGTTTGATTCATTTATGTTATCAAATAACTTTAAAAGATCTGATTATGATAGCTGTGTCTACATTAAATTTGTTGATGGATCACCTATATACTTGCTGTTATATGTTGATGATATGCTGATTGCTGCCAAGAGCAAGAAAGAAATCACTACATTGAAGTCTCAGTTGAGCAGTGAATTTGAGATGAAGGATCTTGGTGCTGCTAAGAAAATTCTAGGTATGGAAATTACTAGAGACCGTGCTTCTGGTTTATTGTTTCTTAGTCAGCAAAATTATATTCAGAAAGTGCTTCGTCGTTTCAACATGCATGATTCAAAGCCTGTTAGTACTCCCATTGCACCTCACTTTAAATTGTCAGCTTCACAATGTCCTAGCACTGATGAGGAGGTTGAGTACATGTCCAGAGTTCCGTATGCTAGTGCTGTAGGGTCTTTGATGTATGCCATGGTTTGCTCTCGTCCGGATTTATCTTATGCTATGAGTTTGGTCAGTAGATATATGGCTAATCCTGGTAAAGAGCATTGGAAAGCCGTTCAGTGGATTTTCAGGTACATGCAAGGCACATCGAATGCTTGTTTGAAGTTTGGCAGGACTGAAAAAGAACTCGTTGGCTATGTCGATTCAGATTATGCTGGTGATTTGGATAAGCGTAGGTCGCTCACAGGTTATGTATTTACCATTGGAGGTTGTGCTGTGAGCTGGAAGGCACATTTGCAGGATGTTGTTGCGCTGTCCACCACTGAAGCAGAATATATGGCTATGTGTGAAGCAAGTAAAGAGTCAGTTTGGCTGAAAGGTTTGTTTGCTGAGCTTGCTGGAGTTGATTCTTGCATTAATCTGTTTTGTGACAGTCAGAGTGCAATTTATCTCACTAAAGATCAGATGTTTCATGAGAGGACAAAGCACATTGAGATTAAATATAATTATGTCAGAGATATTGTTGCAAAGGGTAAGCTAAAGGTATGCAAGATTAGCACTCATGAAAATCCTGCTGATATGTTGACAAAGCCAGTTCCTGTTGCTAAGTTTGAGCTTTGCTCAAGCTTAGTTGGTATTACAGCTTAGCCCAAGAGGCTGTGTGGCGCTGAAAGTATTTCTTTCTTTGTTGCGTTCAGGGTGAAGGATTGATTTATGCTACAGGAAGGAATTTGTCTCAAGGTGGAGTATGTTGATTTGTGATCCAAATTCTACACATCAATAAGGCCGGCTTCTGGACGGAGCGTAGCGGAGGCCCGTGCACCCAGGGACGCCAAGATCCTAAAGCGGCCCATTGTGCAAGGCCCATGCACCCAGGGACGCCTGGGGGGGTGCGGGGGGGCGAAGCCCCCCCGCGGTATGGATTCTAGTCGAATTAGGGTTTCATGATATATATATTTCCTGTAAGCCGCCGTTTGGGATATGGCATTAGAGTTGTATATCCCCGGCATTGTAACCTCACCCCGATATAGTGAAGATTGTTGCTGGCTGGCGCCCGTGGTTTTTTCCCTCTCGAATTGGGAGGGTTTTCCACGTTAAAATCTCGTGTCTCTCTGCGATTGATCTTGTTTACTTCGTCGTTCCTCCGCCGTCGCGTGTAACACTCATCACATAAAGGCCCAGCATTTGTGGCAAACTGAAAGCCTAAGACAATGCTGTTCCTTAGTGCCACAGATTCTAGATATAATGATTCAGGAGCATCTGCTGATGATTCACTGGCTACTCCAATCTTTAGAACAACAACTCCTCCATAAAGCTTTGCCAATCTCTCCTGTAGCTTTTCCTTAACATAATCAGAAGTGCTTTGCTCAATTGCAGATCTAATCTGCTCTGCAACTTTCCCTTCCTGATCACAGTTTCTAATAGCAATTGTATAGATATTATCAAGGGATCCCTCATACAAATTCTCCACCAGGTAAACAGACTCCCGCAGCCTTGGCTTGGCTGTGAACTGAAGAGCATAAATGACCCTCCTTGCCGTGGGAATAACCTGACCATCACCCCTGTGAATAGCATCAGCATGGAAAACAACATCACACACCTCAAAACAAATGCCACACATGCTCTCCTCACCCAATGCACCTTCCTGTGATGTCCACTGGGACCAGGCCACAAGAGAATCCTTGATTTCATTAAGATATTGTACTCCCTTACACATATCGACCATTATATTAGGACCAGTGATCTCAGGTCTACAACACCAAATCTTCTGAGCAAGATACTTGTCCCACCCAAGCTCCTCAGACAGGATCTTGGTGCGCACCTTAGGATCCCCACGTCTGCGTTGTATTGGAGTTCCTGTGATACACCAACGGTGTTGAGCATTTAGTCTCATTGCCATCTCAATCACGAAAGTCTTGCTGGGCTCTATCCTCTGAACTTCATCCAAACAAGGCCTCCACCAGTGAACCCTTGTTAGGACAGTTGGGATGACAAGGTACCTCTTCTGGAATCTTGTCACATCCCAAAAATCCTCTTTCTGAAAAATTTAATTTCAAATTAATTATTTTAAAGTATTTGAGTTTTATTTGGATTTGCCCTAAATTTCTGTTTTTGAAAAAGCTGGATTTGAAAAGTATTTCAGAAAAACCTAAAATTATTATTAAATAAAATGATATTTTGATTTTATATGAAAATCCTAGTTCAAAATAATTATTTGGAGTTATTTGGCTTTTATCTGGTTTCCTGGATTTTCTGGAGTTTAAAACCTATTTTTGAAAATAAAAAGTATTTCAAGTATGAAAACTAAATACCAACATTAGTTGGAAGTATTTTTATTAAGTCCAAAACTTATCCAGGAACTTCTTTGAATTTTTCTGGAATTTTTGGAATTTATTCCATATTTTTCTGAGCTTTATTGGATTTTCTGGGCCTTTCTGAATATCTGAAATTAAAATTTAAAATCAAATCCCCTCCTCCTCCCTCCGGCCGCCACGTGGACGGCCGGATTCCACCCACGCCGCCGCCCGGATCCCGCCTCCCCCTCCTCCCCGCTTGCCACCTGGTCGGCCCAGATCAGCCGCCTTGCGCGCCCCGGCCCCTCTCGGCCGCCCCCTCCCGTTCACCCTCGGCCGCCCGATTCCCATCCAAACGCCCCCGCTTCCCTCTCCCTTTCTCTCTCTGCTTCTCGGTCCCACCTGTCGGCGCTCTCCCGCTCTCTCTCTCTCGGCCCCACTCGGCAGTCGCTCCCCTCTCTCCGTCTCTCTGCTCCGAGGGCCCCGCCCGTCAGCCTCCCCACCGCCCCCTCTTGCTGCCGCCCGGGCCCGCCTGTCGGGGTCGTCTTCCCCAAGCGCCGTCCCCTTCCTCCCGCTTGGCCGCGCCTTCCCCGCCGCCCCTCGGGTCTCCTTTCCTTTCCCGCCGCCCGTGCGACCCGCGCCCTTTCCTTCTTCTCCCTCCCCGATTCCCTTCCTTCTACGGCGCCGCTTTCCCCTTTTCTCCCCGCAATCGCCGCCACCTCTCCGCCATCTCCGGCGAGGGATCCCGCTCTCCTCCCTCTCTCCGGCCCCTATAAAAGGCGCCCCGAGCTCCGCCTCTCCTCACTCCACCTCGCTCTGCCCTCGCCAGCTCCTCCCGAGCTCTCCCCTCCCTCCGCTCCGTGCAGCGTCTCCCCGAGCGCCGGCGAAAGCAACGGCGAGCAATCGCCGCCGCCCCCGTTGCCTTCGTGCCCCGCTGACGCTCCCTCTGGCTTCCTCGCCTCGGCGCGAAGCCCGTGTGCCCCTCGGCCGTTGCCTAGCCCCACCGGAGCCTCGCCGTCGCCCGGACCCGAGCGCCGCCGCCGCTCCTCTTCGCCGCCAGCCGCCTCCGGTCGCCCACGGTGAGCCCGCACCCCTTCCCCGAGACCCCTGTGCGCCCCTCTCCCCGTTGCCGCCCTCGCCGCCGGCCGCCGCCCGCCGGAGCGCCGGCGAGCTCCCAGGCCCGAGCGCCACTCCGGTCGGCATGCCACCGTGGCGGCAGACGTGGCGCCACGTCGGCGCCACCTCAGCACCGTCCGGCCCCGTCGGTGCCACGCAGACACACCCCGCCACCCGTGCCACCTCACCACTTCCCCGAGTCCGTGGACTCAGTCCACATGGACCGGGCCCACTGTCAGCCTCACACCACAATTTTCAGTACAAAAATAAATCGGCCGAAAAAGAGATTCCCAGGGCTGACGCAATGCTGACGCCATAATTCATTTTCCTTTAGAAAAATAATTCCAAAAATCCAGTTTTTTTCCATTTTCCCTCTTTTCAAACTTCCCGGAGCCCGTTCTCCTTCGTTTTAACTCCGTTTGAGCCCATTCAAATTTCTAAATTCATCAAAAATTCCAAACTATCCATTTCTTCCATCATTTCAAATATTTGAAATTTATTTGATATTTCAAATATTTAAATTTCAAATTCCAATACTTAGTTTAATTTCAAAGCCTCAGTTCCATTCCAAATTTTCTGTGCACTTTCAAAATTTAAAAATCAAATCTTGCCAAATCTCCATAAAATCCATTCTAATTTCCTTGGTCCCAATATTGTCTCAGTAATTTCGTTTCCCAACCGATCTTCCAGATATTCGTTCTCCCTCGTGTGAACCCCAAATCCGCTGAACCTTTCTCCTAAATTTGTCTAAAATCAATCTATCCAACTATGGCCTCTGCTGAATTTTTGGATTTTATTTGAATTTTGTTTGTATTTATTTGCTTTGTTTGCTTCGTCTTTTCTCGCGTAGATTCCAACGTTGTCGACGATCCCTCTTCACAGCAGCAAGAAGACCCAGAAACCCTGCAAGAAGGCAAGTCTCCTTTGATCATCTTGAACCTATGCTTTTGAAATGTTTTAAATATTTTAAATTATGTGCATTGCTATTTACATAAAACCACTAGTTCAAATCTTTAGGAATTAGTTATTCCAACTTTGTTATGCCCTCATTCGACATTGATTGCCATGTACCTTGTCACCCTAGAACTTCCTTTGTCTCAATAATGAGATTACTATTAATCTTTGTGAATATTAGAATGGTAGAATAATGCTTAGTCATGCTATCTAATATCTTTAGAAACTCTTGAAAATGGGAAATTAAGATTTATTGTTGAGCCTTGTGTTTATAAAGTTGTGGTGATTGGAGTCACCCTTGTTCTCTTAAAATAAACTAAAATGTGAAAGTTGGTTTAGATTAGGGTGGATGGTTGGTTTGGTTTGGTGCAGGAAGCACGAGATCTTGTGAAGTGTATGTTCCACCCTAGTCAATTAAGGACCGACGCTTGTGTTTGTCCAGACTGAGCATTAACCGTACAACCACAAGTCTATATGGGTACGACCTAGCTGACTAACTTATGATAGTCTAGTTTAGGTGCCACCAGTGGAAAGTGGGTGCTAGGGATGGACTGGTTATTCACAGTGAGGGACAGGGATTTACTGTACTCATATGGCGCAAGAGGGGGCTTCAGATTGGGCGGATTTAACCCTTCTACGGTGAAACCTCAGCGGGTGGTATCTAGCTAGATTAGAGTAAGGTAAATGCTTTGTGATATTTTATCTGGGTCTCATGCCAAAGGAAGCGTGTTGACTTTTAGGATAATTTATCTCTTGTGGGTAAAGTTGTACAACCTCTGCAGAGTGTAAAACTATTCGAATAGCCGTGCCCACGGTCAAGGGCGGGCAAGGAATGCATTCACATGGTAGATTTCTGGTTTTGTTCTAAAATCAAAAGTTTTGTATTCCGAGAGTGGAGGGAACTCTCGGAAGGGTATCCTGGCGGTTGGAGCCAGAGAGGGTGGATGTAACCCGCAGTAAGTAACTTGATCAAATTGATTAATCTAGTGTTGGTAGATGGAACCTTCACTAGGGAATAATTGTTAGTCCTGTTAAAATCATTTACTTTATTAAACTAATGCCTTCGAAAATAATTAGTAGTAATTGAATTTAAAATATTGCTTTGGGCAAAAGAACCATATGGCCTTCCTTTGTAAATCCTTGCATCTATGCATTTTTCCCAAGACTTGCGGAGTACTTTATGTACTCACATGCTACACTCAAAAACAAATCTCAGAGGAAGTTGAAGCTCAAGAAGGTGACTACGACTACTGCTTCGCTTGTGGTTGTGATGGATTCTTCCCGGAGGACTAGGTCGCGCTTCCCCAGTCAATTGCCTGTGGCGAATTGATGGGTCGTCCTCAAGTTATCTTTGCTTCCGCTTTATTTCTTGTGTGCGAGGTCTTAAACCTCCAATGTAATAATGAGACCCTGTGGTCAGTACTCTTATTTATTGTAATAAAAGCGTTGCTGGTTATGTGTTCATTTCTGTTTAACTGTGTGCACTAGCTTTGATCTGGGACTAGTGCAGTAATACACAGAGGGTCCGAGTTCGGAAATCCGGGGTCCCGACAGAGATGGTATCAGAGCCAATTTGACTGTAGGACGTGACCTAGTTAGAATGGTCGTTAAAAGAAGAACTTCAAAATTTATTTTATAAAATAAAAATTTAATAATGTGCTATCCTCGTCTTTTCTTGCCTTTCTATCCTTACCTTCGTCATGGCATTCTCTCTTATCTATCTGCTTATTTCCTTTTTGGAATGGTAATTGTACCCCCTTTACTTTGTAATTTCTATAGACGGCTCAGTGAGGTTGTGTATGAGCAGCACCTGGAGAAGCGCGTCATCATGAAGGAGCGAGGACTAGTTCTTTAGTTGTAGTACCCAAGTAAAGTCCTACGATTTTAGAACGCTTATATATTACTTGCTTGTGTGTTAGGTGGACTGTACCAAGTCTTTGTATACTTGTAGTATAGTTATCCCTAAAAACTATTTTGATTTCAAGCTAAGCTTCTCCTAGTTGATGTTTGTCTCTCTTGTGTGTTTGTTTGGGATGGTGTTTAGTCGTTCCCCTGATCTCTTATCTGTGCTACTTCCCTCTTATCTTTTGCTAACCCCAGTTACCGCAATAGTGCAAGCTCCAATTCTTTCACCGCAGTCCAAGTTTGGAGAATCCTTGGAGACCTAGAGTATATAGAAGACAACAAATTATTGGAAAGTACTCTTGTCGGAAAAAGCCGTCATAATTAGTGCATGTCAAGTTAGGTAATTTGGAGAATTGTTGCTAGGGTGATATATTTTGGATTTATAATTGATCAGATTGAATAATATTTGAGAGGATTGAGATAAAAGGTATATTTGTGGATACCAATTGATTATAAATAAATCTAAAGAGTGTTATCTTTGTGGATTGACTAGAGATTAAATACAAAGTTGAACTTGGAAGAGCTAATTAGATCATGGGAAGAATCTAAACTTTGCCTTGGATTTATTATCTAGGATTGAAAGGAGCAACTGGATGTAAAACAAGATTTTTGTTGAAGGGATTATTTGTGATCGTTAGAGAATTAGTATTAAGAGATTGATCCAGTAAAGGGAGAGATTATAAGATTAAGATGTTGAATTATCATAAACAATTCCTGATATCAATTTTGGGTGATTTGGTTGAATCATGGAGAGAAGATAAATTTTGTGGAGTTACTTGATTATCAAAGTTTAGTGGACCTATTGATGATGAGTGGATACTACTAGAATTCTAGAAGATAATACACTTAGATATCTTGGTGAATTAATTTTATCATTGTAGAGTGGACTTTGATATGTCAAGTTGAATTTGGTGGATTTAATAGATCATTGCTAGATAATTGGATTTTAACTAATGGGATTAACTAGATCATTTAAGGATGTTAAAATGGATAACCTGGAGGATTTAAATTAATTATGGGAGATAGATTGTCCAATAAGAATTAGTTGAGAGATTGTCTGATAAGAATTAATTGAGGTATTTGAGATCATTCAAATTTGGTGGAACCAAAATGATGATTATCAAGAGATTGATGTTGGTGGATTAATGAATATTAAATTATGGCTTAGATGATCTTAAAATTGATTGATGATTATTAAAAGGTTGGATTAATTTTATATTATTTGATTAGAGTCATGGATATGTTGGATTAGATAATGATCATAAAACAATTGGTGGAAATCACAAATTACAATGTTATTGGATTCTTGTTAGAAAAATTCTATGGTTGGTCGTCGATTCGAATTAGAGCAGAGGATAAAAGTTTATGGGATTATTTGTTGAAATCAATAAGGTGCATTTGTGGTAGATGATTTTGGAATCAAGAAATTTTGAAGAGTTGAAATAATTATGTCTTTCTCGGATGAACACTTGCGGAAGTTAAACCCTTTTTGGTGGAATCCTGAAATAATCGATATGATAAGGGCAATTGAAGTTAACCCAAAGCTTGCAGGCGACTAAAGATGTACCAATCCAATTTGTTGTTGTCTTCCATATTTCTCAATTAAAGGAATACTTCAGAGCATCGAACAACAAGATAGAATCATGAAGAAAGCAGAACGTCATGCAAGAAGCATGACTATAAAGTTCCACAAAGAGCAGAAGAGCAACTATTCGAAGTCAAGCAACTTGGGAGCGTGAAGAGGCCTAAGAGCCGAGTTTTCCTCTTCTTTCTTTTTTCCTAGTCCGTCCGAATCTCGGGGACGAGATTCTTTCTAAGGGGGGTAGATTTGTCACATCCCAAAAATCCTCTTTCTGAAAAATTTAATTTCAAATTAATTATTTTAAAGTATTTGAGTTTTATTTGGATTTGCCCTAAATTTCTGTTTTTGAAAAAGCTGGATTTGAAAAGTATTTCAGAAAAAACCTAAAATTATTATTAAATAAAATGATATTTTGATTTTATATGAAAATCCTAGTTCAAAATAATTATTTGGAGTTATTTGGCTTTTATCTGGTTTCCTGGATTTTCTGGAGTTTAAAACCTATTTTTGAAAATAAAAAGTATTTCAAGTATGAAAACTAAATACCAACATTAGTTGGAAGTATTTTTATTAAGTCCAAAACTTATCCAGGAACTTCTTTGAATTTTTCTGGAATTTTTGGAATTTATTCCATATTTTTCTGAGCTTTATTGGATTTTCTGGGCCTTTCTGAATATCTGAAATTAAAATTTAAAATCAAATCCCCTCCTCCTCCCTCCGGCCGCCACGTGGACGGCCGGATTCCACCCACGCCGCCGCCCGGATCCCGCCTCCCCCTCCTCCCCGCTTGCCACCTGGTCGGCCCAGATCAGCCGCCTTGCGCGCCCCGGCCCCTCTCGGCCGCCCCCTCCCGTTCACCCTCGGCCGCCCGATTCCCATCCAAACGCCCCCGCTTCCCTCTCCCTTTCTCTCTCTGCTTCTCGGTCCCACCTGTCGGCGCTCTCCCGCTCTCTCTCTCGGCCCCACTCGGCAGTCGCTCCCCTCTCTCCGTCTCTCTGCTCCGAGGGCCCCGCCCGTCAGCCTCCCCACCGCCCCCTCTTGCTGCCGCCCGGGCCCGCCTGTCGGGGTCGTCTTCCCCAAGCGCCGTCCCCTTCCTCCCGCTCGGCCGCGCCTTCCCCGCCGCCCCTCGGGTCTCCTTTCCTTTCCCGCCGCCCGTGCGACCCGCGCCCTTTCCTTCTTCTCCCTCCCCGATTCCCTTCCTTCTACGGCGCCGCTTTCCCCTTTTCTCCCCGCAATCGCCGCCACCTCTCCGCCATCTCCGGCGAGGGATCCCGCTCTCCTCCCTCTCTCCGGCCCCTATAAAAGGCGCCCCGAGCTCCGCCTCTCCTCACTCCACCTCGCTCTGCCCTCGCCAGCTCCTCCCGAGCTCTCCCCTCCCTCCGCTCCGTGCAGCGTCTCCCCGAGCGCCGGCGAAAGCAACGGCGAGCAATCGCCGCCGCCCCCGTTGCCTTCGCGCCCCGCCGACGCTCCCTCTGGCTTCCTCGCCTCGGCGCGAAGCCCGTGTGCCCCTCGGCCGTTGCCTAGCCCCACCGGAGCCTCGCCGTCGCCCGGACCCGAGCGCCGCCGCCGCTCCTCTTCGCCGCCAGCCGCCTCCGGTCGCCCACGGTGAGCCCGCACCCCTTCCCCGAGACCCCCGTGCGCCCCTCTCCCCGTTGCCGCCCTCGCCGCCGGCCGCCGCCCGCCGGAGCGCCGGCGAGCTCCCAGGCCCGAGCGCCACTCCGGTCGGCATGCCACCGTGGCGGCAGACGTGGCGCCACGTCGGCGCCACCTCAGCACCGTCCGGCCCCGTCGGTGCCACGCAGACACACCCCGCCACCCGTGCCACCTCACCACTTCCCCGAGTCCGTGGACTCAGTCCACATGGACCGGGCCCACTGTCAGCCTCACACCACAATTTTCAGTACAAAAATAAATCGGCCGAAAAAGAGATTCCCAGGGCTGACGCAATGCTGACGCCATAATTCATTTTCCTTTAGAAAAATAATTCCAAAAATCCAGTTTTTTTCCATTTTCCCTCTTTTCAAACTTCCCGGAGCCCGTTCTCCTTCGTTTTAACTCCGTTTGAGCCCATTCAAATTTCTAAATTCATCAAAAATTCCAAGCTGTCCATTTCTTCCATCCTTTCAAATATTTGAAATTTATTTGATATTTCAAATATTTAAATTTCAAATTCCAATACTTAGTTTAATTTCAAAGCCTCAGTTCCATTCCAAATTTTCTGTGCACTTTCAAAATTTAAAAATCAAATCTTGCCAAATCTCCATAAAATCCATTCTAATTTCCTTGGTCCCAATATTGTCTCAGTAATTTCGTTTCCCAACCGATCTTCCAGATATTCGTTCTCCCTCGTGTGAACCCCAAATCCGCTGAACCTTTCTCCTAAATTTGTCTAAAATCAATCTATCCAACTATGGCCTCTGCTGAATTTTTGGATTTTATTTGAATTTTGTTTGTATTTATTTGCTTTGTTTGCTTCGTCTTTTCTCGCGTAGATTCCAACGTTGTCGACGATCCCTCTTCACAGCAGCAAGAAGACCCAGAAACCCTGCAAGAAGGCAAGTCTCCTTTGATCATCTTGAACCTATGCTTTTGAAATGTTTTAAATATTTTAAATTATGTGCATTGCTATTTACATAAAACCACTAGTTCAAATCTTTAGGAATTAGTTATTCCAACTTTGTTATGCCCTCATTCGACATTGATTGCCATGTACCTTGTCACCCTAGAACTTCCTTTGTCTCAATAATGAGATTACTATTAATCTTTGTGAATATTAGAATGGTAGAATAATGCTTAGTCATGCTATCTAATATCTTTAGAAACTCTTGAAAATGGGAAATTAAGATTTATTGTTGAGCCTTGTGTTTATAAAGTTGTGGTGATTGGAGTCACCCTTGTTCTCTTAAAATAAACTAAAATGTGAAAGTTGGTTTAGATTAGGGTGGATGGTTGGTTTGGTTTGGTGCAGGAAGCACGAGATCTTGTGAAGTGTATGTTCCACCCTAGTCAATTAAGGACCGACGCTTGTGTTTGTCCAGACTGAGCATTAACCGTACAACCACAAGTCTATATGGGTACGACCTAGCTGACTAACTTATGATAGTCTAGTTTAGGTGCCACCAGTGGAAAGTGGGTGCTAGGGATGGACTGGTTATTCACAGTGAGGGACAGGGATTTACTGTACTCATATGGCGCAAGAGGGGGCTTCAGATTGGGCGGATTTAACCCTTCTACGGTGAAACCTCAGCGGGTGGTATCTAGCTAGATTAGAGTAAGGTAAATGCTTTGTGATATTTTATCTGGGTCTCATGCCAAAGGAAGCGTGTTGACTTTTAGGATAATTTATCTCTTGTGGGTAAAGTTGTACAACCTCTGCAGAGTGTAAAACTATTCGAATAGCCGTGCCCACGGTCAAGGGCGGGCAAGGAATGCATTCACATGGTAGATTTCTGGTTTTGTTCTAAAATCAAAAGTTTTGTATTCCGAGAGTGGAGGGAACTCTCGGAAGGGTATCCTGGCGGTTGGAGCCAGAGAGGGTGGATGTAACCCGCAGTAAGTAACTTGATCAAATTGATTAATCTAGTGTTGGTAGATGGAACCTTCACTAGGGAATAATTGTTAGTCCTGTTAAAATCATTTACTTTATTAAACTAATGCCTTCGAAAATAATTAGTAGTAATTGAATTTAAAATATTGCTTTGGGCAAAAGAACCATATGGCCTTCCTTTGTAAATCCTTGCATCTATGCATTTTTCCCAAGACTTGCGGAGTACTTTATGTACTCACATGCTACACTCAAAAACAAATCTCAGAGGAAGTTGAAGCTCAAGAAGGTGACTACGACTACTGCTTCGCTTGTGGTTGTGATGGATTCTTCCCGGAGGACTAGGTCGCGCTTCCCCAGTCAATTGCCTGTGGCGAATTGATGGGTCGTCCTCAAGTTATCTTTGCTTCCGCTTTATTTCTTGTGTGCGAGGTCTTAAACCTCCAATGTAATAATGAGACCCTGTGGTCAGTACTCTTATTTATTGTAATAAAAGCGTTGCTGGTTATGTGTTCATTTCTGTTTAACTGTGTGCACTAGCTTTGATCTGGGACTAGTGCAGTAATACACAGAGGGTCCGAGTTCGGAAATCCGGGGTCCCGACAAATCTCAAGAAATGCCAATCACCATCATGCCGATCAGGATCGTGTGACAGATCTACTTCCAGGACATCATAAGCGGTCATAACAATGTCAGCAGTGCTTATCTCAGTCATAACAATTATCTGGGTAGAAGCACAGTCTGATTCCCTTGCACCTTCATAAATGCAAAATTTCAGAGATCCTAGCATTGTATGCCTAGTAATCTCAGAGTGCCACTGAGCTAAGATTGGTGCTGGACATACTTTTCGTGTAGCATGATTGCATATATTGGTTTGAACCGCTTCAGTAAGTTCCAAGCATAATGCGCAAATGTGTTTTTCTTCTGTCTCCACAATTGAAAACTCGGGTCGCAATGAGACATTTCCATTGAAGGGATTGTAGAACATCCTGGAGTTCTTGCAAATAAAATCTATTGGAATACAATATGGTGCACCATGAACATTTCCTTGATTGGGTGATGAAACCATTGTATTCCGCTTTTTACGTTGAACCATCCAATTTGCTGCACGAAGTTGATATGGTCTAAGATAAGGGAGTGAATCAGGAAGCTCCTCTTCCAACAGTCCTGTCTCAGTCGAAGGTTTAACGGCTTCATAGAAAGCAGCAGGATCAAACTACGAATCACTCTTCGGGGTGAGATCACCATTAGCATCACCTTCCACCAGGGAAAATTTTCGATTGGGAATTTGTTTGAGTCCAAAATGTTGTACATTAGCCAGTTTCTTGTACTTCATGGACTCCTCAAAACTTGATGCCTTTTTCCAAAACTCATATAGCACAACACCCTCTGTACTGACACACTGTTTAACAACCTTAAAGACAATCTTCTTCATCCCTTCATCTAGTGACTGGAACTCCCTAATCAGGGCTTGCATCACCTCCTTTGTGTAGTAATCATCAATGTTATCAGTGTCTGGTCTCATGGTGGCCATAGTAGCAAGTCCAGCTGCTTTGCTAAGATTTGATGTGATCTCCCAGCCCTCAACACTAGCATAGTAATCCTCATTCACAATTGGCCATATTTTTATCAGCTCTTCAAATTTAACATTGTAATCTAAGACACTATGATTGTATTGTTTAACCGAATGGAAATTCATCAATACTTCATACCCTCTACGTTGAGCAATTTGATTACAAATCATTGCACAAAAATCAGGCCAGGGTGGAAGTTTCCAAAATAGTCCAGTACACCTCAATCTCTTGACTGCTCTTCCCACCATATACAACTGAGTTAAATCAAATTGAGCTTCATCTAGGATATTGGCCTTAGTCTCCTCTGCAGACTTTTGTATTTCTTCAATGACAGGTTTAAGGGGGTATACCATAGGAGTATTTCCAAAACCAGTGAAATGCCTAACTTGCTTGTTCAAGGTATTCAGATCATCCTCTTCAATACAGGCATGCTTGTCTGCTACAACACTAACCCCCCTCTCCATGTCTTTTGCCATTTCTGGACCATGACTAGGGTTCATGTTGTTCAGAGTGGGAGAAGCAATAACAGCATGCGGCAATGGATCATCACCCCAACCAGTGACAACTACAGAATACCCATTAGGAGGGGAATTGAAGTTACCTTCGGGAGTATTCCTCAATTGGGTTCCTTGAGTGCTATTCAGACTAATCAGCTTCAGATCTTCACTTCTTCTGGTCTTCTCATTCTCCCATTCGGCCGGTGGAACCAGATTTGGTAAATCTCTTGTTTGGGAGGATACTAACCTTTGGACTAGTTTCTCTATCCGGTTCAAACTCTCATGCATTCTAGCCATTACTTTCTGAAAATCACCCCTCTGGTGTTGAACCATTTCGGTCTTGTGGTTGGCCGCTGTAGCTATTCGCCAAACCGCCGTGGGATCGGACGCCACCTCTTCGTACCTCACCATGGTCTTGTTCATCTTCCCGCTGATCGACGCTGGCTTAGGGATTTTACCCGGGACAGTGTCCGGAACCTTCACCACGCACCGATCTGGTCCACCGCCATAGCCGGATAAAAAAATAAGGAATCGATCTCATCTGGGCCTCGTCGGGACTCGGATCAGACGGGAAAGAGCAGCTGGGCGATGGAGGGCTTGGGCTCGGAGTTCTTGCCGATGACGATGTTGAGCGGTGTGAAGCTGTAGTGCGCCGCCACAATCCGTCGCCACAGGCCGAAGGCGATTGGGGATTTTACGAGGAATCGAGTTCCCCACCCAATCGCATCCAAACTCTTCTTTGCCGAGGATGGATTAGCTCTGATACCACTTTGTCAGATCCCGGGAGGAATCCGACCTAGAGAAGGAGAATCACCGAAAATCTGGTCGTGGGAAAAGGGGAAAAACCAGGAACTTGTTCGCTACAGCTAAGAACAACTAGGGCTACAGTAAATGAGTTTTGATATTCGATATGCTCTATTCCCACCGGGTAAAGGTATTCATAAGAGTACAATAATAACAGTGAGCTTAAAGGAAATTACAGCTGCCATTACATCTCAGATTAACACTTAATAAACACTGTTTAAGTAGTCTAATGTAAATACTTAAACCAACTTGGCTAGAGCCGATCTGGACCGTTGATGCTTCTCTAGGAGTATGAGGAGATCCTGACCGTCAGATGATACCCTTAAGCTTTGCGAAACGTTATCTTCAGAGATAAAGCCCTCCACAGCTTCAGATACAACTTGCCCAGGTTATGACACAGTCGGCCCTTCGTCGGCTTCAATTTCGAGCGCAACCCCCCTGGCATCCTCGTCATGGTGCTCGACTTCCTCCCGGTCGTCGCCGGCCGACGCGTCGCGCCCACCGGCATCACCATCCGTGTCCCCGACCGCGTCCAGACCGCCATGCCCGGAATCTCCAACCTTAGGAACGTCGGCCTCGTCTCTCTCCCCGGCAGCGGCGGCGCCCAGTACATCATCGCCGAGCTCCAGGTCGGCAAGGGCACAGACACCAACCGCGCCAGGCTCTTCAGCTTTCGCTCGGGCACCCCCGCGTGGGTCGAGCAGGATCTGCCCTGCCCTGCGTGGGGACGCAGCTTGTGGGCTACCCACGACGTGATCTCCCTAGATGGAAAGCTCTGGTGGGTCAATCTCCTGTTGGGTCTCCTCAACTGCGATCCTTTCGACGATCACCCGGTGCTGCGCTACGAGGGTCTCCCGGGGGCGATCGCTCTCGATGAGCAGCCGTGGCTGCGGGACCTCGCGAGCAACCGCTGCGTGAGGGTGAGCAATGGCAAGCTGCGGTACGTGGAGATCGCCCGTGCCCGCGGCCACCCTTGCGAAGAAACAATGGTGGTCACGTGGACGCTGGCCGTCGGTACTGACGGCTCAACATCGTGGAATCAACAGTACAAGACGAGCCTTGCCGAGATTTGGGCGACCGACAGCTACAGGGCCACCGGGATGCCGGAGAAGGTCCCGGCAATGGCGCTTGTCAGCCCCAGGAACCCCGATGTGGTCTACTTCTTCCTGGAGCAGTACCTCTTCGGCCTCAACGTCCCCGCGCATAATGTCGTGGAGTTCATCTACGAGCCCTACGACCTGGTCGACCCGGTTGCTGCGCTGGTGCCGCCGCCGCCGGTCTCCTGGCGCTACGTCCTCGCTTGGGAGCTTCCACCTTCCCTATCCACAGGTAACACATTAATCACTTGCTCTGTGCGAGTTATTTCTTCTTGATTGTGTGCTGCGACTTCATCTTATGTTGCCAATGGATTTACGTTGATTTGGAGTAGTTCTCCGTGCACATTTGGTAGTATGTCGCGTGGTTATGGTTTCTGCCATTAATCAGTTTTAGTGTCAAGAACACTCCATGAGCCATCTGCACATCCCCAATCATGTGGTGCTATTTTTTTGCTTTCCTTAGTATCCTGAGGTTGACTACTAGCTTGCTATGGCATCTTATACTGCATCCCCTGCTACAGAATACTGTCCATGAGTAGTCTTAACAGGAAACTTGTCAATTCATTTAATAGATGCCGCCTTAAACATGGATTAATCTGCTTGTGCTTACATGAATTCATGCGTGTTTAGCCCTTGGATGAAGTTGTAAGTAGTACATGCATGGGCAGAGCAGCGAAAAGCAAATATGCAGACTGCAGAGCGTATCTGATTTGGACACATGGTCACCTCTTTTGCCTGTTCATGGCCATACACGTACATAGTTATGCTCATATGATCACATTGATATAATCACGTGATAACGACATTCATGTTGCATATATATATATATATATATATATATATATATATATATATATATATATATATATATATATATATATATATATATATATATATATATATATATATATATATATATATATATATATATATATATATATATATATAGGAAAATTACATAATGCACCATGGTGCCTAGGCACCAACATCCGATACACGTGTATGATTGATAATTTTTTTTAGTTTGGGTATGAAAATATTTTATACCCTTGATATATTTATGGTAAGTTAGTTTTGAACTCAGTTCAAACTAGTTTGAACTACTTTTGAGTTCAATGCAACTACAGTGAGTATATACCATAAAAATAGTTCAAACTAATTAAACTGAAGTTAAATTTAAATTTTTTCGGAGTTTGACATCTCAAATATACTTTTTTATGGGTATATGAAGATACCCACATCAAACGTTGCGAATCTCGAAGCAAATCAACGGGTATTGATATTGGTGCCTAGGCACCATGGTGCATGAAACACTCGTATCGGCTGAAACATATCAGATGGACTGCTCTGCTTTATACGCGGGCCTAAAAAACATTTTAATGCACATGTCACTTGTGTTTACCCCTTATATGTATTAATTTACTTGTTTTTGCGTGAGTTCATGCATGTGTACAGTGTACTCCTTAGATTGATGCAATTGTCATTAGTTCGTGCAGAAGCAAAGCAGCAAAAGGCAAGGGCAGAGCATGTCTGGTTTGGACACATGATCACCTCTTTTGTTTATCCATGGATATATACGTACATTGTTATGCACATATGGTCACCTATAATCACGTGATTACGACACTTATATTGCATGCATTAGAGGAAACTTTTCGATTTATATATGCCCCCTTTGAGCAGGTGCATGCCTGTTTGTACGACACATATACATCTAGATACGGGAATGCTTATACTTTCTGCTAATTAAGTTTCGATTTCAATTTTGCATTCCCTGTTACAGTGGCCACCCAGTATGATTCAATCGTGCCTCAAACAGGGCTACACTCCTTGATTATATAGCGCAGAGTTACAATGCCGGACGGGCTACAGTTGCCGGATAGGCTACAGTTCCTTGGATGATACGACAAGGAAACAAATACATGATATACACTGTTTTGGAAATTACACACTCTATTAACAAACATATCTGTCTATTCCTCATCTGTAGCAGATATTGATTTTCAACATACACGACATATTTAATGCACAGGTTATTCTACAAAAAGTGCTTTGGATAGGCATCACGGCCGGAGGTTAACCATTTAAAACTGCTGTTTAATTACCTTCAAACCAGATGGTCTAAGATGCCTCCTATTTGAGGTTACACACATCAGATGTGGATGGTCATGCATGGATTTAGATTTATTTCTTGTTCTTACATAAAGCTGGACTATCAATATATGCATATCTTCTTCCGTGTGGGGACAAAGGGGCAAATTAAGGGAGGGTCTGTTTTTGTTGATCAGTAAATAGTAAAAATATCAATTGATGTTGCCAGCAACAGGTGAATAGATTGCTACTGTTATCAAATCTAATGGCAACACAAATTACGATTGCTACTATGCTAGTTATTTATTCCTGTGTGCTGCGATTTCAAATGTTATGTTGCTCAACGGAGTTTGTGTGGATTTGGAATAGTTCTCCGTGCACCAATTTGATAGTACATCGCCTATAGTTATGATTTTTTCCATTAATTACATACTAATTAATCTGCATATCCCCAGCTACATGTACAGACCGTTCATCCACTGTTTACTGACTACTATATGTTGCTTCTCTGAAGAGCTTACGACCTCGCGAGCCCATCACCACCAGGAGGAGCTGACCATTCGAGACAAGGCGGCACAGCTGCGGCGCTCCGAGGATGCGCTAAAGAGGTGGGAGGAGGTGGCACTGCACCGCGAGGACGACTTGCAGAGGCTAGAGGAGGCACTGCTACAACATGTGCCTAAAAAGGTGTGAATTATTTTTCTTCACCTCCTTTTAAAACAAGAAGACAACTTATAAACACGCAATTACAAGGCTACATCAATACTAGTTCTACTAAAAAAACAAGGTTTTTGCAGCGTTTACCTTTGTTTATAGGAGTAGCTTAATAGATTATTTAGATGAGATAATGCAAAGAGTGACTTGCCTACTTGATAGGAAGATTCTTTTGTATTCCTCAGAATGCGTTTTGTGCCTATGATACTTCAGCACTGCTATCTAAATTAATAAACTCAATCAACATGGTATAACATCCCACGGATCCATGTATTCTGCCCATGGTTGAGTCCAGTGGATGTCTCCTGTCCATGCTAATTCGGAATATATATAGGAGAAATAGGCTAGAAGATTATAATTATTAATGGTTTTACAAGATCATGATTGTTAATTACTATAGGACTATTTCTTCCAAAAAGGAGCAGGATTAACGCATCATCAAAACCATCCCACCAGGAAACTGAAAAGAAAAAAGAATGAGTTTTGTCCAATATACTGAATTACTCGGTACTTTCCAGTGGAGTACTTCATATTTCATACAGCTATAAATTTGCTTGTTATTCTCAGGAAATTAGAATGTTTGCACCTTGCCCACAAAATTATGGATCTTTGCAAGTAGAACCGACACATTTATTGAAACTTAAAATAACAGCAATGGCTTAAGCATAATAACTATAGTGTGATATTTTATATTTTGTACTTTTACAGTGAGCATGATTACATCCACACCATAATTAGGAACCACACCATTTTCTCAACAAGTTGCGTGAATACACGCAGGATGACTCTGCCTGGGACAAAACACAGCTTGTGTTGTTTGGTGGTGTGCTGGTTACCGGGTTGGCTATCCTATTTCAGTTCTGGCCTTGGTTTCCGCGAGAGTACGTTAGCTGTATATCAGCAGCATTTGGAGCGGTGTGGGTTCTGGGCAGCATCGCTTTGCCCTGTGCAGTATTTGGGACGCACAGATGTGAGAAAGGCTTTGGACGCCATGTCGCAAGATTCTCTTTCATGTGCTTCTCGCTCTTCGTTCTGTATGGCATATACCTCATGTCCGTGCAACCTGTTCCGCCATCGACATCAAACGGCGATCATTTGCTTGCTCCGACCCCAAGTGATCCGGTAGGCAGAGAATGGACATGGGTTGTCTACGTTGTACTTGGGGGTGCTGCGTTGGGCGGCCAAATTTTCTCCTGGGTTATGGTATACTGCTGTATTCTCAACATCTTATCATTTTTTTTTCATTTTCTGTTTTACGAAGCTCTGTTATGTTAACATGTTTTTGTTAATCAAAACAGGGCTGTTGCACAGGCGCTGATAGCTAGAGTCACGGAGCTGTGGCACTTCACTCAGGACACTTGATTGCACATACTTCTGGCCCAGAGTGTCTACGTACATGTGTGTGTGATGGTGTTGTCACCAATATGTCTTTTTGGACGGACATACATGCAAATTTTTTCCATGGCCACTGTAGTTTGATGTTTCCTGTGTCTATTAAAGAGCAAGTGCAATTATAACTCATCAAGGTTTCTGGGGACGAGGGGTTAAGGGGTAGATGTTTTTCTGTTGATGTAATGCAATGTAATTCATCAAGGATTTGCTGCTTCTGCTGTTGTTTGGAGTTGAAACTTGACCAATTTTTTGGAGTCGAAATCCTTATAGACTAGAAATCTGGAGATTTTTGGTGGTGGAGATGCCCGTGGGGTAGTAGATCTCTGAAATATTGAGCTTATTTTGTGGAATAATGGAGTAGGAAACACAAGTACTGTAAAGAAAAACCTTTTCTTTCGTTCCTGCCGGCGCAAGGTTGGGAACGAAACAGGGAGGAGAGACGGGGGGGGGGGGGGGGGGGGGATCAAGACGATGCTAGCAGGCTTTAGCGGCATGCCGGCTCGGCAAAAGTAACTAATCAGTAATAGGGAAGGATTAGCGCCCGAGCTTATGAGAGAGGATTTCCATTGTGCGCTTTTTCAGAACGGCGCAACAACTTAAAACAGAAAACAAAACAGAAGATAGACAAAGGAATTGGGGAATAGAGCACACACTGTAGCTCATCTATTGTCCGGTATTAGTAGCTGTTTACAGAGAATACAATCTGCAGATTCTAACCATAAGAAGCCTATGTGCATGCGAAACAAATCTGCTAGTTATGGTTAGCTATCCCAGAGATTACAACAGATCCAAACTAATTTGGATAGGAATAAATACATGCTAAATCGGTGACAGGAGAATATCTTATCATCATACAACTTTACATGCTTGAAAAATTTTAAAAGCAACGAATCATGTTTATAAAATTACGATAAAATGCTACAACATCTTGAACTTCTAGATGCAACAAATACAAAACATATTTGCAATAAAATTTGAAATGGTACATCAATCTTCTCATTGCAACAAATATGCATCCCTTCGGCATCAAAAAGTAAACTTTGATACAACAAATCAAAATGTCAACTACAGCGAATACCTCTTGCGGTAACATTAGAGAAGAAAGTTGCTACAAATACCTTGGTTCGGCCAAATCCACTAAGCTGCAGCCTCTCCTCGGAAGGGAAGACCTCCGCACAATCTTTAGCCAAGGTAGAAGACCTCCTCGAGCGCAATCGGCAGCGAGTTCTGACCGGCGGTTGGTAGCAGCGCTTTGATGCTAGGGAAATAGCCAGAGTGGAGCAGAGTCAGAGCTCACCGGTGGCAGCAGCACGATGAAAGCTTGCTGATTCAATCGAATTAGCGCCTATTGCACATGCGCACGCCATGTAGTCGCGTCCTAAAGGTCATAAATGACGAGACTGCGATTCGTGTGGCTAACAAATTAGTAATGGCAAATTAGCTAGAGGGGGACGGAGTCGGACTTCCAACTCAATCGGGGATCAATTCAGACTCCAGTTGGGTCTCCAGGTACGACGCAATAAGCAGATTGGTCACGTTGGCTTTTCGTGCTTTCATCTATATATTACGAAGCTGTATGTATTTAACTCACCTTACGTACAACTCGTACCGGCACATACGTAGCACCTGCATATATACGCTGCTATCCGCGACGGTCTCTCCAATTTCCTGCCATGAAGACAGACGGCGCACCAGCGCGGGCAGCGGCGGCGGAGCAAGATCTCCTCTGCAGATTGCTAGAAGAAGGGCGGCCTCAGCCTCGGGCCGCGGCGGCGAAAGTCGGCGATGCAACCCCGCTCGCATCAAGAGGCACCGGCAACTCTACCCCTGCCTGGAAGACCGCGTTAAGAGTACAGCCACCGATCTCTCTCTCTAGTTTCTTTTTGTTTTTTTCTTTACCTTTTTTCAAGGCAGTCTCTTCTTTACCTTCGATCGAGTTGGGTTTTTAAACCTAGGCCAATGTTAGCCTGTTTAGAACGCAAAGATTTCATAAGAAAGAGATCAATTCCTATATGAAACTAATTGTGTGATGTCAACTGTCAGCGTGTGCATTGCTGACCTGATTTTGATCCCTGATCATAATGTTGTGTTCTACTTACTTACGTGTTGATTGATCTGGATATTGCCAATATCTGCGTGCCTGCAGTGGTTCTGCAACGTCATCGGCCTGCTATTGCTGGCCCTTTCCGTTAAGTCTCAATTTCCATGGAGTAATACTACAGAACAGGTGGTTTTCTTTGTGCTTGAACTGCTCTTCTGTCTTGGACTGCCGGTGATGGGTTACGAGGGGACGGCAGATTGGGATCGGATTGACGGAAGAGGTCAGAGGTACATATATTTCGCCCTACTATACCTATCTTTGCTAGGGCATGTAGTACATACTGTTGTGTTCTGAATTATTATGCCTGTATAGAATCTTTTATTCTAGGAATTTGAAACACTTGTAAACCTTTTTATGCAGGTCAGCGAACTACTCCATCGAATGTATAAAGGCATATCTTGAGTGGGTACGAGAAGTACGTAGGCTAGAAAATCAAGGAAAAAGACAGGAGGAAAATGGCCATACTACCCAGCTGTAAATACCTTGAAAATGGGGGAGAGAATAAGTGAGTGTTTACTTATGAATACATGTGTGAGAATGTGATGTATACATTATATTATAAATTTGAGTTGAGAAAACTATATGCCCTATAATTTAAAGTAAAGGTACCAATACAAATAAACTATTTGATATTGAGATGACTTCGATATCATCAATTATCAATTAATGGAGCATTCTTTAAACAAATAATGGATCATTGTGCTTCACCTGTTTTTTATGTACTCATTAGTGTTATCGATGCGCGGGTATCATTTTACAAGTTGAAAAGGGATGATTTCTCCCTTTTATTTGCTTGATGTTTCGAATGTAGGGAATAGTTTCGTATAATTAAGTGACCATGTTACATGTTTGTATCTTATACATTTTACACACAAACTTCCTCTAAATTCATACACCGGTGAGAGTTTAGATACTTTTTTACTTATATATATGTACATAGTCACATTTAATTCTACATGTACTAGATTGGTCAAAAATGAACCTACACCTAGATTTCTCTCTCTCTTTAAACTACTCTCTCCCTTATTAAGAAACAAGGCAAGATTGTTCCGAAACCGACGTTTAATCTCTAAACCTAGGAGGTTTGGTCGGTTTATACCAAAACTAGTCCTCGACGTTTTCTTTCTTTACCTGTGATGTTTTGTGGGCTTATACAGAAAGTACAAAACTACCTTTGGTAGATTTAGGTATGTTCTAAATAGCTTCTGACTTTTAAAAGTCAGAATACTGCAGGAGCTGTTCTGAACGGAGTGGTTTCTCAATACAAGTGTTCTTTACTCTCTCAATCTCTCTTGCAATTAGCCAAAAGCAAAAGGACATAACCAAAAGCTAAAACCCATAGCACTTTTAAACACTTAGGGTGTGTTTGGTTGAGCTGTGGCTTCTGAAAAAGCTGCTGTGAGCTGTGGGCTGTGGAAAAGCTGCTGTAGGTTGTGGGCTGTGGAAAAGCTGTAAGCTGTTTGGTTCAAACAAGTATAAAACTTACCTCCTATCTCTATTTTCCTTGAAACAACTGTGAAACAACTCTCTATTTTCACCATTTCAAAAAGCAGAAAGCCAAAAGCCAAAAGCAGGGTCCAAGGTGCTTTCAAAACTGTACTACCCAAAAGTAGCTGCTTCTGAAAAAGCAGCTTCTGGTTTCCACCCCTTTGGTTGGATTTTGACTTTTTGGAAGCAAAAGCAGCTCCCAAAAGCTCAACCAAAGGCACCCTTAGTCTGTTAGTCAATGCATGCTACGACGCATGAGCACCGTGCGATAGTCTGGAGAGAGCCAGTGCCGTTCAATTTTTATAAAGCATCACGTGACAACAAAACAATTCTTGTATTTTCTTAGCAACATACGTGACCACAACCACTCAAGGTGAGAGTTAAGTTTTTACACTTTCATGTCGTTATATTTAAACTATCATATCTCTTGAACCGATCGTCTAATTTGTATTTCGTTTGAATCATTGATTTCATTTTAATAAGTCTGACAAATCAAGACATATTCACGTGTTTTTCATATCCTTCGAGTTGTGAGTTGCTATCCCATTTATTGGTGAGGTGATGGTGTGAGTCACGCTACCTGATTTTCAATGAATTGATACCCCGTTTTTCATATTGTTTTAAGTTGTGAGTTTCTTTAATGTTTGAGTTGCTACATCTTTTCAGTAAGTTACTATCCGATTTTTAGTACATGTATACATTCAATTCATATTCATTTCAGAAAGAAGAACATCCATTTCACAAATTAATAAATTAACCATCCACAAACAAATACACACATGTAGAATTAAGTTCAATGTTATTCCAGTCAAATTCATTCTACATTGTGACATTGTGGAACTCCCCATCTTTGTTTATGACCTGAGACATGAAGAAGAACACGCACTATCCTCGAATTTTTTTGGAGGTCAGCATGTTCCAACGTAGTTGTAGCAATGGACGCAACCTATCGGCAAGAAGATCAATGTCGTACATACATATAAATTGATAAGTATGAAATAATAATTATTGCAAGATTGACAAACCTAAGGATCATTGGTCTTCACGGAACCGAGTAGTTCCATGTTGTAGAAACATAGAATCTGTAGGTGTTGCCTGGCAGCTACTAGTGGCACTGCAAAAATAGAATTTGTTAGTTCGAGAGGCATTACTACGAAGTGTTATATAGGATTAATGTGTACTAGCGAATACGGGGAAATCTAGATCATGTCGCAGGGCGTTGATCCCTCCCTTGGATTTCTATACAGTAGCAACGTACTCGAAAACGACCTACGTGATTCCAAAAAGTTGGCCTTAGTCATTGCGAAGGAAGAAAAAACTGCAATAGAGTTATCTATATAGAAAATGTGTTTACCTATCGATTAATTGTTAGAAAACTATTAAGTCAGTTTTGACCATCTTTAGGGAATCAAGGTATATTACCTTATTTTATTTGGTATAATTACAATTAGAATTCAGTGGAACCTATACAGGTATATCGTCATGGTCATTAAATCTAAGTTCGTGTTAGCCATTAGTACAGTACTTACCCCAGGTTGTAGGGCATAAGTATGAATTACTTGTTGTGGTGAGTCACCAATGCTAACATCATGTAACACTGGATGAAGGATGCATCCTCGTTGATGGTATCCAAGGAGACCAAGTGTAGGTCGAAGAAACTGACCAATGATTTCATTAATCTGACTTCAGTCACCATGTATACACACACACACAAAAGCAATGAGTTACATATGACATTTATCAGTATTATATGAATGTAGACCGTGATTGCACACACTTACAATGTCCAGCATCAAATGAGTGAGGTGTCAAGGGTGTCGAGTGTGAACAGAAAGAACAAGTCCTCGAAGGTCACCAGTGAAGACATAGCCATGAATATTGTGATGACGATGATGCAGCCTGAACTTGATGGTGACACCCGAACACTGTTGTTCCTCTGGATTGTTGGCCTGTTCCATGTACTATGCATGCAATATCTGGCAAGCACGTGCTAGAGTTTGGATGTGCTCTACTGGGACGATCAACGGCTCACCTAGTTCAAATTTTCGGACCAATGGCAAGTAGGGGCTATCATCAGTCTTCTTCAGTTTGGACTTGTGGTTGTTAGAGGTCGACTTCATGGTAATCGATCAGAAACGAGATGTAGATGCATGTGATCCACTGCGCCTTTGCCGCATCAGTGTAGGTAGTTCTGGTGGACTTGGCACCGATGCAGGTAGCTCTCGTGGACTTGGCATCAGTGTAGGTAGCTCTGGTGGACTTGCCACTGGTGTAGATAGCTCTTGTGGACTTGACACCGATGTAAGTAGATCCTGTGGACTTGGTACCAGTGTAGGAGCCTCTAGGCAGATGTCCCTCTTGGGCCACTGGATGAATATTCCATGATTACCATAGAGTCAGGACCTCGTCGTTTGGGGGCATCTACAGCGGGATGACCTCGAAATTGGTGTGAACACCATTCACATTCACCTTTGTGAAACCTGATGCTAGAGTTACACCATGCACCAAGGCCCCAGCACCAGATGGATACACCTGGTCCTAAGCAGTGCATAGGGCAACAGAGACATATCTCACTTGGAGCTTACACTTCGTAGCCACCTATATAACGATACAAAATTAGCTACTCTAACAGGCCTATCAATGGATGGATCATTCTAGAGATAATAATTATTACCAGGATGTCATCGATTGATTTTCCCTATACCTTTGCATCTCATCTCTGATGGCATCAACAATCTCTCCTCTAAGGGATGGCTTAATCTCCTCTTGTATCCATGCCTCATGCTCAGCTTTGGCTCTCTTCCTACTTTGGTACGCTTCGGTGTCCTCTGGGAAATCATGTTTCCAAAGAACATAAAGACCAAGACCTCTCATGCGACTTGGGTGCTCCTTGTTTCCCAGGGCCATGGAGAATATATCTCTCTCCTTGACTCCCTGGAATGAGCCTTGGGAAGATTCTATACTCAGTGCTTCCTGTAAGAGCCTAACATGCCATTTCACTTCTTATGAAGTTATGAAGTAATTACAAACTAGGTAGTTCAATATCTTACTAGGCGGTGAGATGTTTCCTCGTCTATGGGGTTTCGAAAGGAGATGGACCCTGATGACACAGTAGATGACCTTGCTCTTATCTAGTTTCGGGCGCGCTCATTAGGGATCCTGCCAAATGGCGGGGAGGCCTCTCGCAGGATTGCGTACTCGTCCTCTCTCTTCCATTTTGGGATTTTACCCGTATACCAGTGGTGCCGAGTCTGTGAGGGTGCATGTTTTTTTGCCTGAAGGGTCCTGTGTGCCGCACTTTCACTCTTAAAACTATCCATCATCTTTTTCATCACAAACTCTTTCCATTGCAGTTCCAGGAATGGATACTTATGGAAGGGCGTCAGATCCTTCTTCATGTATTGCTTGATAAGCATGCTCTTGAAATTCTTCCATGCTTTGCACACCGCTAGTAACCATGTCGTCGCACGGAGGCCTGGTGTTCTTGTGGGATCTCAAATGATAGAAAAACTTCCATCGGTAGTTGACTTTTTCGAATTCTGCTCACATTCTTCCACGAATCGTACATGATCTTAATCTATTCCTGTGTAACTATTCTAACCATTCTCCAAAATGCAGACACTGCTCGGTGAGGATTAAGCGGGGTCCTAGATGCATTGACATTCGTGATGGTAAATCAGCCCTCAGGCCTTTTCGATAGTCCTCTTCCATGGTGTTTGGATTTTTCAGAGGACGGTGCATCACATGTATCCGGTGATGATGATGAAGAATAAGTGGAAGACATCTTCAAAAGATAATAGAAGTGACAAAGAGACAAAGAGTACTAGTCAGGCATTATCATGATCAACGGTCGGAAACAAAGAAGGGAGGGGACTACATAGAGGGATGAAGATATAGGAATGCCCTCTCTTCTAGATATATAGCAACTTATAGATGTAGGAATTGTATAAGAAGATCTGTAGTTTTTGCAAAATTTCATGATTAATTCCAATAGATTTAATCATGATTAAAGTATGTTACCAGCTGCATTTAAATGACCAATTTGACACATATACATGTGAAATATCCAAGCCATTTAAATATAATAATATACTCAATACACAAAGCATAAGAACAATCATAATCAACATATTGCTCAGATTTAATTGTTTATTATTGCTCTCAGATGTAGAGTTGCTCAAATTGAAAACTTGGCCATTTCAATACTTTGTCTATACTTCTTCAGAATCGAATCAAACAATCTTAGCTTTGTAGGTGGTTTTGGGCAACTCGTTTCCCTCTAAAAGCATGTCTGCTAAAAGACCTAATAGCACATGAAACTCTAGTCGGACCAACCGTTACTTGACTTCAATTTTAGAAGTTCAAGCATGGCTAACAATCTCGTGTACTTTGACTTGCAGTATATGAACAAAAGTTTCTCCGAGTTTTCCATCAAGCATCGGAATTTAATATACTCTCTCTCATCACAGTTCCCTTCTGCATCATGAATCATCTGATCCAGATTGTCATCATAAAGCCTATCCAAATCGGAACCACAATCGACATCATCCAGCGGCATATCGTTGACTTCGTCGACAATGTCATTATTACTACCTTCCTGTGTAATCTACTCTTCACCATGACTGGTCCAATGTGTATAACCATTTTTGAAACCCCTTGAAATCAAGTGCGCTTCAATCTGTGCTCGGTTCTTAAACATCTTCAGATTCTCGCAGTCAATGCATGGACAATACATATATTCCACCCCCTTATTCGACATATTCTCCTCAGCAGCTCTTGTAAAAGTAGACACGCTATTAATGTACTCTTCACTCACACGGTTCCCAGCGTACATCCAGCTTCAGTTTTACGTTACGCATATAATAATTTAGTATTAAATGTTGAATAAATTAATTAGTATACTAGATATATATGATCTAAAGTAGCTCTATGAAGCAAGAATAATTAATTAAATTGAATTAAGTATAAATAGACTATGAATTGGCCAAATCCTAAACGCAAAACCATGCTAGATGTAAATAATCTTATCTCTACATCAAGCTAGATCGATCTAAATCATCTTCAATTCTCCTTTCATCAAAAGATGGATCTAAAATATAATGCAATCAGGAACGAATTATACTAACCAAAGAAAGTCAAGAACTAAATGGATCTACAATCACTCGTACCAAATCTGCTCTCTCCTTTCACCAAACGGCCTCAAAGCCCCACCTCCTCAAAGCAGCAGCTATCTATGAGAATAGATCTGGAATTTAAGATAGATCTGGGAAGGTCTATGGGTCTGCAATTAATAGGGAAAGTATCACAGATAGTTACTAACAATAACCATCTATGATATTAAGAGATATCACAGACGATTTTTTTTAATACAAACCATCTGTGAGTTATCATAGATGGTTTTTTACTTAAACTGTTTGTGATATTTGTTAATATCACAGACGATTATTGTTAGTAACCATCTGTGATACTTCACATATAGTTTTTACCATGAACTATTTGTGATATTATATCTTCACAGATGGTTTTTAGCGCTGGTAGCAACACAGATAGTCTTTAAACCGAAACCATCTATGATGGTATTTAATATTAACGGTTTTGGTTAACCATCTCTGATGGGGTGTCTAGTATTAGCCTTTTTTTTGTAGTAGTGACAATACCTACCAAGGCACGAGTCACCATTTGATGTAGCCCTGTCCCAGGGTGCGCATGAAGTTGGGAAGACCCGACGGCTGCAAGACCAGACGATGAGGAAGACGCTTGTGTTGCTGGGGCTGCAGGAAGAAGCATGTCTGTCCCAGACGGCAAACATACCTGAGAAGGCCCGATGGACGTATGTACACTGGGTGCCGGTGCAGAAGCTAGAGAAGATCTTGGTACCACTAGTGGTTTCGTAGAAGATGGTGGAACTACAAGTGCTGCTGAGGACTGAGACAAGTGATGCAGTTGTGGCACAGTCGATGACAACACAGACACCAATGGAGTGTCAAATACCTACAAAAAAAATCAAGAGACTGCAGAGTAATAGGCATGCTGGAGTTAGCAAAGGGAAAGGTGTATTCATCAAACATGACATGTCGTGATGTGTAAACACGACAGGTGGTTATCTCCATATAGTGATAGCCTTTGTGATTGCTAGGATAGCCAAGGAAGATACAAGTTGTGGATCATGGGGAAAGCTTGTGAGACGCTGTTGGTGATAGGTTGGGATAACAAAGGGACACAAACACACAAAGATGAGCGAATGTGGGAGAAGTGTGATACAATCGCTCATGAGGTGTACAGAACTAGATGGAGTGGGAGGGTAGTCAGTTCAAAAGATAAATAGTGGTGGCGAGAGCTTTAGCCTAGTAAGGTGGAGGCATATGGGCTTGGAAGAGAAGGGTACAGACAAAATTGTTGATTGTACGGAGGGCATGTTCACCCTTGCTGTTTTATTGAGAAGTGTATGAACATGACAAGCGAAGATGGATGCCATTGGTTCTATAGAATTCAAGAGACAAGTTATTGACAAATTCAGTACCATTGTCTACTTGAATGGCGCAAAGTGGTGTGCCAAATTGAGTGTGAGCATAAGCAACAAAAGTGACAAGAGTGGCATGTGTTTCACATTTCTTGCAAAGTGGAAACATCCAAGCAAAATGAGTGAAATCATCTAGTATGACTAGATAATACTTAATACTTGAATTACTTATTACACATGATGTCCATAAATCATAGTGGACAAGCTGAAAGGGAGACACTGGGAGGAAGAAGACCTTGAAAAAGGTAAATGGGTGTGTTTGCCAAGTTGACACGCATGGCAAATCGACCAATTTAGTTTATTGCAAGTAATAAAGGAAGACCGTTGAAGGGAGGCCATGGCATCATGACCAGGATGGCCAAGATGGTGATGCCACAGTTCTGGAGAGGGGTCATGGACACAAAAGCTGAAGGAAGTGCTGGTGGCGAGGGATGGTCGGCCGAATAGAGCTCTCCATTGCTATTGCAACAAAAAATCTTGTTCTTGCTGCGAAGGTCCTTAATTGACACAAAAACCAGCAGATCAAATTCAATGGAGCAAGAATTATCAAAAGTAATCTTGCGGACAAAGATAAGATTTTTAACTAGGTTGGAACCAATAAGTACTTGATTCAAAGAAAAGGTTCTAGATGGAGTTGGAAGCAATGCACAACCGGTCTGGGTAACTGGCATGGAAGAGCCATTACCACGGCCAAGTTCAGAGGAGGAAGAGTGTAGGAGGAGAGAATACCAGCATCAGATGGCATATGTGTAGAGGCTCCAGTGTCCATTACCCATTCATTGGTTCCAGAACTAGTCATGGATAGGTTGTTGTGCGGACATGTTGGACGTGGGAGACATTGGTGAGGATACCATCATGTGGAATGGAGCAAGCATCATGGCGTATTCCTGAGGAGATCCGTGCTGAGGTTGTGGACAGAGGATGCCAGAGCTGTAGGTGCTCGCCACTGGGGATTCCAAGACACGGCCGGAGCAGTGTATGGATTGAAGCATACCTAGGGACCAAAAGGTTGGGGAGCACAATTGCCGCTAAAACCACTGGAGCCACTGCCTTTGTTTGTTATGCTTGGAGCGACCTTTGCCATTGGTGGGTTGACCGTGGTCACCGCTGGGAGCACCGCCACAAGAACCGCCTTGGAAGATGCTGTGATCACCTATGGTACCGTGGTAGGACCCGCCACAGCTGTTGGGTGATCTGGAGGAGCTGACAAGAACTGTTGCATTAGTGATGGAACCTACCTTGGCCTGCTGCATGTCTTCCTGGAGAAGATGAGAGTGAGCCTGTGCAAAGGAAGGAAATGGCCATTGCATTGGGATGATGGTGGCCATGTTGGAAAGTCGCTCGTTCAACCCTCGGAGAGTATTGAGAACCAGTGTCCGATCAAAAATTGCTTCGCCAACATCTTTGAGGGCATCGGCGAGATTCTCTTGCTTCTTGCAATATTCCATCACCAAAAGGTCTCCTTGCAGGAGGCTACAGAACTTGCATTTGAGGTACATAGCATGGCTCTCTTTGTTGTCAAGGAAAAGGTCCTCGGCTGCAACCCAGAGCTCCTGGGCAGTTTTCTTGGAGTCCATGATGTTATCAAGGATTTCTTTAGAGATTGTGCCATACAACCAAGTCAACAGAGCGAAGTTAGTTTGAACCCATTGCAGATTAGCAGGCTGAGGATTCGTAGTTTCATCAACATGATGAAGAACACCATGTTTTCCAATCATGGTGGTGAGAAAAGTTCACCATTTAGTAAAATTGGATACCTAAAGATCGAGATCAATTGGAGCATGGGCCTTGATGCTATGTTGTTGAGAGAGCAGGCTATGGTGGAGGAGGTGCGGAGAGGGCGAAAGCATTAGATGTGGAAGAATCGGTGCTCATGACGAATGAACATGCCAGATAGAACTAGTCTGATACCAAGAAATAGAACAGAAGATAGACAAAGGAATTGGAGAATACGGCACGCACTGTAGCTCATCTATTGCCGGGTATTAGTGGTTGTTTACAGAGAATACAATCCCATAGATTCTAACCATAATAAGTCTATTTACATGCGAAACAAATCTGCTAGTTATGGTTAGCTATCCCGGAGATTACAACAAATCGAAACTAATTTGGATAGGAATAAATACATGCTCAACAGGTGACAACAGAATATCTTGTTATCAAAAACAACATACACAACATCTTTTAGCAACTTGTGCAACAAACGTAGAACATCACCAATAAAACATTGATAATCCATCTAAAATTTCAACAAAATTGTTAGTTGGATGGGGTGGGATCAAGATGATGCTAGCTGGCTTGGCATCTAGACTTACGAGGGAGGATTTCCATGGTACGCTTCCCCAGAACAGTGTAACAACTCAAAACAATAAACACAACATCTTTAAGCACCTTATGCAACAAATGGTAAAATATTGATAATCCATCTAAAATTTTAACAAAATTGTTAGTTGGATAAAAGACCTTGCTTATCATACAACTTTACACGCTTGAAAATTCTAAAAGCAATGAATCATGTTTATAAAATTATGATAAAATGCTGCAACATCTTGAACTTCTAGATGCAACAAATACAAAACATATTTGCAACAAAATTTGAAATGGTACATCAATCTTCTCATTGCAACAAATATGCATCCCTTCTGCAAAACTTCGATATAACAAATTAAAATAACAACTACAACGAATACCTCTTGCGACAACATTAGAGAAGAAAGTTGCTACAAATACCTTGGTTCGGCCAAATCCATTGAGCTGCAGCCTCTCCTCGGAAGGGAAGACCTCCGCACGATCTTTGGCCAAGGTAGACGACCTCTTTGAGCGTGATCGGCGGCGAGCTCTAACCGACGGTTGATGGCAGCGCTTGTGATGCTAGGGAAATAGCTAGAGTGGAGCAGAGTCAGAGCTCATCGGTGGCAGCAGCTCGACGAAAGCTTGCTGATTCAATCGGATTAGCGCCTATTGCACATGCGCACGCCATGTAGTCGTGTCCTAAAGGTCATAAATGACGAGACTGCGATTCGTGTGGCTAACAAATTAGTAATGGTAAATTAGCTAGAGGCCTAGAGGGGGACGGAGTCGGACTTCCAACTCAATCGTGGATCAATTCAGACTCCAGTTGGGTCTCCAGGTACGATGCAATAAGTCAGATTGGTCACGTTGGCTTTTCGTGCTTTCATCTATATATTACGAAGCTGTATGTATTTAACTTACCTTACGTACAACTCGTACCGGCACATACGTAGCACCTGCATATATACGCTGCTATCCGCGACGGTCTCTCCAATTTCCTGTCATGAAGACAGACGGCGCACCAGCGCGGGCAGCGGCGGCGGAGCAAGATCTCCTGTGCAGATTGCTAGAAGAAGGGCGGCCTCAGCCTCGGGCCGCGGCGGCGAAAGTCGGCGATGCAACCCCGCTCGCATCAAGTGGCACCGGCAACTCTACCCCTGCCTGGAAGACCGCGTTAAGAGTACGGCCACCGATCTCTCTCTCTAGTTTCTTTTTGTTTTTTTCTTTACCTTTTTTCAAGGCAGTCTCTTCTTTACCTTCGATCGAGTTGGGTTTTTAAACCTAGGCCAATGTTAGCCTGTTTAGAACGCAAAGATTTCATAAGAAAGAGATCAATTCCTATATGAAACTAATTGTGTGATGTCAACTGTCAGCGTGTGCATTGCTGACCTGATTTTGATCCCTGATCATAATGTTGTGTTCTACTTACTTACGTGTTGATTGATCTGGATATTGCCAATATCTGCGTGCCTGTAGTGGTTCTGCAACGTCATCGGCCTGCTATTGCTGGCCCTTTCCGTTAAGTCTCAATTTCCATGGAGTAATACTACAGAACAGGTGGTTTTCTTTGTGCTTGAACTGCTCTTCTGTCTTGGACTGCCGGTGATGGGTTACGTGGGGACGGCAGATTGGGATCGGATTGACGGAAGAGGTCAGAGGTACATATATTTCGCCCTACTATACCTATCTTTGCTAGGGCATGTAGTACATACTGTTGTGTTCTGAATTATTATGCCTGTATAGAATCTTTTATTCTAGGAATTTGAAACACTTGTAAACCTTTTTATGCAGGTCAGCGAACTACTCCATCGAAAGTATAAAGGCATATCTTGAGTGGGTACGAGAAGTACGTAGGCTAGAAAATCAAGGAAAAAGACAGGAGGAAAATGGCCATACTACCGAGCTGTAAATACCTTGAAAATGGGGGAGAGAATAAGTGAGTGTTTACTTATGAATACATGTGTGAGAATGTTATGTATACATTATATTATAAATTTGAGTTGAGAAAACTATATGCCCTATAATTTAAAGTAAAGGTACCAATACAAATAAACTATTTGATATTGAGATGACTTCGATATCATCAATTATCAATTAATGGAGCATTCTTTAAACAAATAATGGATCATTGTGCTTCACCTGTTTTTTATGTACTCATTAGTGTTATCGATGCGCGGGTATCATTTTACACGTTGAAAGGGGATGATTTCTCCCTTTTATTTGCTTGATGTTTCGAATGTAGGGAATAATTTCGTATAATTAAGTGACCATGTTACATGTTTGTATCTTATACATTTTACACACAAACCTCCTCTAAATTCATACACCGGTGAGAGTTGAGATACTTTTTTACTAATATATATGTACTAGATTGGTCAAAAATGAACCTACACCTAGATTTTTTTTCTCTTAAAACTACTCTCTCCGTTATTAAGAACAAGGCAAGATTGTTCCGAAACCGTTTCATCTCTAAACCTAGGAGGTTTGGTGGGATTATACCAAAACTACCCCTTGACGTTTTCTTTCTTTACCTTGATGTTTTGTGGGCTTATACAGAAAGTACAAAACTACCTTTGGTAGGCTTAGGTCCATTTTAAACAGCTTCTGGCTTTTAAAAACTAGAAGTTAAATATAGTAGTTTCTTAAGATAGTCTCTATAACCCGTTTATGGAGTCCCTGCAGAAGCCATTTTGAACGGAGTGGCTTCTAAATACGAGTATTTCTTTCTCCCTCAATCTCTCTTGCAATCAACCAAAAGCAAAAAGACATAACAAAAAGCTAAAACCCATAGCACTTTTGAACAATACCTTAGTCTGTTAGTTAATGCATGATTAGGCAATAGGGTCTCGATCTTCCGATATGATGATAACTTTGATTTGGAGGAGAAAGACTTTAACGATGCAGACTTCTAACCGGCCATGACTAGAACACCAAGCAATCGTTAAACCACACTCTAAGTCATTATCAACCGTGCCAAGAACGTGGTTGACCTGACCACGAGATCTATTCCTACATGCAACCGAAGAACACACAAGAACAAGATAACAAGCAATCTGAATTGCAAATATATAAATTGAGTTCAAAAAGGTGGGATTCCACAGAGATTCTTTACGGTTGGTCTAGTCGACACAAACAAAGAAAAAGAGTTTTCACAATGAAAAAACTAAGAAAACAAAATACAAGGAACTAGAATGGCGCGGCCTCCTTAAATAGGGGAGGGAAAGCAGCGTAAAATTAAGAAATATGGGGTGGTACTATTCATGGTACTGTTCATGTGAATAGAATGGCCGTGAATAGTATAGGCCAAGAGAGGGGGGTGCCTTCTCCTTGGGCCCAAGCGTTAAAAAGCCCAATTTGGCCCAAATAGGTGATATAGCACTTTATTTTGAAGGAATTTGGAGGTGAGGATAAATCCGTTAGAAAGAAGATGAGAAAAGCTTTCCAATAAATACTCGTGGACCTTAAACGGACTCCGTATGTGAAAGTTATGTACATTTGAAGTTGGGTCTGTCAGACTGAATCCGAATTGATCTGGAGGCCGAATTGGATTCCAAAACGTATCCAACTTGAGCTCTTGCTTTACTTGAACCAAAAATGACGTGGTGACATTGAGGAAGAGTTGCGAAAGATGTCGACTTGGTCTTGATATGCTGGTTAGCTTCCCTTTAGGTGGACCCAACCACAAGCTCGTAGTGTTGATGCAATCCTCCTTGTATAGCTACACAAATATACATTTTTATTATTAGATAGCATCATATTCTCATTTAAAATATGTTGAAGCTGAAGAAATAAATTCACCTTTAGTTCAATCTTAATATTGGGTGCTATGGTCGTATGTGTTTGTGGCATGGTTACATCATCCTCCCCTTCTTGATAGAAAATCGTCCTCGGATTTACCAGATGTGTAGCCTCACGTGTTGCATGATCTTTATCATAAATCTTGGTATATGATAACAAATGCAATGGACTCTCATTATGTAATATCATAAGTTCTTTATCAAACAAAGTAAAATCTCTTTGAAACGAGCTCACCTGATAATTTAAGTGATGCGTAGGAGCTCTTGTAATTGGAACAACAAGCATATCAAATATGGTTGTATCCATAGGGGTCATGTCCACATCATCCTCCCCTTCTTAAAAACAAAGTTGTCTTCGACTTTTGTTAAGCTGAAAATATGGTTACAAAGAAGCCAACGTGTATGCATGGTATATGTATATGTCATCTGTTTTAACAGTTCTTCATCGTTACACAATTAATGTTATAAAATAGTAGCGATCATACAAACTCATTGTATTATTAACCCAAGAGTAATCATATATGTTATTGAGCAAATCAAAATTTCTCACATAGCAATTATTGTAACTAGTTTTGCAAATATAAGTGAAGCATTTATGTAATTCAAATATCTTAAGTTGAAAACCTGCAGTGGTGGCACATATGGGCAAAGCTACAACTTTTGGAATCAAACAAAGCTCATCCATATAATCAAATATCAATCGAGCAATAGCAAATTCATCTAGTAAGGGTGAAGAGATTTATAAGTTCTTCCATAATTCATCATCTTTATTCAGATTGTCCATATTTGATGGTGCAAAAAGAGATAAACACATAGGCATTGAATAAGTACTAAATTTTTCTTTCCTCTTATATTGAACAAGATTCATCACACAAGAATTGTTGTCCAAAATAGCAAGCTTTAATTCATCCATGTGATCGCAAGTTATGCTTATTCGATATACATGAAATTGATTTTCTACACCATAATCTCCAATCAAATTAAACTTATACCTAGGGGTGTAGGCACTAAACAAGGATTTCAAACATGCGAGTTTAGAAACTTTCTCCATAGCATGTGATAATTTCATAGGTAGATCCAACATGATGTAACACAATGAATTAGTAGGAGAAATTCTAGTTAAAACTTCTTTATATCTAACGAAAGCCACATGATCATTGTATGTGATAAATTCATCACATGAATCACTCAAAACAGTAAGCAATTTATTTATTTTATAACATGTTGCACTCAAGTCAATGCAGTCTGAATTCTGTACTTGAAACATGTGCGTGTCAAAATCGTTTTCCACTAAGTTTTGCTCTAAAATAGCATGAACAGTGGATAACTGTAGTTCTTCATAAGCATACTCACCGTGAGTGATGATAGCACCATGTTCTTTATATTTTTGGATCTCCTCAGATGATGTAGGTTCATCCATCTCCTCATCTTTATTCTCAACCAATGGAGTTGATGGTTCAATCAGCTCATGCTCCTTTTTGGTATGGTTCTCAACTATCTGCAAGTTGTTAGTCACAGAAAATAACACAAACACGGGTTTATTCTCATGTTTTTTTATCATCAAGCACTCTCAATTTCTCCTTAATCTGACTTTCAACCTTAAAGCAGGTTTAAACAAATGAGGGAGAGAATTATATTCTTCGTGAATAAGTAGGTCTTGAATTTCTTTATTAAGCCCACGTAAGGATCTATTCTCTGTAGCTTAAACATGTTCCTCTAACCCACAACACAATAAACAAGTTTTTAATTCATGATAATATTCCCTTACAGTTCTATTTTGTTGTTTTAAACATTGCAATCTAGCTAGCAAATAATCAGTATGGTTTTTAGAAACAAATTCATCTCTCATAAGTTTTCTTAATGCATTCCAATTTGAGGCACTTGGCCATGTCTACCAAAATACTTCCACCAAAGTATTGCATTATCAATAAAAATACTAGTGACAACTCTAATCTTTTGCCTATCAGACCAATCATAACATTCAAATTCTTTATCTATTGCTATCTCCCAGTCAATATAGGTATTAGGATCAAATTTACCAGTAAAGGATGGCAAAGTAATTTTAGTTTTACCGGATGTACTATCACAATCATATACCTCTCGTGGTGACGAAGCTTGTCTCAAGCGTGCATCTTCTTCACGAATTTTCTTGAGCTCCCGTTCAATGGCTCGAAGAAGATGTGGATCTGTCTCGTAATCATCCCGTGAACCTACCATGGTTAGTAGAAAATAAGGAAACAAATCACAAGTATATGCTCCTATCAACTGTAAGGATTTGGAGCTTAACAAGTCATACATCTCTCAGACTCTTATCAAGCTCTTACAAGTTCTTACCAATGCAAACAAGTGGTGCAACCGATGGCTGGTTCATGATAAACTTGACTCAAGTGATGAGTAAAGTGATTACAAGGGACAGTTTGACATGATTTGCTCGGTTAGTGTAAGGTGTAGCTTGGAAGGCTCGATATGTAGCAATGGAGAACAATCGGTTAATTTCAAAAGTTGCACAGAATTGAATTATAGTTCGTATCTTGCTCATAGCCTATGTTGCTGATCAACCAAAGATGGAAGAAGGCAAAAATAAGTGGATAGCAATGTATAGCAGTGGTAAACATAAGATAATTCAATCGAATGCAATCTGGAATTGAACAACACAAGGATTGACCCAAAACTGAAAACTAAAGATTTATGTCCAATGGATAACACATTGGTATTTTGGCTGTAACATCTTTTAAGTTGCCTTTTTTTCAATGATTCTTTTTTTCTTCATTTTCTAACAGATTTTTCTACAACTTTTGTTTTGGGGCCAAGTTCTGGAAACCGACTGAAAAATTCTCACAAAAATCACAAGTGCCGACTATTGCAGATTCAATTCAGAAATTTGGGTCAAATTTAACCACAAATATCGTTTAACTGCCTTATGGGAATAAATCAAAATTTTAGAGACAGATGGACAAGGAAGTTATCTATCTAATGGCACTAGTTTCACTTAGAAAGGATCTCGGAATCAAAAGTTATGGCATTTTTAGTCGCGGCTGCAGAGAAAGGAAACGATTAGCCAAATTGGAATTGGGGTTTGGGTTGGGGAATTTTGTTTTGTTTGGATTTTTATAGAAATAAAGATATGACCAGCAACTAGACAATGCTAAAACAGATACAAATTTAATTTAGCAAACCAAAAGTAACAGATTGAAAGGCACAACGGGGTTTGGACAGCAGGAATTAACTCTTTTTGTGGGACAATTTTTTCTGTTCTATAGGAAATAAAAACCAATCTAGTAACTAGGGATACAAGAAATTCTTACTGGTCAACCTGAAGCTCTGATACCACCTAATGAGGCATTGGGGTCCCAATCTTCCGATAGGATGATATCTTCGATTTGAAGGAGAACGACTTTGATGATGCAGGCTTCTAACCGGCCACGACCAGAACACCAAACAATCACTAAACCACACTCTAAGTCATTATTAACCGTGCCAAGAACGCGGTTGACCTGACTACGAAGGTCTATTCCTGCATGCAATCGAAGAACACACAAGAACAAGATAACAAGCAATTTGAATTGCAATATATAAATTGAGTTAAAAAAGTGGGATTCTACAGAGGTTTTTTACGGTTGGTCTAATTGATACAAATGAAGAACAAGAGTTTTCACATTGGAAAAATCAAGCAAACGAAATCTAAGGAAACTAGAAGGGTGCAGCCCCTTAAAATATGGGAGGAAAAGCTGCGCAAAACTAAGAAATAAGGGGTGGTAGTATTCATGGTACTGTTCACATGAACAGTACGCCTGTGAATAGTACGGGCCAAGAGAGGGGGTGCCTTCCCCTTGGTCCCAAGCATTACAAGGTCCAATTTGGCCCAAACAGGTGATGCAGCACTTTCTTTTAAGGATTACAGTGCGCACAGAAGGAATTGGAGGTAAGACTAGATCTATTAGAAAGAGGACAAGAAAATCTTTCCAACAAGTACTCGTGGACCTCAAACAGACTCCGTATTTGAAAGTTGTGCACATTTGAAGTTGGGCCTATCAGGCTAAATCCAAATTGATCTGGAGGCCGAATTGGATTCCAAAACGTATTCAACTTGAGCTCTTGCTTTACTTGGACCAAAAATGACGTGGTGACCTTGAGGAACTGTTGGGAAAGATGTCGACTTGGTCTTGATATGCTAGTTGGCTTCCCTTTAGGTGGTCCCTAACCACGAGCTCGTAATGTTGATGCAATCCTCCTTGTATAGCTGCACAAATATATATTTGCATTATTACGTAGCATCATATTCTCATTTAAAATATGTTGAAGCTGAAGAAACAAATTCACCTTTAGTTCAATCTTAATATTAGGTGCTATGGTCGTATGTGTTTGTGGCATGGTCATATCACCCTCCCTTTCTTGATAGAAAACCGTCCTCGGTTTTAACAGATGTATAGCCTTACGTATTGCATGATCTTGATCATAAATCTTGATATATGACAACAAATGCAATGGACTCTTATTATGTAATATCATAAGTTATTTATCAAACAAAGCAAAACCTCTTTGAATCGAGCTCACCTGATAATTTAAATAATGCGTAGGAGCTCTTGTAATTGGAATAACAAGTATAGCAAATATAGTTGTATCCATAGGGATCATGTCCTCATCAATGCATGCTACCACTCGTGAGCACCCTGCCATAGTTTGGAGAGAGCCAGTGCCATTCAATTTTTATAAAGTATCACGTGACAACAAAACAATTCTTGTATTTTCTTAGCACATACGTGACCCCAACCACTCAAGGTGGGTGTTATGTTTTTACAATTGTTCATGTCGTTGCATTTAAATTATCATATCTCTTGGACTGATAGTATAATTTTTATTTCGTTTGAATCATTGGTTTCATTTTAATAAGTCTGACAAATCAAGACATATTCATTTGCATATCCTTCGAGTTGTGAGTTGCTATCCCATTTATTGGTGAGGTGCTACAAACACTACTACAAAAAACCGTATTACAGACGGTTCAGAAACGTCATCACAGACGGTTTTCTGAACCGTCTGAATTTATGGGTCAGTGATAATCGAAGGTTATCACAGACGGTTTTTGAACCGTCTGTGGTGTAAATATCACAGACGATTTGTAACTAAAAACTATCTGTGATAGCTGATAATCATAGACGGTTTAACTAAAAACCATCTGTGATATCTGATAATCACAGACGATTTTTAGTTAAAAACCATATGTGATTATCACCTATTATAGACGGTTTTAGTTAAAAACCGTCTGTGTTCTTGATATATCACAGACGGTTTTTAGTTACAAACCGTCTGTGATATTCTTTTCTACCCCTAAATCTATTTCTGTTTATTGGCTAGCCTCAGGAAATGCTAGCCATGCTCTCTGAAATAAGCAGATCAACATGTACATGTATACATACAATTCACATCTCAATTCATTTCACAAACATAAAATATCCAATTCACATCGCACTTCATTTCACAAACATAAAACATCCATTTCGCAAATCAATTAATTGAAATGAAATAAAATATCCATTAACAAATACACAATTACAAAAGATCTACATTGCATTTGCACTTAGATGGTAACATTGTATTTTTTATTGCTCTATCACTCCGAAATCGAGGTCTCGCGAAAGGAACAGATTCATAATCAACGAACTTGTTAGGCTGCACAAACAATACTTGGATGGTGCATGATTGCCATCCAAGTATTGCTTGTGCAGCCTGACATTTTCGTTGATTATGGATCTGTTCCTTTCGTGAGACCTCGATTCCGGAGTGATAAGAGCAATAAAAAATTATTGTTTGTTGTGAAACTCTCCATCTGAGTTTATGACTCTAGCCACCAAAAAGTAGACGCACTCCTCGAATTTGTGAAAGGTCGGGCTGTTTCAATGCAGTTGACGGGATGGACGCAGCCTGTCAATAGGAATATCAATGTGCGTATATATATAACCTGATAAGTATTAAGTAATTATGGGAAGATTGACAAACCTTAGAATTGGTGATCCTCGAGGAATCAGGAGTAGGTTCATATGGTAGCAAATGTAGAATCCACACGTGTTGCTCGACGACTGCTGGTGGCACTACAGAAAATGGAATGTGTTAATTCAAGAGCCATTACTACCAACTGTTGCATATGATTAATTAATGTGTAATAGCGAATACCTTAAATTTTTGAACATGTGTCAGGCCTTTGGCCCCTTGTGTCGAGACACCTGCATTTGCAATGTACATCACGAACGCCCTACATGATTCGAAAAAGTTGACCTTAGTTACTCGGAAGGAAAGAAAGGGTAAATATAGGTATGTATGGAGAAAATTTACTTACCTATCGATTCCTTGGCTGACAACTGTGTAGTCTTTTTTATTCTTACTTAGAGAATCAAGATATATTGCCTTGTTCCATTTTGGTACAATTACTATTAAAATCCAATGATAGTCCTGATTGTAGGGCATAAGTATATATTCCTTATTGTGGTAAGCCACCAGTGCTGATGCAATGTACCTCTCGACGAAGGGTGCATCCTCGTTGATGGTATGCATGGCGATCAATTGTGGGTCCAAGAAACTAACCGATGATTTGGATGATCTAGCTTTAGTCACCATGTGTCTATATATATACACACGAAAGCAACAAATTATATATGACATTTATCGGTATGACATGAATGGAGACTGTGATTGTACACACAACGTCTAGCATCGAATGAGTGAGGCGTCAATAGCGTTGAGCATGAAAAGATCAAATAAATCCTCGAAGGTGACCATGAAGACACAATCTTGAATATTGTGCTCTAAATGATCCGGCCCGAATTTGACAGTGGTACCTGAGCGCCGTTCTCCCTCTGGCTTATTGGACTATTCCATATACCACTTGTGTAATTGCACGCAACTAATTGGTAGGGTTTTGAGGCGCGTTACCGGGTCGACCAGCGGCTCGCCAAGCACAAATTTGCGGACCAATGGCAGGTACGGGATATCATCATCGGTCTTCTTTGCTTTGCCCTTGCTGCCTCGGCTGTAGGTCGACTTAAAGGTAGCACCGGTGGAACTTGTTGCACCGGGAATAGCGCCCGTGAACATGACATCAGTGCAGGTAGCGGTGTTGGAGATAGGCCCTTGTGGAGATGGCACCAGTGCATGTAGTTGATCTGGTTCATATTGCCCTTGTGGACCTACCACCGGTGAAGAAGCCTTCAGGCAGATATCGCTTTTGGGCCACTGGATGAAGGTTCCAATGGCTTGCCCTAGAGTCACGAGCTCGTCGTTGGGGGGCTTTGGTAGCGGGACAACCTCGAAATTGGCATGTACACTATCCACTGACACTTTTTCGAAGCTTGGCGCTAAAGCTTCATGGTGCACCATGACCTCTTGAGTAGACGGATGTGCCATGCCCTAAGCAGCGCATAAGGCAACAGAGGCATATCTCACTTGGAGCTTGCACTTCGTAGGCTCCTACATAACGATACAAAATTAGTTACTCCAATTAATAGGCCTATCAACGGATCGAGCATTCCAGAGACAATAATTATTACCAGGATATCGTCCATAGGAAATCTGGCCTCGTTCTCCGTCATAGGATTGGACGCGCAACTACTCGAAAAGTTGGGTGGGCTAGCTAGCACAAGAGCGGCCGCGACGGCCTGCTGATTTTCTGTAAATCTCCACATCTCATCTCTGACATAATCAGCCAGCTCCTCTCTAAGAGATGCCTTGATCTTTTCTCGTAGTCGTGTCTTACGCTCGGGTTTGGTTCTCTTCCTACTCCGATACAATTCGGAGTCATCTTGGAAACCATGTTTCCAAGGAACGTAAAGCCCAAGGCCTCTCATACGACCCGGGTGCTCCTTGTTTCCCAGGGCCGCGGAGAGTATATCTTTCTCCCTTGTTCCCTGGAATGATCCCTAGGAAGATTCAACACTCAGTGCTTCCTGCAAGAGCACGACATGTCATTTCATTTCCTACGAAGTTGTGGAGTAATTACAAGCTACGTAGTTCGATCGACATCTTACCAGGTGATGGGACACTTGCTGGTCTGTAGGGTTTCGAAAGGAGACGTCTCCCGATGTCATTGTAGATGACCTTGCTCTAATCCAATTTCGAGTGCGGTCATCTGGGATATTGGCAAATGGCGGGGCGGTGTCCTGCAGGACTACTTGTTCGTTCTCCCTCCTCCACTGCGGGATTTTACCCGCATACCCAGCTGTGCCAAGTCTGTGGGGGTGTGTTTTTTTTCCTGGAGGGCCTTGTGCGCCGCACTTGCACTTTTGAAATCTTCAGTCATCTTCATCGCCTTGAAGTCTTTCCATTGTGGTTCTAGGAATGGGTATTTATGAAAGGGTGTTTCATCCTTCTCCACGTAGTTCTTGACAAGCGTGCTCTTGAAGTTCTTCCATGCTTTGCACGCCGCTAGCAAGGCTTGTCATTGCACGTTATCTTGGTGTTCTTCTGGGATCTCGAACGATGCCAAAATTTCTGTCAGCAGCTCACATTTCTGAGTGCTAGGCACGCTCTTCCACGAATCGAATGTGATCTCAATTCGTTCTCGTGCAACTATTCCGATCATTCTTCAGAATGCGCATACTGTTCTGCGAGGAAGGAGAGGGGTCCCAGATCCATCGACCTCTGTGATGGTAAATCGGCCCTCAGGCTTTTTCGATAGCTCTCTTTCTTGGCGTTTTGATTTTGGAGCGGATGCATCCGGCGATGATGTTGAAGAATGCGCGGATGACATGTTGGATATAAAGATGACTTCTTCAAGATATAAACAGGTGGAAATAGTAAGCCATCTAAACAACATATACAAGGGATAGGAGCCAACACAATTAATAGTTTTCATGACGTAGAAGTGAAAATATGTGATGATATATGTACTATCAACATTGCCCACGACCTATCAATACACAAAATATTCCTAAGAGCAACTCCAGCAGGGCCCCTACTTGAGCCCTCAAACCTCATATTTGAGGGCTTGAGGTAGAAATAGAGGTCCAGCAGGGCCCCTACTAGAGCCCTCAAATTTGAGAGGCCCCTCAAATCCCCCCTTCAGCCCTCATTCCTGGGGGCTCTAGGCCAAGCTCTCAAAATATTGTTGAATCGTTTTCCCCGACCGCCTCTTTCCCCTCCCGAGCGCGCCGCCCGCCTCCCTCCCCGCGCGCCTCTTTCCCCGCCCGCCTCTTTCCCCTCCCGAGCGCGCCGCCCGCCTCCCTCCCCGCGCCCCTCCCTCCCCGCGTGCCTCCCTCTCGAGTGCGCCGCCCGCCTCCCTCCCGAGCGCGCCGCCCGCCTCCCCGCTCTCCTCCGCCCGCCTCCCTGCCCGCCAGGTCCCCTCGGCCGCCAGCGCTCGCCGACGCCCGCCTCCCCGCTCTCTTCCGCCCACCTCCCCGCTCTCCTCCGCCCGCCTTTTTCCTCCCGCGCCGCCACCGCTCCCCGGCGATTCCTCCCGCGCCGCCACCGCGCCCCGCGCCGCCACCGTCCTCCTCGACGGCTCCTCTTCCCCGGCTCCCGACGCATGGCGCGCACGGTGAGGATGCGAGGAGGCAGACGAGCGCCTCGGCCTCGCCGTCGTCGGAGGATGCGAGGAGGTGGACGAGGAGAGAGAGAATGAGGAGTGGGTCCCATGTGTCAGTTGTAGTGGAATGGATTTGAGGGCTTAAATTTGAGGGGTGCTGTTGGAGTAGATGCAAAAAAACAGGGTCCTCAAAAGTAGGGGGAGCCCTCAAATGAAAAGTAGGGGCCCTGTTTTGAGGGCTACTACTGGAGTTGCTCTAACACTACCAACCCTTCTTGGTAGAGGATATATGTTTGCATACTCTTTATGGTAGAGGACACAGTCGTTCGGATATGCATGTATTCTTTCTACTTCCATTCCCAATAGACAAAGAACCTTCTTGGCTTTATACGTGGTTTTAGGCAACTCATTTCCCTCCGAAAGCATGTCCGCTAAAAGACCTAGCAGTGCCGTGAAACTCTTGTCGGACTAACCGTTGCTTGCCTTCAATTTCAACAGTTCAAGCACGGCCGACAACCTCGTGTACTTTGACCTGCAGCACGTGAACAAAGGTTTCTCCGAGTCTTCCATCAAGCCCCGGAATTTAACATACTCTCTCTCATCATAGTTCTCTTCTACATCGTGAAGAATCTGATCTAGATTGTCATCGTGCAACCTATCCGAATCCGAACAACAATCGACATCATCCGGCGGCATGTCATTCACTTCACTGGCGATGTCATCCGGTGGCATATCATTCACTTCACCGGCGATGTCATCCGGCGGCATATGATCATTGACTTCGCCATGACTGATCCAACACGTATAACCCTTTTTGAAACCCCTCCGAATCAAGTGCACTTCAATTTGCCTTCGGTTCTTAAACATCCTTAAATTCTCGTAGTCAGTGCATGGACAGTAAATATATTCCACCCCCTTATTCAACATATCCTCCTTGGCAACTCTTGTAAAAGTAGACACGCCATTAATGTACTCTTTACTCACACGGTTCACGGCATACATTCAGCTTCGGTCCTACGTTATGTATATATATAAAAACTTAGTATTAAAAATTAAATTAATTAATTATTACTACATATATACCACATGCATTTAGGCTTTGCTAGCTTAATTCATATTATAAACACAACAGCTATTTCCCCAGCGATCGCTGAAGGTATATAACCAACAATTTTGACAAATTTGGCCTCCCACATGACGAGAACTGATCATGTATGGTCAAGTAGATGCAAACCATCTTCAATAACACTTACCAAAACATATATCTAAATTGTAATGCAAAGAAAAATAAATTTCATTACTAACCATATCTAGAGCAACCAGGAACGTATGAATCTTCAAAGCTCAATCTCTGCCTCCTCCCACCAAATTAATTGGCCTGAAATCGCCTAGCTTGCCTCCTGAGCGAAAGAGTGTAGCACCGGCTAGATCTGGATCGAAATGAAGACAGATGCAGTTCTGAGCTGCGCAATAAATGTCTAGCGCCATTATCACAAATGGTTTTTTTTATTAAAAACTGTATGTGATAATTCTTAGATCATCACAGACGGTTTTAAATAAAAACCGTCTGTGATAATCAGCTTATCACAGACGGTTTTTAATAAAAAACCGTCTGTGATAATTCCAGATTATCACAGATGGTTTTAAATAAAAACCATCTGTGATACTAGAATATCACAGACGGTTCATCGGTAAGAACCGTCTATGATACTCGTTTTCTCCGACGCCATCAACACAGACGGTGTCCAAATTAAAACCGTCTGTGTTAGTGTCGGTCACAGACGGTTTTGTCAAACCGTTTGTGATTTGGCGTCTAGTATTAGGCTTTCTGTAGTAGTGATAGTTTTTGTTTTGATGGTGTGAGTCACGCTATCTGATTTTCAATAAATTGATACCCTGTTTTTCATATCCTTTTAAGTTGTGAGTTCCTTTAATGTTTGAGTTGCTGCATTTTTTCAGTGAGTTACTACCCGATTTTGAGTGAGTTGCTACCTAGCTATCATTCTACAAAAAAATAATGGATTTTTAGTGAGCCACACGATGAGTGAGTTATCATGTCTCTAATAACTCCCGTCAGATGGTTATCACTCGAAACATTAAGGCGTCTTATGGCGTGGAGAAACTGCTGCCGCCATGCAAGCTATATAAAGGTGGACAGGAGGGAGAAGAAGGGAGGATCAGGGACATATCCAAGGGAGAGTAGTAGTAGAGCAGGACTTTTTTGCATTACCTTCTCCTTTGTAACCATTTTATTGAGCAATACCACACAGAAAGTTGGGTTGTTATTCTTGCAACAGAAGGCCCGAATCTGTATAAAAATCCCTATGTCTCCTCTTTGCGTGATCATAACAAGGTCTTCAAGAGTTCTCTAGAACCCATACAAATCATTAAGTAAGATCGACTCTAAAACGTCAACAGTTGGCACCATTCGTGGGGATGCATCTTCACTAAAACTCCGATAATTCCTTATCTTTGACGTGCCATGGCCGTAGCACCAAGCCACACCATCGGCCGTGACCTGGCATGGAGCTTGGGCATTGTCGTAGCCTTGACAATGCCATGTCACCGCTGTCATCGCTCCTCAATGTATCACTGGACCGCACCATCTTTGCTTCTCCCTTACCGAATCTCGCTCTGATATCAATTATTGGCCAGTACCCTAAAAAGAACTTACTCATGGCTTACTTCTTCAAACACACACAATCACAAGAAGATGAACACAAGAGGGTAAAAACACTGGAGAGGAAGAGCAATAACGCACTGAGAGTTTTCCCACCGCAGCAACTGCTTTGCACCTGTGTTGTCTTTCTATTATTTTCTTGCTCCGCTCTAACTGAAGCTAAGAGCAACTCCAGCAGGGCCCCTACTTGAGCCCTCAAAACTCAAATTTGAGGGCTTGAGCCAAAAAACGAGCTCCAGCAGAGCCCCTACTAGAGCCCTCAAATTTGAGGAGGCCCTCAAATCACCCTCCCACCCCTCATTCCTAGGGGCCCCCTACTCCAGCCCTCATTTTTCAGCTTTCCTCGTTTTTTGTGGAACATTTGTGCTTTCAATTTAAATTCGGAACAAATTTGAATTTAAATTTGAATATTCGTATTTGAATTCATATTTGAATTCGGAACAAATTTGAATTTAAATTTGAATGTTATGTGATGAACTTTGTGCTTTCAATTTAAATTCGGAACAAATTTGAATTTAAATTTGAATATCCGTATTTGAATTCGGAACAAATTTGAATTTAAATTTGAATGTTATGTGATGAACTTTGTGCTTTCAATTTAAATTCGGAACAAATTTGAATATTCGTATTTGAATTCGGAACAAATTTGAATTTAAATTTGGATGTTATGTGATGAACTTTGTGCTTTCAATTTAAATTCAGAACAAATTTGAATTTAAATTTGAATATTCGTATTTGAATTCATATTTGTGTTTTCAATTTAAATTCGAAATAAATTTGAATATTCGTATTTGAATTTGAAACAAATTTGAATGTTATGTGATGAACTTTGTGCTTTCAATTTAAATTCGGAATAAATTTGAATTTAAATTTGAATATTCGTATTTGAATTCATATATTTAAATATTGTCCCTCATTGTGAAATCATAAATATTTTATTATGTATTGTGCTTTTGTCCCATACACATGCATATAGTGTGTGAGGAAATAGAGGGAATTGAGAAGTAGGGGCCCTGTTTTGAGGGCTCCTGCTGAAGTGCAGCCCAGAAAACAGGGCCCTCAAAAGTAGGGGGAGCCCTCAAATAAAAAGTAGGGGCCCTGTTTTGAGAGCCACTGCTGGAGTTACTCTAACAAGTACAAATAAATACACAAGGGTAGGCAACAACTGCCTCCTTAATTCACGCCGCTATCCAGATGACTCGGTCAGTAACGTGGCCTTGATTCCCACATACACCCCTACATGTAAACTAACTCATTATGCCTAGCTAAGTCCATGCGGATGTGCACACATGCAAGGCAACTAGCCAACAAATGACAACACTCAAGTCATTCACACGCATGCATACATGCAACGCCGGGTTCTTTGGTGCATGCAACACCTCTAAAACACATAACTAAACAACTCTAACATGACACATGACAAACTTATTGATGTGTCACAACTAATTATATATACAATAAGATTAACTCAACAGCCTCTACTCTCCTGCTGGCGGCTATGTTTCTCTCTCCTGCCCAACGCCTAGGAGGCCACGAGGTTAGAGACGTGTGTTGCTGGCCTTGATGTATATGTTTCCGCTACTAAATGCTAATGATTGTGGTTCAACAAGACATGCAAGACGCTTCCAAGTAGCATCAGTTTATATCGTATGTCAAGGAACTTTCCTATTTTAGTACTCGCTCTATTCGTAAATATATAATATTTTAGACATCAACGTAATTTTTAATAACCATTACTTTTTTATCTGTATACATGCAGCATATGTCATTCTCATCTGAGGATGTCAATATGATGGTGATCGTGGGGATGTTTCCATCTCCTCATATTGTGCTGCACGCTGTGCTGCTGAAGCACCAGAACCGAGCCGCAGCCCATGAAGTCGTCGGAGGCCAGGAGCTCTCCGATAGGGCCCAGCTCAGGACACTCCTCATCCCAATCACCCATGCCGCTCGTCATCGCCGTCGACGCCCCGCTGCCCTTTCCCACTACGAACAGCGAGTACATCCCCACCATGGAACTCAGCGAACTCACCGTCTCCGCCCCGTTGCTCACGTACCTCTCCGTGTACGACACATGCCCCGGCACCACGAACCTTGCGTAGAAGTCGGCCATGAACTCCTCGTCTGCCACGGCCTCCTCGTCCTCCTCGCCCACCACCATCTTGGCGAGGTCACCGCCTGAATTGGACGGCCTCTGCGACCGGCTCACGGTTCTGCCATCCATGCCCGGTCGCGCTGGAAGGAATCTCGACACCATCACGCTCACCGACGGGTGCGCTGCCAGCCGCGTCGCGTACGCCACCGCCTCCCTGTCGTCTGGCCCACCAAGGAACACCGCCACCACGTGGTGCACTTCGCTTTCCGCGGGCTCTACTTTGATTTTATCGGCCTTGGCCGGCTGCCTGTCCGCGACGCTGGCGACGCGGCGCTCGACGAGGATCCCGACAGTGCATGGCGCTTTCTGCAAGATCCGCTGGTTGAGCTGGCGGCGGCCCTCCCGGCGGCACACCATGCGGCCGTCGTAGCGCTGCTCCTTGTGGAAAGGGATGATGACGAGGGAGGCGCGCGCGTCCTCGACTCCATTGCGCACGTCGGCGTCCATGGAGATGAGGTTGGAGATGGCCGTCATCTGGCGCACCGGCATGACAGTGTCATAGGTGAAGGCGTTGACCGCGGCGGCCACCTGGTCGATCTCCCGGGCGTATCCCCACTCGTCGTCGTTGTCAGCGTCGGTGTCGTGGTAGAGGTGCGAGATGGCGTACTTGCGCGCGGTCATGAGCTCGACGAGGTGGAGGAGGTAGGCGGCTATCGGCGCGGTGCCCTTGGAGAGCTCGGCGATCGTGAGCATAGCATGGACGCCCCAGGCGCCGTGGACGCAGACGAGGACGCGGAGCTCATGGTCAACCTTGAGGTCCTGGAGGCAGTGCGAGCGGTACTGAAAGGCGCGGCGCTGCTGGCGAACGATGGCCGCGGACGCCGGCCCGGCCATGAACGTGTTGATGATGGACGACAGGAGCAGCACCACCTGCGCTGTCTCGCCCCATATCCCCATTTTTTCTCCAAAGTTGATGGCGAGGATGTCGGAGTAGCCCTTGACGTTGAGCAGGAAGCCTAGAACGACAGCCTCCCGCGACGAGATGCTGAGCAGCCGCCTGACCAGGACTGTGCCGGCCACCTTCCCGGCGGCGCTGAGCACCGTGGTGAAGGCAACGGCAACGGTGAGCTGGCTGGCAGTGAAGCGACCTATCTCAGCGAAGTCGAGCCTGGCGCCGATGGCCCCGAAGCATAGGGGCATGATGAGCTGGTGCACAGGGTAGGTGAGGCGATCGACGAGCGTGCGAGCCGTGGGGCCGTCCCTGGGCATGGCGAGGCCAATGAGGAAGGCGGCCATGGAGGCGCTGTAGCCGAAGATCTCCTCGAGCAGCGAGAGGCCAACAATGACCATGAGCATGGCCCACAACTCGTACTTGCTGATGTACTTCCGCCCCCGCTTGAGATTGTTGAGCAGCCGGGCCATCTTCACCGACACGCTCACGGAGATCCACCCCGTCAGGGCCATCACAAAGAACGCGGTCAGCTTCACCGATGGCACCGCGGCGGACGGTGAGGGCTTGACATCCTTGCCGTAGGTGGTCGGGTCGGCGACCATCATGCTGATGGCAGTGAGGCTGGCCATGTCATTGGCGAAGGCGGCGCCGATGGCGAGTTGGCCAATCTCCGAGCCGGTGAGCTTGAGCTCGGTGACGATGCGGATGAGGACGGGAGAGGCGGTGCTGGTGAGGACGAGCATGAAGAGAGCGGTGGAGGCGTACAGCTTGTCGGGCTGGAAGGGGCCCTGCCCCGGGTGGAGGAGGCCATAGAAGAAGGGCCCGGCGACTGCCGCGAGGAAGAGGCAGAGGGCGGAGCCGCCGCAGGCGAGCGTGAGGGAGCGGCGCAGGTGGTGGCGCAGGTAGCGGAGGTCCATCTCGAGGCCGATGAAGAACATGAAGACGATGCGGACAAAGTAGATGGTTCTGCTCAGCGCACTGCCGGCGTCTAGCATTCCCAGCCGCCGCAGGTCCACCGCGCGACCAAGCACCGTCGGGCCGACTACCACGCCGGCCTGAGAAGCACAACGGAATGGAATTTCCCAATAGGCAATGCACAGCATGCAACCGAGCAGCCAAGAACCAACCACATAAAGCGGAAGCATACCAGGATGTGCGAGATGATGCTTGGCTGGCCCATGCGTCGAAGTGCGGAATGGAAGATGCCCGAGAGGGCGAGCACGGTGGCCATGATGCCGGTGACGGCCATCAGGCCGGCCATGAAGTAGGTGCCGTTGGCCACCTCGTCGTTGCACTTGGCAGCGTCTTCCTCCATATCTGATGGATCAACCTCCTCGATCGCTAGCCGGCTGAGACAGGCCTCCGCCGATGAGCTACCTAGCTAGTTTGCTATATATAGCGTCCATGAGTTGGGTTGGATTGGGTGGTTCCTGTTTAATTTGGATGGTGGGGCTGTCGATCAGAGCGCATGCTTGCATGCATCAACCAATGTAGATTATGTAGTTTGACGAGCTGTTACAACCGAATTCATTCACATGCATATTAACAAGAGCCGCTTCATCTAGATGGCTAGAGGGTGTCTCAAAAGTGAGAGATGCTTAAAATTCGACATCGATCATTAAGCACCGACTAATGGTTATGGAGGCACGCACACATCGACTTGGTTTTCTATACTCGTATAAGAGCGTAGGCTACAACTTCCACAAGATAAAATGTTCATGCTAATTGCTAAATACACAGAGCATTGACATGTGTGCAGCACATCCATCTTTGGTTTCATATTCTATGCTCAATGGGAGATACAGAGTTATATATTTACATGTGGGACATTACATTACCCAGATATAGATCAATAGATGTTTAGTGGGGTGAATTCGTTTAAAACAGTTTACACATCTAGTGTAAACCGACTGATTTTGAAAACCCATGACAAGCAGGCTTGGAATTTTCCAAAAAATTTTAAGAAATAATTACCAGTTGTAGGGAGGGCATGTTCTATTATACCATGCACAGTTTCAAGATCCAACATTAATCACATTTGCAACGTATGGAAAAGATAATTCTGCACGATTCAGTGAAAAAATTTACAAAATATAGAAATGCCTCCCCATACATCTGGTAATTTTTTTTAAAAAAATAATATTTTTTAGAAACTCCAAACAAGATTTTAGCGGATTTTCAATGCTTAGCTGGTTTCACATTATATTTGTCCTTTTTATACCACTGTCTAGTTTTGAAAACCAGGAGGTGGACAATAGGCATACAAAATGAATTTGATAGATTATATGCATCTAGTAAGAGCAGTGCCCGTGCTTTGCAATGAGATCCCAAACCTTATATCTATCTATCTATCTATCTATCTATCTATCTATCTATCTATCTATACTAAGGCTCCACCAGAGGCCCATGTTAATCCTAAGAGATAAAAAAAGTTAGGAATTCTTATATTAATCAGAGAATAGGAAAAAGGATATAAAGTCTCATATTAATTGAAGAAAAAAGAAAACATCAAAGCGTTTCATAAGGGAATACCTTAGTTCGAATAGTTCCACAAATTCCATGCAAAAGCTATTCGGATCATTGTCTTCTTTACTTGTGTTCTTACACGTACCAGATGAAGACAGTCTTAATTAATGTCTTTCATCTAGCACATGGATTAATTAATAGGAAACAAAGAAGGCAAACAATTAATCCGACTGCATGCCACTTTGCCGGTGTATATGAAGATTGAAGCCCAATGGCTCAAACAAACACACGTGCAAAGAAGGATAAAAAATCGAAGTAAATTAAAGTATTTGAAGGATCATGTGAGAAGGTTCAGAATACTGTTATGATGAATCATTACAAGTTTCACGGAGTAGTTATTCGAATTTGCAAAGACTACATTTTGTTTGGGTTGTTTGCTAAAATCTTCAGGTTAAACGGTCTAACCGCTTTGTATTGATGGTCTGACCGCTCTGTATTGGTAGTCCGACCGGTAGGCTTCGACCCCTGATAGTAGTCATAGTCGTGGACCTCGATCTGTAGTTGGGCGGTTCGAATGGCCTTATGCTGAGTAGTCCGAAGAGCTAGTCGGAAGGTACTGTATAGTCGAGAGGACTCGGTATTCAGTAGTCAAGAGGTCTCAGTATTTGATGGTCATAGCTCACTGGCTAGTCTATGGTCATAGCTTCTCTAGCTGGTCGATGGTCGTAGCTTCAATGCCTAGTCTGTGATTGATAGCTGAAAGCCTTTGTGGTCGGTAGTCATAGACTTAGCAATTTGTTGTAGTGGTTGTAGCTTTATGGTCAGTACTCATTGGTTTCGAGTGCCTCATTTCTTGTATTCCTCGAGTACCCGAGTACTTGTGGCCAGTAGTCCGATCAGCCTATGGATGGCGGTCAAACCAATCTTACTAGGTGATCTGAAGCTGTTATTTGGAAATCTTGGAGTTTGAGTCATGGGTTGAATACTAAAGACCTGGGTTATTAGATTAAAGTTGTATGATGCATGTCTTGGCTAATGTAGGTCAAATTATGAAGAACTTATGGTTTGAAATGATTTCAATGTCTTGGATGTGCAAGGTCGCTTGGAGTCAACTGTGGTCAATAACGATGATCGGGTCTAGGCTCATGTAGAAGTTGAGGTCTAGAACGATCGAGTATGCTGAGTGAGATGGTGAGCTCAGGCATGGCACGAGAAAGGCAGAAAATATTGAAAGCGAGTTTAAACAGCGGGATGGCGCCATGTGGCTTGCACGGGCCATGTGAGCCGTGGTTCGGTGGAACCGCAATGGGAGAAAATTGGTGACACGTGGCAAGCTAGTGGTGTCCGCGCACTCAATCTGCAAAAAGATCTCATCTTTGTCAAGGATTTTTTTATCCAGGAAGGGAATAGCGTCTAAGACCCTAAGAAATGTGCGTACAAAGTCTCATGGCTTTTGGATCTCCCAATCGAAAGTTACATCCCCTGTTTTTGTTGTAGCAATGGTAGTATTGCGCTACTGGCTTTTGACCACCTTGGTTTTGACTACTCTTTAGTCATCGACCACGCTCTGGTTGTCGACCACGTTGATTTTCAGCCATGCTTTGGTCATCAACCACGTTGGTTTTTGACTACTCTCTGGTTGTTGACTACGTTAGTTTTCGACCACGCTTTGATCATTGACCATGTAGATTTCAACCACTCATTGTCTTCAACCACGGAGGTTTCGATCACATTGGTCTTCGATCGCGTTGTTTTCAACCACTCATTAGTCTTCGACTATGTTGGTATTTCGACCATGTTGGCATTCGACCGTGTTGGTTTTCGACCACTCATTGGTCCTCAACCATGCTGGTTTTTTCACTACGTTGGCTTTCAACCACATTGGTTTTTGACTATGTTGGTTTTCGACCGTTCGCTGGTCATCGACCACTCGAGTCATTTTTTGACCACTTAGTCTTCCAACCAGTTGTGATAGTACCACAGAAACAACAGTGGTAGTACCGCACCTGCTGATTTTGCACAGTGCCTCGGCTCCTTGTTTCTCCAGATTTTGAGTAGGGTTTCTATCCAAATCTTCATAGTATTGTAGCTATCGGAGCAAAGAATAAGTGAATACTTGGGGGGGAATTTTAAGACACCATTCACTCCCTCTATTGCCTATCTAGTCCTACAGGTGGTATCAAAGCTCAGTTAGCTCTTTTCATATATCTTAACTGGTGTTTAGAACCATGGTAGCAGACAAATATTCCACCAAGCTGCCTCTCTTCGATGGGGTCAACCATCCCTTTTAGAAGAGTAGGATGGAGTCTTACATACAGGCTCAAGGCTATGCAATTTGGAGAAAGGTTAAGGCCAGATTTGTTGTTCCTGCCGATGAGCACATCACTGCTATGAATACGCCAGATATAGAGGCAAATGCTAAGGCAAGGAACATAATCATTCAAGGTCTGAGCCAAAGCAAGTTTGATCGTATCTCTCATCTCACGTCGACATACGACGTCTGGGTGACCCTCGATGCATACCATGAGGGCACCACCCAAATCAAGACTGTCTGACAGGACCAATACAAGCAAGAATACAATAAATTTGAGATGCTTGCTGGTGAGTCTTTGGATGAATGCTTTTGCAGATTTCACAAAATTCTAAATAACCTCTGAGCTATTGGTCTCACATACTCAGACTTAGACAATGCTCGTCAGATGCTTTCTGCCTTGGACCTCAGTGTTTGGGAGATGAAAGTGATCATCATCAAGAACACGACTAATATATCGACCTTGACTCTTGACATATTGTACTCATACCTCAAGACTCATGAGATCAACATCATCTCTCACAATACGAAGTCATAGTCGATGGTCATGGTCACTGATCCCACTTCTGCCTCTGGAGCATCTTCTGATGGTGCTTCTGGATTCTCTTTGGCTGCTTTGTATGAGATGAGCAATGACCAGTTCATGTAGTTTCTAGATAGTGACCTAGCCCTCCTAGCCAGAAAGTTCTCACATGCATACAAGAGGGTTAGAGAGAGGAAGATAGGAGGTCCGATGATTTGTTTTGAGTGTGGTGGCCCCAACCACATTCGAGCAAACTACCCCAAGCTAGAGAAGGGCAAGAACGACTACGACGATGTGAGCAAGAACGACTACATCAGCATGAACTACAACAATAAACCACCAGCTCATGATCAAGGCAAGGATAAGAAGTACCGCAACTTCAGCAAGGCCAAGAAGCTCTTCCACTGCGTCCTCACCGCCTTTGACAACTTTGACTTTAGCAACATGGAGGGGTGGAGCGACGACGATGACAAGGATGATCCATAGAAGGACACCAAGGACGGCGACGACTTCACTGGGATGTGCTTCATGGCTGACGAGAACGACATCAGCGATGATGATCTCTACAGTGACTCTGATGAGGTATGTCCATCCTACGAAAAGCTTAATGATATTTTTCTCAAGTTAAGGAAGTTTTATGCTAGGTCTAAGACTAGATGTGGCGAATTAGAGAAGGAGGTAGAGAGCTTGTCACGGGAGCTTATTTCACTTAGATCTGCTCCCTCCCATGATGATTATGATGTATATGCTTCCTTGTTGGAGACATGGAGAAACTAAGGACCTCGCATGATAGTGTGATTTCTGAGCTAGATTTACTTAAGGTGGAGAATGTTAGTCTATTAGCTGAATTAGAAGTGGCTAGAGTTGTTCCTTCTCAGTAAGATTCTGTTGAGACTACTTTCCACATGTCATGTGAGAATAAAGACACTACTTTTAGAGGTTTATATAACATGCTCCTTGATCTGCCTGAAATCTACGGTAGTTATACCAACTTGAAAATTAACTTAAAAAAGGCAAATAATAAAATTGCTGAAATGCATGTTGCTTTGATGGAGCCTATTGCTTCTTATGCAAACTATCCTAAATTAACTGCCGAACTTGAATCTATTTCTAAGCAATTTCAGGACATGTGTGATCATAATAAGATAATGGCTCAATATTTTTCTAAGGCACCTGTTAGCTCACCATGTAATAATTGTAAAAAAACTAAAATGTAAATTGATTGATTTGGATGAAAAATGTGTAAAGCTAACTAAGGATATATTAGAGAAGCCATAATCTGATTGCTTGTTCTGTGCTGAAGTTGGGAAGAAAATGGAGGAAATGTAGAAGACTTTTAAGAAGAGTTACGAGGCCCAGATGGCTAGGATTAAGTATACCCCATATGTGTCTTGCGGAGCCCTCAACATTGAGGCGGCCATCCATAAGGAGAGATATGCACATGCTATTCGATCTTCTCCTTCTGGTTCTTCATCTTCTTCTTCTCTATGTTCTTCGTGTGCTTCTCTTTTTTGGGAGTGTGAGTACCTCATGAACACTCTTAAAAATTTGTTGGAGGTAAGAAAATACTCAATCTTATCTCGGACAAATCCAAGATTTACAAGTTTAATCAAGGTCTAGGATATGACTTCTTAGAGGATGTGAGGAAATATCTACCTGATGTTGTTAGAGTTGTAGCAGCAGGCATGATTGAGGTTGAGCCTGAGCCTAAGAAAATAGTGTTTAAGTCTGCGGGCTTTGTCCAAGAGATTTCTGATAGAAAGGTTGTGCCACCTACTACTTCGACCTCTTAGAAGGCAAAGTATCATTGCACCTTCTATCAATAGGATGAACATGTGGTTAAGTTTTGCTTCAGGCATGCCAAGATTGCATGTAGAGACTATATTCGCGCTCTTAGGGGTATTCAAGTCAGCCCAGACTCAAAGTGCTCCTAAGATCAATATGAGTTTCTAGAGTTGTAGGTAGTTTTCCTGATTTGTCTAGTTTTAGGTAGCGTCAAGGACTTGGTTTTCAGGTTTCTTCTGGTTTTAGTCCACAAGTTTCTTTTAGTCAAGGTTTCCACCGTCCTGATGATAGACCTCATTTTCTTTGTTGAGGTGGCTATCCGTAGCGTGATCAGCATACTACTTTTGGTCAGACTTGCTCTTCTATAGTAGTCGGACCTAGCAGAGCTTGAGGTCTATTTCTGGACCATCTGGTTCTGTGAGAGGTGGAGTGCATAGAGTAGCTAAAGGTCAGTCTTCTGTTTCTGTGACTAGACCTACTACTCGTTGTATGACTTAGTACTGGGTTCCTAGATCTACTCTTATTTACTGCAGTACTAAGCCACCGATATTTTCTTCTCACTGAATTAGGTTCGTCGAGCTAGAAAGGAAGAGATTTGGCTTGTTGACTCCGGTTGTTCTCTCACATGACCGAAGACTCCCATTGATTCTCTTCCCTAGTCCAAGCTCCAGTGATGAGACGATCACCTTTGGAGACGCTTCGCCAGTTAGAGTCATCGGTAAAGGTACTGTGCGCATTAATGATTCCTACATTCTTAAGGATGTTGCCTTAGTGAGTAAGTTGTGTTATAATTTACTCTCTGCTTCTCAGCTTACCAATGATGATTTTGAGGTAAGCTTTATGACAAATGCTTGCAAAAGTCTTGATTCTTCGGAAAGTCTAGTTTGTGGGATATCTAGATTTGAGAGGATTTTTTGTGCTGATTTTGACGAGTCTTCTAGTAATTCTCTCAGGTGCTTAGTTGTTTCTGAGTCTTGTGATCTCTCCTTTTGGCATAATAGACTTGATCACATTGGCTTTAATCATTTGATTAAAGTGAGTGGCCACGATCTCGTTCGTGGTCTACCTAAGCTCAAGATGGTCAAAAACTTAGTTTGTGCTCCTTGCCGGCATGGCAAGATAGTTTCCGCTTCTCATCCCCAGTCACTGTGACTATAACTGATGCACTAGGATAACTTCTTCATATGGACACTATTGGTCCAGCTAGAGTGCACTCAACAGGTGGGAAAGTGGTGCATTCTTATTGTGGTTGATGACTTCTTGAGGTTCTCTTGAGTGTTTTTCTTACCCTCAAAGGATGAGACCTTCAGCCATTTTTGTGGTTTGTTCAATAAGTTGTCTGTTGAGCTCCCTGGTGTCTTACGAGTTATTTGCAGTGAAAATAGCACGAAGTTCAAGAACTACTACTTTGAGGGCTTCTGTGATGAGACAAGTGTAGAGTATTAGTTCTCGTCTCCACACGTCTCTTAGCAAAATAGCATTGTGGAGAGAAAGAATCGTACCTTGGTCGAGATGGTCAGGATGATGCTAGATGAGTATGCTACACCTAGGAAGTTTTGAGCTGAGGCTATAGCCACCGCATGTCATGTTTCAAACAGAGCTTTTCTGAGGGCGCACTTGCATCACACTTCTTATGTGTTGAAGTATGGGCGAAAGCCTAGTGTCTCACATTTTCATGTTTTCATTTGCAAATGTTTAATTCTAAAATCTAAGAACCAAGATAAGTTTGAGTCTCGCTTATCTGATGGCATTTTTCTGGGTTACTTCGGAGGTTATAGGGTCTGGAACTGCGAGACTAATAGGATTATAGAGACCTATGAAGTTACTTTCGATGAGACTAGTCCTGTCACTAGGCCCAACATCTCAGGTCCAATTATGTAGTCTGAGACCATCTTTGTAGATGATGAGGATGATAGAGATGGAGGTTCTTTACCTAATCCAGTCCCATCTACCCCTGAGGTGCATGTTTCTACCACTGCGCCTAAGGGAGATCAACCACTAGCTTCTAGCTCTTCTAGATCTTGTGGCTCTGCTCCTACCTCCATAGCTTATGAGGTAGATGCCACTTCTTCTTCTCATCCAAGAACTCCCTGACATATTCAACGTTAACATGCTCCTGATCAGATCATAGGAGATCTTCTTAAGCGTGTCACGCACTAAAAGTCTGGTTTATCTCACTTCTGTCTATACTCTACCTTTGTCACCACTTTCGAGCACATGGATATTTGTCATGCATTATATGATGAGTCTTGGGTCAATACCGTGTATCAGGAGTTAGATAATTTTAAGAGGAATAAGGTTTGGTCGCTTGTTGAGCCCCCTAGTGGTCATAATGTCATAGAAACCAAGTGGGTCTTTAAGAACAAGCAGTGTGAGGATGGGGTAGTCATTCAAAACAAAGCTAGACTGGTTGCTCAGGGTATCTTACAAGTTGAGGATTTAGATTTTGTGGAGACCTTCGCTGCTATAGCTAGGCTAGAGGATTAGGATTCTATTTGCCTTTGCAACGTCTAAGGGCTTCAAGCTATACCAGATGGATGTGAATAGTGTCTTCCTCAATGGGTATATTGAGAAAGAAGTCTATGTTTGAAAACCTCTAGGTTTCGAGAACTCCAAATATCCAAACCATGTCTTTGAGCTTTTCAAAGCCTTGTATGGATTTAAGCAAGCCCCTAGAGCTTGGTATGAGAGGCTTAAGTCCTATCTGTTGAGTCATGAGTTTGAGATGGGTAAGGTAGATAAGACCTTGTTCATTCGTAGGTATGGAAATGATCTTCTGCTCGTTCAAATTTATGTGGATGACATTATCTTTGGTGGCTCCTTTCATGCTCTTGTTTCCCAGTTTTCTGATGTCATGAGCATAGAGTTTGGGATGAGCATGATGGGCAAGTTGAGCTTCTTTCTCGGCTTCCAGATCAAGCAGACTCAGGAGGATATCTTCTTGCATCAAGGCAAGTACACTCGAGACCTCCTAAGATGCTTCGACATGAGTGATGGCAAACCAGTGTCAACTTTGATGGTGACCTTGACTACACTTGAACCTGATGAGGATAGCGAGCCTGTAGATCAAAAGGAGTACCGAAGTATGATTGGCTTCCTCTTGTACCTCACTGCTTCAAGGCCGAACATACACTTCGCTATGTGTCTATGCACTCGATTTCAAGCTTCTCCCCTCGTCTCTCACTGTTAGGCGATGAAGCACATCTTCAGGTACTTTCAAACTACTCTAGACTATGGTATCTGGAACTCTTCTGCCTCCTGTCTGTCTCTTAGAGCTTACTGCAACGTAGACTTTGTTGGCTGTAGGATAGATAGGAAAAAGCATTTATGGCACTTGCCAATTCATTGGCACTTTTCTTATCTATTGGTCTTCTAAGAAGTAGTCCAGTGTTGCACAGTCCACCACAGAGGCCGAGCATGTTGCAGCCACTAGCTACTGTAGTCAGGTACTTTGGATAGTTTCAACCTTGCAGAACTTTGGGTTAGCCATAGATAGTGTTCCTCTTTTCTGTGATAATACTTCTACCATTAACATTGCCAAGAACTCAATGCAGCACTCTAGGAAAAAGCACATAGATATCTGATATCATTTTCGTAGAGACCATGTGGAGAAGTGTGACATAGTGCTTCAGTTTGTAGAGAGTAATCACCAATTGGCTGACATTTTCATGAAGACTTTAGATAGCTTGAGGTTGATAGCCTTACAGGGAGAGCTTGGGTGGTCTGTCCTTATGGTATAATCTAAGGGGGAACATCATGTACTTTTTGTATTATATGTACATTTCATTCTGTTGCACTTTGTTTATTGGGTGCATTTTGGTTAGTCTTTCTAGCATAGACTAGAATGGTTTTCATTCTTAGCCGGTTAGACTTCTTCCTCTCATCTTGTGATTCTAGGATGATGTTTATTAGTTGCTTCTCTACTCACTAAGTTGAGTTCACTCGCTTTTTTTAGGTCTAGCAGGAGTTGGGCCCCCCCTTGGGTAGACAGGGAACATGTTTACTCCCCTGAGTTTAGATGGCCAACTAATAGTCCTAGAATCATATGGGGTAGATGAGAGCAAGTCTAAGACATAGTGATCTCTCTATCTTGTCTATGCTTTAAGGACTGCCAGTTCTTTGTTTTCCCAAGCTTCTTGTCTCTTGCTCATTATTCAGGGGGAGTTCATTTGAGATCTTTTTGAGCTGGAATTCCTTTTTCTGCATCATACTGCATTTAAATTTAGCATTGTACATTGTAATATAAATACATAAAGTCTTGACTATTATCATGAGATGGCTTGCCATTGCACTAGGCATGAACTCAGAGGGAGTTTTGGATGACCAAGATCACTTCCTTAAATTTCTTGCTTGGAATGGTCGTATAAGGCTTGAGATCTAGCACATGGCTGAAGAAACAAAATTTTTGTGAAAAATAGTTGAAGCTCAGCTAAAACCAAAAGTTAATTCAAAATTTCTCAAATGTGCTAAATTTGCTTAAATTGCAAGTAATATCAGGTGTTTGAACAAAATATTCCATTTTTGAACTTGTAACACTCTAAATTGACTCAATGGTAGCTTCTTAGATTCATTTAGCATATTGACATGGCCTGGCTCATTTTTTGTTACTCTTGGCTAAATTATGAACTTGAGCACCTAGATATGTTAACAATCTATTTAATTTCAGATCATTGCTTATGTGGCTTTAGCTTAGCTATACATGTTTTGACATGATCTAGACAACACCTTCAATTTTTATGGCTTGGTGTAATACTTGGAAAGTTACTTTAAATAATTTTTATGGCTCATAATGTTAGAAATGCATAAATTGCACCCACTTCAATTCGTGCTCTATTTTGTTCCATACATCTTGATGATTCCATTGTCAAAAGGGAGAAAGATCGGTAAAAATACACATGATTTGAAGTTTTTGTGCAAAAACCCTCTCACCATGACTAAGGTCAAATTGAGCAATTGCTCATATGGACCTAGAGTGAGATTTCCTGATACTTTTGGGTGGATATAAAGTTTTTGTGCAAAACTATCAGTTTCAGCAACTTCTATCCATTTCTGTTTCAAATTGTCATCTTCAGTTCTTCACAATCCTCTTTTGACTATTTGGAGCTCTCTTTGCAAAATTCCTCTTTCTTTTTCTAAAACCAACTCAAATTTGCATTTTTGAAAATTGCTAATGGGTTCATCAAGGGAGAGATTAAAGGACCATATGAGAAGGTCCAGGATACTGTTGTAATGAACCATTATAAATTTCGTGAAGTGGTTATTCGAATTTGTAAAGAGTGCATTTTGTTTGGACTGTTTGTTGAAATCTTCAGGTTAAGTGGTCGATCTGTATTGACGGTCTGACCGATGGGCCTCGACCACTGACAGTAGTCAAATTCGTGGACCTCGATCTATAGTTGGGCCGTCTAAACGACCTTATGCTGAGTAGTCCGAAGAGATAGTCGGAAGGTACTCTGTAGTCGAGAGGACTCGGTACTCATTAGTCGAGAGGTCTCGATACTTGATGGTCATAGCTCACTGGCTGGTCAATGGTCGTAGCTTCAATGCCTAGTCGGTGATCGGTAGCTGAAAGCCTTTGTGGTCGGCAGACGTAGACTTAGCTTTTGTTGCGGTGGTCGTAGGCTTCATGGTTGGTACTTGTTGGCTTCGAGCGCCTCATTTCATGTATTCCTCGAGTACCCGAGTACTTGTAGCCAGCAGTCTGACTGACCTGTGGATGGAGGTCAGACCAATCTCACTGGGTGATCTGATGCTGTTGTTTGGAAATCTTGGAATTTGAGTCATGGGTTGAATAGGAAAGACCTATGTCATTGGATTAAGGTTGTATGATGCATGTCTTGGCTAATATAGGTCATGTTGTTAAGAACTTGTGCCTAGAAATGATTTATTTGTTTTTGGATGTGCAGGGTCGCTTGGAATCAACTGTGGTTAACAGCAAAAATCGGGGCTAGGCGCATGGAGGAGTTGAGGTCCAGAACGAACAAGGATACCGAGTGAGATGGTGAGCTCAAGCATAGCATGAGAAAGCTGGAAAATGTTGAAGGCGAGTTCGAATGACGGTATGGTGCCATGTGGCTTGCACGGGCCATGTAAGCTGTGGTTCGATGGAACCGGGATGAGAAAGACTTGGCAACATATGACAAGCTAGTAGTGCATCTATACGTGGCAAGCATGGCGATTGCTTGCAGTGCTTGGTGATGACCGCGTCAAGTAAGGATATTTTGATAGTTTGACTAAAATACCAAAAACCATCTTGGATTAAAACCGCTGCGCATGGTTGATGCATTGGAGAGCAGTTTAGGTCAAGGTGGAGCTAGTTGAATCAAGGCTAAGGATTTAGCCTTGCACATTTATGCGCTTTGAAAAGTATGCATAAGTGAACTTGTGAGAGTAAAACCCGTGGTTTACCCTATTATAATAGTTGATAGGATCCATGAAGGGGTGTACGTACCTAGTTGCCCACCTATAAAGAGAGGTTGGGATGGAGACATGTAAGGTTAACCCATCAAATCCATCTCATGGGCTCTCTTGCTTTTAGGGTTAGGGTTTGAGAGTGGAGCACTTGGTGTGCTCTTTGTCTTCCAAAAGGGAGTGGCTATAAAACCTCCCTCTCAAGTGGCAATATATCAATCTTTGATCTTCCTTATGTCTATCTTTATGTCTGATTGATTTTGCTCTATGTTAAGTTGGTTTTTCCTCTCTTCTCTCAACTCCATCTTGATCCGAGAGTTTTTGGGTTAATTTCTTCAGTGATTTTGTTTGCTGTGACATGTGAGAATGTGCTCAAAGCCATCTTGGCTATCTTTTACTCATAAGCAAGAACTGATCATCGATTTGGTTTCTTTATCTCGGTTGGTGTCCGCGCACTCAATTTGCAAAAAGGTCTCATCTTTGTCATGGATTTTTCAATCTAGGAAGGGAATAGCTTCCTGAGACCCTAAAAAATGTGCGTACAAAGTTTCATGGCTTTGGATCTCCCAATCAAAAGTTACGTGAATTTGTAATCTCGCGGTTGTGCTGAAATCTATGTTTCCCCTGTTTTTGCTATAGCAACAGTAGTACTACAGCTACTGATTTTCGACCACTCTTTGGTCATCGACCACATTGGTTATCGACCACACTCTGGTTGTCGACCACGTTGGTTTTGGATCATGCTTTGATCATTGATCATATTAGTTTTCGACTACTCTCTGGTTGTCGACCACGTTGATTTTCGATCACGCTTTGATCATTAACCACTTAGATTTCGACCACTCATAGGTCCAAATAATTAGGCACAGTATAGTAAAAATATGTATATTGATTTATCAAATTTGAATATGGATACAAATAGTGTAGAAAAAATAACATTTTGGATCACGAAAGTCTTTACCATATTCATATTAGTATTTTTTATGCAAATATAAATACAAATAAAGAAAATTTGTTAATCAAATGGAAAAATCTCAACTATATTTATATTTATATCGTATCGAATATATCAGATAAATAACATGTATAAGTCATATCCGTTTTATACCCCTACTGGCACGGCCATTGTGCCACTGCCGTCTCCTGCAGTAGCTGCAGGTGGCGCCACTGCCGCTGTTTTGCCACCCCAAAGGCAGCCACTCACTTCTATTCCAACGAATGGTGATATCTGTACAAATCTAATAAAACTAATATTAAGAAATTGTTTTTCGAGACAAATTCGTTCGTATTATTTTTATAGGAATGTCTATACAACATTCGACTATTTTTGAGGATAAAAATAATCAGATTGATCTGGAGCGTTAGATCTCCATCCAACGGATCCACCCATACATGCCCCCCCCCCCCGCCAAAAAAATTACCCTCTCCAAAAAACAATCTAAGGCGTTGGATCTCCATCTAACGGCTCAAAATCTGACTAATTTTATCTAAAAAACAGTCAAATATTGTATAGACACTCCTTATTTTTATATATTCGATTTAAATATTCTAAAGATATATTGATCACAGCTAAAGTAGTTTGATCGTACGTATTTAAAAGGACACACTTGCTTTTCATTTTAACTCGGGAGAAGCAATTCCTGGGAACTTCATTTAACAGGTTTAAAGTGCAAGAAGAAGCTCAGCATGCTCCAGCACGGAACCCGACGTTCCACCCGGAGACATCGTACAACACCTCGAACGACCGCTGGTTCACATTGCCAAGGACCCCGATGACGTTGTCCGAACTCGACCCCACGAACGCGAGGCAGCCTTCGGAGAGGATCCCCGTCGGCACGTCAAGGTCGATCGTCGCGCCGCCGCTAAATGTCAGGGCGACACTCGGCACGGTCACGTTGCTATACCCGGTGAAGTTGTAGCACGTGTCAAGGTGCCCCACCGGCGGCGCGAGCGGGTACGCCCCCATTGCGGCCCGGAACGCGGAGCGCAGGGCCGAGTAGGCCGTCGCCGGGAGCCCCGTGACGATCGTGCCGGAGTCTATAATCATGCCGCTCGAGAACACCGATGACGGTATGTCGAGCTGTCGCCCGCCCACGATGATGCCGGTGAGCGCCACAACGTAAAACGTCGACGAGAGACGCCGCATTGGCGTGAACACGAAGCTCGACGTGTTGGTCGGCGCGCCGAGGGTGAGGAACCCGGTGCTGCTGCTTACCGGCGGTAGGCAGTAGGAGAAGGCGCCGCCGTAAACTGAAGACGTCTGCGACACGAGTGACTCCGGCGCGCCGCCGAGCCCAAGGAGGCCGTCGAACTTGTCGTACGGACCATGCTGGTTGTGACCGCATCCGAAGCTGAAGTTCTTAACGACAACGCCAGGCTTGAGCGTTAGCGTCTCCGTGCTGTACACCCCCGTCGTCGTCGCGCGGTTCCCGTAGATGATTCCGAACGAACATAGGGAGGAACTGGAGCTGTTCGTGCAGCCATTGCCATAAAAATCAACCGTAAGGTTCCTGCACGCTTCAGTGCCACATGGAACAGGAGCGTAAGTGGAAGAAGTACTGGGATCAAACAAGAGGTCCTTCTGGGGGTAGCACGAGCTGGAGTTGCACGGCCTGCACTGCACCCACGACAAGTCGCTGCCGGTGTCGATGAGGACGGTCTGCTGGACGGCGGGCGTGCCTAAGCCCACCGTGACTACGTACTGCAGCGAGTCGACGGAGCTGCCCAGGTACGTCGGGGTGCTCACGCTGTCGTCGGACTGCGCCCTCACCGTGCGCCCCAGAGCCTTGCTCACAATGTAGTTGGCGCGTCTCCGATCTCGCCGGACAGTTTCGGCGAAAGACGGCTTGTCTTCGGTTTTCACGGGCGCGCACGGGCCGTGCCGGTGCGCCAGTGGCAAGGAGGCGCCGTTCGCATGTGGAGTCACTGCAAAGCGGCACGCATCACAACGAATATTAGCAATGGAATTTGGTGATGGAGTTGGTGTTTCAAGTTTTGTGTCATACCTGTTGATGTAGAAGCAGAGCATTCAGCGTCTGACCCGAGGGAGCCGGTTGATACAGTCACGAATCTGTGCTCTTCGCCTGCAAGGGCAATGGAACAGTAACTGCACACGAGCAGGCACAATAGGAATGCAGAAGCCATGGAAAACTATGTGAGCAATGCTTTGTGGTGCGTCGTGTGCAGTGGATGATCTCGGATTTATCAACTAACGGTGTGAAGATCCTTGGACTCCTTCAATCACCACTCGATAAGAAACAAGGGGATCAGACAAATGACAACTTCTCATCCAACAAGACTAGGTCTTGTGCAACAATGTTGCTCATGTCGTATGCTTGTGTTGCCAAATGGACTGTTGGCTGAAAAACACGCTCGGGAGGTTGCTATATATGCATACCCGCCGTCTTTGATGCTTTCAATTATAAACTAGTTTTTATCAAGAGGAAAGCCCTTGTTTCTAGTTTCTACAGATAATAACGTCGGTCATTCTATGATCGATATGTATGTTCCTGACAACAATTCCAAATGAAGTCATCAGAATTCAGAATTACTTCCTCCAAAAAATTAAATAGGACCTGGTCCAACATCTACCGTATATTAAAGTTGGGGGACTTCCCGGCCGGGGAGCTATGCCACGTCACTTTTTTTGCGAGAAAACCCCTGCGTTTTGTGGAATCGCGTAGAGGTCCTCCGTTCTCGCAAACAGGTCCCTGTCAAGTTTTTTTTTCCGGAAAGCACCCTCCACTTCACCGATAGCAGCCCGCGGTTTCCAAAATTATGTATAGGTCCTTGTTTCGTTACGTACAGATCCTTGCAGGTCTTTGGTTTTTTGCGAAAAAACCCTTTGGTTTTTCCGAAATTACGCATACGTCCTCGATTTTTTTTAAGAAACGTCTCACGAATTATCGTCTCTTTTGCTTCGGTCCACACGGTGGCTAGCGCGGTGTGACGCCGCGCTTATGTAGCTAGTTAGCATGGTTCAGTTTGCGATAGGAGAATATAGACATGAGCGACGCACTAAAGAATATTGATCTCCATTATCCACATGAATGCTCTGTGCTTCTGCCAATCCTTAATTCTTTGAAACTCATATTTTCCATGAATTACTATTCCCTTCCCAATGTAGCTCGGCTACGTACGCGTAGTGCTTGCAAAATCAGTTAAAAAACTGGTGCACATACAAACCAAATGCTCCAGTTATGTTACTTCATGCTCTTGTTGTGAGCAAAAATCTAGCCATCTATTTCTCGTGGGAGGTATATAGTCCAAGCTGTTGGTTCGATGTAATCATGCAAACTATTTCTGTTTAAGCATCCCATCAATATTAAAAATACTAAAACGAATTGAGGACATAAGTATGTGTACTACTGAATCTTCCATAAAAATTTGACGTTTAAATTCAAAATTAGGAGAAATAAAAAAGTGAGTATGTTGTGAATAATAACTTTGTCTTTTTCTTCTTTTCTATTTCTTAGAGTTTTGTGACAGGGATGCAAATTAAGGGCACTAGTCATCAACCCATGTGCCTGCACGAGATACCAATTTTATAATATTTTGATCATTTTTATGTATATTCTGAAAAATTATATATTTGTATACGTTTTATGAATAGAAAATATGCTAACACATCTTTGGAACTATTTCTCTTGGTTTTCATTATGTGCACTAATTATGTTATCTCAAAAAATATAGTAATATACCTTGGGTACGGCGGAAACGTAAACTTATGTTAGCAACTGCACCAAGTATTCTTTTCCCAACTATGTAGATTGCTTTTTCTTTTTTATGGAGTGTTTTTTATAAATGTTACATATTCACTCCCATGGTTTCGACACCCAAATATGCAATTTCTGCACCCTCCATGTATATCACACTTGTTTAGAATCACACTAGTGCACACAGTGACAACATAGATAAAATATCATTCATATACACGAATGACTAAGAAATAAATAAATAAATTTATTATCAGAGTAGCGACAATCTTGCAATTAATAACCTCAATGCCAAACAACTCAATTAATTAAACTGTGACAAAAGGAATAAAATAATCTTTAAGTGTAGCCCATCCATACCCACAAACAATTGACTGAGCTAGCGCGACCTAGTTTTCACCATCTTCAAGATACTCCTCATGAAATAGCTCATCCGTGGTGAAACCTTGTCCGATGTCCGATCCTCTAGCAACTACTGAGCAGTATTGTTTATAGCAAGGGTGAAAATATAGAGTACTTATCAAGTTGTACACACACACACACACACACACACACACACACACACACACACACACACACACACACACACACACACACATATATATATATATATATATATATATATATATATATATATATATATATATATATATATATATATATATATATACGGGAAATATCAGGTGTACAAGATCCAATCTGTGCACATATGCACAAACTCACTCAAAACCATCCGATCTAATCTGACCAGCCCATATATGCAAGGTGAGAGTCCCCTTCCCACTTATGGGATTTTTGTGTTGAACCCCCTCGTGCAACTGTTTATGGAAAACCCCCTAGCCCATAAGTGGGAAGGGGGCTCCCACCTTGCCTATAGGCCGTCCAGATTAGATCGGATAGTCTTGAATGAGTTTGTGCATATGTGCATGTATTGGGTCTTGTGCACCCCTAATATTATATATATATATATATATATATATATATATATAACAAGGCTTATTCCAAAGGATGGCTAATATGATTTATTTTGTAGAAATTAATAACTTGCATTAAAATATAATAAATAACTTGCAAAGCATAAACTAGAATAGATATTAATAAACTGATAAGTAATGACAAATGAAATAAGTAAACCGGTTATGCATCAACCTACATCCATCTAAAGATTCATCTAGCCACTGGTACGAACCAATCTTAAGCATATTTTCTAAAATCTTCTACCAATGTTGTTTTCCAAAATCTAACCCTCATATGAAATCCTTGAGCATTACACATGACCAAATTCACGGCTATTTGAATAGCTTAATTTACACTCTACAGAGGTTGTACAACTTTACCCACACGATATGATCAACTTATAGTATCACTGATATAACACGTTTCTTTAGGCATGCTGACCAAGAAGATCACAACAAAATCTTTACAATACCTCACCCTAACGCTAGCCCTACGATGGAAGATAACATTTAGCATGGCTCCAACTAGCGGGTGTCCACCCCAAACTAAGCTTGACCATAGAACTAAACCTGCACCATGGCTAAATCTACCGCGTGGTTGTCCATCCTCGAACTTAGCCTGACCATGCTAGAGCTAGAACTTAATAAATTATTCAGCCAGGTTTGTCCTATACTAGACATGTGGTTATACAGTAAGACTTAGTTCAATGGCGCACAAGGTTCAATCCTTATTCAACCCACACAAGGCTCCCATTGATTCAATGCTACAACACATTATTGTTCCACTCGTCTAAGTCTAAAACCAATTTTGTTATCACAACAACCAATGACATCCACATGCCATGGCTTATCACATTTTATCAATAGTGTCAACTACCTCTTGCTTATCATAATTAGTTTCATAATTCATTAATCAAGATTGATAAGTAATTCCAGAAAATGATTCCATAATATACCAAGCATGGCTAAGCAATATGCTACTCCAACCCATGTCAGACACTATAATGTTCTAACTAAATAGTTTCACAATCCTAGGTTGACAATGGATCATGGCATACAATTAATCAAGGATGGATTATCGAACAATTGGGTTTTAACTGCCAATAGTTCAATACTTTGAATACAAAAATAGCATGCATGTTTAAATAAACAAAGTAGTTTTGTAAAACTAGGTTCAACATAATCAAAGTTACATAAGTTGCCTTACTAAGCAATGTTGTTGCTCTTCACTCTCAAGTTCTTTGCCCTTTGGCTTCTTTGCTCTCCAGCTCCTTCATATTACTATCAAAACGTCGGTGTCTAACGAGAGACAAAATCCAAGTAAGAACCAAAATGGAGAGCAAAAAAACTCCAAAAATTTAGGAAGATCGTATGAGACTTGAACGGGCTCAATTGGAGATTGTATGAGAGAGAATGGGCTCTTGAAAATTGGATCAGTTGATAAATTGGGAAAAGGGAAAAACTACAATGCTACAGTTTGCTATGTTGTGGACCAGGTGCAATGACCATGGCAAGTCAACGATGGACGCGATCTATGCAACAGTGCAGCGGTGTGATGAGGTGACTCTCTGTGCTGATGTGGCGAGGTCAGTTCGGGCTAACATGGTAGATCCAAACTAGCTTGGCAACCACGTGGATGGATGACCGGCACAGATCAACGGCCACAACTGTTCAACACCTACGAAGGTGAATGACGGCGAGCGACGGTGCAGCGAGGTCACCGGCGTGATCGCAGAACCACAGGGAGATGATCAAGCGGCACGGATTGGGAAGAGGTGGCCAACGAGGTCACCGACGGTGAGCTAGGCGATGACGTAGACTCGAGTGGACGACACGATGGTGAACAACTTTGATCTAGGCTCCAGCATGTGTGCATTGGGTTACCTAGCTCCAGGCGAAGCGAACGAGCTGGACACAAGGACCAACGGTCATCGACGGTGGAGAGTAGTGGTGTCAACGATAGCGTGGCATGGCGGAGGAGGCTCGACAGGGCGATGCAGATGTAGTGGTTCCCCAGCAAAAGAAAAGTGTGCATGCGAGAGAACACAGTGTGGGGAACATGATTGTGGAGAAGGCGAAGGCTCATCGCTGGCGAAGACTTTGCACGGTGGGGAAGAAGGTGATGACAAACTCCCCAAGCATGGACTATTGCTTCAATTGGCTGAGGGATTCGAGCGTGGTTGCTCGAGAATACGTGGTGACGTGCTGGGTTTTGATGGAGACGTTGTGCAACAGCAAGACGACAAGCTTCTTTCTTTAGCTCCAATGGCAGCGACCTCATCCTTAGTAGATTCGATGGCTGTAGGTAGGGTTTTCAGGACAGCATTTCAAGGTGCACGAATCAAGGGGGTAGTGGCCTTTAAATAGGCGAGGCATCCATGGTGCGCATGCCAAGGTGAGGACAATGAAAAGCAGAGTCCAGAGTGATCACGATGTAGAGGAGTTCCGCGTGAAGATGATGAACAGGGTGGCCAACTGACAGGCGTGACCCTAGTGGCAAAGAGAGAAGGGAGAGAGTGAGTGCCTACGAAGCTAGACCAAGGAAACATAGGCCGACGAGAAGAACAGAAGTGGGTCGATGTGGTAAGAAAAGATGTGTTTCGGCCCAAGAGAGAAACAGAAAAGGGTATGGACCAGAGAGAGTTGGGCTGGGCCAAGAAGAGAAAGAAAGGAATAGGATGAGGAGAATTCAGCCCAAGCTTTTATGAGAATTCACAATTGCTTTTCCTTTTTAAGAAATTAGTAGAAATTCAATTAAAGCCAAATAAATAGCAAAAAAACTCAGACAATTCCAAGAAAATTCAGATAAATACTTTGGAATCTCAGGAACTTAAATAAAACCATTTTGGCTTTAGTTGACATTTGGATTAATCACATTAAATCATTTTAATGTCTAAAAACACTAATTAAGCTTTATTAATTTTAGAAATTTGAGGAGTTTTATAAAACATTTTTATTGACAAAAAAATAAAAAGCCTAAAAATATGGGATGTTACACATGGAGACCTCTTTCTGTTCTTCTCTCTCGATCGTCTCCTCTAATTCCACTGGTGGTGGAGTGGTAGGAGTTGGCCACACCATAGTGACTAGTGTGGTATTGTTGTCTTAGCACACCACAGGGGGTGGCGTGGATAAAAGGTCAGATTTAGAAATAAGTTGTGTAAGGGGTCATTGATCAAAATAAATTAAAAAGCATTAAATAATAAAAAAAATCTCTCGGTTGGCTAGGTATTCTTTTTCCTGAGTTTGGTTCAGTCTTAGGGCCTGTGTGCTATATCATGTTTCTTGGTTTTGTATGCAAACTCTTTATTTGAATAGTATGGTATGTCTATATTTAATCCAAGCTATAGATTGCACCACATTTTAAAAATAGATGGTCAAGATGTTTTCTTTTTCTGCGATTAACGTGAGAATTTTTTACTCTTTACCTCCTAGGGTTAACTTGTGGGCTTCTGGAGGAGCCTCCAATTAGTATTAAATTTAAGTAAGCAAATGCTCCAAATATTCTTTTCCCTACTCTGTAAATTGTTTCTTTATGGAATATTTTTTTACTGAATGTTATATATTCATTCTAATTATGTATAAGCACATAGTTTGAAGAATATGAGAATTTATATTTCTACATCATTCTAATTATATTTTTATTTATATAGTTTGAAGTACAGTAAACATAAGTTATTTCTACTACATTTTAATTTATATTTGTATATTATTCGAATTATAGTTTGGAATTTCGATATCCTGTTTTAATCGAGATGTTTTTACACGGCAATGGATTATGTATAAACGCATAGTTTGAAGAATATGATTACTCCTTTTGGTCACATGCGCCTCATAGTTTCATCAGTTCCTCATTGTTTTCTAGAGCTCAAAGCTGAGGAAATACGTTCACTCTCGTTGGTTCTTATCATGACCTTAATTCACTCACAATTTCATATGGCTCGCTATAATTGGTCTCATCAATCTATATGACAAATCATATAACACGCGAACTAGTGGTGACCATAACTTGACAACTGCACCTGTAGCATTTGCTTACGACATACTTTACAACACGCGAACAAATCTCTCCTCAAGGAACTCATGCTATTTGGAGTGTATCTTAAATGTATATGGAGTTCTAAATACGAGTCTCTAGATGCTAGAAGTCATGAAATGCTATCTGAAGTTTCTTCCAGGAATTGTACAGGAATGTGATGTGGCATGCAGAGGCACTGTCTTACGCTATGGAACGGAGGAAGTACATCCAGCCTTCCAGATCTCAGGGTTCTCAACACATCAGCTTCTCCACATGAATAAAGTGTACCATTTTGTCAAAAAAAAAAAGGTGTCTACTATATCGCAAGGAGCTTATGTATGTTCACATATATTTTTCTTTTCATTTGTCATTTTATATGTTTGGTGTGCTGTGTGCCTGAGCGCAGCATGTATATTCAGTATGACCATAAATTCCTTTTCCTTATTTGTATGAGAAACCCAAAATGAGTGCATTCATGACTATGAAGTTACATAAATTTCTTTTCCTTTGTATGTGAAATAAAAAAATCTGGACCAAGTTGTATTCTTGGAGGTTAACAAAAACCTGACAAACGAAGCACATTTCATTGCACATTAATCACTGCTTGCACAGTGCAATAGAAACATAAGCAACAGGATATTTCAGAATTCTGATTGGCCTGAGTTTTTGATAAAGCATATGACATCTTGACAAGAAAGACCAGGGAAAAGATTTATCTCTAATTACCTAACTAGGTACTACTCATTAATCGTAGTAGTCTTTGTCTGTCACACAAAAGATTTTTTTTCTTTAGAAAGCTTTACAAATGAACAGGAGTTTAATTTAGAAATAAATTAGCAGTTAAATGAATAGAAAGTCAAATGGAAACTTACGCGCTTTGACCTCTTGGTTCCAGTCATCATCATCGTCATCAAACTCAATATTCCACAGTGAAAGTCAAGGTATCAAAGTCGTATCTACAAGATAATTATGAGGCCAAAAAAATGATGCATAGAGCAGTTTTATCCACTCAATGTTGGTTCATCAGAATGAAAATACATCATACAATTTTGCCGAAACCACAAACCATCTAAAACCTTTTGATTTACCTCATAAAAACCCAACTAATAAATTCCAAGGTAAGCACCTGATTATAATCATCATCAGTATTTTCGTCTTCTTCTACTTCTTCCTCTTCCTGTTCATCCTCATCATCACCTTCCTTGTCTGCCTTCTTGTCTTCATCCTACAACTACCAAAACTCTATTAACATGGTAAAAAGATAGAACAAGCAAAATTGGCAGAAAAATGAAGCTGCATGCTTCTCATATTAACATGTTGCAAAAGCATTAAGCACAGTAGCTCACTAGCTTGTTGATGTGAAACAGAGCCTCAGATTTTAAACAAGTAATAATATGACTACAATCCGAAGATGATCTCCAAATGGAGTTCTAAATACGAGTCTCTAAATACGAGTCTCTAGATGCTAGAAGTCCTTTGGTACTGCAAAATCCAGCAAACCTGATTACATGAGTCTCTATCCCACCGAAGTTTCTTGTTGCTTAGTTGCCCTCGTCTAGAACCTGAAAGGAACAGAATATGAAGGACCTATTGTGCTATAACCAAATAGCAGATAGTAAATTTTTATGTACACCAGTATATTCAAGAATACCTTGTACCAGTTCCGCAAGGAAATTTGTAGGAGTTAGTTTGAGATATGATGCAAGAGCTTCACGTTTGGTTTGTGTCTTACGTTTCCTATCAGATAATCTTTCAATCTGTTTTATCTTCATTCTCTGGTAAGATATAAAATCAGAAAATAATTAATCAAAAATTTATTAGAAACAAAATAGAAAACACTACTAATGCAAAAACAGGACGCCAAAGCAAAGGATGGTTAAAGATGTTGAATTTAGTCAGCAAAATTGTTTGTATTGAGTATCTCATTCTTTATAGGTCATAATCCACAGAATTGCAACAATTATAATATGAATTTGCTAATGAGATAACGAATACCACAATGCAGATTAAAATTGCCCCATGCCAACCTCGTGCTAAACCGGATAAAAGATAGGTTCTCCATGAATGCAAAAATCGGGATTCAGTGATTCATTATCACAGTGTTTGTACACCAATGGAATCCAGCTTTTGCAGTTCGTCAAAGAAGAGCAATGGAGATTAGAAACCATAATAGAAGGCCGCACAGTAATGTAGGCGATCATTTCCATCAAACTAGTAAAAAGCACCTTCACTACACAACACCGCTGTACCCAATTCTTTGACCAACTACTTGAAAGAAGCATAAGTTGCTTCTGTTGGAACTAATCTTGTTGTTTATGTGTTTTTTGTTTATTTATGCTTGAGTGTTACATGTATAGTGGCTAAAGTCTAAGTTAGTTGAAACGTGTAGCATGGCGTAGTGGTAGGATCTGGAGTGTGTAGTGAGCAGATCGCCAGCCAGGAGTTGAGTGCACGTATGTGTTACTTGGAATTAGTCATACATGTATTTGTGGCCAGGTATTCGGCCAAGTCGTGATGCCCGTCCGGAGAAGGAAGCGGTAAGCTGAGCGTACATGCAGGAAGGCGATACATGTACAAGCGTTGCCTGGAATTCTGGAGGTGTGGCTGCTGGGATAATGTAGTGGCAGTTTCCTAGTTTGCATGCATGCAGAGTGTGTGTGCGTGTGTTAATGGAGTAGCAGTTATACATGTGCATGCATGCAGTCTAAAGGGTGGACGTGCAACACTTAATGCTTTCTGCATGTAACCGATTTGTTTTTGCTTTATATAAGAGACAACAGCAACAAGGAAAAGACGTGAGAAGTAGCACGTCACAAACTCTTGTGTGTGTTCTCTCTCCATTCTGTTTTTTTCAATTTAGCCGAGTACACTCCGAGCATTCGTTCCAGTTCTTTCATTTGGTATCAGAGCCTATGTGCCTAACACCTCCTTGGACCTCATGGTTGTAGATGTGTCCAACCAATGTGTGAGGGGGAGATTGTTGGGAATAATCCCACATTGGTTGTGGAAGAGGAGAAAGCACAACTTATAAGTGTGGGGGAGCCCCCACCCATTGGACTAGTCTTTTGGGGGGAGAAGGCCCAGTACCACTTATAAGTTGTGCTTTCTCCTCTTCCTCCAACTACTTAACAAGTGCTTAGTTGCTGATAGCCTAAGCTACAGATTTAGGCAAAGCTTTGACTTTTGATCAAGCTAGAGGCAAAATCTCATAATGGGGGAATCCTCCTCTAGGTGGTAGCAAGAATGCCTCCAGAACTCCTCGAATTTGAGGGTGGGCTGTATCAGAGCCTTCTCCTCGTCGGTCGCATTGGCGCACGTCATCTCCGGCAGGGTGATCTCCTGTACGTGCGCCCAAACCCAACGGACGAATCCTGAGCCCAATAACTTCCAAAGCAAGACCAATTTCACACCACGAGCACGGCGATGAGCATGGGCGGAGAGCCGAGGGGACTGACCGGGAAGTCCTCGTGCGGCGCGTGCATGGCAGCAGATTGTTAAGTCGAGGTGAACGGCGTGCGCTGCGCGGGCGGTAGGTCGCGGTCGACCCGGGGCCTCGGCGCGCGGCAGTGGTCAGTGGGACGGGGAGGGAGAGACGGTGGTAGCTAGCCTGGTACTTTCGGTGTGGGCCGTAGATGGGCTCAGTTGGGCTTTGGCGTTGATGGGCCGGGACAATTGCAAACCTTTTTCGATGTCTTGTGCAGCAATGGACAAGAGTGTCGCTAGGCCCAAGGAAAGCGTCGCAAGTTATAGAGATGGTGTTCTTTTCTTCCCTGGACAAGTGTGTCGCCAGGTCCAAGGAAAGTGTTGCTAGGTACAGAGATGGTGTTCTTTTCTTTTCTTTTTTGCGTGGAGTTGTTAGCTTCTTTAGGAGACCTACGTGAGAGCTTTTTTTTCTGTCTCCCGTTGTTGTACAGATGGTATATCAATCTAACGAGTAGAGACCGTTAAGGGGCCAGCAACAAGATTTTCTGGCGCTGACGGGATCAGAGGGGTAACAACAGTGGTGCCTGTCAGTGGCAAATCACTGCTAATCCGGGGCATGTATGCGTGCCGGAGCACGTACGCGGGGTGTGGTTCGCTTGGACTGCAACTTTTGGTTCACGTATGACGTACGTAGAACCCGCACTCGCGAGCCGCGTGAGCCGTACGTGTGATGCGTGGACCTCACCGATATGTAGACTTGAGGGAGATGGTGGACCCTTACAGTATACATCTCGCTTGGACCTCATCGATATCTAGACTTGAGACGGTAGACCCTTAGAGCAACTCCATCCCATTAGTCATTTCTCCCTCTCTATTTCCTAGGATGAAGAGGCTAGCTATTATTTTCAGCTCTCTATTTGAGTTAGCATTCCAATGGCATAGCTATTTAAGAAGCGAGTGAGCAGACGCTCGCCAAATCTAGCTAGCCGCCGGGAGAAAATAGCGACTCGATAAAAATGAAGAGGAGGATAAAGAACCGGTTAGAGTCCATTTCTTGAGTCATATTAGGTAAATATACAATGAAGAGCAGGATAAAGAACCGGTTGGAGTTGCTCTTACAGTCTACATCTCGCTCGTACTGCGTCCGCATGTCATCCATCTGAATTTAATACGACAAAACCTTCACACGACCCAATCAAGTCTGAGATTCGGTCGCGGCTCAAAATTCATCGGAGACGTTTCTGGGTATACTTATCGCTCCGATGGCTGTACCTATCTTCGGTATAAACCATCTGTGATACTATACTATTATAGATAATTTTTGTTAATAACTGTCTATGATAGTTCACAAACGACTATTAATATGAATCATCTGTGATAATTGCCGATATCATAGACGGTTTTTAATGAGAACCATATGTAATAATTCACAGACGGTCATTAATATGAACCGTTTGTGGTAGTTACGTATCACAGATGGCTTATGGTTGGAACCATCTGTGATATGTTTGTCAGTATGAATGGCGCGCGCTTCGTCTCCCTGATATGCGCCTTTTGATTGTTTCGGCTCACCGATGCGTCTCTTCGTCTCACGCGCCGGATATATTCCTTATTATATAAAAATGATCATCCACCACCGGAGATTAATCCCTACATCGCTGATATATCTTGTACAAGCACCTCACCGGCCAGCTATCTTTCCTTGTCTTTCTTGTCTCCCAAGCACAAATAAATGGCACTTTACTCTTCCTTATCATTGGCATTGATAGCCAACCTGGCTATCCAGGATGAGCACCAGGATATTGTGCCAACAGTGTCCTCCCTCCTATGTCCGAGGATTTGCCAAAGCAGTTGAAGGCCACCTTCCGCTGTCTTAATATCCTCCTCCGTCGTGTCTTCTGGTTGGTCTCCCGCTTCCGGCGAGCTAACATCACTATTGACGTGGTCCTCCATAATGATGTTGCATGTCTCTAGGAGGCTTGCCGTCGCTTGGAGTGCATAGTCGAGGCGGCAGGCGACCGCGTCAACCTTGCTGAGACCCTTCAAGAAAGTGAAGAGAGCATATAGGCTCAAATCGACTTGATTGTTCAGTCGGAGGGTGTTCAGGAGACACTCGAATGAGCGCGTCAGTGGATGGATGTATTTTGGGCTTCGTTTGATGATCCCGAACTATCTGATGCTGACCATGTCGCCTGTAAAGTTTTGAAGATGGAGCATGATTTTTCAAAGCTCCAATAAGCTCTATATTTTCAGCTTGTATAAATTTTGGTCAATTTCCTAATAGAACCATCTTCCTCCTTAATCTCCACACCAATATAGTAATTTGACACTGTCGATCATTCCCTATGCTCGATTGGAAGTGCGGAACTCCAAAACCTCTATGTACTGTTTTCTCACATGGTATTAGAGCCTTCCTCTTCACTTATCCAGATGATGACCAATTGTATGTCCTCTGCCACCACTGCAACCATTACGTCCACCTCCACCATTGGTCCTCCCAACACCTTTCCTTTGGTCACTTGATCAATGTCAAGTTGGATTGAGATAATTATCTCCTCCGAAAGGTCCAGCCAATGCAGTGTCACAGTAGATTTAAAATAGTGACAACGGTTTCATCACTTTGCTTGTAGTGACGGTTGAATGTCCCCACATTTTATCAATATTTGTTACCACTAAATCACTGTAATTATATTTCATAAAAGTGACGAATGATATAGTCACAAATGATTTATGTTAGTGATAATAGTTTCATCACTAGCCATGCCTCTTGTGATGACCATAAATTGAAGCTTAGTTGTTGATAATATTTGTTTATTGATTAAAATTGGTAGTGTATTTAGTTATGAGTGATATTCTGGGCTTTTGAAAAGCCGGGGTGTTATAGCCCGAGCACAGTATGTATATTCAGTATGATCATAAATTCGGTTTCCTTATTTGTATGTGAAATACAAATAAGGAAACGGAATTTGTCGGGACCCCGGATTCTCAAACCCGGATCCTCTGTGTATTACAGCACTAGTCCCAAATCAAAGCTAGTGCACACAGTTAAACAGAATGGAAAACATCACCATCGTCGATTTATTACAATAATTAAGAGTACTGACCCAAAGGTCTCATTATTACAAAAGAGGTTTCAAGACCTCGCACACATAAAATAAAGCGGAAGCAAAAGATAAACTCGGTGAAGACCCATCAATTCGCTACAGGCACTTGACTGGGGAAGCGCGACCTAATTCTCCGGGAATCCTTCTGTTGGACCGAAATGGCGACAGAGGGGGGGGGTGAATGTCGATCAATTAAAAAATCGCCCCCAACACGTATCTTCTTCTCCAATAACTATGGGAGCTATGAAGGTAGAAGACCAGTGCTCACAAGACACCCCAGCAGCAGGGAAAACACAAATACAGAGACCAGCAAGCGAGAAAAATCAAATCGGGAAAATTCTGGCCTCAAGCGGTAGTACTTCTCCCGGAGCGGTAGTACCTCTGAGCGGTAGTACCGCTATGCCGAGCGGTAGTACCTCTTACCGTTCGGACCGTCCGAACGTCTCATCGCTCCCGATCGGACTGGTCCGAACATGAGCGGTAGTACCGCTGAGCCGAGCGGTAGTACCTCTGAGCGGTAGTAGCTCTCCAGGAGCGGTAGTACCTCTTGAGAAAAACAGCAAACAGGAATTTCTGAAAACTGAGAGATTCGCAATGATTCTTGGATTCTTGGCTTGGGAAACTTTGAGGATAGCTAGGGAACACTCCCAAAAGAATAAGCCAAGAGCCAATTTCAAGAAAACCCCTCCAAGAAACAAGAATTTCAGATTTGGGTAAAAATCTGAAATCTTGCAAGAACCGAGCCAAAAACCAAATTACTCCCCAACCGTTGATCCTTTGGCTATGAAATTTTGAGGGTAGCTAATTAATAGCCTCTGGACTCTTCATACCAAATTTCAAGCCATCTCAACAAGGGAATCAAGAACATCACCAAAACCTAGGAAGGCAAAACATGAACAGGGGAGGCTCAAAAACGAAATCTGAAATTAAGGATGGGTTCTTGGGATTTTAACTGATCAAATGATCTTGAAGCACTATCCCAACATAGAGAAACCCATTTTGGCACTCCCAAGCAACAAATAACAAGAAATACAAAAGATCAAAAATCTCCAGAAAAGAAGAACGAAGGAAGAACAGAGAGCACGGGAGAAAACTTCAGATTTTCATTCATAGAATCAAGAGAAATACATAGGAGTCCCGATACGCATGGACATTAGAACCATGGATGATTACAAGGTGGTTCAACTCTACCTCTCCCTCTCCCTCTCTCAATCCCTCAACCATACATGCTTGAGAAGGAAGAACACTACACAGAACACATCGTAGGAGACACTCAGGGGACACACACTCTGCCCCTCAACCACTAAAGCCTAAAGCCAAAACAACCACTAAAGCCTATTTTGACTAAAGGAAACCCTAAAACCCTTGGAGTGCTCAAGGAGGGCATGCAGCCCCTCCTCTCCTTTTATAGTGCTTGGCTAACGGGTCTCCGCCCCGTTACGCCCGCTACGTCCAACAGAGCCCGCTCCCGCTTGTGCAGCCTTGCGAATTTCCCGATTCGCCCCTCCTGCACCTTCCGGAAAGCTTCCGCGCTCCTTGTCGCCCACGACTCGCAACCACATCGAATCTCCGCCGTCTTCGACACATCCGACCGTTTTGACCTCAACGCCACCTGCGTCTAGTCCGGTCACCTCGTGTCTCACCACGACTCCACTTCGACATCCTGCAGTCACACAGACAAGAACACGTCAAATAGCACCGCTCGACACATGAAAGCGTAAATACCATTACACTTACCACAGATGAAGTCCAAACCTGTCAAAACATTAGAATATGCATCCTAAGCCCAAATGACCAAGTTTGACCAAAGTCCGACCGAGCCCGATTGCCCACGCAACGACTCGACTCCGAACCACTCAAACCAAACTCGACTGACCTAAACCCTTGTCAATTACTCATCACCCTCATGGAGTCACGACCACATGGTCTCTCAATCTCCCCCTTGATGAGTGTATTGACAAACTCAGAAAAAGGTTTTAGAAGAGTTTGAGTTTGAAGAATCCAACATGGTCCAAAGAATGAAATGAAGCTTGTGACCATGTCAACAGAAGGAACACTAGAACAACAACTGAAAGAGCAAATTGATCTCCAAAGCTCTAAACTGTTCCCAACAGACTTTTTCTTCTCTATTCTCCCCCTTTGGCAATAAACGCATCAAGATACAATAGAGAGAATATGACATGTCAATTGGATGAATATGGCTGAAGTTTGTTTATTCTAAGCATATAGAGCCATGAGAATTATCCATAATGACCAACATGTAATACACCAAGCCATAACTCAATAAAACGCTATCTAGATCATGACAACATATATATAAGCCAGCTAGAGCACATAGATGACAATCTGAAATGTAATGCATTTAGTGAGCAAGTCAAGTCATCAATGAGCAAAGTCTAACTAGAGATATCCAAGGATGATGCAGGCCATGTCAATAAGCTAAGCGTAACTAAGAAGCTAATATTGAGTCCAAATAGAGTGATAAAAGCTCAAGATTGAAACATTGGTTAAAGTACTTGGTTCTTTTTGTAGTTTAAGCAAATTGAGCACAAATGATATATTTTCTTTTGAAACTCAAGGTTGTTGACAACCAGATTTTTTGTTTTATCATGTGCTAGGTCTCAAGCCTTATGCGACTACTCCAAGCAATGAGCTTAAGAAGATAGTCTAGGTCATCCAAAACTCCCCCTAAGTTCATGCCAAGTGCAATGGCAAGCCGTCTTATAGGAGAGAATTGGTGAGATCAATTTTTTCGCACATAAAAAGAGATCTTTTGCATTTTAACAAGTTGTACTAACTTATGCATCATCAATAGACTAAAATAGCTCAAACTATGGCTCAATATAGATTCAACGCTCTACTCAGCCTATTTGACATGGCATGAATCATAAAGGGATAGCTCAAGAAAGACTAAACTCAAATGCTAGCATGACAAGTTAAATTTAAGTTGATCAATTTTACTTAACTTATCATGGCAAACGTTAGTCTACACATATGAAGTCATGATAAATTTAGCAGGCTAAGCACAAGTCATGGCAAGGTGTAAAGCACTGAAGCATGTCATAACAGGATAATAATCAAGGCTCAATGCAGATTGATTATAATGCTAGAATGCTGAAAATGCAAGAAAGACCAGCTCCCCCTCAACATTAGATGCAACTTTTAGTTCAAGTTGAGTTAAGTCACAATTAAGCTCCAGAAGCTCCCAATTGAACTCCCCCTGAACCAAATCAATAAGATCGAGAAGCTGGGAAAGAAAACAGCAAACAGGCAGTCCTTAAAGCATAGATAAGATATAGAGGCAACTATGGCTCAGACTGACTCTCATCTACCCCATATGACACTAGGACTATTAGACCGGTAATCTACCTCATTAGGGAGCAAACACGTACCCTGTCTACCCAAGGGCGGCCCGGCCCTTGCTAGAACCTGAAAGCAGTGAGTGGGCTCAACCTAGTGAGAGAAGAGAAGCGGCTAACAGAGCAGAACCCTAGATCACAAGATAAGAGCAAGGAGTCTAAACAGCTAGACGAGAAGACCACTCTAACCTATGCTGGAAGGACTAAACCCAAAGCACCCGCAAATGCAATGCAACAGAAATGAGACAGAAGCATAATCAAATTAGTAAAGCAGTAAATCACAAAGCTCCCCCTCACTATAGTCCATAAGGACAAACCACCCCAAGCTCTCCCCGCAGAGCTGAAAACCTCGAGCTGTCCAAAGGCTTGGTGAAGATGTCAGCCAACTGGTGGTCACTCTCCACAAACTGGAGCACTATGTCACCCTTCTCTACATGGTCTCTAAGGAAGTGGAAACGAATATCGATATGCTTGGTCCGAGAGTGCTGCACTGGGTTCTTAGCGATGTTAATCGCAGACGTGTTATCACAAAAGAGTGGAACACTGTCTAAACCTAACCCAAAGTCCCGCAGGGTCGAAACCATCCAAAGTACCTGGCTACAGCAATTGGCTGCAGCAACGTACTCGGCCTCTGCAGTGGACTGTGCAAAACCGGACTGCTTCCTCGAAGACCAGGAAACAAGAGAAGTGCCAATGAATTGGCAGGTGCCGGAAGTGCTCTTCCTATCTATCCTACAGCCAGCAAAATCTGCATCCGAAAAGGCTCGTAAGGAAAGACATGATGAGGAAGAGTACCAGATACCATAGTCAATGGTAGCTCGAAGGTACCGAAAGATGCGCTTCACCGCCTGGCGGTGAGATACGCGAGGAGAAGCCTGAAAACGAGCACACAGACACACGGAGAAGTGTATGTCTGGTCTCGAGGCAGTGAGGTAAAGTAGGGAGCCGATCATACTCCTGAACTCTTTCTGATCAACTGGCTCACCATCCTCATCTGGGTCAAGATAGGCTGTAGAAGCCATCGGAGTTGACACCGGCTTACCATCACTCATATCGAATCGTCTCAGAAGGTCACGAGTGTACTTTCCTTGATGAAGAAATGTACCCTCCCGAGACTGTTTAATCTGGAAGCCAAGGAAGAAGGTCAACTCACCCATCATACTCATCTCAAACTCGGTGCTCATGACATCCGAGAACTGAGAAACCAGAGCATGGGAAGAGCCGCCAAAGATAATGTCATCGACATAGATCTGGACGAGCAGAAAGTCATTGCCATGCCGGCGGATGAAAAAGGTCTTGTCAACTTTACCCATCTCAAAACCATGACTTAACAAGTAGGACTTAAGCCTCTCATACCAAGCTCTAGGGGCTTGCTTAAGTCCATACAAAGCTTTGGAAAGCTTGAAGACATGGTTTGGGTATTTGGGGTTTTCGAAACCAGGAGGCTGTCGGACGTAGACCTCTTCCTCAGTAAGGCCATTGAGAAAGGCACTCTTGACGTCCATCTGGTAAAGCTTGAAACCCTTAGAAGCTGCAAAGGCAAGCAGGATTCTAATGGCTTCAAGTCTAGCTACAGGGGCAAAGGTCTCCTCGAAATCTAGACCCTCAACCTGGGAAAACCCCTGAGCTACCAGTCTAGCCTTGTTTCGAACAACCACTCCATCCTCGCTCTGCTTGTTCTTGAACACCCACTTAGTCCCAATAATATTATGACCTCGTGGGGGCTCGACAAGCGACCAGACCTTGTTTCTATCAAAATTTTCTAGCTCCTCATGCATGGCATTGACCCAAGACTCATCAGATAAAGCATGAGAAACATCTTTGGGCTCAAAGGAGGCAATGAAGGCAGAATGGAGACAGAATTGAGATAAGCCAGATTTTGAGCGGGTAACACGCTCGAAAAGGTCTCCAATGATCTGCTCTGAAGGATGAGCTTTCTGAATATGTCTAGGAGGTCCAGGATGAGAAGAGGAAGTGGCCACTACCTCGTGAGCAGACGAGGTAGGAACAGAGCCACTAGCTCCAGAAGAAGCAGAAGGCATGGGCTGATCACCTCGAGGTGCGGTGGAAGACGACACCTCAAGGGGTGGATGAGGGACAGGATCAGGTAGACAACCATTGTCTCCATCGTCCTCATCATCCACGAAGATGGTCTCGGACTGCTCTAAAGAACCTGAGATATCAGGCCTAGTCCCCGGACTGGCCTCGTCGAAGGTCACCTCACAGGTCTCTACCATTTTGCTAGACTCGCAGTTCCAGACCCTATAAGTCCGCGAAGAAGTCGAGTAGCCTAGAAAGATCCCATCACAAGAACGTGACTCGAACTTATCTAGGTTTCCAGACTTCAAAACAAAGCACTTGCAACCAAACACACGAAAATGAGAGACGCTGGGGTTTCGCCCGTATCTCAACTCATAAGAAGTGCGATGCAAGTGTGCCCGAAGAAAAACTCGATTTGAGACATGGCACGCGGTGGCTATAGCCTCAGCCCAAAACTTCCGCGGTGTAGAGTACTCATCAAGCATCGTCCTGGCCATCTCGACCAAGGTACGGTTGTTCCTCTCCACAACGCCATTCTGCTGAGGGACGTCTGGAGAAGAGAACTGGTGCTCTACACCTGTCTCACCACAGAAACTCTCAAAGTAGGAATTCTTGAACTCCGTGCCATTGTCACTGCGGATCGCTCGTAAGGCACCTGGGAGCTCAACAGAAAGCCTACTAAAAAGACCTCGGAAATGCGAAAACGTCTCATCCTTCGAGGCTAAGAAAAACACCCAAGAATACCTCGAGAAGTCATCGACCACGACAAGAACATACCACTTCCCTCCTGCTGACTGCACTCGAGCTGGTCCAACTGTGTCCATGTGGAGCAGCTGTCCCGGTGCATCGGTCATAGTAACTGTGACCGGAGGATGAGAAGCGGCAACCATCTTGCCGTGCCGGCATGGAGAGCAAACAAGATCCTTGACCATCTTGAGTTTCGGCAGACCACGAATGAGATCGTGGCCGCTAACTCGGGTCAAATGGTCAAAGCCTATATGACCAAGTCTCCTATGCCAGAAAGAAAGGTCGCGGGACTCAGAAGCAACTAAACACCTGAGAGGATCACCAGAAGACTCAGAAAAATCAGCACGAAAGATCCTCCCATGACGAGAAATCCCGCAAACCAGACTACCCGAAGAATCAAGAATTTTACAAGCATTTTTCTTAAAGCTCACCTCGAAACCGTCATCGGTAAGCTGAGAGACTGAAAGCAAATTATACTGCAGCTTACTAACCAAAGCTACATCTTTCAAAATGAAAGAATCATTAATGCGCACAGTACCTTTGGCAATGACGCGCCCAGATGAAGCATCTCTGAAGGTGATCGTCTCATCACCTGTTGCACGGGCAAGGGAAGAAAACCAACGGGAATCTCCGGTCATGTGTCGTGAACACCCGGAGTCTACGAGCCAAACCTTTCCCTTCCCTGCCCGGCGAACCTGAGTCAAGCAGAGAGTAAAGTATCAGTACTGGGGTAAATCAAGAGTGATTTTGGCACCCAATACTGAACAACACGTTGAGCAGATGAAGTCGTCAAGCACGACTGACCTCTATCTACCCTACGCTCTCTGAGACTCAAAGAAGCAGAAGGTCTATGAGCAGACCTGAAGCTGTTGCTGGGTCTGACTGCTATGGGCAAGCGAGTCGGAGCACCGGCAACACGCTGATCACGCCGCGGGTAGCTATCTCGATGGGGGAAACGAGATCTACCCTCAGGACGGCGGAAGTCACGAACAGGAGCAGCATGAGGATGAAAAACAGAAGACTCAGAAAAATCAAGTCCTCGATGCTGCCCAAACCCATCAACAGTAGTAAACCTAGACCTCGTGCTGGTCCTAGGTGCACTCAGGATCTGGGGCTGATCCTGATACGCCTAAGTGCCTCAGCACGGTCTCTACGCGCAATCTTGGCGCGCCTGAAGCATCGATCGACTGTGTGTCCATCCTTCTGACAGAAGGTGCAGTGGTACCTCACCTTCGAAGAGGTGGAAGTAGCACGCGAGGACTTCGGCTTCTGAGAGGCTGAAGTAGCAGGTGAACTCACCTTGCTATCAGAGATCCCTTGGACAAAGCCCGCTGACTTAAATTGGACTTTCTCGGTTCTGGGCTCAGTCTTGATCACACCTGGGCAGGTGGATGCTTCCTCATATCCTTATAGAAATCATATCCTAGACCTTGATTGAACTTGCAAATCTTTGATTTGTCTAGAATAAGATTGAGCTTCTTCTTGCCACCTACAAACCTCTGAGAGTGTTCATAAGATACTGACACTCCCGAAAGAGAGAGGTGCAAGAAGAGCAGGGAGAAGAAGAGACAGCAGAAGGTAAGGGAGCAGAGGGAGAACCAAAAACAGAGGAAAGAATGGCTTGTGCACGCACAGCCGACTCTGGAGGAACAATCCTACTACTAGCCAGTTGGTTCACGTTCCTAGACGTCTCCACCTTACCCTGGGGCTTCTCCCCCTCCTCAGCACAGACAATACAAGCAGAAGGTTGCTTCTCTAATAAGTCCTTAGTTAGCTTCACACATTTTTTATCCAATGCAATCAAGTCAATTTTTAGTTTATCGCAATTTTTGCATGGTGAGCTAACAGGGTCCTTAGAAGCATACTGAGCCAACTTCCTATCATGATCAATCATATCTTGAAACTGTTTGGAGACAGCTTCAAGTTCAGCAGTTAATTTAGGACAGTTTAAGCATGAATCAATCGGCTCAAGTAGAGAAGCATGCAACTCAACAATTTTGTGATCTGCCCGTTTTAGGTTCATCTTTAATTTATTGCAGTTTTCACAAGTCTCGGGCAGATCAAGGAGCATGGCATAAGGTCCTCTAGCAGCAATGTCCTTATCCTCACATGAGGTGGGAAAAGTAGTCTCATCAGTAGTAAGTAGGGTAACAGCCATCCTACTCAACTCTAAATCAGCAAGCAGACTAACATTCTTCACCTTAACAATATCAAGCTCGGAGGACACACTATCATGCGAGGTCCTTAATTTCTCCATATCAACCAGCAAAGCAGAGCATGTATCACAATCATCACTAGGAGCAGATGTAAGAGCAATAATCTCTAGTGACAATCTATCAACTTCCTTCTCTAACTCGGTACACTTAGCCCTAGCTCTAGCATGAAAGCCACCTAGCTTAAGAAAAGCATGATTAAGCTAGTCGTATGTGGGGCATACCTCGTCCGAGTCGGAGTACAGCTCGCTGTCGCTGAGTTCGCCCTCGAGGGCCATGAAGCACATGCCGGAGAAGTCGTCGCCGCCATCCTTGGGCTCTTGGTCACCCGTCCCGTCGTCGTCGCTCCATCCCTCCACCTCGCTGAGGTCGAGGTCGTCGAAGGCGGTGAGGACGCGGTGGAAGAGCTTCTTGGCCTTCCCGAAGTTGCGGAACTTCTTCTTTCCCGGTGTCTGAACTGGAGGCTTCTTGTTGCGGTTCTTGTCGGTGTAGTCGATCTTGCCCGAACTGCCGAAATCAGCTTTGCCCTTCTCCAGTTTGGGGCAGTTTGCCCGAATGTGGTTGGGGCCACCACACTCGAAGCAAATCACGGGTCCTCCCCTCTTTCTGTCCCTCCTCCCCTTGTAAGCATGGGAGAATCTTCGAGCAAGGAGGGCCAGTTGCTCATCCGCAAGCTGCTCTAACTGATCATCAGTTACGTCACAGAGAGCAGCAAGGGAGAATCCGCAAAGAGAACCAGCAGAAGAGGAACCAGAAGCCAGCGAGGGATCAGTGACCAAAGCCATCAACTGTGACTTCGACCTACGAGAGACAACGTCAATCTCGTGAGTCTTGAGGTGCGAGTACAGCGCGTCAAGAGTCAAGGTCGAGAGGTCTGTCGTGTCTTTGATGGTGGTCACTTTCATTTCCCAAACATGCAGATCAAGAGCCGCGAGCATCTGTCGAGCATTATCCGAGTCGGGGTATGTGAGACCGACCGCTCGAAGGCTGCTCAAGATCTTATGGAAGCGCGCAAAGCACTCATCAAGGGACTCACCAGCGTGCATTTCAAACTTGTTGTAATCACGCTTGAATTGGTCCTGTCGGACTGTCTTGATCTGGGTGGTGCCCTCATGGTATGCATCGAGGTTCACTCAGATGTCGAAAGCCGACGAAAGATGAGAGATGCGATCAAACTCGCTTCGGCTCAACCCCTGGATTATGATGTTCCTTGCCTTAGCATTCGCCTCGACATCAGCCATGTTCCCGGCATTGATGTCCTCATCGGCAGGAACAACATACTGTACTTTGACCTTGCGCCAGATGGCATACCCCTGAGCCTGGATGTATGTTTCCATTCGGCTCTTCCAGAAGGGGTAATCAACGCCATCGAACATGGGCGGTTTGGTCGAGTACTTGTCTGTCTTCATGGCTCTTGAGACCGGTTAAGATCTATGAATTAGAGCTAACCGGCTCTGATACCAATTGTTGAAATGAAATAGCGACAGAGGGGAGGTGAATGTCGATCAATTAAAAAATCGCCCCCAACACGTGTCTTCTTCTCCAATAACTATGGGAGCTATGAAGGTAGAAGACCAGTGCTCACAAGACACCCCAGCAGCAGGGAAAACACAAATACAGAGACCAGCAAGCGAGAAAAATCAAATCGGGAAAATTCTGGCCTCAAGCGGTAGTACCTCTCCCGGAGCGGTAGTACCGCTATGCCGAGCGGTAGTACCTCTTACCGTTCGGACCGTCCGAACGTCTCATCGCTCCCGATCGGACTGGTCCGAACATGAGCGGTAGTACCGCTGAGCCGAGCGGTAGTACCTCTCCAGGAGCGGTAGTACCTCTTAAGAAAAACAGCAAACATGAATTTCTGAAAACTGAGAGATTCGCAATGATTCTTGGATTCTTGGCTTGGGAAAATTTGAGGATAGCTAGGGAACACTCCCAGAAGAATAAGCCAAGAGCCAATTTCAAGAAAACCCCTCCAAGAAACAAGAATTTCAGATTTGGGTAAAAATCTGAAATCTTGCAAGAACCGAGCCAAAAACCAAATTACTCCCCAACCGTTGATCCTTTGGCTATGAAATTTTGAGGGTAGCTAATTAATAGCCTCTGGACTCTTCATACCAAATTTCAAGCCATCTCAACAAGGGAATCAAGAACAGCACCAAAACCTAGGAAGGCAAAACATGAACAGGGGAGGCTCAAAAACGAAATCTGAAATTAAGGATGGGTTCTTGGGATTTTAACTGATCAAATGATCTTGAAGCACTATCCCAACATAGAGAAACCCATTTTGGCACTCCCAAGCAACAAATAACAAGAAATCCAAAAGATCAAAAATCTCCAGAAAAGAAGAATGAAGGAAGAACAGAGAGCACGGGAGAAAACTTCAGATTTTCATTCATAGAATCAAGAGGAATACATAGGAGTCCCGATACGCTTGGACATTAGAACCATGGATGATTACAAGGTGAAGGACCGAAATGGCGACAGAGGGGGGGGGGGTGAATGTCGATTACTAAAAAGCTTGACCCCAGAAATACTCCACTTGACTAAGTGCTTCTTCAATAGTTGTGAAGAACTATGAGAAGACTTGAAAAGACCTCTCTGGAACTTAAGCACTCAGAAGGAGACAGCCACAGCCAGTAGGAAAACCAACAAACCAACATTCTTCAAAAACGTGGTCGAGACAGAGGAGAGGCAGCACACGGCTACAAATGCTCGACCACCCAGAACTCTCAAAAAAAAAGAAATTGAGGCTTAACCTAGAGAGAACCAACCTCCTCAGGAAGAGAAATTACCAAGAACAACAGAAGTCTTTGCTACGGTTGAGAAGAACGGCATGGTCAAACAGAGAACAGAGGACTTGGGGCGCACGGCTTAAAAGGCAAAGAGACCTTCTCCGACCACTTGCTGGTCTTGGGAAGAACTGACCAAAAGGCCTTGAGATTGATTTCCCAGATTAGAGCAGAAGAGACCAGGCTTCCTCAAACCAAGAACATGAGAAGAGAGCAAACAGAGAAATCGCAATCAGAACATCCAAGCAATAAACAGAGAACACAACTCAGAGTTTTCATTCCAACCATCAAGAATTACAAGGAGTCCCGATACGCCCGGAGAGCATAGAGAGGAGCTCACACCTCTTCTCTTTCTCTCTTTCTCGATTATTCATACATGGATTCTCCACTCATCCTCTCTCACAATCCTCAAGATCACCGAGAGCTACATATACTTCTCGGGGGGAACACAAAGTGAGAGACACACTCTGAACTCTCTGCCTCTTCTCACCAACTCTCCACTACTAAAGAGAAAGCCAAACAACCCCCACCAGTCACACAGCTACATGCAGGAGACACCCCTCCTTTTATAGCCTCCACTACCGGGTTTGCTTTCCTCTTTACCCATTAGCAAGAGTCACTCCAGTGCTTTCACAGAGACACAGCTTCTTTTACAGCTTTCCGCATTTCTCCAAAATGCCATCCGGCTGCCTTCCTGGAAGCTTCCTCTGTCTTGCCTCTCAAGTCTTGCAACCACCTCGCAGACCTCGTCGTCTTTAGCACCTCCTGGCCGCTCTTGACCTCAGCACCGCCCGTGCCTAGTCTCGACCCTCCATGCCTCGCCACGACTAGTCTCAAGGTCCCGCAAACATCACAGACAAGCAAACCATTACATAGCACCGCTCACAATAGTATCCAACCACTTGTGCCAGAAATCAAAACTCAAATCATACTCTTACCAAGTCGTATACCACCTACGACTAGTCGAAAATATAGAACAATGAATGCACACGACATACGACCACAATATCAAGCCATACGACCAGATACAAAGAGTCTACGACTGCTTATCCTGTTATCGAACCACCTTCCAACCACGTTCATCGCTTCCCCCCATGGTCGTACCTTGTCCAGACCATGTACACTGAATTTTACCGTGGTCGAAGCCTTTCCTGATCACGTACGACTTGTTTCATTGTGGTCGAAGCCCTCTCGACCACATTTGACGACTTCCGACCGCAGCTGCCCACTTCTGACCGCATATGACCGCCTTACAACATGGTCGAACTCTGCCGACTTCTTACGTGGTCGTAGAATTGAGCGCCGACTTCGACTGCAGCCCACTACAACGTGGTCGTAACTTCGACTTACGACTTCCAACCGCTTTCAGCTCATGACAACATGGTCGAAGCTGCATTCGACTACGACCAACGTGATCGTAAACGACCTGAATGACCTCCGACCATGCCCAAATTGGTCGTATACGCCACAACGTGGTCGTAAATGGCTCGGCTGGCTTCCGATAGCACACAACGTGGTCGTAACGACTTGGCTGGCTCCCTATACTGCATAACGTGGTCGTAGACATCCCGGCTGGGTTCCAACCGCTGGCAACATGGTCGTACGGGTCACTTCGACCATGACCAAGGTATGACTATGGCAAAACCAGTCTACGATCACGGCCAAACGTGGTCGTAACCTGCTTCGACCACGACCAACGTGGTCGTAGATCCCTCGGGTGACCTTCGATCACGCCCAAAGTGGTCGTAAACAGTGCACACGTCTTTCGACCACGACCAACGTGGTCGTATTAGCTGCAGAACACTTCACCAGGGCTACGACAATGCAGAACTAGCACAAACCTCAAAAACTAAACTCAATCTTCCTAGAACAAAAGTCAATTACTCATCACAACCATGGGGTGCCTCCACATGGTCTCTCACAAGGTGGTTCAACTCTACCTCTCCCTCTCCCTCTCTCAATACCTCAACCATACATGCTTGAGAAGGAAGAACACTACACAGAACACATCCTAGGAGACACTCAGGGGACACACACTCTGCCCCTCAACCACTAAAGCCTAAAGCCAAAACAACCACTAAAGCCTATTTTGACTAAAGGAAACCCTAAAACCCTTGGAGTGCTCAAGGAGGGCATGCAGCCCCTCCTCTCCTTTTATAGCGCTTGGCTAACGGGTCTCCGCCCCGTTACGCCCGCTACGTGCAACGGAGCCCGCTCCCGCTTGTGCAGCCTTGCGAATTTCCCGATTCGCCCCTCCTGCACCTTCCGGGAAGCTTCCGCGCTCCTTGTCGCCCATGACTCGCAACCACATCGAATCTCCGCCGTCTTCGACACATCCGACCGTTCTGACCTCAACGCCACCTGCGTCTAGTCCGGTCACCTCGTGTCTCACCACGACTCCGCTTCGACATCCTGCAGTCACACAGACAAGAACACGTCAAGTAGCACCGCTCGACACATGAAAGCGTAAATACCATTACACTTACCACAGATGAAGTCCAAACCTGTCAAAACATTAGAATATGCATCCTAAGCCCAAATGACCAAGTTTGACCAAAGTCCGACCGAGCCCGATTGCCCACGCAACGACTCGACTCCGAACCACTCAAACCAAACTCGACTGACCTAAACCCTTGTCAATTACTCATCACCCTCATGGAGTCACGACCACATGGTCTCTCACCTTTGTCGAATCCATCAGCGAAGTAGTCGCAGTCCGCCTCCTGAGCTTCGTATTCTTCTGAGATTTGTTTTTGGGTGTAGCATGTGAGTACATAAAGTAGTCCGCAAGTCTTGGGAAAAATGCAATAGATGCAAGGCTTGACAAAGGAAGGCTATAGGGTTCTTTTGCACAAAGCCATATTTTAAATTCCACTACTACTACACTACTAATTTTTGGGCATATTGCAACGGCGCCGAAACGTTGCAATAGGCCTAACATGGTTGCAATAGCACCTGTTGCAACGCTAAATTTTTGTTGGGAGGCGTGGCAAGAAGTTGCGTGGTCTAAAGTTTGTGCCACGGTATTTCGGTTCGTTGCAATAACGTTTACCTATTGCAACGCAATAAAGCATTGCAATACATAGTTTATGCAACAATGTATTGCGTGGCAATAACAACTATTGCCACGCAATTAGGCGTTGCTGTAGATAGCATTTGCAACATACCGATTTCGTGGTTATAAGTTAAATTGCAACGAAAACTGGTGGTAGCAACGCAAAGAATTCGTGGTAATAGGACAGAGTGCTATTGCCACGCAAAGAATTTGTGGTAATAGGACATAGTGATATTGCCACGCAAAGAATTCGTGGTAATAGATTCAATTGCCACGCACATACTTTGGTTGCAACAGTCTCTATTGCCACGCTTGATATTTTCGTTGCCATAGCTTCTAATGCCACGCTTGATCTTTTGTTGCTATAGACTCTTTTGGTACGCTGTTTTTTTGTTGCTATAGCATATATTGCCACGCCAAAAGTTGAAGGGAATAGTGTATATTGCAACGCATTGCTTTAGTAGCAACAAAAATTATTGCAACGCCATTAATGTTTGTCACAACAAGAATCAACTGATGTAGTAAAATCATTATATCAAAAATAGAATTTGCTGCTACACATATCTGAAATGAAACCAACTTAATTTGTTTGTGACAATAATTTGAAGTTGTATTACAAGCATCACTAAAATGTCTCTAGCTATCACTGCATTGAAGCTTGGCTTGACCTCGCTGAATAGCTAGAATTGACCTTAGCTTCCCATGGCTCGAGCACTGCACTCAATTTATTCCTTCCTCCTGAATAAAATCATTCAAAATGGCATACGCATCAGTTGTTCAGCTCATCACGACAGTAACACATTTTAAATGGAATAAATTTTTCATAACATGAATACATATGTTCATTACTGCATCAATGCAACTGTCTAGAGATATAGACATGAATTTGCAATGTAGTAGATAGGCATTACAGCTATAAAAAAATCCCTCTGCAATGCATACCTGTTGACTCCTTGTGCGTGCACGTTTAGTAGCAATAGCAGCCTTTAGTGTTTTTGTAGTAATATAATTCACTGACGCATTCCCGTCTTTGTTTCGGGGAAGAGTTCGATTAAGAACACTACTTCTAGGGGTGTGAGTATTGGTTTCTGCAGTTCGCCTAGCTTCATGTTGTGTTTCCAGGTTGCTATCTGGGTTAGTCTGCTTATCAAAAAATTCGAGAAAACATTTCAGGGCTCATACAGTGTAGTGATCCATGTTGCCTGTAAACATGTTGCAATTGCTATTACCTGCGGCGTTGTTTCCTCACCTCGTGGAGTCGTGTCATTTCGTTCGGTTGGGGCATCAGGAACATGTATTGTTTCGTTGGCAACTTGGTTAGCCTGCATTTAAAATTTAGTTTTCAAATAGTTAGCTCTCATATAATGACCGAAACCATGAAGGAAAAATTTGTGCACTACAATTTTGTTTAAAGACTCCACAGTGCTCAGGGGGAAGGCATGTACATTCTAGTGGGTGCAGATGCACGCACGACCAAATAAAAATTTGAAGGCAATCACTTATATTGGATAACTGATGCTAATTGGTCATATTTTTATCTTAGACGATATATTACTCACTCACGTTCTAAATTGAAGTTCACTATCACTGAGTGAGTAATATATTGAAGCTTACAAAACAGAAATATTGTAACTAATTGTTCTGGAAAAAATGAACTGAAACTCAAATACTATCACTAAAAACTCGAGTTGCAACAGACCTGCAACAAACCTACTAGAACCAACAGCCAAGTACCGTGCAACTAGAACCCAGGAAAGTATCAGCCAAGGGATAAATTCTCTTTAAAGGAAGGGGGAGATGCAGACAGAAAGAAAGTCTTTCCCATGAAAGATATTAATTTGGCAAGAACAGAAGGATGTAGGAAAAACGAACAAAAAATAAGATTGGCATTTGTCCATATCCGAGAGAACAAAAACTCAACTGTTAGGAGGAAGCACTTTATGCCCCTCGAAAGGACAGCAAGCTCTACATGCAAATCTTCAGCACTGCATGCTTTACATGCAAATCTTCAGGACTACGTGGGGCCCTACTGCACCGCATGCTTTACATGCAAATCTTCAGCAAAAGCATGGTCTAGCTGCTAACTACCAATATACAAAAGGGATGCCTTTTTTCATCGTATTGTATATTAGCCTCCCTACTGCTCTGCCATGCAATTTGGGCACGCATTTTTGCTAATTAAGGTTAATGAAACTTAGGCTAAAAGCCTAATAAAGCTGCTTATGAGATAAGTTACAAAAGTTATTTGATGGATTTTAGGATATATGTGCTATGATTTCTCCACCATATTGAGAAGACCAACTGATAAGCCAAAAATAAACCCTGTAGGCAACTGGGCTTATCTCAAAAGCCAGCTAAAATCTAATGTGACAAAACTGGTAGCAACTAACTATATATTCTAGGGATGAATAACATGGATTTCGCTAAACATAGATGAAATCAGATTGAGCTACACCATGTTAGATTGCGTTGTAGGTCAATATTATTTTAGTCATGTTTGAAGTTATTCTTTTGAAGATAATATACTATTTTTTCACTGCTGAATAAAACGTCAGAAAAACATCAAAACTAGATATTTTGCATGTTCCTGTCAGAAACCAATAGTTTCCTGTATGAGTTCTAACTAAGTTCTACAGCTGAGGTAAACAAGCTCCTCATCAAAATGAGTTTAACTAGCTTGGCTAATATTACAAATTCTAGCATGTACGAACATGTACTATGCTATCCTAACCAATTCAACTTATCAGTGAAATGGACTTTACTATAGTGATCTGTTCTGTGAACAATGAGCAGACATGCCATGTTCTCCTAGGAACATTATAAAACTTGATCTCATCCACAAGATAAGGAAATTTTCAACAAATTTAGTATGGCAAGCTCAAATAGTGGTTAGGATCACTTATGACCAGATATGAGATACCTAGTATAAAATAAAAGGAAGCATGCAATGATTACTTGTGGAAACAGATTTGATGAAAAAACAACTCCACAGACTATTACAGAAATTTATTGAAACCTCACGCATTTTAACACAATTGCTATTAACTGTAAGTTAAATTTGTTTCAAAATTATTACCTCCTGGAAGGCTCCTTGTCTTTGTGTTCCTAGCATGGACATAAACTCTTGCTTGAGTTCTTCTTTAATTGTGTCCCTCGAATTCAACAATTCTTCTATCTGACGCCTGCTTTCTTCCTTTTCGTTGGCCCTTTCAGCAACTTGGTTTGCAAGTTGTTCTTTTAACATTTGAACCTCATACTGGAGCTCTAACCTTGTCCTATGGGATTCCGCATAATGTCGGGCTTGCATCTGCAAATTTTCATTGTATAGCTGCCTTCGTGTTGGATAGTACGCCAAGTATCCATTACCATGAGTTTTCGATGATTTGCACCTAGTGCTTTCCTTATCATTATCACCTACTGAAGGGCTCCTACATAAGAGAAGCATAAAATATTATTGTACTAGCAGATCTCTCGTGGAGTTTTAAGTTTTTATTCAAAATTAACAATTCAATTCCGGCGTCCACTTGCCTCATCGACGGCAACTATATCGTTCCTCTAAAGTATAGTACCAATCGCGCCCTTTGTTTCTTCGTCGCAAAGGGTATTGACTTAGTTGCAAGCTTGGCGAGTTCCTATGCCACTACTTGTTTAACATACGCTTTCTAAGGGACATGTAAGTCTTGATTATATCATCTTCATCAACTTCGCTAGAAAACTTGCAAGACAAGTTTTGGGGAGGCGGGCATTGAACCAACCTTATGAGTATTCGTACTATAACCGTTCTAGAATAAGGCGTTCTGATCAATGAATGTGACTACATATATTTACAATGTATGGGTTTATGATCAATTTGGTATGACAATAGAGTAATTTGTGATGTTACAGATATAGGTTCAGTTTAGTGAATAAAAGACGACTTTCATTGTTTTAAAAGAAAAATACTTGCTTAAGTCTGGTGTTTTCGCTGGTTGTTCGCATATAGTGGGATAAAATACTAGTAGAAAAATAATAAGTAACTAAGCGCAACTCATGTAATTAATTTTTTGGGGAGGAAAAAATATTGTAATTAATTTGTGGGGGAGCAAAAAATAGGAAAACAAAAATTAAATTCTAGCTCAGAAAGGATCGAACCTTCCACCTCACAGTTAGAAGCTATAGCGCATACCATTGGGTTATCGCCTCTTTAGGGAACTCAAGTGTGATAATTTTTTTAATCACACCATACCAGGACATATTGCCAGTACTCTCATCACCCTTCACAACCACACCACTATTTTGTGTGCTCAGGCTTTTCTCAATGGAAGCCGTTCGAAACAGGAAACCATTGATGAAGCATCTATTGAACACACGAGCACGATGGTCCGGTCCTTGACAAAGGGCATACATCAGATCACTTGCTTCCCCTGCTTCATATAGTCTGGTGATCTGCAAACTCAGTTTGAAAATATAAGGGTCAGTAATAACATTTGTCAACGAGTACATGTCAGTAGATAGTTCAAAACAAATAGTGGTATTTAATTACTCACTTCTCGCTCAAACCAGCCCACAAATTGCTGCTTGTGTCGTTTATCAAGACTCCTTGAACCAGCTTTTTTTAGTTCGTCCATATGCTCACTGCATTGAACAGAAACTTTCATATTACATACCAAAAAATAGGGCTTCTCTTAATTTTAAAAAAATGATGTACAACTTACTTAATCCATGGTCTGGCTTCTTCATAGTTTGTTATTAAGTAGTGCCTCATCCGCTTCAACTCAAATGAAGATAATGTCTCGATTTGAAACCCTTTCTTCTTGTAATCAATTGTGCCAAATATCGACAGCCCAGATGGTGGCTCATTCACAGCGGCACTTTCATGCCGATCAGCTCGATTCAGCTTGGTACCAATGTCTTCCAAGAATCGAGAGCAAAATGTCATGCACTCCTCAGAGATATATCCCTCAGCTATTGAACCTTCTGGGTGCGCTTTGTTCCTCACATAGCCTTTAACCTTACGTAGATATCTCTCAATTGGATACATCCATCTATAGCACACAGGTCCTCCAAGTCTAGCCTCTTCAGCTAGATGAACTGGCAAATGCATCATGATATCAAAAAAGGCAGGTGGGAAGACCATCTCAAGGCGACATAGAGTCTCTCTAATTGAAGTGCTAAGGTTTTCAATATCTTTTTCCACCAGCTCCTTCGAACAAATTGCATTGAAGAACCTACTAAGCTCAATCAATGGGATAACAACATCTTCAGGCAATATGTTTCGTACAACTAAGGGCAAAAGTTTCTGTAGGATAACATGGAAGTCGTGAGTTTTGAGTCTAGACACCTAGCACATGGACACACAGCAGTTCCTCCTTTCGACGTGCCAGCAAATGTGGTTTCAATAAATTTCTGGAATTTCTGCTGCCACTCAACTTTAGTCCTATCCATGCGCATCCACCTCCTATCATCATGTGACATTATGCTTCCAAATAAAGTTTAACAATCAAACTGATAGAAACCAGGCTGTCCAGAAACTTGATTCAAACTTGGTGCGGTTCAGCAACCTAGTTCAGCTGTTTGTCCAATTTAGCTGTTTGTCCAATTCGATGTCCTGCAAGTGGCAGCGGCAAGTAAGCTGGGGCAGATGTACTTTCACAGAACAAAATGAATGCAATATATGCCAGGTTACACTACTACAGAAATCCACATTACAGACGGTTCAGAAACGTCATCACAGACGGTTTTCTGAACCGTCTGAAATTATGGGTCAGTGATAATCCAAGTTATCACAGACGGTTTTCGAACCGTCTGTGATTATGCGATATCACAGATGGTTTTTTATTAAAAACCGTCTGTGATTATCCGATATCACAGACGGTTTTTTATTAAAAACCGTCTGTGATATCGGATAATCACAGACGGTTTTTAATAAAAAACCGTCTGTGATATCGCATAATCACAGACGGTTTTAATAAAAAACCGTCTGTGATATCGCATATTCACAGACGGTTTTTAATGAAAAACCGTCTGTGATACTCCTCCACCCCAGCAGAATCTATTTCTGTTTATAGCTAGCCTCAGGAAATGCTAGCCATGCCCTCTGAAACAAGCAGATAATCACAGACAAAAAACATACAATTCACACATCTCATTTCCTTTCAGATACATTTCACAGACATAAAACATCACATTGACATCGCACTTCATTTCACAAACATAAAGCATGCATCCATTTCGCAAATCGATTAATTGAATTGAAATGAAATGTCCATTAACACATCTCATTTACAAAAGATGTGCACTGCATTTGCACTTAGTGATAAGATCAATAAGAAATCATGGTGCGCAGTAGAACCGTCCTCCTGGTGTTATGACTTGAGTCAGCAAAAAGTACGCCAACTCTCCTCGAATCCCTCCAAGAACAGGCTGTTTCAATGCAGTTGACGGGATGGACGCAACCTGTCGATAGGAATATCAATGTGCGTATATATGTAACGTGTTAAGTATGAAGTAATTATGAGAAGAGTGACAAACCTTGCGATTGGTGAGCCTCGAGGAATCGAGGAGTAGTTCCATATGTTGGCAAACGTAGTATCCACATGTGTTGCCCGGCTCCTGCTGGTGACACTACAAAAAATGGAATGTGTTAGTTCAAGAGGCATTAGTACCAACTGTTGCATAGGATTAATTAATGTGAAATAGCGAATACCTTAAAATCTCGAACATGTGTCAGCAAGCCTTTGGCCCCGCGCTTCGAGTCACCTCCCTTTTCAATGTAGGTGGCAAACGCCCTACGTAATTCGAAAAAGTTAACCTTAATCATTCGGAAGGAAAGAAAGTACAATATAGATATGTATGGGGAATATGTGCTTACCTATCGATTACTTGGCTGAGAACTGTGAAGTCCATTTTATTCTTACTTAGGGAATCAAGGTAAAATACCTTGTTCCATTTTGGTACAATTACTACTAAAATGCAATGAAAGTTTTGAAAGAAGGGCATAAGTACATAATCCTTCTTGACGCAACCCAGCAGTCCTGCTGCAATGTACCTCTCGACGAGGGGTGTATCCTGGTCAATGGTTTGCTTGGCGACCAATTGTGGGTCGAAGAAACCAACTGATAAGTTGGATGATCTAGCTTTAATCAGCATGTGTCTATATATATACACACGAAAGCAAAAAATTAGATATGGCATTTATCGGTATGACATTAACGGAGACTGTGATTGTACACACTTACAGCGTCCAGCATCGAAGGATTGAGACGTCAAGAGCGTTGAACGTGAACAGATCGAATAAATCCTCAAAGGCGACCACGAACATACACTCTTGAAGATTGTGGTGTAAATCATCCGACGTGAATTTGACAGTGATACTTGAGGTCCATTCTCCCTCTAGCTTATTGGACTGCTGCATATACCACATGTGCAATTGCGTGCAACTATATGGTAGCTTTTCGAGGTATTTTTCCTCGAGCAACGGCTGACCAAGCACGAATTTGCGGGCCAAAGGTAGGTACGAAATATCATCATTGGTCTTCTTTGCTTTGCCCTTGCTGCTTCGGCTATAGGCCGACTTAACGGCAGTCGGCAGCAGCGGTGCAAGTTGCTCTGGCGAGAATAGGACCCGCGGAGATAGCACCGGTGCAGTATCCGGTGGTGGAACCGACTGGTCTTGTAATGGAGATGGCACCAGTGCAAGTTGCTCTGGCGAGAGTATGACCAGTGGAGATAGCACCGGTGCAGTATCCGGTGGTGGAACCGACTGGTGTTGTAATGGAGATGGAACCAGTGCATGTTGCTCTGGTCCTGCCACCGGTGAAGAAGACTCCAGAGAGATGTCGCTTTTGGGCCACTTGGAGCTTGCAATTTGTAGGCTCCTACATAACGATACAAAATTAGCTACTCGAATAGGTCTACCAATGGAGCAAGCATTCGAGAGGTAATAATTATTACCTGGATGTCGCCCACAGGAAATTTGGACTGGATTTGCGTCGGATTGGACGCGCAGCTACTCGGACGGTTGTGCGGGCTAGCTAGCGCAGCAGCGGCGGTGGCGGCCTGCTAACTTTCTGTCTGTTTTCGCACCTCATCTCTGATTATATCAGCCATCGAACCCAGTAGCTCCTCTTTAAGAGATGCCTTGATCTCTTCTCGTAGTTGTGCGTCACGCTCGCCTTTGTTTCTCTTCCTGCGCCGATACATGTCAGAGTCATCTTGGAAACCATGTTTCCATGGAACGTAAAGCCCAAGGCCTCTCGTACGGCCTGGGTGCTCCTTGTTTCCCAGGGCCACGGAGAGCATATCATTCTCCCTTGTTCCCTGGAATGATCCCTCCGTAGATTGAAAACTCAGCTCTTCCTGCAAGAGCACGACATGTCATTTCAATTCGTACGAAGTTGTGGAGTAATTACAAGCTACGTAGTTCGATCGATATCTTACCAGGCACTGGGACACTTGCTGGTCTGCAGGGTTTCGAAAGGAGACTTCCCCCGATGTCATTGTAGATGACCTTGCTCTAAGCCAATTTCGAGCGCGGTCATCCGGGATATTGGAAAACGGCGGGGCGATGTCCTCTGCAGCTGCCAGCTCATCCTCCAACCTCCATTGCGGGATTTTACCCGCATACCCAGCTGTGCCAAGTCTGTGGGGGTGCGTGTTTTTTGCCTGGAGGGCCTTGTGCGCCAAACTTGTACTTTTGAACTCTTCGGTCGTTTTCATCGCCTTGAACTCTTCCCATTGTGGTTCCAGAAATGGGTATGTAGTCAAAGGCGTTTCGTCCATCTCCACGTATTTCTTGACAAGCGTGCTCTTGAAGTTCTTCCATGCTTTGCACGCCGCTTGGTAGGTTTGTCGTTCCACAGCGTGTAAGTGTTCTTCTGGGAACTCGAACGATGCCAAAATTTCGGTCCACAGCTCATGTTTCCGACTGTCAGGCACGTTCTTCCACGAATTGTATGTGATCTCAATTCGTTGTCGTGCAACTATTCCGACCATGGTTCGGAATGCGTTTACCGCTTGCTTAGGAAGGATAGGGACCCCAGCTGCGTTTACCGCTGTGATGGTCTGTCGGCTCTGAGGCTTCTTTGATATCCCTCTTCCTTGGCGTCTTGATGTTGGAGCGGACGCCTCCGGCGATGATGCTGAAGAATGCGCGGGTGACATGTTGCTCATTTTGTGGGTCTATTAAGATAAGATGAGAATGTAATCATATTGAATTGGAAGAGAGGAGTAGAGGGGAGGGGGAGAAGGGAGGGGGTGATATGGACATAGAGAGGGGGTGATGTGCCTATCTTAGCACCTACTTTAGTTGCTAATACTATAAACCAAATAATAGAATCAATAACAGTCTCAACATGAATATGTGCTCTCAAATTGTAGGGTTGCACAAGATTAATCTTGGCCGTCCCGCTACTAAATCATATACTCTTCCTTGATTGGTTATGCCAAATAATGAATTTAGTCTTTTGAGCTCTAGATACAAACTCTACAATCTCAAGATCAAGATATATTCAGCATGCATATATTCAGACAGGAATATATGGAAGATTGTATATAACAGATAACAGCTATTAGAGCTCAAAGACCGAATGAACCAATCTATTAGAGCTCAATTTAATAACATGCCATAACTGTAAATCCCACAGGCAATCTCAGTATATGGAAGATTGTATATAACAGCTATTAGAGCTCAAAGACCGAATGAACCAATCTCAGTATATGAATTTATCATCATCGAGCAACTGTAAATCCCACAGGCAATCTCAGTATATGGAAGATTGTATATAACAGCTATTAGAGCTCAAAGACCGAATGAACCAATCTCAGTATATGAATTTATCATCATCGAGCAACTGTAAATCCCACAGGCAATCTCAGTATATGGAAGATTGTATATAACAGCTATTAGAGCTCAAAGACCGAATGAACCAATCTCAGTATATGAATTTATCATCATCGAGCAACTGTAAATCCGACAGGCATCAGTATGAAGTATCAAGCATCAACCCTAACACTCAGTATGAAGTATCAAGCATCAACCCTAAACCCTAACAGTAAGCATGAAGCTCGGGGAGGGATTTGATGACCTTAGGGTTTTGGTGACGGAGGAGGAGGCGGCGACGACGGAGGAGGAGGAGGAGGCGACGACGACGGAGGAGGAGGAGGAGGCGGCGGCGACGCAGGAGGAGGAGGCCCCGGGCTCGGGGAGGCGGCGACGACGACGGGCTCGGGGAGGCGGCCGGCGACGACGGAGGAGGAGGAGGCGGCGGCGACGCAGGAGGAGGAGGCCCCGGGCTCGGGGAGGTGGCGGCGACGACGGGCTCGGGGAGGCGGCCAGCGACGACGGAGGAGGAGGAGGAGGCGGCGGCGACGCAGGAGGAGGAGGCCCCGGGCTCGGGGAGGCGGCGGCGACGACGGGCTCGAGTGAGGCGGCCGGGGAGGGCTCGAGTGAGGCGGCCGGCGAGGGCTCGAGGGAGGCGGCGGCGAGGGCTCGGGGGAGGCAGATCGGGATTTAGATATTAGAATAACTGCATAATACACGGAAAACCCTAGACACGGGTATATATAGCGGATTATTACAGACGGTTCTAAACTTAGAACCATCTGGGATATGAATATCACAGACGGTTCTAAACTTAGAACCGTCTGTAATAAGCATACTATCTCAGATGGTTCTACATTTAGAACCGTCTGAGATAGTAGGCTTATCACAGACGGTTCTAAACTTAGAACCGTCTGTGATATTCATATCCCAGACGGTTCTAAGTTTAGAACCATCTGTGATAAGACTGTGCCCAACTGTAGTCATTCATGATCAACAGCCAACCATCTGCGAGTACGAATGGTTCGTCTTTGTACCCGACACGTTGGAGGTCCACAGTTGTGACACCGTACTTGTCAACCTTCACCTGTGGGAGATGCACCCAACGGCAGCGAAATAAGGGGATTTTGAAAACCACATAGTCGAGCTCCCAAATCTCTTCTATGAAGCCATAGTACGAGTTTCTCGACCCATCGGTACTGAATGCATCTATGCGGACACCGCTGTTCTGGTTAGTGCTCTTGACATCCTGAGACTGCGTATAGAATGTGTACCCATTTATGTCATATCCTTGCCATGTCACAACTGTAAATGTCAGCCCTTTTGCCAACCATGTCAGCGTCTCACTCGGCGAGCTCCTAGCGATTTGCTCCTTCAACCATTGGTTGAACCAACGGTTGTGTTGCCTCATGATCCAAACATCCGGCCGCTCCGGATTCTGTTGCCGAAGCACATCCTTGTGCTGGTCCACATAAGGGGCCACTTCAGTCATGTGTTGCAACACCGTGAAATGGGCTTGAGTATACGTGTCCATATCTGGAGTGATTGCTTTCCTTCCGATAGTTCCGAGACCCTTCAGCCTCCCCTCATGACGAGATTGAGGGACACCTATCGGTTGAATCTGAGCCATATAATCGACACAAAACTCAATGACCTCTTCGCTTGCATAACCTTCGACGATGCTGCCCTCCGGCCGAGAACGATTCCGTACGTAGGACTTGAGAATTCCCATGAACCTCTCAAATGGGTACATGCTACGTAGGAATACGGGCCCGCACATTTTTATCTCCCACACAACGTGAACAATGAGATGGACCATGATATCGAAAAACGAAGGAGGGAAATACATTTCAAGGTGACATAGAGTCATCACCACCTCGTCCTGCAGAGCATCTAGTCCTTCGGGATCGATGACCTTCTGAGCAATTGTGTTAAAGAAATAACATAGCCTCATGATTGTCTCTCGGACTTTGATCGGCAAAATATTTCTAATTGCAATAGGGAGCATCTGTGTCATCAGCACATGACAATCATGAGACTTCATGCCATTTAACTTCAAATCTTGCATCGAAACAAGTTTCTTCACGTTGCCGGAGTAACCAGACGGAACTTTGACACCATGCAAGCACTGGCACAGTTCTGTTTTCTCAGCCTTGGACAGAGTGTAACACGCAGGGAGAAGGTACGTTCGTCCATTATCAGTGTGTGTCGGTGCTAACTCAGGCCTGATGTCCATGTCAGCCAAGTCAAGCCGTGCGTTGACGCCGTCCTTTGTTTTATCACGGATGTTCAGTAAGAGACCAATCAAGCTGTCACACACATTCTTTTCTACGTGCATGACGTCGATGCAGTGCCGAACATCTAGGTACTCCCAATAAGGTAAGTCCCAAAATATTGATCTCTTCTTCCAGGTGTTCTTCTCATGAGCCCTCAATTTACGTCCCTTTCCGAGGACAACATCTAAATCCTTAACCATATCATAAACCTCGTGTCCCCTTAAATGCCTTGGAGCTGAACCGTCTTCCTTCTCTCCGTCAAATTGTTGCTTCATCTTGCGGTATGGGTGAGCCCTCTGAAGGAACCGGCGGTGACGCATGTAGACGGTTTTGCGTGAGTGTCTCAGCCACACACTCTCGGTACCATCTAAACAGTGAGTACAAGTTTTGGCACCTTTTGTACTATGGCCTGATAGGTTACCAAGGGCAGGATAATCATTTATGGTGCAGAACAATAAGGAGCGCAGAGTGAAGTTCTCTCGTTTGTATGCATCCCATACCTGTACCCCTTCGTTCCACAGTACTTTTAGATCTTCCACCAACGGTGCTAGGAACACATCGATATCATTCCCAGGTTGTTTTGGCCCTTGAATAAGTATCGACAGCAAAATGTACTTTCGCTTCATACACAACCAAGGAGGAAAGTTATAGATGCAGAGAGTCACGGGCCATGTGCTGTGTCGGCTGCTCATGCTACTGAAAGGATTCATTCCATCTGTACTCAGTCCAAACCTTATATTCCTTGGTTCTGCACCGAACTCTGCAAAACTCCTATCGATGTTTCTCCACTGCGCGGAATCAACAAGGTGTCTTATCATTCCATCCTTCTTGCGCTCCTCCTTGTGCCAACGCAGCAGTTTTGCCTCCTTTGGATTTGCAAAAAACCTTTTCAAACGGGGAATTATAGGAAAATACCATGCCACCTTAGCAGGAGGTCCTTTCTTCGCCTCTGTTCCCTCGCCATCATCTGATTGATTGTTACGTTTGTATCGGGATGCGTTGCACACCGGACATACATGCATGTTTGCATACTCTTTACGGTAGAGGATACAGTCGTTCGGGCATGCATGTATTCTTTCTACTTCCATTCCCAACGGACAAAGAACCTTCTTGGCTTTATACGTGGTTTTAGGCAACTCATTTCCCTCCGGAAGCATGTCCGCTAAAAGACCTAGCAGCGCCGTGAAACTCTTGTCGGACCAACCGTTGCTTGCCTTCAATTTCAACAGTTCAAGCACGGCCGACAACCTCGTGTACTTGCAGCTCGTGTACAAAGGTTTCTCTGAGTCCTCCATCAAGCCACGGAATTTAACATACTCTCTCTCATCATAGTTCTCTTCTACATCGCGAAGCATCTGATTCAGATTATCATCGTGCAACCTATCCGAATCCGAGCCACAATCGACATCAACCGGCGGCATGTCATTCACTTCACCGGCGATGTCATCCGGGGGCATATCATTCACTTCGCCGGCGATGTCATCCGGGGGCATATCATTCACTTCACCGACGATGTCATCCGGCGGCATATGATCATTCACTTCGCCATGACTGGTCCAACACGTATAATCTTTTTTGAAACCCCTCCGAATCAAGTGCGCTACAATTTGCCCTTGGTTCTTAAACATCTTCAAATTCTCGCAGTCAGTGCATGGACAACACATATATTCCACCCCCTTATTCAACATATCCTCCTCGGCGGCACTTATAAAAGCAGAAACGCCATTAATGTACTCTTCACTCACACGGCTCGCGGCATACATCCAGCTTCGGTCCTACGTTACGTACATATATAACAACTTAGTATTAAAATCTAGATTAACTAATTATAACTACATATATACGGGCCACATTTATTATATTGAGACTTAATTTGCTAGCTCAATTCATATTACAAACACAACAGCTATTATATAACCAACAATTTTGCAAATTAACCATCTTCAATAACCACTAATGGATTACTTAGACCTAAATTGTAATGCAATTAAAGAAAAAATAAATTACATTACTAACCATATCTAGAGCAACCAGGAAAGACTGAATATTCAAAGCTCAATCTCTGCCTCTTCCCACCAAATTAACTGGCCTGAAATCGCCTAGCTTCCTCCCGAGTGAAAAAGTGCGCAGCAGTGGATAGATCTGGATCGAAATGAAGACAGATGCGGTCTGAGCAGCGCAATAAATGCCTTAGCCATTATCACAGATGGTTTTTAACTAAAAACCGTCTGTGAATTATCACAGACGGTTTTTTATTAAAAACCGTCTGTGATAACTAGCTTATCACAGACGGTTTTATATTAAAAACCGTCTGTGATAATCTGGGATTACCACAGACGGTTTTTAATACAGACCGTCTGTGATACTTCAGTAATAACCGCCTGTGATAATCCATTTTCCCGCCACAAATACCACAGACGGCCTCCTAATTACAACCGTCTGTAATAGTGTTCATCAGAGACGGTTTCACAAAACCGTCTGTGATGAGGCGTCTACTATGAGGCTTTCTGTAGTAGTGTTAGTAGCTCGCAGCCACTAAGTTTCTTGGTTACTTATTGAATTCCTTGCCTTGGAACATGGATCCTTCATTTGCTTCCTTCTGACCTCTCTTTTATCGTTTCCTATCCTCTGCAGTTTCAGTAAGGAAACACAGAGTAAGCATAAAAGTCCAAGAATACAATTTTTCAAGTCATACTAAGCTGCAACTCTATCATTTGATTACCTTTCATTCCATAATACCTTTTTGCCTTAGATAAAAAAGGAAAATAAAATCTAGACCATCAAGTTGGTGATTGTTCAAAAGCAAAAGCTCTAATGACACTTCTTAAATATCTATATCTAACAGGACCAAGCACAACATTACACACAGAAAACAACTAGGAACACAAGACAAAGGTAGGAAAAAAGTAGCAGGTGAGGTTTCTATCACCTCAGTGTATTTTTATTGATTGCCCGAATAGCCAGCATTCTTAGGTCAACAGAATCAAGGGCTATGTATATTTTAGTATGGACACAGCCAAGACCCTTGCCCAAGACCATGCTCATGCAATTGCAGGCACCAGCAACAAGCTATCTATCATAAAGTGAACTCAAATGGTACAAAGGGCATATCAGTATTTTCTACTTGAATAACTTATGTTTGGCATGGTGTTGTTCCTATAGGAAATAGGGATCAGCAAGCCATTATATATATGAAAGCTATGTTCCGGCGAGCAGCCATCTGAAAGACAAGAAGTCCCAAGGACGAAGGGGAGGCAGATCATCTTACCCCAAACTGCCTTTGTAATACTATCAGCACCTCAAACTGCGATGGCAGCACTAGTCTGTTGCCCAGTTGGTCTGAAATCCTACTTGATGAAGAGCTAATGAGCGAGTTTGCCTGAATTCCCTAGCTTGAATTGTATACTAGCCTCTGGCTTGCATTTTTTTGGATAGGTCTAGAATTAGTCAACAAAATAAATAATACTAGAAAATTAAATACCTTGTGCTACTACCTTCACGTGATGGCTTTGAACACTACTTGCTGAATGCGTAGCTTTTTAGATGCGCCTTCTTTTCTCGCTGACTGAGAACGGCCATGATGTACGCTTACATGAGTTCATGCACGAGCACATGAGAAGGTGTCGACCAAAGCTTCGGATGCGCCTACCGAATTTGAGACTCTGGCGAACGCTCCGAAGAGAAGAAAAGAAAACGCCTTCAATTTAAGCCTTCAATTTTGTCTCCAATCTGAACCATATGATCTGATCAGACCAAACTAATGAATTGTATAATTACCAGGCACAATTTCTTTTTAAGCATTGTACTGATTACAGCTGCAAAAGTTTCAGAAAGGTTTAGAATACTCTAGACAAATAAAAAGGATATAGTAAGATAAACAAACCAAGAACATACTATATGAAATGTCCAGGATCAAGGGACATCAAAAGACAAACAACATGCATATATTAATTCTGGATTCTGAATTTCTGAATTCCGCTTTTTCTTCTTCAATCTTTTCGATGGCGCCAAAAATAAATAGAGACTGGATCCCCCGGCCGACTCCACCGAGCGTACGCAGGAAACTAGTCGTATTCGGTTAACATAACAAATCATAGTCCGACTCGAAGGAAAAATAAAAAAACGCATGACAGACTAGATAACACAAGTACACAACCGACTAGAAGTCTTCATGGGGTTGTGCATGACTTTGCCGTTTAGAATAGTTCCCTGCGCATGCTCTTTTTTTGTTTTTTTCCCTCTCAATTCACATGCCGTCCAGATATGGCCGAACTACTCATTTGGCTTGAAGTTGACACGTCCAGGTACATGCATGCATTGGCTTGATCATGCATGCATGTTTTTTTCCTTCTTTTTTTTCTTGACATTTCTTCCTTTGCTTTTCAATTAAAACTTTTGATGCTGCATGCTGCCTCTCTCTGCACTGCTCCCTTTGTTAATTGTCTCCCATACAAACCTGAGAACAATTAAAATACTAGAATTAGGTACTAGCCAATTCTCATATAAATTAAAGCCAAATTTAATTAAGAGCGAGTTCACCTGTTGATTAATCTTTATAGCTCGTGCTCACGTAATCGGTTCAGTCGTGATGTCCTCATTACTTGTTCGCTCAATCACAGCACGCCTTCACAATTCTAGCAACCCCTGCACCATGATACATACGAAGAAAACCGACTGTCACCCCATACCAACAGCCGGTCACCTACACGGACACCAACTCCAAAAAGAAAACGGTCGTAAGCCTTACAGGCTTTTCAACTCCAACACGGAGACTACACTTATTATTGTTTAGGTACAAAATTTTCCACGTATAATCACAACTGTATTTGTGTCCTAGTGGTATGAGCGTTGGCTACCAATCAAGAGGTCCCTAGTTTGATTCCTAGGTGGCTTCCCATTTTTTCAATTTTCATAATTTTTTTGCTGCATAACTGGTGAGAGACCATGTGGTCGTGTCTCCATGAGAGTGATGAGTAATTGACAAGGGTTTAGGACAGTTGAGTTTGGTTTGAGTGGTTCGGAGTTGAGTCGTTGCGTGGCGCAATCGGGCTCGGTCGGACTTTGGTCAAACCTGGTCATTTGGGCTTAGGATGCATATTCTAATGTTTTGACAGGTTTGGACTTCGGCAATGGTAAGTGATGTTGTTTATGCTTTCATGTGTCGAGTGGTGCTATTTGACGTGGTTTCTTGTCTGTGTGACTGCAGGACGTCGAGTTGGAGTCGTGGTGAGACACGGTGGACCGGACTAGGCGCAGGTGGCGCTGAGGTCAGAATGGTCAGGATGTGTCGAAGACGACGTGGACTCGAGGTGGTTGCGAGGCGTGCGAGGCAAGGGGCGCGGAAGCTTCCCGGAAGGTGCAGAAGGGGCGAATCGGGAAATTCACAAGGCTGCACAAGCGGGAGCGGGCTCCGTTGGACGTAGCGGGCGTAACGGGGCGGAGACCCATTAACCAGGCGCTATAAAAGGAGAGGAGGGGCTGCATGCCCTCCTTGAGCACTTGGATGGAATTAGGGTTTGCTAGAGTCAAAAGAGTCTTTAGTGGTTGCTTTAGGCTTTAGGCTTTAGTTGGTGAGTTGGTGGAGAAGGCAGAGGTGTGCTCCCTGTGTCCACCATCGATGTTTTCCATGTGACTCCTCTCATGTGTGTTCTTCCTCCCAAGAAGATGTATGATTCTTGGTGTTCTTGAGGATTGAGAGGAGAGGGATTGAGTTGAGAGCTTGTAATCATTCCTTTGTATCAAGTCGGGGTATCGGGACTCCTCTGTATTTCCTGTGATTCAAGAAATGAAAAACTGAAGTTTGCTTTCTCTGTTCGTAGCCTCTGTTCTTCGTTTTTCATATTTGAGCAATTTCTTGATTTTCGTTGTTTTGAGTTCTTGCTAGGAAGTGCCAAAATGGGTTGCTCTAAGATGGGATAGTGCCTCAAGATCATTTGATCAAGTTCCCATGAGCAAACCTTGATTTAATTCTTAGATTTCACTTTTGAGTTCCCCTGTTCATCTTTCTCTTTTCTAGGGTTATGGTGCTCTCGGTGTTCCCCTTGTTGTAATGGCTTGAAATTTGGCATGGAGGATCCAGAGGCTATCTTATAGCTATCCTCAAAATTTCATAACCAAAGGATCAACCGTTTGGGAGCAATTTGATTTTTGAGTTAGCTCGGGTATAAGTTTCAGATTTTTCAATAATATGAAATTCTTATGTTTTGAGTTGATTTCTCTGTTCCCAAGAGCCCTCATCCAATTTAGAATATAGTTGTGTGCTTTTGGCTCAAAAAGAATGGGAGAAATCCATTTGGTTCCTTGCTTTTCGAAGATCTGAATTTCCTCTCAAAGTTCAGAATTTTCAGAAGCTCTTCGGGCTGCCTGGGATCAGGGGCGGTCGGACCGGCCCCTAGCCGGCGGTCAGACCGGCCTGGCTAGGGCGGTCAGACCGGCCACAAGCCGGCGGTCTGACCGGCCGAGCGGTCTGACCGGCCCCAGGCCGGCGGTCAGACCGGCCTCCAGGGTTTCGCAGCCTGTGGTGCTTGGTGTTTGGTGCCTTGATCTTCTGGGATTTTCTCCGGGTTTTGCCTCTTGTTCCTTGTCTGTCCAGTAAGTTTTTGTCAGAGAGTTCAAGTTATTCTCATCATAGTTTTGTAGCTACTGGTGAGGAGAAAACTTGAAGTAAGTTCTTGGGGACGAATTTTTAATAGATCGACATTCACCCCCCCTCTGTCGCCATTTCGGTCCAACAATTGGTATCAGAGCCGGTTAGCTCTAATTCATAGATCTTAACCGGTCTCAAGAGCAATGGCGACAGACAAGTACTCGACCAAGCCGCCCGTGTTCGATGGCGTCGATTACCCTTTCTGGAAGAGCCGAATGGAAACGTACATCCAGGCTCAGGGGTACGCCATCTGGCGAAAGGTTAAAGTATAGTATGTTGTTCCTGCCGATGAGGACATCAATGTCGGGAACATGACTGATGTCGAGGCGAATGCTAAGGCGAGGAACATCATAATCCAGGGGTTGAGCAGAAGCGAATTCGATCGCATCTCTCACCTGCTGTCCGCCTACGATATCTGGGTGACCCTCGACGCATACCATGAGGGCACCACCCAGATCAAGACGGTACGACAGGACCAGTTCAAGCGAGAATACAACAAATTCGAGATGCTTGCTGGTGAGTCGCTAGATGAGTGCTTCGCTCGCTTCCACAAGATCTTGAGCAACCTCCGAGCGGTCGGTCTCACATACCCCGACTCGGACAACGCTCGTCAGATGCTTGCGGCACTCGATCTGCGTGTGTGGGAGATGAAAGTGACCACCATCAAAGACACGACAGACCTCTCGACCTTGACTCTTGACGCGCTGTACTCGCGCCTCAAGACTCACAAGATTGATGTTGTCTCTCGTAGGTCGAAGTCACAGTCGATGGCCTTGGTCACTGATCCCAGTTCGGCTTCCGGTCTCTCTTCTGATTCTTCGTGTGGTTTCTCCCTGGCTGCTCTCTGTGACATAACTGATGATCAGTTAGAGCAGCTTGCGGATGAGCAACTGGCCCTCCTTGCTCGAAGATTCTCCCATGCTTACAAGGGGAGGAGGGACAGAAAGAGAGGCGAACCCGTGATTTGCTTCGAGTGTGGTGGCCCCAACCACATTCGGGCAAACTGCCCCAAACTGGAGAAGGGCAAGAACGACTTCGGCGGTTCGAGCAAGATCGACTACTCCGACAAGAACCGCAACAAGAAGCCTCCAGTTCAGACGCCGGGAAAGAAGAAGTTCCGCAACTTCGGGAAGGCCAAGAAGCTCTTCCACCGCGTCCTCACCGCCTTCGACGACCTCGACCTCAGTGAGGTGGAGGGATGGAGCGACGACGACGGGACGGGTGACCAAGAGCCCAAAGATGGCGGCGACGACTTCTCCGGCATGTGCTTCATGGCCCTCGAGGGCGAACTCAGCGACAGCGAGCTGTACTCCGACTCGGACGAGGTATGTCCCTCCTATGACCAACTTAATGAAGCTTTCCTTAAGCTAGGAGGATTTCATGCTAGATCTAGAGCTAGATGTAGCGAGTTGGAGAAGGAAGTAGCTAGAATGTCACGGGAGCTTATTTCTCTTACATCTGCTCCCTCCCGTGACGACTGTGATACATGCTGTGCTTTGCTGGGTGATTTGGAGAAGCTAAGGACCTCGCCTGATAGTGTGTCCTCCGAGCTTGATTCTGTTAAGGTGGAGAATGTTAGTCTGCTTGCTGATTTAGAATTGAGTAGGATGGCTGTTACCCTACTTACTACTGATGAGACTATTTCTCCCACCTCATGTGAGGATAAGGACATTGCTGCTAGAGGACCTTATGCCATGCTCCTTGATCTGCCCGAGACTTGTGAAAACTGCAATAAATTAAAGATGAACCTAAAACGGGCAGATCACAAAATTGTTGAGTTGCATGCTTCATTGCTTGAGCCCATTGATTCATGTTTGAATTGTCCTAGATTAACTGCTGAACTTGAATCTGTCTCAAAACAGTTTCAAGATATGATTGATCATGATAGGAAAATGGCTCAGTATGCTTCTAAGGACCCTGTTAGCTCACCATGCATGAACTGTAACAAACTAAAATCTGATTTGATTGCTTTGAATGACAAATGTGTGAAGCTAACTAAGGATCAATTAGTGAAGGCACCAACTACTTGTATTGTCTGTGCTGAGAAGGGGGAGAAGCCCCAGGGTAAGGTCGAGACGTCTAGGAACGTGAACCAACTGGCTAGCAGTAGGACTACCCTTTCAGAGTCGGTTGTGCGTGCACAAGACATTCTTCCCTCTGCTGTTGGTTCTTCATCTGCTCCCTTACCTCCTGCTGTTCCCTCTTCCCCCTGCTCTTCTTGCACCTCTCTCTTTCGGGAGTGTCAGTACCTTATGAACACTCTCGAGAGATTTGTAGGCGGCAAGAAGAAGCTTAATCTTATTCTGGACCAGTCTAAAATTTGCAAATTTAATCAGGGTCTAGGATATGATTATCATGAGGACATGAGGAAGCATCCACCTGCCGTGCTCAGACCTATAGCACCAGGTGTGATCGAGACCGAGCCCAGGACCGAGAAAGTCCAATTTAAGTCAGTGGGCTTTGTCCAAGGGATCTCTGACAGCAAGGTGAATTCACCTGCTGCTTCGGCCTCTCAGAAGGCGAAGCCTGACCGTGCTACTTCTACCTCTCCGAGGATGAAGTATCACTGCACCTACTGTCAGAAGGATGGACACACGGTTGATCGATGCTTCAGGCGCGCCAAGATCGCGCGTAGAGACCGTGTTGAGTCTCTTAGGGGTATTCAGGGTCAGCCCCAGATCCTGAGTGCACCTAAGACCAACACGAGGTCTAGGTTTGCTCCTGTTACGGAGTTTGGGCAGCATCGAGGACTTGGTTTTTCTGAGTCTTCTGTTTTTCGTCCTCATGCTACCTCTGGTCGTGACTTTCGCCGTCCTGAGGGTAGATCTCGTTTTCCCCATCGAGATAGCTACCCGCGGCGTGATCAGCGTGTTGCCGGTGTTCCGACTCGCTCTCCCGTAGCAGTCGGACCCCGCAACAGCTTCAGGTCTGCTCACAGACCTTCTGCTTCTTTGAGTCTCAGAGAGCGTAGGGTAGATAGAGGTCAGTCGTGCTTGACGACTTCATCTGCTCAACGTGTTGTTCAGTATTGGGTGCCAAAATCTCTCTTGATTTACCCCAGTACTGATACTTTACTCTTTGCTTGACTCAGGTTCGCCGGGCAGGGAAGGGAAAGGTTTGGCTCGTAGACTCCGGGTGTTCACGACACATGACCGGAGATTCCCGTTGGTTTTCTTCCCTTGCCCGTGCTCCAGGTGATGAGACGATCACCTTCGGAGATGCTTCATCTGGGCGCGTCATCGCCAAAGGTTCTGTGCGCATTAATGATTCTTTCATTTTGAAAGATGTAGCCTTGGTTAGTAAGCTGCAGTACAGTTTGCTTTCAGTCTCTCAGCTTACCGATGACGGTTTCGAGGTGAGCTTTAAGAAAAATGCTTGTAAAATTCTTGATTCTTCGGGTAGTCTGGTTTGCGGGATTTCTCGTTATGGGAGGATCTTTCGTGCTGATTTTTCTGAGTCTTCTGGCGATCCTCTTAGGTGTTTAGTTGCTTCTGAGTCCCGCGACCTTTCTTTCTGGCATAGGAGACTTGGTCATATAGGCTTTGACCATTTGACCCGAGTTAGCGGCCACGATCTCATTCGTGGTCTGCCGAAACTCAAGATGGTCAAAGATCTTGTTTGCTCTCCATGCCGGCACGGCAAGATGGTTGCCGCTTCTCATCCTCCGGTCACAGTTACTATGACCGATGCACCGGGACAGCTGCTCCACATGGACACAGTTGGACCAGCTCGAGTGCAGTCAGCAGGAGGGAAGTGGTATGTTCTTGTCGTGGTCGATGACTTCTTGAGGTATTTTTGGGTGTTTTTCTTAGTCTCGAAGGATGAGATGTTTTCGCATTTTCGAGGTCTTTTCAGTAGGCTTTCTGTAGAGCTCCCAGGTGCCTTACGAGCGATCCGCAGTGACAATGGCACGGAGTTCAAGAATTCCTACTTTGAGAGTTTCTGTGGTGAGACAGGTGTAGAGCACCAGTTCTCTTCTCCATACGTCCCTCAGCAGAATGGCGTTGTGGAGAGGAAGAACCGTACCTTGGTCGAGATGGCCAGGACGATGCTTGATGAGTACTCTACACCGCGGAAGTTTTGGGCTGAGGCTATAGCCACCGCGTGCCATGTCTCAAATCGTGTTTTTCTTCGGGCACACTTGCATCGCACTTCTTATGAGCTGAGATACGGGCGAAAACCCAGCGTCTCTCATTTTCGTGTGTTTGGTTGCAAGTGCTTTGTTTTGAAGTCCGGGAACCTAGACAAGTTCGAGTCACACTCCTGTGATGGTATCTTTCTAGGTTACTCGCCTTCTTCGCGGGCTTATAGGGTCTGGAACTGCGAGTCTAGCAAAATGGTAGAGACCTGTGAGGTGACCTTCGATGAGGCCAGTCCGGGGACTAGGCCTGATATCTCAGGTTCTTTAGAGCAGTCCGAGACCATCTTTGTGGATGATGAGGATGATGGAGACGACGGTTGTCTACCTGATCCTGTCCCTCATCCACCCCTGGAGGTGCCGTCTTCAACCACACCTCGAGGCGATCAGCCCTTGCCTTCTGCCTCTTCTGGAGCTGGTGGCTCTGTTCCTACTTCGTCTGCTCACGAGGTAGAGGCCACCTCTTCATCTCATCCTAGACCTCCTAGACACGTTCAAAAAGACCATCCTTCAGAGCAGATCATTGGAGACCTTTTCGAGCGTGTTACCCGCTCAAAATCTGGCTTATCTCAATTCTGTCTCCATTCTGCCTTCATTGCCTCCTTTGAGCCCAAAGATGTTTCTCATGCTTTATCTGATGAGTCTTGGGTCAATGCCATGCATGAGGAGCTAGAAAATTTCGAAAGGAACAAGGTCTGGTCGCTTGTCGAGCCCCCGCGAGGTCACAATATTATTGGAACTAAGTGGGTGTTCAAGAACAAGCAGAGCGAGGATGGAGTGGTTGTTCGAAACAAGGCTAGACTGGTTGCTCAGGGGTTCTCCCAGGTTGAAGGTCTAGATTTCGAGGAGACCTTTGCCCCTGTAGCTCGACTTGAAGCCATTAGAATCCTGCTTGCCTTTGCAGCTTCTAAGGGATTCAAGCTCTACCAGATGGACGTCAAGAGTGCCTTTCTCAATGGCCTTATTGAGGAAGAGGTCTACGTCCGACAGCCTCCTGGTTTCGAAAACCCCAAATACCCAAACCATGTCTTCAAGCTTTCTAAAGCGTTGTATGAACTTAAGCAGGCCCCCAGGGCTTGGTATGGGAGGCTTAAGTCCTACTTGTTAAGTCATAGTTTTGATATGGGTAAAGTTGACAAAACCTTGTTCATCCACCGGCATGACAATGACCTTCTGCTCGTCCAAATCTATGTCGATGACATTATCTTTAGCGGCTCTTCTCATACTCTGGTTTCTCAGTTCTCGGATGTCATGAGCACCGAGTTTGAAATGAGTATGATGGGTGAGTTGACCTTCTTCCTTGGCTTCCAAATTAAGCAGACTCGGGAGGGTACATTTCTTCATCAAGGAAAGTACACTCGTGACCTCCTGAAGCGCTTCGATATGAGTGATGGTAAGTCGGTATCAACTCCGATGGCTTCTACAGCCTATCTTGACCCAGATGAGGATGGCGAGCCAGTTGATCAGAAAGAGTTCAGAAGTATGATCGGCTCCCTTCTTTACCTCACTGCCTCGAGACCAGACATACACTTCTTCGTGTGTCTGTGTGCTCGTTTTCAGGCTTCTCCTCGCGTATCTCACCGCCAGGCGGTGAAGCGCATCTTCCGGTACCTTCGAGCTACCATTGACTATGGTATCTGGTACTCTTCCTCATCCTGTCTTTCCTTGAGAGCCTTTTCGGATGCAGACTTCGCTGGCTGTAGGATAGATAGAAAGAGCACCTCCGGCACCTGCCAATTTATTGGCACTTCTTTCGTTTCCTGGTCTTCGAGGAAGCAGTCCGGTGTTGCACAGTCCACTGCAGAGGCCGAGTACGTTGCTGTAGCCAGGTACTTTGGATGGTTTTGACCCTGCGGGACTTTGGGTTAGCCTTAGACAGTGTTCCACTCTTTTGTGATAACACTTCTGCGATTAACATCGCTAAGAACCCAGTGCAGCACTCCCAGACCAAGCATATCGATATCTGTTTCCACTTCCTTAGAGACCATGTAGAGAAGGGTGACATAGTGCTCCATTTTGTGGAGAGTGACCACCAGTTGGCAGATATCTTCACCAAGCCTTTGGACAGCTCGAGGTTTTCAGCTCTGCGGGGAGAGCTTGGGGTGGTTTGTCCTTATGGACTGATGTGAGGGGGAGCTTATGCTTTACTGCTTTACTATTTTGATTATGCTTCTGTCTCATTTCTGTTGCATCGCATGTGTGGGTGCATTGGGTTTAGTCCTTCCAGCATAGGTTAGAGTGGTCTTCTCGTCTAGCTGTTTAGACTCCTTGCTCTTATCTTGTGACCTAGGGTTCTTGCTCTGTTAGCCGCTTCTCTTCTCTCACTAGGTTGAGCCCACTCACTGCTTTCAGGTTCTAGCAAGGGCCGGGCCGCCCTTGGGTAGACAAGGTTCGTGTTTGCTCCCTAGTGAGGTAGATTACCGGTCTAATAGTCCTAGTGTCATATGGGGTAGATGAGAGTCAGTCTGAGCCATAGTTGCCTCTATATCTTATCTATGCTTTAAGGACTGCCTGTTTTCTGTTCGCTTTCCCAGCTTCTCGATCTTATTGCTTTGGTTCAGGGGGAGTTCAATTGGGAGCTTCTGGAGCTTAATTATGACATAACTCAACTTGAACTAAAAGTTGCATCTAATGTTGAGGGGGAGCTGGTCTTTCATGCATTTTCAACATTTTAGCATTGTAATCAAATTGCATTAAGCCTTGATTATTATCCTGTTATGACATGCTTTAATGCTTTACACCTTGCCATGACTTGTGCTTAGCTTGCTAAATCTATCATGACTTCATATGTGTAGACTAGCGTTTGCCATGATAAGTTAAGTAAAATTGATCAACTTAAATTAAACTTGTCATGATAGCATTTGAGTTTAGTCTTTCCTGAGCTATCCCTTTATGATTCATGCCATGTCAAATAGGCTGAGTAGAGCGTTGAATCTATATTGAGCCATAGTTTGAGCTATTTTAGACTCTTGATGATACATGAGTTAGTACAACTTGTCAAAATGCAAAAGATCTCTTTTTATGTGCGAAAAAACTGATCTCACCAATTCTCTCCTATGAGACGGCTTGCCATTGCACGTGGCATGAACTTAGGGGGAGTTTTGGATGACCTAGACTATCTTCTTAAGCTCATTGCTTGGAGTAGTCGCATAAGGCTTGAGGTCTAGCACATGATAAAACAAAAATCTGGTTGTCAACAACATTGAGTTTGAAAAGAAAATATATCATTTGTGGTCATTTTGCTTATGCTACAAAAGAATCAAAGTACTTTAACCAATGTTTTAATCTTGAGCTTCTAGCACTCTATTTGGTCTCAATATTAGCTTCTTAGTTACGCTTAGCTTATTGACATGGCTTGCATCATCCCTGGATATCTCTAGTTAGACTTTGCTCTTTAATGACTTGACTTGCTCACTAAATGCATTACATTTTCAGATTGTCATCTATGTGCTTTAGCTGGCTTATATATATGTTGTCATGATCTAGATAGCCTTTATTGAGTTATGGCTTGGTGTATTACATGTTGGTCATTATGGATAATTCTCATGGCTCCAAATGCTTAATAAAAACAAACTTCAGCCATATTCATCCATAAACATGTCATATTCTCTCTATTGCATCTTGATGCGTTTATTGCCAAAAGGGGGAGAATAGAGAAGAAAAAGTCTGTTGGGAACAGTTTAGAGTTTTGGAGATTAATTTGCTCTTTCAGTTGTTGCTCTAGTGTTCCTTCTGTCGACATGGTCATTAGCTTCATTTCATTCCTTGGACCATGTTGGATTCTTCAAACTCAAACTCTTCTAAAAACCTTTTTCTGAGTTTGTCAATATTCTCATCAAGGGGGAGATTGAGAGACCATGTGGTCGTGTCTCCATGAGAGTGATGAGTAATTGACTAGGGTTTAGGACAGTTGAGTTTGGTTTGAGTGGTTCGGAGTCGAGTCGTTGCGTGGCGCAATCGGGCTCGGTCGGACTTTGGTCAAACCTGGTCATTTGGGCTTAGGATGCATATTCTAATGTTTTGACAGGTTTGGACTACGGCAATGGTAAGTGATGTTGTTTATGCTTTCATGTGTCGAGCGGTGCTATTTGACGTGGTTTCTTGTCTGTGTGACTGCAGGACGTCGAGTTGGAGTCGTGGCGAGACACGGTGGACCGGACTAGGCGCAGGTGGCGCTGAGGTCAGAACGATCAGGATGTGTCGAAGACGACGTGGACTCGAGGTGGTTGCGAGGCGTGCGAGGCAAGGGGCGCGGAAGCTTCCCGGAAGGTGCAGAAGGGGCAAATCGGGAAATTCGCAAGGCTGCACAAGCGGGAGCGGGCTCCGTTGGACGTAGCGGGCGTAACGGGGCGGAGACCCGTTAGCCAAGCGCTATAAAAGGAGAGGAGGGGCTGCATGCCCTCCTTGAGCACTTGGATGGAATTAGGGTTTGCTAGAGTCAAAAGAGTCTTTAGTGGTTGCTTTAGGCTTTAGGCTTTAGTTGGTGAGTTGGTGGAGAAGGCAGAGGTGTGCTCCCTGTGTCCACCATCGATGTTTTCCATGTGACTCCTCTCATGTGTGTTCTTCCTCCCAAGAAGATGTATGATTCTTGGTGTTCTTGAGGATTGAGAGGAGAGGGATTGAGTTGAGAGCTTGTAATCCTTCCTTTGTATCAAGTCGGGGTATCAGGACTCCTCTGTATTTCCTGTGATTCAAGAAATGAAAAACTGAAGTTTGCTTTCTCTGTTCGTAGCCTCTGTTCTTCGTTTTTCATATTTGAGCAATTTCTTGATTTTCGTTGTTTTGAGTTCTTGCTTGCTAGGAAGTGCCAAAATGGGTTGCTCTAAGGTGGGATAGTGCCTCAAGATCATTTGATCAAGTTCCCATGAGCAAACCTTGATTTAATTCTTAGATTTCACTTTTGAGTTCCCCTGTTCATCTTTCTCTTTTCTAGGGTTATGGTGCTCTCGGTGTTCCCCTTGTTGTAATGGCTTGAAATTTGGCATGGAGGATCCAGAGGCTATCTTATAGCTATCCTCAAAATTTCATAACCAAAGGATCAACCGTTTGGGAGCAATTTGATTTTTGAGTTAGCTCGGATATAAGTTTCAGATTTTTCAATAATCTGAAATTCTTATGTTTTGAGTTGATTTCTCTGTTCCCAAGAGCCCTCATCCTATTTAGAATATAGTTGTGTGCTTTTGGCTCAAAAAGAATGGGAGAAATCCATTTGGTTCCTTGCTTTTCGAAGATCTGAATTTCCTCTCAAAGTTCAGAATTTTCAGAAGCTCTTCAGGCTGCCTGGGATCAGGGGGCGGTCGGACCGGCCCCTAGCCGGCGGTCAGACCGGCCTGGCTAGGGCGGTCAGACCGGCCACAAGCCGGCGGTCTGACCGGCCGAGCGGTCTGACCGGCCCTAGGTCGGCGGTCAGACCGGCCTCCAGGGTTTCGCAGCCTGTGGTGCTTGGTGTTTGGTGCCTTGATCTTCTGGGATTTTCTCCGGGTTTCGCCTCTTGTTCCTTGTCTGTCCAGTAAGTTTTTCTCAGAGAGTTCAAGTTATTCTCATCATAGTTTTGTAGCTACTGGTGAGGAGAAAACTTGAAGTAAGTTCTTGGGGACGAATTTTTAATAGATCGACATTCACCCCCCCCTCTGTCGCCATTTCGGTCCAACAATTGGTATCAGAGCCGGTTAGCTCTAATTCATAGATCTTAACCGGTCTCAAGAGCCATGGCGACAGACAAGTACTCGACCAAGCCGCCCGTGTTCGATGGCGTCGATTACCCTTTCTGGAAGAGCCGAATGGAAACGTACATCCAGGCTCAGGGGTACGCCATCTGGCGAAAGGTTAAAGTAGAGTATGTTGTTCCTGCCGATGAGGACATCAATGTCGGGAACATGACTGATGTCGAGGCGAATGCTAAGGCGAGGAACATCATAATCCAGGGGTTGAGCAGAAGCGAATTCGATCGCATCTCTCACCTGCTGTCCGCCTACGATATCTGGGTGACCCTCGACGCATACCATGAGGGCACCACCCAGATCAAGACGGTACGACAGGACCAGTTCAAGCGAGAATACAACAAATTCGAGATGCTTGCTGGTGAGTCCCTAGATGAGTGCTTCGCTCGCTTCCACAAGATCTTGAGCAACCTCCGAGCGGTCGGTCTCACATACCCCGACTCGGACAACGCTCGTCAGATGCTTGCGGCACTCGATCTGCGTGTGTGGGAGATGAAAGTGACCACCATCAAAGACACGACAGACCTCTCGACCTTGACTCTTGACGCGCTGTACTCGCGCCTCAAGACTCACAAGATTGATGTTGTCTCTCGTAGGTCGAAGTCACAGTCGATGGCCTTGGTCACTGATCCCAGTTCGGCTTCCGGTCTCTCTTCTGATTCTTCGTGTGGTTTCTCCCTGGCTGCTCTCTGTGACATAACTGATGATCAGTTAGAGCAGCTTGCGGATGAGCAACTGGCCCTCCTTGCTCGAAGATTCTCCCATGCTTACAAGGGGAGGAGGGACAGAAAGAGAGGCGGACCCGTGATTTGCTTCGAGTGTGGTGGCCCCAACCACATTCGGGCAAACTGCCCCAAACTGGAGAAGGGCAAGAACGACTTCGGCGGTTCGAGCAAGATCGACTACTCCGACAAGAACCGCAACAAGAAGCCTCCAGTTCAGACGCCGGGAAAGAAGAAGTTCCGCAACTTCGGGAAGGCCAAGAAGCTCTTCCACCGCGTCCTCACCGCCTTCGACGACCTCGACCTCAGTGAGGTGGAGGGATGGAGCGACGACGACGTCAACACGCTTCCTTTGGCATGAGACCCAGATAAAATATCACAAAGCCTTTACCTTACTCTAATCTAGCTAGATACCACCCGCTGAGGTTTCACCACAGAAGGGTTAAATCCGCCCAATCCGAAGCCCCCTCTTGCGCCATATGAGTACAGTAAATCCCTGTCCCTCACTGCGAATAACCAGTCTATCCCTGGCACCCACTTTCCACTGGTGGTACCTAAACTAGACTATCATAAGTTAGTCAGCTAGGTCGTACCCATATAGACTTGTGGTTGTACTGTTAATGCTCAGTCTGGACAAACACAAGCGTCGGTCCTTAATTGACTAGGGTGGAACATACACTTAACAAGATCTCGTGCTTACTGCACCAAACCAAACAAACCATCCAACCTAATCTAAACCAATTTCCACATTTTATTTTATTTTAAAGGAACAGTGGCAACTCCAATTACCACTACATTTCTAAACACAAGGGTATCTCAATAAATCATAATTTCCCAATTTTCAAAATGTCCAAGGTATTAATTAGCAAGGCTAAGCATTATACTACCAATCTTCTATTCACAAAGAGTAATAATAATCTCATTATTGAGACAAAGGAATTCTAGGGTGACAAGGGTACATGGCGTTCAATTTCAACTGAGGGTATAACAAAATTGGAATAACTAATTACTTAAGTTTGAACTAAAGTTTTATGTAAATAGCAATGCACATAATTTAAAATAATTAAAACATTTCAAAATCATGGGTTCAAGATGATCAAAGGAGACTTGCCTTCTTGCAGGTTCTCTGGGTCTTCTAGCTGCGGAGTGGAGAGATCGTTGACAACGCTGGAATCTACGCGATAAAAGACGAAGCAAACAAAGAAAATAAATACAAACAAAATTCAAATAAAATCCAATATTCAAACAGAGGCCACAATTGGATAGATTATGATTTTAGATGAATTTAGAAATTTGAATGGCTGAATTTGGAGTTACGATGAAGGAGAACGGGCTCCGGGAAGTTTAAATTCAGAGAAAATGGAAAAAGGAAATTTCTGGAATTATTTTCCTAAAGAAAAATAAGAATTATGACATCAGCAGGGATTTTAATTTCAGCCGAATTATTTTTCAACTGAAAATTCGGATTTCTGCATCAGCATGACATCAGCCCCGGGGAAGTCATGCTGACATGTGGGCCCCCGGTCCACGGACCGAGCCCACGGGAGGAGAAAGGCGCTGAGGTGGCGGGGTGGTGGCGTGGCAGCTGACGGGGCGGGACGGTACTGATGTGGCGCTGACATGGCACCACACCATCTGCCACGCAGGCACGGGGCACGCTGACGTGGCCTGGTCGTCGGGGTGGCGTACAGGCACGGCGTGCTCGTCGGCGCTCCAGCGGGCGGCGGCCGGCGGCGAGGGCGGCAACGGGGAGAGGGGTGCACGGGGAACACGCCGGGGATTGCGTCCTTACCGGCGGCGGCCGGCGGCGAGCTGGCGGCAGGCAGAGGCGGTGGCGTTCTCAAGTCTCACGCGGCGGCGGCGCTCCGGCAGCGCTCGAGACTGGGGAAGGGGTGGAGGAGCTGCGCGCGGCGGCGGGGAAGCTCGGAGTAGCCTCGGCGGGGCTCGGGCGGCGCTCCTTCGCCAGCAATAGCTCGCCGGAGGGAGGTGGCGGCGCTCGGAGATGGGGCGCACGGTGCGGCGGCGGTGCTCCGGTGGCGGAGAGGCGCGGCCGAGGGGCGGAGGGTCTTCGCACGGGCGTGGGGAGGCCGAGGGAGATGGCGGTGTGGCGCGAGGACGCCGGAGGCTACCGCAATCCCTCGCCAGAGGAGCTTTGACGCTCGGAAGCTCGGGCGCACGGCGCGAGGGAGAGGGAGAGCTCGGGAGAGGGAGAGGAGAGCGGAGGGGTGTGGGGCGGAGTGAGGCGGAGCTGATGGGGGGGGGTTTAAATAGGGGCGAGGGGGAGTGGGCTGGCGTGAATCGGTCGCCGGAGATGGCGGCCGGAAAAAGGAAGGGGAGGGGAAGGAAGGAAAGAGGGGGCGAGAAAGCAAAGGAGAGGCACGGGCGCTCGGGGGCTCGGTCGCGGGTTTCCAAACCGGAGGGGAGGCGGTGGGAAAGGCCGGGTGCGGCGGGATTCGGTCGGCGGCCGGAAAAGGAAAGGGGAGAGGAGGAAGAAAGGAAGGCGGCGCGGCCGGAGGAAGGACACAGGGTCCGCGCGGGAGGGATGACAGGTGGGGCTGGGGGCGCAGACTGAGAGGGGTCGCGAGTGGCTGAGATGAGGGGAAGGGGAGATCAGGCGGCCGAGAGCGGGCGAGGCGGGGACGGCCGAGATGAGGCAGGGGAGCGACGTGGCGGGCAAGGGAGTGGGGAAGGTGGGATAGAGTGGATGGCGGGGATGGGCCGGAGAGAAGGGACGTGGGCGGCATCTTGCCGTCCATGTGGCGGCCGAAGTAGAGGGGATTTTAAATTTTAAAATTTTGATTTATATTTTCAGAAAAAGGGTAGGAAATTATTTAGGCCTCAGAAAAATATGAAAATACCTCCAAAAATTCCAGAAAAATACACAGAAGTTCCTGGAGACATTTTGGACTCAATAAAAATATTTCCAACTAATATTGGTATTTAATTTTCATACTTAAAATACTTTTTAATTTTAAACATACATTTTTGAACTCTAGAAAATCCAGGAAACCAAATAAAAGCCAAATAACTCCAAATAATTAATTTGGATTAGGATTTTTATAGAAATTCAAAATATTGTTTTATTTTTTTTATTTATCGCTAATTTTAGGTTTTTCTAAAATACTTTTCAAATCCAGCTTTTTCAAAAACAGAAATTCAGGGCAAATCCAAATAAAACTCAAATAATTCAAAATAATTAATTTGAAATTAAATTTTTCAGAAAGAGAATTTTTGGGATGTTACAGAATTTAATCTTGAAGCTTAGTTATTGATAATATTTGTTTATTGATTAAAATTGGTAGTGTATTTAATTGTGAGTGATATTCTGGGCTTTTGAGAAGCCGGGGTATTACAGCCCAAGCAAAGTATGTATATTCAGTATGACCATAAATTCAGTTTCCTTATTTGTATGTGAAATACAAAATGGGTGCTGTTGTGGTTACAGACCAGAGAGAGAGTATGGTAGTGGAGAGTTAGGTAAGCAATGGCTTAGGGTTTCTCCCCATGACCTGTGTTGTGTATATATATCCACATGGGGAGTGCTTTTACAGTTATATCCTTACATCCGAGTGTTCCCCTTAGGGGCACTTATGTCATTACACATGTCCCATTCTGGGCCTTACATTCCTCTAACAGGCCCGCTGGGCTTAGGTAGGGGCCATCCCTACAACAGGAGCCTCTCATGGTGAAGGGCTTCACGGGCCGAAGCCATGTTGTCGAGCCCTTTGGCCCCCTCCGTCCCTGCGGCCTGTGAGCTCTCCCCAGCGTTTGGCGAAGCCTTATTGCTTGGTTAGTGGAAGTCAAAGTCGAAGAGGAAGACGAAGTCGAAGTCGAGATCAAGGTCGAGGTCGAAGTCGAGGTCGAGATGGAGGTCGAAGTCGAGGTCGAGGTCGAGGTAACCCTCGCGCCCCAGATTCCTTGAGGCACCGGGTGGCTGAGGCTCCGCGGTTTGGTAGTGCGCTTTAATGACTCCTGAAATTGTGCCAGCCACAGAGCTGTCAGGCTGCTGCAGCTGTACGTGTTGTCCCACCGGGAGTGTGCACGCGGCGGGTTGCGATTGGCGCGTCGTGGGCTGGCAGCGATCGCGCGGTCGCGGCCATTCGTCTCTTCCCTAGAAGGGCAGGATGCGTGGCATGGTGGCATTGGTGTGCCGTGCGCTGTCCAGTGGTTTTGCATCTGCGCCTGTTCGGCTGCTGGCAGTTGCGCTTCCTAGTCGCGGGGAACCGACCTGCCAAGTAGTCACCTTGTACGGCTGTGTCGATTGGAGTGCCATCGGTTGAGCTTTCCGTTGGCCCGCGGCGAGGCGAGCATATGCGTCGTTGTCCTGCACTGCCCTTTGTCGGGGTTAACGCTGACTTACCTTGGCATGATGTCGAGCTGCGCGGCCCACCGGGTACGATCTGCTGCAGCATGCGGCCTTCTTCGTGGTGTCCCAGCGAGGTGTCCCCTCGCGGGGGCGAAGTCGAAGCCGGAGCTTCGCTGCTGGGGCAGAGGTATTGTCGAAGTTGTTACAACTGACTGGTCCCAAGAATCACGCCGACGCATGCCGGGAGCCGCGCCGTACGACCTGCATTTACTCCCCGTTGGAGCCGACGCGCGGTGGGGCGCTATTGACGCATGGTGCACCGAGTAATCCTTGTACGACCGCGGTCGTGCCCAACACGCATGGGTGTTCGCGACGCTTCGGCTTCGGTCGCGGGGGGGACGAGCAGTTCGTCGCCCGCCGGTTACGCTTTCCGGCGGTGCGGGAGGCGAGGGGTCTTTAAATACCCCCCGTGGTACCATGTGTGTGCCTCCTCCACACACTTTCTGAGCACCCATCTTGTCTCCTGCGTTTCTTAGCTTTTCTCGCTGCCGCGCTTCCCTTTTGCTGCTGTTTAGCCCATGGGTGACGATGGCATCCGGCGATGAGCGCTCTCAAGTGGTCGGCGACTGCGCCATCCGCCGGAGGTCCTCGCCACTTGAGGTGGAGTACACCCTCGAGGGGCGCGGCCCGGCGGCGGTGAACGAACGGTGGGTGGCGACGGAGAGGAAGGAGGGTCCGTACTCCAGCGCCTTCGGCCCATCCCTCGTGACGGAGGAGACGATTCGTATACTGCTGCGTGAGGGGCAGCTGTTGGACCGCCAGGCGGTGCGGCTACCCGCCGGTGACGAGGTGGAGCCGCGACCCGAGAAGTCGGAGGCGATTGTTTCGTCGCCTACCTTGACGCCGGTCTTCGCATCCCGGCAGCGATCATCGTTGGCGATGTACTACGGACCTTCGGGCTGGAGCTAGCGCATCTGACTTCGAGCGCGCTTGCTCGCCTCGCCGTCTACAGCTGGGTGTTGCGCTCGGAGGCGTTCCTGCATGATGCACAGTGCTAGCCGAAGAAGCGGAAGGACGGGACGTATTCGAACTTCGGCAGCGTCAACTTCATTCTGCGGACACCGTGTGAGAAACTCTTCCCCGCGAACTCGACTCGAGCTAAATGGGAGTCCGGCTGGACGGGACGATGGTTCTACCATCGTGTGGCGAACGGTAGCGGCCTCGAGTGCACAGGCTGGCCGATGGCGTTCAACACCGCGCCCAGCATAACACTCAACCGCGAGGATGGGCGAAGGGCGCGAAGACTCGTGTTTTTAATCATGCCCCCTTGCCTCGCATAGGGATTCGCTTGGAGGACGCGGAGCGCGCAGTAAGTGTGTTCCTTGGGCCATATATGGCCAGGGAGCACGAACAGCGTACGGCCGCAACCGCGGAGGCGGGGCTGGGGTGGGTGAAACGCATGTGTGAGGCCCTGGGCGTTCACGTGCCGGAACGCGCCCCTCCGGCCTTGAGTCAGCCACGACATTCAGATGATGGCGCCTAAGCAAAAAGGGCGCCGCCCCACGGGAGGACTAGGGCTTCTGCGGCCGCGGCCTCCGCGGCGGCTACCGTTGCCCCTACCGATGCGGTCGGCGCTGAGTCGGACTCGGCGAAGTACGCCAATTCGGACTTGGAGACGGACGCGGCTGATGGGGGCAAAAGGTCTCCGGGTGGTGCCAGGGGCGGAGGATGTGCCACGGGCGACCGGGAAGGGGAAGTCCCGTCGCCCATTGCGGTGCTGAAGCGGGGCTGCCGTCTGCTGGCGACGCCAGAGCAAAGTCCCCGCCCGCGGCGGCGACCGTGCCGGAGCTGCCTTCCGCGGGGGCCATTGGAACGAGGTCTCCGTCGACCGTGGTAACCGAGACGGAGGCGCCTCCCGCGGAGGTTACTAGGGTGGGGCCTCCACCCACGAGTGCTGGCATTATGGAGGCTTCTTCTGCGGCGGCTATTGAGGCCGGGCCCTCGTCTCCTCCCAGGGCGAAGCGGCCACGCCTGCGATCCCCCGTTCGTCGGACCTCGAGGGGGTTTGCCATGGCGGCCCGTGTTGGGAGTTTGTGGGGCCCCGACTCCAACACCATGGCACCCGCAGCTCGCGTCCCTCCAGCCCTTCGTAAGCCAGAGCAGCTGGGGCACGGGGGCTGCCGGCGTTGAATGTCGGCACGGAGACTTCCCAGCCCCTCAGGCCGACTCTGTTTGAGGTGATTAGCGCCCCTGTTAACCCGTCCGAGGCTGGGAGGATGCCTCGGCGGAGTCCGTCACCTGTCATCGAAGGTATATCAATCTGCTAGACCTTATCATAGCTTTGCCGCACTCTCGTAGGACTGACCAGTACATCTCCTTGCAGCGGCGCTTATCCCCGAGGAGGGGCGATCCCTGGGGCGCGAGGATGCTCCTTCGGGAAGGGCGTCCGGCGCCCCCGAGGCTGCCGACGTGGACACCGTGCACCCGGGCTTAGCGGACTTCGTCCCTCCTCCGGAGGCGTTGGGGGCATGGCGCGGGATTGCGGATGACGCAGACACGAGCGTTGACCAGCATGCGCTATCATCCTACAGTGCGGGGCGCCTTGGGGATGCCCTGAGGGTATCAGGAGTGAGAGTAAGTATCTGACCTTACAACGATGTGCGGTGCTGCGTGGCGGTTGTCTGGAAGTTCGCTGACCCCTTTGTCGCACAGACCCTCGTTTTGGCCCAGGCGATGCAAACGGCTCACGCCCTCGAGAAGGGGGCGCTAGAGGACCGGTTGCGGGCCGCCGAAAGGGCCCTGTGCGTAGCCAGGTGACGCACACCACCAAGAACGATCGCATCCACGACCTAGAAGCAGAATGCGCGGCGACAAAGACGTACACCGAGGCGCTCGTGGCGGCAGCGCGGTTATCGGCCACAGATGCTGCACGACGGGAGGTTGCGGAGGAGTGAGATGGCTTACTCCGGCAGATCGCTGCACTAGATAAGGAGAAGAGCGAGCTCGCGACATCTCTAGCGGAGCGGGACCTGACCCTGGGCGACGCTTCAGTGGCTGCGTGGGATGCCATGCTGGCCTTGGAGGTCGCCCTTGAAGATCTCATCGCTGAAGTGCCGCCCCACTCCTTTGGGCCCGAGGAGCTGTCGAGGACTCTTCGGTGGATCGGAGATACGGCCAACATCGCCCGCAGCTCTGCGACGACCTTCGGCAACCATTGCTCCTACATGACCTCGTGCTTGATATGCGCGCTCCTACGACACCGGGGCTGCCAGCATGTCAGCAGGCTGGCTGATCCCCATTTGGAGATGTCGGGCGGGCTGGGGTGATGTCTGATGCTGTGCACGCTGTTCGCCGCCCCGCACGATTCTTCCACGAGAGGATCTGGGAGTACATCGGGGAGGCTGCGGCGAAGGTTGAGCTGCGGAACAGCCTGTACGACGAGGGGGACCTTGGCCTATGGCTGGACGAGGTCCCGCGATGTGACGAGGGCGGCCCCGAGGGCTCGGGGGGCGGCGCAAACCCACAGGTGTGACGCGATGTTCTCCGCGCGTTGGTGTGCGTTGTAAAACAAATCCCCTGCTTTTTATGAATAAAGTACAAATTACCTCATCGGTATCCTGACCTGTGTGCCCGCATGTCCCGAGCAGATACCCAACCGGGGCCGGCTAGCAGTTTCTGACCTTGTTACCCGACGGCGTCTTCGGCGCTGGCGAAGGGCCGAGGAGTCACTGGACTTCTGGGCGAGCCGGGCTTCTTCAAGTGAAGCCTCGGCGCGAACGCACGTTAAGGAGGAGCCGGCCAAGTAGCGGCTTCAGGCATCCAAGGATGCTTGTACATTTTTATTGTATTCCTTTGTAAACATCTTCTGATGAATATGAATGGAAGGGAGGGGGTTATAGTGGAAGAGATATTGCCCGCGTCTCCGTCCCTACTTATGATCGTGTAGTCTCGTGGTAGATTCAAGGGACCACACTGTGCTCGGCTGTGCTCAACAGTCTGGACTATGTCGAAGTAGGTGTGCGAGCGCTCCTTAGCCGAGGTAAACGCGCGAGCGCTCCGTCCCCTGTCTTTTGAAGTGGTGGCAGCGGGGCTGGCGCCTTAGTTGAGGTAGACGCGCAAGCGCTTCGTCCCCTACCCTTTGAAGTGGTGGCGGCGGAGCTAGCGCCTTAGCAGCGGAGCTGGCGCCTTAATTGAGGTAGACAAGCATGCGCTCCGTCCCCTACCCTTCGAAGTGGTGGCAGCGGAGCTGGCGCCTTAGTCGAGGTAGAAGCACAAGCGCTCCGTCCCCTATCATTCGAAGTGGTGGCAGCAGAGCTGGCGCCTTAGTCGAGGCAGATGCGCAAGCGCTCCGTCCCCTACCCTTCGAAGTGGTGGCAGCGGAGCTGGCGCCCTAGTCGAGGTAGACACGCGAGCGCTTCGTCCCCTACTCTTCGAAGTGGTGGCAGCGGAGCTAGCGCCTTAGTTGAGGTAGACGCGCAAGCGCTCCGTCCCCTACCCTTCGAAGTGGTGGCAGCGGAGCTGGCGCCTTAGTCGAGGTAGACGCGCAAGCGCTCCGTCCCCTATCATTCAAAGTGGTGGCAGCGGAGGTAGCTTCTGCTGCCTCTTATATGAACGCTGCGAGGCGCGTGCGGAGGCGAGCTTCTGCTGCTGCTTGCGCGGACGCTGCGAGGTGCATGCGGAGGTGAGCCTCTGCTGCTTCCTGCGCGAACGCTGCGAGGCGCATGCGGAGGCGAGCCTCTGCTGTTTCTGGCGCGGACGCTGCGAGGTGTGTGCGGAGGTGAGCCTCTGTTGCTTCCTACGCGAACGCTGCGAGGTGCGTGCGGAGGCGAGCCTCTGTTGCGTCTCATCAAGGCTGAGGGTGCGTGGAAGCCTCAGCCAAGCGTTAGTTATACTTCGTGGAGTGCGTGGGACTATCAACCACATCTTGTTTATACTCCGAAGAATACGCGTAGGGAGAATGCCAATGCGTGCGCAGGAGCATCCGCATCTTGTTTATACTCAGTAGAGTGTGCAGGGACAACATCCACGTCTTGTTTATACTCCGTAGAGTGCGCGCGAGGGCGTCCCCCCGCTATGTTTTACTTATACTCCATAGAGTGCGTGCAGAGGCTGACCTCGCGCTACGTCTTATTTAGAGTCAGTGAACTGCGCGCGGAGGCAGGCCTCCGCGCGTTGTGGGTGGTGAAGGTGCGTGCAGAGGCAGACCTCACGCTACGTCTTATTTATACTCCGTAGAGTGCGCGCGGAGGCAGGCCTCCGCGCGTTGCGGGCGGTGAAGGTGCGTGCAAAGGTGGACCTCACGCTACATCTTATTTATACTCCGTAGCGTGCGTGCGGAGGCGAACCTCGCGCTACATCTTATTTAAAGTTCGTAGACTGCGCGCGGAGGTAAGCCTCCGCGCGTTGCGGGCAGTAAAGGTGCGTGCGGAGGCGGACCTCGCGCTATGTCTTATTTATACTCCGTAGAGTGCGTGCGGAGGCGAACCTCGCGCTACGTCTTATTTAAAGTCCGTAGACTGCGCGCGGAGGCAAGCCTCCGCGCGTTGCAGGCGGTGAAATTGCGTGCGGAGGCGGACCTCGCGCGACGTCTTATTTATACTCCGTGAAGTGCGTGTGGAGGCGTCCCCACGCGTCTTTGTTTATACTCATGCCCGTGTCTTCCACAGAGAGTGCGCGCGCGAACGCGTGTCTTTGTTTATACTCATGCCCGTGTTTTTCACAGAGAGTGCGCGCACGAACGCGTGTCTTTGTTTATACTCATGCCCGTGTTTTTCATGGAGAGTGCGCGCGCGAACGCGTGTCTTTGTTTATACTCATAAAGAGTGCGCGCGGAGGTAATCCCTCGCGCGCTTTTGTGGGAAACAAGACAATTTCTTGCAAACGGTGAACTTTATTAAATTCCCGTTTGCGCGGGTGAGCCATTACAAAAGACGAAGGGACTACCACTGACCGCTTAAAGATGGGAGCAGCCATGGCTGTCAATGCCCGGTGACGAGGCAGCGTGCGGTTGGAGCCTCTGCTGTTGGAGCCGCTCGTGCAGGAGCCTGGCGGGGTGCTTTCCGGAGTCGCCAAGGATCCCCGCTCTTGCACGCCTAACTTAGGCGTTCCTCTGGGTATCGGGATGCGGACCTCTGGTACCGAGCCCTATGCGCCGAGCCATATCCTGGTCGCCGCGGACGGTGATGGTGGCCCGCGGTCCGGGGAGCTTCATGCACAGGAAGTCGTGGTGTGGGACTGCTCTGAGAGAGTTTAAGGTTAGTCGCCCCAATATGGCGTTGTAGGGGTACAAGATGTCAACGACGTCGAAGGTCACGTCCTCGGTCCTCGCATTATTGCGCCGGCCGAAGGAGACTTGAAGGCATATCTGACCTAACGCTCGTAGGGGCTGGCCTCCGAAGCCCTGCAACGGGATTCCCGAGGGGCCCAATCGACTTCGAGGGATCCCCATCTGATCGAAGGCCATTGCGAACAATATGTTCGCCGAACTTCCTCCATCGACCAGGATGCGCCTCATGTCGCATCCTGCAATGGCGACCTGGATGACCAGGGGGTCTTGGTGGGGGAGGTCCACGCCCTCGGCGTCGGCGGGCGTGAAGGTGATTTCGTGAAGGTGATTTTCAAAGTTAAAAAGTATTTTATAAAATTATAAAATTCAAATCTGAAATTAAAAATATTTTTAATAAGTCTAAAATGCTTCCAGGAATATTATATAGTTTTTCTGGAATTTTTAGACATTAAATATTATTTTTCCAAGTGTTTATAAAGTTTCTAGTATTTTCTGAAATTAATTCCGAAAATAAAAATCAATTTATTCCTAGCCCGCAATGTGTCGCTCTCAGATTAAATCAATCTCTCTCCACGTTCTAATCCTAGCCACACAAAGTCACTTACCCCTTCATAACCATCCAAGAGCCATGAAACATATACTTGCCACGTGTCGCAAATCCGACGGCCCGTACCCTTCACTTCCTCTCTCTCTCTATGACATATGGACCCCACATGTCATATGTTTCTTCTACCTCTTCTTCTTCCTCCCTGAGCTCTCTCTCTCCTCCTCCATTAGAGCCGAATTGGAGCTCTTAATCCCGGCCGTTTCTTGCCCTTTAAACCCCGAGCGTTTGCGCAATCATTTCCTCTCTTCATTCCCCACTCATGGCCGGCCGCCTTCCCTCTTTATTCCTCTCTAAAAACCGCCGGCCGTTTATCTCCTCTCTCCACCTATAAAACCCCCTCCATACGCCGGCTCATCCCCTTTCGGTCTCCCCTCTCTCCACCGCCCTCCTCCACTCTTCGGCCGCCGCTCCCGCCGCCGGTCGCCGCCGTTCCGGCCATCTTCCGTCGCCGCCCCAAGCTCCACCGCCGCCGCCACCGTCTCCCCTCGCCGCCGGCCGCCCCGGGCCTCCCCGCCGCCGCCCCTCCTCTCCCCGCCGCCACTCGCCGCCCCGTCTCCGGCCGCCGGCCGCGCGCCTCCCCATGTTGCCTATGCGCGCCGCCCGCGTGGCATCCTTGTGGCCGGCCTCGCCCGCGTGGTCGCCCATGTGGCCGCCGCGTGCGCGCACGCGTGGCGCCAAGTCATCGGAGCGCCACCTCGGGCGTTGCATTCTCCCTGGACCGGGCCCGCGTGTCATAAAATTTAAAATTCAAATTCTCGCTGATGTCATAATTAAGATTTTCTCGAATAAAAATAATCTCCGAAAATCAGCCTTTTCCTTTTCACTCCTTTTAATCTTCCGGAAGCCATAACTTTCTCATTTTAACTCCGATTTGGGCCATTCAAATTTTTAAATTTTTATAAAATCATAAACTATCTAAATATGTACTCTTTTTGAATTTTTGATTTTTATCTCAATTTTATTTGTATTTATTTGCTTTGTTTGTCTGTCTTTTCGAGCGTAGATTCCGTCGTCGCCGAAGAATTCGTCGAGCCGCAGCAAGAAGAACCAATCAGCGCACAAGAAGGCAAGTCTCCTTTGAACATTTTGAACCTATAATTATGAAATGTTTTTAATTATTTTAAATTTATGTGCATCGCTATTTACATAGAACCCTAGTTTCTGTTTTAGCGTATTAGTTAATCCAACCTTGTTATGCCGTGCATTGAAATTGAATGTCATGTACCCTTATAACCCTAGGATCACCTTTGTCTCAATAATGAGAGTTATATAAAATTTTGTTAATATTAGAACGGTAGTATAATGCTTAGTCTTGCTATTTATTTCTTTTGTAATCTTGAAATGGGAAACTATGTTTCGTTACAATAAGCTTTGTATTCAGAAATTTAGTGGCGATTGGTGTTGCCACTGTTCTTTTAAAATAAAATAAAATAAAATGAAAAGTGGTTTTAGACCAGGGCGGATGGTTGGATTGGATTGGTGCGGTTAGCACGAGACTTTGTAATGTGTATGTTCCGCCCTAGTCAATTAAGGACCGACGCTTGTGTTTGTCCAGACTGAGCACTACCGTACAACCCCAAGTCTATATGGGTACGACCTAGCTGACTAACTTACGATAGTCTAGTTTAGGTGCCACCAGTGGAAAGTGGGTGCCAGGGATTTACTGTACTCATATGGCGCAAGAGGGGGCTTCGGACTGGGTGGATTTAACCCTTCTGCGGTGAAACCTCAGCGGGTGGTGTCTGGCTATACTAGAGTGAGGTAAAAGCTTTGTGATATCTTATCTGTGTCTCATGCCAAAGGAAGCGTGGTGACTATTAAGATAATTTATCTCTTGGGGGTAAAGTTGTACAACCTCTGCAGAGTGTCAAACTATTCGAATAGCCGTGCCCACGGTCAAGGGCGGGCAAGGAATGCATTCACATGGTAGACTTCTGGTTTTGGTTTTTAAAATCAAAGTTTTGAAATCCCGAGAGTGGAGGGAACTCTCGGAAAGGGTATCCTGGCGGTTGGAGCCAGTGCGGGTGGATGGAACCTGATGTTTTGAAACTTATCGGTTAGAGTTGGTTAATTAGTGTTGGTGGTTGGAACCTTCACTATAATTATATACTAGTTTCATCTAAAAGCAATTACTTGGTTAAATTAATGCTTTCGAAAATATTTACTGTTATTTGAAATAAAACATTGCTTTGTGCAAAAGAACCATATAACCTTCCTTTGTTAAGCCCTGCATCTATTGCATCTTTCCCAAGACTTGCGGAGTACTTTATGTACTCACACGTTGCACTCAAAAATAATACTCAGAGGAATATGAAGCTCAAGAGGGAGACTACGACTACTTCGCGTGTGGATTCGATGAAGGCTTCCTGGAGTTCTAGGTTGCGTTTCCCCAGTCAATTGCCTGTGGCGTATTGATGGGTTTTCGCCGATTTATCTTTTGCTTCCGCTGTGTTCTGTGTGTGTGAGGTCTTGAAACCTCCTTTGTAATAATGAGACCTTTTGGTCGGTACTCTTTATTATTGTAATAAAGCGTTGTTGGTTATGTAATCATTTATGTTTGACTGTGTGCACTAGCTTTGATCTGGGACTAGTGCTGTAATACACTGAGGGTCCGGGTTCGGAAATCCGGGGTCCCGACAGAGATGGTATCAGAGCCAATTTGACTGTAGGACGTGACCTAGTTAGAATGGTCGTTAGTAGAAGAGCTTCAAAATTTATTTTATAAAATAAAAATTTAATGATTTGCTACCCTTGTCTTTTCTTGTCTTTCTATCCTTACATTCGTAATGTATTCTTCCCTTTTCTATCTGCTTATTTTCTTTTGGAATGGTAATTGTACCCCCTTCCCTTTGTAATTTCTATAGACGGCTCAGTAAGGTTTGCGTCTAAGAAGCACTTGGAGAAGCGCGTCATCATGAAGGAGCGAGGACTAATTCTTTAGTTGTAGTACCCAAGTAAAGTCCTACGATTTTAGAACGCTTATATATTACTTGCTTGTGTGTTAGATGGACTGTACCAAGTCTTTGTATACTTGTAGTACAACCATCCTTAAAATCTATTTTGATTTCAAGATAAGTTTCTTCCAAGTCATTGTTTGCTTCTCTCTTGTGTGTTTGTTTGGGATGTTGTTTAGTCGTTCCCCTAATCTCTTATCTATGCTACTTCCTTCTTATCTTTTGCTAACCCCAGTTACCACAATAGTGCAAGCTCCAATTCTTTCACCGCAGTCTAAGTTTGGAGAATCCTTGGAGACCTAGAGAATATAGAAGACAACAAATTTATGGAAAGTACTCTTGTCGGGAAAGCTGTCATAATCAGTGCATGTCAAGTTAGGTAATTTGGAGAATTGTTGCTAGGGTGATATATTTTGGATTTATAAATGATAAGATTGAATAATATTCGAGAGGATTGAGATAAAAGGTATATTTGTGGATACCAGTTGATTATGAATAAATATGAAGGCTGTAATACTTGTGGATTAAATAGATCATGGAGAATGAGTACATCAGTAAACTTGGGGGAGCCAATTAGATCATGGGAAGAGTCTAAACTTTGCCTTGGATTCATTATCTAGGATTGAAAAGAGCAACGGGATGTAAAACAAGATTTTTGTTGAAGGGATTATTTGTGATCATTGGAGAATTAGTATTAAGAGATTGATCCAGTAAAGGGAGAGATTAAAAGATTAAGAAGTTGAATTATCATAAACAATTCATGATATCAATTTTGGGTGATTTGGTTGAATCATGAAGAGTGGATGAATTTTGTGGAGTTAATTGATTATCAGAGTTTGGTGGACCTATTGATGATAAGTGGATACTAGTGGAATTCTAGAAGATAATACACTTAGATATCTTGGTGGATTAATTTTATCATTGCAAAGTGGACTTTGATATGTCAATTTGAATTGGTGGATTTAATAGATCATTGTTAGATAATTGGATTTTAACTAATGGGATTAACTAGATCGTTTAAGGATGTTCAAATGGATAACCTGGAGGATTTAAATTAATTACGGGAGATAGATTGTCCGATAAGAAGTAATTGAGAGATTGTCCGATAAGGATTAATTGAGTTCATTCAAATTTGGTGGAACCAAAATGATGATTATCAAGAAATTGATGTTGGTGGATTAATGAATATTAAATTATGGCTTAGATGATCTTAAACTTGATTGATTATTACTAAAAGTTTGGATTAATCTTATATTATTTGATCAGAGTTATAGATCTGTTGGATTAGATAATGATCATAAAACAATTGGTGGAAATCACAAATTACAATGTTATTGGATTCTTGTTAGAAAAATTCTATGGTTTGGCGTCGATTCAAATTAGAGCAGAGAATAAAAGTCTATGGGATTATTTGTTGAAATCAATGTGAAATCAATAAGGTGCATTTGTGGTATATGATTTTGGAATCAAGAATTTTTGAAGAGTTGAAATAATTATGTCTTTCTAGGATGAACACTTGCGGAAAGTCCTTTTTGGTGGAATTTTGAATTGATCGATATGATGAGGGCAATTGAAGTTAACCCAGAGCTTGCAGGCGACTAAAGATGTACCAATCTGAATTGTTGTTGTCCTCCGTATTTATCAGTTAAAGGAATTCAAGTAAAGTATAAGTTAAACACATTTTCCCAGAATAGATGTGGGTTGAACAGTTTGAAAGGAATAACTTTGGAAAAGGTGCCTATAGTAAGTGAATACCCAGATGTATTTCCTGAAGATTTGCCAGGAATGCCGCCAGATAGAGAAATTGAATTTGTTATTAACCTGGTACCTGGTACAGCTCCGATTTCCAAGAGACCCTATCATATGTCCTCAAATGACTTGGCCGAAGTTAAGAAGCAAATTCAGGAGCTGCAAGAGAAAGGTTTTGTTAGACCAAGTTCTTCGCCTTGTGGAGCACCAATACTTCTAGTGAAAAAGAAAGATGGAAATCTTCGCATGTGTGTGGATTACAGATCCTTGAATGATGTGACCATTAAGGACAAGTACCCTTTGCCCAGGATACATGATTTATTTGATCAGTTGAAAGGTTCATGTGTTTTCTCCAAGATTGATCTTTGATTAGGTTACCACCAATTGAAGATAAGACCAGCAGATATACCAAAAACAGCGTTTGCTACTCGTTATGGACTTTATGAGTTTATAGTAATGTCTTTTGGCTTGACCAATGCGCCCGCATATTTTATGAATCTGATGAATAATGTGTTCACGGAATATTTGGATGAGTTTGTGGTAGTATTCATTGATGACATTTTGATATCCTCCAAGAATAAGGAAGAGCATGCGAACATCTGAGGATAGTTTTGGAAAAGCTCAGAGAACATCGGTTGTATGCCAAGTTTAGCAAGTGTGAGTTCTGGTTAAAGAAAGTAGCTTTCTTGGGTCATGTGATTTCTGCGGGAGGAGTGTCCGTAGATCCCGAAAAGGTAAATGATGTGCTCAATTGGACACAACCAAAGTCAGTATCCGAGATCAGAAGTTTTCTGGGTTTAGCAGGTTATTATCGTCGCTTCATTGAAAGTTTTTCCAAGCTTGCAAAACCCCTCACTCAGTTGCTAAAGAAGGAAAAGAAGTTTGAATGGAGTAAATCATGTGAGGACAGTTTTCAAGAATTGAAAAAGAGGCTAACCTCTGCACCAGTGTTAACGCTTCCGGATATTAGGAAGGATTTTGAAGTCTTCTGTGATGCATCAAGACAAGGTTTAGGCTGTGTTCTAATGCAAGAAGGAAAGGTAGTAGCCTATGCTTCAAGGCAATTGCGACCTTATGAGGAGAATTATCCAACTCATGATTTAGAGTTAGCTGCTGTTGTGCATGCTTTAAAATTTTGGAGGCATTATTTGATTGGTAATCGTTGTGAGATTTACACAGACCACAAGAGTTTAAAGTATATATTTACTCAACCCGATCTCAATCTGAGACAAAGAAGGTGGCTTGAGTTGATAAAAGATTATGATGTTGGAATCCATTACCATCCAGGAAAGGCTAATGTAGTAGCTGATGCCTTGAGTAGAAAGAGTTACTGCAATAATCTGTTGATTAAAGATAGTATGTTTGCACTACAAGAAGAATTTCAAAGGCTCAATTTGGAAGTAGTAGAAGAAGGATTTCTGGCTAATTTGGAGGTTCACCCAACTTTAGAAGACCAGATCAAGGCAGCTCAAAAAGAGGAAAAGTATGTCAAGGAAATCAAAGATAATATGAAGAAAGGTAAAGCGCCAGGATTTTCAGAAGATGAAGAAGGTATCATTTGGTTTGGAAAAAGAATTCTGGTACCCGAGAAGAAGGAAATAAAGGAATTGATTCTGAAAGAAGCTCATGAATCTGGATATTCAATTCACCCTGGAAGTACAAAGATGTATCAAGATCTCAAAGAAAGGTATTGGTGGTCAAGTATGAAAAGAGAGATTGCAGAGTATGTAGCTTTGTGTGATGTGTGCCAGCGGATCAAAGCGGAACATCAGAGACCTGTCGGACTTTTGCAACCTTTGCAGATACCCGAGTGGAAATGGGAAGAAATTGGTATGGATTTCATAACTGGATTACCGAGAACCAAATCAGGTTATGATTCAATTTGGGTTATTGTGGATCGTCTGACAAAAGTCGCTCATTTCATCCCGGTGAAGACAACTTATTTTGGAGACAGACTCACAGAACTGTATATGTCAAGAATTGTTTGTTTGCATGGAGTTCCAAAGAAGATAGTGTCAGAACGAGGAACTCAGTTCACCTCGAGATTTTGGCAGAAACTGCATGGACTTTTGGGCACCAATCTAAATTTCAGCACAGCATATCATCCGCAGACAGATGGTCAAACAGAGAGAGTAAATCAAATATTGGAAGACATGTTGAGAGCTTGTGCCTTGGCTAATAAGACTAATTGGGATCAAAGTTTGCCCTATGCAGAATTTTCCTATAATAACAGTTATCCATCCAGCTTGCAAATGTCTCCTTTTGAAGCATTGTATGGCAGAAAATGCAGGACATCATTGTATTGGAAAGAAACGGGAGAAGGACAAGTGTTTGGACCAGACGTGCTGAAGCAAGCAGAAGAGCAAGTTCGACTGATTCAGGACAGATTAAAAACAGCACAATCACGACAGAAAAGCTATGCGGACAATCGCCGAAGAGCGTTGGAATTTGTACCTGGAGATCACGTATATCTGAAAGTTTCACCTCTCAAAGGGATGCGACGTTTTGGAGTTAGTGGAAAGCTTGCTCCTAGATTCATCGGGCCATTCCCTGTTTTAGCTAAAAGAGGAGAAGTTGCTTATCAGCTGAAGCTTCCGCCTCAGTTGACAAAAGTGCACGATGTCTTCCATGTGTCTCAGTTAAGGAAGTGTCTCAGAGTGCCAGAAGAGCAGATGTTCCTAGATGAGGTTGAGATAAAGGAGGACTTAACTTATCCAGAGTATCCAATCAAAATTTTGGATGAAGCAGAGCGTCGTACCAGAAACAAGGTTATCAAATTCTGTAAAAGTGCAGTGGAGCAATCATTCTGAATCAAAAGCAACTTGGGAGCGTGAAGAGAATTTAAGAGCAGAGTTCCCTAGTCTTTTTCCTAGTCCGTCCGAATCTCGGGGTCGAGATTCTTTCTAAGGGGGGTAGGTTTGTCACATCCCAAAATTCGCTTTCTAAAAAATTTAATTTTAAATTAATTATTTTAATTAATTTGAGTCTTATTTGGATTTATCTGGATTTTATTTCAAAAAACTTAAAGCAAGAAAATGTATTTTAAATATTTTATTAAAGACGAAAAGAGTTTATTTTATTTTTCCTAGCCTTCCTAAAATTTTAATTAATTTTTGAGAATTCTCTAGAATTTAAAATCAATTTTCAAAGTTAAAAAGTATTTTATAAAATTATAAAATTCAAATCTGAAATTAAAAATATTTTTAATAAGTCTAAAATGCTTCCAGGAATATTATATAGTTTTTCTGGAATTTTTAGACATTAAATATTAGTTTTCCAAGTGTTTATAAAGTTTCTAGTATTTTCTAAAATTAATTCCGAAAATAAAAATCAATTTATTCCTAGCCCGTCATGTGTCGCTCTCAGATTAAATCAATCTCTCTCCACGTTCTAATCCTAGCCACACAAAGTCACTTACCCCTTCATAACCATCCAAGAGCCATGAAACATCTACTTGCCACGTGTCGCAAATCCGACGGCCCGTACCCCTTCACTTCCTCTCTCTCTATGACATATGGACCCCACATGTCATATGTCTCTTCTACCTCTTCTTCTTCCTCCCCTAGCTCTCTCTCTCCTCCTCCATTAGAGCCGAATTGGAGCTCTTAATCCCGGTCGTTTCTTGCCCTTTAAACCCCGAGCGTTTGCGCAATCATTTCCTCTCTTCATTCCCCACTCATGGCCGGCCGCCTTCCCTCTTTATTCCTCTCTAAAAACCGCCGGCCGTTTATCTCCTCTCTCCACCTATAAAACCCCCTCCATGCGCCGGCTCATCCCCTTTCGGTCTCCCCTCTCTCCACCGCCCTCCTCCACTCTTCGGCCGCCACTCCCGCCGCCGGTCGCCGCCGTTCCGGCCATCTTCCACCGCCGCCCCAAGCTCCACCGCCGCCGCCACCGTCTCCCCGCCGGCCGCCCCGGGCCTCCCCGCCGCCGCCGGTAGGTGCGCCGTCGCCCCTCCTCTCCCCGTCGCCACTCGCCGCCCAGTCTCCGGCCGCCGGCCGCGCGCCTCCCCGTGCTGCCTGTGCGCGCCGCCCGCGTGGCATCCTTGTGGCCAGCCTCGCCCGCGTGGTCGCCCATGTGGCCGCCGCGTGCGCGCACGCGTGGCGCCAAGTCATCGGAGCGCCACCTCGGGCGTTGAATTCTCCCGTGGACTTGGTTCACACTGGACCGGGCCCGCGTGTCATAAAATTTAAAATTCAAATTCTCGCTGATGTCATAATTAAGATTTTCTCGTATAAAAATAATCTCCGAAAATCAGCCTTTTCCTTTTCACTCCTTTTAATCTTCCGGAAGCCATAACTTTCTCATTTTAACTCCGATTTGGGCCATTCAAATTTTTAAATTTTTATAAAATCATAAACTATCTAAATATGTACTCTTTTTGAATTTTATCTCAATTTTATTTGTATTTATTTGCTTTGTTTGTCTGTCTTTTCGCGCGTAGATTCCGTCGTCGCCGAAGAATTCGTCGAGCCGCAGCAAGAAGAACCAATCAGCGCACAAGAAGGCAAGTCTCCTTTGAACATTTTGAACCTATGATTATGAAATGTTTTTAATTATTTTAAATTTATGTGCATCGCTATTTACATAGAACCCTAGTTTCTGTTTTAGCGTATTAGTTAATCCAACCTTGTTATGCCATCCATTGAAATTGAATGTCATGTACCCTTATAACCCTAGGATCACCTTTGTCTCAATAATGAGAGTTATATAAAATTTTGTTAATATTAGAACGGTAGTATAATGCTTAGTCTTGCTATTTATTTCTTTTGTAATCTTGAAATGGGAAACTATGTTTCGTTACAATAAGCTTTGTATTCAGAAATTTAGTGGCGATTGGTGTTGCCACTGTTCTTTTAAAATAAAATAAAATGAAAAGTGGTTTTAGACCAGGGCGGATGGTTGGATTGGATTGGTGCGGTTAGCACGAGACTTTGTAATGTGTATGTTCCGCCCTAGTCAATTAAGGACCGACGCTTGTGTTTGTCCAGACTGAGCACTACCGTACAACCCCAAGTCTATATGGGTATGACCTAGCTGACTAACTTACGATAGTCTAGTTTAGGTGCCACCAGTGGAAAGTGGGTGACAGGGATTTACTGGTTATTCACAGTGAGGGACAGGGATTTACTGTACTCATATGGCGCAAGAGGGGGCTTCGGACTGGGTGGATTTAACCCTTCTGCGGTGAAACCTCAGCGGGTGGTGTCTGGCTAGACTAGAGTGAGGTAAAAGCTTTGTGATATCTTATCTGTGTCTCATGCCAAAGGAAGCGTGGTGACTATTAAGATAATTTATCTCTTGGGGGTAAAGTTGTACAACCTCTGCAGAGTGTCAAACTATTCGAATAGCCGTGCCCACGGTCAAGGGCGGGCAAGGAATGCATTCACATGGTAGACTTCTGGTTTTGGTTTTTAAAATCAAAGTTTTGAAATCCCGAGAGTGGAGGGAACTCTCGGAAAGGGTATCCTGGCGGTTGGAGCCAGTGCGGGTGGATGGAACCTGATGTTTTGAAACTTATCGGTTAGAGTTGGTTAATTAGTGTTGGTGGTTGGAACCTTCACTATAATTATATACTAGTTTCATCTAAAAGCAATTACTTGGTTAAATTAATGCTTTCGAAAATATTTACTGTTATTTGAAATAAAACATTGCTTTGTGCAAAAGAACCATATAACCTTCCTTTGTTAAGCCCTGCATCTATTGCATCTTTCCCAAGACTTGCGGAGTACTTTATGTACTCACACGTTGCACTCAAAAATAATACTCAGAGGAATATGAAGCTCAAGAGGGAGACTACGACTACTTCGCGTGTGGATTCGATGAAGGCTTCCCGGAGTTCTAGGTTGCGTTTCCCCAGTCAATTGCCTGTGGCGTATTGATGGGTCTTCGCCGATTTATGTTTTGCTTCCGCTGTGTTCTGTGTGTGTGAGGTCTTGAAACCTCCTTTGTAATAATGAGACCTTTTGGTCGGTACTCTTTATTATTGTAATAAAGCGTTGTTGGTTATGTAATCATTTCTGTTTGACTGTGTGCACTAGCTTTGATCTGGGACTAGTGCTGTAATACACAGAGGGTCCGGGTTCGAAAATCCGGGGTCCCGACAGTTAAATGAATAGAAAGTCAAATGGTAACTTACACACTTGTTCCTCTTGGTTCCAGTCAGTGGCGAAGCCAGGATTACAATTGAGGGGGGCTGAAGTATTTGTCGGATTAAACTAAGTTGACACAAATATAATCTTATACTCTTATAGAATTTCAAATTCATACATAAATTATACAGTTGGAGTTTTGGAGACAAAAACGAAAAACAGAGAAATACAAAGTTCGTTTCTCCATTATAGCAAAATCTATAAGACTATACATACATTATTAGTCTAAAATCTAAACTCTAAAATGCTAAACTGATATAAAAAAGTACAGGAAAATTACCTGAAGCAGTGAAGCCGTCGGCTCGGCTGCCCTATCCTCAGTTCTCAGTTGAGTGTTGAGTATTTTTCACACTGGATGACTGGAGTACTGGCCGGTAGGAAAATGAAATCAACACAACACGCCGTACACGGCAGGCCGGCAGCTGGCAGTAGCGCCTCCACTCGCCTCCACTCCACCGGTCCACCCCCTGTCCGGCTGTCCCCCTTTACTTCGGTCCGCCTGCACCCCGCACTGCCCGGCTGCCCGCACTGCACCGCACCGCTTTTATTCGCCCGCACCCAGGCCGCACAGCGGCACAGGCGCACCACGCACAGTTGCAGCTCCTCAACGCCTCCTCAGCTCCTCTCTCTCTCTCTCTCTCTCGCTTCTCCGCTCCTCCTCGCTCAACGCCTCGCTCCCGGCTCCTCGCCTCAGCAGACGGCAGCTCGGCTCCTCCGCTCCTCCCCGCTCGACGCCTCGCTCCTGGGTCCCAGCTCCTCGGCAGACGGCAGCTCGGCTCCTCCGCTCCTCCTCGCTCGCCGCCTCGCTCCCGGAGTCCCGGGCTCCCAGCTCCTCGGCAGCTCGGCTCCTCCGCTCCTCCTCGCCTCGCTCGACGCTCAGAGTCGCCGCGCCCAGATCTAGGAAGTGTGAACTGGGGAGTGAATCTGTGCGACTGTACCGCTGCCCGCCCGCCTGGGAATAGTGAATCTGTGTTTTCATGGGCTGCTGGGCCTCTTTGTGGGAAATGGGCTGCTTTTTATTGTTTGTTGCTTGTTGCCTTGTTGGGCTTGTTGCCGACTCGCCGCTCGCCGGGAGGGGGCCGCCCGCCGCCGGGGGTGGGGGGTCCGCCGCTGGGGGGAGGTGAGGCTCGAGCCTTACTAAGCCTCCCCTAGCTTCGCCCCTGGTTCCAGTCATCATCATCGTCATCAAACTCGGTATTCTACGAGCGAAAGTCTAGGTATCAAAGTGGTATATACAAGATAATTATGAGGCCAAAAAATATGATGCATATAGCTATTTTATCCACTCAATGTTGGTTCATCGGAATGAATATACATCATACAATTTTGCTGAAACCACAAACTATCTAAAACCTTTCGATTTACCTCAGAAAAACCCACAGTCACAGTTCCCCAAGGCAGCTGCCTAGGTGGCACCTAGACGCTAGGTGCCAGCCTCCCACTTTGCCCGTCTAGATATCGATTAGACGCTAGACGCCGGTCTACCACTCGATTAGCGCCTAGCGTCTTAGTAAACCTTGTAAAAACCCAACCAATAAATTCCAAGGTAAGTACCTGATTATAATCATCACCTGTATTTTCATCCTCTTCTACTTCTTCCTCTTCCTGTTCATCCTCATCATCACCTTTCTTGTCCGCCTTCTTGTCTCCATCCTGCAACTACCAAAACTCTATTAACATGGTAAAAAGACAGAACAAAAAAAATGTGCAGAAAAACGAAGCTGCATGCTTCTCATATTAACAGGTTGGCAAAAGCATTCAGCACAGTAGCTCACTAGCCTGTTGATGTGAAACAGAACCTCAGATTTTAAACAAGTAATAATATGACTACAATGCGAAGATGATCTCCAAATGGATTCTGGATACATGGATAGAAGGGTAAAAAAGAATTTGAAAACTGAAGGATAGAGAAGATGTTATTGCCTTGTGCTTCTCCTCAAGCTTCTCAAATACTTCAAATGCCTGCTCATATGTTAGACAAGAAAGTGAGATCCATGCATGATTGTTAGAATATTTAGCACTTTAGTGATTAAATAATTCTACAAATAAATCATAACTACAAGAACAACATAAATACTAAATATGGGTAAAAGCATAAATTAGATCGTACACATATGTCTTTCATGACTATGAATTAGCAAGATAAGTATTACGAATAACGAAAAATATATATTTATATTGACAATTAAAGAAAACTACAGACTACTAGATTTTACCGAAGCGAAATGAATAGCGTTCCGGTGAAGAAAATGAGATCGTTGCTGAGAAGATGCAGTAGTCGATACAGAGAATGGTGAGTAGTCGCGCGAGTTGCTTCCCAAAAACCTCATTCGACCTCTCCCGTACAAGATCATAAGGACAATGGCTTCGGAGACTTGCTCTCCCTAAGACCGGTGCACGCCGGTGAAGGGACGGAGTAGCCGGTAACAGCACAGTGACGAAGGAATTCTACTCGCACTCAAATTTGTTGCGGAGAAGAATAGCCAGCATTTCCCTCTGATAGAGTTCAGAAGGAAGCCTCGATCGTATCTTTCAGAAATGGAAGGTGCATTAATCATAATTAATGCTATGTGATTAGAGCATTTTTAAACGTCTCCTTCTATCCTGACAAAAGTTCATGGTAGATATAAAATTGCAAAAGAAAACTACATCTAGACCCACCTTTCAGAAATGGAAGGTGCATTAATCATAATTAATGCCCGTGCAATTAGAGCATTTTTAAACGTCTCCTTCCATCCTAATAAAAGTGCATGGCAGAAATAAAATTGCAAAAGAAAAATACATCTAGACCCACGGCCGAATCCGAAATAACACACCATTCATGCGCACGTCACACGGCTGTGAAGCTATGGCCTAGCAAGGCAAGCGAGCTCACATGTCTTGTCGTTCTTTCTCTTGCTTCTCCAAGGTTAGACATGCTTTACCTTATAAGATGGTATCTCTCCACCTTGTCTAGTAATATGGTACTAAAGTGTCCTGTATGCCACATGCATAAGTGGGCCTTTGGAATTTTCCTTGGAATTATTGACAAAAGAATGGGCCAAGGCCCATTATTCCAACAATGATGTCAATATATGGCTGAATAATGTCTACAACACACGAGTGTTCATTGAAGTTATATTGATACTAATAGAAATGACAATAGAATGCTGCAAATAAGTTCACTTAAGTTCCATTCAAAGAAGAAGCAAAAGAAAAAAAGAAGTATCCTTTGGTATTGCAAAATCCAGCAAACCTGATTACCTGAGTCTCTATCCCACCAAAGTTTCTTGTTGCTTAGTTGCCCTCGTCTAGAACTTGAAAGGAACAGAATATGAAGGGCCGATTGGCTATTGTGCTATAACCTGTTGTAAATATTGCGGTATAAGCATATTTTCATATTTAATTCCAGCCAAAACAATAACATAAATGACATATTTCCAGCATAATAAGAATGACATAAATTGCATATAAAATGAAATTCTATCTTGCCATTCATATTCATATATATATTCAAAGAATATAACATCACTACTGCTGAAAATAATAATGTGCAGAACAGTCCTAATTAATTGTTTTATTAGTGCTCTCAGAACAGAGTTGCGCAAAATCATAGATTTTGGCCTTCTTATGCACATGTCATAACTCTTCATGATTGATCTAACAACTAGGAAATGAGACTTGAGCTCTAACAGATTGACTGCCAACAGACCCGAATAAACAGAGAACAGATCTCTGTGCTAATTCTGTACTGCTAAATGATTACAAGCAAAGAAACAAGTGATAGTGATCTAAATATTTTCAGATAATAAGCAACAGACCGAACTAGAAAGATTGCAGTAATACACAAGTCAAAACAGGACTGAATCGAAAGGTCTACTGCACTGACAAAGTAATCTGACCAGAATAACAAATCACTACACTACTCACAATTTCAATAGCAGGTAACCAGATCTAAAAGACAGAAATACAATTAGCTACAGTACAACCAGCAGAGATCAAACACTAGAGCTCAAGCCTAAGTCTGTTGTTTAGATCAACTTCAGTATATGACTAAGTTCATCACAGAGCATACACTTGCGCCCACACACATTCACAGTAGCCCTCAAATACTTGATTAAAATTATAGATCAAGATTAACTGCTGTAAATTGCAAAGAACCAAATATACTCACTGTGCAGACAATACTCCAAACTATCCAGAAGCAATCAAGCCGAAGGAGAACACAATCAATAGGGCAAGGCACGATGAAATCGCTGTCCCAGAAAATCTATCAACCCACTGTCGCTAGCAGGTAGATGATTCACGGAGATACAATGCCGAACTTCTTCTCTCAGCCGAAAACCAGAGAAAAAGCCGAGGTCCAGAGATGCCGCACAAGATCACAAGAATGCTCTCGCCGAGAGCATTCAAAACGTAGCAGGGAGCCGACGTCGCCTTCTTCTTCCTCGGGTAGACCTCCAAGGTCCCGAGTTCCCCACACCCAAATTAGAGTTTATGCAGGAAACCAAAACCAAGCCTCAATCGGAGATGGCCGAAGCCACCAACCTCAGCACACCCGAAACGGAGAGGAGGAAGAAGGCACAAGCGAGCAAAACCAGATCGGGAGAGGATACCCAAACCGTGGAGCCAAATGGCCATAAGAAGGGGAGACGGGGTGAGCCGCAGGGTGGCACGAGCGGCTGGCTCCGAAGAACCTGGGCCTGCCCGCGCCTCCGCCGCCGCTTCTCCACCCGCCACCACCTCCATGCGCTGCCAAAATCGGCAGATCTGGGCGGCACCGAAACGGCCGCACGAGCCTCCACTCGCACGCACGGGACGCGCTCAAAACGGGCTCGGAGAGGAGACTCTCCTCCCCCTTATCTCCTCGCGCGGCTCACCGACAGGTGGGCCCGCCTTCATAATTTTTTTTCCTTTTCTCAATTGGAAAATTCCCAAAAAGCCCTCTCAAAAACAACATAACCAAGTAGCAGATAATAAATTTTTATGTACACCAATATATTCAAGAATACCTTGTACCAGTTCAGCAAGGAAATTTGCAGGAGTTAGTTTGAGATATGATGCAAGAGCTTCACATGGCTTGTGTCTTACGTTTCCTATCAGATAATCTTTCAATCTCTTTATCTTCATTCTCTGATAAGATATAAAATCTGAAAATAATTAATCAAAATTATATTAGAAATAAAGTAGAAAACACTACTGATGCAAAAACAGGACGCCAAAGCAAAGGATGCTTAAAGATGTTGAATTGGGTCTGCAAAATTGTTTCTATTAGTATCTCATTCTTTATATATAGGTCATAATCCAAAGAGTTGCAACCATTCTAATATGAAATTGCTAATGAGATAACAAATACCACAATGCGGATCAAAATTGCCCCATGCCAACCTCGTACTAAACCGGATAAAAGATAGGTTCTCCATAAATGAGAAAATCGGGATTCAGTGATTCCTTATCAGTGTTTGTACACCAATGGAATAAAGCCACATAATCCAGCTTTTGCAGCTCGTCAAAGAAGAGCAATGGATATTAGAAACCATAACAGAAGGCCGCGCAGTAATGTAGGTAATCATTTCCATCAAGCTAGTAAAAACTAAAAAGCACCTTCACTACAATACCGCTGTACCCAATTCCTTGACCAACTACTTGAAAGAAGCAAAAGTTGCTTCCTCCAACAACTTAACAAGTGCTTAATTGCTGATAGCCTAAGCTACATATTTAGGCAAAGTTTTGACTTTTGATCAAGCTAGAGGCCTCCAGAACTCGTCGAATTTCAGGGTGGACTGTATCAGAGCCTTCTCCTCGTTGGTCGCATTGGCGCACGTCATCTCCGGCAGGGTGATCTCCTGTACGTGCGCCCAAACCCAACGAACGAATCCTGAGCACAATAATTTAATTTCCAAAGGAAGACCAATTTCACACCAGGAGCGCGGCGATTAGCGTGGGCGGAGAGCCGAGGGACTGACCAGGCAGCCCTCGCGCGGCGCGTGCATGGCAGTGCCGGGGTGCTCGAGCCCGGACCCGAACCCTCCCCTCCCGCGGCGCCTTCTGCGTCCTCGGAACGTCATCGGGGGCCACGTTCCGGAGAGGGTTTCGCGCGCGGGCTCGGCGAGTCGGGCTCCCACGCAGACGCGCGCAGCAGATTGTTAAGTCGAGGCGAACGGCGTGCGCTGCGCGGGCGGGGTAGCTTGTTCAGATTCTCTAGTTGCCTCTTCTATTCTTGATCTAGGTGTTAACTTAGGCAAGAATACTAGGGATATCTCAGAATCAGTTAGTAGAATTAAAGCTATTAAAATTGATAGATTTAATTCGAGATTGAGCCACATAGAATCTGAAACAAATATGGATTCTGAAATTATTGATGAGAAGGACGATGAGGACATAGAAAATCTCACTCTAGGTCACTTATGTGATGATTTGATGGAGGTAATGGATGAGGACAGTGATCACCTAAGTTGTGATTTTAAAGCTGTCTTTAAGAAAAACAAGTCACATTCGTCCTTTAGAAGGAAGAAACACCATAAAATTAGGATGATTAAAAAACATAAGACTGAGTCAAAATGAAAGGAATTTTTTGGAATAGCAGAGGTCTTAGTGACTTGGCTAAATTTAGATTCCTGGCAGACACGTCTAGAGAGCAAAAGCTAGACTTTATTGCTCTCATGGAGACCGGTAAGAAAGATTTTTCTAAAACAGTTTTAAACAACATTTGTGGTGGACAAGAATTCCTGTGGCACTGGTCCGAACCTCATGGTAGGTCCGGTGGTATTTTGTTAGGAGTGAATTTAGAGGTCTTTGACATCGGAATTATTGCCGAAGGAGATTTCTATGTTAAATTCCGACTTAGAAACAAAGCAGATGGCTTCCAATGGATTCTTATAGCAGTTTATGGGGCTACTCAAGATGACTTTAAGGAAGCTTTTCTCGCGGAGTTGGTTCAAACATGTTCTAAAGAAACTCATCCGATTCTTATCGGTGGTGATTTCAACATAATTAGGAGCCCAAAAGAGAAAAACAATGATAAATATGATGATAAATGACCCCTTTTATTCAATGCCGTTGTTGATGGCTTAGACTTAAGGGAGCTTGAACTTTCGAATAGGAAGTTTACTTGGGCAAACTCTAGGGATATACCAACTTATGAGACACTTGATAGGATTTTGGTAAGTACAGAGTGGGAGGTTAAATTTCCGCTAGCAAATGTTCAAGCATTAAATAGGGAAATTTCAGATCATACCCCATTGCTGCTTAATATGGGTGATGGTACCCATATTAAAAAACAACCTATGTTCAAATTCGAACTTGGATGGTTGTTGCGGGATGGTTTCTCGGAGTTGGTAGCTGATGTGTGGAACAAAGAGAAAAGGGGGAAAACACCACTACGCAAATGGCAATTTAAAATTCAACGTCTTAGACAATTCCTAAGAGGTTGGGCTAAGAATGTGAGTGGTACTTATAAAAAGGAGAAGGAAGAGTTGTTTAAGAAAACAGATGAGCTTGATAAGAAAGCAGAAACTCAAATTCTAAGCCCTATGGAGCTTGATTTGAAACATTGCTTAAAAGAGAGATTAGTCTTCCTTTTAAGGGAAGAGGAGCTCAAATGGTATCAAAGAGTCAAGACAACTAAGTTGTTATTTTGTGATTGTAATACTAAGTATTTTCATTTGGTAGCAAGCGGTAAACACAGGAAAACTAGAATTTTCAAACTTGAGCAAGAAGAGGGAGTTATAGAAGGGGATGAAAATCTTAAAAGATTTATCACCAATTATTATAAGGACCTCTTTGGAGCTTCAGATCGTAATAATTTTTCCATGATGGAATCTATGAGGGATGATATCTCGCAGGTTTCCGATTTGGAAAATGATTTATTAACCATGGAATTCTTGGAGGAGGAGGTCAAAGCTGCCATTTTCCAAATGGAGCATAATAAGGCACCAGGCCCAGACGGGTTTCCGGCTGAGTTCTATCAAGCCTTTTGGGATATTATTAAGAGTGACCTCATGGCTCTCTTTGCCGAATTCCACAAGGGTAAATTGCCACTATACAGCCTCAATTTTGGAATAATTACATTATTACCAAAAGAAAAAGAGGCAAAACGGATACAACAGTTTAGGCCAATTTGCCTATTGAATGTTAGTTTCAAAATTTTTACAAAGGTAATGACAAATAGAATAGCTCTAGTAGCTCAAAAAGTCATAAAACCTTCACAAACCGCTTTCATGTCCGGTAGGAACATTTTGGAAGGCGTTGTCATTTTACATGAGACTATTCATGAGATGCATAGGAAGAAATTAGATGGGGTTATATTGAAGCTAGACTTTGAGAAAGCATATGACAAGGTTAATTGGTCCTTCCTTCAGCAAAGTTTAAAAATGAAGGGCTTTTCTTCTGTATGGTGCAATTGGATAAAACAAATTGTTAAGGGTGGCAGTGTTGGCATTAAAGTTAATGATGAAGTTGGTCATTTTTTTCAAACTAAGAAAGGGCTTCGGCAAAGAAATCCCTTGTCACCAATTCTTTTTAACTTAGTGGCTGATATGTTAGCCATCTTAATTGAGAGAGCCAAGGCTAATGGAAAGTTTAGTGGAGTTGTTCCTCACCTTGTCGATGATGGTCTATCAATCTTACAGTACGCGGATGACACTATCCTCTTCTTGGATCATGATATACTCCAGGCCAAAGACCTTAAGCTAGTCTTAAGTACCTTTGAGCAATTATCGGGGTTAAAAATCAATTTCCATAAGAGCGAGTTATTTTGCTATGGCAAGGCCAAGGAGTGTGAGCATGATTATGCACAACTTTTTGGTTGTGGCACGGGGGGTTTCCCATTTAGATACTTAGGTATTCCCATGCATCATTGCAAGCTTTCGAACAAGGATTGGTTGGTCATAGAGGAAAAGTTTCAGAAAAAGCTGAGTAGTTGGAAAGGTAAACTCTTATCAGTAGGAGGGAGATTAGTATTGATTAATTCAGTTCTAACTAGTCTAGCCATGTACATGCTCTCCTTCTTCGAAGTCCCCAGAGGTGTGTTAAAAAAGCTAGACTATTACCGTTCCAGATTCTTTTGGCAATGTGATGAACATAAAAAGAAATATAGACTCACTAAGTGGAGTATTCTTTGTAGGCCTAAAGAATTTGGAGGATTGGGGGTCCAAAATTTGGATATCCAAAATAAATGCCTTTTGAGCAAATGGTTGTTTAAACTTATTAACGAAAAGGGTGTTTGGCAAAGCCTTATTAAAAGGAAGTACTTGTCCAACAAAACTCTTACCCAAGTTACAAAACAACCGGGGGATTCACATTTTTGGTCTGGCCTTATGAAGGTCAAGGATCAATTCCTTGCATGTGGTCACTTCCGTGTTCGTGATGGGTCCCAAGCTAGATTTTGGGAGGATACTTGGATAGGTGACAAACTCTTTAGTGTTGCATATCCCGCACTCTATAGAATTGTGAGGAGAAAAGACACCACGGTATCACATATCTTAAGCTCTATACCTCTTAATGTGTCCTTTAGCAGAGCCTTGGTTGGCTCTAATCTAGATGATTGGCTTGATTTGGTGACCAAAATATTTTCAGTAAACCTTACAAGTGGAGAGGACCCGTTTATTTGGGATTTGTGTAACAAGGGTACTTTTTCGGTTCGTTCTTTTTATATGTATGTGATACAAGAAGGGGTAGTTCCCCAAAAGACCCCTCTTTGGAACATTAAGATACCTTTGAAAATTAAGATCTTCCTTTGGTACCTTCAAAAGGGGGTTACTCTCACAAAGGATAATCTAGCAAAAAGGAATTGGCAAGGTAGCACCATTTGTTATTTTTGTAGCTCTATGGAGACGATACAATATCTTTACTTTGATCGCCACTTTGCAAGATTTATTTGGAATACCGTTTTTATCACCTTTGGAATTCAGCCCCCTTCTAGCTTTGCGAACATGTTTGATTCTTGGTTGAATGTCATTCGGCCAAAACTTAGAAATCAAATATTTGCAGGAGCTGCTGCTTTATGTTGGGCTATGTGGTTGAATAGAAACGATATGGTATTCAATAATTCTCAATCTAATACATTTCTGCAGGTTATTTTCAGGGCAACATATTGGATTCGACATTGGTCCCTACTACACAAAGAAGAGGCGAGATCAAATCTCAAAAATAGATGCAGATATTTGGAGACCGTAATCATGGAGGTTTTTGCGAAGTTCGGTTGGAAATTTAGGAATAGAATTGAAGCGTAGCTTCTTTCCTCTCCTTTCTTTATTTGTAGTTTGATTTCTTGTGGAGTTGGAGCCTATGTACTTGGTTTTGTATTGAACAGCTGTGTACTTTCCCCCCAGAAAGTAGAAGCTGGAACTTTGTTCTATTTTCTAAAAAGTAGGGACTGCAAGGGGCCAGCAGCAAGATGTTCTGGCGCTGACGGGATCAGAGGGTGGCAACAGTGGTGCAAGTCTCTCAGTGGAAAATCACTCCTAATCGTGGGCAAAAGGAACCGGGTCATGCAACAGTTTTAAGATAAGTGCAAGCCGGAGCACGCACGCGGGGTGTGGTTGACTTGGACTACAAACTTTTGGTTCACGTTCACGTACGTGTGACGCTCGTAGAACACGCACTCGCGAGTCGCGTGTGCCGTACGTGTGGTGCGTGGGCCCCAGCGAGATGTAGAGTGAGGGAGATGGTGGACCCTTACAGTCTACATCTCGCTCGTTAAAGGCAGCGTATATACCGTGCGGGCATGTCATCCATCTGAATTTAATACTGCGACAGAAACCTTCACACGACCAAATCAATCAAGTACGGATTATAGACTCGGTCGCGGCTCAAAAGTCCTCGGATAATTACAGGCTAGCGTCAAGACCTTTCTGGATGTGCTTATCGCTCAGATGGCTACTACTACTCTTAGGTGTAATGATCTCCGGTGTAGACAAGATCAGAAAGACCACAATTCTCCAAAGACCCTCTGAACTGATACATATAGACCTGTGGCCGAACCGCTTCCCCTGTTTCTCATGCTGATAAAATATATCATTAAAATCACCAAACCACATCCATGGCCCCGAAGCATGAATTTTCATAGTTCTCAAAGCCCTCCAAGTAAGCTCTATATTTCGAGTTTATGGTTCGCCATAAATTCCGGTCAATCTTCCTCTACTACTACAGGATAAGTTATTACCGATGGTTCAAAAACATCATCACAGACGACTTTTAAACCGTATATGATGCAGTATTTCACAAATGGTTTCAACTATGAACCGTCTGTGATATTTTAATATCACAGAGGTTTGTAGTTGAAACCGTCTATAATATTCTTTTCTATTCAGAAATATATTTCTATTAGTTGGCTAGTCTCAGGAAATGCTAGCCATGTCATCTGAAACAAACATATCAACACAGTATATATACATCCAATACACATTCATTCATTTCAGAAAGAAGAACATCCATTTCACAAATCAATTAACTGAAATGAAATAAATTGTCCATCCATGAACAAATACATGTACATATGAATAATTAAGCTCAAATCTTATCGTAGTGAAATTTGTTATACATTGTGGAATTCTCCATCTTCTTTTATGACTTTAGACCATAAGAAGTATGCACACTGTCCTCGAATCTCTGAGAGGTCGGGCTGTTCCAACGGAGTTGTAGCGATGCACACAACCTGTCGGTAGGAAGATCAATGTCGTGCATACATATGTAAATTGCTAAGTATGAAATAATTATCATAAGATTGACAAATTAACCTGAGGATAAATATTGATCTTCGCGGAATCAACAAGTAGTTGCACGTTGTGGCAAACATAAAATCCATAGGTGTTGCCCGACGGCTGCTTGTGGCACTGCAAAAATAGAATTTATTAGTCCGACAAACATTACTACGAAGTGTTATATAGGATTAATGTGTACAAGCGAATACCGAGAAATGTAGATCGTGCCGCAGGGCATCCATCATTTTGGATTTCCGTACCTTTGCAACGTACGTGGCGAACGACCTACATGATTCCAAGAAGATAGCCTTAGTCATTAGGAAGGAAAGATTACAATAGAGTTATCTATGGAGGAAATATATTCATCTGTCGATTAATTATTAGACAACTATTAAGTCGGTTTTGGTCCTCTTTAGGGAATAAAGATATATTACCTTGTTCCGTTTTGGTATAATTACAATTGGCTCCAGTGGAACCTATACAGGTATGTCATGGTCATTAAACCTATGTTCGTGTTGCTTATAAAATACAAATCAACAAGTATAGTCACTAGTGCAGCACTTACCCCTGGTTGTAGGGCATAAGTATGAATTTCTTGTTGTGGTAAGCCTCCAATGTCTTCGTGATGTAATTCTCGATGAATGATACATCTTCGTTGATGATATCTATGAAGACCAAGCGTGGGTCAAGAAAACCAATCGGTGATTTTGTTACTTTGGATTTAGTCACCATGTATCTATATATACACACACACACAAAAGTAATAAGTTATATATGACATTTATTGGTATTACATGAATGTAGACCGTGATTGTACACCAGTGTCCAGCATCGAATGAGTGAGGTGTTGAGTGTGTAGAGATCGAATAAGTCCTCAAAAGTCACCGTGAAGACACAATCAAGAATATTGTGTTGAAAATGATCCGGCTTGAACTTGACAGTGAAACGAGAACACCGTTGTTCCTTCAGCTTGTTGGCCTGTTCCATGTACCATGCATGCAATCTCTGGCAAGATAGTTCTTGGGTTAGGAGGCACTCTTTCAGGATGACCAATGGCTCACCTACCATGAATTTTCGGGCCAACGACAAGTAGGGGATCTCATCATCGGTCTTCTTCGTTTTGCTTTTGCCGCCTCGGCTGTAGGTCGACTTCACAGTAGTTGACCAGGCATGAGATGTAGATGCACGGTGCCCTTGCTGTGTCTATGTAGGTAGCTCCGGTATGGATAGCCCCAGTGGACTTGGCACCGATGCAGATAGCTTTGGTGCAGATCGCTCCTGTGGAATTGGCACCAGTGCAGATAGCTCCTGTGGAGTTGGCACTGGTGCAGATAGCTCAAGTGGACTTGGCACCGGTGCAGGAGCCTCCAGGCAGACATCCCTCTTGGACCACTGGATGAATGTTCCAATTGATTGCCCTATAGTCACAACCTTGTTGTTTGGGGGCATCTGCAGCAGGACGACCTTGCAATTGGCATGAATATCATCCATATTCACTTTTACGAAACCTGGTGCTAGAGATACACCATGCTCCAAGGCCCCAGGCCCGAACAGATATGCTTGGCCCCAAGCAGCCCATAGGGCAACAGAAGTATATCTCACTTGGAACTTGCACTTCGTAGCCACCTACATAACGATACAAAATTAGCTACTCCAACAGGCCTATCAGTAGATCGAGCATTCCAGAGATAATAATTATTACCAGGATGTCATAAATAGGAAATCGGTAATCGCTCTCTGAGGTAGGGTTGGACGTGCAGCTACTCCGACGGTTGGGGGGCTGCCTAGCACAGGAGCGACGAGGGCTTCTTTTTCATTTTTCGAGATGCCGTATCTGTCCATCTGATCTCTGACATACCTTTGCATCTCATCTCTAAGGGATGCCGTAATGTTCTCTCGTAGCCATGCCTTGTGCTCGGTTTTGGCTCTCTTCCTACTCTGGTACACTTCAAAGTCCTTTGAGAAACCATGTTTCCAAGGAACATAAAGACCAAGGCCTCTCATGTGACCTGGGTGCTCTTTGTTTCCCAAGGTTATGGAGAGTATATCTCTCTCCCTAACTGCTTGGAATGAGCATTCGGAGGATTCTACACTCAGCACTTCCTGGAAGAGCCTGACATATCATTTCACTTCCTATAAAGTTATGGAGTAATTACAAACTAGCTAGCTAGTTCAATATCTTACCAGACGGTGGGACACTTCCTCGTCTACAGGATTTCAAAAGGAGATGGCCCCTGACGACACGGTAGATGACCTTGCTCTTATCTAGTTTCGGGCATGCTCATTAGGGATCTTGGCAAACGGTGGGGCAATGTCCCGCAGGATAGCTTACTCGTCCTCCTTCCTCCATTGTGGGATTTTACCCGCATACCCAGCGGTGCCGAGTCTGTGTGGGTGCGTATTTGTTGCCTGAAGGGCCATATGCACCACACTTTCACTTCTAAAATTATCTGTCATCTTCATTTGCACAAACTTTTGCCATTGCGGTTCCAGGAATGGGTACTTGTGGAGGGGCGTTAGATCCTTCTCCACGTGTTGCTTGACAAGCAGACTCTTGAAGTTCTTCCACACTTTGCACGTTGCTAGTAATACATGTCATCGCATGGATGCCTAGTGTTCTTCCGGGATCTCGAATGATCGAAAAACTTCCGTCAGTAGCTTACTTTTCCAAGCTCCAGTCACCTTCTTCCACAAATCGAATGTGATCTCAATCCTTTCCCATGCAACTATTCCAACTATTCTCCAGACTGCAGACACTGCTCAGCGAGGATTGAGAGGGATCCCAAATGGATCGACCTCCGTAATGGTAAATCGCCCTCGGGCTTTTTCAATAGCCCTCTTCCTTTTCGGGATTTTCCAGAGAATGGTGCATCACATGCATCCGGCGACGATGTCAAAGAATGAGTGGACGACATCTTCAAAAGATAATGGAATTGAGCAATATAAAAATGACATGAATATATATTTATTATCTCTCGAAACATATAAACTATTCAGGTCATTAGCATACGGCAATATGCTGAATAGTACATAAAAGTAGGCATTAAAATTTTGCATAATGCATAGATTAAGAAGTGTGTTTTTGCTCTCAGGTGAGGAGTTGCATAAGTTCTAAGCTTGGCCTTCTTTCACTCTTATCAATATTTCAATGATCACAGTGACAATTCCTCAAAAATTCTGCTAGATTATCTAATTGAATATTACCTCAGTGTAGTATCAATGTCAAGAGTATGCAGAACCAACATATATTCAGCAAAGCCAAAGGACAACAGTAAGCAATACTGAGCAGGAGACTATTGACAAAGCTACCAACTGCACACAAGTATACAACTACCAAATGTGAATTCAAACTAGTAGAATAATCCTAGATTGTCACTGAGATTTAAATCTTAACAAATTTCTTCATTGAGCGATCAAAAAGCCACAATCTAGAACATAAAGTAAAACTCATTATTCAGCACAGGGAGGCAGTGTGCTTGGGGGAGGCGGTGTGCTCGGGGAGGCGGCATGCTTAGGGGAGGTGACATGCTCGAGGAGGCGGCATGCTCGGGGAGGCGACGTGCTCGGGGAGGTGGCGTGCTTGAGGAGGAGTGCTTGGGGGGAGAAGGCATGCTCAGGGAGGTGGCACGCTCAGGGAGGCAACGTGCTCAGGGAGGCGGTGCGCTCGAGGTTGGAGGAGAGCTCGGGGGAGGCAACGTGCTCGGGGAGGCAGCGTGCTCAGGGAGGCGATGTGCTCGGGGGAGGAGGCGTGCTCAGGGAGGCAGCACGCTCAGGGGGACGGCGTGCTGGGGAGGCGCGCGCGCTCGGGGGAAAAGGAGAGCTCAAGGGAGGTGGCATGCTCGGGGGAGGAGGAGAGCTCGAGGGAGGCGGTGCGCTCAGGGGAGGAGGAGAGTTTGGGTGTAGCGTTAGTACAGTGGTGAAAACCCTAGAGTGCAATATATATAGGGGAATAATCACAGACAGTTCTATTTCGAAACCGTCTGTGATAGATATTATCACATACGTTCTAAACAAAAACCGTCTGTGATAATTAAGTATCATAGATGGTTATCAAATAGAACCATCTGTATGTGATGATCCTCATAGCCATCACACATTCTCATATACATAAATGCAAATTCACATATATATCACACATTCTTATATATATGTCGATACTGAATGCATCTATGCGGATACCACTATTCTAGTTAGTGCTCTTTACATCCTGAGCCTGCGTATAGAATATGTACCCATTTATATCATATCCTTGCCATGTCACATCCATAAATATTGGCCCTTTTGCCAACCATATCAGTATATCACTTGTTGAGCTCCTAGTGAGTCGCTCCTTCAACCATTGGTTGAACCGACTATTGTGTTGTCTCGTGATTCAAACATCCTGTAATATCCCAAAAGTCTATCGATTAATAATTGTTTGTTTGGAGAGAGGGACCTTAAAGGAAAGAATGAAATAACGAGTTTTTGGGGGTTTTCTGAATTTTCCAGGCAACCTGGGCCTGGGCCTTGGCCCAGGGGAAATCCGGCCTAGAGGGGGGAGGCGCCCACCCCCCTCCAACCCTAGCCGCCCCTCCCTTGCCCCATTCCGCGCCCCCTCCAGCTGCTCCTCCCCCTTCCCCTCCCCCATTGAAGCCCTTCTACCAGTAGAAAAGGTCTTCCTTTGGCTGCCGGTCGAACGGAGGAGGGAGATCAACCGCAGCGAGGCAATTGGATCCGGAGGAAGGGAAGAGGAAGGGGGAAAGGGGAAAAGGAGAAGAGGAGGAGTCCGTAGGGCGTTCATAGTAATCTACATCGGTTCGTCAAGGGTAATTCTCGTTGTTCCCCAATTAGATGCATTTTTTACTAGTTGTTGCAAGGTCGGTATTCTGGACTGCTAGGACAGATTTCGTTGGACGGCTGTTTTGGGGTAGTTTAGTGGGGATTCAGATCTGGACTTCTCCTAGAGAGTTGTAGAGGACGTCGTTATCTTTCCATGAGTGCTAGAACGCGTCGATCGGACTTTTGTAGAAGAAGTTATGATTTTTCTTGTAAGACTGTTCTGCAGATCGGGAGATTTCTGTCAGATTTTGGTAGATTGGATTGGGCGATTAGAAAACGGGAGAATCAGAGGATCTCCATATTATGAAAGTTGTAGATAATTGTCTTAGCTTTCCAGGAGGGTCAAGAAATCATGATTCGGACACTCGTACTGAAAGTTATGGTATTGTTAGAACTCTGTCCAGAGAACCCAATGTGAAATTGATGTTTTAGAAAACTGGCTTGTGCGGGTACAATTTTGCCGATTCAGGAAGGTTCACCAACTAGGTTTAGATGGAGAATTTAATTATCTTTCCAGAAAGTCTAATAACACCTCATGCGGACTCTTGTACCAATAGATATGGATTTTTGAAGTTGACTGTCCACAGAGGGGACAGATAGGCCCTTAGGATTTGGGGTTGAAGTCGAGTTGGACATTTTGTGAGTTCGTGATTGTTCATTTTATATAGTTTTGGTCCACTACCGTTATCTTAGCATGCGTTATAATTATTATTCAGGTGGTGGACTGATCCCGGGGGTAGCACCTTCTGCACGTCCCTCGTCCTCTCGCGGTTAAGGCAAGTATAATGATGGTTGAAAATTGATAGTGTGAAATGTTGATGTTTGATCTATAATATGAATATATGTGTTAATGGTTGTGGTAAGGATGTATTGATGTTGTTTATGGGTGATTGCAATTTACAGTGTTCATGAGTATTTCTGGTGCATGGATAATATGAATGCAAGATTTATTTTATTGAGACATTCACGCATATGCATCATGTTGATCTATTGAAGTCTTGGTCACGAGATGACTAAACGTCGAGGTCCCCGTCATGTTGATGACATGACGGGCTAAAGGTCCCCATACTTGTGGAGTATGGGCAATTGGTCCATGTACCAGGTGGTACAGGCATGGGTGTGCATCGACGCATGCACACTTTGCATTACCGGTAAAATGCAAAAGAGAAAGAGATAAAGAGATTTTTGATCATCTTGCATAGCATGGCTTGTTTATATGGTTGATGGATGGATTTGTGAAGTAATGTTCATAAATGTACTTGTTACTATCTATTATATTTGCTGAGTCGTGGACTCACTCTTGCTGTTGTTGTGTTTGTTTTAGGTACCTTTATGTGATCGGCATGCATGGGGAAAAGGACAGATTAGTATTATTGCACTTTGCACGATCTATCCACAATGGAAGAGGGGAGAAAATAAAATGCTATTTGCTTGAATTACTTAAGTAGTAGATGATTATTGATTGTCGGATTTAAATTGTAATAAAGGATTAGAATTCTTTTATGATGCTTCCGTTCTTTATTTAATTATTATATCTATGAATGCTTTAGTAAACTTAAACCATTTTGCTTAGATTTTATTATATTCTTGATGTTATTCATTTCTTCTATTTATGCTTGTTGCAACCTCTGTCTTGAACTACAATACAGGGGAGGTTCTGCTGAATTTTGTATGGCGTAGTTAGTTTATCCTTGTTTTATTTCTAGATTGGTAGCATTTCAGGTCATTGCTTGACTGGGGTGTTACACATCCAGCCGCTCTGGATTCTGTTGCCAAAGCACGTCCTTGTGCTAGTCGATATACAGGGACACTTCAGTCATGTGTTGCAAGACTGTGTAATGGGCTTGACCATACGCATTCGTATCTAAAGTTATTGCTTTCCTTCCGATGGTCCCAATACCCTTGAGCCTCCCCTTATGGCGAGATCGAGGTACACCTATCGGTTCAATCTGAGCCATGTAATCGACACAGAACTCAATGGCCTATTCGATTGCATAACCTTTGACGATGCTGCCCTCCGGCCGAGATTAATTCTATACATAGGCCTTGAGAATTCTCATAAACTCTCGAACGGGTACATGCTACATAGGAACATAGGCCCACACATTTTTATCTCGTGCACAATATGAACAACGAGATGGACCATGATATCGAAAAACGATAGAGGAAAATACATCTTAAGATGACATAGAGTCATCACCACATCATCCTGCAGAGCATCTAGTCTTTCGGGATCGATGGCCTTCTGAGCAATTGTGTTGAAGAAATAACACAGCCTCATGATTATCTCTCAGACCTTGATAAGTGCAATAGGGAGCATCAGTGTCATCAGCACATGAAAATCATGAGACTTCATGCCAGCTAACTTCAAATCTTCCATCAAAACAAGTTTCTTCATGTTGGCGGAGTAACCAGACGGAACTTTTACACCATGCAAGCACTGGCACAGTTCAGTTCTCTCAGCCTTCAACAAAGTGTAACAAGTAGGGGAAGGTAAGTTCGTCTTTTATCGATCTTTGTCAGTGCTAACTCAGGCTTGATGTCCATATCAACCAAGTCAAGTCATGCATTGACACCATCCTTTATTTTGTCATGAATGTTTAGTAAGAGACCAACAAGCTGTCACATACGTTCTTCTCTACATGCCTGACATATATGCAGTGGCGAATTTCTAGGTGCTCCCAATATTGATCTCTTCTTTCAGACGTTCTTCTCACGGGTCATTGATTTACGCCCCTTTCTGAGCACAACATTTAAATCCTTAACCATATCATAGATCTCTTTTCCGTTTAAATGCTTTGGAGTTGAATTATCCTACTTCTCTCCGTCGAATTGTTTCTTCGTCCTGTAGTATGGGTGAGCCCTCCAAAGGAATCTACGGTGATGCATATACACAGTTTTGCGTGAGTGCTTCAGCGCACACTCTCGGTATCATCTAAGCAGTGAGTACAAGTGTTGACCCTTTTTGTACTTTGACCCGATAGGTTAGCAAGGGTAGGACAATCATTTATGGTGCAAAACAACAATAAGTGTAAAGTGAAATTCTCTCGTTTGTATGCATCCCATACCTATACCCCTTCGATTCAAAGTATTTTTAGATCTTCCACCAACGATGCTAGGTATACATCAATATCATTCCCAGGGTGCTTCGGCCATTGAATAAGTATCGACAACAAAATATACTTTTGTTTCATACACAACCAAGGAGAAATGTTGTACATGCATAGAGTCATGGGCCAAGTGCTATGCCGGCTGCTCATGTTACCAAAAGGATTCATTCCATCTGTACTCAATTCGAGCCTTATATTCCTCGGTTCTGCACTGAATTCTGCAAACCTCTTATTGACGTTTCTCCACTCATTGGAATCAGCAAGGTGTCTCAGCATTCCATTATTCTTACGCTCCTCCGAGTGCCAACGCAACAGTTTTGCCTCCTTTGGTTTCACAAAAAATTGCTTCAAACAAGGAATTATAGGAAGATACCATACCAGTTTCTAAGGAGGTCCTCTCTTCACCTCTATTCTCTCACTGTCATCTGATTGATTCTTACGCTTGTGTCAGGAGGTGTTGCACACTAGACATATATGCATGTTTTCATACTCTTTACAGTAGAGGATACAGTCGTTCAGACATGCATGTATTCTTTCTACTTCCATTCCCAATGGACAAAGAACTTTCTTGGCTTTGTACATGGTTTTGGGCAACTCGTTTTCCTCTAGAAGCATGTCCGCTAAAAGACCTAACATGTCATGAAACTCTTGTCGGACCAACCATTGCTTGCCTTCAATTTTAGCAATTCAAGCACGACTGACAATCTCATGTATTTTGACTTGTAGCATGTGAACAATGGTTTGTCTGAGTCCTTCATCAAGCCCTAGAATTTAACATACTCTCTCTCATCATAGTTCCCTTCCGCATCGCGAAGCATCCAAATCAGAACCATAATCAACATCATCCGGCGGAATATCATTGACTTCATCAGCGATATCATTATTACTATATTCCTGTTTAATCTACTTTTCACCATGACTGGTCCAACGTGCATACCCCTTTTTGAAACCTCTTTGAATAAAGTGTGCTTCAATCAGCGCTCGGTTCTTAAACATCTTTAGATTATCGCAGTCAATGCATGGACAATACATATATCATATCCCCTTATCCAACATATCTTTCTTGGTAGCTCTTTTGAAAGCAGACACACCATTAATGTACTATTCACTCACATGGTTCCCAGCGTACATCTAGCTTCGGTCCTACGTTACACATATAATTAATAGTTTAGTAAGAATTATTAATTAAATTAAATTAAGTAGAAATAAACAATGAACTGACTAAACCCTAGACCATGCTAGATGTAAATAAACTTCTCTCTAGATGTAATTAAACTTATCTCTAGATCAAGCTAGCTCGATTTAAACCATAGGTAGTCAATAAATGAATGGATCTACAATCACTCTTGCCAGATAGTCACCTTTTACGAAATGGTAGCCTCAAAGCCCCTGCCTCCAACTCAAAGTAGCAGCTAGATCTAGAATTTAAGATAGAGCGTCGACGGGTCTACATGCAATTAATATAGTGGAATTATCACAGACAATTTTTAATACAAACCATCTATGATAACTTCATTTTCAAAGATGGTTTTTGGCAATATCACATACTATCTGTGATATTATCTCTTCACAAATAGTTTTTGGCTCTAGCAGTAACACAAACGGACTCTAAACTAAAACCGTCTGTGCTTATATTTAACACTGACGGTTTTGGAGAACCGTCTGTGATGTGTCGTCTAATATTAGACTTTTGTAGTAGAGCTCCTTAATCTCCTCTTCGATACAGTGATTTGACATTGTCGATAAGTTGACATCTACACCACGCTTCCAAAATAAAGCCAAACCCCCTGCTTCCCCACTTCGGCCAGCACAATACTAGGGTTGCCACTAGGGAAGGTATGAATAACCCAAATCTATACCCAATTTTATTTATACCTATTTGAAGTGATATTATCTATACCTAAATAAAAATGGGTATGGAAAATCCAGAAGGTAAAGTCAAAGGAGATAGAGAGGTTTAAGTGAAAGAGGCTTGTGAAGGAAATTTTGTAAAACTTTAGTAATTAAAATTTCAACATCATGTTTACACCATAAAAATTTCACAAAATTGAATAAAAATTGTTGGAGATGATTCTACGTGTACTGGAGCTATTTTGTGCAAGTTAGTGGGCCTAGGCACATAGGTGGGGCCGCATTATTTTATAAGAAGCTTTCGTAAAACTTCGGTATTTAAAATTTTACCATGAAATTTTTAGAAATCAACTAAGTTTTGTTGGAGATGGTTATATGTGTAGCAGAGCTACTTTGTGCAAATTGACGGGCCTAGGCGCATAGATGGCCCCACATGATTTTATAAGAAGATTTCGTAAAATTTCGGTATCTGAAAATTTAACCTTACGTTAACACCATAAAATGTTTCATGAAATTAACTAAAATTTATTAGGGATGATTTTGCTTGTAAGGGAGCTACTTTGTGCTAATTGGTGGACCCATATACACAAGTGGGCCCTACATGTTCTTATAGGAAGCTAAAACTTGGTAGGGGTAATCCAAGCCCATTCTATCTCAAAGCTTAAATGGGTGTGGGACTACGGGTAAACATGGGTAAATGAGTATTACCCTCTCCATACCCAAATCTAAATGGGTATTTAATTCTTTACCCATATCCTACCCGATTGTTTCGGTATGGGTTTGGGCAAAGGTAATGGGTACCAGTGGTAGCCTCTACATCACACTCCTTGTAGACCAAGCATCCATCTAAATTTCTCTATCCTCCTCTTATCCATTTTAGTTTTAGACAAGAAGAGGTTACCGCAATCCTTGCACTTCTGGATATCATCATGCACCCCTGTATCCCTGATTTTCCTAGCCTTCCTGTTTTGTTGTACACCAACTATTATCAATCCCTATTGTCTGACAACATGACAATTTGATATATACTCGATCATTCCTTGTGCTCGATTGGAAGTGTGGAACTCCAAAATCTTTGTGTACTATTTTCTCATATGGTATCAGAGCCTTCCTCCTCTCTTATCTAGATGATGACCAATTGTACGTCCTCTGCCACCACTGCTGCCATTACATCCACCTTCGCCATTGGTCCTTCCAACACCTTTCCTTCGGCCACTTGATCAATGTCAAGTTGGATTGAGATAATTATCTCCTTAGGAAGGTCCAGTCAATGCATTGTCACAAATAGATTTAAAATAGTGACAATGGCTTCATCACTTTGCTTCTAGTGATAGTGGAATTTCCCCACATTTTATTAATATATGTTACCACTAAATCACCGTAATTATATTTCATAAAAGTGACAAATTATATAGTCACCGTAACTATGTACTTCTTTGTGACGATGTTCTTTCTCACTATTTGAGTTACATTTGTGACAACCCCTTCGCAGTGTTGAAACCCTAGAAACCAGTTATTTAATGAAGCTAGATTGCATCTACAAAAGGAGAGGCACACAAGAGAACACCAAGGGATGGAAACGATCGAATCTAATAGAATAGTGCATTTACCATATTCGTATTTGTATTCTGTAATCGAATATGAATTTGAATATTCTTGAATATGAATACAAATCGAATATCGTAATGAATATGAATTCGAATTGAATGTCTACTTAATTCGGTCGGATCTGAATATCCTCATAACTTATATAGTATGAAAATATTAATGACATTTTATTCTCGTACAATCACGCTTAATCATTCTAATTCATTTACTTCACCTAAAGAGACACGGATTCACAATCAATTAAAAAAGTTGTTCAACTAATTAGTCGTATTGTAATAAAAATGTGTATATTGCTTCATTGAATATGAATATAATATGAATATAATATGAATAATCTGGATAAAATAACATTTCGGATGGTAAAAGTCTATACCATATTCGCATTCATATTTTTTATGAGAATTCAAATACGAATATGAATAGGAGAGAAATTGTTAATCGGATGGGAAAATCTATAATGTATTCGTATCCTATTAAATAGTGTAGCCAGATAATATAGATAATTCATATCCATTTTCCACCCCTACCAAGGAGAGCCACCACATCCAGAACGCCATTTTCACCATATTTTCATCATTGTTCATCCATTTTTCATCCTCCTTTGTAATCATTCATCCATAGGTTTACCGGATCATTAGCAATATCATATTTAATAGATCATGGTTATTTGTCGTTATGTTTTCATATCTTTCTCTTATTGTTCTTAGTCACCATAAGAATTTGTGACTAATCCTATAAAGGCTAGGGGTGTAGATAGGCGTGTAGTGGTAGAGATTAAAGGGACGATCTAACTATCACATTTACTTGTGTAATAATCTTTGCTATTAGTGTTTGTCTATCTTCCTTTGATACTAGCAGTCAATAGCTCCCGATGCTCCATAGGTAAGATCTGTTTTCGGAGGTAATCTATTTGAGGAGTTTGGCATAGCCATAGAGATTAAAGTGTTGGTCTAGTGATAAATCATAGTAACACAGTAAATCCTCAATTGCGAGCATGACGTGTAGTTCAGTGTGTACGTGAGCGAGATAATAGATTCTCTTATACGATGATGTGTCTGAGGAAGATATACTTAGGAAGTGCTAGCTCCATGAACCCTTGATACATTGCTCTTATTATTTAGATCATTATAATCATGCTGGGATTCTCTAACATTGCGTGCGGGTTGAGCCGCGGCCGCGGCATGCATGTTGCTGCGGCCAACGACTGGCAAGGTGTTAAGGGGAAAGCTCTGATTAATTTGACTGGGACAAAATATGCAAGTCAGTCAACGCGCGCCTCATCCGCTCATGTGATGAGTCTTCACGGGCGCGAACTACTTTGTATCGTTAACAAGGCAGCGACACCATATCAATTGTCAAGCCACGGATGGGACATCTCGTTCCGCGTTACCTGTGTTGCAGAGCTGAAAGGATCAATTGTCGTCTCTCCACGTCCGCGCGCCGTTCGGTTTAGGGGTTTTGGTTATCCGACATATCCAGTGATTGGAGCCAGGGTTCAACATTTGAAATTTCGCTAATTTCATCCCTTTTGGTACCCTTCGAAAGGAAAAGCATTCGGTTAAATTCGGGTCAAATTTGTTCTCATTTAAAATTTATCCAAATTTTAGTTAAATTTTATCAAAATTTAAATGATGTTTGAATATTTTGTCCAAAATTTTAACCGAAATGACGAATTTTTGTTCTTTTTGCCACTTTCGTTGCCCTCCGAAATTTTTTGCAAACCAAAATTTTTTTTTCCTGATTGGAGCAGCATGCACAGGGAAAGTACAATTGAACTGAACAGAATGCCCATTAAGCAAGCCAAATCGAACTGATCTTATATACGTAGCAACGTAGACTACAGGAACGCCATCGTACAACTGCCGCTGTGAACGAGTCCAAATATGTTTCCAAAAACCAATGAACTGGCCTTCTTACTGTGAAGCAACATGGGACTTGCAGCTGATTGCTGAATCAAGCTTGCTCTAGCTAAGTTCTGAAATTGAGAGTTGTCGTCGTATTAATTTGAGGCCATATATACTCGGTTAAGATTATACTACAATGTTTGTACGTTTGCTTAATTAAATTTTGCAGCTTCACAGTGTCAAGACTCAAGAATAGAGCCTTCATAATGACAATTGACAATATTGCTAGAGCCTTAGTAGATGTTTGCTTGGTAGGAAAATGGATATTTTGATGAATTCTAGAAAAAAGGCGGTTGTGCATGCCTTCAACTGCATCCCAATATGCAACGTCAATTGTTGCTTGATGGAACGGTTTCAAGTGCATTATTTCTTTACCTAGATATATAGACATGTATATATAGATTTGGGTACTGACTTGGATATTAATCAATAGTCTTGTTTCCCATTTGACAATGCATAACATGACTACAGGAAAAAGTACTGAGAAGAACTAATGTACTGAATAATGTTCCGTGGGATCAAGCTTTTTAAGTTTTAACCATTAATATATGTTAAAGTATATAGATTAACTACATAAAAATAATTTTTGTCTTGCAAAATTCTTTCGTAACATATTTTTTTTATTTTGTTAGTATACTATGAAAATAAATTATGGGTTTTGTTAAACATCATTCAGATGTTTTCTTCCTAAATATCATCCAGATTTAGAACTGTTGGATTAAAGATCTAATGGTCATGAATTCTTCCCCCTCCCTCTTGAAAAAAAAATCTCTTCCTTCAAAAACAAGGGACCCCTGATCTCTAATCCAAGGGTCACAAATTTAGATGATAGTTAGAAAGAAAATATCTAGATGGTGTCTAAACAATTCCATAAATTATAATCAAAGTTTTACATTGGAGACCGTAAAAAAATAAAAAATAACTTATATTTGTGGACGGAGTGAGTAAGACATGCACCACATCATGCGGTTACAATTGAGAATCGACGTAAGCTTTAGCTAGCTAGTAGCTACTCTAGTTCACGATGTTGCACTTCTTCCTGATCTCTCCCTCAGCCCCGGTGAGCACTTCGACGTTGCCCATCTTGATCATGGATTCTGTGAAATCCTTGAAGAACACGTCGTCGAACCTGCCGGTGGCGATGCGCTGGACGTACTCCATAGTGGTGGCGTTGGTGAGGAGCGCGGCGTCCGACTGGAAGAGCCCCCTCCGCTTGGCGACGTTGCGGTAGTAGCCGGTGTCGAAGGTCTTGTAGCTCCCTGGGTCCATCTCTGACAGCATGCTCTGGTCGTCGGCGGTCTTGCACTTCATCTTCAGCTTGTCGGCGTACTCGCTGTCGAGGGACGGGTCGACGCCGTAAGGGCCGTTCTTGCCGGTGAAGTTGTAGAGCCGCTCGGCGTACGACGGGCAGTGCGCCGTGCCGAGGGTGTGGGCGCCGGAGAGGACGACGAGGTCCTTGAGGTCGAGGCCCTTGGAGGCGAATATGTGGGAGAGCAGCGGGATGTCGCCGTACGACGGAGGCAGATGTTCGCTCGCCTCCGTGGCGCTGGACACGTTGCCGTCTCTCCTGCCCAGCGCGACCGGCCAGAAGGGGCCCTTGGCCAGAAAGACGGCGTCGCGGGCCATGAGGGCGAGGACGTCAGCGCATGAGACGGTGTTGGGGCAGGCGGCCTCGAGCTTGGCCTTCACCCGCTCAACGGAGCCGAATCCTCGCAGGCTCTTGTTCGTCTCGGCATCCTTCTCCGCCTTGCTGCCCTCGGTGGAATCGAGCAGGACAGAGGCGTCACAACCCTGCATTTTTTCGTTGCATGCACATGTTTCTCTAAGTACACGATGATCAAGGGAAACATCCCTCTATAGAAAGTACGTATGCTTAAGCTCGTGACGCCACGGCTCACCCTGACGAAGCAGTCGTGGAAATGGAGCCTGAGGAGCGGGCCGGCGAGGCTGCGAGCGGCGGAGATGATCTTCACCATCTCCTCACGGACGATCGCCTCGACGTTCGGGCACGCCTTGCTGTAGAAGCCGATCTCCAGCTGAGCCACTGCCGAGCCAGCTGCGAGAACCAGGAGCGCCAGAGGGAGCAGCAGCGCTACACGAGACCCGATCGCCATCGATCGATCGTGCTTAAACAATTAACCAAATCCTTAATTATGTGGCTCTACAGCAAGAATGTTTTGGTACACTGGTTTAAGTGATCTAGGATGGAATGGTTGGATGGGCATGTCCTTGCAACTCCCTGCTGATTTATACAGGCGCCGGCTACGCAGACTTGGGTACGTTTCAGTCTGACAACCTGTTTCTCTGTAGACAGCCATGTGCTAACTTCCATCTCAATTCAAGTAGTATACAAGTCGCCTCCATTAACGAATTCACATACATACATATGCATCGAGGCATTGAATTTGATTGTGACGCGCGGCCACAGAAGAACAAGTCTATACAAAAAAAAAAAAGTGAAAGAAACCAGAAACGGCGCCAAGGCCAGTCAATGAGCGCGTCGTTGTAACGTGACGTGTATCTATGTATCATCTCTCTCTTCTCTGAGCTAGCTTCAGGGGAAGCGAATGAAGGCAATTATCCGTTTTGGGTTATAATTGGGAGAGGGCATAATATGCGTCAAGGGGAATTGCATCCCATGTGCTTGGCCAATGATTTGGGCTAACTGCATGTTAGAATATCTCTGTGATGAGGAGGAATTCTTGGGTGAGGCGTATATAAAAGTACGTACGTGGCGTGCTGTACGTGAATGTTACGAAAGATGCATGTTCTCCGCAGCATTGGCCGGTAGGCTGACCATGATCCTTTAGCTTTCGCACGTCATCGATCGCCTCATCGGCCAAGCATGAGGGATGTTAATTCGGAACATATATATGCGAGAGTGCGTCCAGTAGCACACGCCTAAAAGAATTACTGAGGCCTGTGGTATACACTTACCCACAGGCTAAAAGAATTACTAAGGCCTGGTATACACTTACCCACAGGCTTACAATCCGGTTACCAAGCGCACCAGCAAAAAAATGGCCAAATTTGAATTCAAGCCAGTCATCGGAAAATTTTCAGCCGGTTACTGAGATTTTAAGCTGGTTATCGAATTTGAATTCAAAATTTGGTTTCAAATGTTTTGACCTTTTTCCGAGATTTCCAGTGGTAAACACAGTGAGTTACGTTGGTGTCAACATCAAATTTTTTCGAGTCGTAAACGGTAAACGTGGGCACCATGATTTTGATCCCTAGGTGAAATCATATTTACACGGCTACACCACCTGAGATAGTTCTACAATATGTCCATGGAAGTAGCATACGCCAAGATGGGAACCTCAATTAAAATATGGACAGCCCGAGTTTAAGTCAGGCCTGCCAGAACATTGGCCTGCTAAGTTGCAAAGAGGCCGTGTTCCTCGGGCTAACAGAACTACAGAGGGCCCAAAAGGTCCCAATGGCTGGTTGAAAAAACTAACATGTGATTCGAAAGTTCATAAATATAAACAGGGTATATCTCTAAAGAAAAACATGATCGGATACAACCGGGCATATTACTAATGTTCTTGTGTATATAACGATTCTCTGTAAATGTAAATATCTATATATTATATACTAAAAGTCGATAATAGATCTTTTAGAATTGCCAATAATAAAAAATATACTAGAAATTCTCATAAAAATGTAAAATATCTGGCCCTTAATTTGGTAGGTTCTAAGTTTAAAGGCAAAGATTTGATAGTTGGCTTATAGATATACAAACATATCTACATACTGAGAGAAATATCTAATTATACATTGAGAGAAATATTTAGCCATCTATCTGATAGACTCAAGTTATAATGGCTCAAATTAAAATAAAGTCAATGTTAAGTACAATCTAAATTAAGAAAAATTCGAAAATAACAAATAGAAAAATTAGCAATTTGATTTCCTTCCGACTTTCAAAGTAACATCCATAAATAACTAAAATTCATAATAGTAATTTAATAAAAATTAGCAAATTAAAAGAAATAGTTTATGTCAAGTACAATCCATATTAAATAAAATCTAGATTAAAAATGTCAAATTAATTTCCATACAAATTATAAAGTAAACCTAAAACTTTAATTTTGAATAGTAATTAAAAGCAAATATAAATTGGTTTTTTATATGAATTCCAGTTTAAAACTACAAAGCAAAACACAGTAATTTTGATTAAAAAACATGCAAATTTGGAGTGAATATTAAAGGATAATTAGACATTTGGTTTGTAAATGAATTTGAAAACTTAGTTAAGATAGAATCAAACTCAAGTGATCTATGCATCCAAGCGATCTAGGAGAAATTGGGACAAAAATAAAGAAAAAAAATAGCAATTTGATTTCCATACGACTTTCAAATTAACATCCATAGATAACTAAAATTTGGAATAATAATTAAATAAAAATTAGAAAATTAAAAGAAAGATTTCATACAAACCAAATTAACTAAAATTTGGAATAAAAATAAAAATTAGCAATTTAATTTCCATCAAAATTCCAAAGTGAATCCCTAAAAAACTAAAATTCAGAATAATAATTAAAACAAAATAGAAATTAGTTTTTTTATACGGATTCTAGCCTAAAACTAAAAATAAATCCATGACAATAAGGATAATTAGAGATTTGATTTGTAAATGAATTTGAATACTAAATTGAGATAAAATCAAATTCATGCCATCCATGCACATTCACGAACTTGCACGGTGCGGTGTTGTAGTTGTTGTCAAACAAAAACAAAAGGAAAATAAAAAGTTATTTTGCACTAATTGATGAGTAGTGCAATGGAAGTATAATTCCCGGACCATGCAGACATGCACCATGGTGTCTCATGTCACGGGTACATGACGTCACGCCGCTCGTGTCTTCTCATTGAAGGACCTTGGCCGCTCCCTCTCCCTAGGCACCAAGCCCCCTCCGTTGCCACTCGCATCACCGTTGTGCACTGGGGAGAGAAAGACTGTCGCCACTGCACAACACCGCACAGGGGCCCGGGGGCACGTTGCATGGCCTTATGTTTCTATGGAGAAGACGAGGCGGTTGGGAGGGAGCAAGGATGAGGTGGCTAAGAGGGAGCAAGGGTGAGGTGCTCGGGGGAGAAGACGAGGTGTGGCGTGGGTGGTGGATTGGCGGGCTAGGCAGGCGGCGCTTGGCGGCGGCTGCTAGCTAGGGCACAACTGCACAAGCTTGAATAGTGAAACTAGAAGATAGGGATTTGGTCGATTGGAGAATTTGATTCATTGGGTGGGCGGTTGGGCTGAGGGGATCGATTCACTATCTGGCGTTGGGAACTATCAGTTGTTGTATTGGCTATTGGGCTTGACTTGTTGGGCCAAAAGATGTGCATTGGGAGCTACTGATTGTTGTGTTGGTTGTAGGGTGTACTTTGTGTATTAAGGGGGGTATATACTGGATTTTTGTGCAAAAATATTGAGGATGCCACTATACCCTATTAGGGGTGGAAATGAGTTGAGCCGAGCCAGTTCGAGCCAAGCTCGTTTTGGCTCAAGTGAACAGGAGGTTCGGCTCGGCTTGGCTTGTTTTAGAAATGAGCTAGGAGAGAGGCTCGGCTTGACTTGAAATACGACTCGAGTCGGCTCGCGAGCAACGGCGAGCACTTACGGCCTTAATGCAGCCGCCGCGGCATACATCGCGGAGGATGCATGATAATTTTTCTGATTATTGATCGCCAGGAGAAAGAGCAAGAGAAGAAGAGAATAGGGTACCATGCCCTTGCATGACATTTGTACATTCCATAAACCATCTGTTTTTCCTTCATACAATACATTCATAATACTTGAATATACCTATAGGCTGTAGGATCAGAAAAAGCTCCAAGATGAACTAAAAGGCTCAAAGCTGAGCAGGAAGCGCCAAAAAAGCTAAGCAGGATCCAAACCAAGTCCATACAAATATACAAGCCTCAAAATTCAAAAAAGCGCCACTTTGTCCCCTGGAAGCCCCTGTTAGCTACCATATGTTACCATCCTCCTAATTTTTTTTGCATACACTTCTGATGCAAGTGATCACTTTCAGTCAGCAAGATTGGAGTATGCATCTCCAGCGGACTGCATGCATAAATATTGAACCATAGCACAGAGAATATCCAGCGGACTGCATCCAGTGGACTGCATGTAAGTAATCTCTTTCAGTCAGTAAGATTGGAGTATACATCATCACTTTTCACAGAGGTGATGTAACAATCATATTTATTGGATAGGTGATATCTTGTCTCCAGTGTTTTGAGACAGACATATTTCAACAAATTGAGTGTTTCTTCAACTTCACAAAATGAACAAATATAAAAGCTAATGCAACAACTGAGGAAACCGAAAGAATAGAATAAGATTGGCTGGAAGCATTACCACTCACTAGTTGCTCTCTACGATGCTTTTAGGAAAGGAATGGTTTGAACATTATCCTCTTTATCTTCTTCTTGAAAAGATGCATAATATTCAAATTGGCTATGACATATGCAAAAACAAAATAGACAAATATTGTAGTACAAAAGAATCTACCACAACTATAGGAGGTCTTATATCATCATGTGCACCTCTTATCTAGCTAGAGGCACACACCAAATATTGAACCATAGCTGGACGTAAAGAACTCTGATAGTCATCTAGTACTCTACCTCTAGCACTAAAAGTTGATTGTTAAGATACACTGCTAGCTGATACAGTCAAGAAATTCTTAGCTGTGTTCGACACAACTGGAAATCTATGTGCATTCAAATTTCACCACACAAGCAATTTGAAGTCCTTGTTATCTAAACTCTCATTCACTTCATCTAGGTAGATGAGCAACTCTGACTTTGAAGGCTCGATAGAAGTGGAATGCAAGAATGACTAAAACTGAGATAAGACTGATGATAATGAGCTGCTTGTACCCATAGCTAAAGAGGAGGTTACACCAACTCTGTTGCCCATTCTATTGTCTACATCTACATTTACACTACACTCACCGAGACTGCTGGTTCAGCGAGTTCAGGAAGCAGCTGGGAGCTGAGGAGGTGTCCACCGGTTGCACGCTCACCCGCTATTGCCAAGGCAGAGGCCCCAAAGTCGGCCGCTGTAACATCCCAAATTTCGGGTATTCAAAGATATGAAAATTTTAAAACTTTCTCATGCAATTTGCTGGCGTTCAAATTCTTTTTGAGTATTTATTTGAAATTTTTCTGAGTTATGAGGCATGCAAATTAATAATCAGGGATAATCTCGAAAAGAAATAAGGTCATGTACATAATAAAAATGGAAGATGACATGGCAGATCATGAATTCAAGTACTAAAATCTTGAATTTAAAGGAAAGATTTATAAAATGACATCGAGAAGAATATTAAAACATATTTCTAAAAGGTTGAGCTGGGAATTCATCCTTTTAACTTAATTAACATACGAAACCCAAAATTGGACATTCGAAAATTTATATATACACAATATATAGCAAAAATTAAATAAAATCTAAAATAGAAAGCTACTAAATTTTGTATCAAGATAATTGAGCCAAAACTTGGAAATTCAAATTCAAGATTCAAGTTTCAAAAACTGCTAAAGCTCCTCATTTACTCTCATTTCTAAATCCCTCTCTATTATGTGTGGGCCCCACTCTTCCCCTCTCATTTCCTCTCTGGCCGCCGGGTCCCCCCCTTCCTGCTCTCTTTCTTTTCTCCTTCTCTCACCGCTCCTGCCGAAGCTCCATTTCTTTTTCCTCTCCCTCGTGGCGACGCTCGCTCCACGTCGTCTTCTTCAGCACGCCTACCCAGCTAGCCCTGCTCCCTCGCGCTCCGCCTCCGCAGCCCGGCCCGCACCGCCTGCGCTCGGACAGCGATCCCATCCTCCGTACCTGTCCGCGCTGCCGCTGCCTCTTTTTCTTGCTCGCCATGCCTGGTCTCATCGCCCTCTTTTTCTCGCCCCTCCCTGCTCGGTCGCATCACGCGCGCGCAACACCAGCTCCCTTCGCCACCCACGCGATGCTCAGGCCATCATGCCAAATCCGAGCATATCTTGCGCCCAGACCCGCCGCCTGCTGCGTCGCTCGCCGACAAGACCAAACGAGCAGGCTCCCCGATGCCGGCCCTCCTCATGTGTCCATAAGGGTCACCGAAGCCCCCAATGTGCTCCCCACACCTCGCTCCCCCTCCCCTCACAGCCAATCGAGCTAGGGACCCCCAGATGGTAGCCGGCCGTGTTTCTCCCCACCCTTTGGCCGCCATCGCCCCCTCGGTTGGCCATTTCTCGATTCATCACAGTGGGAGCACTCCCTCGACGTCCTGAAGCGTTTCCGACCGCCGACCGAAGCTGTCGCCGCCGGTACGCCGCCCGCACCGCGCGCCATCGCCGCCCGAGCCCGCCTCACGCCGCCAGCCTTCCCCGGCGCATGCTCCTCCCCGCAAATGCATCGGTGAGCTTCCTCTATATCCCTTAATGCTCTCGCTCAAGCCAAATTGCTAGCTCTCCCACGCCGGCACCGCCGTCCCGAGCACACCCCACCACCGCCGCCCGAGCAGCCGCCCCCATCGACCTGCGCTGCCCCGTACCGCGTCGCCTCCTCCACCGGCATCCACCACCCCCCAGGAACCCATTTCGCCGGCCTACTCCACCCCTTTTTCCTCCCCTCGGCGCAGCCCTGCCGCCGGCCGTGCGCCTTTTTCCCCCGCCTCCTCTGTTCGGCCGGCACACTCTGTAGTGGAGCCCTGCCCGCACAATGCTTTCTTTAAATTGCCAACCCTTCTTCTAACAGCCAAAGGCTTTTTCCCACTTGGTTACCTCGGCCAACACTCAAGCCCCATTGCCCCAGGTCCCAGGTTCGAGTCTGGCCGGCTGCACAGTCTCCACCTCTTTTTGTTTTAGTTTTTGTGGTCCATATTAAGCAAAGAAAGCTCATGGGAAAATCTGAGAATAATTTAGAAAAGTTAATAAAATTTAATTAGGATATGAATAAAATTGTAAAATTTTAATATTTATATGAACAACAAATGTAATTTAGATATTTAGATGAGGACTAGTTATCAAATCAAGGCGTTGATAAAATGTAGTTTAGTGTATAGTCCGAAATTAGTAAAAATTCTAATTAAAAATACATCCATAGAAGGTATAAAATTTATTAAGATACACCTGCGCTTAACACATGTCTAGTCAGGGATTAGATATTAACATGTATGTCTGACTAATATTCATCCATTTTAGATCTGAATCCTAAACTAAGGTAAAGACTTAGGAAAAGTTAGGGAGTTTATGTACGATTTGAATTCGGATTAGGTGTCATGATAAATAATTAGCTTAACTTTAATATTTACATTGCCAATCTAGTTACATACTAAGGCATTAATTAGGAGAAGCATTCTTTGGATAAATGTATATGTCTAATAAAGCTGGCCCCTAATTAGCATGTAAACATATATGCCCAATATTGGTCAAGCCACTATTAAACAAACCCTATTGGCATATTTTAACATAATGGCCCTAGGTCATCCAGTAGCAAAATAATCTCACGAACATACAGATACTCTAACATAAGCATGTAACCATTAACACCCGTAAGTAGGGTCACCTAAAATGATGCTAACCATGTTTTCCTTAGATGGCTAAGTTTGAACTAAAATTTGAAATGAAACTAAGCCTAATAGAAACTAAAGCATGGATAAAATAATAATGGTACTAATAACTAAATCTTAATACTAGATTTAGTAAATAATAATGTGAGCATGAAATAACCATCTATGGCCCATACAGCTGAACTCTAATTCAAGTAGAAATAGGCTTAATGAAAACTAAGGTACATAAAATATCATACCCCAAAATGCTATACCCTAAATTATAAGATTAGCTTGGTAAGCAAAAATTTGCAAACATTACGTATATGTACATATCATGTGCCCTGAACATTAGTACTCGACAAAATACACCAAATCATAGGTTTAACCTAGCTCAAGGATCATCCTTGATAAATACCAAAATGATAAAAAGAGATTATCAATAAAAGATTAAGTTATCGTATTCTACTATCGGCCATGCCTCAAATCACATAAATCACCCATTAACTCATAATGGAACTAAACTGAGCTTATTTGGGTTTATTTGGCTCTTTAAGTATCTGCTTTTATTTGGATTCAGTCGCTAGTCGCGTAATTAGGAGTTGGAAGCCGTGAAGATTCAACGGATCCAGCGAGATCAAGCTCGAAGCGAAGATAGAGATCAGAAGATCAAGATAAAGCATTGTGTGAGCTCAAGACCGCGGTAAACCGCCCAGGCGAGTCAATACTTTGATCATGTTGAACCTACATTTTCCGCAAATTATTTCTGTTTAAATTATCAAATTGCATGCTGTTATTTTATATGCAAATCCATGTTTAACTTAAGATCTTAGTTATATGCCCATTGTTGCTTGATTAATATTACACCTCCTTTGGAATATTTGAATGTGTGAACCTTGTCGCCGTAGCAAAATTATAATAGTAACCTTTCGAAAATATGACCCTAAATATATATCATGCTTAGTATTGCTTAGATAATCATGGGCGTCTCGCGCCCAAGCATCACTTTTAATCCTGAGAAAAATTGGTTGGGCAGTCATAGTGGGAATGACTGATATATGTTGACATTGTTATTTTATGCTCCCAAAATCCTCAACTTGCTTAAATATCTGGGCGGATTGGTTCGAGGGTGTGGTGCGGGAAGCACACAGTGGGTTAGTGGTAGACCGCCCAGATACCAATAAGGACTGAATCTTGTCATGACCTCCTGTGTAAAACAGTACAACCACAAGTCTGTAAAGTACAACTTGGCTAAGTAGACTTATCGAAATCCCGGACTCATCTCACTGGTAGTGGATTGAGGGGGCTACGCTATGGCAAGGGGGCCTAAAGGGACACCAGGTAGGGTGAAGTTTCCCAGCTGTCCTAACGTTGCGGGGAGGGGAGCCCGGCTGCGTTAGTGGCTGTGGGAAACATCCCGCGCACAGATGGGACCCACCGCAAGTGGGAGAAGCCCATAAAAGTGAGATGAGAAAAGGGTCTAGATACTTTGAAAAGTCAATGTGATGGTCTGCTCGACCACATGTCTAAGGAATCATGTGGGGCAATGAGTTGATTATCTCTTGTGGTGAAAGTGTACAAACTCTGCAGAGTCAAAACTATTCGAATAGCCGTGCCCACGGTCAAGGGCGGTCATGGGAACTTAACTAGATATAGTTCTGTTTTAAAATATTGAAAAACTGGGAATGCAAAAGTGAAAGAGCGATGGACTGCTCTGGTTTGGAATTGTCCTGGGTGTCGTCCCAGTGGTAAGTTAAGCGGCTATAACGCTGAAACATTGCTATATGGTGCAGATGCCATGTAACGGTGGATGGAATCTGGATCGCTAGTATTATTGCATGTTCTTGAACATTATGCTTTTGTTCAAAATGCTAGGTCTTAGGAATTTTTATATAATTGTATTCAAAAGCACTCTTCGCAAAATAAAATGAGCCCAAGCCATTCTTTGATTAGCCATACATGTTAAATATTGCATACTGTGTGTTGACTCGCTGAGCACGGGGTCGGAGTGCTCACGCTCGCTGTTGCGGCAAAATTCAGAATCAGGAGTCAAATCACCTCGCCTCAGCAACAATAGTGGACAAGCTGGCAGATAAGATGAAGATGAAGATGTCAAGGGCTAGGTCGCGAACCTCCAGTTGGCTGCCTGTGGGCATGTCCTGAAGGTCCCACCTATGTGCTTCGTTCTTCCGCTGCTGCAATTTAATGATTTCGGCCTAATCGGCCCATGAGTAAGTCTACTATTAAATTTTACGCTTCCGCATGATATGTATTGTGATATTCATTACTGTAACTGTGAGCACTATCTACTGATCCAGGGAATAGTGCAGTAATCACAGAGGAATCCGGATGTTAATATCTGGGTCCCTACAGCGATGGTATCAGAGCGTATCGACTGCAGGTCGTGACCTAGTTAGCCTGGCCGTTAGTTCATAATTAGAGCTATTTCCCTAATATCTATTTTCACAAATATAAGTTATATTCTCATCTCTCTTAGATGATTCCCCCTCATCTATATGCTGCTCTGACCATTCTATTTCTGAAGCTCTCTTACCCCGAAGTTCAAAATGAAGAAAATCCAGTACCCTTTTGTAATTTTCTATGAAGACCCCCTTTAGGCCAAGAGTTATGAAGCCTACCCTTGAGACTTAATTGTTTTATTCTAGGCTGAAACGATAGAGTGAAAAAAAAACTGATCAAGTTGGCAAATAATCGGTCTGAGATGGGATTATATGGCCATAATGAAATAAGAGAATTGAATTATAAATCTATGGTAGAAGATAAGGATTATGTGAAGATTAGATACCCATAGCAGGATTAATGAAATTGAGAAGACACAATAGGAAGGGCACGATTGGTGGATCGAATAAGTAAAGATACTGTTGTTTGGAGTTCAGATCGCAATAATACTCTGACTAAATATGGAAGTAAGATAGCCTAAGAGCAAATTGTAAAAATGGAAATTAAACTATCAAGGCCATTGGATTCTAGGCCTTATATATGAAGATCATACGGGAGTGAATCAAATCATTGATGGATACTGGAGATATTAGTATACCTATAAAAAAAAGAGGGTGTTGTAAGGTTTTGTACTTTCAAAACAATTACAAGAATGAGTACGATTACCTCCCGATACCTTCCTCTTCTTTCTATAGATTTTAAGAGAAAATTTTTATTCACCTTCTCGTACCCTTGCTCCAAAATTTAAGATTAGGATCGTCGACGATGGTCATGAAGATAGGATGGTCCCGTTCTAAACGAACTATGCAGATCAACCCTACACCCTCTTATGTGTGCTTCCCCGAGTAGACGTTGTACTGTCGCAAGGTTTTCATTGGGCCCTGTGCACCGCCTTTTTGCTTTCAGGCGTCCTATTTCGCAGTCACGGGAAAAGCTTGTTTAAAAAAAAAAATTTTTGCATGGTTATATATCACCCCAGCTTCCGGGGAATACTCTCATAAAAAAAATGAATGGGTTTAAAATATCTTATCTCTACAATTTGCTACTCATCTCATGCTATTTCCTCTCATCTTTTCTGGAAAATCCTATCAGGCCTAATGGATAGCAGCAAGACAACTGCAATAATTAGAAGCAAGAGAGGGAGAATAATAATTGATGCTCGACAAAACCCCAACCTTCCCTACAAGCTGTCACCAAGTCCCACTCCGCCAAGAGTGCCAAAGGGAGGCAATTACAATGAAAATAACAGCAGGGCTGCTCCAAGCAAACATGAAAAATATTTTATTTGCTTTAGTTGTGGAGATGTAGGGCACTATGCTCGTATGTGCCCCCTAAGGAATCTGGAAACACCAGCAAAGGGTGCCATCGCCACTTGCCTTAAGTTTCGGAAGGGAAGAGCTGCCAATATCAAGAGCCCCGGCCATATGCACCAGCCATCACATAACCTCACCTTGCAAGAAATGTCAAGGAGAAGCCATCGCAATGAAGGTAACAGCAGCTTTGTACCAAGTACGTCTCAGGGGAAGAAGCGTAAATGTTTCTATTGCCGCGATTCCGGACATTACGCGAAGACTTGCCCCATCAAGAGGAAAGACAAGCAAATGATGGATGCCGCCACCCTTAGCTCCAACTCTGCCAAAGGAAACCCTCTCGACTTCAAAGAGGAACAAGCTGCAACTACAAAAATGCCGCCACCCGACCAGGAAACTTCCTTAAATAACATATGTGTAGAATGTGGTAAAGCAAGACTTGTCAGGCCTGAAGTTGGAAAGGAAGACTAATATCAGACGTCGCTTATTTTAAGGGGGGTAGCAAGAATAGACAAGAAAGTCGGGGGACTACTATGGTGTATAAGTACTTTTGAAAGTATCGAACTGATGTATGACTATTTTGGAGGTGCAATGATGCTGTATTAGATCTAAGCAGATCAGACTGAAAAGATTTGCAAGGCTGTCACGACAAGCCAAATCCGGGCACCTATTGCTAGCCAATATGACTCACCCCATTCTTTCTGCTCTACCGGAATCTCGGGGTCGAGATTCTTTTTAAGGGGGGTAGGTTTGTAACATCCCAAATTTCGGGTATTCAAAGATATGAAAATTTTAAAACTTTCTCATGCAATTTGCTGGCGTTCAAATTCTTTTTGAGTATTTATTTGAAATTTTTCTGAGTTATGAGGCATGCAAATTAATAATCAGGGATAATCTCGAAAAGAAATAAGGTCATGTACATAATAAAAATGGAAGATGACGTGGCAGATCATGAATTCAAGTACTAAAATCTTGAATTTAAAGGAAAGATTTATAAAATGACATCGAGAAGAATATTAAAACATATTTCTAAAAGGTTGAGCTGGGAATTCATCCTTTTAACTTAATTAACATACGAAACCCAAAATTGGACATTCGAAAATTTATATATACACAATATATAGCAAAAATTAAATAAAATCTAAAATAGAAAGCTACTAAATTTTGTATCAAGATAATTGAGCCAAAACTTGGAAATTCAAATTCAAGATTCAAGTTTCAAAAACTGCTAAAGCTCCTCATTTACTCTCATTTCTAAATCCCTCTCTATTATGTGTGGGCCCCACTCTTCCCCTCTCATTTCCTCTCTGGCCGCCGGGTCCCCCCCCCCCTTCCTGCTCTCTTTCTTTTCTCCTTCTCTCACCGCTCCTGCCGAAGCTCCATTTCTTTTTCCTCTCCCTCGTGGCGACGCTCGCTCCACGTCGTCTTCTTCAGCACGCCTACCCAGCTAGCCCTGCTCCCTCGCGCTCCGCCTCCGCAGCCCGGCCCGCACCGCCTGCGCTCGGACAGCGATCCCATCCTCCGTACCTGTCCGCGCTGCCGCCGCCTCTTTTTCTTGCTCGCCATGCCTGGTCTCATCGCCCTCTTTTTCTCGCCCCTCCCTGCTCGGTCGCATCACGCGCGCGCAACGCCAGCTCCCTTCGCCACCCACGCGATGCTCAGGCCATCATGCCAAATCCGAGCATATCTTGCGCCCAGACCCGCCGCCTGCTGCGTCGCTCGCCGACAAGACCAAACGAGCAGGTTCCCCGATGCCGGCCCTCCTCATGTGTCCATAAGGGTCACCGAAGCCCCCAATGTGCTCCCCACACCTCGCTCCCCCTCCCCTCACAGCCAATCGAGCTAGGGACCCCCAGATGGTAGCCGGCCGTGTTTCTCCCCACCCTTTGGCCGCCATCGCCATTCTCCCCGCCGTCGCCCCCTCGGTTGGCCATTTCTCGATTCATCACAGTGGGAGCACTCCCTCGACGTCCTGAAGCGTTTCCGACCGCCGACCGAAGCTGTCGCCGCCGGTACGCCGCCCGCACCGCGCGCCATCGCCGCCCGAGCCCGCCTCACGCCGCCAGCCTTCCCCGGCGCATGTTCCTCCCCGCAAATGCATCGGTGAGCTTCCTCTATATCCCTTAATGCTCTCGCTCAAGCCAAATTGCTAGCTCTCCCACGCCGGCACCGCTGTCCCGAGCACACCCCACCGCCGCCGCCCGAGCAGCCGCCCCCATCGACCTGCGCTGCCCCGTACCGCGTCGCCTCCTCCACCGGCATCCACCACCCCCCAGGAACCCATTTCGCCGGCCTACTCCACCCCTTTTTCCTCCCCTCGGCGCAGCCCTGCCGCCGGCCGTGCGCCTTTTTCCCCCGCCTCCTCTGTTCGGCCGGCACACTCTGTAGTGGAGCCCTGCCCGCACAATGCTTTCTTTAAATTGCCAACCCTTCTTCTAACAGCCAAAGGCTTTTTCCCACTTGGTTACCTCGGCCAACACTCAAGCCCCATTGCCCCAGGTCCCAGGTTCGAGTCTGGCCGGCTGCACAGTCTCCACCTCTTTTTGTTTTAGTTTTTGTGGTCCATATTAAGCAAAGAAAGCTCATGGGAAAATCTGAGAATAATTTAGAAAAGTTAATAAAATTTAATTAGGATATGAATAAAATTGTAAAATTTTAATATTTATATGAACAACAAATGTAATTTAGATATTTAGATGAGGACTAGTTATCAAATCAAGGCGTTGATAAAATGTAGTTTAGTGTATAGTCCAAAATTAGTAAAAATTCTAATTAAAAATACATCCATAGAAGGTATAAAATTTATTAAGATACACCTGCGCTTAACACATGTCTAGTCAGGGATTAGATATTAACATGTATGTCTGACTAATATTCATCCATTTTAGATCTGAATCCTAAACTAAGGTAAAGACTTAGGAAAAGTTAGGGAGTTTATGTACGATTTGAATTCGGATTAGGTGTCATGATAAATAATTAGCTTAACTTTAATATTTACATTGCCAATCTAGTTACATACTAAGGCATTAATTAGGAGAAGCATTCTTTGGATAAATGTATATGTCTAATAAAGCTGGCCCCTAATTAGCATGTAAACATATATGCCCAATATTGGTCAAGCCACTATTAAACAAACCCTATTGGCATATTTTAACATAATGGCCCTAGGTCATCCAGTAGCAAAATAATCTCACGAACATACAGATACTCTAACATAAGCATGTAACCATTAACACCCGTAAGTAGGGTCACCTAAAATGATGCTAACCATGTTTTCCTTAGATGGCTAAGTTTGAACTAAAATTTGAAATGAAACTAAGCCTAATAGAAACTAAAGCATGGATAAAATAATAATGGTACTAATAACTAAATCTTAATACTAGATTTAGTAAATAATAATGTGAGCATGAAATAACCATCTATGGCCCATACAGCTGAACTCTAATTCAAGTAGAAATAGGCTTAATGAAAACTAAGGTACATAAAATATCATACCCCAAAATGCTATACCCTAAATTATAAGATTAGCTTGGTAAGCAAAAATTTGCAAACATTACGTATATGTACATATCATGTGCCCTGAACATTAGTACTCGACAAAATACACCAAATCATAGGTTTAACCTAGCTCAAGGATCATCCTTGATAAATACCAAAATGATAAAAAGAGATTATCAATAAAAGATTAAGTTATCGTATTCTACTATCGGCCATGCCTCAAATCACATAAATCACCCATTAACTCATAATGGAACTAAACTGAGCTTATTTGGGTTTATTTGGCTCTTTAAGTATCTGCTTTTATTTGGATTCAGTCGCTAGTCGCGTAATTAGGAGTTGGAAGCCGTGAAGATTCAACGGATCCAGCGAGATCAAGCTCGAAGCGAAGATAGAGATCAGAAGATCAAGATAAAGCATTGTGTGAGCTCAAGACCGCGGTAAACCGCCCAGGCGAGTCAATACTTTGATCATGTTGAACCTACATTTTCCGCAAATTATTTCTGTTTAAATTATCAAATTGCATGCTGTTATTTTATATGCAAATCCATGTTTAACTTAAGATCTTAGTTATATGCCCATTGTTGCTTGATTAATATTACACCTCCTTTGGAATATTTGAATGTGTGAACCTTGTCGCCGTAGCAAAATTATAATAGTAACCTTTCGAAAATATGACCCTAAATATATATCATGCTTAGTATTGCTTAGATAATCATGGGCGTCTCGCGCCCAAGCATCACTTTTAATCCTGAGAAAAATTGGTTGGGCAGTCATAGTGGGAATGACTGATATATGTTGACATTGTTATTTTATGCTCCCAAAATCCTCAACTTGCTTAAATATCTGGGCGGATTGGTTCGAGGGTGTGGTGCGGGAAGCACACAGTGGGTTAGTGGTAGACCGCCCAGATACCAATAAGGACTGAATCTTGTCATGACCTCCTGTGTAAAACAGTACAACCACAAGTCTGTAAAGTACAACTTGGCTAAGTAGACTTATCGAAATCCCGGACTCATCTCACTGGTAGTGGATTGAGGGGGCTACGCAATGGCAAGGGGGCCTGAAGGGACACCAGGTAGGGTGAAGTTTCCCAGCTGTCCTAACGTTGCGGGGAGGGGAGCCCGGCTGCGTTAGTGGCTGTGGGAAACATCCCGCGCACAGATGGGACCCACCGCAAGTGGGAGAAGCCCATAAAAGTGAGATGAGAAAAGGGTCTAGATACTTTGAAAAGTCAATGTGATGGTCTGCTCGACCACATGTTTAAGGAATCATGTGGGGCAATGAGTTGATTATCTCTTGTGGTGAAAGTGTACAAACTCTGCAGAGTCAAAACTATTCGAATAGCCGTGCCCACGGTCAAGGGCGGTCATGGGAACTTAACTAGATATAGTTCTGTTTTAAAATATTGAAAAACTGGGAATGCAAAAGTGAAAGAGCGATGGACTGCTCTGGTTTGGAATTGTCCTGGGTGTCGTCCCAGTGGTAAGTTAAGCGGCTATAACGCTGAAACATTGCTATATGGTGCAGATGCCATGTAATGGTGGATGGAATCTGGATCGCTAGTATTATTGCATGTTCTTGAACATTATGCTTTTGTTCAAAATGCTAGGTCTTAGGAATTTTTATATAATTGTATTCAAAAGCACTCTTCGCAAAATAAAATGAGCCCAAGCCATTCTTTGATTAGCCATACATGTTAAATATTGCATACTGTGTGTTGACTCGCTGAGCACGGGGTCGGAGTGCTCACGCTCGCTGTTGCGGCAAAATTCAGAATCAGGAGTCAAATCACCTCGCCTCAGCAACAATAGTGGACAAGCTGGCAGATAAGATGAAGATGAAGATGTCAAGGGCTAGGTCGCGAACCTCCAGTTGGCTGCCTGTGGGCATGTCCTGAAGGTCCCACCTGTGTGCTTCGTTCTTCCGCTGCTGCAATTTAATGATTTCGGCCTAATCGGCCCATGAGTAAGTCTACTATTAAATTTTACGCTTCCGCATGATATGTATTGTGATATTCATTACTGTAACTGTGAGCACTATCTACTGATCCAGGGAATAGTGCAGTAATCACAGAGGAATCCGGATGTTAATATCTGGGTCCCTACAGCCGCCTTCTTCCCTCGAGCACGTGACTCCATGCTCCGTTGGAGGTCCATGCACATTAGTTGGAGGAGGCTGCGGCGGATGGAAGGGTTGGAAGGGGCATGGCGGTGTGACGGACGGGGTGAGTAGCATGGCAGCGCAGCGGATGGAGAAGGATCAGAGAGGATCTGCGGGGCAGCGTGGTAAATCGGGAAGGAAGGGGTTTGGGTTGGATGGGGATTGAGGAAGGATGGCAGCCACGCGCGTGGGGGAAGGAATAGGATTAGGAAGGAACTGCGATGCGGCGTGGTGGATCGGGAAGGAAGGGGGTTGGGGAGGATGGGAATTGGGGAAGGACGGCGGCCGCGCGCATGGGGAAGGAATAGGATCGGGAAGGATCTGTGTGGCGGCATGGTGGATCAGGAAGGAAGGGGTTGGGGAGGATGGGGATTGAGGAAGGATGGCGGCCGCGCGCATGGGGAATGAAGGGGATTGGGGAAGGACAATGGCCTCACGCGTTGGGAAGGAAGGGGATTGGGGAAGAATTAAGAAGGGGCATGTCCGCATGTGTAGTGTAGGGTTAGGCTGTTCTGGGCCTTCATGGGCCGAGCTATTTTAGGCTTGCGAGCTGCTCGCAAGCCAGCTTGAGCTCGGCTCGTTTTTTGCACGAGCTGGATGGTCAGCTCGGCATGGCTTGAAATTTCATGAGCCCAAATCGAACCGGCTCGAGCTCGTTACGAGCCAAACCGACTCACGAGCTTCGAGTAGATTTTTCAGCCCTATACACCATGCATCTACTGCCACTGTAAAGAGGTAAACTATACATATATATCTAAGACATATATAGTACATTGCATTCCAGTTGTCGATTTGTTGTCGTGACAGCTTTGCCACCCCACTGCAAAGGTTGCACAACCTTTTCACACCATATCCCACTGCCGCTGTGCATGTGATCTCATATGTAGGCCGTCATTAGACTTCACCATCTTGTGCAACATTAGTTGCTATCGCACGAAGCGAGCATCATGGACCCACGCCATCGCGGCCTCATAGCTTGGGAAATAAAAGCCAGGTGAAAGATATGGTCCACATGCCATTCAACCACTGTGGAATTTGATAGGTACAACTAACTAGCACGTAGCGAGGCTTGGTTTAACCAAAACAGTATGAGGGAGAAAAGAACCAAAGTTGTATTATGTGAATATTTTAGGTTGTCAAGTGTCTATCTTAAAAATAGTGCGCACTAAAAAAAAAGATAGACATCTATACGATTTAAAGTTATGTACAGTAGTGGGACATCAATACTTGTTACATGGAATTTTTATTACATAGGAGACAGGTAACTCAAGAGATAACCTAAATCATCTCTTGCGAACATTGGCACAAGAAACAACGTAACACGGATGTGTGTGCCAGCGTTTAATGATTTATATAGTCAGTGACATTGCCTCTAACATTGATAGGACATTGTTTTGTGGATAGTGAGTACAATTATTGTCTCTGCAATTAGGGCACTCCCAATGCAGAAACTATGAGGTAGTTTCTATACTTGCCAATTAATATAGACACTACCCATGGAAACTATACTCACAATGGGTAGTTTCTACAAATAAAACTTTCATCCAATCATCTATCTTCTCTCTCCTATCATCTACCTATCACAGCTCTTTCTATCTTGGTTCCCGTGTAGATATAGTTTCTTGTATAAGAAACCATTTCCTTATCTCTCCTCCTTAACTCTAATGACACATCAGCATTTTGCCTACTTGGCACCTTATTTAATGCCATAGAAACCACCCATTGGGACTGCCCTTAGAGATGCCCTAATGAATCAAGAGTTAAAAACACACATATTTAGAAACTTAATATATTTAATAAGCATATCTTTTTAAAAAAGAAGATAAAGTTGGCTTGACTACAAGCAACATCTGTCTATAAATGATTGCCAACTATTTCCTCACAAAGATACGATCTATATTCTTTGTTTTTACGTATTCTACTATACGTTAATATTATAAATGAAATCAATTCTATAAAATATGAAAATTAAATTGAATTAATAATGTTCTAAAAATTCTAATATTTAAATTCTTTCATGTAATCTGTAATATTTTATTTTTCACATATAGTTCTTTTATAATTCATCATGTATGTACCGCTAAATTAATTAAATATACTCTAAAAATTACGCTGCTTATCTGTGTGGGCCACCTCGCTAGTTTGCCGTAATTATCCATCGTGTAGTTAAACATCAAGGGCGCAGTTGGCAACACGCCAAACTTGCGTTGCTGAACACCTGCAGCTTCCATAGCAATGGAACAATAACTGCGTAGGAGCAGACACGGGAGCTGTGATGAAGCCATGGAAACGGAAGAATGTGCAACGCTTCGTTCCGTGTGAATTATAAGGGATGGGCTCGGATTCATGACTAATATTACCATGATCTCTGGACTTGGTCCATCACTTGCGAACGGAGCTGCCAACTAATTAAGCGAAGACAAAACTACCTTGGCCCTTTCCATTTTGTGGGAATAGGACTAGTTCAATGTACTACCTTTGGTCTTGCATTTTGTTGCCATTGTTAGCTATAATCTTGTCATTAGTGCATATGCATGTTTATTTTATTTGTGTGCATGTAGTCAAGAATGTGTACTAGCATAGGAAGTTGCATTACAGCAGTGTGTGGTGCCAAGAGAAGTGTCACGGCGATGCGTGGGAAGCGCACAAACATGGTGGCTGTCGAGTCGTGTGGATCGAGCCGTGCGAAGCGGCCGGATCGGAGGCGCCAAATATCTGAGACATGCAACATGAGCTGTATGAGATGTGCATGCTGGCTAGTTAAAGTAGGAGGTGTATGCATGGTGTCCTGCTAGTCCGGGTCAAAGGGCCACGATGCGAGATTGAGGCTAGATTCTGACTTGCATGCATGGTTTTTGCACGTTGATTAGTTCAGGATCATGGCGTGAGTCACGGCGGAATGGGTCTGCTGGTTGTTATCCTCTTGCATGTTTGAGTTTATATATGAAACAAAAATGATGAGGGCTGGGTGGCCTGCGTCAACAGATCAACTCTGTGTGTGTTTGTCCAGCACCTGTTTTTGTGTCCACCAGTGAAGAAAAAGGCTAGCGAGTGTTTGTGAAAAATACCAAGTGAGGGAGTGATTCCCTAGTGAGACATAGACAGAAGTTGTGTGATTCAACTCCAACAGCCATATTTGTGGATGCTTCGTCTCTCTGGGCTGCCAAATGTACATCTCCGTCTGTAGGGGGTAGTTGTTTTTTTTTTTTTGAGGAAGAGTTAGGGGGTAGCTGTTTTTATCAGCTGAAGTCTGAAGATTTCGTGTGCGTAGGATGCAGAAGTAGAAGATTCCAGTACTGGAACAGATAAGACATACATTTGTTCATGGCTCCCACTAACATGAAGAGGTCACGGGCTCAAGAAACTACTGATTAAAATGGTGGTCTCTAGTTCTTTCATAACAATCGTAGCCCCTGATTTTTTTGTCCTTCAGCGTAACAGGGCAAGTTACCTGCATATATAGAAACTGCATTACTGCAAACCTCTCGGTTGTATGGACGCCCAAAACTAGCTCTCAGCAGACACGTTTCACGTGTTATCCATCTGAAGCTCAGGTATTCAGGGAGTAACTGAACCGTGCTGCCGACGATATTCTGTCCTTGTCAGATAATGACATCCCTCTAGCTGAACGTTTCTCTTTCGGATTGTTCTTCGGCTAACAAAATTGCAGCTTGATCAGGGTGATCTCAAAATTGCAGGGTGATCTCAAAATGATACCAAAAGCTATACAAAGTTCCAGCTTGACTTCGACGTGCACAGATGGTGTGAGATTCTTGCGTCCATATTTCGATTAGCGCAGGATTTCATTATCCATTGATAATAATCAGACATTAGTTTATCCCTGAAGCAAACCTTAACTTAGATAAGTGCGAAACTGCGAATGAGCGCCGCTGCTTGAGTTTCCCCCCTTCCAGAACCACTATTTGAGTACTAATATGCTAAGTTGGTATATCAAATGGAATATGGATACCAAACATTGTCAAATAGATTTCGGGGGAACAATATACCATTTAGCATTGTTCTTCTGAAGCACGCACGGTGTTCCTGCAGTGCGCAGTTGTGAACCACGGAATACCGTTTTGGGGGCTGTCTATTCATCAATCGCTTGTTTTTTTTCTTTCTAAAATCTCAGTCACTCTTTCTAGCCTTTAGATCTAGATCCAACCATCCTTATCCTCTCCTTCACCTACTATATAATTCAATGTCTCAACCCAAACCCTACCCTCACCTACTCCCTCCAGCCGCCGCCACGGCTCCCACCTTCAACCCTATGCCCCTGCCCACTAGCCCGCCACCCGCCTCCTCCTTCTCTGCCACACCTCCCCCAGCTACCGCCGTCCCCGCCTTTTTCTCCTCTCCGACAAGATGCCACCACCGCCGTCCTCTTCCTTGTCTCCGAGGGCTACCACTAGTGGATTCGCCACCTCCTCCCACCGCCTCTTAACGACTTCGATCCCGTCGCCCTCCACTGTCCACCGCCCTCCTCTTCGCCCGCGTCTGGCGGCGGTGCTGCCGTCGCCCATCACCAGTCTACCATCACCCCGGTCTCCCTTTAAGCCCACGGAGCACGAGTGAATCGGAATCTTAAACGGGTGAACCTGTGGCCCAATCCACCGGCCGCTGCCACCAATGTCCGCCGTCGCTAGAGAGGATGACGATGCCGTCGACCGGTGATACTCTCGAGTATAAATCTCCATGCAAATTTATCTATTATATATCTTTACTTTTCCTGTAACTTATGAGTAATATTTAGCCAGTAGAATCGTACTTTTTGTAATTTGATCATGATTAATATTGCTTCATGTTGACGTGTTGATCTTTATTGGTTTACGCCTATCTAAGAATTATTTCTATTCGATATTTGCTTCGCATCGATGTGTCATTTAGGATTGACTTTCGTCCTAGTTATCTTAAAACTAGTGATTCCCATCCGTTCATATCTCCTTACTGATTTTGGCTAAATCAGTTAACATGTCTTAGTTCATCATGTGTTTGACCTTTGCACCATCCGTAGTGACTTGGTGCTACTGTCCGAAAATCTCCTGATGGCACCATACTCTTGGCACATCTGATGGGACACCATCTTCATCAACTCATGATGATCATGTACAACAACTTCAACAATGGATACGGTGCTTCAAAGATAACTCCACCTCAAGTTGAATACTCATCTACAAATATGTATCATGATATTCAACAACGAGATCGTGAGTCGATGGCCGATCCGAATAATGGGATCGTCACCTGCTTGAAGTCTGCGCTTAGAGAAATATGTCCATATATAAGGGCCTATCGATACGTCGCGCGTACAAATCAGCGTACAATCGACATACCTGCCGGTTGCCCAGATTGATGTACCAGCCGAATCGGCATACGTACCGGTGCCTTCGATTCATCTGTCGCAGACGCAAATTAATGTGCCAATAGAATCGGCGTACCCGCCGATTTTCGAAATTCGCACATTAAGTGCATGTGCGCAATCAGATCGATCGCCGAGTGCGTGAATAGAATCGGCAGACATGCCGGTTCATTCGACTTACGTGTCATCTGCAACACGTGCGGAACCGGCGCTGTTCCGGTTTCTTGTGCATTACGAACGCCACTGCTATTTCGTGGATGCTCTAGTGCAATCTACGTGTCAGTACAAAGCGAGCAATCATTATTCTTGTGTTAGTCCTGGCTTTATGCCGGGCGAATATCCGTACAAGTGCCATGGAGATTTTTTTGCAAGCTTTAGGCGTGTCCATTCCGGGTTTCTTTTAGCAGTTTATTGCTTTTAGCTAAAATTACATTATACGGTGGTTAACTTCTTCTCAGTTATTTAATTAAAGAAAAGTATAAAAAACACTATTATACCTTCATAGACAATGTAAAGAAAAAAAATGAAAAGCCAAAAAAACAAAAAAAAACCTAAATTAAGAAGCCAATGCTTATAATTCTAGCTTCTGAAAGCTGGAAGCCAAAAAATTGAAGCCGGAATGAATAAAGCCTTAATATGAGTCATCATTAGAATAAAAAAATCATATGTTCCTGAAGTGTGACCGATCAAAGTAATTCTGGCCTAATGCTGTCTCATAATTATACATACGGCCGGATTATTTATATCAGGTCAGGAGCAAGAGCATCTCCAACAATATGAGCTAGTTACTAGCTCTAAGACAACTTCTCCAATAGTACTAACTTTTAGCACATAGCTCATAACATAAATAGCCTCACATGACACTCTCACATAATCTTGGAATGTGTGTATGAGACTAGCTCTTGATCAAGAGCTAGCTTTTCTCCCTCTTCTATTAAAATATGAAATAATATGCTTAGAGCTAGCTCATAAGTCACTATTGGAGATGCTTTAGTGTTTATACTCTGTGATATTTGGTCAAACAAGCGTGTCGATTCAGAAAGTGAGGCCACATATTTTTTCCTCATGATCAAAATAAATCAGCTCTATTGCAACATCATTCTTGTCGAATATTATCAAGGCCTATTTAATTTATGGGCGTTATGTGACTTGCAGTGATACACGTAGTGGCTTTGACAGTGGCATAATACCTATATTACAGCCGGGGGATTCCCCGGCTGGAGCTGTGCCAAGTCAGCTTTTTTACAAAAAATCCTTGTATTTTTTGAAATTACGTAAAGGTCCTCCATTCTCGCAAATAGGTCCCTGTCAGGTTTTTCGGAAAGAACCCTCCACTTCACCGAAATTACGTATCCTTTGTTGCATAGCACCCCACAGTTTTCTAAAATTTCGTATAGGTCCTTTTTTAGTTACGTATAGGTCCTTACAGGTCCTCGGTTTTTTGCGAAAAAGACCTTTGGTTTTTCCGAAATTACGCATGCGTCCTCAAATTTTTTTAAGAAACTCCTCATGAGTTATCGTCTCTTTTATTTCAGTCCACACGGTAGCTAGCGCGACGTGTCGCCGTGCTTTCGCAGCTAGTGACTAGTTACTCGCCAACGGGTTAGATGGTTGCCGATGTCTGGTTGAGGTCAGTTATTCCTAAATAAGGGGGCATGTGTTGCCTCCTAAATTTGACAATTTTAGAGTGACAGATGAGATCCTGATGTCGAGAAACCGTCGCTGGCGACCAGTCCGAACGATTTCTCTGCTTAGAACAAGAACGAATCAATCACAGAATCACAGAGAGAATAGATTGAACACACAGAGAGGTAGAGAGAACTCCCGGTCTTTCTTTATTGCTTTCTTTCATGCGCACATAATGAGGGGGGGTATGACTCTCTATTTATAGTCCACGGTGGGGGTGCCTAATTAGATCAGGACTCTTGGATAGAGTCCAGGTTTCCTAACACTCCCCCTTGGGCACTCACCCAACATGCTCATGCCTCATCAAAACTCCATAAAAACCCAGTGGGAAAAATTTGGAGAAAGAGTACATGATACATGTGATGCTGCGATGCACGAATTGCCTCATTAAAAACCTTGGTCGAGAAACTTCATGGAAAACTCGTCAAGGGAAAAAGAGTACAATTCACCCAAATTCATTTAGTCTGCAAGACTTTATTTTTGGGTACTTAATCTTCATGATTAAGATTTATTAGCGGGCTTGTGAGAATTCTCCCCCTGAATTCTGCACTTCTCTAAGTCTCATCATTCCAATTCCACGCACGCACCTTTCAAAGCTAGATGCGGGGAGTGACTTAGTGAATAAATCTGCGAGATTTTCACATGACTTAGTATGCAGTACTTTAATCTCGTCCATTCTTTGCAATTCATGTGCATAGAAGAACTTGGGGTTGATATGCTTTGTGAGATGACTCTTCACATAACCCGTTTGCACTTGTGCAACGCAAGCGGCATTATCTTCATAGATAATTGTGGGGTTCTGTACAATGTTCATCCCACATGACTGCTGGATGTGGTGAACCATTCGGCGGAGCCAAGCACACTCTCGTGCGGCTTCATACAGTGCTATAATTTCTGAGTGGTTCGTCGAAGTAGCTACCAGGCTTTGCTTAGACGATTTCCATGAAATTGCAGTTCCACCACACAGGAATACATAGCCTGTTTGTGACTTAGCGGTATGCGGGTCTGACAGATACCCAGCATCTGCATAGCCAATCAAGTTCAGATCTTGATTCTTTCTGTAAAACAATCCGAGGTACTTGCTACCTTGGAGGTATCGGAAAATGTCCTTTATGCCCTGCCAATGCCTTTTGGTGGGCTCTGCACTGTACCTTGCTAAGAGGTTCACGGCAAATGCAATGTCCGGTCTAGTGCAATTTGCTAAATACATGAGTGCTCCTACTGCACTCAAGTATGGGAATTCCGGTCCCAGGACTTCCTCCCCCTCTTCCCTAGGTCGGAAAGGATCTTTTTCTTGCTGTAAAGACCTACCGATCATCGGTACTTTCGAGGGAAATGCCTTCTCAAAGCCAAACCTTTCGAGCACCTTCTGGGTGTAGGTCGACTGATGTACCAAGACTCCTTCGGGGACATGCTCAAGCTGCAGGCCTAAGCAAAATTTGGTCTTGCCCAAATCTTTCATTTCAAATTCTGACTCCAAGTAGGAGCTTGCTTCTTTTATGTCTTCGGTTGTCCCGATGATATTCAGATCATCTACATACACAGAGATTATACAGAATCCATTCTGGGATCGCCGTATAAATACACAAGGACAGTCTTCATTGTTCGTGTAGCCTTTCTTGCAGAGAAAGTCGTTCAAGCGATTATACCACATTCTTCCAGATTGTTTCAGTCCATACAGCGACTTTCTGAGTTTCACACTGTACAGATTTCTATTTGCTCTGTCTTGGTTCGGGAGAGGGATCCCTTCAGGGACTTTCATGTAAATCTCCGAATCCAAGTTACCGTAAAGGTATGCAGTCACAACATCCATCAATTTCATTTCCAAATTCAAGTTTACTGCCATTGAGATCAAATATCTAAAGGTAATTCCACTCATGACTGGGGAATAGGTTTCTTCATAATCAACTCCAGGACGTTGAGTGAAACCTTGGGCTACCAGCCTTGCTTTATATCTCACTACTTCATTTCTTTCATTTCTCTTTCGAACAAATACCCACTTGTGCCCAACGGGGTGTATGTGGGGAGGTGTGCGGCATACGGGCCCAAACACCTCTCTTTTATTCAGAGATAGCAATTCAGTTGCTATTGCCTTCTTCCAATCTTCCCAATCTGATCTTTTCTTACATTCAGCGAGCGATGCAGGCTCGGGATCAAGATCGATGATGGTGGCAATTTTCTTTGCGAAGTAGATATCGATATTAGCTATTGTCCTATTCAGGGACTCTCCCGTGTGCACATAATTTATAGCTATTTCTTCATGAGTTGCTTCTGCTGGAGCTTCACCTTGCGCATCGCTTCTTTCAATTGCGGTGGCAAGTCCCTTTAGTTTTTCGGCTCCGATGTGTGCGCACACATCCATTCCGATGGGGATATTCAGATCCGGTATGCCCTTTTCGGAAGGTGTCATACTTGTGCCAGGTCTCAACTGGCTCCCCTTCTCATTCTGGGGGACTTCAATGATCGGCTGTGATAAATCCCTTTTATCCTTTTTCGCCGGGCGTCCCCGGTTACTTTGGACTCGAGGAACCGGAGTTCTCGTCCTTTTATTCTGAGGCCTCTGGACGGGATTAGGGATACCTTCAATTTTCTTTGGTATTTCAACCCTCTCCGGTGCATTGCGTGCAGGCACATGCGACTTAATCACGCTCTTCAAATCACTAAAGTGATCGGGCAGTTGATTTGCTAATGCTTGCAAGTCGATGATCTTCTGGACCTCTTTCTCAGTTTCACTAGTGCGTGGGTCATGTGCATGAATTCCCGTGGCTTCCCACGTAATTTCCCGACATTTTTCATCAACGGGTTGATTTCCTCCCCCTAATGACGGGAAATTATCCTCATCAAAGATGCAATCAGCGAAGCGGGCAGTATGCAAGTCTCCAGACATGGGTTCCAAATACCTGATTATGGATGCAGTCTCATAACCAACGTATATCCCAGTCTTGCGGAGTGGGCCCATTGCAGTTCGCTGCGGAGGTGGTATCGGTACGTAAACCTTACATCCAAACCTCCTAAGATGGGAAACTTTCGGTGGTGACCCTTGCGCTAATTGCATAGGTGAATGGATGTTGTAGGCCGAAGGTCTAAGGTTGATGAGATTCGCTGCATGAAGGACTGCGTGTCCCCAACATGTAGCTGGCAAATTACTTTTATGCAAGAGGGGTCGGGCAATAAATTTAATTCTCTTAATTAAAGCCTCTGCCAAACCATTCTGAGTATGGACATGCGGTACCGAGTGCTCAACTGCAATTCCCATCGCCATGCAATAATCATCAAATGCCTTCGAAGTAAATTCTCCGGCGTTGTCCATTCTGATGGACTTGATATGATGATCAGGAAATACATTTCTGATGCGAATGATCTGCGAGATCAATTTTGCAAAGGCGTGGTTTCTTGTGGACAACAAACCCACATATGATCACTTCGAAGAAGCGTCAATGAGCACCATGAAATACTTAAATGGCCCTGAGACGGGCTGAATGGGACCGCAAATGTCTCCCTGGATGCGTTCCAGGAATGCAGGGACTTCATCCTTCACTTTCAGAGTGGAGGGTCTAGTTATTAGTTTCCCGGTGGCACATGCAGGGCACACAAAATCTTCATGATTCGGGAAATTCTTCACATTAATATTATGCCCATGCGAGTTATTTATTATGTTTCTCATCATCCTAAGACTTGGGTGGCCTAATCTATCATGCCAGAGACAGAAGAGTTCAGAGCTTCTAAACACTGTTTTCAGAACAGTGTACGCTGCAAGCGCTTTAATTGTGGTATAATATAGCTCAGTTTCAAGTGAAGGAAGCTTTTCTAATATTCTTTTGCCATTCTCTTCGCGCTTCGTAATGAGCAGGTATTCCTTACCGTACTCTTCGTCAGTCTCGACGTGGAAACCATTGGCGCGAATATCCTTAAAACTTAGGAGAGTTCTAGTCGATTCTGGGTACAATAAGGCTTCTTCAATGACCAAAGTTGTGCCCATTGGAAGTATAATTGTGGCTCTTCCAGAACCGATTATACATGCATCGCTTCCGGCGACTGTCGTAAGGCTACCATTGCTCTTACGGATCGACTGGAAATACTTAGTCTCTCTTAAGATGGTATTCGTTGTGCCGCTATCGGCAAGGCATACTTCCTCCATAGGGCGCCACACGTGTTCTAATATAACGTATTTAATTAACATGTATTAGAAGGCACTCAACACATAAATAAAATACGCAAATATCAGAACATAATATGCCATCATAAACTGAATAAATGAATGCTTTATTCCTAAATCATCCAACCATTACGAGAAAGCAAAATCCTAAAGCACCGACCATGCAAGTTCTAAACTTGTCCATTTAACACAAAATAAATGACAATTAACGTCTCATGCATTCTGTGCATCAGACGGAATCAACTAAAAAAATCATCGACTTCTTCGGCTATTTTCTCAGCAGTGACATTCTCTTCTAGAGAGATCATGGCAGTGGCAGCCTCTAAGTCATAAGGAGGTGCTGTTACCGGGATGGATTCAACCTCCATCATCTCCGGCAGCTGCTCAGGCTGCTCCCCCTCAATGGCTGCAAAGTGGGCTTCAGGTTGCCCTTTGCCATCTTTCTTCTTCTGAGCTTGGTGGGCATCAATGACATGTTGCGGTTCTTTGCATATCCGCGACCAATGTCCCCACTTGCCACACTTATAGCAACCTTGGTTCTGCTGGCCATAGGTCTTGCCACTCTTCTTAGCCTTCTTGTCGTTTGGAGCATCTGACTTGCCTTTCTGGGCAACGATCTTACCCTTCTTCCCCATTTTCTTCATTAAGGGCTTTCGCACCTTGAGGCTGCTAGCGTTGGCTTCATGGCCAACGGAGCTGCCTTGTGGCTGCGAGACGTAATTCTTGCGGAGAAGTTCGTCCTGAGCTTCGGCTACCTGCATCATATCAATCAATTCGGCGTACTCCTTGTAGCTGTTTTGACGATAGTTGCGGGCAACTTGTACAGCACTGGGGTGGAAAGTGGACAGGGTCTTCTCGATCTTCTGGTCCTCTGTGATCTCCTTGCCACAGAGTTTAAGATTTGTACAAATCCTGTGCAAGGCAGAATTGTACTCCCCGACCGTTTTAAAGTCGGCAAACCTCAGTCTGATCCACTCCTGCTCTGCTTGAGGAAGAATGGTGTACTTGAGCCTCTCAAACCGCTTCTTGAGTGCGGTCCAGAGTGCTAGCGCATTTCTCTCTGCCATATACTCATTCTTGAGAGTTGAGCAGAGATGGTGCCTGAGAAAATGAAGTGCCTGATCATTTTCCTCAGGTGTGGGTCTAGCGTCTTTCTGTCCGCTTATCCCAATAGCTGCGCCGAGCTTCCGGCCCCCAAGCACAATCTCGACATCGGATGCCCATGTCAGATAGTTTCGGCCATGCTGGGCCAGCTCCTCGAACTCCCGGTTCGAAATTCCAGTCATCTACATGTGTATGAACGAAATAAAATAAGTTTACTGCAGGTAAACATGCATGGGAAATTTACTACAGGTAAATAAAGTGGTGCAATAGTTTCCCATAATGTTTCATAATTTTCTGTGCATTTTCTATAATTTTACTGCTAATTTCAGTGATTAAAAGCAATTTAAACAATTACAATTAACCAAAACAGTAAATAAATACAGAAAATACAAAGAATAATAATGGCATAAATAAATAAGCTTCAAATGCAAAAATTGATGCAAAATTCGGATTCCCGAGGCCCTTTTATGCTAAAATGTAAAATTTCAGCGAATTCTGCAATTCCAGAGGGTTTCTGTGCAAAAATTTCAGTTCAGAGAAAAATTCGCGCAATTTCCTGATTTACAGAGGGGTTTTACGTAATTTTCAGAACTACGAGGCCCTTTTTGCAAGAATCTGGACCCAAATGTAAATTTTAATGGCCTCTCGGTAATTTCGTATGTTTCGGGGGCTTTTCTGCAAAATTAACTCCCCCCGGGCCGGAATTTCTTCCCCCCCCGGCCCAACTTCTTTTGGGCCACATGGCCTTTCCCTCCGCCCGTTTGGCCCACCTCCCCCGGCCGGCCCAATAAAATCCGGTGGCTAGGGTTTCCCCTAGCCACTCCACCACTCGGGGCGGCGCCACTTCAGGCGACTTGGGCGGCGGCGGCAGGGAGGGCCCGTGCGGCGGCGCGCGGGTGGGGCCGATGGTCGGCCATGGCGGGGCCGGCGGAAGCGGGGTCCTCCGGCGCGAGCGAAGGCCGGCTCGGCGGGCGGAGTCCGGGGGCCGATGCGGCGGCGGAACCGGAAGCCGATGCGGCGGCGGGAGGCGAGGAGGTGGGGCGTGTTCGGGCGCGACGGCCGTGCGGTGGGGCCAGGCGTCGCCACGGCAGAGGCACGCCGGCTGCAGGCCGGGGCGAGACGCGGTGCCGTGCGAGGCTTTCCCGTGCGGAGACGGCGTCCGATCGCTTCCACGGCCGGCGACTTCGGGGCACGACGGGCCTGGCGGCGACGAGGCCGGTGTGGGGCGGTGCCGTGCTGCGGCGGAGGCGTGGTGGCCCGGGTCGGCGCCCATGCGGGGCTGCGCCGTGCGGAGGCAACATCCAGGCTCGGGCGGCGCAATCGGGTGGAGCCCGTGCGGGGGCTCGCCGGTCGGCATCGGAGGAGACACGGCCGCTTCGGGCGGTGGCCGGCGGATGCCAAGGCGCCGGCGCTTCGGGCGCTGGGCTCAAGTGGGGAGGCCGGGATGCGACAAGGCCGGCGCGCGTGCGGGGCGTAGGGCCGGTGTGCATGCGGCGCCGTTCAGGGCGGGAGTGGCCGGGACCAGGCGGGGCCGCGGGCGGCGCTTGCGCAGGCGCATGCGGGCGCGAGCATGGTGGGGCCGGCGGCGACGCCGTGCGAGTTCCCCGGCCGGCTGCCGGCCGGTGGCCATCAGCGCGCATGCGGGCACGACAGCGGGGGTTTTTTTTTCTCTTGTGTGATGCCATGCATAACAGGAAGAACAGATGCAAAATCTCCATATAACTATCATGCAGGATCAAACACATTAATGCAAAATTTTCGTGCAATTATCAACAGAAAATAATGCATAAAATTTCCTGTTTTCTATGATGCAATCAACATCTGCCCCTTCTCTCAATCTACCGATCGACATCGTGCCGGCGATTTCAGATCTGCTCGCAGTAGATTTAGGGCGGATTTGCATCGTTCTGCAGTGCAATCAACATCTACCCCGTTTCACAATCTACCGATCGGCATTGTGCCGGCGACTTCAAGTCTGCTCGCGGTAGATTTAGGGCGGATTTGCATCGTTCTGCAGTGCAATCAACATCTACCCCGTTTCACAATCTACCGATCGGCATTGTGCCGGCGACTTCAAGTCTGCTCGCGGTAGATTAGGGCGGATTTGCACCGTAGAATTTCAATCTAGAACGCGAAAAGAAAATGCAGATTCAAAAGCGATCTAGAAAATTCAATCTGTGCTTCGATGATTACCTCGTTCACCGGAGCGAAGTCGTGCTGATAACGTGTTGAGAAACCGTCGCTGGCGACCAGTCCGAACGATTTCTCTGCTTAGAACAAGAACGAATCAATCACAGAATCACAGAGAGAATAGATTGAACACACAGAGAGGTAGAGAGAACTCCCGGTCTTTCTTTATTGCTTTCTTTCATGCGCACATAATGAGGGGGGGTATGGCTCTCTATTTATAGTCCATGGTGGGGGTGCCCAATTAGATCAGGACTCTTGGATAGAGTCCAGGTTTCCTAACACCTGAGACGAGGCTAATAGCAAGTGGATAATTGGCAAGCCAATTGGTGTTGGAACTCGACAAGCTGTTCGCAGTGGTATGTTAGTCGTCTGATTCTGAGTACGGATGGAGAAGAAACGAGGCCGAGAAGATTGGCGATGAACTGGTACTTCTTATGCCTCCATTGGACTTCAATACGTGCATGCATGTGCGTGATACATCATCAAGCATTAAGCAATGCCGATATGCATGCAAGGCAAGGGTCCAGAACTATCGTGGACGGAAAGATTGCATAGATTCGTGGACGGAGAGAAGAAAGGACATTAAAGATTAAAAAAAAAGGTATGAATCACACGGAGTTAGAGCTGAAGCCGTTTCCTTGCCGTGCACGGACCAGCTGAGAAGATCGAAGGGCTTCCAGAATCCCGTACGCAGATGAGACAATAACGGAGCTTCTCTGAGACATCGTCTTCCACAGTCTAAAATTTACCTATACTATTTAGTCAGCAAAATTCTACCTTTATAATTCCGCAATAGATCAATATTACTTCGCATTGATATATTAATCTTTATCCATTAGAATTGTTTTTGTTCAATATTTATTGCTTTACATCGACATATCATTTAGAATCAACTTTCGTCCAAATTTCTTACAATTGGCAACCTCGCCGGTTTACGTCTCTATGCCGATTTTGATCAAATTGATTAGCACACCTCTACCGTGTACCTTACCTTAATACCCTCTGTAGGACGTGATGTCACTACTACAGAAATCCACATTACAGACGGTTCAGAAACGTCATCACAGACGGTTTTCTGAACCGTTTGAAATTATGGGTCAGTGATAATCCAAGTTATCACAGACGGTTTTCGAACCGTCTGTGATTATGCGATATCACAGACGGTTTTTCATTAAAAACCGTCTGTGATTATCCGATATCACAGACGGTTTTTTATTAAAAACCGTCTGTGATTATGCATCCATTTCGCAAATTGATCAATTGAATTGAAATGAAATATCTATTAACAAATGCACAGTTACAAAAGATGTGCACTGCATTTGCACTTAGTGATAAGACCAATAAGAAATCATGGTGCGCAGTGGAACCGTCCTCCTGGCGTTATGACTTGAGTCAGCAAAAAGTACGCCAACTCTCCTCGAATCCCTCCAAGAATAGGCTGTTTCAATGCAGTTGACGGGATGGACGCAGCCTGTCGATAGGAATATCAATGTGCGTATATATGTAACGTGTTAAGTATGAAGTAATTATGGGAAGAGTGACAAACCTTGCGATTGGTGAGCCTCGAGGAATCGAGGAGTAGTTCCATATGTTGGCAAACGTAGTATCCACATGTGTTGCCCGGCTCCTGCTGGTGACACTGCAAAAAATGGAATGTGTTAGTTCAAGAGGCATTAGTACCAACTGTTGCATAGGATTAATTAATGTGAAATAGCGAATACCTTAAAATCTCGAACATGTGTCAGCAGGGCTTTGGCCCCGCGCTTCGAGTCACCTCCCTTTTCAATGTAGGTGGCGAACGCCCTACGTAATTCGAAAAAGTTAACCTTAATCATTCGGAAGGAAAGAAAGTACAATGTAGATATGTATGGGGAATATGTGTTTACCTATCGATTACTTGGCTGAGAACTGTGAAGTCCATTTTATTCTTACTTAGGGAATCAAGGTAATATACCTTGTTCCATTTTGGTACAATTACTATTAAAATCCAATGAAAGTTCTGAAGGAAGGGCATAAGTACATAATCCTTCTTGACGCAACCCAGTAGTCCTGCTGCAATGTACCTCTCGACGAGGGGTGTATCCTGGTCGATGGTTTCCTTGGCGACCAATTGTGGGTCCAAGAAACCAACTGATAAGTTGGATGATCTAGCTTTAATCGGCATGTGTCTATATATATACACACGAAAGCAAAAAAATTAGATATGGCATTTATCGGTATGACATTAACGGAGACTGTGATTGTACACACTTACCGCGTCCAGCATCGAATGATTGAGACGTCAAGAGCGTTGAACGTGAACAGATCGAATAAATCCTCAAAGGCGACCACGAACATACACTCTTGAAAACTGTGGTGTAAATCTTCTTCGGTGAATTTGACAGTGATACTTGAAGTCCGTTCTCCCTCTAGCTTATTGGACTGCTGCATATACCACATGTGCAATTGCATGCAACTATATGGTAGCTTTTGGAGATATTTTTCCTCGAGCAACGGCTGACCAAGCACGAATTTGCGGGCCAAAGGTAGGTACGGAATATCATCATTGGTCTTTTTTGCTTTGCCCTTACTGGCCTTGCTGCATCGGCTATAGGCCGACTTAACGGCAGTCGGCAGCAGCGGTGCAAGTTGCTCTGACGAGAATAGGACCCGTGGAGGAGGATGGGGGTGACAGTCGATGGCCGGGATCTGGATCTGCAGGCGGTCGTGAGGAGGGGCAGCGGCAGGGAGGAGGATGGGGGGTGACGGTCAGCTGCCGAGATCTGGATTTGGTGGTGACGAGGAGCGGTGGCAGGGTGGGGTGAGGGGCAGCCGAGTGGGGGCAGGGGGTGGGCTTGCGATGGCAGGGTGGGGGGAGGGGGCGAGCAGGCGGCAGCCGGCCGGGAGCTTGGGAGGAAGATGTAGAGGCAAGACGGCTTGGACTAGGACACTTGGAAGGCAGACGACTAGGACTGGGGAGATTTTTGGTGGTGGCAGCTGGGAATCAGGAGTGCAGAGTGGGGATAGGACTGGACTGGCTGACTGAGACTAGGGTTTCTAACTTTGGTAGTGCTAAGTGTGTTGGTCCACTTGTCAGTATATATGTCGCGCGGGTAAACAGGTGAGACGTGTACGGGTAGGGCTTACCCATACCCATGCCCGTCTACCCGATGGGCAGAGAGTTTCCCCCCATTTTCATACCCATAGACAGAAAACATCCCATACCCAACTTTATTAGGGTATTTACCCACGGGTACGTGGGTAAACAGACACAATTTCCATCTCTAGCTACTACACTTGACCAGGTGAAGGTTACGGCATTAATGAGAGGGTGTACGGTCTGTGACCAAGTGCAGTGGCATGGCAGCAGGAAGAGCGACTGGGAAGGCACGGCAGCAAAAATCGGGATGGCGGCCTTGTCTGTAGTGATTTTTTTGGGTGATGAACAGTGCCTACTTGCCGCACTGTACACAGATGGAAAAAGGGCAGATGCAGAGGAGGGAGGGATGGGTTTGAACGGTGGTGATTTGAGATGAAAAAAAGAGAACTGGATGAAATCAAAACTCTAAAGCAATTTTAAATCTTTTTTGAAATTTTGGTTTTGTTTCAAAAGTACCAAACGTCGAGATGACGTTCAGCGGTGGCGCCACCATCGACCTTGACTTACAGTCGGGGTCCTGTTGGATGGCTGTCTCGCGTTATGGGGCAACGGGTGGGACAACATCACCGAGGTCATTGGCAATATGAATTAGTGAACTTTCGAGGTGTTGTACGATCTGGCGGGAGGAAGAGTCTGGTTCCGGCCCTACGCCTACTAAACATATCATGGTGCAGACAGACGGTCTTGAGCCATGCGGCCTAACGAAGTTTAACTGCATGATGGATAAATAAGAACTAGATTTGGTCAACATGCAACATTGCATGATACTATTGATATTTGTAAGGTGGTTGTTAGTTTTAGTTGGGTTTAACGTGAAAGGAGGATTCATTGTATTCTCTTGTATGAACTGAGCATCCATTTCTGACCCCTCCCTGTCCACCTAGCTCCTCCCGCACCGTTGTGCCGTGTGGCTCCCAGGAGTGTAGCAAATGCTCTGGTTCCACCCTCCCCGTCCATCTACACTTCTATAAAGAAAATCATATTAGACACCTCATCACAAACGATACTACAGAATCCGTCAGTATTAAACTGCAGTGTAGTTATCTCAGATAGTTTTACAAACGTGACTGTCTTTGTTGCAACCAATGGTAAGAATCGTCAATGATGACCTACTTATCACAGACGCTTTTTACACAAACTATTTGTAATACATCATAGACGGTTTATAATAAAATCCGTTTGTGATGTATGAATTTATCATAGATAGTTTTTGTGAAAAGCCGTCTATGATAATATTATATATATATATATATATATATATATATATATATATAGACACTTAAGGTGAAAACTAAACTCACTACTCCTGCACATACTTAGGTTTTCCTCTTCCTGTTTGATTGCTGAGTCCCAAATCCCGATCACATCGTGCACTCCACCATGTGGCCTCGACCACCTCCTCCTCCAACTTTGGTGATACCAATGACGGTGCGACACTAGCAAGTGAGTACACTCTAGTGCCTCATAGCACGTTACTATTCACAAGTCAGCTGCCACCTCACTCCTCTTACTCGCCACCTCTGCTTGCTGCTCTACTTTATTTGGAGGGAGACGCCACTCGACATATTTAGGAAGTTGTTTGTGGAGATCTAGGATTGCTCATTCTTAGGTGCAAAAAATTTTAATCTAAGGCAGGGGTTGCGGGGATGCAATGCAATTTTGAATATTTTACAATGGTTTTAGCATAGAATTAATTGGAAGGAACTCTCGTTAGATATTGGCACGCAGGCACACTATGGGGGGAAACAATGCTATGTTTTCTTCAACGAAAGCTTTAGTTCTCATATGTGAAAACTGATGCAACTTCTCGGAGGCATCTCATTCACTGAAGTCACTACTACAAGAATGCTAGATCCTTTAGAGGCTGGTGTGCATTTTGTATGATGCTCAGAATGTTTTGATGTTTCTACAAAAAAGTAAACCAGCTTTTAATCATTCACAAGAAAACAAGATTGTTGAGAAATTGGTATATATGTAAATTACAAAGTTCAAACTTAAATGAATTCTAACTGTAACAATAATGAAGCTTAAGTAGGTTTGGATTGTAGCAAAAAAGTAACCTTTAGTGTTGACTTTTTACATGATCTTTTTTTTAGGGAAATTTTTTCCTTTACTACTTCTCTTGGTAATTCTTCTTTGCTTTCTATAGCCTGAACTTTCAATATAAAGGCAAATAAAGTAGGATAAATAATTCAATAAACTTCCTTTCAAATAAATCAATAAACATATAAAACAAATACAGAAGGCGAGAATAATACAAGACGCTGGTAACACAATAGAATGAATAAAACAAATATTTTAGAAATTACTACAAAATTCATCAAGCAGTACTTATAGTTGAACAATTTAACTGAGTATACAATAAGTTTTGTCTTAATTGCCATTGAACCTGCTGAAATGGACTTCTTGTCTATTTCCAATGGGCCAAGGGCCAAGTATACAAGGTACAAGTGATAACAGATTGCTGCCAACACCGGAGAATAATAAAATTTCATCTATGATATTCAGGTTGTGTTTTATATACCCTATATGGAATGCAATTTGAATGCTTCATAGATAGCAACTAAGCAAGTTGGTGCCACATAGCTTTCGGTCTTAGTTTCGTCGAATGCGTCCGATGACCAGACTAAAGGAGCAACTAAGTGAGAGGGTCGAGGCCAGTTGGGGTCCCTCTACATTCTAATAAAGCAGCGGCTACATTCCAGACCACTTGTGACATAGTTGCAAGGCAACGAGTCCCTATCACCACACCAAGCTGGAAGTCTTTGACGAGTGAAGGGAAAGAGTAGTTTTAGGAGGAAGTCTCAAGGTCCTTCGATATCAGAGAAGAAGTCTAGGGCCTCGTGTGATGATAGGTGTTCCTGATGGTGGGCAAGGCGTGGAAGAACTTCAATATCACGCTTGTCACGAAGTACATGAACGATGATGGGATGTCATTCATTACATATCATTTCCTCCATCTGTATATATGGGACGCCTTTGTGGGCATGAAGACGACCGCCGAATTCCAGGAAGGCGCATAAAAGAGAAGATTCATGCAGAATTTTCTGGGAAGCTAGCACATTTGGAGGAAAGGCTAGAGCAAGTGCTCAGCCAGTCGAGGCTGCCCCAGCTATTGTGGAAGCCACTCTATGAAAGGTTGGCTAGAGATATTTAAAGAATAGATAGAAATAAGATTGCATTCAATAGGATTTGAACCTATACCAAAGGTTTAGAAGACCTCTGTCCTATCCATTAGACAATGGACACTTTTCTTTCATATTTTCTTCTTCCATTTCATTTTTTTCTCTTATTCTGATAAAAAACTATTGGACCGAAACTCTTTTATGAAAGAAAAAACAAATCCATATACAAATGGATGATGCATATATCATAAAGAAGGAATATGAAGCGGGTAGTAGGAATCGAACCCGTAACCCCAAGGTTATGAGCTTGTGAGCTACCAAACAGCTTTATCCTCTTAAACTAAAGAGCGGGGAACTATTGGATAAAAGGGGGTTGGATACGCTCCTCTACCATATCTATACAAATAGAATAGTCCATTTATACAGAATGGTAAAGAGGGCTCTTTTACGATCATCAATTCCAGAAATACATACAAATACAAAAGGGTATTTTATCCTTACCAACTGGATCATGTTGCACTTGTAACAAACATGCGTAAACAATTTCTCAAAGTATATGTCTGGATAGTTAGCTCTAGGTCTTCCAGACAAAAAACAACATCGATTAAGGCATGTAGGTGCACTATTACGTGGTAGGGATTGCAATTTTTCTCGTATTTTCATTTTTTTTCACTCAAACTCAAGAGGGAACTTTGCTTCTTATCTTTTTTTTTTGAAAATCGATGAATCAAATAATATTTCTGTTCTAATTTCTGCCGCTTCTTCTCCCTCTGAATAAAACTTTTTTTTGCCATAATGTGTCATTCTTATTATTACCAAGTATACGATTCTAGTCCTAGATGGAAAAATAAATAGAAAAAGAAATCTAAGAAGGCGGATCCTCCCTCTCCATCAAGAGTAATGAACTAGGTGCTGATACTGTACAAAATAAAAAAAACTAACTAAATTAACCAAACTTCCTTGATGTTGAGGCAATCAAGAAAGTTGCATAAGTGAATATATAACACACAAAAAGTGAGCTAATCCAACCAATCTTGCTTGCACAATGGAAAGAGCCATGGGCTTATCTGTCCAGTGAATTAAATTAGCCAAAGGTGAGTCTACATCATCGTCGGAGTAGCTGCTCATCTACACATCAATCTAACCAAAGCGATGCCTGACTTTCGATCGACGAAATCCAAGTAATGTATGTATCCAGAATACTCCAAAAATAGACCTGTAGGGCCAAGGGGATGGCGTTTCCATGCCAGGAAGGGACAATGCTGCATGGTGCCTAGCTGGTGCAGGGTTACACCAAGGTCTAGGTGGACATGGCACATATCCATTTCATGGTCATCCTTCTAGAGAAGCTCTCAAACAAAGACATCATAACACTTGCGGATGCCATTCACACCTTTGTCCAATGGCCCAAGAGGGACAACTCCCTGGACCCTACGGTGCTGCGATCTCCACACAACCATGCCTACCCAATAGAACTATCAATGATCCACCTCAACCTTCACTTCAGAAGGCCACTGTATAGGCTCAGGTGGAGACGACACCAAAGAAATAAGAAAAGCGTGCCACGTCGTCTCCTAAGAAGATGTATCACAGGCGAGGCACTAAAGCCAAATAAAAAAAGATTAAGGCACCTCGCAAGCCTTGGACATTCTCCCTCGAAATGCCATTGGTCCCCGACACACTATTTCCCCGCCGTGGAATGGGTTACGCGAGTTTGCATGCTTGGTACATGGGTTACACGGGAAGGCATTTCCTCCATGATTTAGGCTTCTTCGTCGTGGGCGTCAATGAATTATTCCAACTATTCAACCTCAACACTCTCGATGCCTCACTTCTACGATGTTGGATACTGTGTGTACAATTAAGTTCTACATTCATGTAATACCGATAAATGTACTAACTTATTGTTTATGTATAAATATGTGATGCAAGAAGCCCAATGATCATGAAAACTAGTGGGTTTCCTAGACCCACAGTTGAACTCCGAGTAATGCATCACCTAAGACGTGTTCTACATTGAGAATTACATATCGATGGGATTGCTTGCTCAGGGCAGCAAAAACTACATACTTATGCCCTATAACTAGGGGTAAGTGCTTCATTAGTTGCTATACAAATTTCATTTGTACTTTATATGGAACATGAACTTAGATTTAATGACTATGGTGACATACATGAGTAGGTGGCATTAGATCCTTATAGTCATTGTACCAAAGTAGAACAATGTAATATACCTTGATTCCTACTCAAGAATGACTATGACTTCACCCTTACGCAACAAACTGTCAGATCCCGGAGCAATAACTCCGAAATCCTCTGTGTAAATCGCACTAGTCCAGGAATAGCTAGTGCACACAGTAGAACAAAGATACATATCAAGCACAAATGACCAACAATATTAAATTAAAGAGTACGGCCTTAAGGCCAAGTCTTACATTAACATCCCTGATAACACAAATAAAGGAAATAACAGCGGAAACAAGATGATAAATAGCGAAACCCAACAGCCTGCCCACAGGCAGACGATTGTAAGACACGGCCTACTCGCCCAGATCATCTCCGTAGTTGAAGTCATCATCCTCTGAGATGAGATAGCAAGGTGAGTACAAACTTGTGCTCCGCAAGTCACACGGAGAAATGCATCATAATGATAAAGGCAACAAAGGAAGGCATATAGGGTTATTTGTGCGCAAAACAACATTGAGAGAAATACAGTAAATAGATTGAAAATACTGAATTTAATATAGTAAATAAAAGCAGTAAATGTAAATGAAATTAATACCGTTAGTACAGGCTCCGACCAAACACTAACCTATCCATGGGCATCCCACTTGGACCATCTTTCCAAAAACATCTCGTATGGATTCCATCCATCCGCACGTTTCCAGTCACTCATAGATTCCATCCATCCACAAGGTTTTCAAAAACCATTTTTGAAAAACTTTTACTTAGCATGCCCATGACCGTGGGCACGACTATACAGGATAGGTTATACACTCTGCAGAGGTTGTACAGCTTTACCCACAAGACATGATCATCCTATATTGCCACACGATTAACACACTTCCTTTGGTGTGCGGCGAGGAGATCATGACAAGGCCTTTACGGTGCTAAACCTTCAACCTGGCCAAGCCAACTCTAAGATTTCACCCCAGTAAGGAATCCACCAGTTCGGGACCCCCTCTTGAGCCAAGTGAGACTTCACATGGCACATGCCACTCTCACTTTCAACCTACAGCATGACTCAGGTTGGGACCCGCAAATTAATCAGGCAGGATTGTCCCATACCAGCCTTGTGGTAGTACGATAGGGCTTGAGCTAAGCATTTGCTACAAAAATTCTCTAGCCATACTAGTGTAATAACTAGAGTTTTATTCTAGAGTGACAAGGTATCGAGGAAATTCAATGTCAACGTAGGAATTAACATGTAGGCAATAACTAAGTTTAAAACTGAACTGAAATACATTGAACAAAATTAAGCATGCAGTATAATTTAAAACAACGTGAAAATAACCCACTAAATTCAAATACAATTTAAATAAACTCCAAAAATTCAAAAGGATGGCAGAAATGGATAGTTTGGAATTTTTGATGAATTTAGAAATTTGAACGAGCTCAATTCGAGTTAGGATGAAGGAGAACAGGCTCTCGGAACTTTAAAATTAGAAAAAAAAGAATAAATTGGAATTTTTGGAATTATTTTTCTAAAGAAAATTGCAATTATGACGTCAGCAGAGGATTTTATTTTTTGGCTGAATTATTTTTCTACTAGAAAATCAGGTTTATGACATCAGCATGATGTCAGGCCTGAGGGATTCTTCGAACTAGAGACTGACAGCTGGGCCCTAGTCTATGGACCAAGTCCATGGACCAGAGGGGAGGCTGAGGTGGCAAGGGTGATTGTGTGGCATCCAGATGGCAGGTGATTGGGCCAATTTGCTGATGTGGCATGCCAGCTAGTGACACCTGGCTGCCATGTGGGCTACAGGATGAGGTGGTTGCTAGCTGCGGGTGTGGCGCTGACCGGGCAAGCGAGCGCTGGCGTGGCATGCCACTGGGCTGCCACGCCAGCACAGGCAGTGACGTGGCTGCCCGGCTGGTGGCGATGCTCGGGACCCGATGGTCACCGGCGCTCCGGCGAGCGGCGAGGGGTGGGAAAGGGAGAGGAAGGCACGGGGATTTGTTTTTACCCTGTCTCAGGGCTCGGCGGCGAACAGAGGCGGCTGGCGATAGTGAAGGGTGACGGCGGCACTCGGTTGACGGCGGGGATGGTGCTTTGGCGGCTTTCGAGCCCGGAGGAGTGGCGCCCAAGGACGGCGATGGCTCGAGGAGTATGATGGTGCTGACGGGGAGGCGCGGGAAGGTTCGAGGCGGCGGGGAGAGCTCGCCGGAGTTGGCGGCGACGCCCAGGAAGACGGAGCTCAGCGCGGGAACGATGGGGGACCCAAGAGAGATTGTGGAGGTGGGAGCAGGGTGGTGCAGAGGGAGGGGACGCCGGGGAGGGTTTTATATAGGCTCGGGGAGGGGCAGGCCGGTGGTAATTCATTGCTGGAGTTGTCGGGGAGTGGCGGCGGTTGCTGGCGAATGAGGCCAAGTAGGGGTGTGGGGTGGTGGCAGACGGGCGTGGGAAGTGTGGGGCACGACGGGAGTAGTGGGGCGGCGCACTCGGGGGAGGAGACATGGCCGGGAAAGGCGGAGTGACGCAATGGTCGGGCGGTGGTGGTTGCGACACAAGGAGGAAGAAAGGGGTGGGGAAGACGGAGTTGTCGGGTGGGCCCTAGCGGTAGAGAGAGAAAGGATAGGGCGGGAGCGGGGCGGCTGGATGAGGATCGAACGGCTCAAAAACACGGAGGCCGGACGGGAAAGATGGGCCGGGCGCATGCATCACCGATCTGGCCCGTCCACACGTCGGCCCAGGGGGAGAGGCGGGATGAGGCGGGCAGCGACATGGGTGGATCTAGGTCATCGACGCGTCGCTCGGAGGGAAGGGTTGGGATTTTATTTTTCTTTGATTTTTCAGAAATCTCGAGAAATAAAACAATGCTTTAGAAAATAGCAAAAAATCCAAATAAATCCTAGAAAATTTCCAAAATTCTAACAAAATGCAAGATGCCCAAATAAAATTGAATAAACTAATTTTGACCATAATTGCTCCCAAACTTTAATAGTATTCTACATAAGCACAAATGAAAAATGAGAATTTAAATTCCAATAAAACTAAATGAATTTTTGAAATTTCGGGATGTCACACTAACATTGACAGGTATGCTTATTTTCTCCATAGATAACTCTATTATAGTCTTCCCTTCATTTGCAATAGTCGAGAATAACTTTTTAGAATCACATAGGTCGTTCAATGTCTATGTTGTCAGGGGAGGGAGACACAAGAAATCAAGCGCCAGACTGCAACACAGGACACAATTTTTGGTACCCGTTATAACACAATAATCATATGTCTTACTTTGTAATAATGCCTCTCAAACTGACTATTTCTATGTATGTAATTTTATTTTTGCAATGCCACTATCAGTTACAAGGCAACCTATATGCATTATATGTCTGCCGTTGTATACATGAAATCATGGGCGCTAAGACGAATGATCCAGAGGTTTGTCAATCTCGCAATAATTATTTTCTAATTATCAATTTAAATATATATGCTTACTACTTTACTCATTTTAGCGATAGGGCATGACAAATCAAACAAGTACATTTGATCTGAACGAACTCTCAGACGTTTGAGGATGGCTCTCCACCTTCTTAATGATGGAGGTCATCGACTCAAAAGGTAAGTTTCAGTCTAGTGACATCGATTAATACATGTTCAAACATTTGATTCAATTGTAATTTACTTTGAGTTGTAAGTCAATTGTAACTCTAATGACAATACATGAGCATTGTTTTGTAATTTATTTTGAATTGTAATTCACTTTGAGTTGTAAATCACTTTGAGTTGTAACTCACTTATCTGTCATTTATCTATAATTTGCTTACTTGTTTTCAGAGGGTATGGTTAGCATTTCCTAAGGCTAGCTGAAAAACAGAAATTTTTTAGCTATATAAAGCACTATCACAGATGGTTTCTATCACAAAACTGGCTGTGATATGTAAACCATCAGAAATAGTTTTTTGTATTAGTCGTCTATGATATATCGGATAACACAGATGGTTATTTTTAAAAATCATCTATGTTGTGACTGATCATAGACAGTTTGGGAATCGTTTATGATAACCACCTGTTATCACTGATGCAATAAATCCGACGGTTCAGAATATGTCTCTGATGAGGGTTACAAACCTTCTATGATGACCTATGTGTGGTAGTGCTAGATCCTCCTTCGTTAAGGACTCAAAAGAATTGACGGGGGCCTACACAAGCGGTGGAGCATGTGGTTTAATTCGATGCAAAGCGAAGAACCTTACCAGGCACCATCATGTAGGACGTTCTCAATAGCCCCCAAACTAAAAACAATTTGCTTTTGTAACGTAATTCTCTTTTTAATGGAACAAGAAGATCATTGAACAACAAAAACACACATCAGCTTCAACATTACTGTAGGATGGATGGTGGCAATCTGAGAAGAGATATATATTTCCCAAAACTTTTTCTCCTTCAGGTATTCAAAATCTTCTCTCAAATGAATATGATAGTTACCAAGCTCATATCATACCATCATGGCAAAAAAATAGGAATAAGAGACAACAAAATTAGCAGCCTCCTATACAAGGGTGGTCTGATCGTTGGCCTATGACCAGTTACATTGGGTGGATGGTCTGACTGCAGATCTGTGGCCGGTCCAACTAGTCCCTTGTTTCCACACCTAGAAACCTTGTGAGTGAAAAGCTCAAATCTCAAGAACTTACCCAATTCTCATCCAAGTGTTGCATGAGAGTTGTTTAAGGCAATAGAAACTTAAAACAATCAAGAATTACAAAGTTTTTGGACTTGAGTTCACCAAATTGAAAGAGAATTGAATCTAGTTCACAAGAACACAAAAAACCATAAATCCTAAATTACTTATTACTCATGAGGATCTAAGACATGAAGTCTTTCATATTTGTTCTCATATGTCGTAGAAAGGTAATTTAAGTAAGAGATTGGGCTAGAACTCCTATGGACCCAGTATCACAAATCGTTCTTAAGAACAAACAAAACTAAGAACACAAACGAGAACATAATTGAGACAAAACTTTGATCTATTTTAGTGGAGGATGATGTTCATGTACTTATGGATGATTACAAGGTGCAGCCAAAGCACCACCCTTTGCCTCTCAAGATATCTCTCTCACAATAATGGAAGGAGACAAAGTGGTAGCACAAAAACTAAACTCTACAATTCTTGAGTCTACCACATCATCTTCTTTGCTCTAAATAACCAGCACAACCCTAATTGGTCCAACCCATTAAGCTTATTAGGAAAACCCATTAACCCCACTAACACGAATTTTACACACTCATGCAAGCTTTTCAAAGCATTTACAAGACTCAACCCACTAATTCTTTAGCAATTGATCTACTTTACCATTCCAGCTTTTCTTGACCTAAACCACTTGTCTTTTGTGCCTCTCCGTATCGTGATTTTGATCAACACACCAACCTGGTATTTGGCCAACTACTAAAATACCCTTGACAAAGGTTCCGGACACCTTTTCTTGACTCTGTCTTCATCTTCACATCAAATCATCTCCACATGCTTTCATATATATAGCCCATAGTGCCCCATGACTAGTCGTCATATGTTCACACATTCAGACTTCTCTGAACTATCTTCACATACGTCGGTCTCATCACTTGGCATACCAAATCCACGGACTCACCTTTTCACGATCTTTATCTTCCATGGACTTCCTGCTTGAGCCATGTAATCTTACTTGGACTTACACAACCGCTTGGATCTTAGCTCCCATGCCTAGTATAGTCCATGACCATCGACCGCTACGTCCTCCAAGCCACCTCTACATCCAAAGACCAAACAATCATATTGAGTATGAGTTTCATCCACTTGACACACCATAGTCAAAACTATGCATGATGCAATACAATACAATACAAACCTGCATAGCTCCCAAGTTATGAACCAATACAAAACCAACTTAGCTCAACTCACCCTGATCTCTAGCTGTAGCCACCAGTACGATCGCTATTCCCACATCGATCAGACTGTGCTTGGTAAGACCATCAACCACTGGCTGATTAGATTAGGCACCTAGTGTTACTGCATTTTCAATGTTGGTCACACCGGCCAACTCACCTGGTTTGACCGCCAACCATGGCTGGTCTGATCGCATATGACCAACACCAAAATACAGTCTTTAGAAAAGCCATAAACTAAAAATTGGTCATACCATCCCAGCGGTTTGACTACCGCCTAAAATCTAGTCACACCGGACTACCAGTTAGACCGCTATTCATAGGCCAGTCTGACTGCTATTGCAAAATGGGTATGCTATGCAAGCATAATTTCAAAAACCTACAGCGTAAACAAGGAACCTCTGCTAGTAATAGATTACTAGATTACCACTAGACACGCAGACTTGTAGTGAAAGTAGAGTTGATGTAGCGTGTTGGTGTGGTGGTAGTCATACTAGCTGCACGTCTCCTTCACCAGCTCCTTGGGATTGTCATAGGTTGTGGTTCGTTCTAGTGCTGAAGCTTTGCATCAATACCTCCAATGTATCCACACGTATGGGGTAAAAACACCACACACTGGAGTGCTAGCGTCAGCTGCATGGTATTGGATGAGAAAGGTGTTGTAACTAGGGTTTCAGGAATTTCGAATTCTCTTACAAACCCTATGCCACCACCCCTCTATATAATCATCCATGATGGGCCTTGAACTTGAGGCCCATTAGGAACTCATGGGCTACATGAATTCAGATCACCATCCGAGTTATATCCTAGCCCTTTAAGCGTGTGACCCTATAGGTTCACATACACTTGGACATGGCTCAAGTACTCCTACTCGTCCACTAATCTGTAGTGGCCCCTAGCAAGACATGCCAACTACCAAGTATATATAAAGATCATATAAGACGAACCTTTACAAAAACGTATATACATTTCCCTTTGCCTCATGATATCGGTCCAGTTCAAGGTGAGTACGTACCATCCTTGTTGGTTTGCTTGACCACTATTTCTTGATCACATGACTCGAATTCCCCAACTATAGTTTACTATTTAACCTCGAGTAGCATGGCCATGCATTTCTGGAATCTAATCACTCGAGATGCCTAGAGATACCTCTCCTGTTGCATGGAGGGACAAATCCTATCTTGATCGACCATGCCTCGATGCATGCATCATGACAAAATTTGAAAGCTACCTTTATAACTACTCAGTTACGGAGTAGTGTTTGGCAACCCCTAAGTTAGCCATTATGCATCTCGAGTATATGCGATGACCTCAAGTCTAAGAACATAGCATACACATTGTAAATGAGACCAACTGATGACTTGTAAGAATGCAATGTTCTCGCAATGTCTCATGGTGAGTCGATCTAATCCCATGTTCGCTAACATATGTCAATATTATTTGTTTGATATCTTCATATCTATGACCCGTGAAATATGGTCATTAGTCAATACATATGCTAGTCTATTTATATGTGTCCTCATATGTTTCTGACTAGGGATCATTTAAGAATAATCATAATAGAAATATAGAGTTTCACAATGAAGTCACATCCTTGCTAATAAATTTTGATGATATTATTCAAGGGACAAGATACCATATTATCCAATAAACCATGAATATAATGAAATATAATCATCTCTATAATTGCCTCTAGGGCATATTTCCAACAATCTTCCACTTGCACTGGGGTCAATCATTTAGGTGTCTAATACTGATAGCTCTTGTGTGCACATCATGCTTTGGCTGTTTAAGAGGTTTTGTCAATGGGTCAGCAACATTTAAATCCATGTGTACTTTGCATATCTTTACATCTCCTCTATCCATGATATTGCAAATAAGATGATAGCACCTGAATATATGCTTGGACTTCTGCTTGGATCAAGGCTTCTTAGTTTGTGAAATGGCTCCATTATTATCATAATAGAGATCTATTAGGCTCACGGCACTCGGGACCATACCCAACTCAATAATGAAATTCCTTATCTAAACACCTTCCTTTGTAGCTTCAGAAGTCGCAATGTACTCGGCCTCCATTGTAGAATTAGCAACTGTCTCTTGCTTGGAACTTTTCTAGCTCACCGCTCCTCCATACAAAGTGAATATAAAACTAGATTGTGAAAGATAATCATCTTTGTTGATTTGGAAGCTGCATTAGTGTAACCATTTACAACAAGCTCTTCATCACTGCAATAAACTAGGAACACATCGTTAGTCCTTCTCAAGTACTTAAGAATATTTTTCACAGCTGTCAAGTGACTTTCATCGAAATCAGCTTTGTATCTACTTGTAACACTTAGAGCATACGATACATCTGGTCGAGTACATATAAAGGCATGCATGATAGATCTAATAGTTGAAGCATATGTAATACCATTCATATGGTCTCGCTTTTCAGTTGTCAAAGGACACCAACTCTTGCTAAGACTTATGCCATATGACATAGGCAAAACCCCCTTCTTGGCATCTTATAAGTTGAACTATTTCAATACCTTATCAATATAAGTACTTTGGCTTAATCCAATTAGCCTTCTTGATCTATCTCTATAGATCTTTATCCCTAAGATATATGCTACCTCTCCTAGGTCCTTCATAGAAAAACTATTTCTCAATGAGGCCTTAACTGATTCCAGCATAGGAATGTCATTCCCAATCAATAATATGTCATCTACATATAAGATTAGAAATACAATTGTGCTCCCACTAACCTTTATGTAAACACAAGGTTCTTGTTTGTTCTTAAGGAAACCAAACCTTTTGACCTCCTCATCAAAACGTATATTCCAACTCTGAGATACTTGCTTCAACCTATAAATAGATATCTGAAGCATACATATCTTACTAGCATTTTGGAGATCAACAAAACCCTTAGGTTATGTTATATACACATCTTACTTAGGTTTCTATTTAGAAAATCCATTTTGACATCCATCTGCCATATCTCATAATCGAAATATGCAATAATAGTTAGAAAGATCTAGACAGACTTAAGAATAGCAACGGGCGAGAAGGTTTCATCATAGTCAATACATTGAATTTGTTTGAAACACTTCGCCACTAATCATGCCTTATGGATATGAACATTTCCATCTATGTCTATTTTTTCTTAAAAACCCACTTGCACTCAATGGTTTTTACACCATCAAGCAGATCAACCAAGTTCCAACTTGATTATCATAGCTCCAAGCCATTTCTTAGAGTCTGGGCCCATCATCACCTCCTCATAGATCTTAGGCTCATCATTGTCCAGTAGTAAAATGTTATGCCGATACCTTATCGGCAATTGACATGGCCTTTCATATCTTCATGGAGCTAGTGCCTCTTCTACAGGTTTTGTAACATCTTGTACACTCTGTAGAGGTTCAGTAAGAGTTGAAATATTTTCTGATGGCTCTCGAATTTCTTTGAATCTCACCATACTCCAACTAACTCCTTTTGAGATAAACTATTTCTCCAAAAAGACACCAATTTAGGCAATAAACACTTGTTCTCATCCCTTTTATAAAAAGCAATATCATTTAGTTTTCTTAGGATGCCTCACGAAGAAGCATTTATCAAATTTAGGTGTGAGCTTATCAGGCATCAAATGTTTTACATATACTTCACATCCCCATATTTGAGAAAAGACAAACTAGTACTCTTCCCAGTCCACATCTTGTATGGTGTCTTGTCCATTGATTTAGATGGTAGCCTATTTAAAGTGAAAGCAGCAGTTTCTAGAGCGTAACCCTAAAAAGACAATAGCAGATTAGATTGACTCATCATGGACTTTACTAAGTCTAACAAGGTTCAATTCCATCGTTCAGACACCCCCATTCCATTGAGGCATTCCTGATGGAGTTAGCTACAGAACAATTCCACATTGCTTTAGATGATCATCAAACTCACAGCTCAAATATTTACCTCCACGATCTGATCGTAGGGTTTTAATTGTCTTACCAAGTTGATTGTGTACCTCACTCTAAAATTCCTTAAACTCTTTAAAGGATTCAGCCTTATGCCTCATTAGGTAGATGCAACCATATCTACTAAAGTCATCAGTAGAAGTTATGAAGTACTGAAAATCACCTCTAGCCGTTAAGCTCATTGATCCATATACATCCGAATGTATTAAGACCAACAAGTCATTTGCCCTCTCATCTAGACTAGTGAAAGGTGCCTTAGTTATTTTGCCAAGTAAACAGGACTCACATGTTTGAAATTATTCAAAATCAAATGAGTTTAGAAGACCATCTTTATGGAGCTTTACCATGCGCTTCTCATTTATGTGACCCAAATGACAATGCCAAATATAGTGGGATTCAAATCATAAGGCCAAAGTTTTTAGCATTAATGTTATAGACAGACACATACTCAGGATTTAAAACATATAATCCATTCATTAATGGAGCACGACCGTAAAGGATATCATTCAAATAAATTGAACAACAATTGTTTTTTATTCTGAACTCATGACCTCCTGCACCCAAACATGAAGTTCAAATAATATTTTTGCTTAAGGTAGGAACACAATAACAATTATTTAATTCCAAAACTAATTCTAAGGGTAAAGATAATGGTAACATGCCAATAGCCAATGCAGTAACTCTTGCTTCATTGCCCACGTGAAGATCAACCTCACCTCTTGCTAAGTTCCTACACCTTATCAGCCCCTGTATTGAATTGCAAATATGAGCAACCGATCTAGTATCAAATACCTAAGAACTAATATGAGAAGTAGTAAGATTTGTTTCTATAATATTTATACATGAAGTAGAAGTCTTACTTCCCTTCCTCTTTTCCAGTTCTACCAAGTATTTCTTATAGTTTGTCTTCCAATGTCTAGTACTTTGGCAATGGTAGCAAATAGTATCAGGTGCAGTGCTAATCTTAAGCTTCTGAAGCTCAAATTTGATCCTAGATATCACATCTTGAGTTTTGCCCAAAGCCTTATACTTCTTTTTAAAGTTGGTAGTCTTTTGCACCATCATCATATGGCTATAGCTTTTCTAAATGCTGTCCTCTGTAGTCTTGGCCATCATATACAGCTCGGTGAGATTCTTGCCTAAGCCACTCATACGGAAATTCAGAATGAATTGCCCATAGTTTGCAGGAAGCGAAGTAAGCATCAAGTCAGAAGCCAACTCTTGGCCAAGTGGAAAATGAAGTTTTTCCAATCTCTTTGTGTAACCAACCATCTTGATCACATAGGGGCTCACCGGATTTCCCTCAGCTAGCTTACGCCCAAACAATTTCTTCTAGATCTCATATCTCTCAGTTCTTGCTTGTGTCTTAAACATGTCTTTGAGCGCCATGATCATATCATAGGCCTTTATGTTCTAAAACTACATTTGAAGGTCTAAGTCCATGCCAGCAAGCATAACATTAAAGGACTCATCACTTGCCTTTTTATAGGCATTTTTAAGAGTAGTAGTAGCATTTTCAGTAGACACTTCTGGAATTGGTTCCTCTAGAATATGTTTCTTTTTTATCTTGCCTAAGAACAATTCTTAGGTTGTGGGACTAATCCGTAAAATTTGTTCTATTTAGTTTTTCTTTATCAAGTATCAAACGTAAAGCAAAACTGGAGGTAGGTACAACAGATGGTACCATGATCTACAACATAAAATTTGCAAAACTATAACATATGTTCAAGAAAAGTAATTTCTTTTAAACAATTTAATAAAGACACTCCCATTAAATACCATATCCCTCTAATAACATTTAGTGATTCAAGACTGATAATCAACTTATCTACTAGTGAGCTTTGGCATCACTGCTAGAAGATTATTGAATTTGGTAAACAACCCTTTACTAATTGTATCTCTATATAACTCTTGTTGTTGGGTAGCATCTCTATGCTCTGGCACCCAACCCTATGCCTTAATGTCCATAACCGTTATGATGAACTTGTCAAGTTAAACCAATGCTTTGCGTGTGAGTGTCTGACACAAATCCATTTGGTCAAGGAAAATTAATGGCACTCTGCTATAGCATGACCTACCAGTAAAATACATGACTTTGGATGATGCAGCTAATTGGGATGCGAGGGAATTTTATTTCTACCATGTTAAAAGCACTCGAAGCAATTAAATAACATCCATAGAAATAAATGAATAGAAAAGTAAAGCCATTCACCGACAATCATATTGTATTGAGATATAGTATGGCCCTTCCACATGGTGATCTCTATCGTCGTGCTTCCTGTTCGTCATGTCTCTAAGTGGCCAAAACCTCCAAATACTCCTACTAAGCCATTACTCAATAGCACATACTAGTAAAAATTACAAGGAGTGAAGAAGCATCACAAGTCGACACACAGATTGTTATACAAATATAGATAGCCTTGGGTTGCAATAAGCATGACACACAGGACATGAACATTACATACATATATGCATCTCATACATCATTCACATGCATCACATGCATAATATGCCATACTATTCGCAACAATCCTGCAAAATAAATATGCATAGAATCACATTCTATCTAATGCACCAAGTTATTATCCTAGTTACCTTGGTCCTATCAGCTCCCACATATCACCATATTCATATAATTCAAATCTAAAACTAGACAGGATGGCTCTGGTACCACTGTTGCGAAAGGGTAGTCTATGCAAGCACAATTTCCAAAATCTACCATATAAATAAGAAACTTCCACTAGTAATAGATGACAGGATTATCACTAGACGCACAAATTCATAGTGGAAGTAGATTTGATGTATCATTTTGGTGTGGTGGTAGTTGTACTAGCTGCATGTCTCCTCCTCCAGTTCCTTGTGATCGTCATAGGTTGCGGATCACCCTAGTGCTAAAGCTTCGCATCAACACCTCCAAGGTATCCACATGTATGGGGTAGGAACACCACCCGCTGGAGTGCTAGCACTAGGGTTTCAGAAATTCCGAATTCTCTTTGCAAACCCTATGCCACCCCCTCTATATATAGTCATCCATGATGGGCCTTGAACTTGAGGCCCGTTAGGAACTTGTTGCCTATATGAATTCAAATCACCATCCGAATTATATCCTAGCCCTTTAAGCATGTGACCCTATAGGTTCATGGACACTTGGATATGGCCCGAGTGCTCCTACTCGTCCACTAATCAGTACACTACTACAGCGCAGAGATATAGTAACACCAACTTGTGTTACTATAGGTTAGAAAACGTGTTACTAGCTCTCTTAGTAACACATTTTTTTGTGTTCCAATTGGCCATGTTACTATAGACTGGTTTATTGTAACACATCTGTTTGTCTACAGGAACATTTGTCTAGTGTTACAATGATTTTTGCTGTAACACTTTTTTTTGCTCTAGTAACACTTGGCATTATAGTAGAACGCATAGTTTGTAACACATTTATTTATTTATCGGAACATTTGCCTAGTGTTACAGGGATTGTCTGCTGTAACACTTTTTTTACTTCTAGTAACACTTCTACATTATGGTAGAGCACAGTATGGAACAAAGGAACACATGGTTTGTAACACTTTTCTATAGCTATTGTAACATATTCAGATTATGAAATAAATATTTATTTCGCCTATACATATGGCACACGGATTATTATATAATCACACAAACATGAGACATTGCAAAATCACATAAACCACAAATTTCCATAATCATAGAAAGATCCACATATTGTAGGATGAATTCAAACATAGTGCTTGTTCAGATCAAATCATAGTTTATGTACATAACGATATGGCTCTAGAGAGCAAATACACATAGTCCATACTAGAAAGAAAAATTCAAGAACTAGCTAGGATTCATAAAGTCAATCACTTCTTGTACACATCGATGTAGGAATTCAACCATTAATCAATTCAACCTGCAAAGAAAATGTAAGTTATAACATTACAAATTAGGCCACATATGTTCATTGATTTAAAGTTAAGAAAGCTAGTTTGAACATACAAACATCGAAGGCCAAGCAATTGAGACTCCTTTGACTTGAGCATCACCAATATTGTTGCACCTAGGCATGGGCCTCACTAATGGCTCATCTTTTGCTATAACATGATTGATACGCACTTTGTAGAATTGACTTCCTGTCTTAACTCCACCAACAGTGGCTTCTGGATCAGTGCTCAAGAGAGTTGCATAGGCCACATGAGCCTTATTAGGATATTTTGAAGTCATTAATAGCACCATAGACCCAGCCTACATTAATTTGACATAATCTCTTAGTGACCAACAGCCTTTAGTTGTACATCATGATCATGCAATTAGAACAAGTAATATTATGTTCATCTACCTTCATTAGAGGAAGTTGTTTAGGTGTTTGACGCTTGTAGCATGTAGCCTTGTCATGAGGCACCTCCTGGTGTGCAATGGTTGTAGTCTCTCCAGGCCCTCCATGCTGACTCTTACACATATACATAAAATGAAGTATGAAATAATAAGACAAATTCTACTATAATTATAGCAAAGTGTGGTTCACAGATACCTTTTGTTTCTTTGTTGTTCTACTTGTGGTGGACAAAAGTAGACTGCCATCATCACTAAATTCAGACTCACATGTTTCTTTATTCTAGTAAAGAGAAAAAAGACAGTAGCATGAGTTAATACAAAAAATCCTTTATGGATAAAATAAGTATTAAATTCACAATAAAGTGACTTTACCAATTCATCCCTGTGCTTAAGGAATCCATCATTCTGGTTGGGTGCAAGACAGTGAACTCTCTAAAAATTTGAAACAATATTAAAGCCAAAAGACTAGATTAGGTGAAAACATGGAAAATAGAGCAAATACCTTTCTTTTAAAATGCACCGCTTGATTCTGAGAATTGTTATGATCACTCCTAGCACAATTTCCCTGGAAATGATATAAAATTTGAGTAACACTTTTCAATATGGAGTTACAAATTAAAATGTAAATTGTTACCATTGTTGCTTCTTGGTTCTCATGGTGCCTTTGATTGTTTTTTAGTTCTTCAATAAGTTTGTCTTGCATTCTAGAATGCTCTTTGAGTTGCCTTATTTCCTCCAACATGTGAGTCTCTACATCAGATGATGAGCCATCTAGTGAAACTATATTAATGTCCTTAAAATGGTGTGTTCTTCGATCATAAACTTGTTTAGGAACTGGAAGCAATCCCATGCCGTGTACTTGTCCAGCTTTCTCTTCTCCCAACACCTGATGTAATGCATCACCTTCCCAAGCAACTCCTCCCTCACTATTTTGGGCTAACTCTGGTTGTGCGTAGAGGAGACTTTCCAATTCAACCTACAAGCAAAAAATCCGCACATTAGAAAACAAAAATAATTTTATATTTGCAAAAATTCTCATGTGCATGTAGCATACCACTGGTTCATTTATCCCTTTTCCTCTTTTCCTGTGAGTTGCAAGGTAAACCATTGCTCTATGTGGCTGTTTTTTTCAGGATCAGCTTGCCTCTGAAAAAATAGCAGTAAGGAAAGTAAGAAGAATCATATATAATTTTTTTAAACAGAAGATGACTCACCATGTCCTCAGACCAACGAGCATAACTCTTTGTACCCGCTGTATGTGTTGTCTTCTTCATTTCATGACTTATTTTGTTCTTCTCACTTAGGTTCTACAAGAAAAGTAAATTAATAGATAATGAACCATTATACATATAGAAATCAATAATGGTATAGATAGTGATAGTAAAAAAAAGGCAAATAGCGTTAATAATGGTGCCTTACTTGTCCTTCGCTGGACTTCCAATATTTTACTAGGGCCTTCCATTGATCTTCATCGATATCATCTGGACAACGCTTCTTCAAAACTGACTTTTTCTTCTTTGGATTAAATAGTGTCTTTTTTAATGTTGCCTTGTATTTTCTCCAATCTCTTCCAATTGATTTCAATATCCATTTCTCACATGAACGAGGATATAAGAACTTTGTCTAAAATAAGAAAGTCACTAATGAATGAATTTGACTTCATGACATGATAACAAGCATATATATACTTAATCTTATAAAAACATTATGTCTTGTAAAATTTAGCTAACCTGGACGAATTGAATTATCGTTTCTGCATTGTTTTTCTTAACTTCTCTCCAATCTTTGGCACCAACAGGACAGTAACCACCATTTCTTGCTATCGTGCCCAAAAATTGCCCTAAAAGGCCACCTTCTTTTCCAATGGGTTGTCCAAGCATATTACATCTTACTACTATCCGATCTCCTTCAAGTAGATCCCAAACATGTGTTAAAACGGTCCCCTTTCGCTTATCAGGTACTTCATCGCCATCACCTATTAAAAACAGAATGATAGTGATAGTAACTGGTTAAGATGCAGTTCATATGAATCAGATTGATCTAACTACATTTGTACCTGATGTGTTCTGGTTCTCATCATCGTTCTGCTCAACCTCGTTAGCATATAGTGCTTCAGTATGCATTAAATTTAATCATTTCTTTTTCTTTGTACCTCCTCTTCCTGCTAAACAAATGTTGGGGACATGAATACGAGTTTATAGTGAATATAATAAACAATATGTAATCTTTTTATTAAACAGCTAGATATTTGTATTAGACTATCAGGACTACATTTATTAAGTCACATACCGCGGTGGGGTTGGATATGCTAATCTTGGATGAAAATAAATCATTGATAACTAACATGACTAGGAATAGTTGTCCTTGAATAATCAAATATACATAGAAAATTAAATTATATGTTCATTCTAATACCTTTATTTGTTTTTGGTTTAGATTTGGATGGTTCTTTGTTGGACTTGGTAGGCGCCAAAGTGGCAATTCTCTGCTTCGTCACAAACAAATTAACCGTCTTTTCGCTCTCACACTCGTTGAGCATTTCCATCACATCAGAATCTTGTTCTATTAAAACCAAGCTATCTTTTCTCTTGTAGTATAGATAGTCGACTGATGTGTACCCAGAACCCTCGATCATATCAATCAAGTCAAAAAAAAGCATATCTGATCTCTATCCATTTGCCTTTGCACATGTTTATGTCCTTCAGCTTTCCCATCGCATTCCAGATTTATGGTCCAATTATCCACCGCCATGGTAGCACAATCTAAAAAAATATAGCACCAATAGGAAAATAAGAATAAAGCATAGGATAATTCACAAATAAGAATCAAGTATAACCGAGTAGTAACAATTTGACTAAAGTGCATATTTGTAATGTTATTTGAACTTGGAGCTTGAGAACAAGTAAAGTGCTATGGTTGAGATAGGAAGGTCTAGAGCATGACACATATATACGAACAAAAATAGTCCAAAAGGTTCTTTACATTAAATAAGATATAAAATTAACATGTATGATAATTTATTTTTGCTAACATTTAGGAGGAAAAATCACTGTTATTGTTTTGCTTGATTGAAAATTAACTTTATATATAGTAGTGTCCAGTTAGCTTGAATTAAATAAAACGGGCTGACATACCATGACACTAGTGAAACAATCAAGCACTAAGTCGTATGCACACAGACTGAGTAGAACTGAAACAGAGGTCATAAATAAAATGTGAAAAGTCTGCCCTTTGTTTTCAACCATTTCAACCATGCACAAATTTTGGATGCACAAATTCAAGTGTTTCTGTTAAGGTTCCTTTGTTGATATTTCCAATATCCAGATTGTTTTATTAAGATTTACACAAAATTCAGAGTCCATTACATTTGTGCTATGAGTGGACCATACCATTCCAATACCCAGATTGTTTTATTAAGCTTTATACAAATTTAGAGTCCATTAAATTTGTACTATGGGTGGACCATACCATTCTTCCTGATGGTCAAGTGCATCGTATTTTCAATTTCCTCAGGTTGTATTGTATTATTTATTTACGTGACAAGCATTTTTGGTGAGAAGCTAAATAATGTAGGCTTGTTTTCCTTTGTTTTCAAGTTGTTTGAATGTTAAATACACTGGCTACATAATCCGCAATCTAGTCTTAAAAAACTGCAATCTCATCATGAAGCCTGCTATTGGAAAATAATGTTTTGCCTTTAGTTATGTGGCTAGAGTCGCTTCCGTGTTCAATGGAAGCTTCTAATTTCTTCACTTTAATCTGCATTTTAGTTCATAATGTTGTTACTTTGATCTATATAGTGACATCTAACACACAATTCCTTACAGAGGGGTCCATGGGTTCAGACGATGACTTTGATGGGGTATGAACTATGACCAAGCTTCTTTGGCCCCTCCCTTTTTCTTGATTTGGATTTAATGTTTTAGTTTAGAGTTATTTATTACTGTCTTCACACTGTTGCAGTCAAATGACAGAGATGAAAGCAATGATGCTGATGATGATGGAATGCTTTGTGAGTATCGATCTTGTACTTGATCCGCCTTGGTTTTACTTTCTGTTCTGCTTTTTGTTATCAAAATTAAACCTGATGGGTTAGCAATATGGAAGCTTTTCCATATACAAAGTATATCCACTATGCAGTAGTCTATTTTCTGTTCACGTCATGGTAAGGATAAGCTAATTTGAATCTCTGTGGCATCTAGACTGGATTTTTGTCAGAGTTTACCTTTGTTCTTTGTCTTATTATAATTTCACCTTCAGCATAGTAGCATGGTACCTCTGTCGACTTAAATTGAGGAATTGTTGATTATTCAGTGTCTACACACACTCAGAATTTTAGCTGATAGTGAAATTTCATTGCATAAACTAAGCAACAGTTCTAACATTCAAACACCTACGTAGTCTTTTTTTTCCCCAGGAGCCACTTGCCTAGTCTTAAAAAGTAACAACCAAAGGCAAACTATTTCATCTTCTGGAGAAGACGTTTTCAGAAATGGCACAGGATGGTCTAGAGCATGACACATATATACGAACAAAAATAGTCCAAAAGGTTCTTTACATTAAATAAGATCTAAAATTAACTTGAATTAAATAAAACGGGCTGACATACCATGACACTAGTGAAACAATCAAGCACTAAGTCGTATGCACACAGACTGAGTAGAACTGAAACAGAGGTCATAAATAAAATGTGAAAAGTCCGCCCTTTGTTTTCAACCATTTCAACCATGCACAAAAAGCTAACCTAAGAAGCTAGCAAGTATGGAATAAATAATTTAGTAGAATCAACTCGTTGCGCTCGGCTCCGAGTCGATCCTCTGGTTTTTCCCCCACAACTTGGTTCTTTTGGGATATGCATATACCTTAGGGATGAATTCACACCGAATACGCATGAAATCGATCCCGAATATTTCTTTTGTTTTAATAGAACATAGTCATTATAAAAATAGAGATTAAGAATAAAGAAATCGATAAGTCGATGTATTCTCATTTTTCCAAGATATATTCTCATTTGTATACCCTCCTATGTCCGTTTGAGACCCAATTTTAAATCGAGCTTAACAAGTCAATCCAAAATTAAATTTCAGGTATCTACTCAAAACATATACAAATGATTTCATTAATATATAAATAAAGTATTTATTAGGATTATTTAAACATAACCCTGTACAAATCATTCATAACATTAAAACTAATATAATGTCATTAGCGATAGATATAATCTTAAGTAGTTAAAATAAGCTTATCATTTTAATATTAAAACTAACATGATTTTTATCAAGCCCCACCTGCTACCTCCGTCGCCTGCCGCCTCCAGACTGCGAGACGCGACTGAACCGGCGCGGCTGCGCCGGCGCTCCTCTCTGCTATTCCTGCAGTCCTCCGCCAGGCAGGCAGGAAGCGCTCCTCTCTGCTACTCCTGCAGTCCACCGCCAGGCAGGCAGGAAGCCTCGCGCCGCCGCATGCCGGCATCGTCACTGTGGCAGTGCGCTAGTGCAGCACCACCCGACGCCCCCTGCTTGAGATTGCACAGACTACACAGCAAAGGTACGATCTAGGGTCTGTTTGCTGAATTTCGAATATGTGTAATGATGCATTGTCTGAACCCTGAACATAAGCCTTGTTTTGAGGGCAAAAGCAAGTTCCGATCCATGACAAATTTGTGATTTAGTTAGTATGTTATAGTAACTAAAAACGATTTGTGCACTATAGCTGTCCGCAGGGGCAGAATTGGGCCCATGGCAACATGGGCTCCAGCCCGGGGCGTGAAAAAAAGTGCAATATATAGCCCAGGTATATATAGCCCAGCCCGGGGTAATATACATAGTATTCAGCCCAGGTATATATACTCCCTCAGACCTCAGCCTGTTGTTGTCTGCCACTCACGCGCCTGTCTCCGCGCCGGCGGCCCATCACGCGCTCGAGCTCGGCCCATCGTTTCACGGCTGCCTCACGCGCTCGGGCGCTCGGCCTCAGTCCGCATCCCGCATTTCCGTCGGCCTCCTCCGAAGTCCGAAGGCACCGCAACCCTAACCAGTAACCCCCGCCGGCGCCGCCCCTCTTCCGGCTCTTCGGATCTTCCCGGCCCGCCCCACCTCCCGGCGTCGCCCCTCTTCCGGCTCTTCGGCTCTTGCTCTTCAGCTCTTCGGATCTTCCCGGCCCGCCCTGCCTCCCGGCGCTGGCGCGCCGCCCCTCTTCCCGGCCCACCCCGCCTTCGGCGCCGCCGTGCCGCCCCTCTTCGGATCTTCCCGGCGCCGCCCCGCCTCCCGTTGCCGCCCGCCCGCCCGTAAGTTCAATTTTTTGCTTGGTGACTTTGCTTGAATCAATGCTTGGTGACTTGCAGCTGAGCTGTTAGCTATATCCCCTGTTAATAGGATGAGTGGATGACTGGAAGTCTGGATTCTGGAAGAAGCCGTGGATTTGAATTTGTCCAGTGTCCAGTGAGGCAGAGACTCTGTGACTTAATTTGTCCAGTGACTGAATTTGTCCAGACTCCAGTGGATTTGGTTGTCCAGTGAGGCAATGAATGAATTTGTCCAGTGACTGAAAAATGCAATGAGTAATAGAACATAATGTGTTATGTGTATGATAGAATGCCCACTGAATTTGTCCAGTGGATTTGTCCAGTGACTGAATTTGAATGGTTGTTCAAGTTGATGTTGTATTAGATTAAAAGGATTCAAAAAGTTCAAGGTAATAATCATTTTCAAAAATTGCTGAGCAACTGTCCACTGAAGTTGTTTATGTTCATGTCTGGATTTTTTTGGTGATTGGGCTGATGGGTGATTTGTGATGTTTTATGTTTGGATACCAAGTGCCAAACTAAGAGTCTAAGAGTAAGGTTGTGTGGAGCTAAGACATTCATAGCTGTTTGTGGCTTTGTGCAAAAGGGTTCCATAATTAGTAACTAAACTTGACATAATGGGGTTAGCCCCAATTCCAATCAATGTCAATTTACCATCAAATGCCAAATTCCAATCAATGACATAACAGAATCGCACATCGTAAAATTTTGTGTATATTTATTTATTTTGGCTAATTTGCTCGATTATCCTCTTATCCTTTAGAGATACATTATTTACTCCATACTGATCAAGCTGTGCAACATGTAGACCTTCTGCTATCAACTAATGGTGATGCCATTACATTGAAAATTGGTGATTTTGGGCTTGCTAGGTGAGAGCATATTTCCTCTTAACCGCTTTGATGCCTATAAATTTATAGGACTATTTTTTTCTCCTCTAATTGAAGTAATCGACTCACCCAAAAAAAATTACATGGAACCAATTTCCTGGCATGTTAATATGTTAATTTTTAACAATGCATGGCCCTTTGTCAGGACAGACAATTCTTACATTATCAATGTCAGGATACCCCTTACGTCCTGTCAACATCTCTATGATTATAGTGCCAAGACTATATATGTCTGATTTGAATGTAATTGTAATTACTTCGTTATAGAATTCTGGTGCCATGTATCCCCTGCATAGAAACTTTGTAGTCTGAGCATCTTAGAGAGAACTGAAAGCAACATATAAAATGTGATTTTTCGGAGATATTGATTCCAGACTGATTCCAGACTCTGAGCCATATTAAACTGTTTGAGTCTACTTTATGTAATTCATAGCTTTTTATGTATTTCCAACATTGTCTCAGATATTGAAGTACCACATAACTGATGCAATGATAGTATTTCTTGATTTCAGTGAATTAATGGACTTAAGTGCTATTAAGAGGTTGTTGCAATCCAGAAGACCAAGTGATGACTACATAGCTGGGGTACAGGGTTTTCTTAAGTTTGCCTACAGTGGGAAAAGGTCCGATGCAAAGATTCGATGCCCCTGTGTCAAATGTGTCAATAGGAAGTTACAAATGCAAGAAACAGTGAATGAGCACTTAGTGTGTAATGGAATGCTACGTGGATACACTATATGGGGCTGTCATGGAGAAACAGCATCTTATATCTCTGCTAACAAAGATTCAGAGCCACCGCGTCCAAGTTTAAACACTAATATGCGCCAAGTAGTCCAAGAAGCCTTTGGATATATAGACAATGAACATCACACAAATGGACCTCATGCACCAGGTTTATCTGAACATGGACCAGATGCGGAAACACAAGATTTCTTTGATTTGCTTAGGGCTGCTGATGAACCTTTATGGGAAGGATGTGAGCTATCAAAACTTTCTTTCCTAGTCCTATTGTTTCATGTGAAGTCGACCAACATCTTAGAGATATGTTCAATAATGCAAATGTAAGACATCAATGGGCTAGAAGAGACATTGAGGGAACCACGGTGGATGCTAGTGATGTTGCGGATGCTAGTGGCAATGGATCGAATGACCAATCATAGTTCATGTGGTGCAGTACCTGGATTCTTTATTGTGCAAGCTCATTTCTTCAATGGTCCAGGAAGGGTCACTAGAAGGTAAGGAAAATTAACATATTTACCATGCAATAAAATTTATTATACATCTAATTGTCGTACCATACTTTTGTGCAGCCGGCTTGCGTTCCTATTAGGAGAGGCAGCTCTTCACAAACAAACTGACACCACTAGTCCTGTGAGGATGCCTACTGCATCTGCACCAAAAAAAGATGCATGACACCAAAGAGAAGGCTACATATTGGATGAATGATTTTATCTGTGATGAGATGTATCCAGAATTTTTATTTGATAATGATGAAACTCGTTTAGAACAAAATTATGGTTTTGTGAGATGAACTTGTTTAGGGCTAAATTCGTGGATTTGTGAGATGAACTCATGATTATTGTGCTTATTATTGTGTCATATGCCAAGAATTTTTATGCCTAGAATTTTTATTGTGTCCAATATTCCAAAATTTTTATTTGCTCATTATTCTATAATTTTTATGCCCGGAGGTGGCCAGCCTGCCTGCTTGCCCAGGCAGCGGCTACCTACCTACTTGCCCCATACGACAGGCCATGGTGCTACCCAGCATCAGTACGTAACGTGCAAAAGAACAGAAGGAACGTGCAAATGAACAGAAGGGTAAAAGCGTCAGTTCATGCGCCAAATACATGGAGGAATACTACAAGAGGGATAAAATACACATAATGGCAAGAAAATCAAGTGTCCAACGTTTTGAGGCCTATTTATTACGAAGTCGACGATTGGAGTTTCAAAACTGGAAAGCGCGATGATTGCAATCCCAAATATGCAATTTTCTCGCGCCGGGGGAAAGCGAGCAACCGGGAGCATGATTCGAGGACGTCCGGGTCCACCGCACATAGACGCGTGCGCGCGAGCGCGGGGAAGCGAGCAAGCGAAGCAAACAGCCCGGGGGGACGATTGCTCTATGAATCTTTGTAACAATTGGACTGTAACATTATTTTGTGTTACTACAGGGCATATATTTGTAGCACATTTTATATGTTCCATTTATGTGTTACAACATAGTACACTTTTGTAACATTTTGCTTGTAACACTAATTTTGTGTTACTATAATTATTGTCAGTAACACATTTTTATAAAAAAAGTGTTTTGTGTTACAAGCGAAGTCTGTAACACACTATTTTGTGTTACTATGAAATTTCACTGGAACACATTGGTGAATGTGTTACAAGAAAGTGATACAATATCCTTGTTTTGTAGTAGTGGTAGCGGCTGTGGACCCTCAAGTATACGTAAAGATCATATCGGACAAACCTCAATAAAACTTATATGCATTTCCCTTTGCCTCATGATATCGGTCAAGCTCAAGATGAGTATGTGCCATCCTTATTTGTTAGCTTGGCCACTTTTTCTCAATCACGCGACTGTAATTTCCTAATTATGGTTAACTATTTAACCTCGAGTAGCATTGCCATGCATTTTTGGAATCCAATTACTCAAGAGGCTTAGAGATGTCTCTCCCATTGTATGGAGGGGCAAATCCTATTTTGATTGACCATACCTTGATGCATTTATCATGAGAAAACCCGAAAGCTACATTTATAATTACCCAGTTATAGAGTAGAGTTTGGTAACCCCTAAATTAGCCATTATGCATCTCAAGTACGTACGACGACATCAAGTCTAAGGATATAGCATACGGATTGTAAACGAGACCAACTATTGACATCTAAGAATACTACGTTTTCGCAGTGTGTCATGGTTGGTCGATGCAACCCCATGTTCGCTAACATGTGTCCATATTATTGTTTTAATATTTCTATATCTATGATCTGTAAAATATGGTCATCAACCAATACATATTTTAGTTTATTCATATGTACCCTCATATGTTTTCGACTAGGAATTGTTTAAGAATAATCATCGCAAAAATATTGAGTTTCACAATTGAATCACATACATGCTAATAAATATTGATGATATTATTCAAGAAACAAGATAACATATTATCTAATAAATCATGAACATAACAAAATATAATCATCTTTATGATTGCCTCTAAGGCATGTTTCCAACATCTACTTCCTCCCAGCAGTTCCACCAGTCCCACTGACCGGTCCGACCGAGAATACTGACAGTAAATCTGAATTTTTTGAAACTATAGTAAAATTTAAATTCAACTCAACCAAAGTGCCAATTATTCATTACAAACATATATTACTTAGGGCTATTAAATGTCTCTCAATTATTCCAAAAACCAAAAATCACATTACGGATAATATTTCCGGCATACTCTTCACTCGTTCAGCAACCTGGGTTTAATAATCAGCAACTGGCCGGGACAAATCCGACCTTCTGTGCGGTAACGTCGTAGATCACCTCGGCGGACCGCTGCTGCGTGTTGCCAATGATGGAGAACGGCATCATCGCGGGCCTCGCCACGAACGCGAGGCACCCAATGGTCGGCTCTGGGAAGATCATTATCCCGAAGAAGTCGAGGTCGAACACGGCGCCGTCGCTAAACTTGAGCGACACCGCCGGTATGACGATGACGTTCTGGCCGGCGAAGTCGTAGCACGTGTCCAGGATGTCGTTAGGCGGCGCCGGCTTGTATCCTTGCATGGTGAACTTGAACCGGTCGCGTAGCGCGGTGTAGGCCTGCGCAGGGAGGTAGGTGAGGATCGTGCCGGAGTCGAGGAGGGTGCCCGAGCTCGTGAACACGGACGCTGGCACCGGCAGGATGTAACCACCGATGTCGATGGAGACGAGCTCGACAAAGTAGAAGGACGGGTGCTCCGGCTTCTGTATCATCGCCGTATACTGGACCTTGCTGGAGACCGGCGTCGAGCCGATGTTGAGGTACCCGGGCGTGTTGTTGTAAGACGGCAGGCAGTACGAGAAGGTGCCGCCAAATGACGGAGCGGCTTGCGAGGGTAATGAGAGTTCTCCACGGCCAAGGCCGAGCAGCCCGTCGACCTCGCCGAACGTGCCGAGGTTGCGCTGGCCGCATCCGAACGGGAAGCCGGAGAGCTTGCGTGAGGAGGTGAGTGTCAACGTCTCGTGGGAGAGGACGCCAGATGTCGACGAGCCGTCGCCATATTCGACGGAGTAAAGGCAGGTGGTGCCGTTGCACCTGCCGCCGGCGGCCGAGCACAGCGGATCGCCACAGGGCACGGCGGCGTAGGTGGCGGACTTGGTCGGGTCGAAGAGCGGGTCGTGCTGCGGGTAACAGTGGCCGGAGCACGGCAGGCACTGGATCCACGATAGGTCGCTGCCGGTGTCGAATATCACGGCGGATGGCTGGACTGGCGTGCCGAAGCCGACGACGACGACGAACTCCAGCGTGCTTAGGTTCGTCCCTGAGCGGTCCGGGATGGTCGCTGACGGCGCCTCCGCTGGAATGGGCGGTGCGGCTGGTGGCGCGGATGGAGCGAACGAGACGGCTGAGCGGAACGGCGATCTCTTGAGGAGGTTGCTCAGCCGGGTTCTGTCGTGGTCAAGGATGTCGCGCCCCGTCGAGTCGGCCGCGCCGCACGGTGGACAGCCGCACGCTGCGGGGATCGTGAGCTTGTTGCCAGAAGTTGCGACTGCGCGTCATTTGCATGTAGTTGGGACAGTTAATTACGTGAAGTCAAGGAAAAGAAGTGGTCAGTTGCACTACACATTGCCTTCAAAAAAGTTTAAACTACACGTGCTACATGTATATGCCTCACTGATCAATGTAGGTAAGCAATGCATTGGAAAATGGTGATGCATGCCACAAATTAATTCCGGACACGTCTGGTCAATGATTAATTCTTAATTTCTTAGACGGTCGAAAACGTGACTATCGCAATCATCTTAACTTCTTAAGGCTTCAACCCACAAACCACAAGGCTACAGGTTCAAAACCCGGAAAGTATTAGTAGGAAATCCACACAAATAACACACATAACCTGTAATAAGTGTGAGTCAAACTCTGGTTAGGTTATCAGCATAGAGGCAAGGAGACACCACTAAATTATCCTACGGTTGACATTAATTCTTACATTTAACCATAGTATTCAAAATACTGTCAAGATTTGTCGTACAAAGTAGATTCATCATAATAATAATTTTCCTATATATACTGAACCATATATATTGTGGGAGTGGCATCCATCGGCCTACTGAGCCAGAAGCCCATTAAACATGTAAAAAGACATTTATACTCTTATCATGGTGGTGAGCCATAAGGGCATGTACAATACAAGATAGATGCTTATATATGAATACTTAAAGATAGAGAATATAGCCACATCATCAAGCACCCATGCAAAAGTTATTTCCTCCAATGCATGCATCTCTTCCGTAGGTGCTTAGATGTTATATTATCTATTAATAGATATAGTTATACACATAAGCACCTACTAAACACCGATGCTTATTTAAGCATCGATGCTTCAAAATAAGCACCTTATCTATTCTATGTGGCAAGAAAAATCGGTTTTTCATTGCTAAGCATATCTCTAAGCGCCTGCATTGTACATGCTCTAATAGGGGTGTTCTTATAATCTAGCCTTAAGGCTATGTACATGTAGCCTCAGAAAAACAGTGAGAGAGCAAGGATAGTTCATTTACTCATCCTTACTTCTAGTATAGGCAGGGCTCTCGATAATCTTTAGTGGTTTTCTATAGCCCCTGTTTACTGTGTGGCCGGTAACCATAACAATATACTATAAGAGAAATCATTGGTCAAATCGTCAGTGTCATACCCTAGAGTATGAATAGTCCAAAACAAGAACTTTTATGGGACGATCTCCGCATGAGGATGACCCTCAAAGGCGTCCGATCATATATGGAGATTTGTGAAATCATGATCCACGATGGAATGAGCACCTCGTCTAAAATCGCGGGAGAGTACTTAGCTAGTCAAAAAAAAAAAAAAAAGAAGAAGAAGAAAAGAACTTGGCCTATATCCATTTTTGTGTGGGCCTGTCCGACCGATTTGCTGTAAAAGAGTCAGGCCGAGGATGGCCATTGGCCGGCCAACATGAGAAATGCTCAGGTCCAGATACTAACTTGCATGGTAATTTCAGACGCAAAATCCATATATACCTGGGGACGTCAAGGGAGGGCAGTCGACTTGAGCCTTGGAACCGGGCAGCTCGTCGAGGCTGACGGAGAGGTAGCGCGGCGAAGCTGCGACGGAACCGCAGCACACAAGGCAGAGCGCGAGCAAACACACGAGCAACCGTTGGGCGGACGCCATTTCGCTACTACAGCAACGTACGTACCGGCCGGTTTGGCTCGCGCTGCTGAATTAGGCCAAGTGATTGGCTCCTTAAATATGCGTTGCTTGCAAGCCTGTGAACTTTGGAACAGCCGAGCATAAGTTTGTTTGGAAAAAATAAAAATCTGGATGTTCCATCGTGATGTACGTATGTTCATTGCCGCGATGCCTACAAGAACAGCACGATGCAACCGATGCATGGGTGTTGGCCGTTGGCTCGATGCTACACGAAAGCTTAGTAGTTTTTTTTGGGTTATACTGCTTTACATTTTAAATTTGTATTTTACTTTCTTAGCCTCTGAACTTGTAGGGTTATGCCACTTTATCTTTGAACTTGCATTTTATTTTTTCAGCCCCTTGAACTTGCATCTGTTTGTTCCGCAGGTCTATTGGACCGTTTACGCTGAGCTGGTATAGCGCACGATTGATGCTGTAGGATTAGGCTCAATTGTGTGGGCACAGTGCCCTCTTCTCCCTTGCAGTGCGCCATAGTAGGGGATAGAGGATACGGGGCAACATCAGATTTGGCAATGGGGAGGAGCACAGCGGCGATGCTCTATGGCTTGAAGGGCGACTGAAGGAGATGGGTTTCGGCTTCAGTGTGATGTGGCATACCTTGTGACGCGGATGGCTTAGCGCGAGGATGATAGGGATGGTGGTTACTCGGGAGCCAAGAGAGGAGAGGCGGTGCAACTCAACGCCGGTAGCCCATCCAATGAGCTTCAATGATGGGAGTGGCACTAATAGGACCGTAATGAAGTAAGGAAGGTAGTGACGTAGTCAATTTTGGAAGATGAACTGAATTAACAACAAATTTAGGAGATTTAACATCATGGTTTGGAGCAATAGCGGATGTTCGTTGGATTGGGGACGAGGAAGGGGTATAGTGGCATTGTGGCAGGATGTAAAAGGTGGAAGGAGTGGCAAACGTGTTAGGATGGCATGCTTGGATGTTAATTTATAGTCTTCCTCATCGTCGGTGACCTCACCGATGTCATCCCTGTAGTCCCCATGGTGCCTCCTCGAGCTGCTCCTCCTTCCGTGCACGGCTTTGTAGGCCTCGGAAACATGCCGCGTGCACGACATCACCGAAGCCCACCGTGACAACCCGTTGTTGCCCTGCACCCTCCATCCCCTACTGTGCCACATTGCAAGGGAGAAGAGGACACTGTGCTGACTCAACACAGTACCCACATGATCGAGTTCGACCCTACGACATCAGCCATGTGCTATGCTAGCTCACCGTTTTCTTTAGCAAATGGTCCAATGGACTTGCGGTTCAAACAAATGCAAATTCAGGGTGCTGAGAAAGTAAAATACAAGTTTAGAAGGTAAATTGTTACAACCCTACATGTTCAGGGGCAGAAAAAGTAAAATACAAGTTCGGGGGGTAAAATGGCACAACCTACAAGTTCAGGTTGGCTGAGAAAGTAAAATGCAAGTTCAGAAGGTAAAGTGACACGACGCTACAAGTTCAGGGAGCTTCAATAGAATTTTCTTTTTTTTCTTTTGGGTAGACTACAGCGTAGTGTTTGGCTTGTAGTATGGACTATAATGTAAAATAGATCTAGTACGATGACAATTTTTGGGAGAAACAATATATGTACGCAAAAACTTTCTAAAAGCTTTTGATTAGTAGATTTTATGATAAGTATGTCATTTAGCATGACAAGAAATCTATCGCACGTCTAGGCGCACGATAGTATTAATGCACGTCGCTTTTTATTCGTTGGATGGCATCTCAGCTTCTTGGCATTGCCCGTTTGGGATTCTAGTTCACATGTGGGCCACATCCCATATTCATGATTCGAGTTGTTGGACAAGAATTCCCCTACTTTTTGTATAGAGACTCCTTAATCTTTGTAGTACTCAATAGAACATTCTTTTTTAATTTAGCCAAAGAAACTTAAATAGTCATGCCTTTTAAACCGTACTTCCAACTTGCAATCCCTGCATTTTTTAATTCTACATGACGAGATCAACAAAACAAGATTAATACTGGATATGTTGAAATCTAGATAGAAGTGTTACTTTTTGAGTGGTAATCTCTTTAATGCAGATGGTGACCTAGGGTGGTAATTTTTTAAATTGCAGATGGTAACTTAAGGTGCATCTAATGGTAATTTTTGGGTGTGATAATTTGTTGAAAACGTAGATGGTAACTTAGAAGTCAGTTGATGGTAATTTGTTAAATTTATAGATGGCAACTTAAGTACAACTGACCATAAGCTTTGAACTTTTCATGTTCATAGAACCTATTGTAACTTTGAGCTTAGCGTGGTAATTTCTAATAAATTAGGGTTTGAATGATGGTAACTTTGATCTTTTTGAAATTCATAAAGTGATGGTAATCTCGAACATATGGTGGTAATTTGTTAAAATATCCATAGCAACTTAGTGTCTAATTTGTGATAACTTATATGACTTGGTTCAACAATTTATATAAAAAAGTACATGATAACTTTTATTTTTTTGGTTTAATTTTTTAATTTTTTTGAGTTACATAACATAAATTTAGTTGTAAATGTCATGATTAAAAGATAAAAGTTTGTAAGGTTATTTCATAAAAGAAAAGGAAGAAGTGGTGCTCTATATAAGATTATGGAGACCTGGGTGCTTTATAGTCATTTCCTTGGCACATATCAGATTATCATTCTTAGCAAGGAATGAATAGACCATTGTAGTCCACCACAATTATGCCCCGTTTAGAACACAGGATAATTTTTTTGTTCTTGCGAAAAGTGAATTGAGGCCTATGAAATTTCTGTAAAATTCATGTGAAAATTTTACATTCCAAACAGGCCCCCTAATTTTCTGCAATATAAAGTAGGATTGGTTCATTCAACACTCTTTCTTTCTCTGCTTCATCACAACCTGATAGAAGTTCACTGTATAGCATTTTTAGACACTATAGTATTCAATACAACAAATTACACTAAAATCTAGAACTTCTTGTGCACAACAATCTTTCTGACAACTTGAACCCAAGCATGAAGGAATCCTGGTATCCAACATGTGAACTCAAAGCATTAACAGGATTTTTATCATAACAATGTGTAAGACCACGTAGAGCTCATCCCAGGTGTTCAAAAGGTGATGAATACTAGACAACCCATTGTTGTGTTTGGGGAGTTTGTTTTGTGGAGCTTGCATGGAAGATCTAAGTTGAGTTGGACTATCAAAACAAACTCTACACAGGGAAGGTTGCTTGTGGTGAAATGCAAGTCAGACGGTCTAGGTTAAGATGGACCATTAAGTCAGACTTTACACGAAGACAGTAACTTATGGTGCATAGGCTAGTAGAAAGGTCAAGAATGAAGTACGATAGTCTATCAGGGCACTAAGAATAGGGCTGAGAGGAAAGTTTGATAGTGGTATGCATAGTTGGTTCTAAGTGTGTCGAGTTGGTGTTTATGGGTGGGTTCTTTTGGGCTAATAGCTTATGGCTTAAATATTTGAATTCTGATTGTTCGTAAGAGGTAGTATGCACAGAAAAATAGTTGCATGTGATTTTAGCCGATACAGCTAAACACGGTACACTTTTTACGATAATATCTGTAGACAGTACGAGCATAAGCCATGTATAAGCCAAAAAGAACCTGCCCTGCATGATGCATGTCTTGACTAGCATAAGCCGTGATGGAGCATGAGCTTACATATGGTTGCTTAGTCTTTTGTATCTGCAGGTGGCTTGGAGAATATTGACGGTAAATGGTGAGAAGACCAAGATTAGTCTAGGAGAGCTAAGGTGGGTTAGGCTACATGGCTGTTGACGCAAGATACATGTACAAATTTGATATCCACAAGCGCACAAGTTGTCTATAGCTTTTCACCAAGGAGTATTTCAAGGTATCAAAATCCACATAGAAGTGTCGAATAGATTTACTACTTGGAATAAATTACCACTAACTAAAGTAGTGAATAAGAAATGATGAAAATAACTAAACCAGTTCTATCAAAATTACAATGAGAGGAACTAGGTTTAACCAATATAAGAGATCATCTCCTAGGTTAGGTTCACTTACTGTAACTTAGGACTAAATCGATCTAAAAGCAATTAGCACTTATTTATACTATGATGGCTCACCCTACAATTCTATACTAGCCTTTTCACCCCTCTCCCTTGTCACAGGTCCATCACCTTAATCACCACCGATTGATAATCAAGATCTCCTAATTTCCAGTTAAGGAGATGCATAATATCAAGAAGACACAACCATAGAAAAATACTAAAATAATAGATGATCCATATGCCTTAGGTTACATCAAGATCCCCACACCTAGGAGAAGAAAAGATGACTACTCCATATGAAGATCGGAGTTACACATGGTTACCAACGGAGGAGAGTCAAAGAGAAGATGCAGGGAAGAATCGAGGTGGCAGTGTGGGGTGGTGCAGAGGAAGCATAGGGCCATGCTAGGGTAGAGATTGGTGGTGCTCGGGTTGCATGGCTCTGCACTCTCGATGACTTCTTTAGATGGCTAACCTTAATGTTGTAGTTCCAACGGATTTCTTCAATAGTCTCTACATGGCAAGTCCTCCTCCTTATATAGAGACCCCTCGGGAAGAGTAAAAGTCGAAAACGGTGAGGAGAGGTAGCAAGCGTCAGGTGGTGCAAGGAGAGTGCTGGTCAGTGCTAGACTCTCCACCAACTCAAAGTCAGCTCTCAAACCTTCTAGAATGTGTGTTGGGCCACGCTGGGCTAGTGTCGGGATGCACCTTGTCCTTGGGTTTCAATTTGGGCTGAAAAGGGGTCTCAGGGCCTTGAGTGCCGGGTGGTGTGGGCCATACATTAAGCATCGCAAGAGCCTGATAGGCTGGGCTCTGATGGCTTCTAGGCTTCATAACTTTTGTGTCTAACCTTTGGTTTCAACAAATAATCTATGGATCTTGATCATTTTGACAAGGCGAACATTATGGTGACCACCAATTTGTCATTTGATGAAGTTTATTTTTGGCATGTTTTCTAGGAAGCTTCTTGTCGACTCTCTTTAGCTAAATATGACTTGTTTTTAGCATATTCCTTGCACATCACTAAAATATCCAACATCTTCGGGAATCATTAGGGTTAGTTGCCAAATGGCATAATTGACCATAGATTATCGCATAAAAATGATGATAAATGAGACTAGAAAAGTATACAAATTGAGCACCAACAACTCGCCTTGCAAGTTGTTTATTCTCAAATCATTCACCAGAGTTTTTCATGCATCTAAAATTACTGCCCAAAATCAAGATTTACCACAACCCTTATTCAACAAAGAATCTCTCTCATTCGCTCAGATTATTTTCACCAAATCTAGGGGCTTTCTTTACTTCTACAAATTAGGCTTATATGTGGAGTTTGGTAGGGTAAATGCTCATTTGAAAACCTAGATATTGCAAAGTCATATGAGGATCATCCTAAATTTTCAGGAGTCCTATAAAAAAAAGGCCATTAGAACACATGGTGATGATCAACACATGCTTTAGAAGGTGGCACAAGTGGCAAAGAGTGATCTAGAGCATAGATGAAGTCTGTAGGATCAATGATAACTGACTAGACAGGGTGAATAGGAGGTTTTTAAATTCTTTTGGCTAAAACACAATTTTATAGCAAGTATGAGCTCATTGAAAATGTTTTTGTAAAGGCCTAAATTCTCTATGTCATGCTAAGTCACCACAAACCTATGCCTAGGCAATATACAATCTTAACTAAACAAGTCAATCAAGTAATCGCTAGAAATATAAGTGCAAAAAGTAAAGGCAAGAGTATTAAGCCGCAAAGATGATACGCGTTGTTTTCTCGTGGTCTCGAAGACTTGTTAGTCTCCCCCAATCCATGTTGAGAGAGTTTGAACTAATCAAGTTGGCTCCTAGCGCAATCTTGAGCCTTTTCTCAATTCACTATGGTAGCTCTTTCCCACTCCGAGAGGTGAGCTCCGATCTTTCACAACCATGCCAGGTCTCTTTATAATCTTCTTTGAAGAGATCACCACACAAATTCCTCCAAGCCGTCTAGGTGCTGGCAACCACTAAGAGTAATGTGCCAATGACACTTCCTTGAAGGTTTTCAAGTGCCACAATGATCAACTAGATGATGTAATGCACTTGAATGCTCTCAACAACCTCAAAATATGAAAATAGAGCAAATAAGTTGAAGAGAGAGTGGCAAGAACTCAAGTGTATTCAATGAGGTCCAAGAAGGCTTGCTTGTTGCTAGTGAGGAGGTATTTATAGCCTTCACTCATCAGGATGACTGTTCGGTTTGAAATCTCCAGAAATTAGGGGATGAAGTACTACTGCCATGTAATGGCTGGTACTACCGCACATACTATTCAATGGCTACTTAAGGTTTATTAAATGCACAAAAACTAGCCGTTAAACTAAATATCGGTAGTATCACACTCACATGCCCCTGTAGCATCAATTTTGCGGTAGTACCGATTTCCAGAGGAGAGAAAATGCTCTAAAAATGCACCTCTCTAGAAATTAGCAACTGTCAACTAAAGTGCAGTCATACCACACTCCGGTAGTACCGGACAACAAGTGCAAATCATACCGCTGTGGTACTACCGGCCAACAACTATGGTAGTACTGTTCCAGGGTAAGATCAAGAATGCACCTCTCTGGAAATAATGTATCGACATGTAGTGGCTGGTAGTATCAATACGATGGTACTACTGCTGATACAACAGTGTTCAAATCGGATTTCAAATGAAAATCAGAGATGGTTCCAAAAAGAATATTCAAATGCACGCATGAACCATAATTGATCAAAGTGGCACAAGATTAACTTCAAACTACTAGCCATGACTCCTCTTTATAGTACGACATCTGTTCTACCGACCCAGTCTTTTTCATCAAACATCGAGATCGGTAAAATCTATAAAATAGGTCCTTAAGCTACAACATACATTTGCCTTGAGCCAAAACTTGATCCTTGTTAATCTTTGGTCACCTTTGCATACTTTTTCCATGACAACATCAAAATCTGGGACTAAACTTTTCAATCATCTTAATAAACATGTTAGTTCCTTTAAATATTGTAATCGTTAATTACCAAAATCATTTTAGGGGCCTAGATAGTCCAATCTCCCCCTTTTTGGTAGATGATTACATAGACAATATGAATGAACTAAAAGTTTTGAATATACATCTAGTTTAAGAACAAGTTATATATTCTAGATTTTGACTTTTGATTAGCAAATATTTCTTGAGATGAGCTCAAGGGAGATAAAGAATTAGTTGCACTCAAAGTCTACAACAAATAAAGAAAATTCCCCCTAATATGTGCATATAAATTTATGAAGTAATTTTCATGCACATTTGTGTATTTTTAGGAAATTTTGGTGAAGTTTCTTTTATTTATTGATCTTGAAGAAGCATGTCAAGTAATTAATCAAAGATAATCAATATGAGCACAAGTAATGTGAGATGAACATTGTAATATAACATTGCAATCATAAACAAGGTAGCATAAGCATTTTAAACATAGCAAAGTAGCATAGCAACTATTACAAGTTCTTTAACCAAAGTTCATACAAACAAAAGATAAATATAAGGTGAAATTCATACAAGCAAAAGATTAATATAAGACAAAGTTCATACAAGCAAAAGAACCAAAAGTTAGTGTAGTGCCTACGCCTTTGAGCTCATTCACAATGTTATTGAGACTTCAGTACATTTCATTGATATTTTCATGTAACAACATCATGAATGTCTCATATTTGATTTGTAGTCTATGAAATTTGACCTCTTTAATGATGAATGTGCCCTCATGAATTTCTGAGAGCGTAGTCCAAATCTCATGAGCCATTTCCAAATTTCTCACTCAATTGACTTATCTGCATTAAAATTTTCAAAAAGAGGGTTCATCGCTTGTACATTATAGTGGGAGTTTTGCTCTCAAGATCCGTGGGATGTGTAGGATCAAGAGGCATGATGAACCATCACTGACAATCCTCCATGTACTTAGGCTCATGGCCTTCAAATAAATAGTCATTCTAATTTTTGAATAAGCATAATTAGAGCCATTGAATAGAGGTGTCCTTCCTAGGGAGATACCCTAAATAGCCATCCTTGCTTTCTATGCGGTAAAGCCCAATAAAGAGAGACCAAGGTTTGATACCACTTATTGGATCAAGGATAATCGACTAGAGGGGGATGAATAGAAGGTTTTTAAATTCTTTTGGGTAAAACACAATTTTATAGCAAGTATGAGCTAATTGAAAATGTTTTACACAAGTAAAGGCCTAAATTCCCTATGTCTTGCTAAGGCACCAAACCTATGTCTAGGCAATATACAATCCTAGCTAAACAAGACAATCAAGTAATTGCTAGAAATGTAAGTGCAGAAAGTAAAGCCAAGAGGATTAAACCACAAGATGACACGTGATATTCTCCCATGGTCTCGAAGACTTTCTGGTTTCCCTTAATCCACATTGAGGGAGTTTGAACTAATCAAGCCTGCTCCTCACATAATCTTAGCTTTTCCTCAATCTACTATGGTAGCTCTTTCCTGCTTCGGGAGGTTAACTTTGACCTTTCACAACCGTGTTGGATCTCTTCATAATATTCTTTGAAGAGGTCACCATGAAAACCAGTCCAATCTATCTAGGTGTCAGCAACCACTAAGAGTAATAAGCTAATGACACTTGCTTGAAGGTTTTTTAAGCCATAATATCACCTAGATGATGCAATGCACATGAATGCTCTCAACAACCTCAAAATGTGAAAATGGAGCAAATGAGTTGAAGAAGGCTCGCTCAAGTGCATTTAATGAGGTCCAAGAGGGCTTGCTTGCTGGTGGTGAGAAGGTATTTATAGCCTTCACCCACCAAAATGACTGTTGGGATCAAAATCCTCAAAAATTGGGGATGCGGTACTACCATCTTGTAATAGCTGGTATTACCACACCAACTGTTCAATGGCTACTTAAGGTTCATTAAATACACAGAAACTAGCTGTTAAACCAAATATCAGTAGTACTACACTCACATGCCTGATAGTACCAATTTTGTGGTAGTACCGCACCTCAGCTACGGTAGTACCATTTTCCAAAGGAGAGAAAATACTCTAAAAATGCACTTCTCTAGAAATTAGCTACCGCCAACTAAAGTGTGGTCATACTGCATTCTAGTAGTACTAGACACCAAGTGTCGTCATATCACTGCAGTACTACCGGCCAACAACTACAGTAGTACCATTCCAAGTTAAGATTAGGAATGCACCTCTTTGGAAATAATTTACTAGCATGTAACGGCTGGTAGTACCGATGCAGTCATACTACCACCGATACAAATTTCAAATGAAAATTAGAGAGGGTTCCAAAAAGAATATCTAAATGCATACATGAACCATAGTTGATCAAAGTGGCACAACACAATCTTCAAACTACTACCCATGATCCCTCTTTATGTTGTGGCATCTATTCTATCAACCCAATCTTTTTCATCAAACACCGAGACCAATAAAATCTATAAAAAAACGTCCTTAAGCTACAATATGCCTTTGCCTTGAGCCAAAATTTACTTGATCTATGTCAATCTTTAGTTATATTTGCATGCTTTTTCCATGACGTCATCAAAATCTGGGACTAAATCTTTCTGTCATCTTAAGATACATGTTAGTCCATTTAAACATTGTCATCATTAATTACCAAAATCATTTTTGGGGTGTCTAGATGCGTCAAAGTCCCTATTATCAGATTGCACAAGGAGGAAGACAAAATTTCAAGCCAAGATGAATGCACTTTGTAGAATTGAGCATGTTTGTCAGCCAACTAATAATTTGATCCTTTGCACTTTCTCTGATATCACATGGGTGCTTAGCCTTCATGTTCCCTCAACTCATCCTGCTTTTATTTATTTTTATCTTTTTTTTAATTTTTGGAAGATGAAACTTTAGAAATAATCCACTACTTTATCCTTTTATTCCCAACATGACTGGTGCAAGGATTTTTTTTTACGAAGATAACCAGGCTGAATGCTCAAAATAGTGCAATGGCAATATCTAGAGAATTTTGCTCAAACCCCAAGGTAGGATCAGTAATGTTGAATAACAAAGACTAGCAATTGGTAGAAGATACATAAAAGAATGGCCGGCTTCTAAGATTTCTTACTTTCACGTGGATACAAACTTGTCAGAGCTCACCAAATTAATAGATAGCTATGTGGAGATTTGAAATGCCCTATATGTACTTTCTGGTTGTGGTAGGATAAAAAATAATGCAATGATTCTTCATCAAAGGGTTACTGCACCTTAATCAAGGGGATTTTCATCATATATAACTACCTTTACTAAGGAACAATCCGCAAAGAAAGCTACAAAAGTCTATTTAATCAATCAATGACTATGGATTAAGGCATCCAACTCCAACCGTCAGACCACCACTAATACAAGAGATTCACGACGAGAATTTTCAAGATAATATCATCAACTTTCGACCAGATAATGAACATCTTAAATAAAAAATAGTAGCACTGGTGAAAAATGAAAATAAACTCAACTTTCATCACATCCACTACACTAAAATTTTGCATTTCACATAAATGGAGCTTATCAAGCAAACTACACCACCCCTACACTCAAATTTTGCATTATTCACAATGTAAAGGACATAAAACAAAGGGAGAAATGTGGTTTACTTGATTGAACCGTAGGGGCTCACCCATAGGTTGCTCAGTTTAACATTATCAGTCGTCTCCCTAAAAATGTTCCTACAGGGTGAAAGGGTTTGCTGCACAAAAAAAAACTAAATGCTACCTTAGATAGGTTAATGGCGTACATAGGACTACTTCCAATGTAGCTATTAGAAGCTCACCATTGTTTCCTCTAAGTTCGAAATGGCAAAATTTTATAACCAAACTTGTCCAACTAACACAGCTCCTCTCGAAAACAAAAAAAAGAGGTGCCATAATCATAAAATTAAGCTTAGGCAAATTGGGTTGTCACTCGACAAGTGCTCGTTTAAGGTCATGAGCATGACCAAATGCTTGGCAAGGGAGATTTGGAGCATTTATGATAGACAAAAACATCAATGTTTTCAGCCATAAGCCATGAGGCTTTCAGCCGAACCGATCACCACCTAGGAAAGAGTGGTCAATTCTATAATCCCTACTTGGTAATGTGCATGCCATCTTTTTCATCAAAGTTTCACGAGGCAGCAAAATGTCAACAACAATTCTAAGCACTACCTCACTAATCACACCCCTCTTGAAATTCTCTAGCCTATGATGATTCTGTTGAATTATGTGGGCCAAGCCCATAAGACTAATTCCTAAATCTCAAAGGCCCACTCATGCAAAGGAGCTATGCATGTGCACTTTAGTACCATATTGCTAGTTCTAGGAGAGGAAGACCACCTTAAAAGGGATGGTGCACTCCTAGCCACTTGAGGCATGTGTGGGAGAGAACTAGAGGATCACACGCGCGCGCTCGCTCGCCTCGCCGGGCGGGGCGGGGCGGGGGGCGCGCGTGCACGGCACCTGCGTGAATGGTCCGCCAAAATCGGCTCCAGATGCTTGCGCAGACGCGGCTTCCTTTTGCAGTTTTATTTTTGCTGTTTTGAGTAGCGATGAATCCGGATCGGTTACGCGCAACTAATCCGTTTCGGTTACGAGTTATGGAGAACGTGCAGGCGTCTTGATCACACGTCCTGTTTTCTCCATAAATACTGAGCCGCCGACTCCATACAGAAGACGCGAATCAATCTAGGGTTTTTGCCTCCTCCATTGTACTGCGCCGTCCCACGTAGTCTACTCCGTCCCGTCCGCCGGCGTGCACTGTTGTTCGGGAGAGCAGGTCTCCGGAACCGTCGCCTTCGAAGTCCTGCACCGGGAGAGGGCGAATAAGGTTTTTGGGAAGCGCTCTGCGCGACTGCTTGCTGTAGCTCTGGCTCGTCTTCCTCGTCGTTCGTCTTCGGCGAATGGTCATCGACCTCGTGTCATCCACACCGTACCTGCAGCGTCAACATCGGCAAACCGATCAGAGCAGAATCATCGGTACGTAACAGTCATGTTCTCCGCATTAGATCTGTTCATGTACAGTTTTCTGGTTTACATGTCTAGATCTGTTATGCCTGTGATGGTTCTGTTATTTTGCGTGTATGATGTCATGATTAATTTATGGAATAAATTGAACCTACATGTGCTTAATTTTCCAACAATGCAAAAACCTTATTGTAGGCACTGTGGTTTTACTATGGCTGGATTTGCCGATGCACTGAGGCCGGATAAGTTCTCCGGTGTGCACTTTAAGAGATGGTAGATCAAGGTCACTCTGTGGCTTACTGCTATGAATGTATTCTGGGTTAGTAATGGCAAGCCTGAAGGTGTTCTTGATGCTGAAAAGCAGAAAGAATTCGAGACTGCCACTACTCTCTTTGTTGGATGCATTCTTAGTGTTCTTGCTGATCGTCTGTGCGAGGTGTATATGCACATGACAGACGCGAAGGAGTTGTGGGATGCACTGAATTCCAAATACGGTGCTACTGATGCCAGCAATGACATGTATGTCATGGAGCAATTTCATGACTATAAGATGGTTGATAACCGTTCTGTAGTAGATCAGACTCATGAGATACAGGCCATTGCCAAGGAACTCGAACTCCTGAAGTTTGCCTTACCCGACAAGTTTGTGGCTGGATGTATCATTGCGAAATTACCTTCTTCATGGAGGAATTTCGGAACAGCACTCAAACACAAGAGACAAGAGTACTCTGTTGAGAATCTGATTGGGTCTCTTGAAATTGAGGAGAAAGCTCGGGAAAAGGACGCTGTGTCTAAGGGTGATGGAGGGCAGTCTAGTGCCAATGTGGTACAGAAACCCTCAAGCAAGAACAAAGGGAAATTTGTCAAAGCCCAACAGACAACCAACTTCAAGAAGAAGAAGAACAACAATCAGGATGATAGAACTTGCTTTGTGTGCGGTGAGCCTGGTCACATGGCCAAGAAGTGCCCACAACGCAAAGGAAAGAAGGCACCGGTAGGACAGACTTCTAAGTCTGTCAACGTGACCATTAGCAAGACTGGAGATGGAACTGGGTATGGTAATTTACCTACTGTTCTTTCAGTTAGTCAATCTACCAATTGGTGGATTGATACAGGAGCTAATGTACATGTGTGTGCTGATATTTCGTTGTTTTCTTCTTATCAGGTCGCCCGAGATTCCTCCGTCCTAATGGGGAATGGGTCACATGCAACTGTTCATGGTGTTGGCACGGTAGATCTGAAGTTTACTTCGGGAAAGATCGTGCAGCTGAAGGACGTGCAGCATGTCCCTTCTATAGACAAGAATCTCGTTAGTGGCTCCCGTTTATGTAGAGACGGGCTTAAGTTGGTATTTGAGTCTAATAAAGTAGTCGTGTCTAAACATGGATATTTTATTGGTAAAGGCTATGAGTGCGGAGGCTTGTTCCGTTTTTCCCTTTCAGATTTCTGCAATAAGACTGTGAACCATATTTGTGGTAGTGTGGATGATGAGGCTAATGTTTGGCACTCACGTCTATGTCATATTAATTTTGGTTTGATGTCTCGGCTTTCCAGTATGAATTTAATTCCAAACGTTTCCATCACCAAAGGTTCTAAATGTCATAGCTGTGTGCAATCAAAACAACCTCGTAAGCCTCACAAGGCTGCTGAGGAGAGAAACTTGGCACCCTAGAACTCCTGCATTCAGATCTTTCTGAGATGAATGGCGTGTTGACGAAGGGTGGAAAACGATATTTCATGACATTGATTGATGATGCAACTAGGTTCTGTTATGTGTATTTATTGAAAACGAAAGATGAGGCTTTAGACTATTTTAAAATCTATAAGGCAGAAGTTGAAAACCAGTTAAATAGAAAGATAAAAAGACTTAGGTCAGATCGTGGTGAAGAGTATTTCTCAAACGAATTTGACTTATTTTGTGAGGAACATGGTATTATACATGAGAGGACGCCTCCTTATTCTCCCGAGTCAAATGGGATTGCCGAAAGGAAAAATCGCACGTTGACTGACTTGGTGAATGCCATGTTAGATACTGCGGGCTTACCTAAGGCATGGTGGGGGGAGGCTTTGCTAACGTCTAATCATGTATTAAATAGAGTTCCTAACAGAAATAAGGACAAAACACCATACGAGGTATGGATTGGGAGAAAACCATCACTTTCTTACTTGCGTACATGGGGGTGCTTGGCGAAAGTTAATGTGCCAATAACTAAGAAACGCAAGCTTGGACCTAAAACTGTGGACTGTGTCTTTCTGGGATATGCTAATCATAGCATTGCTTATAGATTTTTGATAGTTAAAACTGAGGTACCTGACATGCATGTTGGTACAATTATGGAGTCTCGAGATGCAACATTCTTTGAGAATATTTTTCCAATGAAGGATACACATAACACGACTAGTCAACCTTCTGAAATAATTCTCAGTTCAATCACATCACCTGAACCTTTTGAACATACACATGAACTTGTCAATGAGGAGGATGACAGTGGAGCTCCTAGAAGGAGCAAGAGACAAAGGATATTCAAATCCTTTGGTGATGATTTCACTGTGTACCTTGTGGACGACACTCCCAAATCTATTTCAGAAGCGTATGCATCCCCTGATGCAGACTCCTGGAAGGAGGCTGTCCGTAGTGAAATGGATTCCATTATCGCTAATGGAACCTGGGAGCTGACAGATAAACCTTATGGGTGCAAACCTGTAGGGTGCAAGTGGGTGTTCAAAAAGAAGCTTAGGCCTGATGGTACTATTGAAAAGTACAAGGCTCGGCTTGTTGCCAAGGGCTATACTCAGAAAGAAGGCGAAGATTTCTTTGACACTTACTCACCTGTTGCTAGACTGACCACAATTCGAGTACTACTTGCTTTGGCTGCCTCACATGGTCTTCTCGTTCATCAAATGGACGTTAAGACAGCTTTTCTTAACGGAGAGCTGGATGAGGAAATTTACATAGAACAGCCTGATGGATTTGTAGTAGAAGGTCAAAAAGGCAAGGTGTTAAAACTGTTGAAATCTTTGTATAGTCTGAAACAAGCCCCTAAGCAGTGGCATGAGAAGTTCGATAGAACACTGACATCTGCAGGCTTTGCTGTCAATGAGGCAGATAAATGTGTATACTATCGCTATGGTGGGGGTGAGGGAGTTATTCTATGTTTGTATGTGGATGACATCCTGATTTTTGGGACAAACATCAATGTGATAAATGAGGTCAAATCATTCTTGTCTCAAAACTTTGATATGAAAGATCTGGGAGTGGCTGATGTTATTCTAAACATTAAATTGGTTAGAGGTGAGGATGGGATTACACTTTTGCAATCTCATTATGTGGAAAAGGTCTTGAGCCGTTTTGATTTTTCTGATAGCAAGCCTTCTCCAACACCTTATGATCCTAGCGTGTTACTTCGTAAGAATAAGAAAATTGCTAGGAATCTATTCTCAGATAATTGGCTCACTTATGTACCTAGCTAGTGCAACAAGGCCAGACATCTCCTTTGCTGTGAGCAAGTTAAGCCGGTTTACATCTAACCTAGGAGATGATCACTGGAAGGCGCTTGAGCGAGTGTTGCGCTATCTGAAAGGTACCTCGAACTTTGGACTTCACTATACTGGGTACCCGTCGGTGCTGGAGGGTTATAGTGATTCCAACTGGATCTCTGATGCTGATGAGATCAAAGCCACTAGTGGATATGTTTTCACTATTGGTGGTGGTGCTGTTTCATGGAGGTCCTGCAAACAGACCATTTTGACGAGGTCAACCATGGAAGCAGAGCTTGCGGCACTAGACACTGCTACTGTTGAGGCAGAATGGCTACGGGATCTATTGATGGATCTACCTACGGTGGAAAAGCCAGTGCCAGCTATCCTTATGAACTGTGATAATCAAACTGTTATCGCTAAAGTGAACAGTTCTAAGGATAATATGAAATCGTCTAGGCATGTCAAGAGACGATTGAAGTCTGTCAGGAAATTGAGAAACTCCGGAGTTATAACCTTGGATTACATCTAAACAGATAAAAACCTGGCAGATCCCTTTACAAAGGGACTATCACGGAATGTGATAGATAGTGCATCGAAGGAGATGGGTATGAGAGCCATGTGAGTTATCTATGGTAGTAACCCAACCTATGTGATCGGAGATCCCGTGAATTAGGATCTGGGAAAAACAAGCCATTAGCTAACCGGAGGAGAGTAATTTCAACCCTCTCTATGTGAAGATGCAATACTCTCAGAAACTGCAAGGCAGGTTGACTAAGGTCTTAATGTGTTCCATTGGCTTTTAGAAGCGAAGACGCTATCCTGCAGAGCGTTCTTGAAAGAACACACCTATATGAGCCCGACTGTTAGTCGCAGTCTATGGAGATCTTGGGTAATCTCCTACTAAGCTCATGAAGAGACCAAGGAGTATGACTTATACGCTCCAACCGAGGGGTAGCCTACTGGCGGCCTAGTATCAGTTAAGTCTTTAAGTGAACCTTGCTTGCACCAAACTTGCAATTCAAGGCATAGTCCATTGTTCAAGTTGTGAGTAAGTGTAGCTTGGAGTTCTAGATGGATGTTCAACCTTAATCGGTCTCCATCGAAATACTGATATATAAATAGTACATTGGAATTCAGGCAAATCTATGTGGGACTTTGAGATCTGGTGGGGGATTGTTGAATTATGTGGGCCAAGCCCATAAGAATAATTTCTAAATCTCAAAGGTCCACTCATGCAAAGGAGCTATGCATGTGCACTTTAGTACCATATTGCTAGTTCTAGGAGAGGAAGACCACCTTAAAAGGGATGGTGCACTCCTAGCCACTTGAGGCATGTGTGGGAGAGAACTAGAGGATCACACGCGCGCGCTCGCTCGCCTCGCCTCGCCGGGCCGGGCCGGGCCGGGCCGGGCCGGGCGGGGGGCGCGCGTGCACGGCACCTGCGTGAATGGTCCGCCAAAATCGGCTCCAGATGCTTGCGCAGACGCGGCTTCCTTTTGCAGTTTTATTTTTGCTGTTTTGAGTAGTGGTGAATCCGGATCGGTTGCGCGCAACTAATCCGTTTCGGTTACGAGTTATGGAGAACGTGCAGGCGTCTTGATCACACGTCCTGTTTTCTCCATAAATACTGAGCCGCCGACTCCATACAGAAGACGCGAATCAATCTAGGGTTTTTGCCTCCTCCATTGTACTGCGCCGTCCCACGTAGTCTACTCCGTCCCGTCCGCCGGCGTGCACTGTTGTTCGGGAGAGCAGGTCTCCGGAACCGTCGCCTTCGAAGTCCTGCACCGGGAGAGGGCGAATAAGGTTTTTGGGAAGCGCTCTGCGCGACTGCTTGCTGTAGCTCTGGCTCGTCTTCCTCGTCGTTCGTCTTCGGCGAATGGTCATCGACCTCGTGTCATCCACACCGTACCTGCAGCGTCAACATCGGCAAACCGATCAGAGCAGAATCATCGGTACGTAACAGTCATGTTCTCCGCATTAGATCTGTTCATGTACAGTTTTCTGGTTTACATGTCTAGATCTGTTATGCCTGTGATGGTTCTGTTATTTTGCGTGTATGATGTCATGATTAATTTATGGAATAAATTGAACCTACATGTGCTTAATTTTCCAACAGATTCTCAATATTAGGACTAAATTCCTTAAGATGATCAACAATATTACTAATTCTAGTCCGAGGGCTCCATAGAAAAGCTAATAGAGTGATGATCATGGAATTTTTGCTACAGTGACCCCATGGTGTGTTTTTTTACAAATATGGCACCCTGGAATTGTTTTTTTGCACAATTGGCCCCCTCTTGACTGCAAAATTTTATTCATACTAGTGATAGGACTAAAATCCTTAAGATGATCAACGCGTGGCAGTTTTCGCGGTCAGAGGGCATGAATCAATGCTCAAAAGCACGGCTTTTGGCTCCCCCGGCTAACGCGCGTGAAATTATGGAGCCCGCTGAGAGCTGCGGTCGGGGAGCACGGATTCACGCTAATCTGTGGTCGGTGAATAAGTCAGACAGCACATTAAAGAATTGGACCATTGGACTGGACAATCTTTGATCCTGTTCTTTATGATTTTTAAAAACGGTTTTTGACTTTTGTCACAGTATCTAACTTTTAAACGAAGTATTTTCAAGTTAATTGTAGTACACGTTAAAAGTCCAACATCTGTATTAACCAAAATCGCAAGCTAGTATCTCTCTCTGTAATCTTTGTTACAAACAGCTAAAATTCAATATTTTCAACCAAAATTTATAAGCCGCAGCCACATCAAACAGACCCTTTATTCCTTGAAAGAAACGGACGCTGTCATGTAGTACTATGTGTATCTACTTGAGTGCCGGATACGATTCGCTTCTCTTCTCTTCATGTGGCGTAGGATGGATGGCGCATTGCGAGATCCTCGAGGAGATAACCCATGTGTTCTTGGTACTTGGTATGTTTCTTTAGGTGGTACAAGAAGCTTGTGTGGCCGGCCGTTTTAACGCTGGGATATCCAGCGGTGGGGGAACGCAGAGTTTCGGTGAGCCCTGCCACCGGTGCGAGCGCGTGCACGGACATCGCACTGGCACCACAATCCGTGCTCGGCAGCCGCAGCTTTTCCATGCGGTGGATGCCGCATAATCCGCGCTGGGGCAGGGCCAGAGACGCGAAAAATTCTCACCCTTGGTCAAAGTTGCAAAAAAAAAACGTCATAGGGGGGCATTGTAGCAAAAAATTCATGATCAAGATGGGGCTAGTTGCAATGAATGAGGGCGTGTACCTGTAATTTAGAGGGGTGGTCCTAGCTCTATAAGCAGAATAGAGCTCTCTGAAGAAGTTCCTCCACTAGAAAGGTCATCAGGAGGATCGATTGGAGGTTGAGGTTCATCCATGGTTATGCTTGTTTTCACCTCTTCATCAGCAAAAGTAGTATCCTCTAAAAATGTTTTGTAGTTGATCTCTGAAAATTTTCATGTAGGATCGTATGCCAAAATCAGAGAGGTGAATGATTTCAGTCACTTTTTAGAGTCTCCTAATAGTTGATGGCAATAGCAACGTGGTCGTACACTTCAGTCAAATAACCACACTATTCGACTGCTTCGATCACTCTTGCATGTGGTCGTACACTTCAGCCCAATAGCAATCACCAACAATCTTCAACGAATCACGAACTAGATTGAGTCAAGATGATTTTTAGTGCTGGATTTTAGTGGATTTACAAAGTACCCTCATAAGTACCCCTGAAAGCCTTCTCGATGAAATCTTTCACAAATTGACACAGACTTTTTCCTCGAAAGCCCTCTCCTAAAACCTCTCTCCTTTAACCCATAACCTCTCTTGCTTTCATAGGTTAACACTACAAACTATGTCTACCTCAAACACGGACTCAAAATCTTATCTCTACTGAAAAACAAGGAACCCGAAACCCTTCCGAACACGGGTTTTGTTCAAACTCTTCTTCTTCCAAACTATAGACTCTATCTGTAAGGCTCCAATCTTATCACGCGACGAAGCCTCTAGAACAACACCTTCTGTAACTTCACCACACACCATCACAACGTATTGAAGCCTTCAGAACGCACCTTCCATATCTTCACTACGTATCAACAATCTCTGTGTCGAAGCTACCTGGGCCGCACTGCCCATAGCTTCTCCACAAATCACCATCTTTGATCTTCATGTGCTCTAGCATGAGCCCGACCACCTCGCGTGACATCCTCGATCATCTGGACCTCAGACTCCCTCGTCCTAGTCCATCCTCCCCGTCACTGACCATGATCGCCTTCACGCCCACCTGCACATCAAAGACCAAAGAAATGTTTTCCACCGGCACAAGTTCTCCACAACTTGACCAACATTAGCACACACACGCAACCACACTCTTAACCGACCATCAATACCATCTAGTTCGTCCATGACCACAAACTCCATCGCTATCCAGAAATATGCCACATATCATTTATTACGACCGCTAGCTCATGCAGTACTTGAAAACCACAAGTACTCGGGAAATACCATCGTTCCGATCAAAACACTTAGGAATAACAAACATCGCTACTAACTAGAGACATCGAGTTCCGACTACTGAGTCCGATCACATACCACAAGTCTCCGACAACCGATCGTAACACCTACAACAACCGATCACCGACTATCGAGTACCGAGTCCTTTCGTCTACCGAGTACCACGACCACTTAACCACAAAGCACCAACCAGTCATCCCACTGGTTTAACATGAGTATTCGAAGTACTCAAAGATCATAAGAAATGAAGCACTCGTACCGACCAAAAAGTCTACGAATACCGAATGTGAAGCCTATGGCAACCGATCGCAAAGCCTTTGAATACCGATCGTGTGGTCTACAATAACCGACCAAAAAACCAAAGACAATGACCGCAGACTGCAAAGTCTACGAGTACAACAATAGTCTGTGAAGTCTACGATCATCGACCACAAAGTCTATGACTATCAATCGCAAAGTCTACGACTATCAAGTACGAAGTCTATGACTATTGAGTACGACCAGTAAAGTCTACAACCATGAAAAAGTATTGTAGCTATGATAACCTTTAGTGGTCATTCTGTCGTGGTCAAAGTCGAACGTGGTCGAAGCCGGACGTGGTCGAAGTTAGTCGTGGTTGGAATGCCGTAGTCGAGTTGCCGTGGTCGAGCTAGGTGTAGTCGACAATAGATGTGGTCGTTCTTACGTAGTCGTGCTATGGTGCTCGTATTGCCGTGGTCGAAAGCCGCTGTGGTCAAAGTCTGTCATCATCGAAGTTGGATGTGGTCGTAAACGACTCTAAGTGGTTGAAAACATCCGCTAGGGCATCACTCTTTGAGGTCGAAGCCAGCCGTGTGATCCTCCGATGCCAATCAAGTGTTGTCCGATGTTCCGATGGCACTGGAAAGCCGTCCGATGTACCAATGCTAGTCGAACACCGTCCGATACTCCGTTGCTACTTGAAAACAGTCTGATACAACTCAGACCCAATCAGGCTAGTTCGAAACTGCTCGAAATACACTAAAACTACTCGGAGCAGATGAAAACCACTCGTAGCAGACCAAAACCACTGGGAGCAACTAAAACCACTTGAAACCAACTGAAACTACTTGGAACAGACCAAAACCTTTGACTGTGATCGACCAAAACTTTCACAAACATAAATTCCAAAACAAACCAAATGTCAATTTTTCATCATCATTTTAATCACGACCATCCACATGGTTTAACAATCTCCCCTTGATGAATACATTAACAACACCTCAAAAAACACTCGAATGAATTGGGTTTTAAAGGAAAAACAAAATTTGCGAAAAGAAAGTTTCAAAACCAACTACAGACCTCAGCAATAGCAAACAACTCGAAAACTCCCCCTCAACTTCATATTTTTAAAATTCTCCCCTCTTCTAATTTCTCCCCCTTTGGCAATGTAGTCATCAGGAAATTCAGAGAGAGAATAATTCTAAGAAGGAGCCACGAGAGAATGAAACAGGGAACTAGTAGCCTCATATAGCAACCTATTGCTCCACAATCGAATCTTAGGCATGTGGCATGCTTGTAGCATACTTTTTTTCATGATAACATACTTGAAGCATTTTTTAACGGTGGCATACTTGTAGCATACTTCTTTTCACTTGCACAATTTTTGTGCTTTTTCTTTTGTTTGACCATGGCAAGCTCGAAGTATACATCTTTATATTTATGCACTTTTTGTACCCTTTTTTTATGTAACATGCTAATTGAGTGAACATAAAAAAATTGTGATATGAAACATACAAATCACATAGCCAAGATTTAAAATAAGATTCACAATCATGCTAATCCTTTTAGATGAACATCACAAAGTATCATCTATAATCAATCCAGTCAAAGTGTTCTACCATGTCATGCTTTTTTTCAATCGTAGCAAATTAATTATAACCAATCGTGATCAAGGATACATAGTATGTGAGTAAATATGATAAAGAAAGCTCTTCTACTCATTTCATTTCAAGGCTTGGACTTGATGAATTATATTATAGATATAACAAACAAATCTTTTGACACCACTTCAAACAACAAGCTCCCCCTCAGAATAATCACATAGGATGCAACACATCTAACTCACTTTGCAACCGTGCAAAGCGAGAAGAATCAAGTGGTTTGGTAAAAATATCAACAATTTGAGAATCAGAATCAATGAAGTGCAAGACAACATCTTCCTTTTCCACATAGTCTCTAAGAAAATGACAGCGAATATCAATGTGTTTGGTTCTTGAATGTTGCACAAGATTTTTAGCAATACTAATCGCACTAGTGTTGTCACAGAAAAGTGGAACACTATCTAATTTTAAGCCAAAATCCTTAAGAGTGGATGACATCCAAAGCAACTAAGAGCAACATGAAGTAGCAGCTACATATTCATCCTCAGCAGTGGAAAGTGTAGCAGACACCTGTTTCCTAGAAGCTCATGAAACAAGAGATGTGCCTAAAAAGAGACATGTGCCAGAAGTACTCTTCCTATCAATTCTACACCCTCCAAAATCAGCATCTGAATAAGCTCTAAGGATAAACATGAGGAAGAAAAGCACCATAATCAAAATTCCAAAGTTGACTGGAGATACCTGAAAATTCTCTTTACGGCATGACGATGTGAAGCACGTGGGGAGACTTAAAAGCGAGCGCACAACACACAACAAAGTGTATGTCTGACCTTGAAGCAATGATATACAGAAGAGAGTCAATCATGTTTCTATATTCTTTTTGATCAACAAGCTCTCCATCTTTGTCAGGATCCAACATAGTCATAGATCCAATGGGTGTGGAAATTGGTTTGACTGTCCCCATGTCAAAGCGATGAAGTAGATCTTTGGTGTACTTAGTTTGATGTACAAAAGTACCCAACTTTAATTGCTTGATTTAAAGGCCAAGGAAGAATGTGAGCTCTCCCATCATGCTCATCTCGAATTCCTTACTCACAGTATCTGAAAACTTAAAAACAAGAGTATGAGAGGAACCACTAAAGATGATATCATCCACATAGATTTGTATGAGTAAAATATCATTACCATACTTAAGAGTAAACAAAATCTTATCTACCTTGCCCATTTGGAAGTTATTTTTTAGCAAATATGATTTAAGTCTATCACACCATGCTCTGGGTGCTGGTTTTAGACCATAAAGAGCTTTGGACAATTTGTAGACATGATCAGAAAACTTAGGATTCTCAAATCCAGGTAGTTGTCTAACATAAACTTCCTCCTCAATATAGGTATTAAGAAAAAGTACTTTTTACATCCATTTGATATAGTCTAAAGCCTTTTGAAGTAGCAAGTGCTAACAAGATTCTATTGGCTTCTAATTGAGAAACAGGAGCAAAAGTTTCACTAAAGTCAAGACCTTCTAGCTGGGTGAAACCTTGAGCCACAAGTCTAGTATTATGACCACGAGGAGATGAAACCAAAGACCATGAGGAGACCTCACATGTCTCAACAATTTTGTTAGTTTCTAAGTTGACTACACGATAACCCCAAGTGTGAACAACATATCCAAAAGGATGTTATCTGTGGATCTAGATTCAAATTTATCAAGATTACCATGTTTAAGTATGAAACAATGACAACCAAACACCCTCAGATGAGAAACACTAGGAGACTGACCAAACCAAAGCTCGTAGGAGGTCTTATGCAGTTTAGCACACAAGAATACTCTATTTGAAATGTAACAAGCAGTCAAAATAGCTTTTGCCCAATACTTCCTAGGAGTCATATGTTCATCTAACATAGTTCTAGCAATTTCGACCAGGGTTCTACTCTTGCGTTGGACTATACCGTTCTGTTGAGGCACTCGAGCCGATGAGAATTGATGATCTAAACCCTTTTTAGCATAAAAGGAAGCAAATGATGAGTTCTTGAATTCAGTTCCATTATCACTCCTAAATGCTCTAAGTGCTCCTAGATGTTCATTTGCATGTCTAAGAGCTAGTTCTCGAAAATGACCGAAGGCTTCATCCTTATATGCCATAAAGTAGACCCAAGAGTATTTAGAGAAATCATCGACAATAACAAGAACATACTATTTACCTCTAACCGACTAAACCCTAGAAGGACCTACTGTGTCCATATGCAACAATTGACCAGGGGAGTTGGTCATGACAATAGTGAGTAGGGGATGTGATGATGAGACCATGTTACCATGCCGACACGATGAACAGATTAGATCCATTGACTTATCAATCTTAAGACTAGGAATTCCTCTAACCAAATTCATATTACTGAGCCTATCGAGATGATCAAAGCCAATATGATCTAATCTATGGTGCCAGAAGAATAATTCTTTAGAATATGAAGAAATAAGGCACCTAAGATTAGAAGATGCTGAATACGAGAAATCACCCTTAAATAAATGACCAACTTGACTAATTTTGCATACAATGTCATCAGATGAATCTAAGATGCAGCATGAATGCCTTTTCAAGTACATCTCAAGATTATCATCTACCAACTATGAAACAAAAAGCAGGTTATAGCTCAACTTACTGACGAGTGCGACGTCTTTTAGGATGAACTTGTCGTTGATGCGCGTGATGCCCTTAGCAAGAATTCATCCTTGAGAGTTGTCCCCAAAAATCATCTTCTCATCACCAGGGGCATGAGTGAGGGAGGAGAATTATCGTGAGTCTCCGGTCATATGACAAGTGCAACCGGAGTCAATGGACCATATGTTCTCCTTCCTCTTGCAACGAGCCTACAGAGCACGAACAATCGTCAGTATCTTAGTACTAGGGTTACAAAATAAAGATTTAGGCATCAAGTACTAAGATACTCGACAAATAGGAGAAAAAGCATGCACTGGTAAAGATTTAAGTGAAGCATTTGACATATTTCCATCAGACCGTCATTGAAAAGCCGGTCTGACCACCAACCAGTTTGAGCGAGTAGGAGCCACTTGTCAAAACCAATCTGAGTACCTTTGAAATGGTGGTCGAAATATTGATCCGACCACGATGTTCTAACCACAGAAGACAACTGGTCGAAGATCCTGTTCAAACATGCTGGTTCGACCACAAGAGATAACTGGTCGAACGTCAGCCTCACTTGTTTTACTACGGGGAGCAACTGGCCAAAAATACTTCCTCATTCTATCCTTCTTTTCTTTCTTTGCTTTTCTAAAACAAACTGAACCAGATGACCATCTTTACTACAGTGAGTGAATTGATACTTGACTTGATGAGAAGTAGTATCTGATGACTTAACAACACTCAGTTTGGTAGAGGGATCTTTTGCTATACCAGTAGATTTAAATACAGTTTGTTTTGGTTCATATTCTATTTCTATCTTTCCTGATTCAAGAAGCCTAACACCTTAGGAGTATTATTCTTGGCATGCTCAACAAAGTTAAATCCTAGACTATATTTTTTCACACTTATTTTTGATTGATCTTGAATCATATTCAAATTCTTTTTGCTAAAAGAAAATATTTCTAAGCTGTTCTTAAGATATTCATTTTCTTTAGCCAGAGCAGAACACGATGAGCATTTAACAGATTCATATGCAAGATCTTTAGAGGCACTACACTGAGCCAACTTCTCTTTTTTTGGCAAAATCATTAAATTGTCTAGTCAAAGCTTATATTTCAGTGTTAAGCTTTGGACAATTAGAGCAAGAAAAGTCTCATGATAAAGTATTTGTTGAATTGACTTCTGTGAAGTAAGTCTAGTTTACAACAAATAACACTTAGAACAAGTTTTAAAAGAATTAGACTTGAGCTTTTCAATTTCCTTATTAGCATGTCTTAGTTTTTCTTCACCAGAATCATGTGCTAATCTTAACTCATCAAATTTATTAGTTATATCTCTAAGTTGAACCATGTTAGTTGCATTAACATATCTGGCAGTTTTCGACTCAGATTGTAAGACTTGGCAAGCTTCACAATAATCATCTTTAGAAATAGATGCTCTAAGTCTACTAATCTTAGAATTCAAGCTTTCAACTATAAAATTTGTTTTCTTTTACTTTCTTTTTAGTCTTTTTTAGTTCAATTGCATGTTTAACTAGACCTTCTTTAAGCTCATCGTATGACGGTCTTACCTCAATGGGATCGCTATAGCTATCGTTATTGTTTTTGCTATTTTCCATGAAACACATGCCCGTGAAGTCTTCAATGCTTTTCTTCTTGCCTTTGCCATCATCTTCATCGTGGTTTTCATCATTGCAGCTCTCAAAGTCACCATCACTCAGGTCAAGGTGCTTGATTGCTGATAGAACCTTCTCAGCCACTTTTCGATAAAAAGATTGACCCTTAGTGTTATTTTTGGATAGTCGACGATGATTGTTCTTGTCCTCCTTTTTCCCTTTGTGCTTGGGGCAGTCCATCTGAGTGTGGCCTGAGTTGCCACACTTGAAGCACCTGATTGAACCTAAAGTGCCACCTCCCTTTCTCATCCTCTTGTTGTTGAGTGCCTTGTATGCAAATAAGGAGATCAACACCAGGTCTTCTTTAGGTAGCTGCTCAAACTATTCCTCTGAAAAGAATGTCAAAGCAGACACAGAAATAGAAGATAAAGTACTTGATGAAGCAGCTTGCATGCGGTTAGTCACAAGTGCTAGTGATGAAGATTTATCAGTCGTAGATGGCAAAGCTTCCATCTCATATGTTTTCAATCTACAGTACAGATCATCCATGGTAAGGGTATCTAGATCAACTGTTTGATTAATAGTCGTGACGACAATTAACCGCTTTGGACCTAAAGACCTCAAAATTTTTTGTTGCATTATCTCCACAGCAGGTATAACATTAACTCCATGCAAAGTTACTCAAAATCTTCTCAAAACAAGCAAAAAATCATCAATAGATTCACCAGATTTCATGGCAAAATCTGAGTACACTTTTTGATAAAGGTTCTTACTCATTTTCTTAATCTTACTCCTTCCTTCATGGTAATCGCAAAGAGTTTTCCAGATTAGGTGAGCAGAAGCAATATGAGCTACATGATCAAATTCTTTGTGAGAAATTCCTTGAAAGAGCAAGTTATGAGCATGAGCATTCAAATCTACATCAGTTTTATTTTCGGTCGTAACATCAGCAAGAACATCATAAGGTTGAGAAAATGTTTTCAAGACATCATTACCTTGAGCTTCAATATAGGTTTGCATACGACACTTCCAAAAAGTGAAATAAGTATCATCTAGCATGGGAGGACGATTCACATACCTCTCTAATTTCATCGCAACCTGCTCTGATACCACTTGTAGGATCGTATGCTGAAATCAGAGGGGATGAATGATTTTCGCCACTTTTTATAGTCTACTGACAATCGATGATAATTTTTGATCACTCGAACAACCACACCATTCAACTACTTCGATGACCCTTGCACGTGGTCATACACTTCAGCCCAATTGCAATCACCAGCAACCTTCAACGAATCACAACTAGATTGACTCAGATGATTTTTATTGCTGGATTTTTGTGGATTTACAAAGTGCCCTCACAAGCACCACTAAAAGCCTTCTCGACGATAGCTCTCACAAATCGACACAGGCTTTATCCTCGAAAGCCCTCTCCTAAAACCTCACTCCTTTAACCTATAACATCTCCTGCTTTTATAACCTCACAAACCATAGCCTCCTGGACCGCATTGCCCGTAGCTTCTCCATGAATCACCATCGTTGATCTCCATGTGCTCCAGCATGAGCCCGACCACCTCACGTGACATCCTCGATCGCGACCTCAGACTCCCTCATCCTAGTCCATTCTCCTTGTCACTGACCATGATCGCCTCCACGCCCACCTGCACATCAAAGACCAAAGAAATGTTTTCCACCGGTACAATTCTCAACAACTTGACCGACATCAGCACAAACATGCAAACCATACTCTTAACCATCCATCAATACCAACCAGTTCGTTAACGACCACAAACTCCATCGCTATCCAGAAATATGCCTCAAATCACTTATTACAACTGCTAGCTCATGCAGTTCTTGAAAACCACAAGTACTCAGGAAATACCATCGCTCTGCTCAGAACACTCAGGAATAACAAGCATTGCTACCAACAAGAGACATCGAGTACTGACTACCAAGTACCGATCACATACCACAAGTCTCCAACAACGATGGCAACACCTATGACAACCTATTACCGACCATCGAGTCCTTTCAACTACTGAGAACCACGACCACCTAACCACCAAGCACCAGCCAGCCATCCCACTGATATAACACAAGTATTCGAAGTACTCAAAGATCACAAGAAGTGAAGCACTCATACCAATAAAGAAGTCTTCGAGTACCAACCATGAAGCCTATGGCAACCGATCACAAAGCCTTCGACTACCGATCGCGTGGTCTATTGTAGACCATGAAGTCTACGAGTACGGTAGTAGTTTGTGAAGTCTATGACCATCGACCACAAATTCTACAACTATTGATCACAAGTCTACAAGTATCGAGTACAAAGTCTATGACTATCAAGAACGACTAGTAAAGTCTATGGCTATGAAAAAGTACTATAGCTACGATTACCTTTAGTGGTCATTCTATTGTGGTCGAAGCCAGACATGGTCGAAGTCAAACATGGTCGAAGCCGGACGTGGTTGAAGACAATCGTGGTCGAAATGCTGTAGTCTAGTTTCCATGGTCGAAGCCAGGCGTAGTTGAAAATAGATGTCGTCGTTCTTTTGTAGTCATGCTGTAGTGCTCGTACTACCATGGTCGAAAGCCGCAATGGTCGAAGTCTGTCGTCATCGAAGTTGGATGTGGTCGTAAACGACTCTAAGTGGTCAATAACATCAGCTGGGCCATTACTCTTTAAGGTCAAAGCCAACTGTGCGATCCTTCGATGCCAATCAAGTGTTGTCCGATGTTCTGATGGCACTCGAAAGCCGTCCAATGCGCCAATGCTAGCCGGACATCGTCTAATACTCCGTTGCTACTTGAAAACCGCTCGATGTAACTCGGACCCAATCGAACTGGTTCAAAACTACTCGAAACAGACCAAAACAACTCAAAGTAGATGAAAACCACCCGTACATGACTGAAACCACTCGTAGCAGACCAAAACCACTCGAAGCAACTAAAACCACTCGAAACCGACTAAAACCACTTGGAGTAGACCAAAACCTTTGACTGCGATCGACCAAAACTTTCGCAAACACAAATTTCAAAACAAACCAAATGTTAATTATTCATCAGGACTTTAATCACAACCATCCACATGGTCTAATGTTTAGTGGAATAAGCAAATTCTATATGCACATCATCCTCTTTCAGTTTCAATGGGGGTGTAGGATGATCAATGAATTCAAATTCAATTATGTCATCCCCTAGTTTCATGATGACTTTCCTTTCTCCTATATCAATGTTTGCCTTGGTTTTCATTAAGAAGGGTCTTCATTGAATTATTCGATCATTAGCACAATTCAACAGATCTAGAACAAGGAAATGACTATGCACAGTATGTGTCCCTATGATTACTAGCATATTCTCAAAAAGATCTAGAGGCTTTCTAGTTGATCAATCTACTAAAGTAAAAAAAGCCAAGAACCAGGTACTAAATCCTATTTCGAAAATATGTTATGAAAAGTATGCTGTGGGAGAATACTTACATCAGATCCCATATCACAAAGAGATTTTCAATGATTGTACCTTGTATAGTGCATGGAATGTATGGGTGTCCAATTGTTTGCTCCCCAATGAAGGGACTTGTCACTTTGCACACTCCTCTACGTCTATAGAATTCATCAAGCATCACCTTTGTCTCAAGACAGTCCACTGATTGTTAGCTCGACTATCTTCTGAAGCTTCTTCTTCCATGTCTTTTGATACAGATGGTTCATCATACGTCCATCCTCCAACAAACGATCCAAATTCTGACAAAGGAATTATCTCATCCTCGTCTTCACGCAAAGAAAGCTTTCTTGTGGTTATGTTATCATATCCCATATTACAAGTGGAGTTCATCAACTTTTAGCTTATGGTGAAGCTTGGTATATGGTGTTGCAGTGGCTCATTACTCTTTAGTCTCCATAGCTCTAATCATGCAAACTCATAGATATTTGCCATACCGGAGAGAATCTTCAACTGGATCTGTTGGGTTGGCTTTAGTCCCACATGGGTTGTAGGAAAGGAAGAATCACAACTTATACGTGTGAGGGAGCCTCCACTCATTGGACTAGTCTTTTGGGGGGAGAAGGCTCAATACCACTTATAAGGTTGTTGCTTAAATGGGCTTGCAGAAGTACAGCCTATGGGCTTAGGTGCCCAACCCACTTGGTCCTGTGGCCCAGGTAGTAAAAACCCGGTTGGACCTAGGGGGTCCGATCTCACAAGTAGTATCAGAGCCCAGGCACCTACCTCTCCTTGGAGGACCTCCTAGTTGCAGAAGTGCATAACCAACGTGGGAGGGGGAGATTGTTGGGTTGGGTTTAGTCCCACATGGGTTGTGGAAAAGGAAGAAGCACAACTTATAAGTGTGAGGGAGCCTCCACTCGTTGGACTAGTCTTTTGGGGGAGAAGGCCCAATATCACTTATAAGGTTGTTGCTTAAAGGGGTTGCATAAGTGCAGCCCATGGGTTTAGGTGTCTATCCCATTGGTCCTGTGGCCCAGGTAGTAGAAACCCGGTTGGACCCAGGGGGTCCAATCTGACATGGCCAAGAATCTCCTTGACAACAAACAATTGAGCTAGCGTTGGCACTTCTGAATCCGCACTTGACTTGCACAATCTCTCAGTGTCTTACATGCTGAATTTCCACTTCTCATTGGTCTTTAGCACAGTGACATCATGTTACTCTTTCGGCCAATTTGACTATACAGCTTCTTCAAGAGGATAGGCTTGCTCTACAAAGGGTCTTCTAGCTAAAAATCTTGGTCTGAGTTCAATTGGGATCCAATACAGTTGTTGAAAATCTGATAGTGGACATGTTTCAGGCTCTTCTTCAAATGGAGACAGAGATGTTATGTTCTCACCCCATCTGTGATGCGCTCACGAGCCTCGTCACAAGTGCTAGGTTTTTCATATGAGAGATGGCGATATTTTGGCCTCTCCACAACCACAAAGTGCTCTTGAGCCTCGTTTTGAGCACTAAGTATTTCGATGGAATATAGGGTAACAACAAACCTCCTAAGATGAACTGATGAACAAATTAGAAAAATACTTTCATGAAAGATCGGAGGCTAAACAATGGGCATGTTACCCAAAAGTTCCTTCTTATGTTGAAAATCAAGCCACAACAAATGATAACCAAATCAGCTCCTTCCATCAAAGGCCATGCCCCAGTTTGTTGAGTACTTCTTGCCTTGCAATCAATGCCTAGATGAGCCCAGCACCATGCTTGTTGATGTGTTTCGATGCACCACTACTTGTTTTGTCGAGTCGAACTACTCACATTCCATTGTACAACTCGTCACATTGTAGGCCACACGTTAATGAGTTTAGCACCTCACATTCTAGTGTACGCCTCCTTTCAGCAAGTCGAGTACCTTGTGCTTTGGTGTATGCCTCCTTGTGTTGTTGGCCATTCTTCGGTGAGTCGAGAACACCCCGCAAGGTCATGCCTCAGGCGAGTCAAGTATCCAACACTTTGATGCACACCCACTCGCACCCTGGCGATCCCTCGGTGAGTCGATCAATAGGCTCTTCGGTGCATGCCTTCTTGCCTCACATGCAACCCATCAGCCTCTAGTGCTTCATGCCCCATCGCACTCCTCTAGTTGTCAGGTTAGTTTGCCTAGTGAGGGACAACACTCCTCAATTGTTTCAACTCCGTATGATACGACTCGACGTACAAGGCATTTTCTTGACCAAGCCCAGATCGATATATTGGCATCTCCTCAATTAAGTGCTCCTGTTGGATTGATGGCTTCACCTCAGCACACACCAACACATTGCCTTGGTGCGGTGTGATTAGCCTTGATGGCATTCCCACAACAAAATGTAGCTTCACATCAAGCATTCCTTGCTTCATAGGCCATGCCTCTATGAAGCTGAGCATGTGGTAGTCCTTCTAGCTTCTAGTGCCATGCCTTGACAAGTTGAGTAGACAATGACCTAGCGTATATCCTCTCACCTTGAGGGCCAAGCCTCATCAAGTTGGTCCTAGGCACACACAAACAAACCTCAAACATCTTGGTGTGTTGGCGTACAATGATTGATCACATTTCGATAGGTTGTCCAGCTCAGCACCATCCATCGAGCTTGTATATATTGACACATACATCCCCATCAGCCTCACACGCCTTAAAGCTCCATTGCACCTCAGACTAGCAGTACATCCACACCTATCTTGACAAGTTCACACAGCAGCCCGGTCACCTAAGAGCACCACGCGTCTTCGACTAACAAGTCAGACATATTTCCATGTGTTCACATAAGTCAACCTTTTGTACCTCGGAGTTCTATCGCTCTTTAATGGCTAAGCCTCGGCCACGCCTAGACAAGTTAAGCTTGGCACTCCTGTGTATACCTTCACCTCTCAAAGGCCATGAGTCAAGAACTGCTCACTTCATGAGGTACTTCTTTTGGCTAGGTCCTAGCTAAGTGCCTCCATGTAACTTCGACATCTAGGTGGTCGACGCTCAAGTCCATAGCTTTCCGTGACCCCAAGCCCTGTTGTGCGATAGTGAACTCCCTGACATGACCTAAAACTGACCTAGCAAAGTAGTTGCCATTCGATAAATACCAAGCAAACCCAACATGGGGGTGCATGCATGACCTATCGTCTATAATTGATGCTAGGAATAAGGTATTTTAATGTGCTGTGGAGTGCATCACAAGTTACCAATGGAATTGTTGACCCAAGGCCATGCGCCAACCCCTTTTACATGTTGATGTGCTGGCCTGGGCGAGCGGTTGATGACCACTCGGATTGGCAAGGGGCTACTGTTATGGGAGGGTCCCTACGCTACCTTGGGCCGACAATAACTTCGGCAAGGCAAGGCTCGCCAAAGTGTGCCACGATAATTTCAGCAAGGCGTGACACGTCGGGGGATCTACACTACACGAGGCCTAACTCGACGAGGATCCACCTAGTACAAGGTCCGAGGACCAACCTTGGTGAGGTGTAATGCATCGGGAGTTCCACCATAGATAGGGTCTGGGCCCCAACCTCAGTGATGGGTGACACTTCGGGGAATCCACCCCGAATGAGGTCCAACTCGGCGAGGATCCATCATAGATGGGGTTTGGGGACCAACCTTGGCGAGGGGTGACATCAAGGGATCTACCCTAGACAAGGATCCACCCTAGAAATGGTTTGGGGACCAACCTCTGTGAGGTGTAATGCATTAGGGCATCCACCCCGGACAAGGTCGTGGAACCAACCTCGGTGAGGGGTGACACATCGGGGGATCTACCCCGGACGAGGTCCAAGGTATTCATGCGCTGTCTCCCCGTAGAGTCGTGAATATCAGATTTAGCGGGCCCACTTAACATGATAGACGAAAGTACCCCTCGGCGAAGCTAAGATATAAGAGCAAAAATGTAACTTTAGGTTTTTCCCGTCTACTCTATAAATTGAACCTCTTGTATTGGGAAGAGGCCACTTGTAATACTCACCACCCATATGCCATAGATTTGTACGGTCCCTAATGTGTAACTCTCATTGAGTCTCCCCTTGCATCCTTGATAGTCACCGACCCCAATCAGGGGTGCCGGTGGTGGACCAGGAGGTCCGGGAGGGTGAAGGGCAGTGTTGGTGTGGGGAGCTCGCTCGGGTTAGCCATGCCCAGAAGGACAATGGAAAAAAAAGAGAGGACAAGGAAGACGAAGAAGGGGGAAGAAGGCTGGGGTAAAAATGTCCAGGAGGACAAATCGCCAATTGACTCAGAAACTATAGGGCATTTGGGCTATTACCGGGAACTTAGTCCCACGTTGCCAAATTCACATGTAAGATAGGGCAAATAATTAATTCCCTCTCGTTTCTTTGGGTCAATGGACTAGTTAGTCGATCAAGTTTGGCTAAATAGGTACTTTGGTCCTAAAGTTTGTGAATAATGACTTTAGTGGCTCACGTCTGTGTTTCGTGTAAAACAGGCCCTGAAACGACATGCTCGCAAGGCTGTTCTGCCACATCGGCAGCCATTCTTTGCAATTGTTTACGCCGGTCTGTTCGCCAAATTATTTTTCATAAGCTGGAGGGAGGACATGCATGCACATACAAGTTACTCCTACGCCTCTTTTTTAGTTGAGGTCCTAAAATGATGCGTAAGTTTGATCATCAATAGATTTAAAATTATTTAAATTGGCTATATAAAACTATATTACTAGATTTATTGTTAGAAATACTTTATAATATTATAATTCTATTAGTACATTATAATGTAAAGTTACAAAAGTAGCTGTCAAAACGTATCTCGGAGACTATAGAAAAAAACGTCGAGTGAAAAAAGGGAATATCTCTACTCGCCAACATAAAAACCGTTGGTTTCCTTTTATCCAAATTATTGTTATTTAGGATTGTAGCATATTACCCTGGTTTATGTTCGCAACACCTATGGGCCTGTTTGGTTGCCTGCATGAGCTGATGCAGCTGCATGAGCGTGGCCAGGCTGAGTAGAGAAGGTCCTCAGCCGCGTTTCTCCTCAGCCTGGCTCCAGTTGATTTTTTGCATCCGCTCGTGCAGGCTCTCACCCCGATGCAGGCAACCAAACACCATTCCCTGCATGCGCTGGTGCGAGCCACCCCGATGCAGGCAACCAAACAGCCCCTATATGTACGCAGGATGAGCACTTAATGCATCATAAGAACCGTTGGTTTCCTTTTATCCAAATTATTGTTATTTAGGATTGTAGCATATTACCCTTGTTTATGTTCGCAACAACTATATGTCCGCAGGATGAGCACTTAGTGCATCCTCAGTCAAGTGATGTCCCATAAAAATAAATCTATACTAGTAAGTTACTAACTCCATTTTTATTTAATATTTTGGACATTAACACAGTCTTTAATTAATATACCTCCCCAACCTTTTTAAATTATTTGTTAGAAATTTATCAAAATGTAATGGCCTATAGAAAAATATTTTTTGAGACAAATCTACTAGCTAATATAACTTTGAAGTGAACAAATCTAGAGCGGAGATGTGAGAAATATTTCTGCCTCAAGCACTTATATTATAACGATTTTGACTGTCCCATAGGGAGTATAACTCTCATCGATCGTGGATCACAAGGTAGCTCGGCTACCTCTACATATCAACTCTCCATACTTTAATCCAAACGACTCAACAGTCTTATTACTGCACGTGCATGGACGCGCAAACATGCTGGTAGTAAAAAGGAAGAAACGCAACGCTGCGTGCCATTTAATCAAGCTAGCATGCCTTCACCCATATGCATGCACGCATCAAATGTTTATGAACTCACCCTTCGAAAATAAAATATTCGCTAACACCGGGCCAGTAATTAGCAGCTTCCTTGGATGAACCCAACCTTTCCTCCGCCCACGTCGTACACCACCTCCGTCGACGTCTGCGCCAAGGTCCCAATAACAGAATATGGAGAGCCAAGGACCGGCATGGCGGCGAACCCGAGGCACGCAACGGAGAAGGGATTATTGGGCTCGGAGAAGTACATCATCTGCTCCCCATCAAGAACAAGGCGCTCTCCATTTCCGAACTTGAGCCCGACAAGTGGTATAATTATCTCGTTCAGCCCGGTGAAGTTGTAGCACGTGTCGAGGTGGTTGAACGGCGGCGCCGTGGGGTACTGTGACATCTCCCTTCGGAACACGTCGCGGAGTACCGTGTAGATGGCTGGGTTCAAGAAGGTGAACGAGGTCACCACGTCCAAAATCGTGCTGTTGGCGATGGGCGCGGTCGGTAGGATCGGGAGGTCCTTCCCGCCGAGGCTCATCCCGACGAGCTCGATAAAGTAGCTCGGCAAGGCCGGGTTCTCCACCAGGGGAGCGTACGTCACCCGATCACCGGGGTTTTGAGGCTGGTTGGCGCCGATGGAGAGGAAGCCGTGGGAGCTCGTGGACAGTGGCAGGCAGTAGGAGAAGGCGGGCGTGCCGTCGCCGCCGGCAGACGAGGAGAGACGCGACGCCAGGGAGCGGCTGTCCCGGCTGAGGTCGAGCAACCCCACGGCGGGCCTGACGTTGGAAAGGCCAGATTCCACGCACCCGAATGTGAAGTCGTGGACGCTGGCCGATGGCGTGAGCGTGATAACGTCCCGTACAACGGCGCCCCTGAAGGAAAGAAGTGACAACGGACATGTGGAACCTGAGCAGTTGCTCCGGCAGTCCGGTGAGCCGCACGGGACATGGGTGAATGTGGAGGACTGCGCGGGGTCGAACGCCGGGTCGCAAGAAATCCCTGGAAGGCACGGCTTGCATTGGAGCAGCGAGATGCCAAGGCCTGTGTCCAAGGCCACAGGGAATTGCTGCGCCGGTGTGCCGTAGCTGACGAGGACGGTGTAATCCTGCACACCGGGCGCCGTGGGGACTGTGGTGCCGTTGGTGGGCATCGTCACGCCTGATGTTGGAGCTGGGGCAGGGGCCGCGGCATCAGAGAAACTACCGGACCGGACGGTCGCAAGCAGGGAGCGGACGCGGCGAGCATCGCGGCGGAAGATGTCCACCGACGATGGCTGGCTCTGTTTCCCTGCGGCATTCAGAGGGGAGCATGGGCTCAGCCGGTGCACTAGTGGCAACTTCTTGCCGTAGCTCACTCCTGCAGAAGTTTTACAATTAAGAGTTAGTACGTACGTGCAATAGACTTTGTATTAAGATGACGTGATCATGCATGCATGTGCTGCACCGGAAGGGATGGACGAGCAGGTTGCCGGCGCCGTCGAGGCCTCTGCATGATCGGTTGACCGGACAACGTATTGCCTTGACCCACGAGTGTATCTGGTGTGGTAGGAGTTGGAAAGGTGGGGAAGAAGAAGCAGGCAGAAGAAGAGAATTGAGGCAATGGCTGGAGCCATGCTTTAACTACGTGCAGATAGAGCAAATCAAGTAGTGCACAGAGGCTAGCTCTCGTAAGAGCCTTCTTATAGGTAGCCATGCATGTTGGATATTCTCCGATGGAGGATGATTCGTTGTTTAGATTAGCTTCTACGTAGCGTTGCCCCCAAAGGCATTAGTTCGGGCTTAAGGAAACATCTAATCGGAATTAACGTTGGTTGTAAAGCAGGCCAATGTTCCAAAGCTGTGAGAAGGGACCGGGAAATTTACATAGCCGGCGGACTGGCACAACGAGACATGGACGTCATGTTATTCGTCATAGACTACTCGCCATTGGCACGCGGCGATCATCGCGGTGGAAGATGTCCACCGACGACGGCTGGCTCTGTTTCCCTGCGGCATTCGGAGGGGAGCATGGGCTCAGCCGGTGCACTAGAGGCAGCTTCTTGCCGTAGCTCACTCCTGCGAAAGTTTTACAACCAAGAGTTAGCACGTACGCGCAACAACGTTTTAGACTTTGTATTAAGAGGACGTGATCATGCATGCATGTACTGCACCGGAAGGGATGGAAGAGCAGGTTGCCGGCGCCGTCGAGACCTCTGCATGGTCGGTTGACCGGACAACGTATTGCCTAGACCCACGAGTGTATCTGCTGTGGTAGGAGTTGGCAAGGTGGGGGAGTGTGAGGCTATGTGGAGGTCATCCGATGGTTGTGATGAGTAATTGATCTTTGCATTAGAGCTTATGTAGAGGTTGAGTTTGGCTTTTGAGGTTTGTGCAGAGGTTTGCCCTCTACGACCTCTATTGTACGCTCATGACTTCTGTTGTACGCTCTCGTCTTCTGTTGTTTGACTTTGTGGTCGACAGGGGCTTTTACGACTTTGTGGTCGGTAGGAGCTTTTACGACTTTGTGGTCGACGGGAGCTTTTACGACTTGGTGGTCGATAGAAAAATTTATGAATTGGTGGTCGACAGAAGATCTTACGACTTGGTGATCAGCAGAAGATCTTACGACTTGGTAGTCGACAGAAGATCTTACGACTTGGTGATCGGCAGAAGATCTTACGACTTGGGGGTCAGCAGAAGTTCTTACAACTTTGTGGTCGATAGGTGCTCCTACGACTTGGTGGTTGTAGTTTCTGCTGGTCGATAGTCGTAGCTTCTGCTGGTCGTGATCGACAGTCGTAGCTTCTGCTGGTCGTGATCGATAGTCGTAGCCCTGCCTGGTCGTGATCGATGGCCGTAGCTTCTGCTGGTCGTGATCGATAGTCGTAGCTCTGCCTGGTCGTGATCGATGGTCATAGTTTCTGCTGGTTGTGATCGATACACGTAGCTCTGCCTGGTCGTGATCGATGGTCATAGCCTCTGCTGGTCGTGATCAATAGTCGTAGTCGATGTGTGCAGTGGTCGTAGCGATCTGTGTAGTGGTTGCAGCGCTCTGCCTCTTGTGATTGATAGTCATAGCTTGTGGTCTCGATGGTCATAATGGTTTTGTGTGTGGTCGTAGACTACTAGTAGGACCTTTTGGGCTTCGAATACCTCATCTCTTGAACATTCGAGTACTTGTAAGTCATATCAGATTAGTCATTGTGCTGAGTTTGTTGATTGGAATTATTGGTATTTTGATCAGGGTTGACCAGGGTGTTTGTTGCTTTGTGCACATAAGGTTACTGCTTGGTTCTAGGATTAGAATCAATATTTTGAGTGCATACATTTTGTTTGTGCTAATGGATGATCTTTGTGTATGGTGCGGTGCTACGTGATGGTTTGTTTGTTGGTGCTGGTTGCAGGACTTCGGAGCTAGGTCATGGTCAGGCATAGGAGGACCGGGACTAGGCACAGGGAGGTGTTGAGGTCCAGAACGGTCAAGGAGACATCGAAGATGATCGAGGCTGGTGAGGTGATTGTAAGCTGGGACGACGAGGAACCAGAGCGGTATCTACCGAAGGTGGACATGACGGGCAATGGTGAGGTGGACCGGGACTAGGCTTAGGGAGGAATCGAGGTCCAGACGGTCAAGGATGATGGGTGCCATCATGCGCGAGGAGAAGCACGTGGTGCGCCAAGTGACTTGGGTCGTTTACAAGCGAGGATGGTTCGGTGGGATTCGGACGCATGAGATGCTTGACGACAAGTCATTGGGGCCACATGTAAGCTGCTTTGAGAAGCATGCGTGAGTAAAACCCGATGTTAGGTGGGGTTAACGGGTTATCCCCGGTTTGGACTAATGGTTCGATTCATTAGGTATAGGGTTCGTTTGTGAGCCTGTAAAAAGGGGAGAGGAGGCAAGAGTTAGTTGAGGCTGGGGGCAGACTGTGAGTAGGTCTGGTGGTGGCTAGCTCTTCCTCCCTACATAGTTGTTAGGTTAGAGAGTGGATATTGGCTCTAGGGTTAGAGATTGGTCCTCCCAAGGGGAGTGGCTGTGAAACCAATCATCAAAGCAATACATCAAGTTTTCATCTACTGCTAATGTAGTCTTTATCTGATTGAGTTGGCTTCGATTTGGTTTTTCCTCTATTGTTCTTGTTCTTCTGTTCTTTGGTTGTTTCTTTCCAGTCTTGATCTGAGAGAATGTTTTTTCCGGTTTTATTAACGATATGACTTGCTGTGTGCTGTGGGAGCATGCTCAAAGTCATCTTGGCTATTCTATTCGCATGGGCATAATCTGATTGTCCTTTCGATTTCATGGTTTGGGTTCTTGTGTGCGCTCGGTGAAATCTCGTAAAGCTCTCAATCTGGTTGCTAAGTTTTCAATTAAAGATTATAGCAACCCCTTGAAATCTTAATTATGTTGTATACAAAGTTTCATGGTCAGTTGATCTCTTAGTCAAAAGTTTTGTGGAGTTTGGATTTGGCGGTCATGCGCTCTCTGCTTTCCTCTGTTCTTCCTTTGCTATTAAGACCGCCTCCAGATTTGACCACGATCAAGTCTTCGACCGTATCGCTTTTCATTTTGACCTCGTTCAGACCATTTGATCTATTCTCATTATTCTGTTGAGTCTGATTTGAAGTGGTCGGAAGTCAGTGAAATCACTCTTTGGGACTCGATCGGTTTTACGATCACGTTGATTTCAACCATGGTGGAGTTCTAGACTAAAGCACGTTGTTTTCGACTACGTTTAGTCTTTCAGTTGCTTCGCACTATGTTGTCGCTCGACCTCGTTCAGAGTTTTCGTTTCTTGGCATTCTTCTATTGAATCTAAACTGAAGCAGTGGGTAGTCAGTGCAGTCTCTATTTGGAACGTCGATCAGCTTTACGACTACGTTGATTTCGACCACGGTCATGTTCCAGACTGTATCGCACCGACTTCAACCACGTTCACTTCTCCGACTGCTTCACTTTCTCTTACTGCATGGGATTTCCGGTCGCACACGGATCCTCATTCTCTTTGGTTGGTTTTTGAGCTGAATCGATCTCACTGGTCATAGATCATTCGTTGGCCTTTGACCTCGTTGGTTGTTCGACCACCTGTTGGCTTATGACTACATTGGTTACGACCACGTTGATCATTTTGGTTGCAGACCAGTTTCAACCATGTTGGTTATTCGACCACTCATTGGTTTACGACCACATTGGTTACGACTACGTTGGTTGTCGACCACTAGTTGGCTTACGGCCACGTTGGTTACGACCACGTTGCCGACTGGTTAGGACAACGTTGATTATTCGACCACTTGTTGGCATTCGATGATGTTGTTTACGACCACGTCAGTTTCGACTGCAACCATTTTCAATCACATTGGTTCTGGTCTCGGTGGTTATCGACTACGATGATCTCCGACCATGTTGTCTGCTTTCGACCACGTTGTCGAGTTTACGACAACGTTATCTGCTTTCGACCACGTTGTCGAGTTTACGACCACGCTGTCTGCTTTCGACCACGATATCAGAGTTTGACTATATTGTCGTATTTCGACCTCGTTGATGGTCTCCGACCACAATCAGTTCTCTACTATGTCTTTTTTGTTGCTCTGGTTTTCAAGTAGGATTTCAACCCTAATCTTTATAGCTCTGTAGCTATCAAAGAAAAAAGGGTTAAATAAATACTTGGGGAGAATTTGAAGATACCATTCACCCTCTCTCTGTTGCCTATATGGTTCTACAGGAAGAAAAAGCAGGCAGAAGAAGAGTGCAGATGGAGCAAATCAAGTAGTGCACAGAGGCTAGCTCCCGTAAGAGCCTTATATGTAGCCATGCATGTTGGATATTCCCGAATGGATGATGATTGGTTGTTTAGATTAGCTTCTACGTAGCGTTGCCCCCAATGCCATTAGTTCGGGCTTAAGGAAACATCTAATCGGAATAAACGTTGGTTGCAAAGCAGGCCAATGTTCCAAAGCTGTGAGAAGGGACCGGAAAATTTACATATCCGGCGGACTGGCACAACGAGACATGGACGTCAATTTGTTCGTCATAGGCTACTCGCCATCACGTACGTTGGCAGAGTCTAATTTATAGATGTCGTTTTACATTCCCTAGATCAGATGGCTCTATAAAAATTTTAACACTTTAGCACTGAATAGGCCTTTAGCACTAGATATGCTCCATATATATATATATATATATATATATATATATATATATATATATATATATATATATATATATATATATATATATATATATATATATATATATATATATATATATATATATATATATATATATATATATATATATATATATATATATAGTATAAATAACAGGGGCACCATGGTGTCTGGGCACCAAACCTCCCTGCCTTTGGACTACACCACAACACCAAAATACCGTCAGATGTCTGTCGCTAAAAATGTATAATTACCGATGGACAGTTAGACGGTAAAAGTTGGTGACAAATCGTCAGTCGGTAATCCTACCTTTGCCGATTGACTATCTGTCGGTATATCTATTTACATTAGGCGTTGAACTGTCAGTCGGTAATTCATGGTATATACGTTGAACCGTCTGTCGGTATAGATGACCAGAGCCCTCGCGCACGAATTGTAATGGGCCCAACCCACCTACAACATCAAAACCCTAGGACCTTGCCGCCGCCAACCTTCTTTTTCCCTCGACTCTCGCCGCACCGCCCGCCAAAACAGCGCACGGGGCGCCAAATTTCCTCCCCCTCGCCCGCGCCCGCCCTCCATCAATCCGCTCCCGCGCGCGCCCTCCCCCCATCAATCCACCCCCAAATCCATTTCGCTACGCGATAAAGGTGCCCGAGCGGCGAGCGCGGAGCGGCCGCGTCCCCAGCCACATTCCGAACCCTAGCTCCACTCCGCGCCACGCTCCGGTCCGCTCCGCCTCCGCAGCTCCACTCCGCGCCGCGCCGGCCCTCCGCTCCGCCTCCGCGCCGCCCTTCCGACCGCTCCGCTTTCGCGCCGCGCCGGCCTTCCGACCGCTCCGGCACTCTGCCAGCACGGCGACCGCCAGATCTGGGCGCTCCGCTCCGGCCCTCCCTCCGCTCTGCCCTCCGCACGACCGGTGAGGCGGCGACCGTGCCTCCGGCTCCGCCCTCCGCTCCGGCCGTCCCTCCGGCCTTCGCTCCGCCCTCCGCACGACCGGCGAGGCGGCGACTGTGCCTCCGGCTCCGCCCTTCGGCCCTCCGCTCCGCCGCCACCGCAGACCGCGTCAGGCGTCAGCTCTGGCTCCGCCGGTGAGTAGTTATTCTGTGCCTGGCTAGTGGTAGTGGCTAACATTGAACATTTGAAGTTTTGAACTGTCACTCTGTCAGTATGTCTGTGCCTGGTTATTTGGCTAATTGGACTGATTATGAGAAATTGAGAATTGGAAATAGTTGGCTATGTAACTTGTAATTTACAATGGATGTGCTGATGTGGTGTTGATCAGTTGGTGTTGTATGAATGTATGTCAGTATGTCTGTATGTGTATGGCTGTATGCAGTATATGTTGAAAATGAACAATGCTTATATGTATGTGCTTCATGTTATTCATCAATGCTTGGTTACATTTTTTTAGCGAGAATTTTTTCTGCAAGTTAAGGATGATGACAATCTTCAGCCAAAAAACTGATGTGAGATACATGCAGTTTCATTACTGTATGTGCCAAAAACTTGTGGTTGGATTGTATGTTCTAATATGAAATAATCTCAGGATGTATATGTTCAGTTGCATGGCCATATAGGAAGCAAATAATCTCTGGATGTATATGTTAAACAAACACTACTACACAAGTACAGTTGGGCTGTTGGCTCCATTTCTTGATAATATATATACTACTTTTGCAGGAGCAGAATTTGTAGCTGCAAGCATTTGGAATTTCTCTGGACACCTACAGTTGGGTGAAGGAGCTTGAGTAACGGTATGGTTCTGTTTCTCGAGTTCTTATGCCGTGTTGTCAGCTTTCTTCTAAGCTTGTGATATGCTGAGTGGTTGCACTCTCTATGTAAGGATATATTCTTAGCGCGGTGTGATCTCCCTATAAAGGCGTATGGATAAAACATGGATCAATAATGAGCCTAGGTACAACACAACTACTTTGGAAATGTTAAAAGTGTTTTGTAGTTAACATGAGATTTTACATAATATATTGCATGTAGGCACACAAAGAAATATTTACAAGGAGTGAACGGTTTTCTAGCTTATGCATTTAGAAATTCAGCAGTAGGGGACAAGATATTATGCAATTCTCATGAATGCATCATCTACTTCAGGTTGGAAAGGATGTGATATTGTTTGCTATGCTGAGGTCTGATCTCCCTATAGCTAAGGCAACTGTTCTTTCTACTAATCCAAAGACCATGGTTGGAGGTTAGCCTCTTGGAAAGCAGTTATGGTGAATGTTGTAATGAAGAGGGATGCACTCCTGCCTCGCCCTTATGATTATACGATGAGTATGGCTGATGCTTATATGATGTCAATTGCGTGGCCATATAAGCGAGTAATAAACTGCACTTGACATCATTTCTTTTTTCCTTTTGATGAGTGGCTAATGTTCCTAATTAATGTACTTTGTATAGCTAAAGGTTTGCAGCAAGGCATCAAGATCTTCCCAGGGTACTGCAGGTATTTTGTGCCCTTTCTTACTCTTCCTTTGAGCTGCAGATGTATGTTATGGTCCTGATTCATGAACATAATTGGATTACCTCACCATTTTTTGTTTTAATAACTCATGAACACAATTGTCAGGAAAACAAGCATAACTGTTAGTGTATTTTATTTACCTCATTCTAAGTAATTATTTCATAAAACAGTTCCTTTTGTTCAAGAGCACCTTTTAAGATATATAAGATGTCATAATTGTTAATTATTTTCTCCTATACTAACTAGCTTTGGTATCTAAATGAAGCTGAAATAAGTCCCTCTCTAAGATAGCAATTTGAAACAACCTTTGCAAACTTTGCATTGACTTGACGTGTTCACAAGCAATACAAGTAGTAGCATGCAGTCATACACATAGCAGTTTCCAGTTCACCTCTCACCAAGCATATGAGAGAGAGGTTGATGGATCTGAGGCTAGGAATGCTTAATTTGTAGTACTATTACCTTCACACCCAACAGCTTTGAGATTGATATATAGGAAATAAGCAATGCAGCAACCCTTCGAGGTTGATGGGTGATACGATAGTATGGCAAGTGTACTTAAAGGCACCAACCCTTTATCTGAATCTCAAGACGCTGCTAGCCTGGTTTGCAGCACTTGCTAACTCTTATTGGTATAGATCTGTTTTTGTTCAGCGTAGAGAAAAGTATTGTTTGGTATAGATCTCAAGTTTACTGTACAACAACAATCCTGTATACACGCACAATAAACTAGAATGGTTGTAGACTTGTAGTATATTTGTGTTTTACTGAATAAAGATAATCATTTGGCATTCTGACTCAGGAAGTGTTGTGCGCCACTAGCTGGATACAACTGGACTGCTTACAGCTGAACCGGTCACGACTTTGCGGAACTACTGCGCCTTTGCATCCAAGTATTTTTTTGTTTTTTGGGTTTCTGGAAGAACTTGTTCACACAACTCAATGGCATGTGCAAAACAATCTTCTACAATCTGCTGTTGGATCCATGCATCTCCTTTTGGTTTCTGAGTTTCTCAAAGTGATTGTGTACTGCAAACAATCTAGTACATTTTGATGCACTGCCATGTGTGTCTTTTGTTTTTTTCACTTGGTGCATGGAAGACAAACCTATATGTATCTGGGGACTGAATTTGTGATGGTGAATGTGATATGGTGGCTCTCTAATTATTAATGAACTTGGTTTACTATGTACTAATTCTGCCAAATCGGATTTTATTTTTTTAATCCATTTTGATTGCATCGTTGGACAATCAGTCGCTAAAACATATCTATACCATCAAATAGTCTGTCGGAATATGTGGTAACACACTGTCTGACGGTAAATATTATACCGTCTAACAGTCAGTCGGCAAAAGTCCGGTCAGTCGGTATATGTTTTTACCGACCCCCGTTACACCGTCTGCAGAGTCAGTCGGTATATGTTTTATACCGATTGACCATCCGACGCTAAATCTGCCTATGCCGACTGACCGTCCAACGCTGTTTTGGGGCTGTGGTGTAGTGTATTGTGATTGGGATTTTTCATCCATGATTAAGACTTTCCATCTATGATTGATTTACCATACATGATATATTATATACCATTGCACTAGCACGCATCTAAAAGCAATCCAAAGGCAGTGAGGCTTGGTGCCCGGGCACCTTGGTGTCCCATTTCAGCGTCCTATATGTGTGTGTGTGTGTGTGTGTGTGTATGTGTGTGTGTGTATGTATGTATGTATGTATGTATGTATGTATGTATGTATGTATGTATGTATGTATGTATGTATGTATGTATGTATGTATGTATGTATGTATGTATGTATGTATCTGTGCGCGCGCGCAAATAATTGGTAATATTTAAGATACTTTCTTCACTTTAGATATATCGAAAATCCCATAATAATTTATAGATAAAAAATAAAAATTCTCGAAATTATCTCATCAGTAGAGAGAGAGAAGGACACCACGAAGAGCAGGGACGTAATGGTGTTGATTACCACTTCATGGTGTTGTCCCTTTGAGAGACTACACATCTATCTATGGCATCTTCGTCTCCACGTCATTGTCACCTCGCATCCAGTGATGGTAGCTGGGGTAGTCGTCTTTCTTTTGCTCTCGAAGCTAGGCGTGAACTCCGTTATGGGATGATTTTGGGAGATGGTAGCTGGGGTAGAGAGTTGAGAGTAGTGAAACAGCCCTAAAAATTTAAAATTTTTGAATTTATTTAAATTTTGTTTGAATTTTAATTTTTACCAAATCCGAAAACTCCAGCCGAATTCCACTTTCCTTTTCGGAAAATTCGCTTTCCATTTGCTAAAGCACCCTTTTGCCACAACGTTGTTGCCCATGTTTCCTCTACTGCACACTGAGATGCCGTTCACCCTCACCAGCGTGGCCTCACCCGCACGTCGCAAGCAACCACGTCAAAAGCTGCATAGAGACCACGCCACCTTGCCGACCACCCATACCTTGCCTTTAATGCCACTGACCAAGCACCGTGCAGCTCCACCGTCGACCCGAGACGCTGCCATCTCTCACCGCTAGCTGCTTGACACACATTGCAATGTTGCTGCTCACCAGCGCAACCGCCAGCTCTGCCACAACAACACAAAAGTAGCTCATCTATCCATGCCACCGTCCACGCGACGAGCATACCACCGCACTGCTCATGGCACCACCGCCTTTTTTGGCTATAAAGCCAAGCTTAGCAACTACTTCACCCGTTTTCACACAGTCCCACAGCAACTGCAATCCTTTCTTCTTCCTCTCCGGCCAAGCCTTGCCGTCGATGCCCAACTCTTCTTTGGTGAGCCAGAATTCAATTTCTCATTGCTACCTCCTCTCTAACCCAATTAGCCACAACATTAGCATCACCTCAACACCACGAAGCATCCCTAGCTTTTCAGCAAACCTCGCCACCCCTAGCTCGCCATTGTTGTGCGCCACCACTCCGCCACCCATGGTCACCATCCCCAGAACTCCTCATGCCATCCCAAGCTAAGCCATCGCCACTGCTAGACTCTCCTAGTCTCCTCATCTCCTAGATGCTTAAATCATTCTCAATTTAGCTGAAGCCTTGCTGTAGCTGTGTTGTTCTGTGCCCTGTTCTAGCTAAACACCGCCATCACCAACCGTCCCCATGCCATCTCCACCAATGCGTGTGCCCAAAATGGGTTGCTCGCATTGTGTTGATGCATTCCACACTCCTACTCACCATCGTCTGCCATCATCGTCACCTAATTCCGTGCTGCCATCATTTCCTCTGTCTCAGTTGGTGTAGAGCGAGCTTCAGCTTGTTCTAGAGGGATTTGGGCCCCATGCCTGTTGGGCCGCCAAGGTGGGCTGGCAAAGTCAGCCTGAGCCATCTCTTGGCCCAGTCAGCCAACTGGGATAGCTTATATTTCTAGAGAGAGCTGGGCCCCAAGCCTCTTGGGCCTCCAAGGTGAGCTGGTAAAGTTAGCCCGAGTGATCTCTTGGCCCAGTCGACTAACTGGGCCAGCCCACATTAAGCAAGCCTAACAATGTTCACAACCTAGCCCAATACTATTTCCTAGCAGCTCATTACTATACAGCCCATTTGGGTTAGCCCAAACCTATTACAATTCACCAAATCTGATCCGCTAGGAATAGTGCCAACCAAGTACGGTTCACCCGACCCATAACTATTTACCATTTACCTAGAATCCATTAAGGCTATTTATACTTATTTTGACTATTTCGAGCCCGCCTAACACATTTTAAACACCATTTGACCCATCCAAGCACCATTTAGACCCAAACCATCCAAACACTCCTATGTTTAAAGTTTTTTGGATCTTTCTATTTTATTTTGTTCCCAGCTTGCTTTCTTTCAAGCTAGACTTATTTGATTTCTTTTCTTTGTAATAGCAGCTGAATTTACTGAACAAATCACCAAAAGAGCTAATCAAGACATAGAAGAAGTACACCCAGTCGAAGGCTATGTGTAGGAAGACAAGTCGCATGTTTTTTTATCATGTTGATCCCATAGTAGTTCATTATTATTGTTCGTGTTTTAAAATTGATCTTACGTATGATTATTTGGTTTGGGGGATCTCTCGAGCACCTGACCATACAGAGAAAGACACGGGAATTTTATACAGGTTCAGGCCTTCTCTGAAGACAATAACAATCCTACTCCTATGTGGCTATATTGAGCATAGTGATTACAATCAAGAGAAAGACTAATGCTTGATGTCTTGTGCTTCTTGATCCTCTATCGCCGCCGCCCCCTTCTTCCTAACTTTAACCTTTATATAGAGTATGAAGAGGACCAATTGCTCCATGCCAAGAGATGTCTCAACGTATCAGATGATAAACTATCTAATGGAGGTTATTGTCAGTGATGTGATACCTCCTCGCCGACAGCTGGTTGTCGCTAAAGGTAGGAAAAAGTTATGAGCGATTATTTTAGAGAACAACTGCATATGTTAACTACCTTGTCAGGCAGACCCACAATGTAGCAGGTTGTCGTAGACAAGCTGGTCGAAGTCAGGCTAGTCGTAAAAGAGTTCATGGCCACAGGGTGGTCGTAGAATAGTTTATGACCACGTCATGTTCGTAGAAAGACTTATGATTGTGAAATAGTTGTGGAAAGGCTCTCAACTATAGAGTGGTCATGGAAAGGTTCACGATCAAATGGTTAGGTCTCTCCCTTACGAATATAAGGGGTATACTTAAGGAGCAAAATGATGCAATAATACAATTTATAGATAAATAATAAATTAATAATTATTATATCCTCATCATCTAGCCCCCCGACTTCAAGTGAAAATAAATTATTTGAGAAAAAGAGGTCGTAGACCAGTGAAGATCGAAAGCAAAGGTTTTTCAATTTTATTTGACCAGAAGTGGACTTGGTTAAGAAGGTAATTTTTCTTGAGTTGTAAAGACACGCTGGTTTCGAACAAACAAATTTAAGAATTCCAATCGACTATCACCGATCTGTCTATTGGAGTAGTTCGCAAAGAGGTGGTAGCTGTTGAGTTCCTGAGATCTTTAACTTAATCATGCGGCTATAAAACTTACCACGGGGTAACCTTAGGATTCTTACTTTCCCCTTCTGTTCCACTGTTGTTCGAGTTTTCTGCCGCCAACCAAATCATCTCCTTCCTTTGATTTCGTCCAAATCCAAACCAACCTCCTAGCGAAAATGGCCAAAACCTCTTCTATTTGGGCGGTGTCAGAGAGGGATGCTACTAAGATGAAGGCCTTGGTCACTTCTGAAAATATCCCTCAAAGGAAATTTGTGAAGTAGATTGAAGCTGCTGGACAACATTGGCCGTCAGGGGAAATCAGACAAATTCCGATATTTCAAGCCTACAGTGAGTGTGGCCTCAAATTACCTGCTCATCCCTTACACTCATACTCAAGAACTTTGGAGTGGAGTTGGTGAATCTTGTTCCCAATTCCATCACAATGTTAAGTATGTTCGTGTACATGTGTGAGGCTTATTTGGGGATTCCTCCAGATTTGGAGCTCTTCCAATACTATGAAATGAGCAGGCAAATTGGGATCGCTGGGAGCTATGGTTTGAAGCTCATGATAGCAAGATGAACGAATACATCTGGATGTTCACTTGGTCATCATGGTCAGGAAGGAAGAAGAAGTGGTTCTACTGGGAAACGACCAGTGAAGACAACCTTTTCTTTTGTGGGGAAGGCTACAGAGAAGAATCCTTCCTGGGATTCAGTTCCCAAGAACATCAATTGGATAGCCCCTACATTCAAGCCATAAAAGACTTAAAGGATAAGGGGCTTACCTGTTGGCATGTGGTGAAGGATTTTATCATGCGCCGCATTAGGCCCTGAACCAAATAATAATATAGAAGATCAGTATTAAAACGCTGATAGTTGCACCATCTGTGGGGAACATCCAAACTCCGGTAGCTCCTCGTCAACAAACACTCTTCTTTCTGATAAACTCATGGCAGGAGAGTGGAATGAGGAGAATTGGTTCAACCTAGCTAAATACGTAGACCTTGACATGGATGCCTACTATAACTATGAGCAGAGTATTCTTCCATCTGGTGGAGATGCTGCCTCTAGAGATTTCTCACCAGATCCTAGAGATCATACCACAGATAAGGTTGCAGAGGGATCCTTGTCCCCCATAACATTACGCTCAATGGAAGAACTAGGTTCCCTAAAGGGCAAGGGTCAATCCGACCATAAATAGGACTGCACTAAGGCAGATCCAGAACATGATGAGGGATTCACCCCTAAATGTTTGAGATCCACCATTCTGAGGCTCCATCAACAACTGGTGATCGTCACCTTTCGGTTGTCCCCACAGAGAATGTGGGTGGGCTCCCTACAAGTTTGTCCATACTTTCACAGGGTTCAACTCCGATTGGAGACGATTATAAGCCAGAATTCCCCTTTTTGGAGGGGCTTACTCCATATCGTGAGGCACTGTCATTCGACTACTCCTCAATCCAGGAGGCATCGGACGCAAGTGGAGATCATATCCAAGAGGTCTTTGCTCTCCCTTCAGATATTGCTCACTCTCCCAGAAGAAGGACTGAGGATGCTCTCAACCACTCACACACTGTGGCCTCTCATGGTTATGGCGAGGAGGCCTCTGGCGATGGACGAGGTCAATACTCTGATGAGCATAGGAGAAACCGTGAAATTAAATAATTATTTTGTCCAAAAAACGAATTCACCTATTTCCCAAGATGACGTACATGGGCTCATGTCATTGGACCTAGCACACTAGTTGGTTCCTGCATGTGTGCACTAGTGATGTCCTCATCCTATCATACATTCACTAACTTTGAATGTGTCATTAGTGCTAAACTAATCCTTCTTACATGTGGGTCCCACTTATCATAGAGAGAGGGGAACAATGAAGCTTGGCTCAACCGAGCTTACTAGTGAGCTCGCCAATGGTGAGGGAGGTAGGCGGGGTAGCTTTGACATGGGTAAAATGGAACGACTGTGTTATTGCACACCTCTGGGCAGCAATGGCAACCAAAATGGTGTACGGATGTGGCAATGAGATGGCAAGAGGCGACGGGGTGTCTCAGGTGAACTACGGTGTGGCTGAGGGAGTGAAGAGAGGTTAATTAGGTGATGGCAGGCTAAGCAATGCTACAAGGCAAGCATGGGGACCTATGGTCTCCGGGGCTATGCTGGCACCATGCTTATGTGGCAACGCCATGAACGGCTATGATGAAAGCTAGACAATGATGGTGAATTCCCAAATCAAACGTGCGCGCTAGCATATAGGGACTAACAAGAGTCTACCGAGGGGGTTTGTGGTGTCGGGGAAGCACTGGAGTGGATGGATGACAAGAAGCAGCGGTGGTAGCGATGGCTCACTGTGCTGAAAGACAGGTCAAAAGCATAGTCAGATTAGCTAGCTTGCTAGGTGGAGATGCTCGGAGAGCAAGGAATCGGCTAGGGTCTTACCAAGGAGGAAGAACAACTAGTGCCGGAGAGAAGACGGGTTCTCGAAAAAATGCTTTTTGCATAATGGGAAGCGGAACTTATAAAGAGAAGAAGGGTATTTGCTCGGCTGAGACTTTTAAAAAAATTTAAATATGATAAATGGGCTCAAAAACTATCATAATTATTATGGAGGCTCATGGAATAGTGTAGATCATGGTATAATTTTTCCAGAATTATATTTTTCTCAAAAAATTCTTCGAAGGTCTCTATTTTATGTAACAAGCATTATTTTGATTTGAGTAATTTTTGGAACATGAACTTATTTTTTAAGTTTAATTTATAGTGCCATGAACTTATTTTTGAGTTTTTGAATTGATTTCTACTGTGAATTCTCCCATGCCATTTTAGGATCATCTTTTCATATTCAAATTGAATTCTATCAAATGCATTTCATTTCCAAAATTTATGTTTTCATATTATTTTCCAAAGAACTCCAACAAAAGCCAACAAAATAAGATGCATGCAAAATTTTTAAAATTTCTCTCATTTTTGCATTCCTTGGAATTTGGGATATTACACCAAATTTAGTGATTTTTGTCTCTAAATTTTTATAAAATCATGCTCTTTTTGAATATGTAGAAATATTTGAATTTGGTCTCTATTTAAATTTATTTGGCTCTTATTTGTACTTATTTGGCTTTACCGATTAAAAACCCTTGCGGCGAAAATCTACAAGAACATTCATAAGCAACTCTCTGAGTAACCACAGCAAGGCAAGCACTCCCTTTGAGCATATTGATCCAATTATTTCAATAGTTGTATGTGTTGTAGGGGTGGCCCCCACCGAAGTCCAGTCGGCCTGTTTGAAGGTTGTAAGGCCCGAAATGGGACATATGTAATGACATAAGTGCCCCTAAGAGATACTTGGGTGTAGGGTCATAACTGTAAAATGCCCCTCATGTGAATATATATATCATCCAGGCCATGGGGAAGTCCCAGGGCATTGCTCACCTTACTCTCCACTACCATTCTCTCTCTCTCTGTTTGGTCTATAACTACAACAGTTGGCACTGTCCGTGGGGAGGACAAGAGCAAGCTCAAGAAGGATGACACCAAAAAAGGCTCCGTCCAAGAGGAGCACGACGGAGGAGCACGTCAACACCAGAGCCTCGGCGTCGGCGGTCGCGGGTGCGGACGTCACTGCCAATGCTGTAGCTGCTAACGCCAACACCCGTGGCACGATGGTCGACCCCAACGCTGGCACGACGGTGGCACCGGCAGCACCGATCGGGTTCTCGGGAGCGGTGAAGCTGACACCCACGCTGGCACGGCCCCTACGTCCGACACGGGAGCACCAGGTGGCTCCGGTGGCAGCGTCGACCCCGTCATTGACTCCGAAGCCCACCGCGCGGGTGCCCCGGGCAGCTCTGGAGCGCAAGCTGTGGTCGAGGCCAACCCGATGGTGCAACCCGTTACGCTGACCGATGCGACCGCGGTAACGGTGCAGAGTGCTCTACTAACGGCCATACACGCTCCAGAGGGAGTTACAAGACCTCCGCGGAGTTGTGCGGGATATACAAGAGGCTCGGAGCCAACAAGTCCCATCGGTGGTCATGCCGGAGCCCACGTCGGAGCGGGCGGACAACCGCGACGCCCCTACCTCCAGTCGCGTCCCGCTGCGGCGCGTGGACCCGAAGTCCCCCTCTCCACGGGCCTGCAGCAATCAGCGTGGCCGGAGGACTTCAAGTTCCCCAGCGCCATCGAGCCATACAAGGGCGACACGGACCCTCGGGAGTTCGTGTGTTTGTACGAGACTGCCATCGAAACTGCAGGCAGAGACGACACCACCAATGTGAAGGGTCTCCCCCTCGCGTTGCAGGGAGTGGCGCTTTCTTGGTTTTTCACCATAGAGCTGAACTCCATCTACGTGTGGGAGCAGATCCGCGACTGCCTCTACAACAACTTCCAGGGAAACTACGTCGAGTGTGTTGACGCGGATCAACTCTTCACTGTCAAGCAGAAACCCTCGGAGAAACTCCGAGAATACTTCAAGCACTTCGCTAAGGTCCGCTGCCAGGTCAAGGACGTCAACGAGACAACCATCATCAATGCAGCAGTACAAGGCCTCGCCGTTGGCCGAATACAATGCGTGTAAGCCAATCAAGATGGTCGCGAAGCTCTTTGATAAGATGGAAGAGTATGCCAGGGCAGAGGAGGATGCGCGGAGGCGCAAAGGTGATGACTCCGACACCAATCAAGGAGAGTACTCGTCCAAGAGCGAAGACCCCTCGAAGAAGGAGGGCTTCTCAAAGAGCAAGCGCAAGCAAGACTCATCGAAGGACGCCCCGGAGCGCAAGGACGCTAAGCATAAGGACCCACCGGGTGATAGGTCCAAGCGCAGCCAACATAAGTCCCTGAGGACCCACTATGTCCACGACATCGAGGGTGGCTCTGAAGACAGTACCCCCGCCGGTCGTGGGCGAGGCTGCCGAGGCCGGGGGCAAGGACGCGGTAGGGGTCGTGACGATAGACCACGCGCAGATCAAGAAGACCAGTTCTATGGTGGATGGTGCGAGGTGCACGGTCGAGGTGACCACCACACGCGGGCGTGCACTGCCATTGCGGCACTTCGCCAAAGCGTGGCCAGGGATAGGGCACTGGAGGCGAGGCCGCCTATCGTCGCTCATGTGTAGCAGCCTCAAGAGGGCCCCTGCGAATTCAGGCTCACGTGCAGCAGCCCAAAAAGGCCCCATGCGAGCTCAGGCCCTGGAGGGAATCCAGCGCCGCATCATAAACGTCATCTCCAGGGGTTCGTCGCTGGATTTCGCCTCGGCGCGGCAACAGAAGGCTTACACGTGTAGGCTGCACCATGTGGCGGCGTACCCGGCGCAGGCACCGCCGGAGTGGGCGAGGCACGAAATCGCCTTCACGCCCGCTGACGCTAAGGGCGTGGAGTTCCCTTACCAAGATCCCCTGGTCATCCAGGCCGCCATCGCAGGATGCGATGTCAAACGCGTTCTGGTTGATGGAGGCAGCTCTGTGAACATCTTGTTCGTGGCTGCCTTCGACCAAATGGGGATCCCCCGGAGTCGTTTCGGCCCCTCGGGAGTCCCATTGTAAGGCTTCGGGGGTCAACCACTAAAGGCATTGGGCCAAATAAGCCTGCAGGTCTCCTTTGGCCAGGGCAGTAACACAAGGAGCGAAGACGTCATTTTTGACGTCGTCGACATCCCATACCCATACAACGCCATAGTGGGGCGCCCCACTCTCAACTCCTTCGGGGCGGTACCATACCATGGCTTCCTATGCATGAAGCTCCCAGGCCCGCAAGGTATCATCACCACCTTCGGTGATCAGGACCTCGCCCGGCGCATAGATCTCGGCACTCGGACCCCTGGACCAACACCCAAGCCCCGCCCGCAGGGCTAAGTCAAGAGGGCGCCCCCGCACGAAGGCGGACAATGCATGCCCATCGGCGAAGGCCAAGCCGAGGGAGCGGAGGCATCGGCGCAAGACGGCGCATTAGCACCAGAGGCTCCCCACTTGCGCTACGCCAACACGGCAGCAACATTGGTCATCACCATCCTTGTCCTCGAGCGGTCTGTGGTTAGTATCTTGTCCTTTGTAATCGCTAACCCGCGCAAACGGGACATCAATAAAGTCCACCGTTTGCGAATCCTGTCTCATTATGAATAAGACACGCGTTTACGCATGCACTCTTCGTGAGTATAAACAAAGACACGCGTTTACGCGCGCACTCTTTATGAGTATAAACAAAGACACGCGTTTACGCGCACACTCTCCGTGAGTATAAACAAAGACACGCATTTACGCGCGCACTCTCTGTGAGTATAAATAAAGACACGCGGGGGGACGCCCCTGCACGCACTCTAAGGAGTATAAATAAGAAGTGCTGAGGTTTTCCTCCGTGCGCACTCTACGTAGTATAAACAAGACGCAGTGGAGGCTCCCCTCCACGCGCACTCCATTGTGTATAAATAAGACGCAACGGAGGCTACCTCCGCACGTCGGGGAGCACAGCCAAAAGGCACCAAGAGACGAGCGCACCGTCTACTTCTAATAGGCGCCAACCCCACTGCCGCCACTTCGAAGGGTAGGGGACGGAGCGCTCGAGCGTCTACTACTAGACGCCAGCTCCGCTGCCACCACTTCGAAGGGTAGGGGACGGAGCGCTCGAGCGTCTACTTCTAATAGGCGCCAGCCCCGCTGCCGCCACTTCGAAGGGTAGGGGATGGAGCGCTCGAGTGTTTACTTCTAATAGGCGCCAGCCCCGCTGCCGCCACTTTGAAGGGTAGGGGATGGAGCGCTCGAGTATCTACTTCTACTAGGCGCCAGCTCCGCTGCCGCCACTTCGAAGGGTAGGGGATGGAGCGCTCGAGCTGCTGCTTCTACTAGGCGCCAGCTTCGCTGCCGTCACTTCGAAGGGTAGGCGATGGAGCGCTCGGGCGCCAACGGAGTGCTCGAGCAGCTACCGTGGCGGGGCGTCAACTTCGCGGCCACTGCAGAGTCCTACGATTCCCTACGGGACACCCACAGGTCCAGCGCGATCATGAAAAGCGACTAGGACACTTACTCCGACCCAAGCCTTTATTACATTCGTAAAAGAATATTTACACGAGCAGTCGGCAACTACATTTGCGAAGAGCTAAGGTACGCGGGCATACTCGAGAGCTTAGGATGCCTGCTCATCTGGCTCCACCTTAATATACTCCCGTGTCGAGGTCTCGCCCGCTGAAGCCCGAGCTGCCCAAAAGTTCAACGAGTCCTCGGCCCACCCCCAATGCCGAAGACGTCGTCAGGTCACAACGTCCAAGACTAGCAACCGGTCCCTATCAAGCAGCTGCCTGGGGAAAAACAGCACAAGTGATCAGACATGGGGACAATTTTCACTTTATTCAGTAAAAGGCGGGCGGCCGTCAGCCGCCAGCTTACAAAAAAGAAGAAAATAAAAAGTGCATACAACGCGAATGCCTGCACACTACGACCCCAGCTTCACACCTGTGGGTTTGCGCCGGCGCCGCCGCCCTCGTCGCGCCATGGAACCTCGTCGATCCATCGGCCCAAGCTCCCTTCACCACGTAGGGACCACCGCACCTCTACCTTCGCCGCAGCCTCCCCGATGTACTCCCAGATCTGCTCATGAAAGGCCCGGGCGGCGCGGCAAGCGGCGCGCATGGCGCCCGACATCACCCCGGCTCTGGCCGTCATCTCCAGCTGGGGGTCATCCAGCTCGTCGACGTGCTGGCAGCCTCGGTGTTGAAACAGCCCAAAGGCTATGCATGAGGTCACGAAGGAGCAGTGGTTCCCGAACGACTTGGTGGCACTGAGAGTGAGGTTGGAGGTCTCCCTGATTCGTCGAAGTGTCTGCGGTAGGTCTTCGGGACCAGAGGCGCGAGGTGGCACATCAGCAGCGAGGTCTTCGAGGGCGCCTTCTAAAGCCAGCATGGCGTCCCACGCCACCACCGAGGCATCACCCAGCGCTCAGTCCTTCTCCCCAAGTGACGCGGTGAGGCGGCCTTTCTCCTCCTACAACGCAGCAATCTACCGGAGAAAACCGTCATGCTCCTTGACGGCCGCGCGCTGTGCCTCTGCCGCGAGCGCCCGGGCATCTGAAATCGCCTTCGCTCCCTCCATCTCCAAGAGCCGGATACGATCGTCCTTGACGGAATGGACCTCATCAACGGCGCGCACGGCCTCTTCGGCAGCCCGCAGCCGGTCCTCTAGCGCCCCCCGCTCATGGGCGTGGGCCGCTTATAGTGCTCGAGCAAGCGCGAGGGTCTGCACAACACAGTTGTTAGCAAATTCTCAAACGATGAAACACATCATCAAAACCAAACACTCACCCTTATCTCCGAGGCTTCTAGCGCGCCTCCCAGGCTTGGCGACCGTACTGTTTGCGGTCCCTCGCCACGCCCACAGCATCTCCGGCCGGGGAACGAAGTCCTCCAAGCTTGGCCGTGTGGCCTCCGCGCTGACAATATCAAGGGCGCTGACTGTCGACGCTATTCACGGGATGTCTCTGCCCCTCGAGGATGGTTCAAGACCGGGAGACCACGATTCTGCTAACAGAAGGTACTGGTCAGAGAGCTCTAGGGAGGCCCCCGCGAATCGGTACAAAGGAAGTCAAGCTTACCTTCGTTGACAGTCGACGGGGTCCGCTGGGGCGTCACCTCGGCCTCAGCACGAACCGCCAGCGTACCGGTGTCGCCTGAGCACGTCGGCTCCCCGGGTCGGGGGACCTCTGTGTCAGAATCAGACTCCACCAGGGCCCTAATCCCGACCGCTACAGCGAACCCCCTCTCCGAAGGCGGGGCCGGCTGTGTCTGTGGCCGCTTCACTTTCGGAGACCTGGGCAAGGATTCCTCTACCTCGGCAACCGGCACGGGCGACGACGCTTCGCCCTCCCGGTTGTCCCCGCCGCTCCCTTGGCCCTTGGGGCTACCCAAAGACTCCTCGCCTGGAGCCGCCTCCTCCACGTTTGCCTCAAGCTCTGAATCGGCATACTTCGCCGAGTCGGAGGCGGTGGCCGTCGCCTCCTTAGATCCGGTAGAACCGACGTGAGCGGTGGCCGCCGGGTGGGATACGGCTGTGGGGGACCGGGCCCTCGGCCGGGAGGGTGACCTCTTCCCCTTGCCATCATCGTCGCGGCGGCGAGCCCGGCCAGGATTGGGAATGGCGCGCTCTGGCACAGGAATGCCCAGGGCGTCGCACACCCTATTTATCCGCCCTAACTTCGCCGCCTCGGTTGCGGTTATGCGTAATTCATGTTCCTTGGCCACATACGGTCCGAAGAACACGACCACTATGCGCTCCGCATCTCCCAGGCTAAGCCCTACAGGGAAAGACGAGGTGGAGTAAAAAATCCTATCCAAAAACTTACGAGGATTAGAGGGCCTCGGCAGCGACGATACGGACAGCCGAACACTGTCGCGCCGGAGGCCTCCAGACGGGAGGCGCCACCCATTGGCAAGTGGTGTCACGCCATACATGACGAACTCCTCAGCGAGGTCGTGCATGTTGAACCGAAGAGTGATCCCCATGAGTCTTCGGGCCCTCCGCCTGTGCTCATCGTCGATCGCCACGCCCGGCGAGCTGTTGAACGATATTAGTCGGTCCGTGCACTCGAGGCCGCTCCCACTCGCCACGCGGAGGTAGAACCACTGCTTCATCCAGTTTGTCTCCCACTTCGCCCGAGTAGAATTGGCAGGGAAGATATGCGAACACTGGGGCCACAAAACGAAGTTGACGCTACCGAAGTTGGAGAACACCCCTCCTTCCAGCCTTTTCGGCTAGCATCGTGCATCATGGAGGAACGCAAATAGCGAGGAGCTAGGCCAACATGCCCCACAGTGCCCAGCTGTAAACAGCCAGGCGGGCTATTGCGTTAGGAGTCAATTGTGCCAGCTCCAGCCTGAAGGTCCGCAAGATGTTGCCGGTGATCAGGGTCGCTGGAATCCGAAGGCCGGCGTCAAAGTACGCAACAAAGACGAGCGCCTCCAACTTCTCTGGGCATGGTTCCGTCTCGTCGCCGGCAGGTAGGTGCACCTCTCGGCGGTCCGACAGCTTCCCCTCCCACAGCAGAGTTTGGATCGTCTCCTCCGTCGCGAGAGTCGGGCCCAAGACACAGGAGCAAGGACCCCCATCTTCTCCACAGCCACCCACCACTTGTCCACCAGCGATGGCTCGCGCCCTTCTAGCACGTATTCCACCTTGATCGGCGGCGATCGCCGGGATGAGGCGCTACCGCCAGCCCGATGAGCACGTTCCTCGCCACGGTCCATTGTTCTCCGGGAGCTAGACGGTGACAAGTACGATGCGACAGCAAAGGGGGCGAGAGCACGGAGCGCCAAAGAGTAAGGGGGCAGAAGCTATGTGAAGCAGAATGCCGGTGCGGTGCCAAAAGGGGTATATAAAGCCCCTTCACCTCCCACACCGCCGGTAAGTGCAACTGACGAAGGCCGAACCACTCGCCTCCCCCACGACCGGGAAGCGTAACCGGTGGAAGACGAGGTGGCGCAGCCACTCACGCACATGATCGCGGTTGTGGTGCACGACGAGCCAATCCCGCGCTGCCACGCGTCAGGCTCCTCCGGACGGAGCGCGCGGTTGCGACCGTGCGACAGTCTGACAGCGCACGACGTGCCAATCGTGTCCCGCCATGCGTCTGTCCCCTCAGGAATAAATGCATAACTACAGTTGTGCGGTCGCGCGGCGTGGCCCACTTTCCATTGCGCCAAGGGTCGGTGTGATTCACAGGGACATCAATGCCATGTCGGCAAGCCACCAACCAGTCGCTTCGACTCCGACTTTGACCTCGGCCTTGACCCCACGAGAAGGCTCTACCAGCAACTCCGACTCCGCAGCCAAACGCCCGTCACGCTTCGCCTACATGACTACAGAGCGACGCCGGGTGCACACTCGGTTTCGTCTTCACGGACCGGCTCCGACCGGGGGGCAAATGAGGGAGCACGTTGGCCTGATACCAAAGGAGTACATAAAGCCCCCTCGCCCCCCATGATCGGGAGGCGCCAGCTGGCAAAAATCCAACTGTCCGCCCTCCCCCGCGATCAGCTAGCGCGACCGGGGGTTCACGATAACTTTCGGCAAAAATCAAAAACAAGCCTCCCTTTGTTCATCAGCCTTCTCTGCTCACATGGTTAACGCTCGTTCTGCCGTCAAACAACGTTATTAGAGAAGGCAGAGGAACAAAGGGGGGCCTATTTTTAAAACAAGGATCATCCTGGCCGTAGTACAAACCGCTGCGGCAAGTCGCTAAAGATGGGGAAGGGCGACCCTGCGGGGAAGGCAACACATACATATATACCCGTACACCCCCCCACCCTCGCGGGGAAGCGCAACCGATGGAAGCTCAACCGGTGGAAGCACAGCCGACGGAAGCTCAACCGGTGGAAGCATAACCGATGGAAGTTCAATCGGCAGAATAGCAACCGATGCAAGGTCAACCGGAGGGAGGTCAAGCGTCATGATGGCGCGTGCGCACGACGCGCCAGTCACGCGATGCCACGCGCCGCACCCCCCCCGGGAAGGAGCACAACACCTCTAGCGTGCGCCCGCGGACAGCGTAGCACGTGCTGCTCACGTCCCGTTGCACGCCAGCCACCGGCATAACTCTCGGCGTCATTAAAACACCCCTCCCTCGAGCCACGAGCCAGAGCACACCTCGACGCCAGTCGCCCCCCCCCCCCCCCCGGGGTTTCAGCCTCGGACTCGATGGACGACTCCACACCCAGCTTCACCTGCGTGTCCGCGGACCGAGGCCCAACGCCAACTTAGCTGTGTCTTCATGGGCCAGCTCCGCGGAAAGCGCAAACCTCACCACCAGGAGATGCCTTCGGCAGTACCTTCGACTCTCGGTCCGTGCCACCAAGTAGTGCTACGTCCCGCTCAGGATTAAGGTCACAGGCCACAGGGACGGAGGGGGCCAAGTGACTCGGCAAAATGGCTTCGGCCTGTGAAGCCCTTCACCATGAGAGGCTCCTGTTGTAGGGGTGGCCCCCACCTAAGCCCAGCCGGCCTATTTGAAGGTTGTAAGGCCCAAAATGGGACATATGTAATGACATAAGTGCCCCTGAGAGATACTTGGGTGTAGGGTCATAACTGCGAAATGCCCCTCATGTGAATATATATATCATCCAGGCCATGGGGAAGTCCCAGGGCATTGCTCACCTTACTCTCCACTACCATTCTCTCTCTCTCTCTGTTTGGTCTATAACCACAACAGTATGTTATTTGCAAAGAATATTATGCATATATGTATGTTTGGATAAAATTGCTATATTTGTGGATATGATAGTTATTCCCGCTTGTGTGCATTAATTCTTCTTATGATATTGATACCCTTACTGTTGTAGCCTTTAGGACACAGTTTAGACAGGAACTAATATCAATTTGGGTAATTACATTCATGTATATTGTCTAGATGTTTAACCACGCACTAGTTTTCACTAAGATTGAAGATTCAGAAAAACCTGCACATGGAAATGGGAAATTTTAATATGTTGGACTAGAGGAGGAACCTTTGTTAGTTTGTATAAAAATAAAATGAAAAATCAAGCTTTTGATGTGGGCGAGTTATATGATAAACTGAAAGATATGATAGTGTGGTCTCGCATGTAGATATGAGGGGGTACTAGCCTTGCATTTTGGTAGCCCGAAGTAGTGAGAGCATTTGCTATATGGGCCCTATCTTTAGCTAAGTTTTCTACTACTAGTCTTGCATTTTGGTAGCCCGAATTAGCGAAAGCATACTAGGTAGGATGCTCGTAGAGGCTCCCTTCAGTAAGGTGTTGAGACCAAAGCTTGCCAATACAACAGTGAATGTCTCAATAAAGGGAGGGTATCCTTTAAAGTGAAGGTTTGTCATTAGTTGGAATGGTGCAAGGTTAGGTCTAGGTGATGTAAAGGCTATATGATAATCACTTTATCTCACGCCTAAGGAAGCATCTAGTTGCTGACAAAATAGTTGATTATCTCATATGGGTAAAGCAATACAAACTCTCAAAAGTGTAAAACTATTTAAATAACTGTGTTCGTGGTCATGAGCATACTTGGTGCAGTCACAATGGGTCTAGTTTTTATTTTTGACAAAACTATTTCGTTAGAAATGATGGGGTGGTATGTTATGACGTATGAGTTATGTCTATAGCTGAAATTTGTTCATGGTTTGCAGCCTAGGAGGGTTGTGATTTACTTTTATTAAAGTTATATAATTGTTATTGCATTACATATTAATTGCTCTTTAAATTTTCGTTGCAAATTATTGCTTATCGATATTGCAAATGCAAACTTGCAACAGGCTAAAAATAACTTGTAGCATAGAGTCTTATCCTTTGTTAGCCTTGCATATATACACATAATGTTGCGATACATTATATGTCTTGCTGAGTACGTAATGTACTCAATCTTGCTTAAATTGTTGTTCAGAGAATGAGGAACAAATTATGCTCGAAGACTCATGCTTTGCTCCCAGTACCGGAAGGTACAACGATGAGTCATTCTAGGGCCTAATCCTTGTCAGTTGCCTGTGGGGTATGGATAGCTACCACTAGATGTTTTTGGTTTATTTGCTTGTCTTCCACTACAATCCCTTTGATACTTATATTTATTTGACCGGTCAGTCCTTATGTTGTAAATTTGATACACATCACTGATGTATTTGACCATTTTATTATAAATTAAATGTATGCAATGTGTATGGATATGATTTCAATATTGTGATTACGTGTACTAGCCACTTATCATAGAACTAGTATGGTACATAGACGAGAATTATGGGTATTCAACGTCCGGGGTCCGACAATATTCACCTTGATAACTTTGGTAATTATTCACTTTATAGATAGCTAATAATATGTTGGACAACTAAAATGATTTACTTGAACTACAAAAAATAATTTGGCTTCGCGCCGGGAGATTTTTAAAATGATACTAAGGGTTGAGGCTACTTAATAGGAAGTCATTAGATGATTGGAGCCCATGACCTCATCTTAGGATTGAGGTTTTGGTATCATTCTGGTGGTATTGTGATGTAATGCATGTGGTATTTGAAATATAGTCTCATCTGTGGAAAGTAAGGACTAGACTCTTATGCTAAGTAAAGGACACAAATCTCGCTCAACCATAAGTTTGGCTTGTCAAACCTAGTCTAACACACTGATCGATTCGATCGAATATCTACAGAGCAGACCTAGAGTTTTAGGATAGCCCATGAGAAAGGGGTGAAATGAAAGTTGGATGGTAATGTCACTTGCCATTCTTCACAACAGTATATCTACTCCAACGTCGGGCTGCAACTTTCGCACTGGCCAATAGATTTCTGATAAAGGTTGAATGGTTTTAAGTGTACTAAGTAGAAGTTAGAACGAATAGAGCAGTAAACGACTTTGTTATCTTAACTCAGCTGCACACTATCATGTTACGTGTCTATTGCATGACATTATAAGTTTGAGAAATCTTATGGGTTAAACTGGGCAACTCTGCAGAGTAAGACATATGGTATTCAGATACGCGGTGCTTCTGGTAAATGAAACTGTTTTTAATAGGTGAATCTAGCAACAAGGCATAAGTAGGATTAGAATGATTTTAAGATGATTAACGAGTTAATTAAACCCTTTTTCTCTTAATAAGTTAGTGTATTGCATTTCAAGTCTAGAAATATTTACAAACAAACAAGCATATATAATCATAATGATAAAACCTTCATACCTCACTCTATTGACATACTAGCAAGTAGTTAATTAGATATTCATATATAACTTGTTGAGTACAGTTGTACTCATCTCTACCACTAAAAAACCACCAGTTGTAATCTTTCCTACAGCTACCCTAACAAATGTTCCCGCAGTCAAGACCTCTCCTAGATGCACCAAACCAACTGCACCAAGAACCAGCGAACCTTTGAAACGAAGGGACCATATCCACTCTAGCCTCTGCTTTCTCTTACTCACTCAAATCCAACGGCTCAGGTTGTTTGGATCATACCTCATCACTATCCCATCCCGCGCCCACCCCGCGCGCGACTCCCCCTCTCCCCCATCTCCCACACGCGCGACTCACCGACTCCTCCTCTCCTCTCCCGCACGCAGGAACCCCAGGGCACGGCGGCGTCCTCCCCACCCCGCGCGCGAGACTCCCCCGGCGGCGGCACGGCGGCGTCCTCCCCACCCCGCGCGTGACTCCCCCGGCGGCGGCGCGGCGGCGATCCTCCCCACCCCGCTCGCGACTCCCCCGGCGGCGGCACGGCGGCGATCCTCCCCACCCCGCGGGCGACTCCCCTGGCGGCGGCGCGGCGGAGATCCTCCCCACCCCGCGCGCGACTCCCCCGGCGGCGGCGCGGCGACGATCCTCCCCACCCCGCACGCGACTCCCCCGGCGGCGAGAGGTGCAACCTACAGATTCAGCACGCTCCTACTCCTCGCCGCCATCCTCGCGGCGGCCACGTCCTTCACCTCCGCCCCCGCCATCGGCGACAAGTGCGTCGCCTGCAAGGCCGTTGCTGTCAGTTCCTACCCCTCTTCTTTCTCTCTTAGTTCGTATGTGCACAATTCATCATTCTTGGAGCATCCTTCCCTGTGTGCTTAAATCGTTTTACATCAGCGGGGGGTAGAAATTAGCTTCCAAGGTTCAAATGTTCACCGCTCCTTGTGAAGCAATGATCCGGAGGCAGATCGGGTCCTAGATCTTCAGGCATTTACTGGGGACATAGTAGAATTTTCAACGCATGTTGTTTCAGCAATTTGGAACGCACATTGTAGACGTTCTGATGTATGGGATGAACTTCTTTGCAGGCGGAGCTAGAGATTGGAATTTCAAGTGTAAGTAAACTTTCTCTCAGTCGGCTCTGATTAAGTAATTTCTACCATATTTACGGTGCTGATTTGGAGCGTATGTTACGAAGTAGCTATATCTGCCCTTTTTTAGTTGAATATTAATTAGCACATATATTCTTCTATTGTCTTGTTACTGGCAACATAGATCAATTATTAACTATTCCTGAGTTCTCCAATGCAGGAGAAACCAAGAAATCACTTGGACTTGCGCAACCGCTTGAATTCAAAAGGTCAGCGTGAAGGGAAGGTCATTGATTACAGGTATGTTAAGTTGTTAACCGGCAGGATCTCTTTTGTTCAATGATGAGGATGAACATTCATATGCATCACATTGTGACCATTTGATGTTTCAATGCTGTTAGAATATGCGTTTTTATAGTCAAGTAGATTTGTTTGAACTTTGACTGTGCAGTACAAACTATACTCCATGATATTCATATTATACCATACTTACATATGCACACACAGTTTTTAGGGGGGAGGGTAAGATTAATCATTGTTAGTTTAGCCCTCAGCACAAAGTCTTTCTCATCTTTGGCATCAGTTGGCTTCACATACTTACATAATAAATTACAAACATGTTTTTACCATTTATTTTTGTATTGATATGTGTTTGAATCTATATATGTGGTGCAGAGTCAGTGAGCTTCGGGTTGTAGAACTTCTGGATGGCCTATGTGATAAGATGCAAGATTATACCCTGCAGAAGGTAGAAAATAAATCAATGTGACCACTTTATCATTTTTGATTGCACACCATGACCATCTTATTGTTGCAAAATCTTTTTCTAGATATTAAGTTGTATAGATATGGTATATATGAATTAGGTTACCACTGCACTTTAGTATTGATGCGTTCTATAAATGCCAGCATCTGCCCAAGCATGTGAGCCATCTAACGACTTTTACTGTATGCAGTTGGAATCAGGTGAGAAAGGATGGGCTAAAGTAACAGACTGGAACAGTTTTCGAACTGGTAAGTTTGGACGTGTTTGTGGCTCCTGTTTACTCTTTATATGACTTAACTATACCTTAAAGACTGGACTGCTATGGTCGGTCTATAGTTTCTTGTACTATGTTAATGCATTCTTCCTGCTTTGTTGTTCTCTTACACGCATCATCTCAGGAAGATGCAGCAAACTCTAGATTACTTATGAGGAAGGAACAGGGGTGATCAACACGCGACTCACCCATGTACTTCCTTTTGCTTTGCAGATGAACATGGACGCCATCGTCGAGTTGCCTGTACTGCAGTTTAGGTGATCTAACATGGGGGAGAGGCGAGAAACCCGCGCTGCATTTACCGACATATCAAACATCATCGGTCCGGGTATGTTCGTTGCCATTGTACCTGGTCAATTTCTTGAATTGTTTTGCGAGAATTGTGACACGCATTCTATATCACAGCAACAGAAACATCACCTGCAGATGAGGAGTTGCTAAAGAGAGAAGAGAGGAATAGAAAACAACGTGAATACCGGGCACGGAAAAGGGCCGAAGAAAGCATTGAACAAAGAGAAGAACGGAATAGAAAGCAACGTGAATACCGTGCAAGGAAAATAGAACTGACAACATCAACGACGCCTCGTCATGGTATTCCTTATCTGTTCCTGTATACTATTATTTGTTTACGCATCAAAAGGAGTAACTCTCTTATTTTTTAGCATCGTATGATGTACACCCTATATCCGGTTGCACAGATGTTAAAATGACAGATGCGATTTATTCCACCTTGGCACCATCTCGGTCGGGTACGTTCAATAAACAACTCAGTGTAATTGATTATTGATTATAAAAATGTCGTATGAGGACAATACCACAAGAGAGTGTTCTTTCTGCCATTTATCAAGCATGAAGACATCATAAACAACTCAGTGTAATTCATTATAAATGTCGTAGGAGGACAATCACCACAAGAGAGTGTTGTTTCTGCCATTTATCACAGCATAACAAACCTATGAAGTCGAACCTTGCTAAAGTTGTGCCCCAAGGTAAATAATTAGATTTTTTTATTATTGCGCTCCTTTTGATTCGCAATGATATCATTAACTTTTGTAAAATAACATTATATGTTCTAGATTACATGTGCACCACAGACGATCTTGAGATTATTGAATACATGAAAGCGTCACCGGAAAAGAAAGTTCTGGTCAACATTGACGATGCATGGGTAAACAGGGATGATATGGGGTGTCTTTTGCAGGATGGCATATTTGTGAATGGAAACAGATGGGTACACTTCATGTCGCTTATAATTTAGAAAAATGATCATGTTTGTTTTTTACACTTGCCTCACAAGGATTTTTTTTAAATGAATAGAGTATCCTGCGGCTTATGGATGGTAAACTATATGGAATATTGGACTGGATCTTCCCTATCTGATAATGTAACTCAGGTACTTCATAGAGGACTTGTACTGCATGATCACTTATAGAATATAATATATTTCATCTTCTTACCAATATAATTGTTTTATTTATTAAAGCTTCAAATTATGTGCAGGACGATATAAAAAATTTCAGGTTTAAGCTACCCGTAATCTTGTGGGACTCGCGATTAAACAAAAGAAAAGAATATCAAGAACCTGAACAAGAAAAACAAGACAGAGATAGTCCAAGTGATGTTGAAATGATCGATAATCCGGTTGAGGTGGCTAAACAATCTGACACAACACATCAAATAGAATCAGATATATCTCCATGTGTTCTATCAAGTAGAATAACATCGACAAGTACGCAAGAACTATTGTGTGCAATTGTCACATACATCATGACGATCAACGATGCTGAATCTTTAGAGTAAGTCATTTCAAAGTAAATATTTTTTTGTTCTAATTTAAAGATTTATCATCGCCCTTGCTAGAACTGCCAGAATAATATACTCGTTTAACTAATATAACATAGGAAAGAATGGATTCGGAACACCAAGCCTTATCCAATTTCTTTAAGTCTCAAAAAACTTAAAGAAATATTAGATGTAAATAAGCCAATGGATATTGATTGCTTCAACATGGCTGTTCGGATGCTCGCATGCAATGAGGGCTTGTTGTGTTTTGAAGACAAATACCACTACATGGACCTGCAGTTTTGTGTAAGTTCATATTATTATCTGTATCCACATAGAATTTTCATTAAAACTCTATATTTTACTGATAACAAACAGTCCATATCTGCTTTTTCTCGAGGCCCGCCCTATCGTGTGAAGCTAGATATCAAGCGGTTGGCAAAATTGTTTAAATGTTGGCCAGACATGGAGTGTGATATTGAACATTGCAGCAATGTAAGCTATATTCCTTCGTCGTTCATAAATCTTGGATTTTGTTGCCCTAACATGAACAGATTGTTTGCAGATTCTATTGCCGTACTCTTCTATGGGTCAGTTCACATTATACGTACTTAACATGGAGACTAGAAATATTTCTATAATAGACCCGATGCCTATACCTACAAAGTTTAAGCTTAAACCTCGAAGGTTGTGGTATGTTCATAAAATAAAAAATATTGCCAACAATGTGGACTTGGCCATGGAATTAGTCAATCCTAAATGGAATGACAATATTTATTTCTGGCGTCATATATTGCCAACATGGGTTCCAAGAACTGCAGACTGGTGATTGCTTATAACTTGCACACTACTAATTAGTTCTACATATATGTAATAATGTTTTCCTTCTTCAGGAAGCTGACAGGCTTTTTTGTTATCAACTTTATGCGCTTGTGGAATGGTATTAGATTACCATTGTTTTCAATTGTGAGTAAATAATCTTTTGTGTACTTGGTAATAACATTCTACAATTAATTGTTATTTTATGACAGTGAAGTGTAATAATTCGTACAGGATGGGAATACACTGAGGACCAAATTCTTGGTAGAGATGTTGAAGTACAAGGACAACGAATCTAAAGACAACATTCCTGAAGATATACAAGAACTTATTAGGCGTGTGAGGATTTATGTGGCTTCAAAAGATGTAATAGCTGTGATGTTATTTATTTGCAATGTTGCTCTTTAAGCATAATTGCTATGGACTCAACAATATGATAACTCATCATGAATCCCTTTTGGCATGAGTCTTAATCTATCTCACTATTTACTTCATTTTTAAGAAACATAGTCTTTTTGTTTTTTACCGTAGCGTTAGCACGGGTAAGGAAACAATATCGTCATTTGGTTGTTTTCATGTGCATCCCTCAAATGCCGCCGTAGCGTTAGCACGGGCACTCTACTAGTACTTGTTAAATCATCAACAAAAGAAACTTGGGAAGATATCGAGGAACCTTTTGAGGGAAACTTCGATGACTCCCTAGAAGGTGATGACTATTGGTTTTAGGTCTCATCTATGCTCAAGTATGTATGTGGTTAATTTGAAAAATCTTTTGTGTTGTAATATAAACATTGGGCTTGGATGCCCTTAATGATGTAAACTCGGCTGCTAAGCCGTACTCTTTTATTATAAAAGTTCGGCATCTATGTTTAAAGCATAAATGGGTTTGATGTATACTTGTCTATAGTACTCTGCAACTGATCTTCCTGGGTAGCTGCTAGAAAACCTAGACTCAAAGAGTAGATACGGCAGCCCAAAGTTGATGCCCCTAACATGATTATCTCTGAAGGAGATATCTAATTAAGTGCCTAACAGACTAGATAGTAAATGCCAAACTAACTTATCTGCTGAACTAACTCCTGCGTACCAAGTCACGGTTGTGCCGGCCGTGTGCCGTGCTGCTGCTTCCTGGCTTGCGAATAAACAGAAGGTACTTATCTCTACTAACAATGCAACTAATCTAATCTGGATGCAACATGGCTGCTGCATGTATTGTTGTGTCTTGCCGGTCATGACAAACTCCTTCGCGGAAAGTTTTGTAAGGTAATCTTTTGAGCTCTTTTATGGTAGTTAAAATAAATATGAGCTATCTAATCTTTGCGATGCAATAATTCAGATTAGTTAGAATTTAATTATACTACTACCCACACTACTAGCATTAGAATATCCAAATGAGTAAAATTGTAAATGAAACAAATGTCACTGATCACAGTTCAGTCGAGGAGGGCCTACCTTTGGATGGACTTGCCATTGTAGGGAAAGAAGACGGACAAGGCTCCGATCCCCGCGCAGCACACGACGACGAGCGTCGAGAGGGTGTCCAGCACCACCATTGGATCCGGCGAGAACTGGCAGATGACCACATCCCTCCACTTGATCAGCATCCCATTGTTGACTACACGTACGCATAGGGGGAAAACGATGGAGAAGAATTTTGTTTTTAACATACGTTGCTCCAGAAAATGAACAGCATTTGTGTGGCACATCGCAACTACGCAGTAGCAACAAACATACCTTCTTCCGTTCGAAAAGATGGTGAGGAAGAAGAGCACGTCGAACGACGCGGTGGTGATGCCGAACTGCCTGGTTAAGAGCCATGGCATTGATGGATATTCATACGACATAGTTCAAAATATTCTTCCAAAAAAACAGGTTGAAAAACAAAAGTATACAATACCCTTATAAATTAACGGTCGGATTTTATTTATACTACCATCTTTCTACTACTAGTATAATATACTGTAAAAAAATTCAATCTTTTTACCAACTTTTTCGTAACTGAATTAGCCTCCAACAAACCTTTGGAAGCTGGCTCAAGCTCAACGACACCCTGGGAGTAGTGTCTCCAAGTTTAGAAAAGAAGCCGACAGCGTGGTTGATTGCTGCCCACAAGCAACCAAAAGCACAAGGTCTGCTGTAGGATCCTCAGAAGAAGGGAGCATTCCAGACCTTGCTGATGGAGTTCATGAGATATGCTCCTCATCCACAGGGGCTAAGGCCGTGTCTAACACATTAGGTTCTTTTCAACTGTGGCTGATAGTTTATAGTTTTGATTCACGGTTTTTGTCCTAACACGAGTGTTTATACAAACGAACAAAATATCAATAAACCACTTCGAAAAAGCTATCATAATAAGCCGTTTTGAAAAGACAGCAGAAAATCTATCCCATTTGTTTTCGGAGAAAGCAATATGCTGAAAATCTGTCCCATTTGTTTTCGGAGAAAGCAATAGTTGTGATCAACACACTTTGCACCCTAGCGCTTTATTGAGAATTTGGCATAGCTACAGTCATCTCCACATTTGAAGAAGATGGGTGTGCCGAATCTTACGAGACACCCTCGATAGGTGGACCTAGTGGTTGGTACCACCATACCTGAAACGCTGCCATCGTCACCTGCAAAATCCAGGAGAACCTGCACACAAATCCTAGGCTTGGAAGTTTTCACAAATCACTTGAACAACATGTGCGCTGAAAATGGCATGCCATGAGACACAGACACTACGCAATTCCTCGACTTTTAGCATCTGCCACACCAGGACCAAATAAGGAGGGTCCGATGGAAGCCGAAGCAAACGGAGTAGAGTGCGCATTAAATGGGCACGGGGGCACCACTGGGAGAAGTCCTCCTCCCAAACAAAGACAACGAGGATGGTTATGGCTGAAAAGCTGTGATTTATGGTTGAAATTATATTGTAGTGGCTGAAATTTTGTTATAGTTGAAGATAGCTTATTTAGCGTAATTAAATTTAAAAATTTTAAAAATAGAAAAAATATGCTAGGTTATCACGGAAAACGCAAAACGAATATGTGAAAAAAAAGAACCGACAAAAAAGCTTAAAAAGCTAAAGGTTCAGAAAAAGACGATATTTATGAATAGTGAAAAATAAATCAGAAGCTGAAATCGAAATAAGCAGAGCCTAAAAACTCTTGTCATTCAAAGAATGGGAGGACGTTGTTCCACCCCTCACCCAGAGAATCTATTGCTTCGCTCATTGTCTTGGGACTTGGGAGCAGACAGAGATGTGGAGCCAATAGTCTACTGGAGTTCATGCCAAGCTAGAGAATACATAGCTCCCCCTACAATATCCATCTGTCAGACGTGGGGCGGCATTTCAACAAACTTGTGGTGAGCGTTGTGGGCTTGATAATTGTGAGGAGGGCGAGGGCCTTCAAAGGTGCAAATCAACGGGGATGGCTGCCCCCGTGAGGCAATGATGACGGCCTTACAGAAGCCTGAGCAACAACAGTCAGATTGCTATCTCCGCTGAAGATGATGAGTACGTCCCTGTGGAATGGGCAGCTGAAACTATGAGTTGGCCAGACCTAAGGCTGGGGGCATGCAGCGATAGGGGAGGTTGCCGGTGGGCCGGTGGCGACGTTGGGTGAATGTAACACCCCATTTTCAAAATTTAGTTCTAATAAAAATTTGCAAAGCTTATGTTAAAATTAAAAGGCTTAATTCTCAGTTGGTTGTTCCTTTGTGCTTTTCAAAAAGAAATTTTCATGAAGCGCAAAAGTTTTATAAAATGAAAACCTTGTTTTATCTCCAAAGAGGTAATTCAGAGTAACCTTTTAAAATCTAGAATCTAAAAATTATCTTCAAAAATTAGAAGTTTTCAGAGGAGGAAAATTTGTGTTTAATCATTTAAAGGAGGAAAGGGAGAAAATGGAATATTAATAAAAGAAATTCTCCCCAAGCCCTCCTAGCCGTCCATCCTCTTCTCCCAGCCAATCTCGGCCGCTCCTCTCCCCTTCTTCTCTCTGGCGCAGCACCCTTCTCCTCCTTCACCCCATGGTGCCTCCTCCTCCCTCTGCCATTGTCGCCGCTCGTCACCTACCTCACCCACCTGCGCCGGCGATTGAATGCCATGCCGACAGCCTTGTCTTCAGCGCGGCCCTTGCCTTCTGCGCCCGACAGCTGCAGCACCCCGGGCACGCCTCCCCGCCCTCGTTTTCAGCCCGCCCCGCCGTGCACGCCGCCCGCCGGCCCCCACCCGTGCGCTGCGCCGCCGTGGTACGTCACGTCGGTGTCGCCCAGTTGCCCTCTGCACCCCGCCTCCCCTTGCGACCATCGGGCCGAGCGGCACTCCTCGCATTAACTCGCGCCCAACAAACCTCGGTCACCTCACTCGCACTGAGGCCGCACGGCAATGACGCCACCGCATGCCTGCAACACGCCGCCGTGTCTCCCCCTCGGCGCCCCGCCGCCTTCCCCGGCCTCTATAAAGGAGACCGATTGCCTGCCGCACGCCCCACCGAAGCACCTCCACTCCACCGCCTCCTCTGCCGTGCGTGCGCCGTCGGCATTCCTCGCCGCCAGCACAGACCGGTGGAAATCAGGACCCCCTTGACCCACTGTCGAGCTCGCCTTTACCTCCTCCCTCTTCTGCCCGGGCTAATTGGCTTATCATCCCCTGCAGGCCGCCGGCAAGCTCCTTCCCCACCGACTCCGGCGTCGGATCTCCTCGGCGAGCCGCGGAACCCCGGGCCGATTCCTTGCGCGTGGAGCAGCACTGGGACCCCATGAACACCCTCCCCACCTCGCCGAGCCCCGCCTCCCTCCCCAGCGAGCCGCCGCCGTCCTCCTTCCCGCCGCAGAGCCCTCTCCCGCCGCCGGCACGTCCTGCTCCACCCCGGCCAAAATCAACGCCCCAGGTGAGCTCCGTGACGCCCAAAGATGCTCCCGTGTCGTGGAATTGCTCCGCAACGGCCCGAGCTGCCGGCGCCCTTTTCCCCTGCCTCGGCCGCCGCTGCGCTCGTCACCGGCCGCCGCCCGGCCGTCTCCGGCCGATTGGCTCCTCCCCGAGGTGCGCGCCTGGGTGTGCAGCCCGTTTTGGCCGGCGCCGCCTCCCCTCCGTGCCTCCTTCGCCGCCGGCGAGTTCCGCCCCCTTGCGGTCGGGACGAACCAGAGCAGATAGAAAGCTGAGCACCGAGTTAACTCATTAAAAGCTGCCCTAATACATCATTTAAACTGCCCTACGCCGACACTAAGGGTGTGTTTGGTTGCTAGGATGGGGTGGGATGGAATGGGATGGTTCCTTTGACCAAGCCTACCATGTGTTTGGTTTGAGGGATGGGGTGGGATGAAATGGTCCAAAGTGGGATGAGCCTGTGCAAATTTAGAGAATATTCTTCTTAGATGCTGGACCATGTGGTTCCACTTTTTTTGTGGAACCATCTCATCCCATCCCCATCCCACTCCATTCCAGCAACCAAACACACCCTAAAGAAAGCATTAATGCTGCTAATTAAGGCCCACCTGTCAGCAACTCACACTTCATCCTCTTTTCTATTTTTTCGGATTTTCCAGAATTTGAATCTTTGAAATGCTATAACTCTCTAACCCTAACTCCAAATTTAATGAAACCAAATTATAAATTTTTCTAAAATCAAGATATATTTGATGGTTCTGTTTTGGTTCAGTTTTGAGTTATTTTGAGAGTGGATTTATTTTATTTGGTATTTATTTCGCTTTCGTTATTTCATGTGCTTTTCCGGTTCGATCTCCCGAGTAGAATTCGAAGACGCGAACGATCCCCCGCCTGAAGCAGCACAAGACCCCCAAGCTTTCGATCCAGGCGAGTCAATACTTTGATCATTTTGCGCCTATACTTCATGTGAAACTATGTTCATTTAAATTATCAAAACTGCATGCTCTACTTTATATGCAAGTATGTCACTCCTAAGGTAGCTAACAACCATATGTTCACCTAATAATAAGATATCCCACCAGTAACTATTGAACTCATCGTATCATTTGTCGCCCTAGATATAAACTTTAACTAAGGTAGTTATAAGTCATACTACTGCTACGCTGGTCATGTCAAGTCCAGGGCACTAGACTCTGGCCCTGATAATCATTCTTTACTCATGGAAAACTAGTTTTGGGACAGTCATGGGATGTACGTGGCTGAGTATTTACGTTAAATTGTGTTATGCTTCTCAAAACCCTAAAAATCTGCTAAACCTGTCTGGGCGGGTGGTAAGAGTGGTTGGTGCGGATGTAGCACAAGAACCCGTGGTTTGTGGTAAGAACCGCCTGGACAGATTAAGGATTGAATCTTGTGATGACCTCCCGGTGTAAAACCGTACAACCACAAGTCTATAAAGGGTACAACCTAGCTGATTAACTTGCAAGGGTTTAGTTCAGATATCACCAGTGGAAAGTGGGTGCCAGGGTGTACTGGTTACTCACAGTGAGGCACAGGGATTTACTGTACTCGCACGGCGCAAGAGGGGGCTTCTGACTGTGGTGGATGTAACCCTTCAGCGGTGAAACCTCAGCGGGTGGTGTTTGGCTAGATCGGAGTAAGGTAAAGGCTTTGTGATAAATTATCTGGGTCTCATGCCTAAGGAAGTATGTTGACTATTAAGATAATTCATCTCTTGTGGTGAAAGTGTACAACCTCTGCAGAGTGTAAAACTGTTCGAATAGCCGTGCCCACGGTCAAGGGCGGACATGGGAACTCACTCGAGTTAAATTCTATTTCAAAACTTTTGAGGTTGGGAATAAGAAAAACCGTCAGGCGGATGTAACCTGACTTTGATAATTTTCCCTGGAGGGATGTACTCCAGTGTTGGTATTAAGGTGGAAGTAACCTGCTACTTAAAATTAAACATTGGTGGATGGAACCATGAAATTGGTGGATGGAACCTACCCCGCTATAATTACTGCACAATTTCAAACCCCTTAAGGCATGTTTTGTAAAATGCTAAGTCATAGAAATTTTAAATATGATTATTCCAAAAGCCGCTTTAAGCAAATAAAAGAACCCGAGCCATCCTTGTTTAGCCTTGCATCTACAATTATATGCATTCTGTGTGTTGGCTCGCGGAGCACGGTTGTTTGTGCTCATTCTCGCTCTTAACCCCCCTTTAAGAAGCTGTGAATCAAGAGCACTATGTCTACCACGAGGATCAGGACACTGAAGGCAATGAAGATGGTGAATATTAGAATAGGCTTCGATAGTCTTGCCTCTCGTCTCAGTCCAGTTGACCAGGCTAGTTTTGGTGAGTGCTTCTGTTATTAGTCAGGTCCCTGATTAATAGCGGTAGTACTCAGGTTGACCCAGTCGCTTGCCTGTGGCGAGTTGTGCCCCTACGCTTGTTTACGCTTCCGCTTCCGCTCTTTATGTATTGTAAGACATTTGGCCTGACGGCTCTGTTGTAAACTCGACCCGATGCGGTCTATTTAAACTCTGATATTGTAATGTATGGTTTTGTCGTGTATGAAATGATGCAGCATTGTATCTGTGAGCATTATCTACTGATCCAGGGAATAATGCAGTGTTATCGCAGAGGATTCCAGGTAGTAAACTTGGGGTCCGACAGTGAATGAGGGCGGGGTCGGCGCCAAGGCGGGTCGTGTCCTAGAGGAGCGAGTGCGAAGTGAGTGATAGAATTGATCTTCTTTTTAGTAAGGTCGGTTTATTTTGTAGAGTTTATTTTGTATTTAGTAAGTATTTGTTATGGATATTAGAGTTGGTTTGTTATCCCTTCTAGATACGTAGAGTTTGTGTTATATAAATATGTATTTGCTCTAAATAAAAGAGTATCTGTGTAATTAGTTTTAGTTGAGGAGGGAGAATAAATAAAGAAAAAGGAAGAGTGAAAGTGCTTTGTTCTTCCGGGGAAAATATCGATCTGCTGTGTTCGTGCGGTGTGTCTCTCTCCAGCAGGTTCCCGTGAAGGCAATGTCAAGAGCAGAGGCGCTTCCCAACGACAACGAGGAAACATCAGAAGGCATTGGTGTCTTAACCATCACGCGAAGGACAACAGAAGGGAATTTTGGACACAACTGACCCCCTAAAGACCCGGAATTCCGAAAGTGACTCTCAACGGAAAAAATTTCCGAATCTGGCCCCCGCCCGAGCGCGCGTCCACGAGGCGCTGCCGTGTGTTCCGGTCGTGCAGTGTGGTACCGCACGACCGCACTGTTCACGAGTCGTGCGGTACCACACCGCACGACCCGCTGCCCACCGCGCCGAGCGCACGACTGCGTCTGCCGGGATATATATAATAAAAAGTACTGCCGAGCGCCGAGCGAAGCATCAGAAGGCCGTTCATATAGCAATATGGCATACAGTGAGCGATAATTCGCAATAACAATAGAATATGGATACCTGTGTTTTTGAAGTACTTACAGGTGCTTATAGATAAAACGCGAAAGATGAATCAACAATAAGTACTTGTAACACCTCCAAGACTTGATACATTTATAATAAATGCTTTTATTCAAAACCAATGCTCCATTTTCCATTGGTTAAACATGAGGATTCCCCATAAGAAAATTATTAGCCAAATATCCATTATCTACCACTGACTAGAATCAATAAATAGAGTGGTGCAGCGTCATTACAGGCTACAGCTATTATAATGCATGAAGAACCTCTTGTTAAATAAAACACAAGAATTTGGGTTTATTTAGCGATTATTTGCTGAAGCAAAAGAGTTGTGTAATCAGCAACCATATAGAACACAGTGAATAGCTACTGTGACAATATTTTATCCTCTTATGGATTATGATTGGAGGGGTCAATACTACCAGGTGATAAAACCTAGTCTTTGACAAATCACAAAATTTTATAGGGTATAGCACAAACCATGTGAGCAACCAGGCCAAATACTTGAATCAATATGTTGTCACTACAAAATATGCAATGACCAAGCAACCAACAACTTCCCAAGCAAACGCAATTAGTAAATCAGTTGTACCAGTAAATGCACATGAATGGCACGAACCTGGCTTGGAACAGTCGCAGACGCAGACGCAGTCGTGCGCTCGGCGCGGGTCGTGCGGTGTGGTACCGCACGACCCGTGAACAGTGCGGTCGTGTGGTACCACACCGCACGACCGGGACACGCGGCAGCGCCTCGTGGACGCGCGCTCGGGCGGGGGCCAGATTCGGAAATTTTTTCCGTTGAGAGCCACTTTCGGAATTCCGGGTCTTTAGGGGGTCAGATGTGTCCAAAATTCAACAGAAGGCAGAGCTGCGTGGGTGGTTTATCACGTGAAGTGTTGAAGAAGGCAAGGCGTAGCTACCAGGCGTCACATCGGCTGGGACCAGCGGGTCCGACGAGGAGAAAAAGCAGGCGCATGCCCTGATGAAGCGGCGTCAAATCGACCAGCAGAGTGGTCTCGGAGCAGGAGATACCGAGCGCAGCCAGGCGACAGAGCAAAGCTTTAAAGAAATTTTAACAAATGGTATGAAAGGTTACTGATTTTAATGGTTTCTAAATATTATAGATGAGAAGATGAAGATTCGGGATGTGCTAATCTCTCTCTAATACTCTCTTCTGACGACTGACAAGTATGCAATATGAGCAATTAAGATAAAGGCCAGCATGCATGCCTAAGGGTGTATGGGGTGCAATCGCTCCAAAGGAGAAGGTAGAAGATGGCAAGATAGATCAGACAACGCTTACTGTAATCTATCAGGTGGTGCTAGACTTGATGATACAACAACGCATCGGGAAAGAGATGGCACAGGAAGTATGAGAGACGCTTCGAAAGATGCACGGTGGAGTTGACCGTGTGAAGAAGGAGCGGTTTCAGAATTTATGGGGTGGGTTTGAGAGTCTCCAGATGGGAGAAACCCAGTTGGTGGATGAGTTGGCTAGTAAGTTGACTTTACTGTACAATCAAATTACCTCTCTTGGCGATAAGATGGAGAAATCTGTGGTAGCAAAAAATACCTATGCGTGCTCCCAAAGAAGTTCATACCCGTCATCATCATGCTCATATACTCCTCTGATCTGGAGACAAATAAGATCGAGGAGATCACACGCTCTCTCAAGACGCATGAGGAGCTACTAAAGAGGTTTCAGTCCTGTAACTAGCAGGCATTGTTGTTTAAAGAGAGATGCAAGAATCGATGAGGGATGATCATGGATCATCAAGCAACCATGGGCATGGCCAAGGCGACAAAGTGGGCGTGGGCAAGGCGGCGATGACAGATCCCATGACAAGTCACATATCAAGTGTTTTGTTTGTGACAAATTCAGTCACTACGCGTCGGAATGGCACAGCCACATAAAGTATTTCAACTGTAACGAGTACAGGCAATACGCTTCGGATTGCCGAAGCAAGAAGAAAAACAAGGCGACAAACCTCACCCGAGCCGAGGAGAATGACGAGCCAGCACTGCTTCTCTCGTTATGTGTTGAAGAGGCACCAAGCATGGTGATGTTGAACGAGGAGAACGTAATTCCTAAACTATGCATGAAGGAAGGCAGCCACAATCACACTAATCTATGGTACTTGGACAATGGAGCATGCAATCACATGACAGAAAATTGCTCGATGTTCCATAAGCTCAACGAGAAGATTTCAGGCCAAATTAAGTTTAGCGATGGCTCTACAGTGAAGATAAGAGCAAAGGAACGATCCAACTACAATGCAAGAACATCAATCAAAAGTTGATATCTGGAATTTACTTTATACCAAGTATGTGCAACAACATACTCAGTGTCGGACAGTTGACAGAAAAATGGTGTAGGGTGGTGCTGAGGATGAGTTCTTACCTGTCTATGACAAGAAAAATGATATGTGATGAAGGTGAAAAGATCATTGAATCGTTGTACAAAATTTTCTTGAAAAATTGTAAGCTGGGTTGCCTGAAGTGTGGCCTAGGTGGACGAGGCGCAGCACCCCACGCATAAGTTGTAGCAGGAGGAATCCACGCGCATGCAGGCGTATAAGGGGTTGTTTGGTTGGTGGAACCAGGGCGTACGTGAACGGGATGGTTCAGCATTTGGTGCTATCCCTCCGTTTGGTTTGCGGCATGGAACGAGCTGGTCTGGAACTGAGTGATACCATTTGGGTGAATATTCCCTCCATATTCCGTATCACTCGGTTCAACAGATTCAGTGGAACCATGGCATTCCATTTGTGAGGCTCTAGTCACCCATATACACAAACAGAGGAGAGAAGGCACTGCAGTGCCCAGAACAGGCTTGCCGACAGCAAGTGGTGGTCGAAGAGTAGGCAGCAAGCAGCAAAATGAATCATCGATAGGACAAGGAAGTAGAGGGCAGCTGCGTTGCGGCTAGACTGGCACCACAGTGAGCGGACGACGGCATAGAGCTACCGGAGCTAGGGCCGAACAGGGGCGGTGGCAGGTGATTGGAATGGGGAAGAAAGTGGGGAGAGCATGAGCTAGAGGGGAGCTTGGGGAAGGCTTACCAAGCAACCATGGAGGTGGAGGAGCACCGGAGAAAGCCGACGGCAGAGGCCAGGGGCAACGCGAGTGAGGCCACAGTGGTGGCGATCTTGGGTGGTCGGGAGCCTAGGCCGATGTAGAATCAAGGAAAACTGACTAGAGGGGGTGAATAGGAGATTCTAAAAATTCTTGCCTTCTAAAATCAATTACCACAATTTAGTCTAGCAAGATTTTAAAGTAATTCAAAGCTACAAAATATTAGTGTGTCTAAGGCACTACAAACACAAGATTCTACAAGTATATCTCTAGCACAAATAAATATGACAATCACAATAATCACAATATGCTAGAAATACAAGTGCGGAAAGAAGAGACAAAGAAATAACTAATTGACACATGATGTTTTACCGTGGTGTTCAGAAACTTGCCAGTTTCTCCTAATCCACGTTGAGGAAAGCCCAAGCAACTTGGACCAGCTCCACGAATTAAGCCTCAGCTCCTCAATCCACTAGTGGTTATTCTTCCTCCGCTCCGGAGATGGTAGACACTAAACCACTCACAAGTCGGCGTCGGGCCTCTTTACAATCTTCTTGAAGAGGTCACCTCACAATCTTCCGCCAAGCCATCTAAGTGATGGCAAGCACCATGAGTAATAAACCCAGGCTTTGCTTGATAGCAATCAAGTGCCAAAGGATCAATCTAGATGAATGTAATTGATTTTGGCTCAACTACCTCAAATGAATGGAATGAAAGCAACTGAGGTGTGGAATGCATGCTCTATGCTCAAGGATGTTGCAATGTAATGTCTAACTGTGTCCTTGAATAGGTGGGGGAGTATTTATACCCTACCAAACAAAACTAGCCATTACAGGGCAATCCCTGAAAAATCAAGGCGAGCGGAAGTACCGCTGTTCATCGGCAATTACTACCGCACCTATTCTGACACAACAGTAACGATTGTTTCAGAGCTTCTGAACTAGCTATTGAAAGTCAGTGCGGTACTACTGCCATTGTAATCGTGGTAGTTTCGATATTCAGAAGCTACAAAATTTTGGTGCGGTACTTCCATTTGGTTCATAGCCAAAAGTTAGCACTCTCTGGAAAAAAACATACCGCCTGGATTGGCGTGATCAAGGTGAAAAAACTAGATTGAGGGTATGATTGATAGAATTAATCTTGTTTTTTGGTAGGATTGGTTTATTTTGGAGAATTTGTTTCGCATTTAAAAGTATTTGTTATGGATACTAGCATTGGTTTGTTATTCCTTCTGGATACGTAGAGTTGGGTCGTGCCTTGGTATATGACATGGTGCTACGGAAGCGTATTATCTGTCGTTGTCATTAACGGCAGGGGTTGTGTTCCCTTTCATCTACCGTTCCATTGGATCCAAGGGCAGTACGACAATGAGCCCACAACACTTTTGGCGAGTTAAAGCCATTTTTGGCATTGTTTCGCATTGTATTTATAAAAAAAAAATAGCCGTATGCTATTGACTAAAATATTATTTATGCCATTCGATGTGGGCCGGCAGCATGGAGGAGATGACGCGTGGCACCTGCCGCCCTGTGAGCAGACGACGCATGGCACCTGCCACCCCATGAGCAGACGAAAGGCGCCTACCGCCCGCCCACGGGACGGCAGGTGATTAAGCGGCTAATTAGCTAGCTTAATTACCTGCCTAATTTCATAATTTATAAATTTTTTAAATTTGTAAATATAGCAAATGAGCTCAAAAAATTATGATGTTTTTGATGAAGCTTTCTAATGTATTGTGGTATGTTGTATAATTGTTTTGTAATTGTTTGAGGCCATTTGCTACCTCTAAAAATTCTTGAAACGACGCATAATTAATGAGGCGATTAAGTAGTTATGCGCCGCTCTATGAATTTTTAGAGGTAGAAAATGGTTGTAAAATTATAGATTTTTATGGAGCTTTCATATATATTGTGCTACATTGTGTAATGTTTACGTAATTTTTTGCACCACTTTGCTATTACTAAAAATTATTTAAGCAGCGCATAATTAAATAGGTAATTAAGAACTAATGGCTGAGGCTAATGACCTGCTACCCGACCACTGTACGGCAGGCCTGGTGCTGCCCGGTGGCCAGACGGTAGGTCATTAGGCCTGGCTATTAGTGCTTAATCATCTGTTTACTTACTCACCACTCAAATAATTTTTAGAGGTAGTAAAGTGGTGCAACAAATTACGTAAAAATCATACAACATAGCACCTTATATCAGAAAGCTCCACCAAATTTTGTAATTTTTCACGACCATTTGCTACCTCTAAAAATTCTTAGAGCGGCGCATAACTGCTTAATCGCCTGGTTAATTATGTGTCATTCCAAGAATTTTTAGAGGTAGCAAATGGGCTCAAAAAATTGCAAAACAATTACACAACATACCACAATGCCTCAGAAAGTTCCGTCAAAAATATCATTATTTTTTTTATCTCATTTGCTTAATCACCTGCCGTCCTGTGGGTGGGCAACAGGCGTCTGCTGTCTGGTGGGCGAGCGACAAGCGCCTGCCATCTGCTCACAGGGCGATAGGTGTCACGCGTCGTCTCCTCCACACTGCCGCCCGCCTACCGGATGACATAAATGATATTTTTGTCAATACGGTGCGCATACGGCTATTTTTGTAATTACGATACGAAACAGTGCCAAAAGTGGCTTTAACTGCGCATGTTTGCTGGAATTTTGTTTCAATTATCGTTTATTCTGCTGCTATTTACTTGTTATGCAAACTATTTGTTTCTCAGCACTTTTATCAAAAGATTAGTTAAATAAATCGATGTTCGCAGGTTTATTATTATATAGTAGTATGTTTATTCTTGTATGTATGGATGTGATACTAAGGATATTGAATGTATATACTAGCAACTGATTATAAGGCTAATGATACACGTAATGGTTCGGAATTAATTTTTCAGGTCCCACAATTTTATGTTCACAACCTATATCAAATTATCTTCAACATGAACCAGGGGCAGAGCCACCGGGTGAACTTCGTGAGCCTTTAGCTCACCCTCCGGCCTGCCCTGAAACCCCAGATGGGCCGGCATGTGTTATCCAACCCAGGCACACACCAGAGACCACGCTCATGCTGTCATGCACACAAGGGAGACGAGAGAGGCAGATAGCTCTGCATGCACCTAGCGGTGGCGGCGCCCGGCGGCGCGTTGGTTGGCTCTTGGCTGCTTGCACAACGGTCGAGTAGATCCGGATGGCAGCGGAGGCACCATGTAGATCCCAGCGTGGTGGCGGTGGTCAAGCTACGGAGGAGCCTGGGCCGGTGAGGAGCTGGCGCAGCCGGGCAAGCGAGGACGGGAGGCGACTGAGGTGCCGAGGAGGCGAGCAAGAGGGAAGCCGGCCACCGGACAGGGACGCGTCGCATGGGGAGCCGGGAGGCAACTGGCGAGTGAGCCATTTTTCTTTTTCATCTCATGGATATCTTTGCTGCTTAGCCATGATTATCCGCCATGCTTTCTTGTTTTGCAATGGCAGACACAAGAATTTCCTAAAATCTTTTCAATCGAATGGAGAGATCTATAAGGTTGTTGCGCCTGCAGAAGAAGATGACTACATTTAAGAACATTGCCACCCAGTGGAAATACTTACAAAGAGGTACTAAAGATAACAAGAAATGTCTATCTGGAAAAGCATTTATTCATTTATTGGAGTCTGATGGTGGGTTTTCTGCATTACAGGAAGTTCTTGTACACTCATTTGGCCCAGATGAAGCATTTATTTACAAAACCAATCCAGATAAAGAAGATACTCGTACATGATGAGAAAAGCATATGCATGCTGACATAGAAATTACACTTCTAATGGACGCTGTGGAATGCAGAAATCCTGACCAGTTTCCATCCATGGCAATTTGTGAGGCTTTTCACTCAAAGCTTTTGAGTTGTTTTGGAATCTCATCATAAGGTACTAAGCTTAGTTTAGCTAGGTCTTAGCCAAGTAGCCAAGTAGTTGGTAATTAATAGAGCATTGCTTTCACTGTGTGAAACGAGAAAATTGATCATTTACCACTTTGAAGAGTGGGCTTCGCAAAATTGCTATTTTCAAAATTGGCTTCGCAAAAATGCCATGCAGTACATTTACCTCTTGATTACCATGCCATTTGAGACATTTAACTCATTTAATATTTTTTTCTAATTTTAGGGGTTAGAAAAGACCTTTCTACCCTTGCTAAGTTTTGCACTGCATGGGCTTTGGATGCTAACAGGGAGGCCGGTGGGTGGTCGGATCGTTGAATTACACACAATCCAGACAAGATTCTGAAAACTTAAATATTTGACAAAAAAATGAAAATAATAGAATCTTCATGCTTGTGTCATGTGCTACTGGACCCTACAGGGTCAAAATCCTAGCTCCGAGGCTGTTCTTCTTTGCTAATGGACAATCCGCGACGATGATGTGAATTATTTTTTATTCGATTACGTGGTAATTTTTAGACTCTCAAAAGGAACGTGATCGTTTTAGAATCCGATCAGCCCTCCGATCGGCAGGCTGATACGTGGCCCCCTCATTCGATATCAGTAGCATATACACTTACAGGGAGGCCGGCGGGTGGTAAGCCTATACAGTGCAAAACTTAGCAAGGGTAAAAAGGTCTTTTTCAGCCCCTGAAATTAGAAAAAAAAATATTAAACGAGTTAAATGGCTCAAATGGTATGGTAATCAAGAGGTAAATGTACTGCATGGCATTTTTGCGAAGTCAATTTTGAAAGTGACAATTTTGCGAAGCCCATTCTTCAAAGTGGCAAATAATCAATTTTCTCGTGTGAAACTGTAATTTGCTTGAAGCACCTCATAACCTCAACTTAAGTTCCTTTTCTTTTTCATCTCTAGCCCATCTGTACTTTGATTACTATTTCAGATCATGACAATTCTCTCAGCATTCTCATTGCAATTGTTATTTATGCAGGTTATGGACGTTCCTGAGGTAATGCTCCCAGAACTCTTCAATTCAAGGGACACAGGCATTGCAGACACCAAAAAGGCCATTGCCCACTCCACTCGAGAAAATCGAAACCACAAGTGGACATAACTCTGAAGCACGATCTACTAGCTCAACTTGCATATCACTAAAAATGTTCCCACCAATAAGCTTGTGTGTTATTAGTATGTTATGTTTTTCTTGAATGTTCCTGATCATTTATAATTAATTATCGTATAATTAATTTTGCTATTTTTGATATGCAGATGACTGAAATCTACTCACTGGAAACATGTTTATATATTTTTGGGATGTGCTTTTTGTGATATGTTATGTTTCTCTTTTTTTTTTTTGCGTTGTTTGTCTTCTAGTTATGTATGAATTTGAATTGTACAAGAGTAAAATACTATGTTTGTGTCAATCTAGCTTAGCCGTTTGAGGTTTTGAGCCCACCCCCGATTTCGATTCTGGCTTCATCACTGACATGAACCCTTTTGGATCACTCGTTACAAATTGGGTTCTTGAGCAATCCAACTTCTGTTTTCTTTTGAAAGCACATGCGCAATTCAATTTCAGCATTCAGATATTTATCCTTCAGTTAACAAGAGGTCTTACAGTTCAATTTCATTAGTTGAAATCAATCGGGAGCAAGTACAAAACAGCACTTTTTGCGAAACCAAACTGAGTTGGCACCGCACGATACTTCATTTACCAGTAAGAAACTGCAATTGCTCTGAAACAGATTCTTTGCACAGCTGAAAATTCTCTATCATGCAAATTTCTGCACCCCTTACGCACGCGGTGTGCCTTGGAATTGAGTGGGAAGCCATGGCACAGTAGAAGCTAATAGGTGGATTCCACTTACAGTAAAACGCGGACGAAAGGAAGGCGTACATGTGTCTTGGCGAACGAGAAAGAATTTCCTGAGCAAAGAGACGATCCTTCGCTATGGCGGTGGCTCGGTGATTTTTTTAGGTGTGTATAGGTATCATTCGGATGTTTTCTTCTCAACAATCATCCAAATTTCAGACCGTTGGATTAGAGATCCAACGGTCTCTTTTTTGGAGGGGGGATAATTTTTTTTGGAGGGAGGGGTGATTTTTTTTTGGAGGGGGTGGGGAGAATTTGTGGCCCTTGGATCTCTAATCCAACGGTCATAAATCTGAATGATAGTTAGAAAGAAAACATCCGGATGATGTTTATCAATACCTTTTTTTTAAGTGACTTATTCAGGAGTTACTGTCCTGGGATGAAGTTGGAACGGCAAGCTCTGCCGTTATAATGACAACGGCAGACGACTCGCTTCCAGTTGCTACACACCGCGTGTGCGGGAATGTATGCGACCCTCTATATAGGCCCTCAATCAACATTCCTCTCGATTCACGTTCCCCGGAGGTCGATGTATCCGGCCAGTAGTGCCTAAAATTTACTGTTCGGTCAGGTATCAACCACGAGAAGTTTGCATGTGTTCTTTTGGGTGATATTGTCTTTTTCCCCCCTTCAAGGTTCGTGGGCCACCTCACCTCTGTCTCCATCTTCGGCGAAGGCAAGCTCTAGCTCACCGGCACCTTGCACAACTTTCCATCTAAGCGGGCTCACCCCTGCCACCGATTGCCCCAACGCCGAATGCGCCCCTTCTCCACAAGTGAATTTGCCGTGGTGGTAGAGGCAGGAGGCTGGATGAGGAGGAAGTGGAGCGTGGGAGGAGGGATCCGAGGTTCAGAGTAAAGGCAACGGAGGTTAATGCAAGGATTGGAGTCACATTGTTAGGGTTGGGGGAGGCGAGTGGATGTAGAAGAGGGAGGGAGAGATTTAGACCGTTGGATCATCTGAACTAGCCAAATTTCCTACGCATCTACCTGGCTACATATTACAATACAAATGCTTTATCTGAAAATAGGGTTGCATTCGTCCAGACGATGTAATTCTTATGATTAAAAATAGAGTCGTATTTCTTATACAGCTCTAATATATATCTAATCAATCATCGCTGTTTATAATCTTGATCCGCCACAATCGACGATGTAGAGTTTTCTCTTTTTTTCTTCTTCAAATAATGTGATAATTTCTAGCCAGAGAGAGAGAGAGAGAGTCATGGTGGCTTCTTCTTCCTTTGTTTTAATAACTAGCAGAATTCCCGCATAATTGCATCACTAGATAGTATGATACAATTATTTTTAATATGCAACTCTACTATCTATATTAAAAAAATACAATTATACTTGTTATACAACTCTAATTTTATATATGATTAATCCACATCATTATAATCTGGCCCCAACAAAATAAGTAGTATATATCTTTCTCTTTCTCCCTAGATTAATGTGAGTATTTCTAGGATTTTCCTCTTTTTTGGATTATTGTGGGGTTTTCATACTCTCGAAAGGAAGAAGGTGCCTTAAATCTCACTAGTTGTTTTTATTATATAGATATAACTAGCCAATTTTCCTACGTAATTGCGCAGTTAGATACTACAATGCATATATAATTGTAATAGCTCTCATGTCTATATATATATTTAATCTGTACCATTATAATCAGACCCACCACAATCGATAGTGTAGATCTTTCTATTTTTTCCTCTGATTAACATAATAATTTATAGCCTTTGAGAATGAATGTGGTGGCCTATTATGCCTCTATTTTAATAATATAATAGGTAATAGAATATAGATAGATGGATAGATCTAGTTTGATATTGATTTATATCTTTGGCACTCAACTGCATATTATATGCTACTACCTCTGTTTTTACACTTGTTATTTTGGATATCGACATGGTCTCCAATCCACATCTTTGTCTATTATTTTTGGCAATTGCTATCTATCGAATATGATATATATTGTTATGGATTGAAGACTTCCAATCTATAAAGTTTGCAAATTCAGATAACAAAAGATAAATTCATTTAGGGTGAGAAAGTTCACAAATTAAGTGGTCGGTCCATAGTTATGGACGGAATGTTCAATACATAGAGCGTCTTTCCTTTTCTATTTATATATAGTAAAAATTATTAAAAATATAATGGAATATAAGTATTTTTAGATAAATATAGTAATATCATTTCCACATGATTAATCCAAATACTTTTGAGTATATTAGCAGCCAAACTTTTAAAATATTAATTGCACATATTTTAAAACAACAGCTGCAAAAGAAACAGAGCTAGTAGTATGGCAAATAGATTTGTCGGAAACCACGACAAATTCAAGTTACACAAACTACAGATAATTCAAGGAAAAACCACAAGAGTACTCGATCTGAACAATGCATATGCAAGTATATATCATTGTATCAAGTAGGAACCATCTGCACCTCCTCAGCAACTTAGCAGACCCCCTGGGCAAAGCCAACCTTTCCTCCCTTCACATCGTATATCATCTCCACCGAGCGCTGCGCCAAGTTGCCAATGACAGAGACCGGGAACTCGTTGCGCGCATCCGACGCCCCAAACGCAAGGCACGCGACGGAGAAGTAATTGGCGGGGTTGGTGAAGTACATCACCTGCTCCAGCTCGAGCCGCAGGCTCGAGCCGCCGGAGAACAAGAGTCGGACACCCGGTATCCTGACGAAGTTCAGCCCTGTGAAGTTGTAGCACGTGTCGAGCAGGTCGATCGCCGGAGCCGTGGGGTAATCCGCCATCTGCCGCTGGAACTCCTCCCGCAGCACGGCGTAGACGGACGGGGTGAAGTAGGTGAAGATCGTCGCCGCGTCGAGTAACGTGAAGTTGGCGATGGGTGCGGTCGGCGGGATCGGGAGGTCTCTCCCGCTGACTTTTACCCCGACGAGCTCGACGAAGTAGAAGGTCGGCAGCACCGCGTTGTCCACCAGCGGCGCGTATTGCACATCCTGGTGACCGGCGTAATCGGACCGAGCGGTGCCGATGGAGAGGAAGCCGTGGGAGCTTATGTTAGAAGGGAGGCAGTAGGAGAAAGCGACTGTGGTGTCACCGTTGGGAGAAAAAGAGACTCGAGACGCCAGCGAGCGGTTGTTACGGCTGAGGTCGATCACCCCGGCTAACCCGTAGAAAAGGTCAGGGTCCACGACCTCCATGCACCCGAACGCGAAGCTTTCGACGGTGGTCGACGGCGAGAGCGTGAGCGTGTCCTTGACGTAGGTGCCACTTGCCACCGTGATACGGTCATTGCCGAGCCTGAATGCGCAGGTCTGCCCAGAACAAGTTCCCGTGCATTCCGGCGAGCCGCAGGGGATGGTAGCAAAGGACGAGGACCGGGACGGGTAGAATGCCGGGTCGCACGGGCCATCCCCAGCCTTGCACGGCTTGCACCGGAGCAGCGATGTGCCGAAGGCGGTGTCGATGTTCACGGTGAACTGCTGCGCTGGCGTGCCGTAGCCGAGGACGACGGTGTAGTCCAGGTTGCCAGGGAACTCCTTGTCGGCGTTACCAGTTGTGGGGATACTCACACCTGATGTGGACGTGGCGCTGGCGTGGGCCTCGTAGAAGGCGCGGAGGCGGGCGCTGTCGCGGTGCACGATGTCGTCCATCGACAGCTTATCTTCGCTTCGCGGCGCGCCACCAAGTGGCGAGCATGGGCTCAGCCGGTGCACCAGTGGCAACTTGTTGTCACTGCTATACCCTGCAAACATTAATATCACATGACAAAGTTTTGCATGCATGCAGACTGGTATGTCCACACGTGCAAGTACTCATTTCACAAGTTCAATTTTCGTTCAGATTTTTTAGTGTAATCATGTACTGCACCGGAAGGGAAGGGCGAACAGGTGGGTTTCGGCGACGGCGACGAAGCCCGAGCATCATCGGTGGACGAACGGAGAAGGAAGTGGCTTGTCCCCTGAGTGTAGGTGGTGTGGCCGGAGCTGCTGAAATGAGGAAGAAGAAGGAGGCAGAAGAATAGACAACAGTGAATGGATGAAGCCATTAGGGAATGGATTAGATACCGTGAAATACGCTACTAGTTAGTGGTATTTGTGGTTGTGGAATGTGAAGTACCTCACATGATCTTATATATAGTGGGATACTAGCACATATACGTTCACTACCGACAAATTAATGTTGCAATTAATTATAATGGCTTTCGGCCCTTAGCTAACAGTATATATGCTCTTGCATTATGCTTGTGTCCAGCGAAAACACGATTAATAATTTCACCCTGCTATCTCTTTTTGTTTGTATGCTTTTAGCTAACAGTATGCTCTTGCATTATGCTTGTGTCCAGCGAAAACACCATTAGTAATTTCAACTTGCTCTCTCTTTTTGTTTGTATGCTTCTCTACTTTGTGCTTAAGGACATAAGGTTTGGGACAAGGGAAATGGATCGAGGTTAACGCTCGTCTTGGAAGAGGGCAAGAGTACGAAAAACATAGCCGGCAGGGGATATGTGTGAGAGCTATACTGATTTGTCGTCGTAGTTTCTGTTAGGAAACTTGGACTCTATCCAAGAGTCCTGATCTAATTGGGCACCCCACCGTAGACTATAAATAGAGAGCCATACCCCCCTCATTATGTACGCATGAAAGAAAAGCAATAAAGAAAGACCGGGAGTTCTCTCTACCTCTCTGTGTGTTCAATCTATTATTCTGTGATTCTGTGATTGATTCGTTCTTGTTCTAAGCAGAGGAATCGCTCGGACTGGTCTCCAGCGTCGGTTTCTCAACACGTTATCAGCACGACTTCGCTCTGGTGAACGAGGTAATCATCGAAGCACAGATTGAATTTCTAGATCGCTTTTGAATTCGCATTTTCTTTCGCGTTCTAGATTGAATTTCTACGGTGCAAATCCGCCCTAATCTACCGCGAGCAGACCTGAAGTCGCCGGCACAATGCCGATCGGTAGATTGTGAAACAGGGTAGATGTTGATTGCACTGTAGAACGATGCAAATCCGCCCTAAATCTACTGCGAGCAGATCTGAAATCGCCGGCACAATGTCGATCGGTGGATTACGAAATGGGGTAGATGTTGATTGCATCGTAGATTGGAAAACGAAAAATACTCGCATGAGTTTTGTTAGATTTTGCATGATTGCTATACGAAAAAAATGGCATCGCTTTTGCCCTGCACGGCATCACACAAAAAAGGTACTACCGCTGCATGCGGCCGCCGGCCAGAAGCCGGCTGTAGAGCCCGAACCATCGCATGCCAGCAACCAGAGCTGCCCCCCGCATGGGGCGCCGTCGTCGGAGCTGCCCCCCGCATGGGGCGCCGTGACTCGTGCACCGCGCCCGCAAGCGCGCTGCCGCCGTTGGCCTGAAAACCGGCCGCCGCCTCGGGTGTCGCTACCGCCGCTGCTGTCGCACCTGCACGCGCACGCTGCGCCTGAGGACTGCATCGCCCGAAGTGATGTTGGCTTCGTCGCCCGAGGAAACTGCGCCCGTAGCCGCAGTTCGCGCCTCACTGCTCGGCCGCCTCCGCGCAACCGGCTCGAAGCCACCGATGAGCCGCCCGTGGACCGCGTCTGCCTGGCCTCCGGCCCGCACGCCGGCCAGCGCGTCACACCCCCGCACGGGCTCACCCGAAACTCCGGCCACCGGCTTGAAGCCGCCCTCCCCGAAGCGCGCCGCCGCCCTCGGGCTTCCGCCGCGCGCTGCCCCGGCCGTGGCCCCACCGGCGCCCGCATGCGCCCGCGCGCCGCCTCCCCGCCGCCTTGGCTTCCCCGACGCGCCCGCACGCGCGCCGCCTCGGCTTCCCCGACGCGCCCGCACGCGCGCCGCCTCCCCGCCGCCTTGGCTTCCCCGACGCGCCCGCACGCGCGCCGCCTCCCCGCCGCGTCGGCTTCCCCGCGCTCGCACGCACGCCGGCCGCCGCACGGCCCTCCGGTCGCTCGCCGCCCCGCAAGGCGCCGACCGCCCTCCGCCCCGCACGGCGCCTCCTAGGCTCCTCCGTCCACGTGCCGCAGCCCGCAGCTGCGCCACCTCCGGTCACCGCCGCCTTGCGCCGCCGCCTACCGACGGCCCCGCCAGAGCCGCCGGCCCCTCCGCCTCGCATGGACCGCCGCCTTGAGCCACCGGCGCTCATGGCGTCACCTGCACGCGCCTCGCCCGGATCGCCGCCACCCACTCCCGAGTGGTGCCGCCGCCCGGCCGTGCGCGCCGACCGACCATGCGGGCCGGCCTCTGCCGCCGCCGCCCTTGAAAACTGAGGTGGGCAACCCTAAAGTCCCCAAGAAAATTAGGAGGGGCAGGCCGGCGGGGTTCATGGGCCGGACGGCCCAACCGGTTAGAAGGGAACGGGCCGAAATATGGCCCGACCGGATGAGGCACCGGTAAATTTGCATAAAAAACCCTTCGGCTTCCAGAAAATTACCTATGGGCCCCTAAATATTAAATATAAGCCCCGAATTTTTGCATATAAGGCTTCGTAATTCCGAAAATTACATATAAGCCCTCAACTTTACGAGTGGGTCCAGAATTTTGCAGGAAACCCCTCGGTAAATCAGAAAATTGCGCGAATTTTTCTCTGAACTGAAAATTTGCGTAAAAACCCCAGAAAGTGCAGAATTTGCTGAAATTTCATATTTTAGCATAAAAGGGCCTCGGGAATCCGAATTTTGCATTATTTTTAGCATTTGAAGCTTATTTATTTATGCCATTATTATTCTCTGTATTTTCTGTATTTATTTACTGTTTTGGTTAATTGTAATTGCTGAAAATTGCTTTTAATCACTGAAATTAGCAGTAAAATTATAGAAAATGCACAGAAAATTATGAAACATTGCGAGAACCTTTTGTACCATTTATTTACCCGCAGTGAATTATTCCGTGCATGTCTACCAGCAGTAGACTTACACACATTTAGATGACTGGAATCACGAACCGGGAGTTCGAGAAGCTGGCCTAGAATGGCCAAAACTATCTGACATGGGCATCCGATGTCGAGATTGTACTTGGGGGCTGGAAGCTCCGCGCAGCTATTGGATTAAGCGGACTGAATGACGCCCAACCCAAACCTGAGGAGAATGATCAGACATTTCATTTTCTCAGGCACCACCTTTGCCTCACTCTCAAGAATGAGTATATGGCGGAAAAGAGCGCGCTAGCACTCTGGACCGCACTCTAGAAGCGGTTTGAGAGGCTAAAAGTACACCATTCTTCCTCAAGCAGAGTAGGAGTGGATCAGACTGAAGTTTGCCGACTTTAAGACGGTCAGGGAATACAATTCTGCCTTGCACAGGATTTGTACCCCAATACAAAAATTGAGAAAATCCTTCCACCCCAATGTAGCTCAATCCGCGCGCAACTATCGTCAAGATGGCTATAAGAAATACGCCGAATTGACTGATATGATGCAAGTTGTGGAGGCTCAGGACAAAGTTCTCCGTAAGAACTACGTCACTCAGCCACCTGGGAGTTCCGCTGGCCGTGAAGCCAACGCCGGGAGCTACAAGGTGCGAAAAGCTCTTAATGAAAAGAAGGGGAAGGAAGGGTAAGGCCGCAGCCCAGAAAGGCAAATCAGATGCTCCACGTGAGAATAAGGCTAGCAAGCCAAAATGGGATGGCAAAGGGCACTATGAAGCCCACTCTGCATCGGTTGAGGGGGAGCGCTCTGAGCAGCTACCCGCGCTGATGGTGTTTGAGACCATTACAACAGCAGCACCTCTCTCGACCTAGAAGCAGTCAACGCCATGATTTCTCTTGAAGAGAATGTCACCCCTGAAAGAATAGCAGAAGAAGTCTAGTGCACAGAATGCATTTAGACTTTAATTGTCGTTTATTTTGTGTGGTAGAATATGTTAGAATTTGCATGGATGGTACTTAAGAATTGTTATTTTCTCGTGATGGTTGGATGATATTTGAAGAATTCATTCATTTATTCAGTTTATGATGGCATAATATGTTCTGATATTGGAGTATTTTATCTATGTGTTGATTGTCTTCTCATGCATGTTAATAAATACTCTATATTAGAACACGTGTAGCGCCCTATAAAGGAAGTGTGCTTAGCCAGCAGCGGCACAATGCATACCATCTTAAGAGAGACTAAGAAGTTTTAAGTCGATTCGTAAGAGCACTGGCAGCCTTACGACAATCACCGGAAGCGATGCATGAATAATTGGTTCCGAAAGAGCCACATGGGCACAACTTTGGTCATTGAAGAAGCCTCATTGTACCCAGAATCGACTAGAACTCTCTAAAGTTTTGAGAATATCCGCGCAAATTGTCTCCACGTTGAGACTGAAGAAGAGCACGGTAAGGAATACCTGCTCATTATGAAGCGCGAAGAGAATGAAAAGAAAGGTGTATTAGAAAAACTTCCTTCACTTGAAACTGGGCTATATTATACCAACATTAAGGCGCCTGCAGCGTACACTGTCCTGAAGGCAGTATTTAGAAGCTCTGAACTCTTCTGTCTCTGGCATGACAGATTAGGCCGCCCAGGTCTTAGGATGATGAGAAATATAATAAATAACTCGCATGGGCACAATATTAATGTAAAGAATTTCCCGAATCATGAAGATTTTGTGTGCCCTGCATGTGCCACCGGGAAACTAATTACTAGACCCTCCACTCTGAAAGTGAAGGATGAAGTCCCTGCATTCCTGGAACGCATCCAGGAAGACATTGCGGTCCCATTAAGCCCATCTCAGGGTCATTTAAGTATTTTATGATGCTCATTGACGCTTCCTCGAAGTTGTCATATGTGGGTTTTATTGTCCACAAGAAACCACGCCTTTGCAAAATTGATCTCGCAGATCATTCGCATCAGAAATGTGTTTCCAGATCATCATATCAAGTCCATCAGAATGGACAACGCCAGAGAATTTACTTCGAAGGCATTTGATGATTATTGCATGGCGATGGGAATTACAGTTGAGCATTCGGTATCGCATGTCCAAACCCAGAATGGTTTGGCAGAGGCTTTATTTAAAAGAATTAAAATTATTGCCCGACCCCACTTGCATAATTGTAATTTGCCAGCTACATGTCGGGGACCCGCAGTCCTTCATGCAGCGAACCTCATCAACCTTAGACCTTCGGCCTACAACATCCATTCAACTATGCAACTAGCGCAAGAGTCAGCACTGAAAATTTCCCAATATTAGGGGGAGGAAATCAACCCCTTGATGAAGAATGTCGGGAAATTATGTGGCAAGCCTGGGGAATCCATGCAGATGACCCACGCACTAGAGAAGTCCAGAAGACATTACATGGCAAGCCACAAGAATTCATGCAGATGACCTGCGCACTAGTGAAGCGAATAGAGAAGTCTAGAAGACAAGAGAAGTCCAGAAGACAACAGAAGTCTAAAAGACAATAGATTTGCAAGCATTAGCAAATCAACTGCCTGATCACTTTAGTGATTTGAAGAGCGTGACTAAGTCGCATGTGCCTGAACGCACTGCACCAGAGAGGGTTGAAATACCAAAGAAAATTGAAGGTATCCCTAATCTCGTCCAGAGGCCTCAGAAAATAAAAAAGAGGACGAGAACTCCGGTTCCTCGAATCCTTAGTAACCGGGGACGCCTGGTGAAGAAGGATAAGAGGGATTTACCACAGCCGATCATTGAAGTCCCCCAGAATGAGAAGGGGAGCCAGTTGAGACCTGGCACGAGTATGACACCTTCAAAAAAGGGCATACCGGATCTGAATACCCCCATCGGCATGGATGTGTGCGCACACATCGGAGCCGAAAAACTAAAGGGACTTGCCACCGCAATTGAAAGAAGCGGTGCGCAAGGTGAAGCTCCAGTAGAAGCAACTCATGAAGAAATAGCTATAAATTATGTGCACACGGGAGAGTCCCTGAATAGGACAATAGCTAATATCGATATCTACTTCGCAAAGAAAATTGCCACCATCATCGATCTTGATCCCGAGCCTGCATCGCTCGCTGAATGTAAGAAAAGATCAGATTGGAAAGATTGGAAGAAGGCAATAGCAACTGAATTGCTATTTCTGAATAAAAGAGAGGTGTTTGGGCCCGTATGCCGCACACCTCCCCACATACACCCCGTTGGGCACAAGTGGGTATTTGTTCGAAAGAGAAATGAAAGAAATGAAGTAGTGAGATACAAAGCAAGGCTGGTAGCCCAAGGTTTCACTCAACGTCCTGGAGTTGATTATGAAGAAACCTACTCCCCAGTCATGAGTGGAATCACCTTTAGATATTTGATCTCAATGGCAGTGAACTTGAATTTGGAAATGAAATTGATGAATGTTGTGACTGCATACCTTTACGGTAACTTGGATTCGGAGATTTATATGAAAGTCCCTGAAGGAATACCTCTCCCGAACCAAGACAGAGCAAATAGAAATCTGTACAGTGTGAAACTCAGAAAGTCACTGTATGGACTGAAACAATCTGGAAGAATGTGGTATAATCGCTTGAGCGACTTTCTCTGCAAGAAAGGCTACACGAACAATGAAGACTGTCCTTGTGTATTTATACGGCGATCCCAGAATGGATTCTGTATAATCTCTGTGTATGTAGATGATCTGAATATCATCGGGACAGCCGAAGACATCAAAGAAGCAAGCTCCTACTTGGAGTCAGAATTTGAAATGAAAGATTTGGGCAAGACCAAGTTTTGCTTAGGCTTGCAGCTTGAGCATGTCCCTGAAGGAGTCTTGGTACATCAGTCGACCTACACCCAGAAGGTGCTTGAAAGGTTTGGCTTCGAGAAGGCATTTCCCTCGAAAGTACCGATGATCGGTAGGTCTTTACAGCAAGAAAAAGATCCTTTCCGACCTAGGGAAGAGGGGGAGGAAGTCCTGGGACCGGAATTCCCATACTTGAGTGCAGTGGGAGCACTCATGTATTTAGCAAACTGCACTAGACCGGACATTGCATTTGCCGTGAACCTGTTAGCAAGGTACAGTGCAGAGCCCACCAAAAAGGCATTGGCAGGGCATAAAGGACATTTTCCGATACCTCCGAGGTAGCAAGGACCTCGGATTATTTTACAGAAAGAATCAAGATCTGAACTTGATTGGCTATGCAGATGCTGGGTATCTGTCAGACCCGCATACCGCTAAGTCACAAACAGGCTATGTATTCCTGTGTGGTGGAACTGCAATTTCATGAAAATCGTCTAAGCAAAGCCTGGTAGCTACTTCGACGAACCACTCAGAAATTATAGCACTGTATGAAGCCGCACGAGAGTACGCTTGGCTCCGCCGAATGGTTCACCACATCCAGCAGTCATGTGGGATGAACATTGTGCAAACCCCCACAATTATCCATGAAGATAATGCAGCTTGCGTTGCACAAGTGCAGACGGGCTATGTAAGCATTTCAACCCCAAGTTCTTCTATGCTCATGAATTGCAAAGATGGACAAGATTAGAGTACTGCACACTAAGACTTGTTCACTAAGTCACTCCTCGCATCTAGCTTTGAAAGGTGCGTGTGAGGGATTGAAATGATGAGACTTAGAAAAATGCAGAATTCAGGGGGAGAATTCTCTCAAGCCCGTTATTAAATCTTGATCATGAAGATTAAGTACCCAAAAATAAAGTCTTGCTGACCAAATGAATTTGGGTGAATTGTACTCTTTTTCCCTTGACGAGTTTTCCATGAAGTTTCTCGACCAAGGTTTTTAATGAGGCAATTCGTGCATCGCAACATCACATGTATCATGTACTCTTTCTCCAAATTTTTCCCACTGGGTTTTTATGGAGTTTTGACGAGGCATGAGCATGTTGGGTGAGTGCCCAAGGGGGAGTGTTAGGAAACTTGGACTCTATCCAAGAGTCCTGATCTAATTGGGCACCCCACCGTAGACTATAAATAGAGAGCCATACCCCCCTCATTATGTACGCATGAAAGAAAAGCAATAAAGAAAGACCCGGAGTTCTCTCTACCTCTCTGTGTGTTCAATCTATTATTCTGTGATTCTGTGATTGATTCGTTCTTGTTCTAAGCAGAGGAATCGCTCGGACTGGTCTCCAGCGTCGGTTTCTCAACAGTTTCGATTGAATAGTTTCGCTTTCCTACAAAACAGTATAACTGTTGTGATATAATGCATGTGTCGACATTTCCCTAAACGGATCCATTAGGTCTCAAAGGCCCGTTAGCATACTTTACTTCCTTATACAGCTCGTTGTAGATGAAGAAAAACCTCGTCGCCCCTATAAATATAGGGGCAGGTGCTAGCTATTTTGTATATCACATATGAGATATCAATAAACAGATAAAAGACTATCGGAACTACGTCTTATATCTACCTGTACTTTTGTATGCTTGATCATTGGCAGCGTGATCATAACTACAACAACATCATCAATGTACAACACTGCACCTTTACTTAATTCGGGAGGTTTCCTAACTACGTCTCTAACTCACAACTTTGATGATTACTTTTACTAATTACATACTAATAAACTTATTAAAATATAAATACTCATCAACGCATACGCTACATGGGCTAGCAATTTAAACATATTTTCTTTTATTATGATGCAAAAGTATGTTATGTGTGTGTAGAAATATTTTTAAAATATGTAGTTTTATTGTTTATTAATTCTGAATACAGAAGTATAAGCTTATCCGGTTCTAATTCATGTAGCTTAAACTTCTGTATTCAGAATTAATAAACAATAAAAAGTATAGATTTTAAAAATATTTCTAAATATATATAACATACTTTTGCATCACAATGAAAGAAAAAAGTTTTAAATCGCTAAACTGTATAGGCGCACGGGTTGATGACTAGTTAATTTTTAATTGTGAGTACGTACTTACGTACATAGGGACCTGGAGGTGGAGGGCTTTGAGCTCAACTCGGACTATGCATAAATTTTAATTTAATTATAAAAATCCATTAGAACTTGAATCGGACATAAGAAAAAGTAATTACTGTGAAACACTATTTCTATGTCTCCTTAATCTACCAAGTATTTCTTAAGGGAAACTAAAAAAAAATATGGGTGTGATCAAAATGGCTTGAGCTTTTGGCTTCAGCTTATTTTTGCACTATTCATAAATTTCGTCTTTTTCTGAACTTTTGGCTTTTTTTTGAGTTTTTTTACCGGTTCTTTTTTTCCTCGTATTTGTTTACATTATACGTGATGGGCTAATATGTTTTTTCTATTTTTAAATTTTTTTAAATTTAATTATGGTAAATAAGCCTCTGTCAGCTACAGTGTTTTTTTCAGCCAGCTACAGTGTTTTCAGCCATAAGCCACGGGCTTTTCAGCCATTTTGATCACAACCATATTCGGACACTTGCATGCACGGGACATTTATTTCCTTTGTAGAATTTGATCGTGGGACAAAACGGCGTGTTTTTTTATCGGAGCCTTAGGACACAAGATGTATCGATGAGATCTTTTTTTCTTTGATTAATGTAAGAATTTCTAGTATTTTTTCTCTAATCAATATGACAATTTTTTTAAAAAATTTACCTTCTAGAATTAACGTAGGTAGGGTGCAAACGGGTCGGGTTAATCCCGACCGATCCGGCACCGAATCCGATTGGTACCGAATCCGGAGAAAAATATGGGTTAGGATATGGTAACAGCAATATCCGTCCGAATCCGATACGTCTTCAAGTTTGATTTCAGGTTAGTGCTACTATTTGACGTTTCATTTTCTTTTGCAATGGTAAAATAAAATCTTCCACATTAGCTATTAAGTAGTAATATCAAGTTCTTGACAGTACTCCATTTGCTGTACTGCATGCATTCCTGACAAACAAGTAGGGGTGCAAACGGGTTAATCCCGACCGATCCGGCACCGAATCCGATTGGTACCAAATCCGATGATACCGAATCCGGAGAAAAAAATATGGGTTAGGATATGGTGACAATAATATCCGTCCGAATCCGACCCGTTTGCACCCCTAAACGTAGGGACTTTTTTAAGAAGTCTCTAATTAGTATAGATATAGATAGATAGTATGAAAGTATTTTTAATGCAAATCTATTAATATCGTCACTTTCACCTGACAAATCAAAATATTTATGTGCATATTAGCGATCAAGTTTTGAAGAGTTGACACGCACTCTAAAACAACATTTGAAAAAGAACAGACAGTAATCTAGTACGTACGCCACACCTGAAGAAAAAAAATGTTTAATATCAAGGCTAGAGAAAGTTACGTCAGATCCACATGTGACGTTGCCTCTTAATAAAACCGAACAATACGCCTATCGTGTAATAAAGGTGAAATACTAGTTTTCCAAAAAAAAAAGGTGAAATACTGAAATAGCTCCCTATGTATCTCTAATGCCTTGGCTTTCTTAATAAAGACGAGCTATATGCCTAGCTATCGTCTAAGAAAGTTGAAATACTGAAATAGCTGCCTAGGTATCTCTAATCTCTACTTTATAGTAAAATGTATTGATATCCTTGTACAATAAAAACGATGCACAAATCCATGTTTCCCTAAAAGTGAAGCTATTATAACTTAGATTTATAAATATTGTAAGTACGCATTCATATGGATTCTTGGAATGCCCAAGCTCCAAATAAGAGCAACAGTCTCCTAGTTCGCCGGATTTTGTGTTTTGTGAGCCCTGTTGTATGTGTATCCTAGTGCCCAAGCTATTATAAGTGAGTTATGTTGTATTTTGTAATCCAAATCTAAGTCGAGACCGATAATTCAAAGAATTTGATTAGGTTTTGCTCAAAAGATTTATTCTGATCAATATGATTGGTTGGTAATGTAAACTGGTTAGAGGTTATATTATGATCATCTTCAAGTTCGTGATGGACTCTGTACTGACTTGCACTGTCGTGGTGTCCAAAGGTATTTACACCGACTAGAGTCAGACGTGGCTACTCAAGGCACTTACGATTACAACTCTTCACTACCATCTTCTGAGACTGTTTCGTCTCCGAGCGGGATGTTGTTTCCATCTCCAAGCATGTTACTGTTCTAGTTTCCACGTAAGTCTCTGTTTTCATTGTCGACTAGGACTATATTCTTTTTTCGTCTAGGACTCTCGTTTCCATGGGTATTTATATATCATGTATGCTTCATAATAGATATCACATACAACTTTAGTTATCTACGCATGTAATACACCTAGAGTATTCTGTAACTTATCCTCCATATAGAATTTCACTAATTGTCCATCTATGGTTTTTTCCGCAAGTGTTTTTCACTTGGAATCTTTGTCTCATACTCCTGAATATTCTTCTTTGTTTCATTTTTACCATGCGTTGTATAACAAACCTATCTACACTTTCATCTTTACTTCGCGCAAAAGAGAGAATGTGTGTTGGAATTATCTGAGCATGGTTTATATGTTGGTAAACCACACATTACCTAGGCAATTTGGAATTTACACACATAAAATCTGAAGGAAAAAAACTGTGGAGTACTTGTACGTGTGCACGTACCATTTTCCATGCATGCAAAATTTTGTCAAATATTCCTGTGAAGTTGGGAGTTTGGAACCATGCATCCATCCCATACCCTTCTCATGCACATGCCCATACATACAGACCTCGACGGGCCGGGGTGTCGGTCACAGTTCTTGTACATGGATGTTGAGTACAAAGGCGTACGCTGGTGAGGACCGAGGACGAGACGCCTATGGATGGCGGGTGGGCTCTTCAAGCCCAGCCCAAAAAGTGAATGAAGTTTTGCGGTTGGGCTGTCTCTGGATGGGTTGGAAGAGACCCAAGTTGCTGGGTTGGTCACTGGTTGCGCTGTGTAGGCCTGTGGAGTGGATCACTTGGGCTAGGCAGGTTGTTTTAGGTGAAAGACTTCCTTTCGTAGGCCTTGCATTCGGCCTTTTTTCATTAGTCAACCTGTGCGCCTGCACGGGCTAATAATTTTTAAAATAATGTTTTTTTATTTTTTAAGTCACTACATATATTCATGGAAACATTATAATGTTGGTTTTGATGATAGGATAGTATTTTCTTTTATGCCCATGTTTTGTGTTGTGCGTACTATCGATGGTGATTTTGAGCCGCAGCAAAAGATTTACTGGACAGGTTTGATTCCTCTATATTGTTATACGTATCCGTGGAAGTCTGCAGCTGCATCGTTTCATCGGCTACCGGCAATCAACAGGAATCCCAAGGTTCACGTGAGGTAACTCTGCACTTGTTTCGTAACTTGATTCAAACATGCATGGTCACGTCATGGACTTGTACCCCATTCCAGTCGGTTATGTTCTAAGCCACAGGATTCATTGCGATGCTTTTCTCTTTTTTTTTCCCGATTTTTATGAGAATTTCTAGCTATTATTCATTTTCTTGGAGAAATTTCTAACCTTTTTCTAGTTAGGATTAATGTAGGTCTCTTGTAGGAGGCTCCAATTAGTAAAGAGAAAGAAAAATAGAAAAGGGCTTGCGTGTACATCTTCCATGCATGTAGAAGTGGCAAAGCATCTCGAGAAAAAAATATAGATTTGGCAGCTAGCTACGCATGAAGTCGCTTTACACAGAAGTAAAAAAAAAAACTCGACCTGCGGGGGTAAGACGACCCCCGGGCATTTTTGCTTAAGAAGAAGATCCTCTCACGCAGATCGAGAAAACCCCTGAACCCCTGCTCCACCCTTACACAGCGGCACCATCGCCCCGTGTGAGAACGACCAACGACCTGGGCGGGTCCTTAGACCTGTGCTTTGGTGTGGAAGCAGGCGAGGGGATTTTTTTTCCTCAGCCTAAATTCGCTCCCACTGGAAGTCGAACCTAGGACCGGGGGTGCTACTAGAGCGCTCTAGCCATTGAGCTAGAGGCCCGTTCGCTCTTTACACAGAAGTAACACACAGGCTTTACATATTTAGGGTGCAATTTCTGATCATGGGAAGCATTGAGCCCATCTTTTGAGTTGTGTAATCTAGGCAGCATATTTTTTTTTACGAACACGTAAAAGGCTTGAGTGTCGAATTCCATAGATATTGAGAACAAACAATAAAACAGTCCAGCAGCCCAATTTCAGAAAAGGAAATACAGGAGATCACTAAGACATCAAGACAACCGAAAAGAAACACAGCCACAACAGCCTTAACCACAAAAGAACGCAGTCAGCCGCGACGCCGCTCTTCTTGAATTCCTTGGAGCACGCCATGCATATCTTTGTAGTCATAATGAAAAAAAAAATCCTGGCGTCGTGCTTCTTCCAAAGGTGCCAAGGTAATCAGAATAACCATTGAATCAAAACCTTCCTCTGGGTCTTAGGCAATCTAGCTCGGCTTGACAACCACCAATCCCGAAGCCAGATGCTGATGAAGAATTTGCATTTCATCGCCTGCCCAGCCTTTCCAAATGGCCTTTCCGCAAGGTAAGCCAAACAACCCGAAGAAGAACGCCTTGTTGCCATCTCCGACCTGCACCATGGCCGAGGCTGCGAACATTGCTTCAATGTACTTTTCATTAGAGATGGCCAATGGGCCAAGTCTTATCGTGTCGGCCCACGGTCCGATACTGTTGGCCTAGCCTAAGTACGGTATGGCCTTTTAGCTTGCAGGCTGTGCCGGTACGACCCGGTGGACCGTGCTATGCCTGGGCTGAGAGGGCGGCACATCACGGCCCGTTTACAGTCATGGGTCGTGTTGGCATGGCACGGCTCAGCCCGTCGAATATAGCCGTTTTTAACCGGTGGGGAGAAAAAATTCAGAAAAAATAGCAAACAATTCACAAAAAATATAAAAAAATTCTATTGATAGGGAGGCATGTGGACTCCATTCTCCACACCTCAAACCTAACTCTCATATCTCTGTTTAGCTGTGAAAAATCTGGTAGTGTTTGCGCAAAAATTCATGTGAAATTCAGAAAATTCAAAACTCTTTAAAGAATTTTCTGACAGCTGCAAAAGAGGTAATAGTGTTGTCTTATTTTAACTTCTTGCTATTATTTGTTGATTCAATAGTAAGTTAATTGTTTTATACTATTTTAATTTGCAGTTGATTCAATGGAAAACTACGATTTCCAACTCTCCGAATTTGGCCTCTCGACGAAGGATATGCAATCCTTTCAAGAAGGATATCTAATCATGGAAGATCCACATCCACAACAAACTGAAGAGCCAAAAGAAACGACGACCTCGGGGCGCAGGGTCCAATCGATCCATCTTCTGTCGGCTCAACAAGTGCATCCACAAGCCATAGCACAGGTGTAAAAGGAATAAGAGCTACTACATCAAGAGTCTGGAACGATTTTGACAAGAAGTTCAAGACCAACGATGAGGGAAATTCAGTGATGTATGCTGTTTGTAAAATTTGTGTTAATGAATTGTCTGTAAAATCTTTAGGTAGGATGGGTCACCTGCAATGGCATGCTGCAAGCTGCAAAAGAAGGCAAGAAATACAAATGTACCAAACACAGCTGCAATATAACCCTGACGTCTCAGTACGTAGTTGGGAGTATAACCCAGAGGTAGCCGGGGAATCGCTTCGCAGATTAATTGTTTCTCAAGATTTACCTTTAAATTTTGTTGAGTCTGATGTTTTTCAAAAATATATTAGGACTGCTCATAACCGTCGATTTAGTATTATATCTAGGCAAACAACAACTAGAGATTTAATTAAATACTATAACAATTGTCATGAAAAAAATGAAAGAAATGTTTCATACCTGCATATTCACTATTGCTTAGACATCAGACATATGGAGTGGTAGGGCTAGGGAGGATTATATTAGTGTTGTTGCTCATTATGTTAATGATGACTAGGTAATGGAAAAAAATTATAGGATTTGAATTAATTAATGTTTCGCATACTGCTGAAAATATTGCAGAATGTATTATTAAAGTTGTAGAAGATTATGGCCTCACAGATAAGATTTTTCTATAACTTTAGATAATACAGTTGCAAACACTAAACCTATGGAAATTTTTACTCCTTTATTTAATACTCATGTACAATCTTTCTTACTGCATCAACGTTGTGCTTGTTATATTATTAATCTTATTGTTAAATCTGATTTAAAAATATTAAATGTTTGTATTGATTCTTTTAGGGATTTAATTTCATATATTAATTATTCTAATCAACAAATAGCCGCATATAAGAGCTTTTGTGTTGCAATGAACGTTTGTCCTAGAAGTAGAACCCAAGTTAGGGACCCTGAACTTACTGAGAATGCTTGGGTTGTTGGTGAAAAGTATTTTCTTTTTTAGAACTTTTCATAAAGTTACACTTTGTCTTTCTGGAGTATACTATCCAATCTCTCCTTTAATTGTTCATAACATTCTTGAAATTGCCACTCACTAAAGGCTTTTAAAAATGATCCTGCTCTACGGGATGCTGCTGTTGCCATGAAAACTAAGTTTTTAAAATATTGGAGGGAAATTCCTATTTTATATGCATTCACCTTTATTTTGGATCCTAGGGCCAAACTCTAAGAATTTATAAATGTATTACAACTTTTAAGTGATGCTACCGATTTAGATTATTGTACATACTATAGAGTAGTTATGGATAAATTATATGAAGTATATGAGAAATATAAAAAATAAGTTTAGGTCCATGCATTTGGAAAGACCCCCAGTAGCCCCTAGCACCTCTAGGGGGACTATGCAATGGAGCAAGATTTTTTGTTCTTCCTCTAGAGATTCTCGTGCAGGTGCAGGTACACATCAGTTAGGAGGAGAAACGCGACAAAGCATTGGAGACCTATCAAGTTATCTCAATAATGATAGCGTCAGCTTCGAGCAAGAGTTGAACATCCTCTCATGGTGGCAAACCTAGAAAATAATATATCCAGTGTTATCCATATTAGCGCGGGATGTGTTGACTATTCACGTCTCTACAGTCTCCTCAGAGTCAGCCTTCAGTCTATTTGGAAGAATAATCGAAGAGTGATGAACAAGTCTCTCGAACGAGATGGTCGAAATCCTTCTGACCATCAAATACTAGGAATAAGCTGAATCAAGACTTCAACATACTGCAGAGAATAGAGACATAGAAGAATCTTTTAAGAATTTATATGTAGATAGCAATGAATAGGATTTTCAATATTTTTCTTCCGATGTAGTCACTAGTGAGCTTTACAGGCTGTACTCTTTTTTCTTTACCTAGGTTTTCTCAAATTGAGTTATTACTTGGTAAAGTTTTTAATGAGGTAGCCATCCCATGTAATTTAACAAGTAAATAAAGCTCATTATGTCATTGAAAATAATTATCTTGATGATTAACAATGTCTATAATTTTTCTGATTTTTTTCTTAATTTTCTACAATTTTTACAATTTTTTTATTAATTTTCTACAATTTTCTGAATTTTTCCTCATTTTCTCGGCTTAACGGGCTAACCGTGCCAGCACGGCCCATTAAGCCCTAACCATGCCCATGCCCGCACGGCACGGTCGTGGGCCATGCCTGGGCTCAGGCCACGGCCCGTGGGCCGGCACGACCCATTGGATAGGTCTACTTTTCATGTTGAAGTTTCTGTTAGTGATATACACTAGAGGTAATCATAAAGATGATTGTATCACTTCTATGTTTATGATCTTTTGAATAATATATTATTTTGTCCATTTAATAAATATATTTCATATTGATCAACAAGTATGTGATTTGTTCGTTGAACTCTTTATTTATGTTCTGATGTGAATCCCTAATCTTATATCATTATATGGGACAATTATGATTTGTAGATCAACACATGTATTGATTGATGATCATGTTTCACAGATCATGGATATGGAATATCAAATCAATAATATGGACACATGTTAGAGAACATGATGTTGGATTGACCCGCCATGAGACACTGCGAGAATTGTTATATTCTTAAGTGTCATCAGTTGGTCTCATACATAGTGTATATAGGATCCGTAAATCTGATATCGTCATTGTTTTATACATATGTAATAGTTTACTTAGGGGTTTCCAAACATTATTCCGTGACTGGGTGTTCATAAAGGTAGCTTTTGAGTTTATTGTAAAACATACGGAGGAATATGAACAATTAACATAGAATTTACCCCTCCTGTATAATAGGAGAGATATCTCTGGGCCCATCGATATGGTTGGATTAAGAAAGTGCATGGTCATGTCGAATGTGGTTGATGAGTCAATCACAAGTGAGTAATCTACTACATGTTCAAGTGAAGGATCGATCTATCATAGGATGACACGTTTCTCGTCTTGAGTTCGATCTAGTATCATGAGTGTCAGTGTTTTAATACCGATCTTACGTATGATTTATTTGGGCTTGAGGATTCTCTTAGAAGACTAAGCTATGGTCTCGCGGAATAGGGACTCAGAAATTTTTATCTAGGTTTAGGCTTTCTTCTGCGAGAATAATAATCATGCACCCTATATGATTACTAATCAGAGGAGATGATTACAACTGTGTAATGCAAAAAAGAAATTGCACTATCTCTAATCTGGCTTCCCCTCTTCTCTCCTCTAGCGCCAACCATTAAATACTTGATGAAACAACAGTCGTTGTTTGGTGCTAGAAGACACTTCAATGCTTCAGCGCGATAGCCGTCTACGAAGGTTACTATCAGAGAGACATGATGGTCGTTCGTCGTGTAGTGGTTGTTTGTGAGAGAGAGATTATGTGCGGTTATTGGATAAGCGCACGTTCTAACCGCCTTTTCAAACGTCCCCATGATGTAGTAAGACATTGCTTGACAAATCGATTGGGGATATAGAAACCGCAGAATGGTCTACAATCATAAGGTGATCAAAGGACTACTTATGACTATGTGGTCGTAAAAGGGCATACGACCATTGAGTAGTTGTAGACAACCAAGGAATAGTCATATAAGGACTTATGACTTCATGGTCGTAGAAGAGGTTATGATTATGGAATAGTCATAGAAGAGCTTACAACTTCATGGTTGTAAAGAGCTTACAACTTCATGGTCGTAGAAGAGCCTGCGACTATGGAGTAGATGAAGGAGAACTTACGACTACTTCATGAATCTTCTCTCTTATTAGTAAAGGGTATATCCGAAGGATATAGTGACGTAATAATTTGAAAATTATTCTATCCTCGTCAATGAGGTAAAGGGATCAGTACATAAGCACTATATAGGTTCATCCGATATGATTTTTATTTATGTTTGGGAGTCATTATGTCCTGCTAGGGATCGCTACCGACTTATGAACCGAAAAGGAGTTTTGACCCATGTCCAAATATATATGAATCTATAAGGTCACACACTTATGGGCCAGAATGATAAAGGTCCGGATGATAGTTTCCGAGTGAGATTTGATCTCTACTCATATCGGCTATGGATCCGATTGGAAGCTATATAAGGAGATATGTGGGGGGGGGGGGCTAAGGGAGGCATCCCAAAACACACCCATCAAAACCCTAACCGCCACCTCTCATAATCTCTACCGTGAGCGCTGGTGCTAGCACGCCGACCCATGATGTTCCATCCCTGGACGTGTGGACCTCGGTAGAGATGCTGCTATGACTACGACGCTGATCGAGACGATCACGAGGAGGAGATGGTTGGCCGGAGGACAATCGACTACTTTTACTACATCAACACACTCTTTATTGAATCGACTGCTTCAATTCTACTTCCGCTACACTACGCATCTAATGGTAACGATCTATGACCTCTTACTCGTATGGCTTTCTGGTTTACACGGTAGAAAATTTAATTTGCGCTAGTGTAGCTTACCCATATCCCAACTGTTTGAAACCAGACCAGCATCACTCTTCAGTTCTTTGTAGCCAAAGACACTGACTTCTCAGCACATATCCAAGCATCTTGAGGTTGAGGATGCCCAGCCTGCCGAGATTGGTTGGTCGGCAAACTGAGGTTTTACTAGCGTTTTGATGATGTTTACTTAGATTGCATGAATCCAATTCATTCCCTCATCCATCAGACAGCTCGCTATATTACTTTTAGGTGTGTCTAAGTATCACCTAGATATTTTTTTTCTAACAATCATCTAGATTTGGGACCGTTGGATTAGAGATCCAACAGCCCTTTTTTTGAGGGGGAGATTTTTTTGGGGGGTGGAATTCATAGCTGTTAGAACTCTAATTCAATGGTCACAAATATGGATGATAATTAGAAATTAACAAAACCCCTTTTTATATACAAATTTCAGTTACAAGAAATAGATCATCGTTTTCAAATCCTCGACCTCGTTGCATATGTTCAAGAAATAAATATGTATGGCTCCCAAGTCCCAATAACAAAGGAACAAGAGAATGATTGCCATTGATAGTTTGATATATAGCTGTTTCATCATGAGTAAGCAGAGGCAGCATGACACTAATTAACATTCGTAGCTGCTGTTTATTCGTTCGTGCGGACATAACTCCAGTCCACACTTCATACATCAACCACGAATCCGCGACTTTCTTCCGAGTCTTGCTACATTGACACGCATTTGTAGATGAAAGTAAAACGAGAAGCACACCTTTAGGGCCTGTTTGGGAGAGCTCCACCACTGAAAACGTGGATCTGGAGCAGCAGCTCTACCATGGAGCAGCTCCATCGTGCAGGGGCGGACCCACAGGGTATGCCGGGTGGGCCACGACATACCCTGAGGCCCAGCCAATCCATCTCCAGCATGCGCGCCGTGATCTCGTAGCCGGGAAACGGACAACTTCGAGATGGAAGGGATGGGGTAGAAGAGGCGGCCGCTGGTTGTGTTGGCCTCCTCGTCGCCCGCGATGGCGCAGGCGGCGGCGCGGAGTGGGGCCAACCCGCTGGCCGAGTGGGGCGACCGCGTCAAGTCGCTGGAGGCCGGGCTGCGCGCGTGGCTGGCGAAGCAGCCCACGCACGTCGAGGCCGCCGTCGCCACCGCGGTCGGCGCCGTGCAGGGCGCTGCGCTCGGTGGGCTGATGGGCACGCTCACGCCGGACGGAGGGGCGCCGTTCCCCGTACCGCAGCCGTCGCCCGGGGCCGACCCCAAGGCCATGGCCTCCTTCAAGCAAGCGCATGCTCCTTTTCCCCACATGTAGCCTTCCCGTGGTTACGAATTTTATTAGATATGCAGGGTTAGCTAACAAGTGTGAACTGAAGTCAACAGGCCTTCATTTTGGCTAATTTGCGTGGATATCTGTTTAGAATATAAATCAGTCACACCTTGCTTATAAATTACAATACACCGACAGTCTCTGACTCTGGTATGAATCAACAGTGACACGGTTCTGTTCTTCAGACTTAGATTGATGGATTTGTCATTTGGAAGGAAGCAAACTTTATTAAAGAACAAAGGAGGCATAGCTGCTTTTTGTATGCATGTGATGGCATTTTAAGAAAGCAAACACTCTTATTTTGATTTTAGTGTAGCAAAGCCATTCTTGTTCCTTAAGGCTGTCTGGCATAGAGGAGCCCAAAGATGCATTATGCATCGATTACATTGCACGGATCATCTAAATATGCAAAACATTATTGTGCTTTATGAAAAGAAAAAGAAAAGTAAAAGCGCTGTTTTTGTTTTTATTTTCCTCTAAGCATTCAGGTTAACAGAAAGTTTTGATTTGCAGGCATTGGCAGGTGGGCCACTGGTGCAAGCCCGAAACTTTGCAGTCATGATTTGCACCCAAACTTTGATTCTTGTGTTATGAGAAGGATAAGAGGAGTGGAGGATGTTCAGGGAAGGTAAGGGTCCAATAAGTTACTGTTTCTTGTTATGTAAATGTTTGCAAGCAACAGAGGAACCATCACATTTTTAGTTACTATTTTGATACCCATGCATTGCAACAAATTCCTAAAATTTAAGAGAAAGCTAATAAAATCACAATACTAATATATGTTTCCTCTCTATATAAAATATTTATATGTTTCCTGTGTATACAAAATGCACAATTAGCCAAAAATTCTATATTAAGAAAATTAGCCAAATCAAAGGGATTGTCTGGCCTGAAAGAACACGGACAAATCAATCAAAGAGACATGGAAGGGAAAGCCAAAGCAAAAAAAAAGTGCCTGTATACCGAATTACGGTGCAAATTTTACAATTATTTACCGAATTGGCAAATGATTTTACCGAATTGTATATGAAAATTTTGGTGCGGCATACCCTTTGGTAAAATCCTGGGTCCGCCACTGCCACCGTGGATATGGGATCCCACCATGGAGTGTTTGGCTTGTACAGCAGCTCCAGATCCACGAAATTGAGGTTTTGGTGGGAATGGCCACTTTTGGTGGGATGGGGTGTGTAACCAGTGGCATTGGTGGGTAATTACCACCCAACTCCACGGTGGAGCACCCCTTGAGGAGCTCCATGAAATCCATGGATCAGGCCCTCAGATCCAGAATTTTTGTGGATCCAGATTTCGCGGAGTTGGAGCGTTTGGGTAAAATTTCGTAGAGTGAAGCTGTTTTTCGTGGATCTGGAGCTGATGGAGCTCTCCCAAACAGGCCCTTACTATACCATTATTCCGCCTCCATGCATACACGCATGCTTACATGCATCCGGCACGTGCTAGCTCCTTGAAGAACTAATCAGCAGCGGTGAGGGACGAAGCCAACCTTCCCTCGACGCACGTCGTACACCACCTCCATCGACGCCTGCGCCAAGGTCCCGATAACCTCGGCCGTTGGCGCGTTCTTCGGCGCCGCAGCGAACGCGAGGCACCCCACGGAGAATGGGTTTACGCGGTCGTTGAAGTACAACATCTGCTCGATCAGGGGCGGAGGGCCCGATAGGGCAAGGTGTGGCTTGGGCCATACCTCAAATTTTTGCAATAGACCCCCATATACCCCTCTATCCAAGCCCAATAATATAAACCCTAGAAACAATGCTCCCTGTCTGCTGTGCTCCTGCTCTTGAGATGCTGAGAAAGTGAGCGGCGGTGGGGAGCAGCGCTCCGGCGGGCGGGCGGGAGGCGGCCGGGAGGCGGCCGGCAGGCGGGCGGAACTCGCGAGGAGGAGGAGCCGAGGAGGCGCTCGGCTCTCTGCTGTGCGGTGGGGGTCTGGGGACTGGGGAGCGACCGAGCGGCTGAATTTATTTTTATTTGAGATTTTGAGGCTTGAGCAATGGATAAAAGGGGAAAGGAAAAATCACAGAGAGGTGAGGCATATATTAGGAGTGTCATTGATTTTTGATAATTGATATGTAGTTTACATTTGCCAATTTACATTTTGCAAATTTATAGGTCAATTTATTTGTCTATTTGCTTTTATGTGTTTAGATTTGAAGAGCTATTTTAATCGGGGTTCAAGTGCCACAAACCCAAGCACTCGTGAATGTGGAAATGTTGAAGTGGAGGTGGGAGAGTCTGTTGGTGCTGGGCAAGTGGAAGAGTGGCAAGAACAACTTCAATTAGGCTCTGTACAAGTGGAAGAGGTAATTGAAGAAGAGATAGTGCAAGGTGATCTTATAACTGAATTCAACCCATATTATATTGTTTCTGATCCGGGGCTTCGTATTCCAATTGATAGATTTGCTCCTAATATTAGAGATGAAGTTAGGAGGGCTTTCATAGATAAGGGCCCGACTCAACCAACCGGTCATAATCCCCCCTCAAAGGATAAAAAGTCCTTTCAAAAAAATTGGTTTAAGCAATATAATTGGTTGGAGTATAGTTTGGAGAAGGATATGGCCTTTTGCTTCTATTGTTATCTTTTTAGACATGATCGAATGAATGATAAATTTGGTTATGATGTCTTTACAAAAGTTGGGTTTCAAAAATGCAAGAATGCATACAAGTCACTTCGAGTGCATGTTGGTGGGGCTAATAGCATACATAATCAAGCTAGAACAGCTTTTGATGATTTTGATAACCAAAGGTCAAGTGTAAAACATAAGGTTTCAAGCTATAGCAAAGAATCACTTATCAAGTATGAGACTCGTTTGGAAACATCTTTGGGTATTGTGAGTTTTCTGGCTTTGCAAGGCGAACCATTCCGTGGACATGATGAAACTGATAATTCCTTGAATAAAGGAAATTTTTTAGAATTGCTTGATTGGTATAAACAAAGGAACGAGGAAGTGAAGAGAGCTTTTGATGAGCTATGTCCTAAAAATGCAAAAATGACTTCTAGGATAATTCAAAAGGAGCTTGCAAACTGTTGCGCTGAGGCGGTCACCATGGCAATAAAGGAAGAAATGAGGGATTGTCTATTCTCTGTTCTTATTGATGAATCTCGTGATGTATCCATCAAAGAACAAATGGAATAGGAAGGATTTGTTGCTTGATAAGCATTGTCGAAACCTTTTGGCTAAGTTAGAGAGTGGAGAGGTTTCAGTAGGGAGAGGAAAACTACAAGAAACATCATTGGCTAGACCTGGAGATACAAGATGGGGATCTCATTACAAGACATTGCTTCGAATTGAATCAATGTGGGATTCTGTTATACAAGTCCTAGAAATTGTGCAACAAGATGAGCGTAATCCATCAAGGGCAGGAGGTTTGGTCCAAATAATGGAATCTTTTAGCTTTGTGCTCATCATGAAAATGATGTTGCAAATCCTTCGCATTACAAATGACTTATCTCTAATCTTGCAAAGGAAGGATCAAAATGTTGTTCAAGCTATATCTTTGGTTGTTGATGTCAAAACACGTTTGATCAATTTGAGAAGTGAAGGTTGGGAGCCATTATTTCAAGAAGCTAAAGTATTTTGTGAGGCAAACGATATTCCCATACCAAATATGGAAGATGCAGTACCAAGATTTGGCCGTTCAAGAAAAGGAGGGAGAAACAATATCACTCAAGATCATTACTTCCGTGTTGATACCTTCTATGATGCTATAGATGCTATTACCAACGAGTTGGATCATCGCTTTAACGAGGTATCTTCAGAATTGCTTGTTTGCTTTTCTTGTCTTGATCCAAGAGATTCTTTCTCCAAGTTTAATGTGGATAAGCTTGCTCGGCTTATGGAAATTTATTATGAGGATTTTTCCTTTGATGACCGCAAGGCTATAAAAGATCAACTAGAGACATTTATTATTCATGTAAGAAGGCTTGATGAGTTTAAAGTTTGTCACGATCTTGCAAGTCTAGCCAAAAAAACTAGTTGAACTTGAGAGGCATATTGTATTTCCACTTGTTTATCGCCTCATTGAGTTGGCATTGCTGCTACCGGTGGCGACGGCATCGGTTGAAAGAGCTTTCTCAGCAATGAAGATTATCAAGACTGAATTGCGCAACAAGATGTCCGATGGATGGCTTAATGATTTGATGGTGTGCTACATTGAAAGGGAGATATTTAATGGACTTCATCTTGAAAAAATTTAAAAGATGTTTCAGAAAAAGAAAGATAGGCAGATGCAATTGCCTAAGTCTCCTAGATGCAATTAACAAGATTAATATTGGTATTTCTCATTTGATTCCACTTGTCACTTTTGTGTTGTCTACACTATACATAACAATATTAACTATGTTTGCTCTTTCTTTGGCAGATTATTTCCATTGCTATGCTCTACAAGGTTATATGTTAAATTGGTGATATATTATTGTGATCCTTCAATTTTTGGAGGTACTTTTCAATGTCTTGCATTATTAAACATCTTTGTACTTAGATTATTGTTGATGGGTTTGATTAGTATTATAGCTTGAAGGTATTGCTTTCGATCTGCCTTACCTCATTTTTTCCCGTCCTCCGCCACTGTGCTCGATGTTGAGGTCGAGGCTCGCCCCACCGTCGAACTTGAGCGTGATGATCGGCACTGAGTAGCCCTTCAGGCCGGTGAAGTCGTAGCACGTGTCGATCCCGTTGGCCCGGCCGGACCTGGACGGCCGCGCCGCGCGGTACCGCGACATCGCCTTCCTGAACTGGTCCCGGAGAACCGCGTAAACATCCGGCTTCAGGTAGGTGAAAGTTGTATCCTGCAGCTCGATCAGCGAGTCGCCAGCGAGTGTGGTGGGCGGGATCGGGAGGTCCATCCCGCCGACGCCTAACCCGACGAGCTGGACGAAGTACATGTTCGGAGTTCGGACGGGTAGCGTTGCTCCGTAGGGTGGCGTAGCTCGCGTTGCGTCCGGAGAGTTCCGGCCGGGTGTTGCCGATGGAGAGGAAGCCCTGGGTGGTCGTGCGCGACGGCAGGAAGTACGAGAAAGCCACTGTGTCTGGAGACGAAGGAGCTCGGGATGCCAGCGAGTGGTTGTCCCGGCTGAGGTCGAGGATGCCAGAAAAGTCGCCGATCGTTATTCTGGCGCCCATCTCCATGCACGCGACCCTGAAGTTCTCTACGGTGGTCGACTGCGAGAGCGTGAGCGTGTCCGTCGCGAAGGTGGCATTGAACAGCAGGGTACCGTTCTCGATTATGTCGGACGTGCAGTTGGGTCCGGAGCAAACACTCAACGGGCAGTCCAGCGAGCCACACTGAACTTGTTCAAAGGAGGACGACTGGGACGGGTCGAAGGCTTGGTCGCATGGCTCCCCGACGGCACATGGCTTGCACTGGAGCAGCGTGGCCTTGGTGATCGCGTCAAATCCCACGGCGAACTTTTGCACCGGAGTGCCGTAACCAGCGACGACGAGGTACTCAAACGCGCCCGGGTAACTCCCGAGGGGAGTGCCGGTGGTGGGAACCGTCACACCAGATGAAGGCACAGCTGCGGGTCTAGCTGACGCACTGGAGTCGTCCCCGAAGAGTGAATGGAGGCGTAGGGCGTCGCGATGGAGGACGTCGTCCACCGACGGCTTGCCTTGGTTCCGAGCGGCACCGAGAGGAGAACATGGGCTCAGCCGGTGCACTAGAGGCAGCGGTCCATTGCCACGTCCTAGTGTTGGATCGAAAACAGCGACAGAGGAGGGGTAAATGTCGTTTTTAAATTAAATCGCGTCCAAAATTTCCCGAAAATAAACATTCAAATCTGCAGTCAGCAACGAAATTGGAATTGCCGAACAAAGATTGCAATGGCCGACCAGCAGGAGCTGCCGAAACTGAATTCACAATAAAAGCAGTCGGTACAGCAAGAAAGCAAAAGGAAACATGCTTTGAAAGATCTCCTGCTCAAAGCTGCTCACAAAAGCATCAAACCAACTGCCATTGAATGTTGTTCACACGGCACAAAAGAAATAGTAGAGATTTAGAAGATGAAACCGAACAATGAAACAATGATAACAATTGGCTAGCTGCACTTCCGAGCCAAGAAAATGAAGAACTTGTACCTAGCCAAAACTAATAAGAGACATGGAAATCTAGACTGCATGCACCATGGTTAGAACCGGCCTAGATCAGCAATTATATAGCAGAAAATTCAGCTGAAAACAAGGCCATCTGGACTGCATGCAGCAAGGATGAAAAACTTCACAAAAAGAAGAAATGAAGGCCAAATATCACATGAAGTCTACACAGGAGACAACCATCCATCTGAGAACTGCTCACCAATTGAAAAAGAAATCAAAGCAAAGCTTAGGAAATGAAAAAGTCACAAAGAAAAACTTGCGGCTAGGAAGCTCCTTTGGAGATAATGATGTTCCTTGCCTTAGCGTTTGCCTCAACATCATGCATATTCCCAGCATTGATGTTCTCATCGGCAGGAACAATAAACCGGACCTTGACCTTGCGCCAAATAGCGTACCCATGAGCCTGGATGTATGTCTCCATTCGGCTCTTCCAGAAAGGGTAATCGATGCCATCGAAAATGGGCGGCTTGGTCGAGTACTTGTCCGTCGCCATGGCTCTTAAGACCGGTTAAGATCTATTGATTAGAGCTAACCGGCTCTGATACCAATTGTAGGACCGAAATGGCGACAGGGGGGGTGAATGTCGCTCTCTTAAAAATCGCCCCCGAGAATTCGTACACTGATTTTTCAACAAGATGCAGAACAAAGCAACTCACAGAAAATTAATTTTGCTGAAATCTAGAGCGCATGCGATACTGAAAAATTCAGCATAAATCAGAGATTAACCAGCAAACATTTTAGCTGAAAATAACGCCGTTTGGACCGCATGCAACAAGGAGGAAAATCAGCACAAAAAGAAAAAAAAGATGCAACGCTAAAGGTGAAGTGAATCCATTCGGCTCAACACATTGCCATGCACTGTATTCTTACTGCTCTCGGCACAAGAAGTAAACTACAGACTGAAGCTTTGAACTGAAATTTCGGCGCCTAGTCCAGTCCTCCGTGTCTCACCACGACTCCGTCTCGACGTCCTGCAGTCACACAGACAAGAAACACGTCAAATAGCACCGCTCGATACATGAAAGCGTAAATATCATAAACACATCATGCTTACCCATGATGAAGTCCAAACCTGTCGAAATATTAGAATATGCATCCTAAGCCTATACGACCAAGTTTGACCAAATCGACCGAGCCCGTTGCACCACGCAACGACATGGTCTAGACCACCCAAACCAAACTCGACTATCCTAAACCCTTGTCAATTACTCATCACTCTCATGGGGTCACGACCACCTAGTCTCTCAATCTCCCCCTTGATGAGTATATTGACAAACCCAAGAAAAAACAAGAAGTTGAGTTTGATTTGAAAAGTCCAACATGGTCCAAAAGAAGAAGATGAAGCTAATGACCATGTCGACAGAAAGAACACTAGAGCAACAAAGAAAGAACAAATTTTTCTCCAAAGCTCTAAAATGTTCCCAAATGACTTTTTCTCCTCTATTCTCCCCCTTTTGGCAATAAACACATCAAGGAGCAAAAGAGAGAATAGTTATGCATATGGTTGAAATGGCTGAAGTTTCGTTATTCTAAGCATTTAGAGTCATGAGAAGTATCCATAATGACCAGAATGTATTACACCAAGCCATAACTCAATAAAAGGCTATCTAGATCATGACAAGATATGTATAAGCTAGCTAGAACACAGAGATGACAATCTGAAAATGTAGGGCATTTAGTGAGCATGTCAAGTCATCAATAAACAAAGTCTAGCTAGAGATATCCAAGGACGATGCAGGCCATGTCAATAAGCTAAGCGGAAACAAGAAGCTAGTGTTGAGTCAATTAGAGTGCTACAAGCTCAAGAGTTTATCATTTGGTTAAGCACTTTTCATCTTTAGGTGATTAAGCAAATCTTGCACACTTGACATATTTTCTTTTAAAGCTTATGGCTGTTTCCAACCAAAAATTTTGTCATGTGCTAGATCTCAAGCCTTATTCGACTACTTCAAGCAAGAAGCTTAAGAACATAGTCTAGGTCATAGTCTAGGTCATCCAAAACTCCCCCTGAGTTCATGCCTAGTGCAATGGCAAGCCGTCTCATGAGAAAGAATTGGTGAAATCAGTTTTTTCGCACATAAAAAGAGATCATTTTGCTTTTTAACAAATTGTGCTAACTCATGATGTATCAAGATGCTAAAATAGCTCAATCTAAGATTCAACCTAGATTCAAGACTCAACTCAGCCTATTTGACATGGCATGAATCATACAAGGATAGCTAAAGATAGACTAAACTCAAATGCTAGCATTACAAGTTTTAATTTCAGTTGAGCAATTTTAATTAACTTATCATGGCAAAAGCTAGTCTACACATATGAAGTCATGATAAATCTAGCAAATAAGAACAAGTCATGGCAAGGTGTAAAGCATTGTAAACCTGTCATAACAGGATAATAATCAAGGCTCGATGTAGTTATATTACAATGCTAAAAGCTAAAAAAGCAGAAAATCCAGCTCCCCCTCAACATTAATTGCAACTTTTAGTTCAAGTTGAGTTATGTCAATATTAAGCTCCAGAAGCTCCCAAATGAACTCCCCCTGAACCAAAGTAATAAAACGAGAAGCTGGAAAGAAAATCCAAACGGGTAGTCCTTAAAGCATAGATAAGATGAATAGGATACTATGACTCAGACAGACTCTCATCTACCCCAAATGACTCTAGGACTATTAGCCGGTAATCGAGCACACTATGGAGCAAACACGTACCCTGTTTACACAAGGGTGGCCCGACCCTTGCTAGAACCTACAAGTAGTGAGTGGGCTCAACCTAGTGAAAAGAGAGAAGCGGCTAATAGAGTAGCACCCTAGATCACAAGATGAGAGAAAACGACTAAGCAGCTAGACTAGAAAAACACTCTAACCTATGCTAGGAGGACTAACCCAAATGCACCCAAAATGCAATGCAACAGTAAGGAGTAAGAGCATAATTAATATGATAAAGCAGTAGAGCACCGAACTCCCCCTCACTACAGTCCATAAGGACAAACCACCCCAAGTTCTCCCCGTAGAGCTGAAAACCTCGAACTATCCAAAGGCTTGGTGAAGATGTCAGCCAACTGGTGGTCACTCTCCACAAACTGGAGCACTATATCGCCCTTCTCTACATGGTCTCTAAGGAAGTGTAAGCGAATGTCAATGTGCTTGGTCCGGGAGTGTTGCACTGGGTTCTTAGCAATGTTAATCGCAGAAGTGTTATCACAAAAGAGTGGAACACTGTCGATAACTAACCCAAAGTCCCGCAGGGTCGAAGCCATCCAAAGCACTTGACTACAGCAACTGGCTGCAGCAACGTACTCGGCCTCTGCGGTGGACTGTGCAACACCGGACTGCTTCTTCGAAGACCAGGAAACAAGAGAAGTACCAATAAATTGGCAGGTGCCAGAAGTGCTCTTCCTATCTATCCTACAGCCAGCGAAGTCTGCATCCGAGAAGGCTCTCAAGGAAAGACAGGAGGAGGAAGAGTACCAGATATCATAATCAATGGTAGCTCGAAGGTACTGAAAAATGCGTTTCACTGCCTTGCGGTGAGATATGCGAGGAGAAGCCTGAAAGCGAGCACACAGACACACGGAGAAGTGTATGTCCGGTCTCGAGGCAGTGAGGTACAAGAGGGAGCCAATCATGCTGCGATACTCCTTCTGATCAACGGACTCGCCATCCTCATCTGGGTTAAGATAGGCTGTAGAAGCCATGGGAGTCGACACAGGCTTACCATCACTCATGTCGAAGCGTCTCAGAAGGTCATGAGTGTACTTTCCTTGATGAAGAAATGTACCCTCCCGAGTCTGCTTGATTTGGAAGCCAAGAAAGAAGGTCAACTCCCCCATCATACTCATCTCAAACTCGGTGCTCATGACATCCGAGAACTGTGAAACCAGAGTATGGGAAGAGCCACCAAAGATGATGTCATCCACATAAATCTGGACGAGCAGGAGATCAGTGCCATGCCGGCGGATGAACAAGGTCTTGTCAACTTTGCCCATCTCAAAACCATGACTTAACAAGTAGGACTTAAGCCTCTCATACCAAGCTCTAAGGGCTTGCTTAAGTCCATACAAAGCTTTGGAAAGCTTGAAGACATGGTTGGGTATTTGGGGTTTTCGAAACTAGGAGGCTGTCGGACGTAGACCTCTTTTTCAATAAAGCCATTGAGAAAGGCACTCTTGACGTCCATCTGGTAAAGCTTGAAACCCTTAGAAGCTGCAAAGGTAAGCAGGATTCTAATGGCTTCAAGTCTAGCTACAGGGGCAAAGGTCTCCTCGAAATCTAGACCCTCAACCTGGGAGAACCCCTGAGCTACCAGTCTAGCCTTGTTCCGAATAACCACTCCATCCTCGCTCTGCTTGTTCTTGAACACCCACTTAGTCCCAATAATATTGTGACCTCGCGGGGGCTCGACAAGCGACCAGACCTTGTTCCTCTCGAAATTTTCTAGCTCCTCATGCATGGCATTGACCCAAGACTCATCAGAAAGGGTGTGACAAATGTCCTTGGGCTCAAAGGAGGCAACAAAGGCAGAATGGAGACAGAATTGAGAAAAGCCAGACTTAGAGCGTGTGACACGCTCGAAGAGGTCTCCAATAATCTGCTCTGAAGGATGCATTTTCTGGATATGTCGGGGAGGTCCTGGATGAGGAGAAGAAGTGGCCTCTACCTCGTGTGCAGACGAGGCAGGGACAGAGCCACTAGCTCCGGAGGAAGCAGTAGGCAAGGGCTGATCACCTCGAGGTGCCGTGGAAGAAGGCATCTCAAGGGGAGGATGAGGAGCTGGATCAGGTAAACAACCATCGTCTCCATCGTCCTCATCATCCACAAAGATGGTCTCGGACTGCTCTAAAGAACCTGAGATATCTGGCGTAGTCCCCGGACTGGCCCCGTCAAAGGTCACCTCGTAGGTCTCTACCAACTTGCTAGACTCGCAGTTCCAGACCCTATAAGCCCACGAAGAAGTCGAGTAGCCTAGAAAGATACCATCACAGGAACGTGACTCGAACTTGTCTAGGTTCCCAGACTTCAGAATAAAGCACTTGCAACCAAACATACGAAAATGAGAGACGATGGGCTTTCGCCCGTATCTCAGTTCATAAGAAGTGCGGTGCAAGTGTGCCCGAAGAAAAACTCGATTCGAAACATGGCACGCGGTCGCAATGGCTTCAGCCCAAAACTTCCTCGGTGTAGAGTACTCATCAAGCATCGTCCTGGCCATCTCGACCAAGGTACGGTTCTTCCTCTCGACAACGCCATTCTGCTGAGGGACGTATGGAGAAGAGAACTGGTGCTCTACACCTGTCTCACCACGGAAACTCTCAAAGTAGGAATTCTTGAACTCCGTGCCATTGTCACTGCGAATCGCTCGTAAGGCACTTGGAAACTCAACAGAAATCCTACTAAAAAGACCTCGAAAATGTGAAAACGTCTCATCCTTCGAGGCTAAGAAAAACAACCAAGAATACCTCGAGAAGTCATCGACCACAACAAGAACATACCACTTCCCTCCTGCTGACTGCACTCGAGCTGGTCCAACTGTGTCCATGTGGAGCAGCTGTCCCGGTGCATCGGTCATAGTAACTGTGATCGAAGGATGAGAAGCGGCAACCATCTTGCCGTGCCGGCATGGAGCGCAAACAAGATCTTTGACCATCTTGAGTTTCGGCAGACCACGAATGAGATCGTGGCCGCTAACTCGGGTCAAATGGTCAAATCCAATATGACCAAGTCTCCTATGCCAGAAAGAGAGATCGCGGGATTCAGAAGCAACTAAACACCTGAGAGGATCGCCAGAAGACTCAGAAAACTCAGCACGAAAGATCCTCCCATAACGAGAAATCCCGCAAACCAGACTACCCGAAGAATCAAGAATTTTGCAATTGTTTTTCTTAAAGCTCACCTCGAAACCGTCATCGGTAAGCTGAGAAACTGAAAGCAAATTGTACTGCAGCTTACTAACCAAGGCAACATCTTTCAAAATGAAAGAATCATTCACGCGCACAGTACCTTTGGAGATGACGCGCCCAGATGAAGCATCTCCGAAGGTGATCTTCTCATCACCTGGAGCACGGGCTAGGGAAGAAAACCAACAAGAATCTCCGGTCATGTGTCGTGAACACCCGGAGTCGACGAGCCAAACCTTTCCCTTCCCTGCCTGGCGAACCTGAGTCAACAAGAGAGTAAAGTCTCAGTACTGGGGTAAATCAACAGTGATTTTGGCACCCAATACTGAGTAACACGTCGAGCAAATGAAGTAGTCAAGCACGACTGACCTCTATCTACCCTACGCTCTCCGTCACTCGAAGCAGAAGGTCTATGAGCAGACCTGAAGCTGTTGCTAGGTCCAACTGCTACGAGGGAGCGAGTCGGAGCATCTGCAACATGCTGAACACGCCGCGGGTAGCTATCTCGATGGGGAAAACGAGATATACCCTCAGGACGGCGGAAGTCACGACCAGGAGTATATCGAGGACGAAAACCAGAAAACTCAGTGAAACCGAGTCCTCGATACTGCCCAAACACAGACTCAACAGTCTTAGACCTCGTGTTGGTCTTAGGTGCACTCAAGGTCTGGGGCCGACCCTGAATACGCCCAAGAGACTCAACATGGTCTCTACGCGCGATCTTGGCGCGCCTGAAGCATCGATCGACTGTGTGTCCATCCTTCTGACAGAAGGTGAAGTGATACTTCACATTCTGAGAGGTAGAAGCAGCACGGGGAGGCTTCGCCTTCTCAGAGGCTGAAGCAGTAGGTGGAATCACCTTACTGTCAGAAATCCCTTGGACATAGCCCGCTGACTTAAATTGGACTTTCTCGGTCCTGGGCTTAGTCTCGATCACACCTAGTGCTATGGGTCTGAGCACGGCAAGTGGATGCTTCCTCATATCCTCATAAAAATCATATCCTAGACCTTGATTAAATCTGCAGATCTTAGATTGGTCTAGAATAAGATTGAGCTTCTTCTTGCCTCCTACAAATCTCTCGAGAGTGTTCATAAGGTACTGACACTCCCGAAAGAGAGAGGTGCAAGAAGAGCAGGGGGAAGAAGAGACAGCAGAAGGTAAGAGAGCAGAAGAAGAACCAACAGCAGAGGGAAGAATGGCTTGTGCACGCACAGCCGACTCTGAATGGACAGTCCTACTGCTAGCCAGTTGGTTCACGTCGCTAAGCGTCTCAACCTTACCCTGGGGCTTCTCCCCCTTCTCCACAATCACATTACAAGCACATGTGGCTTCTCTAGAAGGTCCTTAGTTAGCTTCACACATTTCTCATCCAATGCAATCAAGTCAGATTTTAGTTTGTTACAATTAATGCATGGTGAGCTAACAGGGTCCTTAGAAGCAAACTAAGCCAACTTCCTATCATGATCAATCATATCTTGAAACTGTTTGGAGACAGCTTCAAGTTCAGCAGTTAACTTAGGACAGTTCAAGCATGAATCAATCGGCTCAAGTAAAGAAGCTTGTAGTTCAGCAATTTTATATTCTGGCTGTTTTAAGTTCATCTTCAAGTTATTGCAATTTTCACAAGACTCGGGCAGATCAAGGAGCATGGCATAAGGTCCTCTAGCAGCAATGTCCTTAACCTCACATGAGGTGGGAGAAGTAGTCTCATCAGTAGTAAGTAGGGTAACAGCCATCCTACTCAACTCTAACTCAACAAGCAGACTAACATTCTCCACCTTAACAATATCAAGCTCGGAGGACAAACTATCATGCGAGGTCCTTAGTTTCTCCATGTCACCCAACAGAGCACAGCATGTATCACAATCATCACGGGAGGGAGCAGATGTAAGTGAAGTAAACTCCCGTGATAGTCTATCTACTTCCTTCTCTAACTCAGTACACCTAGTCCTAGCTCTAGCATGAAAACCACCTAGCTTAAGAAAAGCATGATTGAGCTGGTCGTAGGTGGGGCATACCTCGTCCGAGTCGGAGTACAGCTCGCTGTCGCTCAGTTCGCCCTCGAGGGCCATGAAGCACATGCCGGAGAAGTCATCGCCACCCTTGGGGTCTTGGTCACTCGTCCCGTCGTCGTCGCTCCATCCCTCCACCTCGCTGAGGTCGTCGAAGGCGGTGAGGACGCGATGGAACAGCTTCTTGGCTTTGCCAAGGTTGTGGAACTTCTTCTTGCCTTGTGTTGGAGCTGGAGGCTTCTTGTTGCGGTTCTTGTTGCCCGAACCGCCGTAGTCGTTCTTGCCCTTCTCCAGCTTGGGACAGTTTGCCCGAATGTGGTTGGGGCCACCACACTCGAAGCAAATCACAGGTCCTCCCCTCTTTCTGTCCCTCCTCCTCTTGTAAGCATGGGAAAACTTCCGAGCTAGGAGGGCCAGTTGCTCATCCTCGAGCTGCTCTAACTGATCATCAGTTACGTCACATAGAGCAGCAAGGGAGAAACCGCAAAGCGAATCAGAAGAAGGACCAGAAGAAGAAACGGGATCGGTGACCAAGGCCATCGACTGTGACTTCGACCTACGAGAGACAACGTCAATCTCGTGAGTCTTGAGGCGCGAGTACAACGCGTCAAGAGTTAAGGTCGAGAGGTCTGTCGTGTCTTTGATGGTGGTCACTTTCATCTCCCAAACACGCAGATCAAGTGCCGCGAGCATCTGACGAGCGTTGTCCGAGTCGGAGTATGTGAGACCGACCGCTCGGAGGTTGCTCAAGATCTTGTGGAAACGCGCGAAGCACTCATCGAGGGACTCACCAGCAAGCATCTCGAATTTGTTGTATTCTCGCTTGAACTGGTCCTGTCGAACCGACTTGATCTGGGTGGTGCCCTCATGGTATGCGTCGAGGGTCACCCAGATATCGTAGGCGGACGACAGGTGGGAGATGCGATCGAACTCGCTACGACTCAGGCCCTGGATAATGATGTTCCTTGCCTTAGCGTTTGCCTCAACATCATGCATATTCCCAGCATTGATGTTCTCATCGGCAGGAACAACAAAGCGGACCTTGACCTTGCGCCAGATAGCGTACCCATGAGTCTGGATGTATGTCTCCATTCGGCTCTTCCAGAAAGGGTAATCGATGCCATCGAAAATGGATGGCTTGGTCGAGTACTTGTCCGTCGTCATGGCTCTTAAGACCGGTTAAGATCTATTGATTAGAGCTAACCAGCTCTAATACCAATTGTAGGACCGAAATGGCGACAGAGGGGGGGTGAATGTCGCTCTCTTAAAAATCGCCCCCGAGAATTCGTACACTGATTTTTCAACAAGATGCAGAACAAAGCAACTCACAGAAAATTAATTTTGCTGAAATCTAGAGCGCATGCGATACTGAAAAATTCAGCATAAATCAGAGATTAACCAGCAAACATTTTAGCTGAAAATAACGCCGTTTGGACCGCATGCAGCAAGGAGGAAAATCAGCACAAAAAGAAAAAAAAGATGCAACGCTAAAGGTGAAGTGAATCCATTCGGCTCAACACATTGCCATGCACTGTATTCTTACTGCTCTCGGCACAAGAAGTAAACTACAGACTGAAGCTTTGAACTGAAATTTCAGAGAAAGCACAAATACAAGAAAATGAGAGAGGAACTTCTTTTCTTTTCAGACACAAACACCAAGAGCATAATCTAAATATAATGGGGACTCCAAACAACATAGGAAATCAACCAAAACTCAAGAAATTCAGAGTTTGAACCAAGAACTAACAAAGTACAGAGACAACACTAAAGATCAAATCACTCCCCAATCTTTGATCCTCTACCCATGAAACTTTGATGATATATTAGCAATAGCCACAGGACTCTCCAGACCAAATTTCATGCCATCTTTCCAAAGGAATCAAGAATTCCACCAAACCCTAGAAATGCAAAATGAAGAACAGAGGAGCTCAAAAAGGGAAAACTGAAATTAAACTTTGCTTGCTCTGAGGATTAACTAGACAAATGGCTTTTGAGCATTTCCCATGTCATAGCAACCCATTTTGGGTCTTCTCAACAAGAAAGAACCCAAAACGACGAAAATCAAGAAATCACCAAAAGGGAGTAACAAAGAACAGAGAGCACAAACAGAGAAAACCAAACTCCAGATTTTCATTCATTGAAGCTAGAAGAATACAGAGGAGTCCCCATACGCCTGGACATTAGAACAAGTTGAAAGATTACATGAACTCACTACTCAATCCCTCTCCTCTCCATCCTCAAGATCACCAAGAGTTTCACATGCTTCTTGGGAGGAATACAACGAACAGAGGAGAGGAGACAACCAGGGAACACCCTCTGTGTTTCACACCCACTCTTACCAACTAAAGAGCCAAAGCAAACCACTTCCTAAAGACTCTTTTGACTCACAAAACCATAACTCTCTCCCAAAGCCATATTGAGGGCATGCAGTCCCTCCACCTATTTATAGCCTTGGCTAACGGGTCTCCAACCCGTTACGCTTGCTATACCCGAACGGAACCGTCTCCCACTTGTGCAGCCTCGCGAAATTCCCGATTCGCCCCTCCTGCACCTTCCGGAAAGCTTCCGCGCTCCTTGCCTCGCACGCCTCGCAACCACCTCGAGTCCACGTCGTCTTCGACACCTCCTGACTGTTCTGACCTCAACGCCACCTGCGCCTAGTCCAGTCCTCCGTGTCTCACCACGACTCCGTCTCGACGTCCTGCAGTCACACAGACAAGAAACACGTCAAATAGCACCGCTCGATACATGAAAACGTAAATATCATAAACACATCATGCTTACCCATTATGAAGTCCAAACCTGTCGAAATATTAGAATATGCATCCTAAGCCCATACGACCAAATTTGACCAAACCGACCGAGTCTGTTGCACCACGCAACGACATGGTCCAGACCACCCAAACCAAACTCGACTATCCTAAACCCTTGTCAATTACTCATCACTCTCATGGGGTCACGACCACCTGGTCTCTCACTTCAGATCAAGAACACAAACAAGAACATCTTCTTGCCAAGAAATCAAGCCATCTCAACACAACAATTAAAAGCAATACGGAGACATACATGATTGAAATAGAGTTTTTACATGCTGTCCACTACTCTGAAGAACTCAAACTAAGTCCCCATACATGCTTGAGAAAACAAAAAACCCAAGAAAGGAGAGAGTCAAATAAAACCCTAACTCTTACACCCACTCTCTCTCAATTTCAGCACACTATTTCTCCTTAAAATCCATGAGGACTACTAGAGAACACCCTCTCTATTTATAGCCTCCACTAATGGGTTCACCATTGCTTTACCCATTAACCTTTTGCGCTTTACCCACAATCCACTTCCTTTAGTGCAGCTTTGCGTATTCACCAAAACGCCCCTCGCGCAACTTCCAGGAAGCTTCCTCCTTTCTTGCCTTGTAAGCCTCGCAGCCACGTGCTCGAACCCTTGCCGTCTTCGACACCTCCTGACCATTCTGACCTCAGCGCCACCTGCGCCTAGTCCGGTCCACCGTGTCTCGCCACGACTCCGCCTCGATGTCCTGCAGCCAACACAGACAAGAAACAAATCACATAGCACCGCTCGAAATATTGTAACCATACAATAACATGATAAAGCCCAAACCGATCGAAACGAAAAATAAACGTCATAATCACGTCCGACCGCTTTTGACCAAGTCCGACCGAAACGATTGCACCACGCAATGACATGGTCCGAGCCACACAAACCAAACTCGACTTTCCTAAACCGATGTCAATTACTCATCATACACACGGGATGACCTCCACATGGTCTCTCACCTAGAAATTATATTTGTTGTGAAGTTAGTCAACGCATGAACGTCAATGCATGTATAGTCATAAACGAACTCATTTCGCAAGTATAATATATAGCTTAATAGTTCGCTCAATATGGTTAAGTGACTCGACACAACGAGAGATGTTTCTTCTGCAGGGATAATTATGCAAGGTAAGTTCACCAGATGGGATAGACGAGCATGTCGGCGGCTTCGGCGACTCGGGCCCTGTGTAGTCGGATGAACGGAGAACGAAATGCCTTCCAACATGGGTGTAACTGGTGTGGTAGGAGCTTCCATGGTGAGGAGCAAGAAGAAGCAGAAGCAGGCAGAAGAGCAGGGAGGGAATGGCAGGAGCCATCGCTTGTACGTAGTACTACGTAACAGCTAGCTAGATAAATGGAGGAAAGCGGCCGGTGGTAGATCTCAGCAAAGTGCTGGATATTTTGCATATGTTGCCTGTTTAATTGGTGGAGGCATGAGAGCCTACCAATTCTTATTGCATTCTGATTAAAAATAACACAAGGATGAAAGAGCACATAATATGACAGACTTCCACTTCAGTAAGCACCTTACCATTTTTTTCCCTCTTATCAGGATACTGCACCATGACAACTCTTGGATCCACTCAGCCAAGTCACTACTCACGACCGCAAGGTGCAACAATAAGCTATAAGGGGGATAATTTTCAGTTGGATATCAATTCTTACAGGAATGATGCCATTAAGCACAACGAGTGCCAACGAAGACCACATGGTCACCCTTCGACAAAGGTGGAGCACCAAGACAAAAGGTGTTAGCTCCTGTTTACCAACTTGTCAGTTGCCATGTCAACAAATTGGTGCATCTTACATTTGTCAGATAAGGAAATCAGATGAATTCTATCTCACAAAACTATGAATGAGAGGAGCAAAGAAATCAGGCGGTCTGAGAAGTATTGGCATTACATTCCACTTTGATCAATCACGTAAGGAAAGTTGCAGGGATATGAACAATAGCATCAAACCAGTACAAGAACAGAAGCAAAGCAGCAGGCACCAGAAATCACATGATCCTAACTAAGCTATCACAAACTACTTGCTGCAATACACTTATACACTACGCTGGCATGACCACCAAAAGTTATCCCTCCATGAGATTAATGCATTCCAATCAAAATTGGCACATGAAAAATTAGACTAAAAATGACTATAGGAAAGCAATTAAGTGAGCAACTCTAGCAAGAGAAAAGATTAGCTACTATCAAAGTACAGAGTCACATGTTTGATGTATCCCCGGTGCCACCTCTCTTCATCCATGGAAGGCTCCCCGCTTCTGAACAATCATCTGAGCCAGCAGGTAGCTTACCCTTCATATTAGACCACTGCCAAATCTTTGACACGGAGAAGCTCTCCCCTTTGTTCCGTGCGCAAATCTTCCCCTCCATAATATCAGCATTGACATAACTTATCCCAAGACCCAACAGCTCTTGCTCTCATCGCACCACCAACGCCATTTCTAATTTGGCCTGGCTGGAGAGCCACTCGGAGCTCAGAAGTCCCAGAACATACTGATAGGTGCCCCTAGAGAAGCATCTCCTTGCATCCAAGCTGCTTCTGCTGCTCTCCCCTTCCTCTCCCCTTCCTCTCCCCTCAACGCAGCACCACTGGCATTACCGCCTTCAACGGCGCCTTGGTCCCAACATTCTTGAATTTCCTGTTGGAATTAATCTTGATGATTTGTACATGGTCGTCGGTGTCATGGTCGACACCACACGCGAGAAGGCATGGTCAAAATAGTCCCACAAGCCGTGGTCGAAGCATCGAGATGATGCATCGTGGTCGAAGCTTCGAGTCATCATGTGTGGTCTGTAATGACCATGTTGTGTGTGGTCGGTTACGACCACGTTGTGTGTGGTCGGCTACGACCACGTTGTCTATGGTCGGCTACGACCAAGTTGTGTTTGGTCAGTTATGACCATGGTGTATGTGGTCGTAACGACCAGTTTGGTAAGCTCCGGGGTCATGGCGCCAGAGTCTACAGTGGTCGTAACTGCAGCACCGCGGTCGAAGCCAAATTCAGAGAAGCGGTCAAGGAGCAGCTGAAGCTGAGTCTAGTAGTGTGGCCAGTCTCTCGAGCAGTCAAGTCAGTGCAGTGAGTAGTCACAGGCGTCGGCACGAGGAGACGTGAGTGACACAGATCATACAGTGGTCGGTAAGCTAACTGCTCATAGTAGCAGTTAGCGACTGAGCGAAGCTAGTTGGGTAGCAGTTGCGGTGGCACTGTAGCAGTCGTCAGAGCTTTGCTCCGGTTGGGCAGCAGTTGTGGTGGAGCACTATAGCTGTCGTCAGCGATGGAACAGAGCATGGGCGAGCGGCAAAGCAGTTGAGTGGTTGGGCGAGCGGCAGAGCAACTGAGTGCTCTGAGGACCGGTTGTCTATATATACCCTGTAACCCTTGTGCAGTGAGAGTGAAGAAAAAGGAAGAAAATTGCCCCCAAACACTCTCCGCCTCTTTACGACTTAGTCCTCTGCTTCTCCATCGTAGTCATAGGAACCGATTGGAGACGCACTGTTCACCATCCGATAGTAGTGTACTCGATCGACCTTGGGTGTGTAGATCTGGTGTTGGATTACCAACACCTGGTATCAGAGCTCGGTGCATGCCCAATACTTGCGATCGGAGACAATGGCGACTAGCGCGCAGCAGGCGGCGAAGGAGAGCGGCGGTGTGCCCTTCCACTACCCGATGCTGACTTCCTCCAACTACACCGCGTGGGTGATCAAGATGGAGGCGTTGATGGATGCCCAGGGGATCTGGGAGGCCATCGCTCCACCGACTGGAGTGATCGTGGAGGCCAAGAAGGACAAGTCGGCATGAGCTTTTATCTTCCAAGCCATACCCGAAGACCTTCTTCTCCAGGTGGCAAAGAAGAAGACAGCCAAAGAGGTCTGGGACTCACTAAAGACCAGATACCTCAGGGCTGACCAGGTACAGAAGGTGTGCCTTCAAACTTTGCAAAACGAGTTTGCAGCGCTGAGCATGAAGGGGGAGAATCCATCGACAACTTTGCCGGGAAGTTGAGCAACATGTCAAGCAACTACAGTGCACTCGGCACAACCCTGGAGGACCCAGCACTCGTGAAGAAACTCCTCGACTTAGCGCCTGACGAGTTCCTCCCGATGGTCGCCTCAATCGAGCAGTACTCCAACTTGGAGACGATGCCTTTTGAGGAGGCCATTTGGCGGCTGAAGTCATATGAGGAGAGGATTCATCATTGTGCCAATAGCAGCAATGCTGATGGATAGCTCCTCCTCACCCAGGACGAGTGGTCAAAGCAGTAAAAGGTGGCAGCAGGAAGCCGTCGGCAAGCAAGGGCCCCTCGGGTAGCAATAACGGTGACCATGGTCGAAAGAAGTTCAACAAAACCAAGGTCATGTGCTACAACTACCAAAAACTCAGACACTTTGCATACGAGTGTCCTGAGAAAAAGGGGGAGAAGTTGTTACTCTGTGACACGGGTGACGATGAGCCAACCCTCATGTGAAGAATCGTGTGGTCGACGGTGGTGTGAAGCCATCATCGCTAGAAGGGTCGGTGTGAAGCCGGCAATAGAGGGCGGTGTGAAGCTGCAAGGTGGTCATTTCGACAGCTGGTCGTTTCAACGACCACATCTCGATGTGATGTCGAGAAGTAGCGGTGCGATGCCACTGCAAAAAGAAGAAGTCGGTGGTGTGAGACCGACAGCGTCGACCACAGCAGTGCAAAGCTTCCGTGTGAAGCTTCGACATATGGTCGAAGACAGTGGTGTGAAGCCATTGTCGCTGGAGGTCGATGCAAAACTGACAACAGAAGAGTCGGCGTCAAGTCGACAACCATGGTCGAAGCAGTGTCGGTGTGAGACCAACAGCACCAACAGCAGTACGAAGCTGTTGTGTGAAGTTTCGACTTGTGGTCAAAAACGGTGGTGTGAAGCCACCATCGCTGGGGAAGCGGTGTGATGCCGCTGCAACGAGAAGGTGTGAGACCGACAGCAACAACGACAACTTCTGTGTGTGGCAAGAAGACGCAGGTGATCCGTATCACAGAATCAAACCATCAAGATTAAGGGGGAGAATGTTGGAATTAATCTTGATGATTTGTACATGGTCGTCGGTGCCATGGTCGACGCCACACACGAGAAGGCATGGTCAAAGCAGTCCTAAAAGCTGTGGTCGAAGCATCGAGATGATGCATCGTGGTCGAAGCTTTGTGTCATCGTGTGTGGTTAGTAACGACCATGTTGTGTGTGGTCGGATACGACCACGCTGTCTGTGGCTGGCTACGACCACGTTGTGTTTGGTCAGTTACGACCATGGTGTATGTGGTCGTAACAACCAGTTTGGTAAGCACCGGGGTCATGGCGCCAGAGTCTACAGTGGTCATAACTGTAGCACCGCGGTCGAAGCCAAATTCAGAGAAGTGGTCAAGGAGCAGCTGAAGCTAAGGCCAGTAGTGCAGCCAATCTCTCGAGCAGTCAAGTCGGCATAGTGAGTAGTCGCTGGCAGCGGCATGGGGAGACGTGAGTGACACAGACCATACAGTGGTTGGTAAGCTGACTGGTCACAGTAGCAGCCAGTAACTGAGCGAAGCTGGTTGGGCAGCAGTTGCGGTGGCACTGTAGCAGTCATCAGAGCTTTGCTCCGGTTGGGCAATAGTTGCGGTGGAGCACTGTAGCTGTCGTCAGCGATGGAATAGAGCATAGGCGAGCGGCAGAGCAGTTGAGTGGTCGGGTGAGCGGTGGAGCAACTGAGTGCTCTGAGGCCTGGTTGTCTATATATACCCTGTAAACCTTGTGCAGTGAGAGTGAAGAAAAAGAAAGAAAATGCCCCCAAACACTCTCCGCCTCGTTACGACTTAGTCCTCTTCTTCTCCATCGTAGTCGTAGGAACCGATCGGAGACGCACTGTTCACCATCCGACAGCAGTGTACTCGATCGACCTTGGGTGTGCAGATCTGGTGTCGGATTACCAACACTTCCCAAGGGTCAGGATGGATCTCGGGAGGAAGGAACGGGGCAAGGAGGACTGCGGCGGTGGGGGCAGCGAGGCCAACGGAGCTGGCACCGCTGGGGACGGGGCGGAGGCATGCCGTGTCGATGGCATCGGCCGATGGGAGGATGTCGATCATGGGAGGATTGCAGCGTTGGGGACGGGGAGAACGCCTGCGGGGTCGCGGGATGGCCGGCGAGGTCGCCTCGAATATTCCGTTTAGGAGGGTACTTGGGGTGGGTGAAGTCTGGAGCAAACAATTAAACAGTTGCGTATTTATATCAATAGCATTTTATAGGTAATTTTGATGAAGTTTAGTGACAAAGTGTTATCTTCATTCTGCAAAAGCCGAAAAAGCTTCTTCCAACTGGTGAGTGATTCTATTGTGCAACTATGCTAAATGGTGGGCTAGCATGAGGGAGGGCCTTACCATGATGTTGGGCTAGGCTTCCTGCATACCACTTCAAAAAGAACACAACAATTGACTAAGATGCATATGACTATATGAGCTATGGACACATCATTGACATTAGCTGTTTGGTAGCTTATGGCTTCCTACGTCCTCTAAAAAAAGGACTTACCTCTTCCTACAAAATTTATTTCATGGTTACTTATTCTGTACTTAAAAGATGCACAAATTAATTATAATTCTATGCAAAATTTATCATCAGCTACACCCAAGTAATCATATGCTTTTTAACAATTATCACCCTAACGTAAGAATCTACCATCATTTTGTGTTTGTGTAAAAAAGTTCAAATTTTAAAATCAATTACACCCTAAGTTATCATATGCACTTTAACCAAGTTAAATACCACAATAATTTTAGAATTTAACATCAATTTTCTGCTCGTGTAAAAAGGTTCAAAGTTTACCATCAACACCATCACTTTTAACCAAAAAAGTTAAAAATTCAAATCTTTCCATCAGTTGGATCCTAAGTTAACTTCTATAATTTTAATAAATTATCATCATAAGTTCAAAATTATCATTGGTTTCTTAATTTAAAAATAAAGTTCAAAAGATTACCAACAGTTGCATCATAAATTATCATCTACATTTTTTTAACAAATTATTAGCCTAAGTTCTAAAATTACCATTGGTTTTGGTCATTTTAAAAGTACAAAAATTACCATCTATTGTACCCTAAGTTACCATATGCAAATCTAAAAAAATATCAACCTAAGTTCAAAAACTACCATTTAAAAGAATCTCACAAATTACCATCGAACACTAAGTGAAGTGGAAAGCAAAGAGATACGGTTAAAAGAGTTGGGTCCCCTTTGACGTGAGATGCAAGTTGAGCCCACATAAAAATAGCACAAAAAAAGCATGCTTTTCATATGGTAACAAGATACGGTCAAAACTTACCAGCGCTCTAATCCTAAGTTATCAGCAGTAGTTTTAACAAGTTACTATCCTAATTTCAAAAACTATCATTGCTTTTTACTTTCAAAGAAAGTTTAAAAAATTACCATCAGTTACATCCTAAGTTACCATATACATTTTTTTAACAAATTATCAACCTGAAAACTGTTTCTCCACAGTTGAATCGTGACGGATTGTTTTTAAGAAGCAAAAAAAATGCAATCATCCATAGTTTTAATAAACTACCATCCTAAGTTCAAAATTGTCATCAGTTTTTTATTTAAAAGAAAGTTCAAAAAATCACCGTCCGTTGCACCGTAAATTATCATCTATACCTTTTTGATAAATTACCAGTCTAAGTTCTAAAATTATCATCGGTTTTGGGAATTTCAAAAGTTTAAAAAATTACTACCAGTTACATCGAACGTTACCATGTGCAAAATTTTAAAAGTATAAAAATTCACAGTTTATTATCCTTTCACTAGGCTGTGTAAAATAGGTATAAAAAAAAGTTCAAGTAATCACCTCTAACTCTCTGGTCCATTGAATAACCACGTGAACGCTATTTTTGGACCAAGTACATAAGTTTTGCACGGATGATGCTCCTTCAAATGCTAAAGAACAAAACCCAATTTCCAAATAATTAAACGTAACAAATAAAACTGGCCTCCAGTTGATATCTATATAGTTAGCTCAACTTTTTTTGTGATCCATCTGTCATTGGTGCCTAGGCGTTACCACGCATGAGACGACGTCCTCCCACCTCCCCGCGTCCCCAAAAATCAAACTCGATCACAGATTGCAACACGCTGGGATGATCGGACGGTTGCCTACCTGGGTGCGCAACAAGGTAATCACGCACCTAGTCGCGCAATAGTTTTTCCATTTAGCTTTTTCAAAAGCCTAGTTGAAAAGTCTCTCATTTATTTAGGCTTTGACTTTTTTGCTTTTAAGCCGAAGGAAAAGCCTAAATAAACAGGTGGCTTAGACTTTTTGGCTTAAGCAGCTTAAAAGAAGTCAGCTTTTAAGCTAAGCCAAGTTATTTAATATCATACCTTTTTGATGAGTTGAATGGTATAGCTTATTGCTGGAAAGTCTGAAATGCTCATGTTATGTTGGTTGGCAACAAAGTTTCAATCATGCCTGGAACTGTTCTTTACACGTGAACATCTGCGTATGAGAAAAAAATCAGTGGACGTGCTGAAAGCTTGAATCTGTCCACCATTTTTTCTCACGGTGAACGGTATTAGTACCAACCTGCCTCTTCTGATCTTGACAGGTAGGACCTGAAGCTTGTGAGTCCTGAGAGTCGGGACACTGCTTGAAATGAAAATAATATTTGGGGCTTGCCCTGAATATGGAAATGGAGATCTGAAGAGCCAATCTCAAAGCAGATGTTTTAGATGTCACAACAAAACAACTACTATTTCAGATCTGGTTGTCAACTATGATGTGCTAGAACAGCATTAATTAATCACTGAAATAGCTGTGTATATGGTAGCGTGTACGGATTCATATCTCAGATCTCAATGCAAAATGTTGGATATTTTGCATATGCTGCCTGTTTAATTGGTGGAGGCATGAGAGCCTACCAATTCTTATTGCATTCTAATTAAGAATAACACAACGATGAAAGAGCACATAATATGACACTGAGTTCCACTTCACTAAGCACCTTACCATTTTTTTTTTCCTCTTATCAGGATACTGTATCATGACGACTCTTGGATCCACTCAACCAAGTCACTACTCATGGCCGCAAGGTGCACTAAACTAAAAGGGGTTAATTTTCAGTTGGATATCAATTCTTACAGGAATGATGCCATTAAGCACAATGAGTGCCAACAAAGACCACATGGTCGCCCTTCGACAAAGTGGAGCCCCAAGGCAACTATAGGGGTCGCCAGCATTGCTCTTGTAGTGTTCTCGTGTATGATGATTGACGACGGGGGCATATAAAATGATTATTCTTAGCTTTGTGCATGGCCTCCCTTGTTTAAATATATGCTTCCGCGTTCAGCCCAAAGCCACGCACAGGCGTCTGTGCCTACGGAAGGGGTCGGGATTAACGCCCGTGCAGCGCTTGCAATGCCATTCCAACGAATGAGGATTCCCGTCCCCTCCTGTGTGTTCCCCTCCGTGTTCCCTCGATCTGAACCGTTCGTTTTTGATCCAACAGCCAACGGCATAAATTTTTATATTTTCACTATTTACCTATTTTCACCTGAAATTTAAAAAATAAAAATAGGTTCAGATGAAAATGGGCAAATGGTGAAAATATAAAAACTTGCGCCGTTGGATCAAAAACGAGCGGTCTAGATCGAGGGAACACGGAGGGGAACACGCAGGAGGGGACAGGGAAGCCGTTTTCCATTCCAACCGGGTTGGTTAAAAAATGGTTCAGCCGGCACAATGAAACTTCCAGTGTCTAGATCTATGTCAATTTCTTCATTGCAATTTGCAAGATACAAAAATTGGATTTTTCTCACACAGTGCTGTGACGTTGCATCATAATTTGCTAAATGGTGCTAGATTTTATCTATGGTTATACCACCACAGTCTAACTAAAACTAATTAGGCGACAACGTTGTTGGATATATTCAAGCCGAGAGATATTCGTCGCAAGTTTGTAGGACATTTAACAAAAATTTGAAAATGTAGCATATCATGTTATGTAAATTAAGCATGCATAATAATATACAAAAAATAAAATTATTAAATTTAAACCATTGGCTCAACATGACCAAGAGAGAACTTGCCTTGCTCGCAAAGGTCTTCGGTTGAGTGTAGTCAATACGACCACTTCCGGGACTTCAGATTCTACCCATGATAGTTTAACCAACAAGAATAAATACAAAAATAGAATACAATTTAATTCAAACTGAAATCTAAATGAAACTTACCGGAATTGAAGATGGGATTTTAGGAATGGGATTTTGCAAAAACCCACCCACATGCAGGGTAGCTTGCATAGCTAACCCTCCTTCCTCATATTCTTCACTTATCATTGCCCCATCTACACCATCTCTGTTTGTTTTGCTGCCACAGAAACACTATTGCCATTGGAGCCTATCCCGTCAATTGTTAGAAAAGGTATTTCTTTTTATGTAGAATCATGTAAGTTATTATGTTCTTTTTTCTTTGAAAATTTAGAGAGATTTTCTATTTATTGAAAATAATTTTAAATTATGGAAAAATTGTTTTAACTCAGCAATGTACCAAATAGACTATACAAATTCCAAAAATTATGAGATTTTCAAATTTAAACCAATTTTTATTTTATCAGATAAAATCCTTTTTAGATTCTGAGAATTAGAAAAGGTCTTTAATAACTGAGAAAATAATCAGGGAAATTGAGATAGGCTTATATAATTCAGGCTTTTTAAATTCTCAAAAGTTGAATAAAACAATATCTTTAGTCGCTTATAAATATTTGCAAAATTCTGAGATGTTACTATTGATAACCAACCCTACACCCACCACTTGTCATGACTAATACACCACTTGTCGAATCTCTGTTTCTCCGTCTCAACAGACAGAAACGGCTTAGAATTAGAAAGCATGCACCTCCACTGCTATTTAAGCAATCCAAGCCTACAAAGAGCATGCAGCACCCGCAACACTAATCCTACACCCAAGCCCTACCTGCATGGCGCTTAATACTCCTCTCGCACCTAAGGTAATATATGGACCCTCTGCATCTCCAAACGTAGCAAACGGCGACGCGGCCGACAAACGTGGTTCGCATCATGCGGTGGGCACTGCCTCCGAATGCCAGGATCAGCGAATTAAGAGGCGAAGAAGATGATCGTGAAGTGTGTGACCGAGTACATACGTTTCTTTACTGGCGAGGCCTACTGGAGCAGCACCCGATCGTCACTGTCTACGAGCTGGTGCAGGCCATGAGCTGCCATGGCCTCGACAACCATGTTGGTCTCCTCAGCACCTGTATGCATGCTCCGCTTCCGTGAGTCGGAGGCCGTAAGACTTACTGGTGAAGGAAGCGACAGCGAACGTGGTGCTGCCGATGGGTCGGCAAGCTCGTCAAACATGCCGCCTGGCCGTATGGAATAACAGGCACTATCAATCAGGGTTTCAAATAACGCTTTTTTTTTTTTGCCTTCTTTTTTTCAAAGATCGTGGTTCCGGCCGGTTATCAGAAAATCCCGGACGGTTAGGTGGGCCAAAATTTTGAATTGAAAATGGGGTTTGGCCAAGATTTGACCAGAATTTGGCTGGTTTTCGAAAGGTTCCCGCTGGTTCCTACCATAAAGTTGAAGCACGGACTTACATGAAATTATTACATAAATACGAGTTCTATTTGGTACAAAAACGATATAGGTAGGTTCAACATGCTACAGAGTACAAGAATAGCTCATAAATAACAAGAAAATTTTAGTTGAATTCTCTACAAACATAGGAAGAGGCAAGGAGTGAAAGTTGGCGACTTGGCGTACAACTGCATGCCTTCACCCATAAGCACAAGCAACACCTATCATAGAATTGAAAAAAATTAGATTTTTAATACAAATATATATGTTCCTATGAGTTTATGATATTAGTTTAATAACTATATGGCAGTGAAGTGCCGGGAAGGTTAATAGTAGGCACTATTTTCATCTACAATCATGATCCCTTAGTATTGAAGAACCATTTGCTTGTGTTCTTCCTAGCTGATCATAGAATATTGTTGAAGCCATTGTTACCCTAAACCCTATGTACTGAGGGCAAGTGTAATGAATTACTCTATAACCTTGACCATGGAGATGTAGAGAAGTATCATGCACTATTACAGATAAGGTCATACTGAACGTCTCATCACATACGGTTTTACAGAATCTATCAATATTAAGTTGCAGCATAGTTATTTCAATTAGTTTTACTAGCATGACTGTCTGTGTTGCAACTGATGGTAAGAACTATCAGTGATGGCCTACTTGTCACGTATGGTTTTTACACAAACTGTCTGTGATACATCATAAACGGTTCGTAATAAAAACCATATATGATGTATGGATCTATCACGGACAACTTTTATGAAAAGCCATCAGTGATACATCACAGATGGGTTTTTTTTAAAAAAAACCATCTGTGGTGACCACTTATCACATGATGGATTGTAAATGGAAGTGTCTATGATATTCATTGCCTTATTAAATACCCTTGTCTCAATAGATATTTTGTCTGTGAAGAGGTGACGGCTTTGAGGTGATTTGGTGAAAAGAGACCAGAGATTTGAAAGGGTGCTTGTATATCTATTTGTTCTTGGTGACCTAAGGTTAGCAATTGGTGCTATAAATAATGAAATGCATTATATTATTGCTAGATCTGCACACTTTTTAGTTGCTAGAAAATAGAGATCTAGCTTGATAGTTTTTGCTCTAATTTAAGAGTGGGTCTCACTCCTATCTACTTTAATTCTTGTTGAATTGGTTCATGAATCATAGCTAGCTACTTTAGATGGACAAGTTCTGGTGAATGATAATTATGTGTAAGAGCTAGTGTACATACATGTAATGGTTATCTAGGAGAGCATCAATCTAATTTAACATTAATTTGTTATATGTGTAGCGTAGATGAACCAAAACTAGATGTACGTTGAGAACCGTATGAGTGAAGAGTGCATCGATGGCCTACCTATTTTTAGAAGAGCTGCCGAGCAGGATATATTGAAGAGCGGGATGAAATCAGATTAAGAGCTAGCAAGGACATCTACCACATCTTCAGACACCATATCCTTTAAGAACCCGATAGACTAGGAAGTGTCACAACATTTGTTAAGATATCGAACTATCTGGCTGATAATATGTCCATAAATTTATAGGAACTAAAATAACATGTTGGCCTCTTGCAAGAAACATTGACTACGGAATCCTCTCAAGGCAACTTTCAAGCCGTCAAGAAGAGGGACATATTATTCACGACCCTGAGAAACAAGGAGCACTCAGGTCACACATGAGACCTTGGGGGTTTACATTGCCTAAAGGAAGGGATTCCCAAAAGACTTTGACTCATACAGGAGTCAGAATAGATCAAAGGCTAAGCACGAGGAGCGCATAAAAGAGGAGATTCATGCAGAATTTTCTGGGAAGCTAGCACATTTAGAGGAAAGGCTAGAGCAAGTGCTCAGCCAGTCGTAGGCCACCCCCGTTATTGTGGAAGTTAGTCTACAGCACCATCGAAGTAGCTACGTATCCACACACCAATCCAACCAAAGCAGTGTCCAACTTCCGATCAATGAAATCTAGGTAATGTATACCTCTGGAATGCTCCAAAGATACATCTGTAGGACACCTTAGATAATTGTGTATCATTTTGTAGGAGCCCACATCCTACAAGCTCCAAGTAAGGCTGGCTGGGTCTATTCCTATTAAGGCTGGGTGGGGGATGGCATTTTCATGCTAGGAAGGGACAGTGCTGCACGGTGCCCACCTATCACATAGTTATGCCAAGGTCTAGGTGGACATGGTACATGACCCTTTCATGCCTGTCCCGCTGGAGAAGACCCTGAATGAAGACATCATAACACTAGGAGATGCCGTGCACACTTTTGTCCAGTGGCCCAAGAGGGACATCACCCTAGACCCTGTAGTGCGACAATCTCCACATAACCATACCTCTCCAACAGAACTCTTGATGACTCTACCTCAAACTCCGCTTCAGAAGACCACCGTATTGGCTCCCGTGGAGATGACGCCGAAGAAACAAGAAAATCATGTCAGATAGTCTCCTTGAAATGGGTTGTGTGAGTTTGCATGCCTGGTACATGCAAAGGACCAACGAGCGGAAGAAAACCGGTCTATTGGATTCAATGTTAAATAAACGGAGAGGCATTTCCTTCATGAACTGGGCTTCTTCATCTTAGGCTTTGATGACTTATTCGATCTATTCAACCTCGACATCATCAACACCTCACTTCTATGATGCTGGATATTGTAAGTGTGTACAATCATGTTCTATATTCATGTAATACTAATAAATGTCATAGCTCATCACTTATATATAGATATATGACGCAAGAAGCCCAGCAATCGTGAGAACCAATAGATTCCCTTGACCCATACTTGATCTCTATGCAATGTTGTCAAGACTCAAATATGTAAATCTAGGGTCTTCCTTGTATTCTACACCAGTCTACGATCATGTTATTGCACACAGTAGAAACATAGATAAAATATCAACCATGATCATGAATAACTAAGAGAGACTCAAATATTATTAATTATTATAATAGCAACCACATTGCCAAGCCTACAAATAATATCCTAAAGGGCTTAGCAAAATCTAGCAGCGAAAAACAATGATAAATGCAGTGGCCGTTCAACATGTCTACAGGAAATCAATTGGGGAGCGAAGTCCTGATATGTGAAGACGTCAAAGTACTCCTACTCTAATACCCCTGGCTGAAGTGGTTGTCCTTCAACAACTAAGCAGCAAAGGATATAGCCGTGAGTACATAAAGTACTCAAGAAGTTGTTTGTAACAAGATACAATATATATGGATGCAAGGCTTACTAAATGATGGCTAAGTGATTATTTCGCAGAAAAGCAACAATTTAGAGTAAATACAATAAAAAGAATGAAAGCAAACCTTAAAAACAAGTAATAAGTAATTAAGATAAAGGAATTGAATAAACACCAAGTGAACTGACCATTCACCCAATAAACCAGCCGTGAACTAACCATTCATGTAATGAATCATCAGTGAATTAACCATTCACTTCCCAAACTTAACCCAACGAGATTTTATGAAAATCTCTACCCCATGTGTGAAATCTCCGAGCAATGTCCATAACTGGGGAACCGCTATTCGAATAGTTTTATACTCTGTAGAGGTTGCACAGCTTTACCCACATGACATAATCAAATTTATTGTCGACAACAACACGCTCCCTTGGGCTTGCGATGAAGTAATTATCATAAGGCATTTACAATGTTTCCATCTTAACTCAATTCCGCCCGCTAAAGTTTCACCGCCGAATAGGCTAACCACCTAATCAGAGAGCCCCCTTTTGCGACCCATGAAAATATCTAATCGACACCCACTTTCATCGCAATAGCAAAACTAAAATTGAAACATCACAAATTAATCAGCTAGGTCCATCCCCATACTGGACATGTAGTTGTACGATACGTCTCAGATAAATGGTGCATAAAGTTAAGTCCTTAAATGTTAGTCAGGCAAGGCATCCACATCTCAAAAGTGCCGACCACACTTCACTGTTTACTGCATGATCACTCGCCTAAGTTAAAACTATTTTTGTATAACCAACACCAATGATACTATCCATATCGTGGTAGATAAGTTTTATAACTGTGGCTAACCACCACGATTCAATATATCATCAAGTCAAAACTAATTAGGTAACCAACATATGATGATGAGCCCAACGTACTATAAGCACGGCTAAGCATACTAAACGTACAATCCAAGTGGATACTATTATTAAATCACCAGATAATTACCACATCCTATGGTGACAATGGAATTATGGCATTCAAATTATCAATTAGAGAATTAATCAAATTAGTCAATAACTACTAAGTAAAAAGGTTTATATTAAATTATAAATGCATGATAATTTAAAACAAAATAGTAAATATTATATTTAAAATAATAGGTTCAATATGATCAAAGCTCATGACTTACCTTGACTTTGCTCAGTTACCAATTCTTGGTCTTTAGTTCTTGCTTCTTCTCATTCGAAAATGTTATCTAAAGAGAGAGAAAGCGAACAAAATAAAAATAAGTTCAAATAAATTCCAAATAAAATTAAAAAATAATAAAACTAGAACTAAAAGATGTAGCTCAATTTTAGATAAATTTAGAAAGAAGAATCGGGTCAATCAGAGTTCGTATGAAGGAAAACAGACTCTCGAAAGATTAATTGGCTGAGAAAATACTAGAAATTAGAAAAGTCTACTATGCTATGGACCGGGTGCATGGAAGAGTGAGGGTCTACCATGGACTTGGCATATGGAATAGTGCACAAGTGGCTGGCTAGGGCTGACGTGGCATGACACATAAGCCATAGTTGGTGAGGTGGCAGTGACATGGCTGCCTACTTGGCCGCTATCATGGACTAATGACATGGCATGGCTCGGACCTACGGAACAGTAGCTATTGACATATAGGATGTACATATTAGAGACTTGGCTCATGGTGAACAAGGTCTATGGAAAACTAAAAGGGCAACATGGCGAGACTGACGTCAGTGTTGATGCATGTGCTGATGTCAACACGGACGAGCCAACCAAGGTGACGCTTCGGAGATGGAAGAGATGAGCAGCGAGGTGAATGAAGTAGCGGGGCGAACGGTGAGTGAAGCAGCTCAACAGTGACAGGGAAGATAACGTCGAAGGCAGACGGCTCACCAATGGTGTAGATGATAGTGAAAAGAATAGTGGTGCGAAGACTCAACAATCTTACCAGCGACGAGGAAGACAAACAAACATGACACAGACTGGCAACTCTGGTGAGGCGATGAAACATCTGCAAAATGACACGGTTCCCAGTGCTAGCATGCGGAAAATGAGGAGGCTCAAGGACGCAAAGGCAAGAGCTAGCGCATGCCTTTATACCTAGAGAGGCGGCGTTTGAGACAACCATAGCACAAAGGTCGAGGTAAACACAGCGGGCGGTGACATCATGCCAGACATGGAGAAGGGGGTCCCGCTTGGAGATGGAATGCTTGATAGGTGGGGCTCACCGACCAGCGATAGCTTGGAGGAGACGTGAGTGACTGGCATGGATGCGGCTCAAATGAGATGGGCGAGCGGTGATGGATGATGCGTTGCAAGCGTAGGCGAGGCAGGCAGGCTGGGTTGGGCCGAGCAGAGCAGGCCACATGGACTGGGTCAGGCGATGTGCGAGTGAGCTGGGCCGAGAAGAAGAAGTAGGCTGGGCTGAGGGTTTCTGCCCAATGTGCTTTAAGCAATTTTCTCAGCATTTTCTAATTTTAGAAAATAAGAAAAAGGAAATTGAGCTCTAGAAAATAGCAGATAAATCCAAAAAAATCTAAGAAAATATATAAAAAAAATTCTTGCAGCACAAGAACCCAAATAAAACTTTTAAATCTTTATTTGGTTGATGTTTACTTTCTTCATATCAAATCTTTTAAATTTTAGAAAATTGAAATTAATCTTTAATTAATTTAAGAAAAATCCAAATGGTTATTTTTATTTTAAAACTTCAAAAAAGCACTAAAAACCAAAATATTACAAATGCATCACCCAAGACACATCCTATATCGGGAATTACATAATGACAGGATTGCTTGGCTAGGCCAACAAGAACTACATACTGATGCCCTACAACTAGAGGTAAGTGCTTCACTAGTTATACAAATTTTATTTGTACTTTATATGTAACATGAACTTAAGTTTAATAACTATGACGACATACATGAGTAGGTGGCACTGAATCCTTATAATCATTGTTTCAAAGCGGAACAAGGTAATATACCTTGATTCCCTACTCATGAACATCCACAATTTCACTCTTATGCAACAAACACTTGGCATGTATACTTATTTTCTACATACATAATTCTATTGTAGTCTTCCCATCGTTTGCAATGGCCAAGAATAACTTTTTGGAATCACGTAGGTCGTTCAACGCCTATGTTGCTAGGGGAGGGAGGCACAAGAAATCGAGCGTCGCACTACAACATACAATGCGATTTTTGGTACCCACTAAAACACAATAATTCTATATCACACTTTATAATAATGCCTCTTGAACTAACTATACCTATGCATGTAATTCTATTTTTGCAATGCAACCAGCAGCTACAAGGTAACCCATATGTATTCTACGTTTACCGTCATATGCAAAAAATCATGAGTGCTAAGATGAATGATCTAGAGGTTGTAAACTTTGCAAAAATTATTCCCTAAGTATTAATTTAAATATATATACTTACTACTTTACTTCTCCTAACGACAAGGCATGACAATCAAATCAAGTATATTCGATCTGATCTAACTCTTGGACGTTTGAGGATGGCTCGCCACCTTCTTCATGATGGATGTCATTGACTCGAAAGGAGAGCTTCACTTCGGTGACACCGCTTAATACATGTTCAAACTATTGATTCAATTGTAATTCATTTTGAGTTGTAACTCAATTATAACTCTAGCAACAATACATGAATATTTTTTGTAATTGATTTTGAATTGTAATTCACTTTGAGTTGTAGATCACTTTGAGTTATAATTCATTTATCTGTATTCTACTTGCTTGTTTTCAAATGGCATGGCTAGCATTTCCTAAGGCCAACCGAAAAATAGAAAATTTTTTAGCTATACAAAGAACTATTACAGACGATTTCTAACACAAAACCATTTGTGATACATAGATCATTACAGAAGGTTTTTTGTATTAGCTGTCTGTGATATGTCAAATATCACATACGGTTATTTTAAAAACCATCTGTGTTATAACTTATCACAAATGGTTTGAGAGCTGTCTGTGATAACCAGGGTTATGAACTATCTTTGATGACCCCATGTGTAGTAGTGATGGTATCTCATTTGATCCTATAACTCTAGCTAGTATCTATAGTGTGCTTGAGGAGTCATACCAATAGGGTCATTATAAGTCTAGCTATGATGAGGAACATCATAAGATCCTTGAGAAATGTCATATGATCCTTGAGATGAAGAAGCATCCCCATGAGAAGCTATTATTTTATTACAACATCTCCTACTTCCTTATTGGCTTGATATGACTCTCGTTGGGTCATGAGCCCCCTTGTTGTGTCATGAGCCCGTGGTCGGCATCTTGTGTTGTGTGAGTGAAGTTTTTCTCACATGTGAACAGCATTGGATCATTTTGCGAAGGTTCAGTTTCAGGCTCAATTGTTTCTCCATCAATCGCATTATCACCGGGATCATTAGTATGTGAACTACTATCCCTACTTTCAGCATATGAGACATTATCTAATGGAGACCATCTCATCACTACCAACCAAATCCTCTTTGTTGACATTCATTTTCTTTTTTGTTTCTTTTTCTTCCCCTTGTTTGCTTGCTTCTTTTCAGTATCTACATACTTTAAAACCTTACCAATGTTGTCTGCATGTTCTACATTGTATTTGTGCTTGCCGATGTAACTTTTACCAATATTTTTTGCTGCCCATGTAGCCATAGGTTCATTGTCACAAGCATCAAATAAGTCATTTGGTGGGATGGTATCCACAACAATCCTAGTAGGATTCGGTGGATCTCCCTCCTCATTAAGTAATGGCCCAAAAGCACTCCTAGCACTGTTCAACCATTCCATGATTGGATTGTCCTTGTCGAACATAGCAGTTTCCAGCATATAATTAAATGGTTCTGCATCTTCATTTTTACTTTCTTGGCCCTTAGCCTGTTGCATTCAGAGGCTCAAATCGTAGTGCACATAGACCAACTTATGTAGTTTTTTGTACCCCATTCGATTTCTTAATTGTGTATGCACCAATGCAAATGTGCTCTAGTTACATTTGCAACCACTTGAAGATGCACATTGAGACACAATCCTTATGACAATTTTTTGCAGGTTAGCGGTAACCTTGCCAAACGCCATCCACCATTTGTCGATATAATGAAATGATTCTTTTCTGTACATCACTATAATCTTGTACCTTGGCCAATGCTTCCAATGCCTTGATGATGTCACAACTAGTCTTTTAATTGTTGTGGTTAAACATTTATGATGATCCATATTATTACCTAGATTTTTCCAAGTTTCAAGTGAATGTGGATCCAAGAAACCGGTTGCAAAGGAACAAAATCATTAGTTGATATAATTTAATGCATTCTTATAAATTGACATAACATTGATTATGAAACTTTCACTTACCAGCATTTATGTGTGTTTACCACCTCATGTGTTTAAATCTTTTGTCGACCACATCAAAAAATCTCTTGTAGTCCCCACAGTTAAAGCCATGTATTTCTACCATGTCTGAGCTTAGTTGCAAAAATCTCAGTAACACACCTGCCACAACGGCTATTTTCTATTGATCAACGTACCAAAGAACACCATAAATTGACTCTATTGACTTCACACTCCATTCAACATGATCCCACCATTTCTTATCTGTGAGACAATCATAGGCGAATTGCCCTTCAGGACTACCTTGCCATTTGCTACACCTCCAATTGTTAGAAACCATCCATTTTCGAAATTTATCTTTTCTATCAAGGAAACTTTTCAAGAACACAAAGTTTGTGCCAAACCGTGTGGCCACTGGTCGAATAATTTCTCCACCAATATGCTATTGCATTGAAGCATGAAGCCTTTCCATGGTTGTAAAAAAAAATTGCAAATAAGGAAATTTGAAGCTTTTATTGAACACCAAAAGCTTGAAGCCAATAACATAAACTCAAGAATTATACTGTGTAATTTGGGGCATACCTTAGAGCAAGCAACATCTGAGCGTGCAACAGCCCATCATCCATCAAGGATAGCCTAGTAGAAGAGAACAAGCAAGTTGAGAAAAAAAATGTTTGGGTGTGAACTTATGATGACTTATGATGGAATGAATTTGAGGAGAGATGTGTAATGGGTTTAGCCATGTGTTTCAGTGATAGCTACATACCATGCCTTTACTTTATCTGGAGTCAAGGACGGACAACATTGTCAATCAAATAACAGCAACTTGCTTGCATACATAGCAGCAGGAGGACAGACATCACATATAGCAGTGGGAGGATAGACATCATATATAGCAGTAGCACACCACCCGCACCCTGTGCCTACAGAAGGAGAGGCGGGCATTCTTTGGCGCCCTGTGCGAACTCTCAGGCCCATGGTGCTGATGCCCTGGCATAGGTTCTCCGACGCCCTACGCGAGCTCTCAGGCCCTTGGCACCAGTGCTTTGGCAAACCCCTCCAGTGCCCTGCACTAGTGGAAAATGAGGTCGACATCCTCTGGCAAAGTTAGCACCCATGTGCGTGCCTGTACTCCCGGTAGCCACTAGCCCCTACGCAGCATGCCTGTGCTTCCAGCAGCCACTGTTGGAAATAATCTTGTTGTTGATTGTGTGGACGTAGCTGTACATGGTAGTTGTTGTTACTGTTGAGTGCGGTCGTAGTCATGTACTCGGTTTATTCGAGTACAGTGGTCGTAGCCAGTAGTCGTAGTTGTAGCTCTGTACTCGGTGTGTTCGAGTATAGTGGTCATAGCCAATTGTACTCATACATTGAGTACTATACAGTAGTCAGTAGTCAAAGCTGCCATGGTCGATAGTCGATAGTTGCAGCTGCCGTGGTCGATAGTTGGCAGTCGAAGCTGCCATGGTCGATAGTCGGTAGTCGCAGCTGCAGTGGTCAATTGTCGGTAGCTGGAGCTGCCGTGGTCGATAGTCGGTAGTCAGAGCTGCCGTGGTTGATGGTCGATAGTCAGAGCTACCGTGGTCGATGGTCGGTAGTAGTAGCTACTATAGTCGATAGTAGGTGGTCGGTTATGACCACATTGTACGTGGTTGTAACGACGAGCTTGTTGTGCATGGTCGGAAGCAACTGGTGTGTGTGGTCGTAACGACTAGTGTGGCAGTCGTAAGTGCCGGGGTTATGGTGCCTATGTCTGCAGTGCCATAGTCGAAGCCAAGCTCAGATCGGAGAAACGGTTAAGGAATAGCTGAGGTTGAAGCCAGTGGTTGTGGTCATGCGAACGTCAGAATGGGTCATCGTGAATGACGCAAGCCATACCGTGGTTGATGAACTACCCGATATGGACAGGCGACTGATCACTGTAGCAGTCGTGGGGGGGGGGGCTGAGTGAAGCGGCATGGGAAAACGGCTATCGTTGTGCAGTCGTAAGCGGCATGGGTAGACGGTTGGTCCCTGTAGCAAACGTAAGCGACAGACCTAGGGAGCGGCAGAGGCAGAGTTGTAGTCATAGTGGCATATGTGGCTCAGTAGTATATATACCCCTATAATCTATTGTAAATAAGAGGGTGAGTTTTGGAGAAGAAGAACAGTGAATATAGAGGAAGTCGTAGGCGTGTGTTGCTAGACAAAAAAATAGTTCCACTATGTCTCGCTTGTTCTTTCTCTGCTCTCCCCCTACGCTTCTCCTCACATCGGGCCTGGGCCAACAATTGGTATTAGAGGCAAGTTAATCCTGTGAGTCGAAGAATTAGGGCTTGCTGATTCCCCTTAGTAGAAGAATCAGAGTCGTGGGGCTCTCTGTGCATTGGAGAGGAAAAAGAAGCACAGCTCTGTAATTCGGAGGAGAAGGTTCCTCGGTGACTACCGTCAGTCGGAGAACGTGCCGAGAGGAGGAAGGAGTATGCCTCCGACTGCAATACGAGGCTTGCTGCGAGCTGGTCTGTTCGATTTGCAGATTATGAAGAGGGAAAGCGCGGTGACATTGACATACCCACAACTCACCTGCACCAACTACACGATCTGGGCGATGAAGATGTGAATTACTCTTTAGGCTCAGAACGTGTGAGATGTGGTCGAGCCTGGCGCTGCCGAGTACCAGAAGGACCAGTTGGTGTTGTACGCCATATACTAGTCCACACTGGAGGACGTCATGTCTTCCCTCGCCGGGAAATACACGACGAAGTCAGCATAGGAGGCAATTAAGATGGCGCACATGGGGCACAAGAACGTGCATGAAGCCAAGCTCTAGACCCTCAAGAGAGACTTCGAGGGGATAAAGATGGGAGAAGGGGAGTCTATTGAAGACTTCACCGGTCAGGTGACGTTGGTCGTCACCGACATCTAAGCATTGGGCTATACCATGGTAGATGAGATTGCCATGGTTCACAGGTTTTCTGGGCTACCCCATCGCGATACTTGCAGCTCGTTCATTGAGTAGTGTGTGGACTTGAAGACCCTCACCATTGAAGATATCGTCGGACAGTACAAAGCCTACGATGAGTGCGTCCGAACAAGTTACGACGACACGAACCAAAGTGAGCATCTGTTGCTTACGCACACGTAGTGGGAGACCCTCAACAAGGAGAGGAGAGGAGGGTCAGGCAGCGGCACAAGGGAGAACCGTGGTTGTGGCTATAACCATGACAGAGGAGGTCGTGGTCATAGAAATGACCATGACAATGACGACAAGGACGACAACGACTACGACACCAGCGAGTGCAAGACTGACAAGAAGTTGAAGTGCTACAATTGTGGGGAATGTGGGCACTTTGCCAATAAGTGCCGTAAGCCAAAGAAAGCAGAGCCGAAGAAGGAGGAGGCGCATCTCGTCTTGGTTGGTGCCGATGACGAACCGGCACTGATGTAAAGTTTGGTAAGAAGGCACTCATGAAGGATGACAACAAGATTAGAGGGTTGAATGTTGGAAATAATCTTGTTGTTGATTGTGTTGATGAAGCTGTACACGGTAGTCATTGCTACTGTTGAGTGTGGTCGTAGTCCTGTACTCAGTGTGTTTGAGTACAGTGGTCGTAGCCAGCAGTCGTAGTCGTAGCTCTGTACTCAGTGTGTTCGAGTACAGTGGTCATAGCCAATTGTACTCGTGCATCAAGTACTATACAGTAGTCAGTAGTCGAAGCTGCCATGGTCGATAGTCGGTAGTCATAGCTGCTGTGGTCGATAGTCGGCAGTCGAAGCTGCTGTGGTCGATAGTCGGTAGCTAGAGCTGCCATGGTCGATAGTCGGTAGTCGGAGCTGCTGTGGTTAATAGTCGGTAGTCAGAGCTACCGTAGTTGATGGTCGGTAGTCAGAGTTGCCGTGATCGATGGTCGATAGTAGTAGCTACTATAATCGATAGTCGGTGGTACCAGGTTGTTGTGTGTGGTCGAAAGCGACTAGTGTGTGTGGTCATAATGACCACTGTGGCAGTTGTAAGCGTTGGGGTTATGGCGCTTGTGTCTGCAGTGGTCGTAGCTGCAGTGCCACGGTCAAAGCCAAGCTTAGAACAGAGAAGCGATCCAGGAACAGCCGAGGTTGAAGCCAATAGTTATTGTCATATGAACGTCAGAACGGGTCGTCGTGGATAACGTAGGCCATACCATGGTCAGTGAACTGCCCGATATGGACAGGCGATTGATTGCTGTAGTAGTCGTGGGGGCGGCTGAGCGAAGCGGCATGGGCAGACAGATGTCGCTGTAGTAATCGTAAGCGGCATGGGCGGACGGATGGTCCCTGTAGCAAACATAAGCGGTAGACCTGGGGAGCGGCAGAGGCAAGAGTTGTAGTCGTAGTGGCCTGTGTAGCTCAGTAGTATATATACCCCTATAATCTGTTGTAAAGAAGAGGGTGAGTTCTAGCGAAGAACAATGAATACAGAGGAAGTCGTAGGCATGTGTTGCCGGACAAAAAAACAGTTTCACTGTGTTTTGCTCGTTGTTCTTTCTCTGCTCTCCCCCTACGCTTCTCCTCACGTCGGGCCTAGGACAACTGCCGCAGGCCACTTCGCAGCGTGCCCGCGCCCTGGCAATGTCACCCTGACAGCTAGAGCCTGGCGCCCTGGCAGTCGGTGTCCTGCGCTCTGCACACGGCCACATGCCTGTCTTGCAGCCGTGTGCCCTGCGCACGCTAGTGCCCGCCCTACAGCCTCATGCTCAATGCAGAACTAGTTTTCTACCATGGCTGCATTGAGGACTCCGAACTTCAGCCCCAGCAGCTGCGCCCTGGCCTCCAGCGCCCGGTGCCCTGGCAACGGCTGCCCGAATGCCCCGCCTCCAGCGCCCGGCGCCTTGGCAACGCCTGCCCGAACGCCCCGGCAAGTCAACCAGCCAGCGCGCGCCCTGGCACCCAAACAGCGTCAGCGGCAGCAATCTGCACAAAATCCAGCAGATAGCTCTGCACTTCCTTCCATTACTACACATCATAAGCAGAAGAAACAGCAGGGTCAACAGTCGCCTAGACAAAATCAACAACAAAGGAATCATGCAGCAGCAACCAGAGTGGAGCAGCGGGCTACAGCAGCAAAAGATGGGCAGCCCTGGCACCCCGCATGCTCCACGTGCCTTGATGACCGCGCCCTGTGCCCACCTGCAGCCCCTTGCGTCCGGTGCCCCTCGCGACCGAGGTTTGAGGCATTTGTGTACTTAGCTGACCCTTGAGGCATTTGAGTACTTAGAGAGAGAACATCAACATGCATACAAGATGTGCAGAATCAACCAAAAGAAAGGTGGACATTTGCATGATGCAAATTTACAAGTATAAGGCGTAGCGTGCGCAAGCTCTAAACCGCCTTGCGCCTGGCAAATTCCACGTGGTCCCAGTGCCCTGGCAACCCCACACGAACGCCCTAGCACCCGGCCTCCAGGCTCCAATGCCTAGCGCCCGGCGTCTGCTCGTGGCGCTCCCGCATGCGAGCGCCCTGGCACCCACACTTCCATCGCCTTGCACCCTGTGCCCCAGCTCGGAGCACCCTGGCAAAAGCGCACGCCCTGGCGAAAGCATACACCTGACAAAACTTTCCAGCAGGGAGTGCCGCAATAGAGATAACCCCATAGTTGCCTCCCAAGGCCTAAGCTCGTACCCTGGACAGGCAGGAATGATCCTCTATATATGTATGTGTGTGTGTGTGTCTATATATATATATATATATATATATATATATATATATATATATATATAATTTTTAATCAATATTATACCAAAATCGTCATATGTCCGGCATTTTTTAGCATCAATACTTTAATATAACTGGTAGCCCAATAATAATATTGATTAGTTGTAGTAAACTAAAGGAACTAAATACGAAATCATAGACAAAAAAGTTGGTCAGCATTAGTAAAATGCATCATCCGATCTCATTTGCCTATAAAAAAATAAAATTACTTAAAATTTTTAAGTAAAAAAAGGAATGAACAAATATAAGTAAAAACATTACCTTTTAGTATTTATGTTCTTTCAAATTCACAAAGCGATGAATCACAATATCATTGGAAATTTTCTACAATACTTGTTTCTCTATATAACAAATAAGTATATCATTCATGAAATCATCATCAAAATAATTGAAAAAGTTCAATTAAATATTTGTATGTTCAACAATTCAAGAATAATATAATAAAAAATATGTCCAGTGGCTTACTTCCTAACCTATGGTCAAAATATTACATTTTTCACCTGATTTGCAACGAGCTAGGACAGTATTGCACAAACCAAAATTGAAACACTAAATCTTAAACTAACGAGCTAAGTTGTGGGGCTAGCTCATTGCAAATCTGATGAAAATGTAGTATTTGACCACACTTTAGGAACTAAGCCACTGGACATATTTTTATTATATTATTCTTGAATTGTTGAACATACAAACATATAATTAACCTTTTTCAATTATTTTGATGATGATTTCATGAATGATATACTTATTTGTTATGTGGAGAAACAAGAATTGTAGAAAATTACCAATGATATTGTGATTCATCGCTTTGTGAATTTGAAAGAACACAAATACTAAAAGGTAATATTTTTACTTATATTTGATCATTCTATTTATTACTTGAAAACTTTAAGTAATTTTATTCCTTTTTATAGGCAAATGAGATCAGATGATGCATTTTACTAATGCCGACCAACTTTTTTGTCTATGATTTCGTATTTAGTTCCTTTAGTTTACTGGAACTAACTAATATTATTATTGGGCTATCAGTTATATTGAAATATTGATGCTAAAAAATGCTAATCATATTACTATTTTGCATAATATTTATATATATATATATATATGATGAAGTGGTGAATCCCGATTATTTTTTATTCTAGTTCCGCACCTAACAGCATCAGCATTGCTGGCTCCCACCACCATGCCCTAGCCGGTAAACTGTGCCCTAGCAGTCGAACCATAACGCCCTGGTGATCCAATCCAAGCGTCACGCCCTGGTAGGTCCCCAGCACCCTAGTAGTTTCCAGCGCCTACGCCCTAGCACCTAGCGCCCTGGCACTGGGCCATCGCGCCCTCGCGTCCGCGTAACTTCGCGCCTGCACACCCTGCGCTCGTGCGCCCAGCTGCGCCCTGGCAGCTGTACTCCAGTGACCATGCCCCTGTGTCGCGCCCAGCAGCGCCTGTGCACCCCTTGGCTCCCTTGTGCAATGCCTTGGCATCCCCCGGTGCCACGCACCCCAGCTACCGCGACCTGAGTCGCACCTTAGCACCCGAGAGCCCTTGCGGCAACACCCCTGCACCGTGCCTTTGTGCTCTTACAATAGTACCCTTGAGCCGTGCCTTGCAAGTTGCAACACCCGTGCACCCTTGCGGTAGCACCCATGCACCGTGGCCTACAAGCCAAAAAAGAGGGAGGAGAGCCGAGAACTCACCTCTCCAAAACTCAGGGCTGACACTTGCTGTAACAACCTCAGGCTGGTATCCACTGCCCAGCCGTGTGGCTCGCGGACCCTACCATCCTAAGCATTGGCCGAGTTCGGATGGCGCTAGCCAGGGGCGGAATTGGGCCTCAAACTGGATAGGCTATAGCCCGAGGCCCAGCAATGCTACTAGTACTACCCCCTCTAGTATATACCCAGCAATATACTTGGTATAACAGCCCAGCCCGAGGCCTCAAAACAATCAGCCCGATAACCCAAGCAATGAGTCAGCCCACCAAAATGGTAATCGGTAGCCCATCTAGGCATGAGGCATCCACCAAGACCAAGTAAAGGAAACCCTAATCGCCAACCCCCAGCCCCTAGCTGCCCAAATTAGACCTTAGCCCCAGCCACCAGCTGCCCAGTCCCTGATCCAGCGATCCACCCTCACCTACGCACATCCCCACCGTTGGCCGTCACCCTCACTTGCGTGTGCCCCCTACGTTGGCCGTCGCCCTCGCCTGCATCGCTGCTAGCACCAGGCGTTCATGGTCCGTTGGCCGCCACCCTCGCCCCTCGCTCCTGAGATGGACACGGCGACACCGTGGTCCGTCGGCCGCCGCCCTCGTGGACTTGCACCTCTGGCCTCCACCGCTGGCCGTAGCCATCACCTGCACTGCTACGCACACTATACGTCCATGGTCTGCTGGCCGCCGCCCTCGCCCCTCACTCCCGACGTAGACACGACAATGTTGCGCTTTGCCGGCCACCGCCCTTGTGGACCTGTGCCTCTGGCCTCTGGGTGGGTGCCCTCGCTGAGTCACCATCGTCGTTGAGTTGCCGAGTGGCCCGAGTGGCCAAGCATGAGCAGGTAACAGGAGGATTGGAGGAAATATATTTAGTAGAAATTATTTTTATGTTTTGAAATTAGTACGAATGATCAGATGAAATGGCATATGTTCAATGTTTTACATTTGCTACTTAGGAACTAACTATTAAGGTTTAAGCATACAAATTACAAAATGAAGAGGAGCAAGACATTGTCATCGTATTTTTCAACACAAGATACACAGTCCAACAGACAATTCAACTCGAACCAATCTCCAGAAACATTAGGAACTGGGGCTAGTAACACAGGTAAAACATTCAGCTCAATCCAGGTGATATTATTGCCGATCCTGGGCTTCGAAAATTGATAGAGGAGTTGGATGTGAATATTAGAGATGCCACTATAAGAGAGTATTTGCAATTGGGACCATGCCAACCAATTGGACATAAATTTTTGTGGAGGGAACAGGGAAGTCAAAAGAGGATATTTCAATAATCATGGTTCAAGAAGAATGATTGGATGGAATTTAGCATTGCTAAAGATGCAGCTTTTTATTTTTGTTGTTTTCTCTTTAAGCAACAAAGAGCTGAAAACTATGGTGTTGATGCTTTCACAAAAATAGGATTTAGTTATTGGAAGAATGGAACTCAATCTTTTAATGAACATGTTGGTAAAGTCAATATTGCTCATAATAAAGCAAGAAAACATTGCGATGCTTTCAAAAATCCATGGCAAGGTGTTGGTTATGTGATGGTTGTTGCCATCAAGAAGGATGAGGAAGAATATAGAGCCCGTCTTACTATTATATTAGCCATTTTAAAAAAAATTCTATTACAAGTCCTTACTTTTCGTGGACATGATGAATCGTCTAGCTCGAATAATAGGAGAAATTTCCTAAAAATGCTAAAATGGTATAGAGAGAGGGATGAGACGGCTACAAAATTCCTTGACAATTCTTTTGGGAACAATTTAATGACTTCACCACAAGTATAAAAAACAATTGTGCAAAGCGTGTACAGAAGAGACCACCAAAACCATTATTAATGATATTGGGGATGCATTTTTTGCCATAATTATTGATGAGGCTCGAGATACATCTATCAAGGAGCAAATGGCTATGGTTTTGAGGTTTGTAGCTACATCCTACGCTCTTTTTATGTTTGATAGTTTGAATATGTTTAAAGTAACAATAATTTCTTGTCCTATGCAGGTATGTCAATAATAAAGGGCAGGCGATAGAGAGGTTTCTTAGGGTTCAACATGTTTCTGATATGACATCATCTTCATTAAAAACAACTTTGGATGGTATGTTTTGTAACCATGGTTTATCTATCTCTAGATTGCAGGGATATGGATATGATGGAGCTTCAAATATGAGAGGACAATTCTATGGGTTGCAAAGACGCATATTGGATGAAAATCCATATGCTTTTTAGATACATTGCTTTGCAATTAGTGGTTGTTTCTGTGGCTAAGTGTTGTTCTTCTATCTTTGATTTCTTTAACTACATGACCTTAATTGCCAACACTATTAATGCTTCTTGTAACAGAAGACATCAATTGGCACAAGATCACCACGATAAAATTGTGAATAAATTAGAGAATGGCAAAATTTTCTTAGGAAGAGGGAAAACCAACAAACTAACCTTGTAAGGCCTGGTGATACTTTTTGGGGTTCACATCATAAAACATTATGTCGTCTTCTCTTCACGTGGGATTTAGTCCTAGAGGTATTAAAAAAATTTGAGTGATGATGCCACTAATGCTACACAGAAAACCATAGCTTCAGGTTTGTTAAAAAAACTGGAGAGCTTGGAATTTATACTTATATTGCATCTTATGATCAGAATTTTAGGCAAGACTAATGATCTTTCACAATGCTTGCAAAAGAAAGATCAAAATATTATCTATGATGTAGGCTTGATTGGGACCACATTGAAGGCAATTGAGGAAGTAAAAAATCATGGTGGGATGAGCTTTTTAAAAAAATCAAAGGCCTTTTGTCTCCAACATAATATCACTGTATCAAATATGTCTGATAAAATACTGATTAGAGGTCGTTAAAGGGGTCGTGGTGGTCGAATGGTAACTTAATATGAGCAAGTCCATCATGAAGTATTTATTGTGGTGCATGATAAAATTATTGTTGAGTTGAATAATCGCTTTGCTGAAAGATCTACTAAGTTATTAAGGTGCATTGCTTGTCTTGATCCAACAAATTCTTTTGCCAACTTCGATGAGGGAAAATTAATTGAACTTGCTAGAATATATGCGGCTGACTTCTCTCAATATGATTGTGTAGTCCTTAAGTTAGTCCTTAAGGACCAACTTATTATTGATGCAAGAGATGATCTATCTTTTGCAAATTGTACCAACTTTGAAAATCTTGCTGTGAAGATGGTTGAAACTGACAGACATACAATTTTCATATTGGTATATCTTCTTATTGAATTAGCCTTGATTTTACCAGTGGCAACGCAACTGTAGAAAGAGCCTTCTTGGCTATGAATATCACTAAGACTAATTTACGAAACAAGATGAATTATGAGTGGATGAATCATAGCATGGTAAGCTATATTGAGCGAGATGTTTTTGCAAGTATTTAAGATGAGAATATTTTAGAGTGTTTTCAAGGGATGAGGTCACACAAGAAACAACTTTCTCATGCAAGCGGTAAGTTAGTTTATTTCAAATGTAATATTCATGCTCTTTTAGTTTACCTATATGCATATTTTATTTTATTTTATATGTTATCTTTATAGGTTCTGGTTCTTGTCCTACTATTGATGAGGAAATAGTGGACTAGCCGCATAGGATAGTGAGCAAATTTCCATTTAGGATTTGAGGTATTTGATGTATCTTTATTACGCTACATTCTGTATGGTTTCATATGCTTTCTTTACTGTGATTTGTGTTGAAAACTTGAACTCTTCAAGTATTGAGCATTAAGCAAAATTTGCATATCAATAATGCATTTGTGATATATTATTTATTATATCATAATATAGTTCTAGACTTGTGGTATGTTAGATTATTACTTGGTTGAAATTTAGCCTGGCACGTGCTCCAATCCTGGATCCGCCACTGGCACTAGCTGTGCCAAGACTGGCTTGCTCACCCTAGTCTGATGCCCACATCAACTCCCCTCTGGCTTGCCTGCTCTCCCAGGTTCGGCGCCCACACCGGTTTCCCTCCTACTTGCCACCGGGAGAGTGGCCGCACACGAGTGCCTTTCCCCCTCTTGCAAGTGTGGCCGCGCATGAGTGTTTTTCCAAAATTGATCTACAATCTGAGTATAATCAGATGCAAGTGTGGGAGTAAGATATTGAAAAGATAGCTTTATCCATGTGGTATGGGCACTATGAGCATAAAGTTATATCCTTTCGACTAACAAATGCCCCTGCTGTCTACATGGAGATGATGAACAACATGCTACACAAGTATCTTGATGATTTTATAGTCGTGTTCATCGATGATAACCTGATTTATTCCAAGACGGAGGAAGAGCATGAGCATCATTTAAGGCTCGTGCTTGAGACTCTTAGGAAGAATCAGTTCTTTGCCAAGTTGAAGTGCTAGTTATGGATTTCTGAAGTGGGCTTCCTGGGACATGTGATTAACTAGGAGGGCTTTTTAGTAGATCCAACCAAGATTTCTATGGTAGTAGACTGGAAGTGATAAGTTTTCTTGGCTTAGCTAATTATTACCGGCGTTTTGTGAAAGACTTCTCCATTATTGTCAAGCCAATGTCTCAACTCACGCAGAAGAGCATGAAATTCTAGTGGACTGATGAATGTGAGCACAATTTCTGTACTTTGAAAGAAAAGTTAGTGACTGCTCCTGTTCTCACCCTTCTTGAGCCAGGAAGCACTTCACGGTCTACTCTGACACTTCTCGAGTGAGTCTGGGTTGTGAGCTCATGCAAGACAGCAAGGTGATTGTGTATGCATCACAACAGTTGAAGAAACATGAGCAGAATTACCCTACTCACGATTTAGAGCTAGCCGTATTGGTTTTCCCTCTAAAGATTTGGAGGCATTATTTATATGGAGAGTCCTATGATATTTTCACTAACCACAAGTGCCTGAAGTATATTTTCACTCTGAAGGAGTTGAATTTGAGGCATAGAAGATGGTTGGAGCTGATCAATGATTATGATCTCACTATCTAGTACCATCCAGGCAAAGTGAATATGGTTGTTGATGCCCTTAGTCGCAAAACAACACCCTCCACTTTAGGCTGTCTCATTGCTGACTTCGATCAGATGGGAATTTCCTATTGTTATGCTGGTATAGCACAGGCTGAGACGCAATTGTTGTTGGAATCGGTGATTCCAGAGCGAGTGATAGAGGCTATAGGATCAAGGATAACTAACTAGAGGGGGGTGAATAGGAGGTTCTAAGAATTCTTGCCGTCTAAAATTAATTGTCATAATTTACCTAAACAAGATTTTAAAACAATTCAAACATACACAATTCTAGTATATCTAAGACACTACAAACACAATTCTCTACAAATATAATTTTAGCACAAGTAAATCTGGCAATCACAATATGCTAGAAGTACGAGTGTGAAAGGAAAGTCAAAGAGATAACCAATTGACACACGATGTTTTACCATGGTCAGAAACTTGCCAATTTCTCCTAATCCACATTGAGGAAAGCCCAAGCGAGTTGGAACGACTCTACGAATTAAGCCTCTGCTCCTCAATCCGCTAGTTGTTGTCCTTCCTCCACTCCGGAGAAGGTGGACACCAAACCATGCACAAGTCGGCGTCAGGCTTCTTCACAACCTTCTTGAAGAAGTCACTACGCAAGCTCCCGCCAAGTCATCTAGGTGCCGGCAAGCACCAAGAGTAATCAATCATAGCCTCGATTGATGGCGATCAAGTGCCAAACGATCAATCTAAGATGTATGCACTTGATTTTGCCTTAACTACCTCAAATGAATGCACAATATGAAATTGAGGTGTGGAGAGGATGCTCAATGCTCAAAGATGTTCAATGGAGTCTCCAACTTCTATCCTTGAGTAGATAGGAGGTATTTACACTCTCACCAACCAAATATAGTTGTGCGTAAAATAATTCTGAAAAATCAGGATGAGCGGTAGTACCACTGTACAATTTGCGATACTACTGTATCTTTACTGTTGCAACAGTAATGGCTATGTCAAACCGTTAGATGTAGCCATTGAAAGTCGGTGTGGTACTACCGCAGTTGAAATCGTGGTAGTTCTGATTTTTTAGTAGTTACAAAGTTTTGGTACTGTACTTCCGATTTCCAAAAGATAAAGTTTTTAAAGGGTTGCTCTTTGGGAAAAAATATACCATCCAATTTTTCAGAGCTTCCAGATTTTAGAAGTTCTATCCTAGTGGAAGTTTCGCTATTCAAATCTAGATACTTCCAATTTCTAGGAGACGAAGTGTTTTTAGTAGGTGCTCTCTGGAAAAAAAATGTACTGCCCAAATTTTCAGAATTTCCGGTTTATGGAAGTACTGCTCTGCATATGTCGGTACTTCCGATTATCCTAAGAGTGAATAGTTTGCCTTTCAATTTTAGTTTTAAGTGCATGCATGATCCTAAATTGATCCAAATAGCACAAGAATATGCTATTAAATTACTAGCCATGATCCCTCTAAATAGTATAGTATTTAACCTATAATCCGATCTTTTAACCTTTCTCCTAAGACTGGCAAAATAAAAGAGAGATCCTAGACTACTTATACCTTAGTCTTGAGCCACATTGATCTTCATGTTGACCGTTAGCATGCATCTTACATTTGTTATCAGGACTAAACCTTTCAAACATTCAACAAACATATTAGTCCCATATTCACATAATGTTATTGATTACTAAAACTATTTTTAGGGGCCTAAATACTTTCAATCTTCCTATTTTTGGTAATTGATGACAATACAAGTATTATGTGAGAAGAATAAAGGTTTGAATTTACCACTTGTTTGAGGAATGAGTTGTATATTCTTTTGTGGCTTTTAAATAACAACTAATTCTAGCAATGAGCTCAAATGAGTTTAGTAAATTAATTGCTTTTAAAGTCAATAGAATGAAAGCTCCCCCTAAACATGTGCATATAAATGAGAGTGAATTTTGCAGGCACATGATAAGTTTTTGAGAACTTTTGATGGAGTTTCCTCTGTTTGTTGAATTTGAGGGAAATAACAACAGCATAATTAGCACAAGATATTCATTGCATTTCATAAGAAAAGACTAAACCATAGAGCCATGCCACAAATTCAACAGTTACGTAGCATTTGAGTTCACATAAAGTTACAACTACATAAAGCATCATAACATCACATGGTTCATTACACCATAGCATAATAATATAGGATAGATAAGCTAGCTATATCTTCTACTCCTTGGCTTCTCCCTCTTTGCATTCTTTTCCCCCTGTACTCTTCTTCTCCCATACTTCTCCATAAATCCCCCCTTTGGCATCAAAGTACCAAAAAAGGCTACTCCCGAGGTGCTTGAGGAGAAGGACCACAGCAGCGACGGCGATAATAGCGAACTGGGGATGGAGAACGTGTAATTGCGCACCCAAGGGAGGACACTCGGTCTCTGAGGGTGGAAACTGTAGCAGTCAGGGAGGTGATTTGTCCTTCTATCCTAAGGACTGGAGAGTAACTTGTGAGAGAGTTGTTACCCTGCAGCATCTTCTGGTTGAGCTCTAGGATGTGGAGGTGCAAAAATAGGAGGATCTGCTCAATGTTGTAGGCCTTATGGACTAATCCTAGGCCACCTCAGTATTCGGGTTTTCTAATGATCAGAGCCATAATGTAGGGGGCATAGTTGATCCTCTTCACTCTGCCATTTTGGAAGAGGCTATCTCCCTTATGATAAGGTCAACCATATTAAATTTTTGGCCTTTCATAACATAGTCAATTAGATTTCATGCATAGCCTCGAATATCATCATAGTTTCCACTTTTGGGAAGAATTGTGTGGTTGATGATTCTGTTGACAAAACTCAGAATGGGGAGAAGGCTAGTTAGCTTGCCTGGTACAAATCTGACATCCTGATCATAGTAGTCTGTGCATGTAGCAAGCTAAAAAGTAGGCTTGTTTGACGCGAGAAATCACTCAAGGATTTCTTTCCCTAGGGTATAAGGTACAGGCGTGCCAGCGTACTAAAATACACAAAATAAAAAAACACAAGAAAGATAGGGAAAACATGCATTCCAGTCATTCATTTGAGAATAACAAAACTACAAGTTCCCTTTACAATATTACGCTTCGTAGCCTGCTTTGCATAGCAGACCTGACTTAGACAATGTGGTGTCCTGGATCTCAGGGCATCAGAAAGCTCTTGGTTAATTACATCCACGGAGTAAACCCACATAATACCTTTAATTAAGATGCACATTGGTCATCATCTTCAATCTTTGCTTCACGTTCTTCATGCATATGATGAATGATTAATGAGAATGTGGGCATTGCCATTATCCATAGCCTCGTCGGTCTATGGGGCCGTTGATAGCATGGCCTTTACATTGGTTGTGCCTACCTGTGCTATTCGACCTCGCTGGTATCGAATGACACTTAAAATTCAGGTGATTAAGAGTGTGCATGATTCATGGTAAGCATGACCGTTCTGATGATAACGACAGCAAAAATCAGTGTCGTGGCCATATTGGTAGTCAAAAGCCATCGAGGTCAAAATCTATCAGACACTGACTGTGGTTTAAAGCCATCGTGATCGAAAGCCATCGTGCTCAAAATCCATCGGAAGTCATCTATAGTCGAAATCCATCGTGGTCGAAACCCATCAGAAGTCATCCGTGGTCGAAATCCATCATTGTTGAAACCCATCAGAAGTCATCCATGGTCGAAACCCCTCAGAAGTCCTCCATGGTTGAAAGCAATCGTGGTCGAAATCCATCGGAAATTGTCCGTGGTTGAAAGCCATCGTGGTCAAAACCCATCAGCATTCTTTCATGGTCGAAAGCCATCATGGTTGAAATCCATCAGAAACCATCCATGCTCAAAACCCATCGGATGTTCTCTGTGGTCGAAATCCATCATGGTCAAAACCCATTAGAAGTCATCCGTGGTCAAAAGCAATCATGGTCAAAACCCATCAGAAACAGTCTGTGGTCAAAAGCCATCATGGTCGAAACCCATCCTCCATCCTCCATGGTTGAAAGCCATTGGAAACCGTTTGTGGTCAAAAGCCATTGTGGTCAAAACCCATCGGAAGTCCGCCGTAATCGAAACCCATTGTGGTCAAAACCCATCAAAAGTCATCCGTGGTTGAAATCCATCGTGGTCGAAATCTATCGAAAGCCATTTGTGGTCAAAATCCATCAGAAGATGTTCATGGTCAAAAGCCCTCGCAGTCAAAACCCATCGGAAGTCATCCATGTTTGAAACCCACCGGAAGTCATCCGTAGTCAAAATCCATCAAGCATTGAAGCAGCCAGTAGTCAGAAGCCACTAGACATCAGCAATAGCTGGAAGTCGAATGTTTCCTCTCATCGGGAACTGTTGGATCGAATTTGACAATAGAGGTGGGGGTGAATGTCGACTTTTAAAACTTGCCCCCAAAAATAAAATCTCCTCTCTACTAGCTATGGAAGCTATAAAAAGGATTCAAGTACTCACTAACGCGTAAGCTAACACAAGGAACAACAACGAGAAAAGACTAAGCAGCAAACACCAAAAACAAAGCGAATCAGCTGCAAAGGTATGTAGGGCCGGTCAGACCGCCTTATATGGGCCGGTCAGACCGCTCCCTGGCCGCCGGTCTGACCGCCCATGGTGAGCCGGTCTGACCGCTGGCATTATCCCGGTCTGACCGCCCATCGATTTTTCAGAGCTGGCTGAAACTGAAAACTGACAGCAAGTTGCAAATTTCCCAAACTTCAAACACAGAAGCAATTTGAGGTTTTCCCTTGATCTTTTTGGCCCAGAACAGCAAGAAAATAACTTCAATAGCTAGTGGAGCCTAGAGAAATAGGAAAACCCACCAAGAGAACAAGAATTTCAGATTTGTACCCAAAGTCTGAAAACTACAGAGAGCCACATCAAAACTTCAAATTGCCATCTCAACATTGATCCTATGGCCAAGAAACTTTGCAGATAGATTAGCAATAGCCTCAGGACTAGAGAGTCCAATTCTTAGAGCATCTCAAGAAGAAAAACACAAACCACCTCAAACCCTGGAGAAAGAACAGAGGGGCTGAAAATGGAGAGACTTTGATTCATTCAATCTGCTCTTGGGAAAAATCGATCAAATGATCTTGAGGCCACATCCCATCATAGAGCAACCCATTTTACACCTCCTCAGCAAAAAATGACTCAAATCACAAAAAGCAAGAAATCAACAGAGCCAAGCACGAACGAAGAACACAGAGAGCAGGTAATCCCAAACGAAATTAATCCATTCCTAGAAACAAGAGGATCACATAGGAGTCTCCATACGCGATTACAATCAGAGGAATGATTACATAGAGTCTCAATCCATCCTCTCCCTCTCCCAAACTCAAGAAACCCTCAAGAACACACAGAGGGAGGAGACTACGATGGAGACACAGCACAGAAACTCTGCCCTCTCCAACAACTCTCAACAACTAAAGACACAAAGCAAAAGCCTTAACCCTTTCCCAAAGCCATGAAGACCATGCAGGAGACACCCTCCTTTTATAGCCTCCCACTAATGGGTTTGAGATTTCCTTTGCCCATTAAGTCACAACAACTCTAATGCTTTATCCATAATCCGCTTCCTTTAGTGCAGCTTTGCGTATTCCCCAAAACGCCCCTCCTGCACCTTCCGGGAAGCTTCCTCCTTTCTTGCCGCTCAAGCCTCGCAGCTACCTCGAGCCCTCGCCGTCTTCGGCACACCTCGACCGTTCTGACCTCGGCACCACCCGCGCCTAGTCCGGTCCTTCGTGCCTCGCCACGACTCCACCTCGATGTCCTGCAGCCATTACAGACAAGAAACACATCAAATAGCACCGCTCGACACATGTAAGCATAAATAGCATCAATGAAACGAACTTAAGCATGAAATTGCCCAATCGACCAATCGGGAAGACGAATATGCAATAAGACCGTCTAACCATACTCGACTGCGCCAAATGCCGACCTGGCACAAATCACTCAAACCAAACTCAATGTTTGCAAAAAAAACTTTTCAATTACTCATCATAAACATGTGGCCACCTCCACATGGTCTCTCAGGAACAGTCGGTAGTTGGAAGCCATTAGGCATCGAAGCACCCGGTGGTCGAAGGAGTATTATGGCATCATTGTCAGTGGCCACACTCATAACACTCAACTACTGGTATACTTGAACACCATACTCGAAGAAGCACTGTAGCCTCATGTTCAAATGCCATACTCGAAGGAGCACTATAGCACCCTTGTCGAAACCATACTCGAAAGTGTATTGTAGCACCATGCTTGAAAGCCATACTCGTAGAGCACTGTAGCCTCATGGTCAAACGCCATACACAAAGGAGCACTGTAGCACTCTAGTTGAAAGACATACTCAAAAGAGTACTGTAGCATCATGGTCGGAGGCCGTACTCGTTGAGTACTGTAGTACACTAGTCGTAGAGTACTATAGCACATTGGTCAAAAGTCGTGCTCGGAGAGTATTGTAGCACCATGCTCGGAAGTCATACTTGTAGAGCATTGTAGCCTCGTGGTCAGAGGCCGTACTTGTACAGCACTGTAGCACCCTGGTCAAAGGCCGCACTTGTAGAAGTATTGCAGCCTCATGGTCTATGGACATCAAGTATCAACAACGATCGGTGATGTCCGAATTCGATGAGCGGTTGGTGGTGCCCTACTTTGACATGCGATCGGTGATGTCCGACTTCAACGAGCAGTCGGTGGCGTTTGAGTACAACATGTGGTTGACGACACTCGAATACGGCAAGCGGTCAGAGACGACTGAGAATTGAGGATGGTCGAAGGCATCTAGTACTGAAGGCAATCGACGACACTTGAATATTGAGGATGGTCGGAGGCGTTTGCTGTACGACAGGTGGTTGATGACACTCGAGTACGATGAGTGACCAAAGACAACTGAGTATTGAGGATGGTCGAAGACGTCTGGTACCAAAGGCAATCGATGACAGTTGAATATTGAGGACAGTCAGAGGTGTTCGCTATACGACAGGTGGTTGACGATGCTCGAGTGCTGCAGGCGACCAAAAAGAACTGACTATGAGGATGGTCAGAGATGTCTAGTACCGAAGGTGATCGATGATGCTTGAATACAACGAGCGGCCAGAGACGTCTGCTGTACCAAAGTCACTCAGAGAAGTCTGAGTGTCGAAGGTGGTCTTAAGCACCCAAATATTGCAGGTAGTGGAAAGCACCCGAGCACAATGGGCGGTCGAAAGCGCCCGTGTTCCAAAGATGGTCGGAGAATCATCCTCATTAAATTGCAATGGCAATTAGTGATGCCGCATCTTAGGCGTCGAGAAGATCTTACAAGCAATACCATATACCTCGCCTTGGAGCGCTATCATCATATTGGGGTACGTGCATACGCATCGCCTGGCGGATTGTCACGGTCGCTCAGCTTGGCTGGGCACTCGCCATGTACAAGAGCAGAGGGACTTCATGCCTCTAACCCAGTTAGTTGGAAAAGTGAACAACAATCTGATGATTTTGACATCCGGCTGCGGGCTGCATCACAACAAGCTCCAAAGCACTTGATCATGGAGCACTGTTACTTATGCTCACCCTCCCTCACAAAAATCCCTCAGAGCCTGTGGACCAAGGACACTACGCGTACTACGATGTCCCTGGTTAGTCTAGGTCTCACCCTAGTCTAGCTGACTTAGTTGGTATTTGCGTGCACCAATATTATCCAAGTCCTTGATTAATATCGGTCGCACCTAGGTTACCTTAGTCGCTTGCTTGTGGTGAGATATACTTCCCCTTTTGTTTCCGCTACCGCTTCCGCATTTATGTGATGTATCTTTTGGTCTAGTTAGCTCCATTGTAAATTTGACCCGACGTGGTCTATTTGAATTCTGATAAATATATATTAATGTATGGTACAGTTTATGTCCTGTATAAAATAATTCACTGATGTATTTGTGAGCACCATTTCTGATTCAGTGAATAATGCAGTCGTGGCTAAATCCGGGTCGAATATATATATATATATATATATATATATATATATATATATATATATATATATATATATATATATATATATATATATATATACACTGAAATGGGACACCATGGTGCCCGGGCACCAAGCCTCTCTGCCTTTGAATTGCTTTTAGATGCGTGCTAGTGCAATGGTATATAATATATTAGGCATGCTAAATCAATCATGGATGGAAAGTCATAATCATGAATGGAAAGTCTCAATCACACTACCATGCATCTAAAAGTAATCCAAAGGCAGTGAATCTTGGTGCCCAGACACCATGGTGCCCGTGTTATTTATACTATATATTACTATATATATATATATATATATATATATATATATATATATATATATATATATATATATATATATATATATATATATATATATATATATATAGACACACACACCGCATCCTAAAATCCTGTCACACTCGAGGTAAAAAACTCACTAACCCAGCATGAGTTCTAAATCCGGGTCCGACATATGATTATTTGGGTGGATGAAATGATGATCAACTCAGGGTGTTGAAAGCTGCTGGCGAGATTCCCCTACACCACACACACGCACTATGAATCTTCTCTATATAAAGGCCACAAGCGCAACGGCCTGACCACTGAACGGCCTCAAGGAGAAGCTTTCAGCCGGGGACATCATGGAGTTTTTTTTTCTTCTTCTTGCTTGCTCTCTCCTGTTCGCTGTTGCGACTCCTATCAGGGACATCACCAACGCGTGCACCTCACAAGTTAATGGTATTCCCATACTACTGAAGATTACTGGCAGTTAATTTATCTCTGCTTTCTCAGTTAATTTGATCTAGTTCTTTTGCATGTGAATCAATATGACTGCACAAGTGCACATCATTAGACACCTTGTAGTTTATCTGTAAAATTGTGTAGCATCTAACTTCTAACTTGAACCGTCCATGACAATTTACAAAAAAACTGGAAGAATGGTTAGTTCTTGATTGATTCAATATTGGCGAAGACGGTCTCCTTCATGTCAAGAAAAACTTTGACTGGTGGTGTTACACTAGTCCATCAGATGATAATATAGAACAGATGAAATAAAAAGCACAAAAATAGTTAACCTGTCCTATTATCTTCTTTTCTTTCGAGATCACAAGTGTTAGTTCCACTCTATTTCTTGCCTTAAACACTGATTCTGTGATCCATTGATTGGGAGGCGACGGTGCGCGCCATTGCTGCCGGGTTTCCATAATATCCCAGCATGTCTCCTCTCTCGTGACTTGAATTGCTGCCACCTCCAATTCAGCTCCAACCACCATAGCATACCATACCATATGATTGTACGAGATGATCAAGCTTTTTTCCCCTTTTGGAAATCTAGAGCTTCGATAGCGAGAAGAGGGTGGTAGATGGTGTGTCAAATGTCATTAGGTCCACAGGATTTTTCTTATTTAAGATGTTATTAATCAGCTTCTATTTGTCCTTTGGTTGATCATGATAAGGAGTCCAGTATGGACCTATGTGTGGTATTAACTTTGTTAAAGAAATTCCCTCGCAAAAAAAATTGTTAAAGAATTTGGCACACACATCTCCAAACACATCTAACAGCAAGAAAATTCGACACACTTATTAAAAAGGGATAATATTGATCTTAGGCTCTGCTCGTAGAGTTGTTTACACGATTTCAATTGTAGAGCTAATGGTGGGTGGCATAGTTTGACCTATCTTGACATCCAACATAGTAAAACATGACCTATATATAAAAAGCCATAACAATATACACGTGGCAATTGGCCTATAATAGCCGCCCCGAAAAGCCTGTACTTTATGGTTAGAAACATTGATGTCTATATATGCGTTCTTTAGTCCCGCTTATTTCGGTTTAAATTTGTGATTTATTTTTTACTATTTATAAGTTCCGTCTTTTTTATTTTTGGTTTTTTAAGCTTTTTTGCCGGTTCTTTCTTCCCATATTCATTTGCATTGTTCATGATGGATTAACCTATTTTTTCTATTTTTAAAACTTTTTAAATTTAGTTATATTAAATAAGCTACCATCAGTTACAGTATAATTTTAGTCAGGTACAGTAAGATTTAGCCATAAACCAACTTATTTCAACCTAACCGAGCGGCACCTTAAACTACAAGCACCAGTGGTCCAACTAAACAAACATTGATGCCTATATATGCGCCTTTAAGCTACAAGGACCACTAATCCTGATCTCTATTTTTTTACGAACAAAAAACGCAAAGAACTAAAAGTCAACAGGCACCATCTGTGAATAATTTCTTCAATCACTCTTAATTTGGATGCTTCTCTTATCACTTTCACCAAAGTCTAAATCTACTAGTTTTGTACTATGCTAGCTAGTTTTCTGTACTTAGGCAAAAAAAAAAAAAAGGTGACCACAGAGCAATCAAGCAGTGCTGTGACGAATAGACGTTTGCGTGAACCATTTCATTTCTTTTCCACTGTAACTATCAACAAATTTAAAGTTTACTCTGTTTGACGAGTTTCGTGTTGTGTTGGACTTTTGGATAGTAGAAAATCCAGCCTAATTGGTAACTTGTATTTGGAAAAGACTCCAAAGTTGTTATCCCAAAAAAATCCATTAGATCCCATCACAAAGTATAGGGCCAGTATGAGTTGCGCCGGAGTCAAACGGAGCAAAACAGATCCTTGTTTTGGGGGGATGGTACGACAAAATTTATCAGGCCGCGACAACTGACAAATAGATAGTCTTTCTTTTCCGCTTATAGTCTTATTTTTTAAGTTTATAATTTATGATTTACCTAAACAAATAAACGGGACGAATAAACAAACTGGATGACAAACAGATATAGGAGTGACTTATCGTTATATCTTCTCGAAGCCATTTACCGGTATTTAGTTTATTCACATAAACACTCATATTAAAATTAAAAACCATCAGTCGTACGACTAAGTAGCAAAAAAGAACCCATGTATATGGTTACGACGAACATATTAGCATCCAACAGGGGTTAGGCCAGATTCTCCTCCACGCTAATCCAATGACCCTTCCCTTCCATATTGTACGTAGGTGTGCACATGGATATATTCTACACATCACACGCGATCGTGACTGCATACCAACCTATATATGAAAATTTATCGAACATGGTTGTCTGTTCACATAGTTTGCATCTTTCACGTACGTACGTACGGGCGGTCGGTCGTCCTGATTAGACGAAGCGATTAAGGTCGCTGGAGTTATCATAAGTTCATAACCCGACGTGTCATCAGCTTATTTTATGAACTACGTACACTTCGCTACTGCCAAAACTGTCAGCCGGCCGGCATCAAGCAAGTTCCCCAAACCTGCAAATCGTGCACGAGATGGCCGTGATTTTGCATGCATGCATGCACGGCGACAAGAAGGATGCTCAAAGCGAAGGGGAATAGATGGATTACGCGCGTAATTAAGCGAACGGCACGGCCAGTCGCATGCGTTGTTTCGTAGTGGCGGCAGCTGCTTTGTGTGCTAGTGGTATTAGTGGTTCGGTGTTTCGCACACTGGTACTGCTGCGGTTTTTGGTGGTGCGTCGCTGTCTCGTCACACGACCGATCGACCACGCACCAGAATTCGGGGCACAATTATCGACGGCACGGCACCGGGCTAGCTGGCCAGCTGCTGGCTAATGTAAGTAGGTGGGTACTGAAGTGGTTGGCGGCACAGTGATGAATTGAGTTTGCAATCATCACCTTGAGCTAATGATCATGTTCTCTTGGTCTGTTGTTATGAATTTTAGTTGTATTTTTAAGATGTTGGGAGATGGTGGAGACATCGATACGGACAGTGTATATAACTTTAAACTTAAAAAATTATTTAGAGGAATAGTTTCAAGATACAATTCTGTTTATTTTAGCTTTCGAAGATATTAAAACCAGAGAGGAAAAAAACAAAAAAACGTGACCATTTCCTTCGGAAAAGCAAATAACCGAGTACCGGTAGCATTACCAACTGCCAATCAGTAACTGACCATGCATTCAAAAATTGAGGTCACCGAAGGATTGCTCATAGAAGTAGAGCTGTACGAATTTTGAAGGATCTTAAATAGTTTGAGTGCAGCTTATTAGCTTCATTTAGGTAACAACTGTTGGCCAACCCAAGTGATGTAGCACCTCGATTATCGGCCAGTGTGACTCCTCCTGGCTACGTGCTACTGCTAGGTGGGTTATCTGAGGATCTGTTTGGGCTGTTGCTCCTCGTTAATTTCTGTAGAAGTTGAAAACTTAAAATCTGTCAAATTATCTTTTAAGAAGAGCATAGCAATCGACATGTTCAATTCCACCTGATAAATTATGCACGATCGGAGTGTAAAACGGTGTTAGTGCTAGATTATTAGGTAACGGTGAAAATATTAATAAACTGACGTAGGTAACCATGTGTTGATTGCTTGCAGACTTCCAGCACCTGAACAGCTCCGGCCTGCACCTGCCGCTGCACCACCCGCAGAGCCCCTGCTCACCGGCGCCGCTCCCGTCCGACCTCCCCTTCTCCGCCGTGCTCACCCACGACGATGCGCGCATCGCCCACCTCACCTCGCGCCTCGCCAAGACTCCCTCCGACCGCCCGACGTCTCTGCATGGCCACCGCAAGAAGGCAGCCGGCCACCTGGCCGACTCGCTCGCCTCCTCCGTGCCGCTTACGCCGGGCACGTCGGTGGGCGTCGGCAACTACGTCACCCGCCTGGGCCTCGGCACGCCGGCCACCTCCTACGTGATGGTCGTCGACACGGGGTCGTCGCTCACCTGGCTGCAGTGCTCCCCCTGCGTTGTGTCGTGCCACCGGCAGGCCGGCCGGCTCTACAACCCCCGGGCGTCCAACACCTACGCCTCCGTGCCGTGCTCCGCGTCGCAGTGTGGCGACCTCCAGGCCGCCACGCTCAACCCCTCTTCCTGCTCCGTCTCCAACGTCTGCATCTACCAGGCCAGCTACGGCGACAGCTCCTTCTCCGTCGGGTACCTGAGCAAGGAGACTGTGTCCTTCGGCTCGAGCAGCTTCCCCAACTTCTACTACGGCTGCGGCCAGGACAACGAGGGGCTCTTCGGCCGGTCTGCCGGGCTCATCGGCCTCGCGCGGAACAAGCTGTCGCTGCTCTACCAGCTCGCGCCGAGCCTCGGCTACTCCTTCACCTACTGCCTCCCTACGTCGGCGTCGGCGGGGTACCTGTCCATCGGGTCGTACAACCCGGGGCAATACACGTACACGCCGATGGCGTCCAGCTCGCTCGATGCCTCACTCTACTTCGTCAGCCTGGCCGGGATGTCGGTAGGCGGGAGTCCGCTCGCCATGTCGCCGTCGGAGTACGGCAGCTTGCCGACGATCATCGACTCCGGCACGGTGATCACGCGCCTGCCCACGAGCGTGTACACGGCGCTGAGCAAGGCGGTGGCCGCGGCCATGGGAGGGGCAGCCCGGGCGCCAGCGTACTCAATCCTAGACACGTGCTTCCAGGGGCGCGCGTCGCAGCTGCGCGTGCCGGCCGTGGACATGGCGTTCGCTGGTGGCGCGACGCTGAAGCTGGCACCGCGGAACGTACTCATCGACGTGGACGACTCCACCACGTGCCTGGCGTTCGCGCCCACTGGCAGCACGGCGATCATCGGGAACACGCAGCAGCAGACGTTCAGCGTCGTCTACGACGTCGCGCAATCCAGGATCGGCTTCGCGGCCGGCGGCTGCAGCTGAACAATGAATTGCACTTGCACATTGTAGCGACCCGGATTTGACAATTCAAATCTTCTATATATTTCGAGTTAGTCACTGAATCAGTAGATAGCTCACACAATATAACAATGGCAAATACCACGTCCATACATACATATAAATAAAAAGGGTACTTAATATTACATAGACAGTCATAATTAGATCTTATGATCAAGTTTTACAGGAGACCCCCAAACCAAATAAGTTCAGTGAGAGATATAGTAACAAAAAGGTAAATAAACCAAAAGAGTCTCATGATCCCACATGCAATCAACTTGGGCTAAATCTAGTCCTAGCCATCGTCTTCAACATCACAGCTATAGTCATGAAAGTATCCATACATCAGTTATCGCTTCCATCATCTAAATCCACATAGTAAATAACCATGAGTATAAAAATACTCAGTAAGTTCTTATATCAGAATACAAGTACATGTGTATATTTGTACATACAAGGCTTAACCAAGAGAGAGTTTTATATTAGTTTTTAGCATAAAGCCAGTTTGCCAAATATCACACTACAACTAATTTCCAAACATTAACTTAGCAATTTTTTAACTAAACCCAAAATATCCAGTTTAAGTCAAGTTCGTCAAGAGAGCGAAATTGCTTCACTTTCGTTATCTATTTTCAGTACCAAGCATGTCCATCCTAAAATCACCATTAACCGATAACCATTATTTTGTGATAACTACGTAAGTGTAGTATTTCTACACTTTGCCCAAGATATAGTATTTCTACACTTTGCCCAAGGTACCATGTTCCGATGCTTCCGCCCACTCTAGGGTGAAATCCCTCAACACTAGCCACAGTAACCGCTCCCTGGGTTATCCTCACTCCTAAAACGTTCCCATCTCGGACTATATTTCCAATGAGACCCCGTTGTTAAAAGAGTTTACGACCCTTCTTGTCAAAAAAAAATTACAAGGGGTAATGACCATTATGTGTCACTCCCAACATAAGTAATGACCGTTACATGTCACTCCCAACATAACACAATAGAAATATAGAAATCTACTTATCAGTCTATGCGTAGGATTCACACCGAAGCTATGCAAATTAGTTGGTCAGGTTCATCTCATATTAGACTTATGGTTGCACGGTTTGGATGTAGAAAAAAAAGCGACATAAGAATCAGTTCTTAATCAATTCAAGCAAGACGAACTATCAAATCCGAATCTCGTGCAATTTCTGCACGACCATTTCATTCAATACTAGCGATTCCCGCAAGACCATTTTATCCAATCTATACAGTCCCTGCATCAATCTTACACCAACCACTCATTCAAGTCTCCACTATTTTATAAAATATTTTCATGTTTCTAATGGTAATCCATGTTACCACTCCTATTATCATGTTTCAAATTTCAATTGGCAATGTCTGTATTGTATTCAATTATACCGCTAAAGTATTTATAAGCACAACCATAATTTAGTGAAGTTTTAACCAATTACAGGGTATCACTATTATAAATATCCTAGGACGACATGGCAATGTTTAAGTAGGCGCTTGGCGGGCGGCAAGGAGGGGCCTAGTGCCTAGGTCTTGTAAGAAAGGCCAAAGCAAATCTAGTCACCCCCAGCCTTATTATATCTCTTCTCTTTGTGTGTTTTCTCATCAATGCTAAGGTCTTGTGGTGGTGTGAGTAGATAAAAACCGTCAATGCTTTTGCTTGTTCAAGCATCTTCTTGTACATTGGCATATTGCCAATTCCTTGTAGCATAAGGTTGATGGTGTGAGTTGCACATGAGCTCCAAAAGATATTTGGCCTTTTAGCCTTCATTAATTCCTTTGCTCCCATGTTATTTGAAGCATTGTTCATTACTATTTGAACCACATTTTGAGGACCAATAGTGTCAATGCATCCATCCACATACTCAAAGATATACTCACTTGTGTGCGCATCTTCCGACGTCTCCTTTGATCCTATGAAACTTGTCCCTAAATTGCAATGAACACAAAAGTTCATGATGCTTCGCCTCTTTTGATCCGTCCATGCGTCGGTCATGAGGGAGCACCCAGTCATGGCTCTTTCTTCTTCATGTGCTTTCAACAACTCATTATGTAACATCCCATTTTTGAAGTTGTGTGTTAATGCAAAATTTCAAAGTTGGGAAAATTTGTTCAGTAGCACTGAAAGCTCGCCTCTTTCGGAAAATACCACTCAAAAAACGGGGTACCGGATATTACCACCGAAAAATACATTTTTCTTCGGGATTTACCATTCTGGACAAAAATACCCCTCTCCCTCCCCCTCCCTCACCTTCTCTCCTCTGCGCCGCCCCATCTCCTCCTCCGCCCGCCGCCAGCGCCTCCTCCCTCTCCGCGCGCCCCCTCCCCGCCGCCGTAGGCCTCCTCCTCCGACCGCCGCCTCCTCCGCCCGCCGCTCGCCTCCCCGCCTCCTCCCTCTCCGCGCGCAGCAAAACCGCCGCCGCCGCTCGCCTCCCCGCCTCCTCCTCCGCCCGCCGCTCGCCTCCTCCCTCTCCGCGCGCCCCCTCCCCGCCGCCGTTGGCCTCCTCCTCGCCCCCTCCTCCGACCGCCGCCTCCCCGCCTCCTCCTCCGCCCACCGCTCGCCTCCCCGCCTCCTCCCTCTCCGCGCGCAGCAAAACCGCCGCCGCCAGCGCCACCTCTTCGGCCGGACGCGGGGAGCGGGGAAAGGAGGAGGAGGAGGCGCAGGGAGGCGGAGGATGAGGCGGGGAGGCGGCGGTCGGAGGAGGGGGCGAGGAGGAGGCCAACGGCGGCGGGGAGGGGGCGCGCGGAGAGGGAGGAGGCGAGCGGCGGGCGGAGGAGGAGGCGGGGAGGCGAGCGGCGGCGGCGGTTTTGCTGCGCGCGGAGAGGGAGGAGGCGAGCGGCCGGCGGAGGAGGCGGCGGTTGGAGGAGGAGGCCTACGGCGGCGGGGAGGGGGCGCGCGGAGAGGGAGGAGGCGCTGGCGGCGGGCGGAGGAGGAGATGGGGCGGCGCAGAGGAGAGAAGGTGAGGGAGGGGGAGGGAGAGGGGTATTTTTGTCCAGAATGGTAAATCCCGAAGAAAAATGTATTTTTCGGTGGTAATATCCGGTACCCCGTTTTTTGAGTGGTATTTTCCGAAAGAGGCGAGCTTTCAGTGCTACTGAACAAATTTTCCCTTCAAAGTTTATGTTCCAAATTCAAAGAATGTTATCTAGAAATCCTTTTGCCATTCAAAGAAAAATGAAGAAATACATTAAATGAATAAATAGATACTTTGCTAACCCAAGGGAGAATTCAAAGTCATCCTTCAAATTAGAAATTTCAAATTTTGCTATTACCTGTCAAAAAAAAGGAGAAAAGAAAAACTTTTTCAACCGTTTTCTTTTTTTCACCGGTCCCCCCCCCATCTTCTTCCTTCCCGCGGCTCCTCCTTCATCCCGTCGCCGCCCGCTCACTCTCTTCCCTCCCCTTCGTCTCTCTTCCCCCTGCCACTGGTGACCGGAGAGGACGCTGGCCACCTCGCCTTCAGCACCGACGACCTTGCCTCGCGCCCATTCCCCTTATGCGCGCTCAGCGCCACCGTGGTCCAGTGCCCTGGTCGCACGTCAGCTCGTCGTCCATCGTTGCCCGGCCGAGGAGCAACACTACCACGCCGTCTCGTCTCATGTCACCTCCCACATGGTTCCCTGCTCGCGTTGACCCCACCCCGACCATGCGCCACCTTGTCGTCTTCCTCCCTCGCTGTGCCGCCGTGGTATTGCTCTGTCACCCTGTGCCATCACATCCCCCGCATTGTTTCCCGCTCCGCCCCCACCCCGTGACCGTCGGACCAAGCATTGCTCAGTCGAGACTTCACTTGCATCGGACAAACTTCGGCCGCCGTGCCCTGTCTGCACCCTGCTCAAGGCCGATGCCCGCACGACCGGCACTCGGCCGTCTGAGCCCCATTGGCACCTCTCTCTCCCTTCCCCTGACCCCTATAAAAGGCAACAAGCGTTGCCTCGCATTGCCACCACCACTTGCCCAATTTCTCCTTCCGCCACCTCCTCTGCCGCAGGCGCTCCTCTGGTAGTCTCCGCCGCTAGTGCCACCCGATGGACTTTGGGACCCATTGGGCCTCCTTCCGAGCTCGCCTTCACTCCCTCCCCCTCTTGCCCCATCTAATCGGCCTCTCTTACCCTTGCAGGCCGCCGACGAGCCCCTCCTTCACCAACTCCTGTGCCAAGCCTCCTTGGTGAATCGTCGCAGCCCGAGCCAATTGCCCACGCCTAGAGCACCGCCCGGCCACCACAAAGTCAACCCCACCTCGCCGAGCTTCCTCTCCCTCTACGGTGAGCTGGCGTCGTCGCCCCCCTCGCCGCTAAGGCCGTCCTCGCCGCTAGCTCTCTCGGCTCTACTCCGACTGCCGCTCAGGCCCCAGGTGAGCTTGTGACCACCCATGGGTGCTCCCACGTTAAGCCATCAAACTCAAATGGCTCGATTCACTGGATCCCCTTTTTCCCCTATTCCGACCGCCGCCATGCTCGCCGTCGGGCCGAATCAGGCCGCACCACTCCCCCCGAGGTGCACGCAAGGCAACGGAGCTCAATTTTGCCATCGCCGTTGCGCCACCATGACCCCCTCGCCGCCGGTCGGCTCCGCCTCCCTCACGACCGGGACGAACTAGAGAGAGTAGTTAATTAGCACTTTAATTAAGCTAACTAATGACTATCCTAACCAGTCGTTAACCGTTATTAACGCTGTTAATTGAGGGCCCACAAGTCAGCCCACCACAAAGTCAACCCCACCTCACCGAGCTTCCTCTCCCTCTATGGTGAGCTGGCGCCGTCGCCCCCCTCGCCGCCAAGGCCGTCCTCGCCGCCAGCTCTCTCGGCTCTACTCCAACCACCGCTCAGGCCCCAGGTGAGCTTGTGACCACCCGTGGGTGTGCCCACGTTAAGCCATCAAACTCAAATGGCTCGATTCACTGGATCCCCTTTTTCCCCTGTTCCGACCGTCGCCATGCTCGTCGTCGGGCCGAATCAGGCCGCCCCACTCCCCCCGAGGTGCGCGCAAGGCAACGGAGCTCATTTTTGCCATCGCCGTCGCGCCACCCTGACACCCTCGCCGTCGGTCGGCTCCGCCTCCCTCACGACCGGGACAAACCAAAGAGAGTAGTTAATTAGCGCTTTAATTACGCTAACTAATGACTATCCTAACCAGTCGTTAACCGTTATTAACGCTGTTAAGTGAGGGCCCACAAGTCAGCCACCGAAGTGCAGTGGAAATCCGAACGCTATTTATTACTCCTCAGGCTCCACCTGTCAGCGAGTCACACTCTCTCCCGCTTTTTATTTTCTAGATTTTCCTGGAAATAAAACTTTGAAAGGCTCATTCTCCCTCGTCGTAACTTCAAATTTAACGAAACTAGTTTTTAATTTTTATAAAATCAAGATCTACCTATTGGTACTAGTTTGGTTCAATTTTGAGATCATTTGAATTTTGTTTGGTATTTACCTGCTTTCGCTCGTTTGCGTTGTTTTTCCGGTACATTCTTCCGAGTAGAGCTCGAAGAAGTGAACGAGCCTCCGATTGAAGTAGCACAAGACCCCCAAGCTTTTGATCCAGGCGAGTCAATACTTTGATCATTTTGTGCCTATATTTCATGTGAAACTATGTCCATTTAACCTATCAAAATTGCATGCTTTACTTTATATGCAAACATATGAACTCTTAAGGTAGTTAAACATCCACTTGCCTACCTAGTAATATGATACCCCAACCATGACTCTTGAATATCCATGAACCTTGTCGCCCTAGATTATATTATTAATATTGATAGCTATAAGTTAAACTTGAATGCCATGCTAGTCCTGTCTAGAGTCCAGGGCACTAGTTGCCCTAATCACCAACTTTTAAACATGAGAACTTGTTTTGGGCAGTCACGAGAAGTGACTGAATAATTATGATAACTTATGTTATGCTTCTCAAAACCCTAAAAATCTGCTATACCTATTTGGGCGGATGGTAAGAGTGGTGGGTGTGGATGTAACACAAGGTCTGTGGTTAGTGGAATGAACCGCCTGGACAAATTAAGGACTTAATCCTATAATGACCCCTCTGTGTACAACAGTGCAACCACAAGCTGGCAAAATGTAGGCTTGGCTGAATAATTTACTAGACTCTGTAGTCATCTCACGGATGACGTGTGTAGGTGGGTAATAAAAGCCCCACGTGGAATGGGACACCAGATGGAGGTGACGTTGCCAGGACTAGCGTTTCTGGAGTGGAGTCTAACTGCGCTAACCTGTGGTAGACATCCCGCACAACCTATGAAAGCAACCCCATAGGAGTGAGATGCTAGAGGGCGAGGTATTGTAAAGGCCTCGTGATAGTTTCTCGATCTGCGTGGCCCAGGAATCATGTAGAACCATTGGGATGATTGTCTTTTGTGGGTAAAGATGTACAGTCTCTACAGAGTATAAACTATTTGAATAGCCGTACCCATGTTCAAGGGCGGACATGGAAATCTTCCTCGAGTTAGTTCTATTTCAAAACTTTTGAGGGTGAGGAGAAAAACTGTCAAGCGGATGTAAACCTGACTTTGAAAATTTTCCTGGAAGGATGTAACCCGGCGTTAATGATAAGGTGTAAGTAACCTAATAATCAAAAGCTAGCATACGTGGATAGAACCATGTAATCGGTGGATGGGACCTACACCGATATCAGTATTGCACAATTTCAAACTCCTAAGCGCATGTTTTGTGAAATGCTAAGTCATAGGAAATTTTAGTTATAATTATTCCAAGCGTCGATTTAAGCAAATAAAAGAACCCGAGCCACCCTTGTTTAACCTTGCATCGGTAATTATATGCATTGTGTGTTGGCTCACGAAGCACGGTTGATTGTGCTCACCATCGCTCTTAACCCCCCCCCCCCTTCAGAGACCATAAATCAAGGGCACTATGTCTACTACGAGGACCAGGGCGACAAAGGCGATGATGATGGTGGAGTCTAGATTAGGCTTCGATAGTCTTGCCCCTCGCCTCAGTCCAGTCGACCAAGCTAGTTTGTGGGTGTATCTGTTATTAGTCAGGTCGACTAATATCAGTGGCACCTAAGTTGTCTCAGTCACTTGCCTGTGGTGAGTTGAGCTCCATCGCACCTGTGTATGTTTCCGCTTCCGCCCTTTATGTATTGTAAGCATTTGGCCCGACGGCCCTGTTGTAAACTCGACCCGACACAATCTATTTGAATTCTGGTAATGTAATGTATGGTATTGTCGTGTATGAAATGATGCAGCAATGTACCTGAGGCTGTGAGCACTATCTACTGATCCAAGGAATAGTGCAGCAAAATCACGGAGGGTTCCAGGTTGGTAAACTTGGGGTCTGACACATTAGTTTTTAACACTTCCTCTTTCAACAACGGCTCCCGAATATCGTATTGAGAGGGACCTCCAACGCCCAGGCCAAAGCGACCTACGACCTGTAATATTTATTTGAATTCATCGTTGTTGATGGCATTGAAAAGAACACCTAAAGAGTAAAAAGCAAATGTACAAACCACACTACTACAAAAGAGGCTATACTGGACGGCTACATCACAAACGGTTCATACGGAACCGTCTGTGATTAAACTATCACAGACAGTTTATACTGGCAATCGTCTGTGATATTTTCACAGACGATTATTAACACGAACTGTCTGTGATAATTGAGACATCACAGACGGTTCGGTGTAAGAACCGTCTGTAAACTTTCACATACGGTTCTTAATACGAACCATCTGTGATAATCTAGACAACACAGATGGTTCATATTAATAACTGTATGTGAACTTTCACAGACGGTTCTTAATACGAACCGTCTATGGTAATCCTGACAATACAAACCTTTGTCGTATGAACTACAGAAGCTATACTAAGACGAGAGTCAAATTCAAGGCAATTTTATTACAAAAGTCCAAAAAAAGAGATTCCCATATTTTAATCTTCTGGGCTTCATATGCTTCTTCTTCGATTTCTGTACAAGTTGTCACACAAGTTTTATTTGTACTTTATATGCAGCATGAACTTAAGATTAATCACTATGGCGACACACATGACTAGGTCTCACTGGATTTTGATTGTGATTGTACCAAAGTGGAGCAAGATAATATATCTTGATTCCCTACTTAGGAGCAATCACAACTTCAGTCGTGTGCAAGAAGTAATTAACAAGTAAACTCATTTCCTCCATACATAACTATACTGTAATCTTTCCTTCGTTTACAATGGTCGAGGCTAACTTTTTTGAATCACGTAGGTCGTTTATCGCTTATGTTGCCCTAGGAGGGAGACACAACAAATCCAGTGACACGCTGCGACACAACACGCGAATTCCGGTACCCACTACAACACAACAATCCAGTGACTTGATGTTATAATGCCTCTAGAATTGAAAATACCTATGGTATGTAATTCTATTTTTGCGGTGCCACCAGCAGCTACAGGGCAACGTATGTGGATTTTACGTTTGCCGCCATATGAAGGAAATCATGGACACCAAGATGAATGATCCAAAGGTTTGTGAATCTTCCAATAATTATTATTTTCTGATTATATATATGTATATATATACACACACATGCTAATTAATGACTTAATATTGCTCATAGCGACAGTGGGTGGACTTTGACGAAAGTGCATATGATCTCGACAAACTCGTCGAAATTCGTGGACACCTCTCCCAATTCTTGCTATCAGAGGTCATAAATAAGGCTGGAGAGTTCCACTCCGGCAATGGTGATAATTAGATATTGAAACATTGGATTCAATTGTACAAATCACTCAATTATGCTTAATCTAACATTTCATTCAATTTAATTCATTTGTTAGATCTGTGTAACGGTTTTCATTCTATATATATGTGTGTGATCTGTTGGCCGTTTGTTTCATTCATCTGTGCTATATACGTGATGTAGCTTGTTTTCAGAGGGCATGGCTAGTGTATCCTGAGGCTAGCCGAAAAAGGCAAATCAATTGATGTTGCAATAGCTATCCCAGACGGTTTCAAACACTGAGTCATCTGTGATATAAACAATATCATAGACGGCCTTTGTTATTAACCGTCTGTGATATACAAATATCACAGACGTTTATTAACAAAAACCGTCTGTGATACTCGACTATCACAGACGGTCTTTGTTATTAACCGTCTGTGATATTTGTATATCACAAACAGTTAGGAACACTGAACCGTCTGTGATATACACAATATCACAGACGATTTTTTTCTCAAAAACCGTCTGTAATGTAAGTTATAACAGATGGCTTGGGAGCCGTCTGTGATAACTACCTATTATCACTGCCACATAAACACAAACGGTTCAGGAACCGTCTGTGATAGAACTGTCTGTAGCAATGCCACAACGTAAGGTTAACAAAGAATGAATTAATGGCATATAAGATAATAAGAATAAAATGAATGATAATTGCAATCTTTACCGGAAACATAAAGCCATTTTGCCTTATATTGCTTTACTTTGTGATGTCTCTCTTTCCAAATTGCCTCTGTAATTTTTTTATTGTCTCTTCAACTCTTGCGTGCTCAAATTGCTCTCTTGAGGATCAATCGGATTCACAAATCTATCCACAGGCCCTAGCTTTCTTGGTACCGATCCTCCGATCTCTTCAAGTTGTTCTTCATTTTCATGACCACCTATTATGCTCACATTTTCTCTAACCTCATCTTCTTTCGCTTTCTTGCACTTCTTGTTTTTTGCCCCCTCAATAGAATTACGACACTTTGCTTGGTCTTCTTTTGTAGATTTGGGACATCTTGCAACATTTCCTTGAATATGTGCAATATATTACTTGATCCTATAGATGCCCCGGAAACAACCTTTTCGCACAAGATACATTTCAACTTGTCCAAACTGTTTGGGTTCACTAACACCCCATATTCGCACCCTACGTCACCCGACTTTCTCTTGAGGCTATCTTTGGTGCCCACCTTAGGAGCTGACGCGGCGGATGCCATCCTAGTTTATATATACATGTTTATTCATATACAAATTAGTGGATTATTCAAGGAAGTAAGGAACTACTAGCTCAAGAAACAATTTAGTAATCACATTACCCATTTACCTTACCTCTGTTGTGCTGTTGTCCAGAGCTAGCGACGTGTCGGCAGTCAGCGTGTGAAATGCTTCAAGCCAGCGTAGGCGCACTCGGACTCGGCACTCCACTCAGTCCACTCCTCTGTTGCAAGCCGCAACACTACTCCTCCCAGATCCTCCCCCTGCAGCGGCGCTACTACAATCGTCGACGCCACCAATCGCCGGTGCTCGTCCCCCCGCAGCTCCCCCACAGGCCGGCGCCGCGCAGCTCCCCGCAGGCCGGCCGCCGGCGCTCCTCCCCGCAGCAAAGCCTCAGAGGTACTAGCTTAGCTCTTCTCTTAGCTCCTCCCCGCTACCTCCTCTGATCCTCTCGGTGCCGTATGAGCTCATGGCCACGGCGAATCCACGGAGGCGGCGATGGCCTAGATTCAAAGATTTAGCGGCCACAGTGCAGAGGCGACGCGGCGACGACGCGGAGGCGGCACACTGAACCCTAGCCCGTTCCCATCTCCCACTCTTGTGGTACTGTGGTGTGGCTTGTCTTGTGGTCCATTCCCGTTTTGCTGTTCTTGTGGTCTCTAGCCGCTTCGCCGCCTCGCTGCCTAGGCGGCCGACTCACCACCTCGCCGATTCCTCCCCCGCCCAACACCCTAGGCGAGGCGCCTAGGTGGGGCCTAGGTGGCCGCCTAGCCCGTCTTTTAGAACAGTGCGACATGGTCAAAATAACATCATCAATCAAGGAAGGGGGAATAATAAGTATCAATTGCATGGTATAGCTAAGCATCTTAACATAGCTTTTAATTAAATAACAATAATAAGAAGGAAACTTATACTTGAAAGAAAAATATTCACATTTGAAAACTAAGCTCAACATGATCAATTATAAGAACTTGGCTTACTCAACAGTGGATAATGTTGAATCTTGATCGGCAGTGACAGGAGCGTCCAAAGCGTCAAACTCTTAAATGCGCAAATAACCACATTCAACTCAAATTCAAATAAAGTTAAAATAAAACTCAAATAAACTCTAAAACTTATGATTTTGGTTCGGTTAGAAAGATGTTGAATTTAGAAACAAAAATCAAGTCAGTTGGATTTAAAATATGGAAGAACAAGTCTTTGAAATCTAACCCGAGAGGAAATTCCACAAAATAGAAATCCATGACAGGTGGGGTTGGCCAGGATTTTCTTTTTTTAATTATATTCTTAAAGAAAAATCTCAACTGCTAACAGGTAGAGCCATAGTCCACATAGACTAGATTCATACAATGGGCTACACCGAATGAGGCCCACGTATCAGTGGCTCAGGTCCACAAACTGGGTCTGCGTGGTGGTTTTAAGGTCGTGAGGTCATATGTCAACTACTCACAATTAAACCAAGGTTTAATTTTATTTTCTAATTACATCAGGCCTACATGACATGCTAATATTAACCGCTAATTAACTAACAACTAATTGCTAATTAACTTAACCTAATCTACCGCATGGAACCCATTAGTTAGAGCCACAGTGTCGTCTTCTACCTTAGCCGAGAAGAGGAAGACCATGGCGGTTCTGGTCGAGCTCAGTGCTGCCGAGGTTGGACACGGCGTCCCTCCTCGACCCCCAAAATTGGTTGCGGAGACTAAGGTGACCATGGTGGTGATGGTGACAAGGCGGGATAGGGCCAAAGGTGGCGGCGTGACAATGAGGGCGGTGGCGGCGGTGCTACTTGTGCACAAGGGAAATTGTGCTTCGGTGCTGAAACCAAAATTGGCAGCCGATACCTTTCCAGTAGTCATCCCCATGTTGATTTTTTTTTTCAGAGCTCAAGGTCCAAGGAAGCCCATTTGTGACGCGAATGCAACTCAGCATCCACAACTCTGTAGTGTGGCAATGCAAGCTGTCAACTTTAGTATCTCTTGATGCCGGAAATCAAATAAATATGTTCATGGTACTTGATTCCTCAGAGGGTACTGCATCACCATTCCAGCCATTGAACTACTAGTGTTTCTCTTCCATGTCAAAAGGAAGCTTGAGAACCCTACACACAAGGTCAATTATAAAAGAATAAGTCCTTCTAATTATAAAACTTGCTTATAAAAAAGACAGCTGTAGACAACGTACAAAAAAAAAATTCAGAAGAAACGGTAGCGGGACATTCACAGAATCTTGGAAACGGTACAATGAAACTAATCATTCTAATATTTGTAGCAAGAAATCTCGCAGAAACTAAAAAAACTGATTTTTTACTCACTACCAGCTTTATGAAGATAGATTGCTGAAAAAATCAATGTTCAAAAAATGTATCTACCATTGAATCAATGTATGGAATTTCGTCAACAGGGGTAACTGTAGGAATTTTAATCCAAGAACACAGCAAGACACAACACGACCTAAAGAAAGGAGCTTTCTTCCAACTACCTGGACTACTTAATTCCAGTATAAAACTCTTGCTACTGCTCTTACTTTCTACCTGAATCTGAGTATTGAAGCAAGCTGTTTAAACTTTTATGCACCATAACTCATCAGCATTTGTATTGACTAATGAATATTAAGCTGTGTATCTGAGCTTTCCAGGGTAGCCAGATCTGATCAAACCTTAATTGCTGAAAGATATGTGGTGTCAATTGATGAAAGAGACGGCTCATTCAGTATTTGAGCTAGTTGTGAGGTCATCAACAGTACTGTCTTTGGTACTAATTTTCTCAGAAATAGCTCCACCACGCTTCTTAAATAAAGCAACATGCTTCTGGTAATCTTCAAGCTCCTTCTCCAGCTTCTCAATAAATTGGCTGGTATGTTCAAGAGATTGTTCGTATCTATTAGGGGCGGATCTACAGTGATTCATGGGTATTCAGCTGAATACCCAAATTTTTTGACAAAAAAACCAGTATATACAAAATATAATACATATATATATACTTACTTGAGCCAACTTTAGTATTTTTAGACCAATCAGCCCATCCCGATCCCCTCTCCTGCACGCAAATGGGCTGACCGCCTCCGCCTGGCCCATTCGGCCATTCCCCCACTGGCCCGCTCCCTCCACCTGAATCAACTACCCTCCGGCTCTAAATCTTGAGGATAGACCGGCAGCAGAGGGCTCTACACCTCTTAGTCTTCCCTTTGGAAACCCTAGCGCCTAGCCCTAGCGGCGAGCCGGAGATTGAGGCGGCGCAGATGGCCCAAGACGCGGGACAAGCTCGTTGATGTCGAGGCGGAGCCGGAGCCGCGGAGGTCGCTGACCTCCTCCGTGAGACCACGAGTCCGCGACGCCCCTAGCCCCCCACGGTGTGCAGGACCCACTGCGCCTGCGTGCTAGTGCCACGCGGCTGCGAGCATCGCCACTTTGCTAGCGTGGGGCTGAAGCCGGAGATAGAGGCGACATCGCCGGCCCAAGATGCGGGACGAGCTCGTCGAGGCGGATTATTATGGTATTATTTCTCTGTTGAATGAGCTCTATATTATTGATTCCCCATTCGCGGATTCACCCTGCTGTGAGCATCAGTAGACTAATGCCTTCTGGATGCCCTGTTATTTGCCATGCTTTAGGCTTCAATGACACCATCGGCATTTTTTTTTTTTGATCAAATGTATGAGTAGCCTTTTTAGTCAGCATCAAAGAGAAAGAGTTATGCCTTCTCATTAAAACCTGGAATGATTTTCTCATGTTTCAACATCCCGTGTATTACAATGTTTTCCCTTGCTTCTGCAACCAGGGGCTGTGCTCACGGATTCTTGTGCTGCGGCTTTAGGGGATGGAGCAGCGGAGGTGGCTGCCGGCCGCATTTTTGATGTCATGATGTGCCTGCTGGTGCTTTTGCTCTGAGAGAGGTAGGTTCTTTAGTTCTTGGCCCTCCTTTGGTTAGTTGTTGCATGCCCTCGCTGTGAGATTGAGAATATCTTCTTGGAATAGTTTCAGCCTGCGATTGGAGCACTATGTGGTGTGAATGGAATTGTTGCTCTTTTTCCCTTGGGAGCTGCAGAAGAAAACGAGTGAAGGTAGAGCACAAATTATTGAATCAAACCAGCTTATTCTCCTGTAGAGGAATTTCAGAAGTTCCATGTGAAGTACATGCTTACATAACAAGAGAGGACTTATACTTTAATTTTCATTGTTGTGAACTTTCATGTTTTCTGTTGAACAATAATTTTATAACTTCGAATACCCATTCTGAAATTCCTGGATCCGCCACTGGTATCTATATTTCTCCAAGGCCTATGGAATATGGATGATGTCAGTCAACTGAACCGATTGCAAGAGAGTATACTCGTATAAAAAGAAAAATAAATAAAGTAGCATGAGAACAAACAGGTATATTACAAAACAGCATGGTTGTAGGAAAGAAAAATAAAAGAAAGTAGCAAGAGAACAACGGGTATAATTTCTCCAAGGCCTATGGAATATGGATGATGTCAGTCAACTGAACCGATTGCAAGAGAGTATACTCGTATAAAAAGAAAAATAAATAAAGTAGCATGAGAACAAACAGGTATATTACAAAACAGCATGGTTGTAGGAAAGAAAAATAAAAGAAAGTAGCAAGAGAACAACGGGTATAATTTCTCCAAGGCCTATGGAATATGGATGATGTCAGTCAACTGAACCGATTGCAAGAGAGTATACTCGTGTAAAAGAAAAATAAATAAAGTAGCATGAGAACAAACAGGTATATTACAAAACAGCATGGTTGTAGAGAAGAAAAATAAAAGAAAGTAGCAAGAGAACAACGGGTATATTTGGACTTTGAACTACATACGTCGGTATAGCACAAAATTAGCTTTAGTAGTTATGATTACCTTCTGCTTAGAAAGAGTGTCAGGAGGTGACATAACCTTTGGCTGCACATAGTTCTTTCCACGATAAAAGATAATGGTATTATTGGGTTTAATGTCAATGGCTGTGCCTTTGCTGAGCCTTCCCAGCTCCTTGGCGTACTCATACACTTGGCCAGGACGACAAGGCTTGCAGACCACCTTCACAGTCTCATGCTTCTTCCAATGGAGGTGCATGTTGAGAACCACACCACCAAACACCCCTCTCCTCCCAACAGGAACATAATTCTTTTTCTTCTCCCCAGTTCGTTTGAGATAGAACTTCTCCTCCTCGGTCAGAATCTCAGGGTCGTGAACCGGCTCTGGAGCCCTCGGGACGTCGTACTTCCCAAGTTTCTCAATCAGCCACTCTTCTTTCCTCTTAGCCTGAATTCACATGACAAATTGACAATGCAGCATTTCTCCAAAATCAGAAGGTCAATGCTAACAACAATGGAAGAAAAAGTAGTAACATGCTAAAACTTAAGCGACCTTTTCGAGCTTGTATCTTATCCTGACTTCGGGGTTGGGCGCCTTCATCTTCTTCTTGGCCTTGAGGCGGTACCACTTGAGCTGGTTGACCTTGGCATCTTCTTCTTCGCCGGCGGCTGCTTCCGGTCCGCCTTCTGCTTGTAGCCCGCATCGCCGACCGCGAACCTGGCGAAGCCACCGTCCGTGTTGAGCGTCACCGCCGTGCTCCCGAACCTTACAGGAGGGTGAAACCACCATCTCCGAGCACTTATCTCAGATCCAGCAACCCTCCATGAACGCCAGAACAACGAGCCGGGACATGGGAAACACGCGCCGTGCAATCGCATCCAAGAATCACTGATCAAGAAACGATGGAGGAATTAAACCAAACGACAAGATTGCGATGGAACCGTAAAGAGGAGGAGACAAGACGACGAACCGTAGAAATCTCAGAGCCGCCGCAGAGTCGGCAGGTCGGCGCCGAACGAGCCGGGGCGCGAGGGACGCCATGGCGCCGCGGCGACGGAGGAGGGCACGCCGCTCCGGTCGCCGGCCGCCAAGGGTTTTTAGCCTTCAGGCCTTCCCTTGCTCCCCGATTAATCCCACCATCCACCGTAACGTTTGGAGTTGCTGGGCCAGTCATGTGGTAACTTTGGGATGGGCCAATCTGGGCCGTGGGTCTGCTATGTTGAAGAGCGTTGGATCAAAACCAACGGCTCCGATCGACCGCGCGCGCCCGGCCCGTGCAGTCGTCATGGCGACGAGTTCGGTCGGGCTGGTCCAGGTGGCCGCGGCGCCGGCCGACACAAGGCGTCCCCGCGCGCGGCCGCCTCGATAGTCGACACGGCCGCCCCATCCCCGGGGCGCACACGCGGCAGATGCGAACCGAGCCATTGCCGCTCATCGCTTTGCCCCCCTCTTTTCGGTTCGGGCACCATGGGTACGTTTCCTGCAGCTGCGCTGTAGAATTTCGAGTATGGATGTTGAAATTTTGTTTCTCTAGTAAACAAGTGGTTTCGCTAACCCAGAAGCTAAATTAGCTCCTAGATTTTGCTTTCTTTATAGAGTTACTTGTGTGTTCTTTTGCCTCTTTTTTCCTGAGCTAGCATTTTCCACCAGTTGATAATTTTAGTTCATAGCTTGGCAGCTATACGCTGAAGCTTTGCAGGCAGGCAGGCAGTCAGGTAGATCGTGAGCTCATATTAACTAAATCAAGTAACATTGCTAATTTTCTGCAGCTACCAACAGCAATCCATTTAGCTTCGCCTTGACGACCCTCCCAAACCGCGACGGTGGCAACTATGGCAGCTACTACAGCCTCTGTGATGAGCGAATCGGTAATGAGCATTGGACCCTCTGTTTGCAATTGTGCCTTTTCTAGTTATATTTTGTTTTGCGTTTCTTCGTTTAGGTTCCAGTAGACCTAGTAATTGATCATTCAGTGACTGTTGATGTGGTGAGGCCAGAAAATGCACTACCTCTAGGGGTGAAATCGGGTCGGATACGGTCGGATCTCACCTTTCCCATATCCTAACCCACATTTTCTAATCGGATTCGGGTCGAATACGGATAGTATCGAATACGAATACAAATACGGATAATGTCGGGCACAAATATGGAACAAATACGTACCAAGACGGATACGGACACTATCGATCACGAATATTTATTCGGATATCAAGTCGATGCAACAACTATTTTATACCACATAGACAATAGCAATGCAACCATTCCATACATCCATAATGCAACAATACATCGGTACTAAAGTCGTAGCATCACTGTCACTGGACATATATCATTAGCAAGGTTTTATGCTTAGGAGTATCCCTAAATCCAGCAATTCTAACATGCACTTCCTCACATTTCTCCTAATTCATTTTATCTTTCCCCTTTCCTCCTCCCTATTTTCCTTTTTTTTTCACCCGACCCCTTTTTCCCTGGTCTTCGGCCGGTGCTCTTCCCCTGGGTTCGGCCGACGCCCCCACATCTCCTCCCCTCTTCCACCGCCGCCTCCCCATTTCTTTCCTCCCCCATTTCCCTTCTCTCGGCTCCCTCGTTCTCTCCGCGCCGACTTCAACCCGACGCCACCCCCGACGCTGGCCCGCACCGCGCCGCCACGAATCGATCCGGCCCCTCCGTTGCGCCGCACCGCCGTCGGCTTCTCTCCCTGCGCCTCCTCCTCCGGCCTGGCTTCGCGCCCCCGAGTCGCCGTCCGACTTTGCCGCCGTCGGCGCCTCCCTCTACGCCGCCTCCTTCCGCGTCGCCCCCACCGACACGCCTCCCCTCTGCGCCGCCTCCCCGCAGCGTCTTTCGCACTTCCTCACCACTTGGCTACGCACGGGTGGCCGCCGGATTCGAGGCTTATAGCCCAGATCCGGGCTTCTTTCTTGGATCCGATTCACTTTTACTACTTTAGTTGTTATTGCTTTTGATTTCCTAATGGATTTTATTTTTGTGCTTGAGGATTGGAGGTGTGCTGCCCCGGCGGTCATGGCCGGTTTGCGCCGCCGCACGCCGGGGGAGTGTTGGTGGCCGCCGGCCATGACTGCTCCGGAGGCAGTGCGCCGCCGCCTCAATCTACGGTTGGGGTTGGGATGGGAAAGGATTTGGGATGGCTGGGTTGCTGTCGCTTGTGCTTGGTGTGGCTTGGCGGTGGGGAATCGGTGACTGAGTTCGGATGATCTGATGAGCCGGCGACTGGCAAAGTAATCCGGGTAATACCCGAATAGGTAAGCGGGTAATATCCGAATTTTATACCGGATAATCCGTATCCGTCGGATACCGACCTCCCGAACCCGATACCGTATCCGCCAAAAAATACCCGTATTCGGATCCGATACCCGTATAATATTCCGGGTACCCGAATTTACGACCCGAATTTGACCCGTTTTAATACGGGCGGGTGGGCGGGTGGGAAATACCCGGCCCGTTTTCACCCCTAACTACCTCCCGCTGGTGCGCCGGGTGGGCGATAGCGACGTCTTCGGTGCCGTTCTCTTCTTTGAGGTGTTGTCTTGGGCCACCTGATCCTACCCCTCTTCGTCTTTCCATGTGTACGTTAGCCGGTGTTAACCCTTTGGTGGTGGTAGTCTGCTCACCGTAAGGGTACATTAGCTATGATCGTTTATTTTGTAGGGGTATCAAAGTCGTGTTCTTTGTACTTGGCCCTTCCTTAGGCTTTTAATTCAGCCTTTTAGGCCACTATTGTACTGCTCTTCTTCTTAACAAGTGAAATGCAATTCTCTTGCATTTTCAAGAAAAAAGAAAATGCACTTCAGGCCAATATGGAACTAGAGTTCAAGAGAAACAAGGAATGGTTTGCCTGCCTCAAATGGGGGTCTTCTGCATTTAACAATATGCTTATCATACCTCCTGGTTCTGGCATTGTCCATCAGGTGAAAAGGATCAACATCCAGATGTTATTTTTTATGTTTGAACTTGTTGTGGTTATTATAGCTTGTCTAGTGTAGGTAAATCTTGAGTATCTTGGGAGAGTTTTTTTTCAAGGGGGTGTCTATACAACAGGTGACTGTTTTTTAGGACAAAAATAGTCAGATTTTGAGCTGTTAGATGGAGATCCAACGCCCTAAATCATTTTTTTTAGAGGGGTCATTTTTTTGGAGGGGGGCTTGTATGGGTGGATCCGTTGGATAGAGATCTAACGCCCCAGATCAATCTGACTGTTTTTGTTCTCAAAAACAGTCACAAAAACAGTCACCTGTTGTATAGCAATACTCTTTTTTCAATACAAACAGACTATTTTATCCCGATAGTGTTCTGGGGACTGATTCCCACACCACAATGATTAATGGACTGGGAATTGTTCGTTGGGCAGTTGGAGGGATTGATGCTGTGGCAGCTAAGCTTGGTCAGGTACATGACAAAATCTTCACTTTCTTATCTTATGCGTTCATGCAACCTTCTAAAAAGTACTATGCTGGGTGATATTTGACTATTTGTCTATTGTCCATTATGCTAGTCCTACAGTTTGAAATAATTTGTCACAAAGACCACTTTCAATATGATGTTTATCGTTATTTGGCTATTGCTTTTAAAGATGTAGCATAAACAGTTTGTCCTAGGACCATATTTTGTATATTTTACCTTGCTCTGTTTTTCCTTGATCCGTAGAAATTTTTTAAGCCATTAGTATAGTTGCAGTAGGGATGGAACATTATTATCAGTTATTAGCAACCAGTTTCTATGTAATATAGATATCCATAAATGTTATCTGATCAGAGTCCGGAACATTGTCACATCTTCCGTAATTTCATTCATTATTCACCCTGATGTTTGCAGACAAACGTGGTAAACATTAGTTTGTTGGCAATAAGTTAGTGCCTTGAACCAGTACTCAATGTTATGTTGGGACCACCTTGTTTGATCAGGATTGCTCCGAATCACTTCTTCAAGAGGATTGCAAGACACTAGTGTCTGGATAATTGTTATTTCTAGTCTCATTAGTTCTCTGACAAAATTTAAGTGGCCCTACAGGTGTTTTGCTGCACTTTTGATGTATCTTGCATGTTCAGCCTTTATGTAACCATAAAGCACATGTGGTCCAAGTAGATAAAGGGTGGTTAGCATTACAGATGATGAACATTGAGAATATTGTTCCCCTAATCTCAACTGAATGCTTTTATTATTAATTACTTTTCCTTGCCTCTGTGAACAGCCCATGAGCATGGTGTTACCTGGTGTTGTGGGATTCAAGCTAGAGGGAACACTACGGACGGGGTCACAGCAACTGATCTGGTTCTTACAGTGACTCAAATGCTGCGAAAACATGGTGTTGTTGGAAAGTTTGTTGAGTTCTATGGTATTTTCTTTTCTAGATCATCAACACGTTTTCTTTATCCTTTCACAAAATGCCAGCAGTGAAGAAGAAGAGAAAAACTTAGCTTTGTAACGATCTAAATGTAGGAAGAGGTATGGCAGAGCTTGACAATTGCAAATATGGCACCAGATTATGGAGCTACTGTTGGTTCTTTCCAGTTGCCCATGCCACCGTAGAATATCTTAAAATGATAGGAAGAAAATATGAAACTATCGTGGTTTGGTTTTATAACTGTTGTTTGGAACGAAAATGTACAGCTAGGATAGTTGCATGTTGCTCTGATGTTAACATAATTTATGCTGAAAAGTTCGCCAGATACTGTCTTCTTGTTTGTTTATGCTAATTGCTTCCATGGTTTAGGTATCAACAATACAGGCATACCTGCGTGCAAACAAATTGTTTATGGACTACGATTAGGTAAGTTAAGTTCTTCACCCTACTCCCTGAACAAAATGTGAGGGATGTTAACTGCCTGTTTGATTACGATTTCAGCCTCAAATAGAACAGACATATTCATCATACTTAGAATTGTATCTGTGGGATGTTGAGCCATGTATTTCTGATCCAAAGAGGTATTTTTGCAGTTACTTTGCAGTTTACTTCCATTCGCATACATGATTTTGATACGCAGTTCTACAATTGCAGGCCTCATGGCCGAGTCCCCTTGAAAAACACGAAAGCAGACTGGCATGCATGTCTGGACAATAAAGTTGGTTTAATTTCAAGATGTGAGGATCAGCAGATTATACAAATGTCCATGTTTATTGCATGCTAATTGAACGGCTTCTAGGTGACTAGATTATGTATAGTGAAATCTGTTCCAGGTGATTGAGTAGTTGCACAAGAGAGCAAAGACAATTTATCCGTTTAACTTCTGTTAGCTTTAAGCTGTGCATTTTGTCCTGCCTTTGCAAACAATCTTCATGAATTTTGATCTTCCATTGGACTATATTATATCAGGATATTGCTCTTTAAAGTAAGCAAGGGCCATCCAAGAAGTTTCTGAGGGCGCAAAATTTTTCCATTGAACTAATATTTCCCAGCAATCACGGTATAAGCGAGCACGATGAACCATCACAGGAAGTTGGATGGCCCGACCATGGTGTATATCTGGCAACGAAGGAAGTTGGACAGGAGGATCACCATGAAATATTTTTAGTATGGACACATGGAAAACGTCATGAATCTTCGCATGCGACGGAACCAATCCATGCAACAACCGGAAAGGGACCATAAAATTTAGGAGCCAATTTAGATGCGAGACGGGCAATAATAGATGTAGCAAGACGATGATGCAAACACAACCAAACCTACTGACCAACCTCAAACTCCACAGGGCACAATGAGAACGATTGTGTAGGACCGGATAGGCAACAGGGAGGGTTGTGAATGGTGCTTTGAAATTTTTTTCCCAAATATTCACCAATCCTCTACAATGCTATGAAGATTAGGATAAGAAATTTACTTGAAAAACAAAGGAAGACAGTCGAGAATGACCTGCTCGGTATACTGTGCGGTCAAGTTACGACTACTAGTCGGAAAACAACGGAGAGCCAAACTAAACACAACCAGTCAGCAGAGAAAACGTGGTTGAAAGGCTGACAACGTGGTCGAAATTTGACTACCAGTCAAAAGTTCAACGTGTTCGAAGCCACTGTGGTCGAAACCAATTTAGTCGAAACCAACGTGGTCGAAATCAATGTGATCGAAACCACAGTGGTCAAAACCAAGGTGGTCGTAACCATCGTGGTCGAAACCAAGGTGGTTGCAACCAATGTGGTCGCAACTAACGTGGTCGTAACCAGCGTGGTCATAACCAGCGTTATCGAAAGCCAACGTTATCGAAGACCAATGTGGTCGATCACTAGCGTGCGATCGAGAGACCAGCATGGTCGAGGACCAATGAGTAGTCAAAAAGCAATGTGGTCAAAGACCGATGTAATCGTAACCTACGTGGTCGAACACCAGTAAATGGTCGACACCTCCGTAGTCGATGCCCAGAGTGTGGTCTGAAAACAATGTGGTCAAAAACCAGTGTGTGGCCATAACAGTTCAGAATGTGACCAGAGTGATCTACGACCATTGAGCGATCGAAACCAAGGTGGTCAAACCAAGCTTAACTTCGACCAGTGAGGTCAATGACTAATGAATGGTAGAAAACTAAAGTGGTCGGAGAACAGGGACTCTGGTACTATTGCTACAAGGTTTGTGGTACTACCATTTCTCCTAGAAGAATAGGGTTGTCACAAGAACTAAAATCGATAGAACTTTCAATCGACTAAAAGAATCAGAAGAGGCAAACGACCACACGATCTAAGACAATTGAACGATCGAAAGCAGATGCGGTCATAAACGACTAAAAGTGTCAGAGGAGGCGCATGACCACCAGATCTAAAATCATTGAGTGGTTGAAATCAGATGCGATGCAATTTGAAACTTGACCATGGTTAAAACCAGACGCTGTCGAAAACGATTCGGAAGAACAGAGCAATTGCACGACCGCAAGATTTAAAATCCACATATCTTTTTATTAAAAGGTCAAATGACCATGAAACTTTCTACGCAAATTACTTAAGGTCTCAAGAGGCTATTTCCAATCTTGAATCAAAAAATCCCTAACTAAGATGAGACCTTTTTTGCAATTTGAGTAAACACACATGAACTGAAATCTAAAACCAAAATCATTGATCAGAACTTGCTTCCCACATGTCACAGCAAGTCAGAGCATCAACGAAATCATGCCAAAAGCCTTCAGATCAAGAAATCACCCGACGGGACCAAAATCAAGTAAACACAATATTTCTTGATAAAGTTGCTATTCAAATGCTTAAATGATTAGAGGTCGATCTCAAGAGATTATCTCCATCTCGTCCATATCCTTAGCACAATAAGATCAAGAAAAGAGCTGAAGAGATATCAACCCAACCGAAACAAGAACAATAGAACGAGATCAGGAAGGGGTTGAGAGAAGAAAAACCAACTTAAAACTAGAGCAAAATCAATCAGACAAAAGATACACAAAAGTTAGATCAAAGATTGATGTATTGCTTACTTGAGATGATTGGTTTTACAGTCACTCCACTCAGGAGGATAGAGCTCTCAAACTAGAGCACACACCCACTCTTTAACCTAACTCCCATAGAAGGGAGAGGCGCCAGCCACCAAAGGCTTAGCCGGCCTTCTCTCACTCAAACCCTAGCTCTCTGCTTCTCCACCCCTTATATAGACTCACCAATGAACCCAAAATCTAATGGATCCTCCCATTAGGCCAAACCGGGGATAACTCGTTAACCCCACATAACACCGGGTTTTATTCACGCACGCTTCTCAAAGCGGCTTACAACCATTAACCCATTAGTGAATCAACACTTGATCCACTTTACATTTTCAGCACATATATAACCTAAATCACTTAGGCCAACGCCGCGATTTCACACACCACCACTTTTTCGGTATTGAGCAATTTACCAAAATACCCCTCTACTGCCTTCCTCGAAACTTCCCACTTCCTTTACCACGAAGTATTGCCCATGTTTCGCCATCTTTCATGTGGCCCCAATGACTTGTTGTCAAGCCTCTAACACGTCTGGATCCCACCAAACTGTCCTCGCTTGCAAACGACCCAAGTCACTTGGTGCACCACGTGTTTCTCCTCGTGCATGATGGCACCCGGCATCGTCGACCGTCTAGACCACGACTCCTCCCTAAGCCTAGTCCTGGTTCACCTCACCATTGCCCATCATGTCCACTACCGGTAGCTCTCACTCTGGTTCGTCGTCGTCCCAGCTTGCAACCACCCCACAAGCCTCAGTCATCTTCGGTATCTCCTTGACCATTCTGGACTTCAACACCTCCCTGTGCCTAGTCCCGATCCTTCTACACCTCGCCATGACCTAGCTTCGAAGTCCTACAACCAACACCAATAAGCAAACTATTACGTAGCACCGCACAATACTCAAAGACATCAATTGACATAATTTATCCATACAATGCACAATGCAAAATGTATGAACCCAAATATTGATCCTAAACCTAGAACCAAATAATAAGCACAAGTGCACACTACCAACAGCACGCCGGTCAACCCTGATCAAAACCCCAATATTTCCAGAGAACAACCTCAGACCACCGAGAAAAGCCAGTCTGATCGCCTGCTAGACTGACAAGAGTACTTGGATGCTCAAGAAATGAAGTACTCGAAGCTAACGAATACCTACCAGAAGCCTACGACCATCACAACAGACTGCTACAACCATCGAAGACACAGGCTACGACTACCACACAGATCGCTTTAACTATCAATCACATAGGCTACAACTACCACAATCGATCGCTACGACCACCGATCACACAGGCTATGACTTACCAAAACAGATCACTACGATCGCCGCTCACAAAGACTATGACTATCGATCGCTACGGCTTACGACTACGGAACACAACAGCTTACGACTACCGATCACGACTAGGCAGTAAGTTACGACCATCGATCACCAAGCTATGACTATCGATCACATATGGTCATTCAGGCACTGAAGCTTTCGACCACCCCGTAGTTATTCTGCCGATCAGACCATCCGACCACAAAGTCGTAAACAACGAATACTCCATTCAGACAAACTCGTAAATCACAAAGTCATCGGCCAGAAAGCAATCTTTTGCAAACTCCTCGAAAACCAAACTCACCCTCCGCAGATACTCTATTCCAAAAATCAATTACTCATCACAACCATGGGGTGACCTCTACATGGTCTCACAATCTCCCCCTTGATGAGTATATTGACAAACATCGAAAAGGCATAGAGATGAGTTTATTTTTGAAAAGAAAAAGCAAGAAGTTGCAAAAACCACACATGGTTCAATAGAAGAAACGAAGGAACTCATGACCATGTTGGCAAGGTGTGAAATGGAGCAAACAACAAGAAAGAACAAGTTTTCTATAAAAGCTTCAAATCACACCTAAAACCTTACAAAAGCCCAATCTTACTCATGGTCCAAAGAATGAGCAATTGCTTACCATGATCATTTTCATAGCAAGATGACCAGCCAAAAATGCAAAAGAGAGAAAATAATATGCAATGAAGCTCCCCTCACTCAAATATCTCATTTGGCATTTTTAGATTCCAATTAGCAAGTTTTGCAAGTCATACCAAGCATTCTCCCTTTTAATAGCTTTTGCACCCCTTAATGCCTTTTCTCAATCATTCTCCCCTTTTGGCAATAGAGTCATAAAGATGCATGGAAGAAGATAGAGCATGAATGAAATTGAGTGACTATATTTTATTCATTTTAAGCATTTAGGAGCCATGAAAATTATCTAAAGTGACTTTCCAAATATTACATCAAGCCATAAAAAGTGAAAGTGCTATTTAGATCATGACAAACCATGTATAGACAAGCTAAAGCTAAATAAGCTATAATCTAAAATTAAATGAATTATTTAACATGTCAAGTCAATCAAGATTATAAGCTAGTTAAAGGTATCCAAAAACGAGTCAAGCCATGTCAATATTCTAAGTGGAACTAAGAAGCTATAATTGAGTCAATTTAGAGTGCTACAAGTTCAAAATCGAGACATTGTCTTCAAGCACTAGATATCACTTGTAATTGAGCAAATTTAGCACATTGGCACTTTCAGATTTTCATGGTTGGCTTCAACTATTTTTCACAAGATTTTTTTCTTAGCCATGTGTTAGATCTCAAGTCTTATGCGACCACTCCAAGCAAAAAGCTTAAGGAAGTGATCTTGGTTATCTAAAATTCCCCCCTAAGTCATGCCTAGTGCAATGGCAAGCCATCTCATGACAAAAGATTGGTGAGATCAGTTTTTTCGCACAAAAGAGATCTTTTTGCATTTTCTTGACTTAGTTTAAAAACAAAGAGTTAATACTAACTCATATTTTACTAATAACTAGTATAGCTCAATCTAAAGCTCAATGCAGATTTAAGACTCAACTTAGTTTATTTGACATGGCATGAATTATAAGAGGATCACTAGAGCTAGTCTAATCACATGATCTAATAAGACATGATTTAATTCAAGTTGTTCACATTTAATAAAGTTAACATAACAAAAGCTAAGCTACACATAGAAAGATATGATAAATCTAGTAAGCTAGCACAAGACATGGCAAAATGTAAAGCAAGATATCATGTCACATACGGATAATAGTCAAGGCTCCATGATTTGTACAAGTATTCATGTATATACAATGTAATATGATACAAATGAATGCACAAGAAGTAAGCTCCCCTGAAAAGAAGGAAGCTCTAACTCCCTCTAAAGAAGGCAAATAGAGAAGAACCAACAATTTAGGTGTAAAATCCAGAAAATGAGGGTTCAAACTCAACAAGATGATTCTCAAACACACCCTTCCCTCATAGTCTGTAGCCTATAACCTTATACCACGGAGCAAAAAGGCAATACTAGCTGTCATAACACAAGACACTAGTGACCAAGAAGAAAGATTAAAATAGGCAGTAAATAATCCTAGAGAATCATTTAGATGAGAGGTGTGCTGAGACAAAATCACCTAGAGTTGGCTCCTATTTATGCAATCAGACCCTTCCTACCACTAGAACAAGAATACTATGCAAAGCCAAGTGGTGGGAAGCAAGAAACTGAAGATCACAAGGGAGCAAACCTCTATCACATCGCTGATCAAGGGAGCCAAGTGGTGTAGTTGATGTGGTAGAAGCTGGTTGAAGCTACATCATGAGATCAATAGAAACCTCCACCAAAAGCTCAAAGGAGGTGAGAGACCCAAAATATCAACATAAGCCACATGGTCTCCCCCTCACATCCATAACCTGTAACTCAAACACAGGAACAACTGGTGTCCTAGTACTAGAGTAAATGATATACAAGCATGGATCTAGTACTGAGACACATCACAACAAAAATAGCATCACAAGTACTAATGACAAAGAACACATGAGAACACACCCCCCCCCACACACAAGCTCGATCTAGCCCTCATCAGAGCATCTTGAACAACAAAACCTAGTGCAAACCAAATCTAGAAGAAGCTTGTGGATTAATCAAAGTTCGCATGATATCTAGGCATAAGCACAATCTAAAGCCTCCCCGCAAACAAAGCAGATAATATCCTCCTTTTTCTTCTTCATTTTCTTCGGTTGAAGCTTGATTTGGGGCTGATTCTTGAACTTTGGTTTCTCAGAGCCTCCAACACTCTTGACCTCCACCTGATGAGCTTGGACTTGAGCCTTCCTTGTGTAGTCACCAGCTCTGGCACACTCTTTGAAATTGATAGTTGCTGACAGCTCATTGAGTGTCAAGCGCTCTTTTATATATCGACGAGCAGTCACAAAGTCACGCCACGAAGGCGATAACTTAGCTAGAATGACATTTAACTTGGAACTTCTCTAGCAGGATGCACTTGTACTGATTTAAGTCATGCACATGGAGTTGTAGCTCGTGGAGCTGCTTCATCACCAACCGCCCCTCAACCATCTTATAGTTTAAGTAATTAGTAATTATGAACAACTCATTACCATTGCCCCCTTCGGAATACTTCTCATCAAGTTCATCCTAGAATTGTTTGGTATCTTTAAAGTTCACATACATGTCAAATAGCCGGTTGGATAAGATGGCTAACAAATAAGCTAAGCCTGAGTTGTTCGCATGCTCCCATCACATCATTTCAGGAATTTCCAATGGGAACATTGGAGGATTGGAAATGACCAAAAAGAGTTTGAGATCAGTCATCTATAACTTCATTTTAGCCTGCCAATGCTTAAAGTTGGCACCGTCAAACACTTCCAGCTTAATGATGTCAGACGATGAAGCCATTTCTATAAGTGTAGGTTTTCTGAATTATGGTAGATAATATGGTATAAGCATATACTTATATTTAATTCTAGCATAATTGAGCATTATTAAAGCATATTTCAAGTAGTATATAAATGACATAAATTGCATATAAACATGTAATTCTACCATGCCATTTATATTAGAACATATATTCAACACATGAACTAATATTATTGCTGAACTAATCATGTAAAGCATTATCATGAATAGGGAATCAATTAAAACTAGCATAGAGCACAAGTTTTTAATGTTGATTAGTGCTCTTAGATGTAGGGTTATACGAGACTTAATCTTGGTCATCCCACTACTATTTTGATACTCTTCAAAATTGAAATGGCAATCAAAATTAAGATTATGAGCTCTAAAATTGGCTTTACTGTACTGTCACAGAAATGAGCATTCAAACATCTTACTGTTGGTGCATAGAGAACCCACAAAATGACCTCAATTAACAGTTTTCTTATTAGCTTTTAGATTAGATGATCATCTATTTAACACATGATCACAGATTATCTAAACCAACAAGAACTTTAGTTGAAGAATCAGAAAAGCTACAGGATACTGAAACTAGAGATCACAATAAGGATAATAGCCAGCAGACCTGACAGTAATCAACCAGAATGCTCAAAATCAAATGATAGAGGAAAGCACAAACAATAGAGCATAAATCTTGACTTGATAATCATATCAATTTCAGTATACGACAAATGTCATCATAGAACAATTAATCCTATAGCCCACAAGCATTGCATGTAATGTGTCCTAGTACTAGAGCAATTCATAGAATGTAACCAACTAGTACGGCTCACAAAACATGAAATGCGCAAAGGAGTAATTGAAAATCTCACAGTGCAGATGGCACTCGAAGCCACCAAGAAGATTAGGCAAGGCACACTCGAGGGTGCTGACCCAGAAAACCTAGCACCCCTTTGTTTCACCACAAGAGAGGTGTGAGATAGATGGAGATACAATGCCCTCCTTTGCTGTTTGGGACGACCAAGCCGACAAAGCCGAGGTGAAGGGGGACGCCGCACAAGCACACGAGAAGCACCGACCAAGTGCCTCACCGCCGAGCACCAAGGGCCAAGAATCACCGCTGACAGTTAAGGACCGACGAAGAAGCCCTAGGACCAAACTCCGAAGCCAAATTGAGAAGAAGAGGGATTGCAGAGATAGTGCTCACTGTTCTTCCGATGCGATTCACGGGAGGAGGTGACCTCCTTTTATGCCAAGAGGAGGAGGGGTAGAGGCCATCGGCGCTGTGGCCGCCAACAGCTAGAGCCGAGGCTCCCAGGCCGCCCGCGTCCCTTACCTCTCTGCCGAAACCGCCGCTTCTCAGATCGGATCTGAGGAATGAGCCATCGCCGCCTCCAGGATTTCAGATCGGAAGAGACGCACGCGTAGGAGGAGACCTCATCTCCTCCCCTTATCCCTTCGCTTGGTTCACCGACAGGTGGGCCCTCCCCCCTTTTTCCCTTTTTCCTTTTCTCAGTTGGTAAGCAAACTTGGAATCCAATTACTGACCGACTATCCTATCCGAATTGAATTCATATATCCTAACATAAACACATCAAGCTTTCCTAAATGGAAACTTGCCAAAATCTCTAGTCTGTAGCGCATCATGCTAGCGCTGTAGTAGATCATGTCTTGCCGGTCGTCGCCGCATCTCCTGATGGCACCGACTCTCCAGCTCGCTCAGGTTGCCGGTTGGAGGACCTGCGAGTATAATATTTCCCCCAGTGGCGGAGGGCCCGATAGGGCAAGGTAAGGCTTGGGCCATACCTTGATTTTTTGCAGCAGGCCCCCATATACCCCCTATCCAGTATCCAATAGCCCAATAACTACTAGCTAGTCAATGTAAATGTAAACCCTAGACTGCTCCCTGCTCCCTGCCTCCTTGGACGGCTGGACCCTAGGCGTAGCCGGCGGCAGGCAGGCGGCAGCCACCGGTGGGCAGTGGCGCTGGGCAGTGGCGTAGCCGGCGGCGGGCGGGCGGCAGCCACCGGTGGGCAGTGGCGTAACCGGCGGCGGCCTGGGCGTAGCCGGCGGCGGGCGGGCGGTGGGCGGGCGGCAGCCACCGGTGGGCAGTGGCGCTGGGCGCTGCCGCGTTGGGCAGTGGCGTAACCGGCGGCGGGCGGCGGGCAGGCGGGCGGTAACCACCGGCGCGCAAACTCCGGCGTTGACAGGGTTGGAGGAGCTTGAATGGTATTGCTTTCGATCCGCCCCACCTCATTTTTTTTCCCGTCCTCCGCCACTGATTTCCCCCATAAGCATCCATGAAAACATCACACACACATTAAACCGTGATGAGAAAGAGCTGATCTTATTTCACACAACCCATGGATGCTTATAATTAGAATGTTCTGTTTAGGTTGATGTCAATTTTGAAGAAGAGCCGATCGGAACTGGAAAGGGAAATAGACCAATTTTTCTTAAGGACATATGGCCATCTGCTAAGGAAGTTTCAGAGGTAAGTAGACTTGCCTGACAAGTTGTTCATAGACTGATGTGGAAGATTGCTTTGACTTATCATTTAGATCTTTACTCTCTCACCATACTTATCTCAATTTAGAAGTAGAGCTACACTGCAGTTAGTGCTTCTGATGATATACATGAACATTTCAAGGATGATTCTAACTGTTGACTATTGACGGTGCAAATTACAGGTCGTGCAATCCAATGTCTTGGTTGATATGTTCAAAAGCATTTACGAGGCCATCACGAAAGGCAACCCCATGTGGAACCAGTTAATGGTTCCAACTGCAGATGTTTACTCTTGGGATCCCAATTCAACCTACATCCGTGAGCCCCCTTTCTTTAAAGGCATGACTGTGTCTCCACCTGGGCCTCATAGTATAAAGGATGCCTACTGCTTGTTGAGCTTCGGTGACAGTGTAACGACTGATCATATTTCACCAGCTGGGAGCATTCACAAGGATAGCCCAGCTGCCAAGTATCTTGTTGAGCATGATGTGAACCCCAAGGATTTTAATTCGTATGGCAGCCGCCACGGAAACTATGAAGTAATGATGAGGGGAACATTTGGGAATATTTGGATTGTCAACAGGCTCTTGGACGGAGAAGTTGGAGCAAAAATGATTCACATTCCGACAGGAGAGAAGCTTTATGTCTACGATGCTGCCATGGTTAGTCTATTTGGGCAAAATGTCTGATCTTAGTCTCGACCTCCACTGTCTGTTCTAGTTCGTGTTAACTAGTTGCTGGCTATTTTCAGTGCCGCCAATATTTTTTAAACATTTATTTTTTATTAAAAAAACATGGACTACTGCTAGTGTTTCTTCTGTAGTAAGTATGTTTGTTTGACTATTTGTAGAGGTGCAAGACTGATGGGCAAGACACAATTGTGGTTGCTGGTGCTGAATATGGGACTGGAAGCTCGAGGGACTGGGATGCAAAAGGCACCAAGTTGTTGGTATGGAGTCTAGTATCAAAATCATGCGCCTTGTGTTTTTCTCGCTTCTGTAGGATCATGAAATAATGTAAATCTCATGGCAGGGAGTTAAGGCTGTAATTGCCAAGAGTTACGAAAGAATTCATCCAAGCAATTTAGTTGGTATGGGAGTAATTCCTTTGTGCTTCAAATCTGGAGAGGATATGGAGTCACTTGGTTTGACTGGGCATGAGCAGTACACCATTCATCCTCCAACCAGTGTGCATCAAAGGTGACCTGACCAGGATATTGTTGTTGCTACAAGCACAGGAAAATCATTCACATGTACACTTCGCCTCAACACAGAGGTAAATGAAACCTTTACTTATCATTACTGTCAAGTTATTAGATGCTTCAGTGGCCTTGTATCTTGTGTACTTGCAATTACTGATTTTTTTATCAGGCATACTTAGTATCGAGTGACTTACTATTTCTGTTTTTGTATGAGAGAAATACAAACCTGAGAAGTAAATTGTATGATATATTTTCTGGAGCTGTCCATGTACTGAACACGCTTCCAAATGCTTTAACGTTATTTGTAATATCTTAGGATGCAAAACATCTTGATTTCTCTTCACAATTTGATTTTTTATTTCCAATGTTTTCTATTGAACTATGCACAGTTTAGTGCATAGGTTGTATGATCTCAAGTTATATTTTTTTGACTAGCAAAAAAAAATCATGCTATTTAATTAGTCCAAGTAGTCTGTATGGCTGATTCCAGGTTCTCTCTTTTTGACATGATTTTGTACGCGGAGCTCGCTTAATTTGATGGGAATATTACATTATGTTATTCGGAATACGCATGTTCATGAGAAATTAAAACGTGAGCTTCAGAAACCTCTTCATAGTTCAGCAATCTTTTGTGTTTTCTTATATATATTAATCTTGTCTTGTAATATGAATCATATGATTTTTTATATTTTCTTTGAAATAAGGCTGTCACAATAATGCATTTGTTAGTGTTCAAAAGCACGAGCTGTCTGTACCTGACTATCAGTTAGCTTCTTGCATGTAAGATCTCGGGTACCAAACAATATGTTGCATAGTACAACACCCATACTGAGCTTCGTAGGATTAAAATATAACTAAGCTTGTATTTAATTTATAATAATTTCACTTACAGGTATAATTTGATTGACTTTACAAACAGTACCAGGATAATGTAGTTCAGTTTAGAATCCTATTTTTGCACTATGCTGGAGTTTTGTATATTTGGAGCATAAATTGTTGTAAATTGTAAAACCTGTGAAATCGTATCTATGTTACGTTTTTTGTTTGTTATATCAAGTGTATGTGGTTGCCCTAAAAACTTATTTAGGGGATAATAGAAAAGGGTGGTGGCATACAACTGTTTTGCTATAAGCATGATGCTACTGGTCTGAAAATTTGATCTGGAACTAATTCTGATCCAAGATGCAAACTAGATAAAATAAAATTAACTGTGCTGCTTGTAGTTTATTGCTCCTATTGTATTATGCAAACCAGAGTGCTACAGCAAACTTACCTCTACATGCTTTATTTTATTCTGGTATTGTTGACAAGTATAGCTTTCAAAAGACGAGCATACATACTATTATTGTCAAGGTACAAGCAATTCTCAAGCTACATAGTAAGTTGCTCACGTACAGCATGCCTAGGTTTTTTATTCCTGCTTTTTTTGTTTCTAAAACACGCAAAAGATTTGCGTTTCCTCTATTCCTGCTCTGGAGCCTCAGCATTGAGGTCAATGTCAAACAGCCTGCGCCTATTTCCTTCAGCAGTCCACGCCTCCACCGGTGGCAAGCCATCATCCTTCCTCTCAAAGTGCGGCCTCATGTACCCTCCAGGCTCCTGCCCGGAGTGCCACCCCTTGTTGAACACCTTGGAGAAGTTCTCCGTGTGCAGTCCTCTGCTCGACAGCGACAGACCGTCGCACCTGCGTTCCTCGCCGCCTTCAGCTTCTTGCCCATTTGGGCTTTGGTCAATCTTACCTTGATATACTTCGTCTGCTTCTTGCTCATTTCGGGTCTGGTTCCTCTTGTCCTTGTTGTGGGCGGCCATATGCCCGCCCAGAGCCTGATGTGTGGGGAACTCTGCCTTGCAATGCTTGCAGATGTAAGGACGCTTCTCCTTTGTACTTGGCACATCCTTCTTCTTCCTACGTGCCTCTCTGCCTTCTTTGGATTTCCTTCCCCTCTTCCTTGGGATGTCTACAACCGAACTGCCATGTTCGTCGTGCGTGTTGTCGCCTTCAGCTCCTGACTTGCTCATGGCTGACTCTTCTTTTCCAGCTTCAGCTTGTTCAGTTGACTCGTGCTTTCTCTTGCGGCCCGAAGGCGATGGCAATGGAGCTTGCTGTGTCTCCTGGTTGTTGCGATACCTGATTGTAAGCATCACATATGCAGCCAATATTTCGTATGGACTTAAACGGGGATCGCGCTGGCTATGCCTAGCCATTGGTCGGTCGTCGACAGGTGATAACGACGCGGGTGATGCATCGTTGCTGTTTGGCAGCGACTTCAACTTCTTCACAGGTGGAGTAGCACCTTTATAGCCTCTGTTCGGATGGCTTCGAAGATGACCAAACATGGATTTATCATTCTTGAAGCGCTTGCCACACTCAGGACACTGGACCTCACCGCTTGCACGCTCGCCCGAGTAATCCTTAGCTTCACCATCGTCACCATGAACGCCCAGCAACAACTCCTCGTCGTCATCTACATCAGGATCACCACCGGCTACAACTTTGTCAGGTACACTTCCATGATCTTCTGTGTATTCATCGCCGACGAGTACTTGTCCATCGACGAGCTCTTCATCGGAGACAGGATCAGCACTGGTGCCGTTGAACTCGTCGGAGGCATGGCTCAACATCAGGCTTGGCCGCCGGATTGGATCTTGACACAAAAATTCGTCTACAATCTGACCAGCGATTAGCTGTTTACCTGCGAGCAAACAGAGGTACAGAGCCTGCAGCAACACCAAGACGCAGAGCAAGCTGCCGCTGCTCATGCAGTGGGGAAGGAAGGAGCGAGGGAGGCGAAAGGCGACGCGCGCGGTGAATCTTTTTGGGAGCAGAGCAGCGCCTACGAGCTCGGCGGTGAAGGAGAAGCGGTAGAATTGGAGACTCGTGGGGTACAGGCGCACGCATATGGACGCAGATATTGGTAAAATCCTTATCTGCAGCCAAGTCCGAAGGAGTCGCTCTATGATTATGGAAACAACTTTGATTTGATTTGATTTGACTTGATCTGTTTCTTCCTTCTGTTTCTGATGGGTTTCAGTTTCACACTGCCATGGCCCTGGACCGGTGGATGGGAAGCCGGGGAGTCTGCTACGTCGGATCTGTGCTGTGGGGCCAACCTTGGCCGGCATTGAGAGTCCCATCTAAAGATATACATGGAGGGGAGGCCAATGCATGTGGAAGCATACCTAAAGTTTTAATGTGCTGCATTAGTTGCCTTCCAAACACAGGGAAAATGGGATAATATCCCCTGCCGTTTTATTGAGAAGGCACAACGCTTTAATTCCCTAGCAATGTACCAAGCGGTTTTCGTAGTCATTGTACCAATAGCGGTTTTCGTAGTCATTGTACCAATAGCGGTTTTAGTATCTGGGACGTCGGTGCAGTTGGACGATCCAGATTAACAAATTGGAGATGGGTAGTAGACAGAGCAAAACTTGGTGAGTATTCAGTGCTATTTGGGCAAGCGCAAAAAATATGGTGGTATGTTTGCCAACTGCCAAAAATTAAGTGCTATAAGAGCAACTTTCTCCTTTTTCTTTTCCTTCAGAGAACTACCATTATATTCCACTGGCTGGATGCACTTCATCAAAACTAATGGCCAAAATAATGCTCTCTCTCTCTGGTGACCAACTGCCCCCCAGAGAGACGAGGACGGGGGGCTGTAAATGAACTCCCACATAAGTCTGTGGGAGCCGTTAAGACTTAAAAAATATATAGTTCTATCTTAGAAGAATAAGCCCATTTGATCCCTTCCTCCCTCAACTATAACGTTTATTTTAATTTTAAAATCTAACTACAAAACCGAGTAAAACACTCTTCCACTGTCAACCGGATATATTACTCGTTGAGGCGATGTCACCCCTGTTTCGGTCAGACGTGGTGGTAGTTTTGAGTCCATGAACAGTAGTGGCACAAAGTCATCAAATGTGTGGCATCCAACTCAGCAAATGAACTGATGTGGCTGTGGAACTATAGTGATTCAGCAAATAAAATTACAGAAAAACCTCTCCTCTTCTCTCTCTTTCCCAGCTGCCTTCAGGGGCGGACCTATAGAGTATGCCGGGTGGGCCACAGCATACCCTAGGGTCCAGCCGGTTCGTCTGCCGCACGCGCGGACGCGCCGCCTCGAATTCTCGATCCTCTACGCGAGGTACCGCGCGGGGGTGACCTGGGACATGCTGGCGCTGCCCAAGCGCCGGTTCGCCGCCATCGGCTTGCTGGAGGCTCTCGGAGTCGCCTACTCGCCTCCGGCATGTCTGCGGGAGGTATCTTTCTTCTCAATTTCATAAGCAGCGGTCGTTCTTGGTACAACAAACGCTCTTTGTGTACACGCTAATTGGTTGTAATCTCTCAAACTTGCAGCTGTATTGCCTGGGCCTGCTATTCCTATACTGTCCCAGGTATGCCGTGCGGTTAATTTCAGCTGTAGCATGTTCGTTATCTCTGTTCAGTTTAGTTACATGCAGTAGTTCTTGTCTATCTTTGTGTGTATGTGTGTGTGTGTGTGGCGGTGTGCTCAGTGGCAAGGCCCTTTTTTCATGAGAGGGTGGGGCTATCCAGTAATCTCATGGTTTCGTCATTGGTTATGAATTTGATGTTATGACCTTGTGTCCAGTTGTTTGGAAACATTACCACATAACCATACATTTATGCAGGGAAAGCGGCCAGACATCTTTGTGGTCAATTCATTCGGATCTGGATTTCAGGTGATTTTATAAATTCAGAGTAATTTTGTTATGCTTAACTGCATTAGCATATCCAATTATCCACAAAACCTGTATTTATATCGTATATTATATTTACTTTCTTATTTGCAGGCTCTTTTCGTCTTCCTTCTTCTCCCAGTTCTTTCTAATTTGTGGGGAATTAAGTTTGCTGAGCTTCCCGCCTATCTAAATGGTGGTACTGAATGCTTATTAAATGTCGGGGAAAGTCCAATTGGTAATCCTTCTTGCCCATAATATGTGCACTTTATGATTGAGGGATTCCTGAGGGCTTCTATGGCTCTCATTGGGCTTGTTGTGTGGAATTCCTTAAATTGTCAATTAATCAACTTGAAAACATTGACTCAATGCCTTTCAAATCTATGTTGTGCTTGTGATTTGCGATTTTTATATAGGGGGAGGGGGTGTCCATAGTGTTTATGCACATATAATTTATTTTACCTACATGCCTGTATTGCTCATGTGCTACCATTTTTTGTAGATTGCGGAGGAGCTTCATTCCTACCATTGCTGTTTATGTTGGTAAATATGGCTTTCAATATCTCATTGCTTAATTTGGTGAAGATGCCATCTGCGCTGGTTGCTTCACTTACATCAACTTCAGCAGGTCTTTTTCTCCCTCTTTCCTTCCCCTCCTGCATTTGCATCTTCATTTTTTGGTCTGAGCCGCTATATAGATCAATCTGAAGGAGTATCTCCTTGATCGTGTTGATTTTAGTGCCTGTATACCGAATTACGGTGCAAATTTTATAATTATTTACCGAATTGGCAAATAGTTTTACCGAATTGCATATGAAAATTTTGATGCGGCATACCCTTTGGTAAAATTCTGGGTCCGCCACTGGCTGCCTTGGCTGTCTCTCAAACGGCCATGGTTGTCCCTCTCGGGCACAGAGATCTTGGGGAGCTTCAGCGCAAGGGCCTTGACGGCGCCCTCGTGAACTCATCTTCGGCAAGCGAGCTCACCATGGCTGCTTAGCTCTGGAGTAGGTCCACAGCCATGGCATCGAGCATGGCAAGCGCAGTGTTGGAGTGGGAGGCAGTTGAGAGCGCAGCGGCAGACGTGTGAAGCAAGTGGCTCAGGGCGGTGTTGGTGGAGGCTGCGCTCGACAGCAACTCTGTCAATATTCCTAGCAAAGCCGCGCTGTAGCTGTCCGAGCATGTCATGACCACCGAACCTAAGTCGTCGCCTCCGCTGAGCTTTTTCAAGAACCGTTGGTATCATATCGTGTTCCACCACTTCCTCCACATCCTAAATTTAATTCGAGTTTTGTGCATACAGCTGCTCGGAATTAAGACTCTTCTTCTCTAGATCTGTCAAACTTCTCTGTCGTTGTTTGTCTAGGCTGGTGAGATTCCGTCTAATTCCTTTGTACACAAGAATCCTAATACTCGCATATCTTCTGAAGCGCTCAGTTTTGCCTCGCATCCACCACAGCCTTGTCACCTCCAAGACCTAACCACCACTGTCACCTGCCTCCCTCACCAGCCTAGTGCAGTGCTCCAAACCACCACCACCATTGGATTTCTTATGTCGCGAGCATTCTATTTTGACCCCGTAGGATTGTATGGCACAATCAGAGAAGGGTGAATGATTGTCTCCGCTTCTTGGTATTTGAAATCAAATCTCAAACCACAAGAAAAACAATCTAAGTTACAGACATAGAATTCGACCGCAAGACGCTCGACGGGCTAGATGGAGGTTCTGACTGCTCGACGTTCGACCACTCTTTGATCACTCGACTGCTTCGACAGCTCTAACGTTCCGACCGCTAGAATACTTTGATCGCTTACTTCAACCGCTTGTTTCGACCACTTTTGCACACAGTCAAAATCTCCCTCCGTTCGAAAGCTTCAAATGCTCGAACGAGAATACATCAAAGACAACACCGTACTCGTTTTACGCAAGATCAAGATGTGTTAGCATGCTTCCGCCGAAGACACAAGAAAACGATGCTTAGAAAACATGTCGCCGACGCCGAGAAACTTTTCATGAAATAGATCTAAACTATTATTTCTATATTATGCATATGGCTACAAAGCGCCCATACGGCATGGCACCCCTAAAAACCCTAGCACAAAAAGCTTCCTCAAAGCCACGGCTAAACCTTTAGCCTCTCCCTTGCTTTTATATGCTAGAGCCCTAAACCGTGCTCACCTTAAACACGGACATATCAAACCATGTCCATAACACCCTAGATACATAATCATATCTCTTCTGAAAATCAAGGGACCCAAAACCCTTTTGAACACGGGTTTTAACCAAACTCTACCTCTTCCAAGTTATAGACTCCATCCACAACTCCTAACTCAACACGTGATGAAGCCTCCAAGACAGCACCCCCTGGATCTTCATCACGCACCATCACCTTTCGTGTCGAAGCCTATGGGACAACACCTCCCGTATCTTCTTCACGCATCATCATTGCTCGTGTCGAAGCCTCTTGGACCGCATCGCTCGTAACTTCTCCACGAATCACCACCTTTGATCTCCATGTGCTCTAGCGTGAGCCCAACCACCTCGCATGACATCCTCGACCGCCTGGACCTCAGATCTACACATCCTAGTCTCAGTCCTTCTCGTCACCGACTATGACCGCCTCCACGCTTACCTGCACATCAAAGACCAAAGAAAGTTTTCTCAGCACAAACTCTTCCCAACTTGACCAGCATCAGCACATACACTCGAAACACACCCTTGTCTATCCATAGAACCATCACAAACACCAACCAGGTCGTCCATGACCATAAACTATATCGCTTTCCAAAACACCAACTTCAGACCATTTATTATGACCACTAGCTCATTGAGTACTCGAAAACCACAAGTACTCAAGAATTTCCATCACTCCGCTCAAAGGAATAGCAAGTATCGCTACCGACTACAGAACCATCGAGTACTGATCTCTACGACTAAATCACCAGATCGCTAAGTCTATGAATACTGGTCTCCAACCATTAACTGCACCATTAATCACTGAGTACTGCACAGACTACCATCTACGAGTACCAAAGCAACAACCATAAATCTCCGACAACCGATCGCTAACCTCGATCATGTAAACCACGACTATCGAGTACTGAGTCCTTCCGAGTACCGCATCCTTCAAGTACTGTTCACCGATCACCGACCACCATGTACCAGCCAGTCATACCACTGGCCTAACACGAGTACTCGAAGTACCCGAAGATAGCAAGAGTTAAAGTACTTGAACTGACCATGAAGTTTACGAGTATAGACCATGAAGCCTACAACAACTGATCACAAAGTCTTCAACTTTCGATCGCACAGTCTATGACTACCGATCAAAAAGTCTAAGACCACCGGCCAGTAAAGTCTACAACTTTCGACCAGTAAAATCTACAAGTATCGAGTACGACCAGTAAAGTTCACGACTATCGAGTATCGACCAGTAAAGTATTTGATTGTCGACCGGTTACTGTAGTTACGACCATGACAAGTACTGTAACAACGATAATTGAAAAGTACTGTAGCTATGACCAGTTCACTGGTTAGGATCGAAACTTTCCGATTACCTACGTTGTTGTTCTATCGTGGTCAAAAAGGCTGTAGTCGAAGGCTGCCGTGGTCGAAGCTGGTATAACTCCTGACTAGTCTAATCAAGTAGAGAACGCCGATCAAAAGTCTCTTGGCAAGTTGGTCCGACCGCAGAAAACAACTGGTCGAAAATTTTGTTCGACCAAGCTGGTTTGACTATGAGAAACAACTGGTCGAATGTCTAGTCTGGCCTCGCTTGTTCGACCATGAAAGGTAGCTAGTAGAAAATTCTTCCTCATCTTGTCCTTCTTCTCTTTCTTTGCTTTTCTAAAGCAGAATTGAATCAAATGGCTGTCTCTACCATAATAAGTGCATCGATACTTGTCTTGATGAGTGGTCATACCAACTGACTTCACAACACTTAGTTTGGTAGAGAACTCTTTTGCAATACCAGCAGATCTAAAGACAATATGTTTAGGCTCAGATTCTACTACAAACTTTCCTGGTTCGAGTACCTTAATAATTTTAACAGGATTGTTCTTAGCATGCTCAATAAAATTAAATCCTAGATCATGTTTTTTCACACTTTTTTTGATTGATCTAGAATCATGTTTAAATTTTTCTTGCTAAAAGAAAATCTCTCCAAAGTAAGACTATGAGGACCCTACTGCGATCAAGAAAGTAAGACAGAACCAATTAAAGAAAGAATATTCAAAGATCAAGCAAAAGCTCGGTGAATCCTTTGATGAGCTGTAGGGGAGGTTCAACAAGATTCTTCATGATCTTCATGTTGTTGGTTTAACATTTTCTAATTTTGAGATGTTGGATGCACTTGGTGTAAAGGTTTGGGGAATAAAGATCACTTCCATCAATTACAATATTATCATGAGTGAGCTTACCATGGATAAGCTCTACTTGAGGTTAAAGATACATGGGATTAACTTTATCTCGCATCTCCCCAAGATAGAGTAGATGGCTGTTGTAGTTGACACTTCTCAAAGTAGCTCTTCAAATTTCTTGGATCTTGGCTCTTTTAGATTTTTATTATCCTCCTTGCATTTTCTGAGTGATGAGCAGCTAGAGAGACTCCCTGAAGATGAATTATCCCTCATATCCACAAAATTTATGAGAGCATATAATAAAGTGAGGAACAAGAGAAGGGATGGCCCTGTCACTTGCTTTGAGTGTGATGAGTCAATTCACATTTGGGCCAAGTGTCCCAAGCTAAAGGGCAAAGAGGATAGACTTTCGAAGGCATCCTTAAGCTTGAGACGCGAAGTGCAAGAAGCCCAACTACCGCAAGTTTGTCAACTAGGTCTTTGCCGCTCTTGAGAATGTCGACATGAGCGATGTGGACTCAGGGACAGAGGATGACTCCCACAGCAAGAAGAAGACCTATGACTTCACTAGCATGTGCTTTATAGCCAAGGGCAGTGCCAACATTGACTCCTCTGATGAGTCCTATAGTGACCCCGACGATGTTAGGCGTGTGAGGAAGGAGGATGTGCGGCTTATTAACTTTGGCTATTCTCAACACATGATTGTAGATTCTAGATGGTTCTCCTTCCTCGTATGTGCATCAGGCAATGAGTTGATCACGTTTGGGGATGCTTCTATCGGGACAATGACATCAAAAGGCATAGTGTGCATCAACAACAATTTCTTGTTCAAGGATGTCTTTTTAGTAAGTAAGCTAGGGTATAATCTTCTATCTGTTTTTTAGCTTCTGATGAGTGTATAGAAGTGAGATTTAATAGTAGAGAGCAGGGTTCAAAATCCTGGCGGTTATCAGTCAGTAACCGCCGGTTACCGTTTTTACCGGTGGAGACGGTAACCGAAAAAACCGGCCGGTATGAATTTTTGATTTTCGAATTTTGGCCGGTTTTTCCCGGTTACCGGTTTCAAAACATATCAAAATTCAAATTTTGATTTTCAAATTATGACCGGTTTTTCTGGTAACCGCCCAGTTACCGTTACCGACCGCCGACCGGGATTTCTTCCGATTCCGGTTTTTGGAACCTTAGTGGAGAGTGTAGAGTTCTAGACTCTTGGATGAGTATGTCTTTGAGATCTCTAGGTTTGAGAGGATCTTTGATGTTGGTTTTAGTATCTCTTTATCTCTAGCCCTAGATGTCTTGTGGCTTCTGACTCTCATAACATAGTGTTGTGGCTTCGTAAGCTTGGACATATAGGTTTCGATCAGTTGACTAGAGTCAGTAGCACGAATCTTCTTAGAGAATTGCCTAGGCTTAAGAGTTTTACAGATCTAGTGTACACACCCTATAGACATGGTAAGATAGTTTTGCTTCTCATCCACCTTTTACTTTAGTGATGATTGATGTGCTTGGACAGCTCTTGCACTTAGATATAGTTGGCCCTTCTAGAGTCCAGTCCGCAGAAGGAAAGTGGTTTGTACTTGTCATTATAGATGACTTCTCTAGATATATTTGAGTATATTTTCTAGTTTCTAAGGATGAGGCTTTTGGCTGCTTTAGAGAGTTCGTCCTTAGATTACTAATTGACCTCTTGGGAGCCTTGAGAGTCATTAGGATGACAATGATGCGAGCCCAAAGTGCCCAAGAGCCCCAACAGTGTACTCCTTTCATTAATAGGGTGCACAGCAGTTCAATGCAAAGCAAACACGCCATGCAGGTGCACAGAGGCATCCGGTTTCGGTCAATGCAGCAAGGGAGGAAGATGTCCACAATACAAACGTCAGATATAAGATCCAAATTCCTGACTTTATGGACCCATCTAGTCCAAGAACGAATTGAAATCTAACTTAAAGAGTTCTGACACCTGCCTCAAAGCAGACTATGCATGGGTGTCTATACATTTCTTTATATACACACATACAACATGGTACAGGAATTATTAATACACACACAACAGGGTACAGGAATTATTAATGAAACAACCAAGCTAACTTAAAACTCATTTGGGGATACCTAATCTGTGCCCGACAAAAATCGGCATGCCTGAGACACAATAGGCCCAACACTCGTTTGCTTTCACCTCATAATAGTGAGTCGAGGTATGAGTAATTATAGAGGCGGCCAAACTGAAGAAGGCTACCGAAGGTCCTATCCCAGACTCCAACGAAAAGTGTGTCTGTGTCAGGGCTGAATGACATACCAGATATCTCACCAAAGAAATCCAGCTCTTGCCTCTTATTATAATCACTTTTGACATCAAAGATGTGAACAAAGTCTGCCGGCTCCGCCATTGACAAGAACTGCCCATCTGATGTGAAGCGAATAGATCTTATAGCACCAAGATTACCTCTCAAGACATGGAGAGACTGCGAGAGATTTCTCACATCCCAAATTCGGCATGTCTTGTCTTGGTTGCCAGTGGCAAATGTCTGACCATCAGGGCTCCAAGCCGATGCAAATGAAAAATCCATGTGACCTTTCATGGAATGAGTAGTCTGCTTCCAGATTATAAAACATTTATTAAATGCATTGATAGATACTCGTAAGATGTTTTCAACATGACTTCTTTGCATGTTGATTTACCTTTCCTGAATTAGCATCAATAAGCAAAGTATCTGGATCATCCCCAACAATGATAACAAGCTTTCCGTTAGGGCTCAATGACATGTGCTGCTTAAAGAAAAGAACATTAAAACTAAATTATAAAATTTAAAATAAATTCAAGAGCGTCACATGATCATTTATAGCTCACATTTTTTTTCTGAATGCTGATGCAGAAGAAATTTATTCTTGTATTATCTAGATAAGATGAGACAATTTGGAAAAAGACAAAATAACGTTTTTACAGTTGGCATTGAAATTAGTGAATAATTCGAATTCCAAGGGTGAAGCACCCTGTCTGCCCTTATATCCCTTAACAACCAGCAAAGCAAAACCACAGACAAATTCAACACAGGATGCATACAACAAGGATGGAATCAGGATGTCAACATTCTCTCTAACCTTGTTGTTTACTATCGTCAACAATTCATATCTGCATGTTTTATATAGGCTTGCCAATACCATATTAGGAAAATTACAATTAGCAAATATGTTGTATCAAGATGGCTTTAGAAAAGCATCTCACCAAGATTGACATTTAATATGTTATATCAAGTTGGTTCTAGAAAAAAACTGGACATTTCTTAGGAATGATGGCATTGAAGCGATGCTCCAAATAAAGTACAGAATACCAAAACCCAGGAAAAAATTGGGAACGCAAATAACTGGGCTTACATTCACTGGCCATTCGAAGCGGAAATGCTTATACAACTGGTATCTTTCCATATCGTATTCTCTTACACCAGAGTCGTTGTTAGACGCAATGAAGTGAAGAGCACCACTGAAAAGATCATTGAGACCAGAGAAAATTAATGTCAGTTTCAATTAAGTTTTGGCAGCAGTTGTTGAGACAAACTGGTTCCCAACATTTTGTCCAAAAAAAAAAAAAGGGAAACAGTAATCTTGTGGCTGGTTCCCAGCTGGTTTCTTAATCCTTGAAGTATGTTTCACAAGGTTGAATCTTCAACAACCCAGGATGATCATTTACCTAGAAGTATTGAATATCTCCACTGCATTGGTAATTGCATTATCATCATATGTTGTCCTGCAGCAAAAGCTTATTCCTTCCCGATCCAGGTGCTGCATCACATTAACAAAGGTTAACATCAATAAAATATCAGTATCAGAGTTCACTAACAGATCTCAGCATACTCAAGCTCAACAGTAAATTTAACATGCAGTTAGTTGTTCACAAAATTTGAACATCGACCAACTTCAATAGGAGAAAATCTACTTAAGAGAACATTAATACACATCCCCACCAGCAAAACATGAAAGAGGCAATGGGACCTCATTGTATGTAATAAGCCAAATTTTATGAAAAATGAGTTCAGAAAGAAAACTAATGGCACATAGTAGCAAATTTTAAGGAATGAACACAAGTGCTTGCGTACAATCCGTATCCACAAACATGAGCCATCCCATCAGCCACGGAATTGCGCTGGTCGTGCAGACTGTCGGATTGCACAAGGTGGTAAGCTTACCGCAGCTTCGCGAGGACCATGCGCAGGGGAGAGGGACGTAGGGGAAGCGCCCATGGCCCCAAGCTGTCGACGGTGGCACATGTATGGTCGACAGAGGCTGGTGATCACCACTTTTTCCCAACGGAAATCAGTGAGTCCCACAAACTCAGAATCTAGGCGGCTGGTGCTCAGCAGTGGGTGGCAATGGCAGGGGGGACAATGCTGGCCACAGGATCAACGGAAGGCGGTAGGCGGGGTCGGAGGGTGATCAATGATGAGGTCGAGAGGCAAGTTAAGTTTTAAGGGTAGCAGGGCAACAGACAATGGGAGGCGGCCAAGTAGTGAGGCGGTGGTGGGTGGTGGTGACTGAAGCTCTACAGGTGGCAAAGGCTGAAGGCACTGGTGATGGCCGCTAGGGAGGTGGGCTGGTGGGGTTGGGGAGATGGTAGGGTGGGGGAGCAAGGCAAGAGAACAGGGTATGGACCATATGCAGGGAAAAAACCAGCAGTTACCGGAAAAACCGGGAGAAAAAAACTGCCCAAATTTTTTCAAATTTAAATTAAATTTATGATTGCATGACGCACTTCCTAGATTGATTTAGACCCTTTTTGTGCTAAATTACCTATTGTATGAGCTAAATATACTTCAATTATTGTACTCCTAAGCAGGGGCGGAGCTACAGGGTGGTCCCTGTGGGCCGCGGACCACCCTGCGCTCGGTCCAACCAAAGCCCATTGATAGAGTCTGTCTGCACTGGAGAATTCAGCGTATTCACGTCAGACTGCGCGTCTGCGCCCGTTCGTATTCTTCTCCGTGCGCGTACGGCCGTGCGGTGCAGTCGTGGGGGCGGGCGACGCTGCGACGGCAAGGCTCGAGAGCTCCCAGAAGAGGGTGAGTCCCCTGGTTTGCGTTGATGCCTGATAGATGCTTACACTGGACATTGTTCCTCTGTTGGAGCTCAGACGTGCGAATTTGATGTCTGGTTGAAAAAAAATATTGGGATCCATGGATCATCGCTGTAGACTGTAGTGGGAATTTGAAACTCTTAGGCCCCGTTTGGCACGGCTCCACTTCACAAGTGGAGCTGTTTTTTTTGACTTCACAAGTGGAGCTGGGTGAAGCTACTTTTTTCAGCTCCACCCAAGGAGCTACTTTTGTCTCAGCAGGTTTTAAGGGACTCCTTGGGTGGAGCTATTTTGTTGTACCCCGTTTGGCACAAAACGGCTCCAAACAGCTCCAGGAGCCGGTGGTGGAGCTGTGCCAAACGGAGCCTTAATCAAATATGCTCGCTGTGTATAGTGTAGCTAAGACATGCTGTTTTAACTTTTAAGGCCAAGTACTGAATTGCTTTCTGTGGCCATTTTTTTTACACCTCATGGTTGAACACTTGAACTGAAGGATAGTTCCGTCGCTATTTCTATGTGATTACCATGGCTGTAGTACGCCAATTGATTAGATATACAGAATATGTTTGGCCCTTGCTCTGTAAATTACCAAACTAATGTGACAGCTTAAAAGTTCTGCTCTTGTGGACTGGGCTATGTTAATCCAATGCCTATTCATGTGATGTTTGTTCTTTTTTGGCAGTATATACCTTCTGTAGAAGATACAGTTCTTGGTATTGTGGTTGACACCAAACCAGATGTAAGTATACATTTACATTCAGAAGTACCTATCTGTAGTTCTAGTTATATCATTTGCATTTATAAGTATCTACATGTAATTCTGACGATATGCTCACTGTTCAAATATATTACCTGAAATCAAAACGAACATTCGCAAATTTGATCATAGAACACTTGACTAAAAGCTTGATTTTAGCTTTTACAGAACTTCTTAGTGGACATAAAGGGGCCTAATTTGGCCTTCTTAGTGGAAAAGTGCACAGCCACAGGCCCACAGGGTATGTAAAACTGATTTAATTTCAATTATATGTTTTTTTGCAGTATTAGATTATTGGTTTGGTAAATTAAAACTTTATATAATTCTCTTGCAGATTTGTTAAAACATGAAGAGGAGTGGTGATATTGCCTCTCTTTTTCAGAAATATGCATCAAAGAAGAATGCTTCTTCTCCATCTCCTTCCGTGGCTGCAGCTGTTCCAGAAGAGCAAATTGAAGAACAAGAAGGTGCATCGGATAAAGATAGAGTGATTGAAGAAAATGTGACTCCAACTCCAATGCCTCCAAGTCCACCTCCAGTCGTTGAAAAAGAACCGGTTTATGATATCAGTCGGCTTCCACTTGATCCAAGGGAGAGGCAATCCATTGCAAATTATCCCGTCAATGATCAAGATGCAGTTCGACGATCATATATTATTAAAGGCCCATTCCAACCTTATGCACATGAATTTGAAAGTAGAAAAATCGGAAATAGGGATAGGCAATTCAATCCTATATGGTTTTATAAATATCCTTGGATTGAATATAGCATCAAGAAGGAAGCTGCATTTTGCTTTGTGTGCTACTTGTTTGCAAATGAGAAAACTAAGAAATCTATATTTGTTGAAGGTGGTTGGAGAAGTTGGAATAGAAATGATGCACTTGATTTACATGTGGGTGGTGTAACAAGTGCTCACAACGCAGCTCAAGAAAGATACAACTTATTTATGACTCCCCATGGAGCAATTGATGATAAAATTGTGAAGGTTGACTTATTCACTTAGATGTTTGAAGTTTCTTTTGCAGCAAGGATTGGCATTCCGTGGGCATGATGAAAGTGAAGAGTCTAGCAACAGAGGGAACTTCATTGAACTTTTGAAGTGGCTTGCAACAAATAATGAAGAGGTAGACAAGTTTGTTTTGAAGAATGCTCCAGGTAATTGCACATTGACTAGCCCAGACATACAAAAAGAAATTATTCAATGTTGTGCTATGGAGACTAGAGATCAAATCATTAAGGAAATTGGTGAAGATCACTATACAATTTTAGCTGATGAGTCTAGTGAAAAAGAGATCATCAACACTTTCATGGCTATTAGAAGGCGCAGGCCTGACAAGAAGAAGTAGTGACGTACTGTTCTTCAACTACTATGTGTATGTAATATTTCAATTCTATGTTAAGAAAGCTATATTCGTCTATTTTATGAAGTTCGTATGTCCTTTTTACCTTAATTGCATTTCGTAATTCATATACTTGTGTACCGACATGTTAAATTTATAGCGGTTAAATAAATTTTAGACAGTGGACCACCATAGCTACAAATCCTGGCTACGCCACTGCTCCTAAGTCCCAATATTTTTTAGACAATCTAGCCTAGCTAGTACATACTAGTTGGAATCTTAGAAAGGACCTTGGGTAGCATGTGCAGTAGGGAATCCTGGAAAGCACCTTGGAGGCTTGGACTGACTCTTACAGCACTACAGTAGTAAAGAAAAAAGCAGCAGCAGCAAGGAGAGAAGAGCAGCAGTAGCACCAAGGTAGGGGAGAAGAGCAGCAGCAGCAGCAAGCAAGCAAAGAACAAGAGCAGCAGCAGTTAGATCTGTGAGTTTCTATCCATCTCTTTTACTCTTTTACTCTTGCAAATAGTTATGGAAAATCAGTCCCATGAGCTAGAGTGTCATTTCCAAATGGCTTGCTAGGGTATACTAAGTTTTCTTCTTTTCCTTAAAATCAGTTATGGAAAATCAGTTCCATGTGCAGATAAATTTTAAAAACAAATTACATTAGTTCCTGAACAAATCTGAACCAGTATATTTCTATCCAGCAATCATAAATAAAGTTAGCCTTGGAATGGAGATAGAGATGTAGATCCTTTTAGAGATCTCATTAATACCACTATATAAGACAGAGCATGAGACTAGAAATGAAAATAGAGATGTAGATTCTTTTGGAGATCTCGTTAATGCCACTATGTACTATAGAGCAAACCCAATTCATGAATGGCTTAATAGCAGTGTTACCTAGACTCGCGTGTTCAAAAAATTTTCAGCGCGTCGACACGGCAAGATGCATCTCTGACACCTCTGCCCGTGTCACCGACAAGGTGGTGCATGGAGTGGTGGCGCTGGAGGAAGTCGCTAGAGGGAAGACGCTAGCACGGGGAGACGAGCAAGGGCCCGCATAGGGGATGGCCGGGGAACAGCGCAGGGGCGGCGCAAAGGCAGGGCAGCCGAAGACCAATTGGGGGGAGGCGGTGCAAGTTAAGCCGACCAAAGATGGTGTTGGAGAGAGCCAAAATTGAGCGAAGGCAAGAGGGAGGAGGAAGCCATGGGAGCAGTTGGCAGCAAAGCCAAGAAGGAAACAGGGAGCTCGGCTGGAGGAGGAGAAAAACAAGGGAAAAGCAATGGGAGAAGAAGCGCACAGGAAGAAGTATTGGGGAAAGTAAGGGGGAGAAGAACGGAGAGAATAGATAAGGAGAGAGAAAAGCTAGTGAATCAATTCATTGTGTGAGATCTAATTGTACCTACTATTGTGTGAGACCAGCGCTTGAATATGTCATACATGTGGGCCCTAATACATAAGTGTATGAGTATATTGGTTTGAATATTTTTTTTTCTCGAACACGCAGGAGAGCTGTGTATCTTTATAATAAGAAAAGGGGGGGGGGGGAGAGCCCCAACAAAAGAAAAACAAGCCAACAAACACCAAGACTCACACACTCACGCCAGGGGGGGGGGCAAGCTACATAAGCGCCCCAACAAAAGGACCACACACACCCGAGACCTGACCTAGATAGCATTAAGAAGCGGGGCAATCAACGCAGTGATGCCCTTAGCTCCGGCCAAACCCCAAAGCCTCATTTCCTCAATGGCCGCTGCCAACACATTTCTCACATCAGGAGCAACCCCATCAAAGACACATCGATTGCGGTGATTCCAAAGGGACCAAGCTCCAAGAATAATTATGGAATTGAGGCCTTGCCGAACTTGCCCATCAACAACCTCGTCTGAATGCGACCACCAATCTTCAAAGGAGGAAACGCCCGGCTGAGGAGCAAGGTTCTGAAGACCAACTTTCTGCATCAGCTCAAACCAGAATTGCCGAGCAAAAACGCAGGAGACCAAGAGGTGGTTAATGTTTTCCTCTTCCTGGTCACAAAGTAGGCAGCTTGGGGGATGTAGCAGACCGCGTCGAGCTAGGCGATCAGCGGTCCAGCATTTGTTATGAGCAACTAGCCACAAAAAGAAGCGGCATTTGTTTGGAGCCCAAGTCTTCCAAATTCTCTCCCACGGGCTGAACGCAATAGTCCTTGGTGGGTTTGGTTTGTTGTCAATTTCTTTAGTTGTTGCTTTTTTTGGCTTGGACTGTTTGATGTGGCTACGTCTACTTGAGATCGGGAACTTGGAATATGGTTGTTTTGTTGCTAGTTCTTTTTGGAGGCCATTTTTGTTAAGAAATTAGAAATTACATATGGCTCTTACATATTACATTTTACTAGTTCCATTTCTTTTGGATGTTAGATATTTATATATAGAAAGTTAAAGGCTTGGAAGATGAAAGTTTGGACTATATTTTGGTATTTCTGTCTTTCTCTGGATGTAAACAATCAACAACGAGATAATCCAAATCTCTTATTCAGTATTCAGTTATTCACTGTGAGTATGCCATTGCTTGCTTGCTTTGTAATTGTTCAGTCAAATGCCTAGTCTTGAACCTTGATTGCATTCACTTAATCTTACTTATTGTTTTTTATTTCCTATCATTTTTATGATAAAATATATTTATATTAGGCAAATCCCAGAATCTTATTTTCTAAAGTTTGCCGAATCAGACACCGAATCCTAATCGGACTCTGGTACCCGTGTCCAAGTCCTGGTAACACTGCTTGATAGCTCCATGAGCCAATTGGATAATGCCATCCTTGGTAATCAACTGGATAAAGCACTAGATGATCGGCCATTGAAGCAATGAACAAAGAAAACTATTGGCAAGAGTCATGTTGGGAAAAGAAAAAATTGTAACCAACCAACTGAAAATTTGGCTTGAGACTTTGCCTCACTTACACAAACACGGAAACAAGTGACTGATAAGAAAAAAAGGTCATTGAAGAGGATATTGTGGGAAGCGATGAAGAAATAGGAAGTTCGCCATCTGATGAAGTGGAGTACCAAAAGTCTGGTGATAGTAGCTCTTCGTTGTCCGATGATGGTGTTGATGGTGGGATAGCTCATGGAGTATAAGACCAACAAAACACATGTCAACCATTAGAATTCACCTACGAGAAAAATTCACGCATGCTACCCAGGTTGAACACCATGGTTGTGCTTCAAGAACAGTCAATAAGACCTACAGGAGGACTAAGGAACGCCAATAGAATCATTCTCAACTCAAGACTCTTCTTCCTATGAATCCCATGATCGCTCAAAGTCTATTCAGACTTATTGACGTCGAGATGCTAACCTGTTACTTTCTGGTGATGATTCTCATTCGTCCTCAGATATTTCTTCTCATCCTACTTACCACTATAGAAATCAAGCAAATGCAATAAGTGTTTACCAGTGTGTGGAACCTGCATATTACCAACTAATTTATAATCATTAGGTAGAATATGCCCATCAAACATACAATCGGATCAATACAAAGCTCACCAAGCTCAATCTGAAGGACTTGTCCTAATTGATAACAATGAGTACATTACACAACCTTCGCGTTTCTCGACAACGTATTGGTATGAATTGCTACTTCATTATTATTTTTAGTATGCTAGTCAAGTTATCATTTATTACCATTAACTTATGTTTTTATTATTTTAGATGCTTTAGAACACTTGGAGAAGAGGGCTTCACTAGATAGTCAAGTTAGTAAGGAGGACTTTTTATGTACAACATCAGACTCATTACAAATTTCTAACTAGACATCAAGCTCCTTATATATCAAGCTTGTTACTTCATTAAACACTTTCTAATTAATATTTCTATTATTCCAATTGCTAATTACCCATAACAGGTTTTCTCTACCATGTCTCGGTTTTTATAGTAGCTTTTCCGGTTGTAGTAGTTTTTCTAGTTTTGTCGGTTTTAAAAGAGCCCCAATTCAATTTTTAATATTCAAATTTCAATCGATTTTTTGCCGTTTTTCCGATTACCAACTAGTTACTGTTACCGGCCACCAGGCAGGTTTTCCTCCGGTTCCGAGATTTGTATCCTTGACCATATGGAAGCATGGCGGAGTCACTGGCTCTGTGGGGTGGGGCAGGGTAGGGTCACTGGCATGGCGAGACAGACATCCACAAGTATCGCCATCCACGGGCATGTGCAAGATAGAACTCCAAAATTTCATGGGATGAGTTTAAAACAAAGAAGTACGGAAACCTTACTTTGCATATTAGCTCTCCTTGGAAACCACCAGCTACTAGCAAATTATCCTTGACTGCCATCGTACTAACTTGAGTTTGAGAAAAACCCTCTAGTAAACTTCCTGGGTGCTTCTGCAATAAGATAATGCAATAGCATTAATACAGGCAGAGTAATCAATGCAAAATAAGAGGGAGAATTAAGCAGGAATTATCCCCCACCTCACTTGGTGCAACATGTCCTTGGACATTCATAATTTCTGTGTCCACACCACTCAAGGCTGACCAATGAAGCACCGAGTAATGAGACATTAGGTAGACATCATGCTTCGATGTGGCCCATACTAAATTTCTAAGCTGCAGGCATTAATTAAGTCAATTGTTTTATTATTTAAAATTTATGCATCAGAAGCAAAACAAAGCAGCATCAACCAATGCAGACAACAATCAGCCTCCATATTTTATTTAACCAATTGAAATGAAATTGGAGTCATAACATTATCACAGAATCATGAAACAGATCGATCCTTGAACAGGCTAAGCCATTATTTCAGTAAACTTTTCTCAATGATAATATGCAGGGTGAATTATAGATGGATGTAACCAAGTCAAATAAAGTCCAAAGTTTCATAATTAATTATTTCTATTTTTTCAGCCAGTCAATCCTTTGTGGTGTACAACATCCCATAATAGGCAGATTAAGAACTTAAGACACACCCAATAATCGAATATACACTAGGTACTCCTTCGATTGGTTATTTCCAGCCCAATCAATCTACAAAATTCCTTCTTGAAGGTAAGTGGGATCAGGCTCCAAGATATTGTTTGGGTGAACCAGACTTCGATCCAAACATTTGAACTTTTACAGGTGACTTTGAGAAACCGCATAAACAGCTTTGGCATTATCATGGCCCTTGTAGCCAGCAATAAATGCCTGGCTTACATCAATAGATGTTGCTTGGATTGGTATTGTGCAATTGATGCCCATGCAATGTGTGTATGCGTGCGTGCACGCGCACGCGTGTGTAATTGTGGTATTTACGGGCATATGATTTTTAGTACTACATATTTACGGTTAAATATGGAACAGTTTTCTGTTACAATTTTTCAAAGTAAGGTTTAGAGTTCTTTTTAGTTACCATCATGTTCGGTTAGCAATAGTGCAATACACAAGTCAACATTCCAAAGAACAACACAACAAAAGCAAAATGGCAACATGCAGTTAGATGAAAACTTGGATATTGTTTAGATAAAAATAATACCCACCATTTAGGCAAAGTTCTAGTGAAAAGTGATGATTCAATGCTCCTTAGTGGTCTCAACTCTTAAGTGCCCATATAGATATATATGGAAGAATATATAAAATTTCCATAGAGTCTTCCAACCCCAGTAATCTGGTTATGCAAATTCTATAAACAACCAGGCAGTGAAGGTTTATATTGTTAAGGATAGAATAGGATTGTTATTTGTTTTCTTATATGCCTTGGTTTCCCGAGCCACTTAGGCTACCTCCGCCCGTGCTGTCGCAGCCACTCAGGCCGTCTCCGCCCGAGCCGTAGCTAGATTTGGTGCTTCCCGGGCCACCTCTGCCTGTGCCGCCGTCGCCCAAGACGCCGCCAGATTCGGCCAGATCGGCGCTTCCCGGGCCGCCTCCGCTCGAGCAGCTGCCGCCACCCGGGCCACCACCAGATCCGGCTAGATTGGCGCTTCCCAGGCCACCTTCGCTCGAGCCGCCGCCACCACCAGATCCGGCCAGATCGGCGCTTCCAGAGCCACTTTCGCTCGAGCCGCCGCTGCCACCCGGGCTGCCGTCGCCCGAGCCGCCACCAGATCCAGCCAGATCAGGCGCTTCCAAGCGCCGATCAATCGTTGCCGTCGTCGCCGCCGCACCGCCGCTTCGTCGGCCGCCGCTCTGCTGGTGTCCCGCTCCGCCGCCCGCTTCGACCGACGCGAAGCGAGCGACCCGAGCGACCCGTTCATTTTTTTGTAGTTTTGTAAAAAAAAGATATAACGTTGTTCTAACCGCCACGTCGTCCAGCGCCGCCTACCGATGGCTTCCATTCCATCTACCTGGTGGTTAGCGTTGATGACTCCATCCAGCCAGACATTGTTGGTCTACGGTCTACTCGACAGATATGGGAGTATTTGCGTGAGCGATACCAGTAGAGCAGTGATGCGCAGCTCATTTCGCTTCAGCGTGAGTTGGAGACGCTTCGCCTAGGGGATTCTTCTGTTGACGACTTCTTTCGGGCCCTGGCAAGTCTCTGACGCCAGATAGATGAGCTGGTCTCTCCATTTTGTCAGGAGTGTCAGAAAGTGCAGAAGGCGGATCATGATCACCTTCGCCTTTATGACTTCGTCTGCCGCCTTCACCCAGTGTTTGAGCCTATCAGAGCTCAGCTGCTGAGCCGCTCTCCACGGCTGACCGTTACAAAGGCACTTTCGATGCTTCGGGCTGAAGAGCTTCGTCTCGGGTTAGTAGCACAGTCTGTTCCGACTGTGCTTATTGTCCCTTCTCCAACTACGACACTGATATCTGCTTCGACTACGGTATTTCCCCAGGTGCCTGTCTCCGCTCCTATTCTCGCACCAACTAGAGTTCAGTGCAACTACTGCAAGAACTTCGGGCACGACTACCAAAGTTGTGCGGTGTGGAAAAAGCGGAACAAGGCACGTGGGGGTGAGCAACAAAAGGGGGCAGGGAGGCCCTTCCTTCACAGGAGGACAGACCAGCTCATCAGTTTCTGCTCAGAAAGGTGACTCTGTTCAGCAGCTCTGCCAGGCTCTACTTTAGCAGCTCTCACAGCTCAGCAGGTTCTGCCAGTCTAGCTCAGGCGTCTCCTCCAGGTACCTCTTGGGTTCTAGATTCTGGTGCCTCCTTTCACATGACACCGGACTCCACATCTCTCACTTCAGTAGGACCTCCTGCTTTTCCTATCACTGTTTAGACAGCTGACGGTACTTCCTTGTCTGTCAGCTGTCAGGGCATTCTTTTGTCCATTAACTTTTCTGTTCTAGCTGCTTCTCGTGTTCCCCAGCTTACCATGCAGCTTCTTTCGGTGGGACAGCCCACTGATGTTGGTTGTAGGGTTGTTTTTGACTCTCACACCTGTTTTGTCCAGGATCGACAGACAGCGACGGTACTTGGGACTGGCCAGTGCCGTAGGGATCGTCAGGGTCTTTACTTTCTCGACAGCCTCCACCTTCCGTCCACTTCAGTTGCTCCTGCTACGTCTGCCTCTACCGCCACTGCTGCCACCACCTCTGGAGCTTTTGCGCAGTTGTATCATCGTTTAGGACACCTGTGTGGGTCCCGTCTTTCTTCATTACTTTGTCAGGTTGTTCTTAGACATGTAAATATTGACACGTTAATGTTTCGTCAGGGTTATAAGCTAGGCAAGCAGCTACAACTTCCTTATCATTCTAGTGAGTCCATGTCTTCTCGTCCTTTTGATTTAGTTCATTTAGATGTATGGGGATCTGCGCCTATTATCTCAAAAGGCGGGCATAAATTCTATGTAATTTTTATTGATGATTATTCCCGTTTCACTTGGCTTTTCCCTATGTCTAATCGTGGTTAGTTTCTTGCGATCTATCATAACTTTGCCACGATGGTTCGTACTCAATTCGAGTCCTATATCCGTACTTTTCGCTGTGATTCTGCTGGAGAGTACTGTTCTGATGCTTTCAGACAATCTTTCTGAGCAGGGCACTCTTTACCAGACTTCTTGTCCTGGTGCCCATGCTCAGAATGGGGTGGCTGAACGCAAGCATCATCATCTGCTTGAGACTGCTCGCACTGTTCTTTTTTCTCACGTTCCACCATAGTTCTGGGCGGAGGCTATTTCTACGGCTGCATATCTCAGCAATATGCAGCCTTCCACTGCTCTTAAGGATGTCAGTCCTATAGAGCATCTCTACTCTAGAGTCCCCCAGTACAGTCACTTTCGTGTTTTTGGTTGCACCTGTTTTGTCCTGCTGCAGCCTCATGAGCGCACCAAATTGTCAGCTCAGTTAGTTGAGTGTGTATTCCTTAGGTACAGTTCTGAGCATAAGGGTTATCGCTACTATGATCCTTCTGCTCGACGGATTAGGATCTCACGAGACGTTGTCTTTGATGAATCTCGACCTTTCTTCTATCTAGATTCAGCTCCTCGTCCTACTTCCACCATTGAGACGATCTCCTGGTTGTCTCTCCCTGACTCTTCACCCATTTCTCCTCTTTCACAACCTTCCTCAAGCCTGTCTCCTGTGGTTCCTTCTGTACCTTCCCCTCCTGTGTTGCCTTCTGCAACACCGCCTCTTCCTCCTACAGCACCACCGTCTCGTTTCTCTGGGGGTGCACTACTCCAGACGTCCTCATCTTTCACCAGACTCATCTTTTGGTATTTTGTCGACACTGACGTCTGATTCCTCTGATGATGCTCCTTGTTACGCCCTTCGTGACCGGACATCCCTTCAACCTCCTGATCATCTTGGTTTTACTTTGACCGCTCATGCTCTCTCTGTCGTTGAGCCTAGCTCTTATCGTGAGGCTACTTCTCATTTTGAGTGGCAGCTCGCTATGGCAGAGGAGCTTGATGCTCTTAGATAAACGGAGACTTGGGATATTGTATCGACACCTGTGCATGCTCGTCCTATCACATACAAGTGGGTGTACAAGATTAAGACCAAGTCTGATGGTACTATTGAGCGCTACAAGGCTCGCCTTGTGGCTTGTGGCTTCCAGCAAGAGTATGGTCGTGATTACAATGAGACATTTGCCCCTGTTGCCCATATGACCACTGTTCGCACTCTTGTTGCGGTTGCTTCTATTCGCCGGTGGTCTCTCTCTCAATTGGACGTTAAGAATGCCTTTCTTAATGGTGTTTTGCATGAGTAGATTTACATTCAGCCACCACTTGGGTATTCTGTTCCAACTGGCCATGTTTGTCGTATTCATCGTGCTCTTTATGGTCTTAAACAGGCCCCTCATGCTTGGTTTGCGCGCTTCACCATAGTGATACCACTGCCGGTTTCACTGTCAGTGCCCATGATCCTGCTCTTTTTGTCCATGTCTCACCTCAAGGTAGGACACTACTTCTATGTGGATGATATGCTCATTACTGGTGATGCTTATTACTGGTGATGATTCCTCATTTATCACATACGTGAAGAAGCATCTCAAAGAGCAATTTCTGATGACTGATCTTGGTTTGCTTACGTACTTTTTTGGGATTGAGGTTTCTTCCACGCCTGAGGGTTATTACCTCTCCCAGCAAAAGTATGTCCAAGATCTTCTTGATCGGTCTAGTTTGACTGACACTCGCATTGCTAAGACTCCTATGGAGCTCTCTCTTCAGTTTCGTGCTACTGATGGTGATCTTATTGAGGATCCTACCCGTTATCGCCATCTTATCAGGAGTCTGATATATCTTGTGAGCACTCGCCCTGATATTGCTTATGCTGTTCATATCTTGAGTCAGTTCATGGCTAGTCCTACTCATCTTCACTACAGTCACCTCCTTCGTGTCCTTCGCTACTTGCGTGGGACAATTTCTCGTCGCTTGTTTTTCCCTAGCTCCACCTCACTACAGCTTCAGGCGTACTCTGATGCGACTTGGGCTAGTAATCCTTCTGATCGTTGTTCTCTTTCTGCCTACTGTGTTTTTCTTGGCTCCTTGATTGCCTGGAAGACAAAGAAGCAGACTGCAGTTTCCCGTTCGAGTGCAGAGGTTAAGTTGAGAGCTATGGTAGCAGTGACAACAGAGATTACTTGGTTGAGGTAGCTACTTGCAGACTTTGGTGTACCTGTGAGGGGACCTATGACACTTATGTCTGACAGTACAGGTGCTATCAGTATTGCTCGTGATCTAGTGAGGCATGAGCTCACCAAGCACATTGGAGTGGATGCTTCATACACTCGCTCACAGGTGCAAGAGGGAGTACTTGCTCTACAGTTTGTGCTATCAGAGTTATAGCTTGCTGACTTCACGAAGTCCTAAACTAGAGCACAACATTTGTATTTTCTCTCCAAACTTAGTATGTGTGATCCAACATGAGTTTGAGGGGAGTGTTAAGGATAGAATCAGGGTTATTAAGGCGTCGCCTAAGCGTCGCTTAAGCGACGCTTAGGCGGTAAGGCGGTGAGGAGCCGCAAGGCGTCGCCGTCGCCTTGCCTGAAGTTCTATGGGATGAGAGGGGGGTCAAAGGGGGAACCTGTCAGGGGTCGCGGGAACGTCAAACCCTAGCGCGGTCCCGCACGACGGCACCGAGCGAGGCCAGCAGCGGCTCCGGCCTCCCGCACGCGAATGTGCGTCGCACGAACGGACCGAGGTCCTCCCTGGCGGCGATGGTGGCGGAGAGCTGCGTGAGTTCAGCGTCGGAGGGGGTGGACCCGGCCCTCACCGTCATCGACGCCGGAGGTGCGGGAAGCAGAGGAGGCGGCGGAAGCAGAGGCGACGGAGGTGCTAGAAGCAGAGGAGGCGGCGGAGGTGCGGGAAGCAGAGGCGGCGGCGGAGGTGCGGGAAGCAGAGGCGGCGACGGAGGTGCAGAGGAAGCAGAGAATGCATATGGCAGAGCTCGGCGTTGCGGCTAGGGTTAAATGGAATGGATTCCGGAATTGTTGTGGTCTTTTTATGATTTAGTCCTCGGAGTTCCTAAAAAGTACAAATAAACCCTTCTCAATAGATTTCTTCTTGTTTGAACCCCTCCGTCAATGAATTTATTCTGATTTAGACCTCCTGAGCTCTATTGCATGGTAATTTAGATACATATGTGCTGCTAAAATATTTATTTTATTTGCTGTCCCTTAACGCCTTAGAATGTATAAGGCGTCGCCTCGCCTCGCGCCTTACCGCTTAAAAGGTGTGAGGGGGGTGGGTCGCCTTACCGCCTTAATAACCTTGGATAGAATAGAATTGTTATTTGTTTCCTTATATGCCTTGGTTTCCTTATCTTTATATGACATATTCCTCTGTATATCCCCTTGTACTCCTTATATATATGTTGCCCTTTGGGCCTTATGAATATACACACAATATTTATAACATATATAACCCATGATGCAATTCAAAGAGTCTTGTTAACACAAGATTGTGTTGAATCTACCGTATATTAAAGTTGGGGGACTTCCCGGCCGGGGAGCTATGCCACGTCACTTTTTTTGCGAAAAAGCCCCTGCGTTTTGCGAAATCACGTAGAGATCCTCCGTACCGTATATTAAAGTTGGGGGACTTCCCGGCCGGGGAGCTGTGCCATGTCACTTTTTTGCGAAAAAGCCCATGCGTTTTGCAAAATCGCGTAGAGATCCTCCGTACTCACAAACAAGTCCCTGCCAGGTTTTTTCCGGAAAGCACCCTCCACTTCACCGATAGCAGCCCGCAGTTTCCAAAATTATGTATAGGTCCTTGTTTAGTTACGTACAGGTCCTTGTTTTTTTTGCGAAAAGGCCCTTTGGTTTTTCCGGAATTACGCATACGTCCTCAATTTTTTTTAAGAAACGCCTCACGAATTATCTTCTCTTTTACTTTGGTCCACACGCGCTTACGTAGCTAGTCTTTAATGAAAGTAACAAGATTGTGGTTAATCTATAATGAATGCAACACAACATAGATTCATTGCAATATAAGATTCTTGTATACAATATATTTACTTTTTTAAGTTTGAACCCTTCTAATTGGTTTTGATTTTTTTCAATGTCAAGTAAGCGATACAAACTCTAATTTCAAGAATTATTCACCACTATTTTTCTAAACTGTTTTATTTACAAAATTTTGAATCAGGTATGCTAAAACTAGGATTAATCCATTATTTTGTAAAATCTAGCTCAGCGGCAAAGACAATCCAAAGCGCAAGTTGCTTGTCCTCTTGAACATTTCCCTGGCATTTGGGCACAGGGTACCTGATAGTGTACAAGGAATCATTTGGAGCAGGAATGATGCCTCTCCCCATGTAGGGTCTCAGGGGCAGGCATGGACATAAAGATGGCTATCAGGCGCCGGGGACAGGTGGGTATGTTATCCCCCTTCCCTAGCCACTGCCATTTGTATCATACACTCATGCCTAGAAGAGGGTAAGCCCCTAGACAACTGACCAGTTCTAAATATTAATGGAAATAGGTACAAACAAATGTAGAAGATCAGTGATCAGAGAGAGCTGAAGAAAAGTAGAAAGCGGGTTGGTTAGGATTTAAGAACTTTTAAGACATCTTGCTGAAGTCTTGGACTGTGTTTCCTCTTGCCGCGTACGTGGTAACTGGTTGCATGGCTCCGTCCTCGGCTGTTTTGGTGGAAGAGCCTGCTGCCTCCCCGGTGGGGGTGGGACGCTCTTCCCCTGCGTTGGGCGAGGCAGCCCCTTCGGCATCCCCACTGGCGACCGAGAGCCCCCCTCCCCTTCCGGACACCCGGGCTGCCTTCATCAACAAGCTTGCTCGGCGCGCAGGAGGCCTTCTTCCTGTCCTGGCCATCAACAAGCGCCGAGGCAAGACCCTACCACCAGGTGACACCCCACGGCGTAGCCGTCGCCTTGCTGGTGCGAAGACTGAATTTGGACTCAACGACCTGGAGAGGAGAACGAAGAAGAGGGCAATGAGGACTCTAGAACTCATTGAGGAGCTTGAAGGTATAGATCAACAGGCCCTGGATGATTATGCGAAGTTGTTTGAGCAACCCCTATCTGATTCTCATCTCCAGGCTCTGGCTGCTCTTTTCAATTGGTCCCTCCCTGAAAATCTGGGTGAGGGAGAGGGTGGTGTGCTGTTGTCTTAAGCCACCAGATGTCTTTTCTTGGTCGTTTGACATGATTGTGCTTAATGGATCCTTCCAAAATTCTGATTTGGAATGTTAGGGGCTTGAATTCTTCTTCCAAACAAGACTCTCTGCGCTCTCTTGTGGACTCTTCGCGGTCGGATATTGTGTGTGTTCAGGAAACAAAAATTGCAGACATTTCTCGCAGGATTATTCTCTCAGCTCTTGGGTCCGATTTCTCAGATTATGCTGTTGTCCCCTCCGCCGGTGCTAGTGGAGGCATTCTGATTGCCTGGAGACGTCATATCGGTGTTTCAGGAGTCCAGAGGGTTGACAATCACAGTGTAACAATTCAGTTTGCTGCTGAAGATGGGCAAGCATGGTGGCTAACCTGTGTTTATGGGCCGCAAGGTAATGAAGATAAAATCCAATTTCTGCAGGATCTACGTGATATCCGAGCAGCTTGCCCAGGGCCGTGGATGATTGCCGGGGACTTCAATCTAATTTATAAGGATGAGGACAAGAATAATGCTAATTTCAATAGGGCCATGATGGGTCGCTTCAGAAGGTTTATCAATGATCTTGCTCTCAAGGAGATTCCTTTGCACGGCCGCAAATTTACATGGTCAAATCAGCAGGTTTCCCCTACTCTGGTGAAATTGGACAGAGTTCTTTGCTCTGTGGACTGGGAGGACAGATTTCCTAATTGTCTGCTACAGAGTTTGGCCTCGGATGATTCAGATCACTGCCCCCTTTTACTTGGCCTACGGGATAACTCTCCGGGTCGTCGCAGGTTTCATTTTGAGTCCTTTTGGCCCAAACTTGATGGCTTTCAGGAAGCCGTCTCCTCAGCCTGGGCCTCGGTTCCTGCTGGTCTCTGTCCTTTCTTAACCTTGGAAAAGAAATTCAAGGCTACCACCAGAGGTCTACAGAGATGAAGCGACCAAGTGGTCGGTCAGGTGAATTTTCAGCTCGCTTTGGCTAGGGAAATTCTCCACCAGTTTGAAATCGCCCAAGATAGTCGTCAGTTATCCTCGGGGGAACTGTGGCTCAAAAACAGTCTAAAAAAGCACAGCTTAGCTCTAGCATCCCTCCAGCGCACAATTGCTCGACTGCGCTCAAGGATTAGCTGGCTTCGTGACGGAGATGCAAATACAAAGCTCTTCCACCTTCATGCTCGTCACCCGGAAAGGAAGAACTTTATTGGAAAAATTGTTGCTGGTGAGCAAATCTGCACTAGTCATGAGGATAAGGCTGCAGCTATTGATGATTTCTTTGAAAATCTGCTGGGTAACTGTACTGACAGGGAGTACTCTATCAACTTAACTGAGTTAGATATCAACGCACATGACCTGGCTGATCTCGAGCTCCCATTTAGTGAGGTAGAAGTGTGGAATACAATTAAATTTTTACCTTCAGTCAAAGCTCCCGGGCCAGACGGCTTCACGGGACGCTTCTATAAAGCTTGCTGGCCCTTCATAAAGGACGATATTATGACGGCTGTTTCAGCAGTTTGGAACAGGAAGTTTGCGAACTTTGGCAACCTCAACTCAGCCTATATCACTCTCCTTCCTAAAAAGGATGGTGCTGATCAGCCTAAAGATTTTCGACCCATAAGTCTGGTTCATAGCTTCGCCAAGTTAATCACAAAAATGATGGCTAATCGCCTCGCTGGTCGTCTACAACAAATGGTCTCTCTGATTCAAAGCGCCTTCATAAAAGGGCGATTCATACAGGATAACTTCATGATGGTTCAGCAAACGGCAAGGCTCCTTCATCAACAAAAGCAGCCTCGGATTCTTCTCAAGTTAGATATTTCAAAAGCCTTTGATTCTGTGCCGTGGCCTTTCCTCCTGGAGGTATTGCAGCAGCTTGGTTTCGGGCAATTATGGAGAGATATCATCAGTGGGCTGCTCTCCTCGTCTTCAACCCAAGTTCTTTTAAATGGGGTGCCGGGGGATCATATTCATCATCGGCGAGGATTACGACAAGGTGACCCCCTCTCCCCCATGCTCTTTATCTTGGTAATGGATGTGTTGGGGCATATGATTACTAAAGCCACCGGTGAAGGTCTGCTGCAACCTCTGTCAACTCGTGGCTTACAGCACCGCATTTCTATTTATGCTGACAATGTGGCTCTCTTTCTCCGCCCGGAGGCTGGGGATATCTCTACAACCATGGATATTCTTAATCTTTTCGGTGAGGCATCTGGGCTCAAGACAAATCTGCAGAAAAGTAATGTGCTCCCGATCAGGTGTGGTGATTTGGAGATTGCTACCATACAAAACCTGCTGCCCTGCCCACTCTCAGAATTCCCATGCAAATACTTAGGTGTGCCCCTCTCCCTAAGAAAACTAACTAAAGAACAAGTGCAGCCCATTATTGACCGCATTGCAGATCAACTACCTGGCTGGAAGGCAGATCTAATGTCAAGGGCTGGAAGAAGGGTACTAGTACAATCCGTTCTCACTGGGATGCTCATTTACTTGGCTATGGCCTTTGATTTTCCTCCTTGGGCTATCAATGCGGTGGATAAAATTCGGCGCGGTTTTCTTTGGAGAGGCCGTAAAGATGCAAAAGGTGGACATTGTCTTGTGGCCTGGGTCAAAGTTTGTCGACCACCGGAGCTTGGAGGTCTGGGAATTTCTGATCTCAAGTCTCTTGGCTGGTCTCTGCGCATGAGATGGGTTTGGCTGCAGAAAACAGAGCCTTATCGTCCTTGGGCTGCTCTCCCATTCCATGTGCCTGAGCAAGTGAGAGCCTTCTTCTCAGTTGCAGTGAATTCTATAATTGGAGATGGTGCAAATACTCTTTTCTGGACAGATCGGTGGCTCCATGGGCAATGCATTGCAGACCTTGCCCCTCGCCTTTTCGCGGCTCTCCCCAAAAGGAGGGTCAAGCGGCGCACTGTCCGGGACGCCCTCACTAACCGGGCTTGGATTTCGGACATTCAGGGAGCTCTTACAGTTGGTGTGATTGTAGACTACCTTCATTTATGGGATCTATTGATGGATTTTCAGCTGCAGCCGGAGGTTGAGGATAGACACTTATGGAGGCTCTCCTCCAATGGACAATACTCAAAGAAGTCGGCTTATGAAGGATTCTTTTTGGGTTCTACTCTTTTTGGACCGTGGGAAAGGATCTGGAAATCATGGGCACTGCCCAAGTGCTGGACGGCTGATCGCCTAGCACGTCGTGGGCTACCTCATCTGGAGTACTGTCCTCTTTGTGACCAAGAAGAGGAGACTATCGACCATCTCCTTGTCCATTGTGTGTTCGCAAGAGAATTTTGGTTCAATTTGTTCAGACAGGTCGGTCTTCAGATCTTGTCCCCTCAGCCTACAGAGTTATCCTTCCATGCTTGGTGGGAGAAAGCTAGCAGCAGCACCGTTGATGGGTTGATGAGGCAAGGAATTAATTCGCTCATTATTCTCGGAGCTTGGACTATTTGGAACCATCGCAATGGGTGTGTTTTTGATGGAGCAGCTCCAAACTTAGCTGGTGCTTTGATCATAGCCGGCGAGGAGCACCGCTTGTGGTCTTTGGCAGGGGCTCGAGGGCTATCATTCTTGACTGCCCTCCTCCCCAGTAGTTAGTGTCTAGCTCAGTAGTGGTCGCCTTGTGTGATTTTGTCATGGGCCCGTTTGTAATCCTCGAATCTGTTGGGGCGTGAGTGCGTGTGTGTGTGTGGTGTTTGTGGTGTTGTTTGGGCTCTTGCCCTTTATTCTCTTCTTATTTTAATGAGGCGCAGCTCTCCTGCGTTTTCGAGAAAAATAAAAGATAGACAAATAATTACAGACAAAGCTATGGATCGGATGTCTGACCATTGGGCGCTTGTTGCATAATTCATATAAAATGCTACAGTAGTTATTATATATAAATGCTGCAGCAAAATTTCTTGTACTTTTTTGTACTGCAATATTTTTCAAATAACTACAGCAACATTGCAGTTGGACTAATGCAACGGAACTTCAAGCTGGCTCCTCACCAGCGTCGTCCACTATGTCAAGATCATCCTCAGTTGTTCTCCAAGATGTTTGGGGAAAAATCAGGAGTCCGATGGTTTAGTTAACACTTCCAAATAATTATTCCTCTGGTAATAATTTTATAGCAAACCATCTTTAACAAAAATGCAGGATGTATATGTTGCTGTTATAGGCGTGGGCCTTGGGCCCAGACGAGTTATTATTAGGAATTAGAGATTGGTTTCTATTTGAGTTAGAGATTGGTTTCCTTGTATTAGAGATATAGTTAGAGATATGATTGGAGTTAGATTACATCTGTTAGGGGGAGCCATCTATATAAGGGGGCTACCGCATGCTATTATAATCAAGGAGAGCAATGTTTGGTTGCAGGCTTCCCTGCGGAATCCCCTCTATCCACCGCGATCTATCAGTTGCTGTCTAAAAAAGGATGTATATATGCACTCACCTGAAAGTGTAGGATGGTAGATTTTACTGATCTAGTATTTTGTCTGAACTCATAATATGTTCCTCCTTTCTCAGTAGATTTGCATGCCTGTTTAGCAGAAGTGTCAATCACAGCGTAAGAAAATTCTCCTACAGAAAGTAAGTTATTTTAAAAGGATGTACCTTCATTGCTGCTTCCCCAGAATTAGGTATGTTCTCGTAGTTTCTGTATTGCTCTAATCTGGTCAGCCTGTATTTTTCTCTGGTGATTGACAGGTTATCCCATTGTATTCCTTGAATATCTTTTCCACTTCTTGCTTCCGCTGATGATGTGTCGGAGGCCTTATCACTCTAAAAAAATAATTATGTCTTTTAGAGCATTCCAATGACAATGACTATACAAGTGATGGAAACAAAGCTTCATGCAGATACAAAATTTGATTTCATATTTATCTCGACTCATGTTGCTCAAAATATAAATAAGAACTCCTTTACAAAAGCAACTAGAGAAAACCTTTTCCTTCCAGTCCTACTAAATGGACCACAATCACATGTAGTCTAACAAATTTCCTGACAATTGAGAAATCAAAGAGAGAAATGATAGGAGAAGGCAATTGAGAATGGAACCCAAGCAATACAGGAAGGGCACCACGAACAATGTTTAGGGCAACCAAACGCAAAATGGGGCTTCAGGGATCTAGATATCCTTTAAAAGAGTGATGTCTCATTAGTGCCACAACAAATTATAGCAGTATATCAACATTGTCTAATGTCTCCCTTCATTGCTTAACATGCCGTCACAAGTCCAAAACTTGAGTAAATTAGCTAAGCATTTCCAACAGCCTTTACAAATCATGTTTATCAGCAGAATAATGCTACATAGAAAAAGTAATGCTACTGTTCGACTTGTTTTCAAAGAAAAGGTACACACCGCTTGGCCATACTCATCGTCTTCCTCGTCGGAATCGGAATCCCTGTCCTCCGGCTCAAAATATCCTTCTTCCTCCATGTCATCGACTGGCTCGTCCATGTCGTAATCATCCTTTATCTCCTCAACATTGTCTTCGTGATAATGAGACATATCCCCACGCCTCAAAGAGAATCTGTCCTGCCCTACATACAACCAGCACCACCCACCACACATGGAACAAAACAATCAACATCACCATAAACTTTCTAGAGCAGTTCTCCAATAGCACTATAATTCAACAATCATCTGTTCACAACGAAAGATTTGGATATGATTGCTCACAGCGACACAAGAACAAATTAGAACAATCCGAGCAAATTGGGCTTCCTTACCAACAAGAGAAATCCGTCCCGGATGGATCTCCACGACACGACAATTCAGTAGAGGGGAGGAGGAGAGAAGAATTCGATGCGGCGTGCTACGATAGAAGGAAGCCGGAGGCGCTTCCGGCGGCGCCGGCGAAGAGAGCGTTCGGCGGAGCCGGATTTGGGAATTTGATGGTGCGAGAGGCTCGAGAGGTGTCAGAGTGGTTGATGGGCACAAGGCGAACCGATTTTTTAATTTAATTCTAGAAAAGTAATAATTTTGTTTGCAAAGAAAGAAAATAATAAATATTAATTTTTATCTTTTCTTTATCTTTACTATTTAATAAGTTTGAGTTGGTGGTTGGTGCATTCTCTTTCCTCCTTTCTCAACCGTCTGATCTAAATACTAAAATCTTGATCTTCTATCTAACATCCCTATCCCTTTCTCTCATATCTAACTACCCATCATCTCCACTTCCACCAACAGTTACCATCTTCCACCTCCTCTTCTACCCGGCCTCTCTCAACTCCCTCCTCTGCTGCTCCGCTTGCTAAGGTGAAGTAGATATCCGTTGCTACGGATTTAAAAAAAATTAGAACATATTTGTATGTATGTTCCAACAAATTTTACTACCCGTTAGTTTTAGAACATGTAGTATGATAAAATTTTAAAATCCTTAGCAACGCACGGGCATTTCAGCTAGTATTATAAAAATAAGAGTTGGCGGTGATCGTCCGTTCTTTTATAGAAAAGTACGCATTGAAGTTAGAGATAATTACCCATAACGCCATGTAGAGGAAGTTTGTGAGTCAGCCCATCACACGTGTAGACGCGCCTCCACTCCTCCACTCTCGATCCAATGGTGGTGGTTCATCTGTCTCCACCTCCCCATTTCACACACATTGACAAGCACCCTGTCCCAATGCTTCTTAAGTCAATGGCTCCCTCCGCTCCGCAAACCCATCCTCTCCTCTCCCTGAGCACCCCTCCCCCTCCTAAGCCTAGCAGACGAGCTTGGGAGAACAGAAAAGCCCAAATTCATGTTGAATAGCTCAAGGGAAGCCACAATTGGGCCGGCAAGCTTGTGAAAGGTCAGATCTAGCACTAGTGAGCTCGAGGAAGGATCTGGAGCTGGCAGGGGTGTCACTTAGCTCGTGGGAAAGAGGAAGGGAAGGCTAACGGCGCCGATGTAGCCACAAGACCACAGGACGACGTTGCATAGGGGCGGTGTTAGTGGGCGAAGGGCAATCGCGCACACGGTAACGGTAAACATTAGGAGAGGGGTCGGCAGGCCCATGCTGGCCGTCATTGTTGGAGGCGGATGGCGAGGCCCCGGGGCTAAGAAGAAGGCCAGCAATGATGGAGGTCATCGACACTGGTAGATCGAGCTAACAGTACAATGGAAGGGGATAGAGGAGTATGATAGAGAGGAGCAGGGGTGGCCGGCAGTGAGGAGGCATCAGATCTGACGGCGTTAGGCCAATAGCGCCCGGGGGAGAGAGAGGGAGATAAGGAGCGAGAGGGGGAGGGAGAAGGTGGCAGCGAGGTAAAGTAGGCTGAAGGCCAGCCCAAGGAGGTCGGCGGTGGCCAGGAAAGCCACCGATGATAGCGGATTTGGAGGTGGCCCGGTTGGAGAGAGAAAGGAATGGGAGGGTAGGGATGGCCACTGACATTGGTAGATCTAAGGGCAGCGCCTGGCGAGAGAAAGAGAGAGAGGGAGGGGAAGGGGAAGAGAGTGGCAGTCGGGTAGAGAGGAAATGGGGAGAGGAAAGAAGGAGTGAGGGAGAAGATAAGATTAGGGTTAGGGGTTTGAGGCTGGCTGCATCTGGGCCGAATGGGCCAATCGACTAGGCCAAATAGGCTGAAAATTTTCTTTTTTTCTCTCCTTTCTTATTTTCATGCTTTACTTATTTATTCAACTATTAATTCTCCAATACATTACACCCCAAATTAATTCAACATAAAATAAATTAATGACTTAGACAAAAAGGGAAAATTATCTTGAAACAAATTAGGAAAAATTGAACAGCATGCCTAATTAGGATTTTTGCATCATATTTAGAAAATGCTTTATTCTTAAAATTTGGAAATTTTCATTAGGAGTCGATTCTGATGATGGATTAGGACACGTAGGACTCATTTCTGATTTTGACAGATTGGTGGGAGTAGAAGCACACTTAGGCAAGTGACCCCTTTGATCATGTCTTCTAAATTAGTTTTGATGGCCATGGCATAGGGAAGGACACTTGAGACGAAGTGGAGGAACCTGTTGCTTCGAGAAGGCGTTGGAAGGGGTGGTGGCAGCAAGCATGGGGGAGGCTTGAGCGGAGAATGAGGAGGAGGCGATGATAACATAGCTTTAGTGGGCCTTGTTGGTGCCAACAAGGCACCATGTGGGTCGTGCCCAGAGAAGGAATCCAGCGACAGTGGGCATGGCGTGGGGAGAGAGAAGATAGGGTTGGAGATGGAGAGGAAGGTAGGTGTTAATCTAAATGGTTGGATCTGCATCGTACACCCTAAATTTTAACTAAAATTTTTGAAGAAATTAGCTGAGTAGTACCTAGATACTTTAGTTTTGTTGATGGTGGAATGATTCGATGAGCCGACTATTTTGGTGATTTTATTTTGTGGTTTTAGAATGTGGAACATGATTTTTCAACAAATATCCGTAACAACGCATGAGCAATCAACTAGTTAATATTAAAAGAGTAAATTACAACTAGGTCAGTTGATCGTAGTTTCATTTTGCACTAGGTATTTCTAAATGTTTCACTTAACAACACCCTATCTCAAAGAATGTTGCCCTTTGCACTAGCCATGCTAGTTGGGCTTGCATAGGATCAGCTCCTGACAGCATGTAACTTCAAGCACGATTAAATTGGTTTTGGGATTAATGACAAATCTAAATATGAGACTAAAATGCTTATTGAGTATAATGTTATTTAGTCTCATTTGGATGAAAAGACATAAATTCAGAGGTATGCATTTGATATTATACTTTTATGTCTTGTTGCATTCCTCGGAACCAAAATATATGGTGAATTCCATCAAAGTGTCAAATTGGATATGCGCATGTTGTTCCAATTAATATATATGTATGTATAAATCTAGGGGGAGTTTATTCTATATTTTGAGGTTTCACTAATATTGATCTATGTTCCTATTTCACACATTGAGGATCTTTACTTTGAAACGCATACCCTGAGTATATAAAGCTTTTTGTAATTAAAATATACTCATGATGATTTAAATTCAATTATTTATATTTGGGTTGTCATCAATTACTAAAAAGAGTATTGAATAATCTAGTCCCTCCATTGTATGTTAATTGTGAGGTTTGGTGATTAATGACAATCGGTTTGTGTGACTAAATTTTTTTTATGAGTTTGTGAAATAAGTTATGTCCAGTGATGATAAAGACTTTGGGTGACTCTTATCTATTGATTTTCATCAAGTCAAGCAATGGATGGTATCATATGTTGATCGTCATCAAGTCAAGCAATAGATAGCATCATGTGCTAATGGTTATCAAGTCAAGATCCCGACATGATGAATGTCATCATGTGCTAATGGTCATCAAGTCAAAATCTCGACATGATGAATGGCATCATGTGTTGATGCACAACAAGGCAAGGACTCAGACTTAGAGAGATGATCATTATCAAGTAAAAGCTCCAAGTGGATGTGCAAGGCAAGGTATAATAGCATAGGTTAAGCATAAACTAAGAATGTGTTCCTAGTCTTTATCGATTTTGGTGTTTGGTTGGAAGACTGAATTGTTAGTATAGGTTACCGACCAAGGTCTCTAGTATGATTGGGCTTTCTATGGCAGTTGTTTTTTTCCAAAGAGCATATTTTTGAGTTCTTCTCATCACTTTAGGCCGGTATGACCGCACTTTATGTGGTGGTACTATTGCACCTTTTGCAATGGTTAGTTTTGAGAATTTAATGCTAAAATTTATAGCCGTTGGTAATGTAGCATGGCACGACCATCATGTAAACTACGATACTACCGCACCTATTGACTTTTACTGATGCATGTATTGCACCTTGTGAGTAAGGAGAGAGGTTTCTTGTTGCATGTGTTACATCTAGAGGTAGATTGAGTATCTACTTGAGCTTATGCATGTGTTACACTTTGTGAGAGCCAAGCAAGGGGTTTGGCTTATTACTCTTGGAGGTTGTTGACTCCTAGATGGCATGGAGGTGTCATGGTTGGGTGATCTTCTCAAAAAGCTTATGAGAAGGTCCGGCTTGTTGTTAAGATTGGATCTCACCTATCTAAAGCAGGAAAGAACTATCACTGGTGGAATTGAGGTGTTAGGATTAATTTATGGAGCCAGTCCAATTCGTTTGGCCTTACCTTAAGTGGACTAGGGGAGATCAACAAATCTCTGAACACCACAACAAAAAGTGACTGTGTCAATTGTGGTTTACTTTCTTGTGCTCAATTTACATTCTTATAATTTATATTCTTAGAATTGAATTGCTCATTTGTCACTCTAGAATTGCAAACTTTGATATATATATATATACTTAGATTGTTGGTATACTTAGTGAAATTAGTTGATTTAGGCCTTAATTGTGCAAAACCACTTTTTATTTACTCTTCTGCAATAAATTCAGTTTTAGATAAAGAGAATTTTAAAAGCACTTATTCACCCCCTCTAGTCGGCCTCCTCAACCTTACATAGCCTGGGCCCACTACAACCTCTTCACGTCACGCATGAGTGGATTAAAATAGGTTGATTCACTAACTCAAGTCCACTCATCCAAAAGCTCTCGTCTTCACTCGAAGCAGTGGAACAAGGGAGTTGGCACATCGAGAGGGTGAATTGATAGTAGTGACAGCCACGCCACGACCTCCCTTCCCTCACCCTGGACATCCCCTTCACTTGCCTTAATTCCTCCATACTTCAACCTCCCTAAGCTCGGAAAGTTTTTGCACCTGTGCCAGCCAAGCACCTGCTTCACTCTTCAGACCAAACTGATGAGTTTCACTCAAAACCCGTTCATGTCACATTGTGTTCCAGAATTTTCTCCACCATATCCTCAAATTAATTCGAGTTTTACCACACAGTTGCTCAAAATCGAGATTCTTCTTCTCTGGATCTTTCGAGCTTCTCTGTCATTGTTCTTCACAATGGGCGAGACTCCATCTGATTCTTTCATACAAGAGCATCCACTGTCCCTATCCTATCTTTTCATGCGCTCACCTCCCTTCCCTAACCACCAGCATCCGTCTGCCATCGCCACCCTCCATTGCCATCGGCATGTCTCTGGCTTATTTCTCCCAAAAAAAACACCACCACCATAACGTTCCTCATGTCACAAACATTCCATTTTGCCCCTCCTTCGTGCCTAGTCTCACTTCTAGATCACCCAAATCATCGCTTCCCATGCAAGTGCACCATGCGTAAGAGAGAGGTCGGGAGCCACCTTATAGCCTGCGTGAACAAACCATCCTAGACACGGTTCGATCAATCTGAAGCAAGGTGTGTAATCTAATTTGATTTTGGTGAGCTATGCTAGTGCAAAGGGCAACTCATACTGAAACACACTGGGGGAAAGTGAAAAATGTGGTACAAACCTAATGCAAAGTGAAACATAGATCAATTTACCTGGTGCAAAGTATAATTTACTTGTATTAAAATTACAAGATTCTATTCGAATTCATATTTGCTATAACATGAGTATTTGTGTTTGAACATTTTTTTGTATTTGTATCTATATTTTTATAAAATAGGTATATAATTGCAGTTTGAATGATTACTATTTGGTTCATATTTGATTTGTTTAAACCCTATTGAAATAGTTATTATGCATGAACATTTAAGTTTTTGTTTCTTACAATAGAGACCACTCTTTATATTTTATCCTGCGTAATAGGTTTTTTAGAGGAATCTCACAAAGTAGGTAGTATAAACAATTGATGAGATACGTGAGCAAACACCAGGCCACTATAGGCATTGGGTCGACTTTTTCGACCCAGTCTTGGGTCAGGACTGAAGCTGTAGGACATTATTTTTGATACAAGCCAGGCTGAATACATACCGAGTCAGGCCCAACCAAGCAGTCAAATTTTCCCATGTCTAGATTGAAGGCACCTTCTTCACTTTAAAACAATTATCTTTAATCAGAAAAAGGAATAAAATTATCTCTTTATTCCAAAGAAAATATCATGTAAATATACCTTTTTTCCTTTTTTAAAGGAATGACGTGAAGTTCTCATCAGAGCACAAGATGTTATTTTCCAGATTATGAGACCATGTGGAGGTCACCCCACGGTTGTGATGAGTAATTGACTTTTGGATTAGAGTATCTGCAGATGATGAGTTTAGTTTTTGAGGATTTTGCAAAAGATCACATTTTGTCTGATGATTTTGTGGTTTACGAGTTCGTCTAGATTACGAGTACTAGAGTTTTCAAAGTTTACGACTTCGTGGTTGAATGGTCCAATTGACCCTGGGTAGGACAATCTGATCGGCCTTGTGTTGATCAGCCTAATCGGCAGATCTAATCGGCAAATGTTCAAGGATGGCAGAACGACTATAGTATATCAATTATAGCAGAACGACCATGGAATGGTCGTAGCTTCAACACATGGTCGTTGTTCGGTAATCATAAGCCTTTTCAATCGGTAGTCGTAAGCCTTTGTGATCGATGGATGTAGTGATCTATTGTGATGGTCGTAGCAATCTGTTGTGATGGTTGTAGGCTTTATGGTAGGTACTCATTGGTTTCGAGTGCCTCATTTATTGTATTCCACGAGTACCTCACTACTCGTGTCAAACCAGCTAGCGGACTGACTGGCCTATGCATGGCAGTCAAACTGGTCTCTCTCTCTTTCTCCGTAGTCTGCGGTTGTTTTCTGGAATACTTGGAGTTTGGTCATGGTTTGACCTTGGTGTTGTTGCCTGTGTGCTCATGGGTTTATTGTTTGGTCCTAGGATTATGACCAGTATTTTGGGTGCATACAGTTTGCAATGTGCATTGTATAGATGAATTGTGCCAATTGATGTCTTTGTGTATCATGCGGTGCTACGTGATAGTTTGCTTGTTGGTGTTAGTTGCATGACTTCGGAGCTAGGTCATTGTTGTAGGGGTGGCCCGCACCTAAGCCTATCCAGCCTGCTAAAGGGTTATAAAGCCCAAAATAGGATATGTGTAATGACATAGATACCCCTATGGGGGCGTATGGATGTAAGGGCATAATTGTAAAATACTTCTCATGGTAATATATATGCCCACCATAGACATGAGGAAAGGGGCAAGCATTGTTCATCCATCACCTCCACTACTACTCTCCCACTTTACTATTTGGTTAGTAGCCAAACAGTTGGCGCCATCCGTGGGGGCGACAGAGAGCAAGCCTTGAGATTTGAGAAGTGATGGCACCCAAGAAAGCCTCATCATCAGCAGCAAAGAAGAAGAGGAGCACTACGGCGGCGCTCATCAATGCCAGAGCCTCCGCATCAGCAGCTGGCGTAGACGGCAACGCTGGTGTTGCGGCCGTCGACGTCGACACCCATGGCATGACGGCCAAGCCCACCGCTGGCGCGGCGATCGGCGCTAGTAGTACCGACCGGGTCGGCGGGAGCGATGACGCCGATGCCCGGGCCGGCATGGCCACTGCCCTCGCACCCGGTGTGGGAGCAACGGGTGGCCCTAGCGGCAACGTCGGCCTTGTCATCGACCTTGGAGTCTACTGCACCGGCGTGCCGAGCAGCTTCGGAGGAGCACAAGCCGTAGTCGCTGCCAACCCAGGAGTTCATGCCAGCGCTCAGGCCGGTGCAACCACGTTGACGGTGGAGAATGCCCTACTGATGGCCCTTGGCACGTTGCAGCGTGAGCTGGCGGACCTCTGTAGAGCCGTGCGAGAGATACAAGCGGCTCGGAGCCTACGCCAGAGCAGGCGGAGAGCCATGATGCCCCTACATCCAGTCGTGTCCCGCTTCGACGCGTGGATCCGAAGTCCCCCCCTCTCCACAGGCCTGTAGCAATCGGCGTGGCCGGAGGACTTCAAGTTCCCTGGAAGTCCCCCGGGAGTTCGTGCGTGTGTATGAAATCGCCATCGAAGCCGCTGGCGGGGATGATTCCACCAAGGCGAAGGGGCTACCCCTCGCGTTGCAGGGAGTGACGCTTTCTTTGTTCTATACCATAGAGCCGAACTCCATCTACGCGTGGAAGCAGATCCGCGACTGCCTCTACAACAACTTCTAGGGAAATTATTCTCTATCAAGCAAAAACCCTCGGAGAAGCTCCGAGAGTACTTCAAGCGCTTCGCCAAGGTTAGCTGCCAGGTCAAGGACGTCAATGAGACCACCATCTCAATGCGGTGATCCAGGGCCTCCGTCCAGGGCGAGGGCGGAGGAGGATGCATAGCGGCGCAGGGGCGATGACTCCGACACCAATCAAGCAGAGGACTGGTCGAGGAACACCGCCAAGCACAAGCAAGAATCCTCAAAGGACGCCTCCGAGCATAAGGACACCTCCAAATGTAAGACGGACTCGTCGAATGACAAGCCCAAGCACAACCGGCGTGGATCCCTGAGGGCCCGCTATGTCTTTGACATCGAAGGCGGCTCCGAGGACAGTGCCCCCGTGTTGGACCGAAATGGCGACAGAGGGGGGTGAATGTCGACTTTAAAATTAAATTCGCCCCTCAAATATCCACACTTATGCTTTTTCTCCAATAGCTATGGAGGCTATGAAGATAGAAGATATGCACTTATTGGAAATCACAGCAACAAGGATAAAACAGATCCAGAAAGAAACAACCAAGAAAAATAATTTCAGAGCAAGTCTGACTACAAGCGGTAGTACCGCTGAGACGAGCGGTAGTACCTCTGAGCAGTAGTACCGCTGAGCCGAGCGGTAGTACCTTTTGAGTAGTGAGTGAGCTCAACCTAGTGAGAAGAGAGCCAGCTAATAAGCAGCATCCTAGAATCACAAGATAAGAGCAAGAAATCTAAACATCTAGTCAAGAGAACCACTCTAACCTATGCTAGAAGGACTAAGCCCCATGCACCCGTATGCAATGCAGTCAGCAAGGAGTAAGAGCATAATAAATATAGTAAAGCAGTAAAGCACAAAACTCCCCCTCACAACAGCCCATAAGGACAGACCACCCCAAGCTCTCCCCGCAGAGCTGAAAACCTTGAGCTATCTAAAGGCTTGGTAAAGATGTCAGCCAACTGGTGGTCACTCTCCACAAACTGGAGCACGATGTCACCCTTCTCCACATGGTCTCGAAGGAAGTGATAGCGAATATCGATATGCTTGGTCCGGGAGTGCTGCACTGGGTTCTTAGCAATGTCAATCGCAGAAGTGTTATCACAAAAGAGTGGAATACTATCGATAACTAACCCAAAGTCCAGCAGAGTCGAGGCCATCCAAAGCACCTGGCTATAGCAACTGGCCGCAGCAACGTACTCGGCCTTTGCGGTGGACTGTGCAACACCGGACTGCTTCCTCGAAGACCAAGAAATGAGAGAAGTGCCAATGAATTAGCAGGTGCCTGAAGTGCTCTTCCTATCTATCCTACAGCCAGCAAAATCTGCATCCGAGAAGGCTCTCAAGGAAAGACAAGAAGAGGAAGAGTACTAGATACTATAGTCAATGGTAGCTCGAAGGTACCGAAGGATGCGCTTCACCGCTTGGCGGTGAGATACGCGAGGAGATGCCTGAAACCGAGCACAAAGACACATGGGGAAGTGTATGTCCGGTCTCGATGCAGTGAGGTACAAGAGGGAGCCAATCATACTACGATACTCCTTCTGATCAACTAGCTCGCCGTCCTCATCTGGGTCGAGTGAAGCTGATGTAGCCATCAGAGTGGACACCGGCTTACCATCACTCATATCGAAGCGCTTCAAGAGGTCTCGAGTGTACTTGCCCTAATGCAAGAAAGTACCCTCCCGAATCTGCTTGATTTGGAAGCCAAGGAAGAAACTTAACTCGCCCATCATGCTCATCTCAAACTCCGAGCTCATGACATCGAAAAATTGGGAAACGAGAGCATGCGAGGAACCGCCGAAGATGATGTCGTCCACATAAATCTTGACGAGTAGAAGATCAGTGCCATGCCGGCGGATGAACAAGGTCTTGTCTACTTTACCCATCTCAAAACCATGACTCAACAGGTAGGACTTAAGCCTCTCATACCAAGCTCTAGGGGCCTGCTTAAGTCCATACAACGCTTTGGAAAGCTTGTAGACATGGTTTGGGTATTTAGGGTTTTCGAAAACTGGAGGCTGTCTTACATATACTTCTTCCTCAATAAAGCCATTGAGGAAGGCACTCTTGACATCCATCTGGTAAAGCTTGAAACCCTTAGAAGCTGCAAAGGCAAGCAGGATTCTAATGGCCTCAAGTCTAGCTACAGGGGCAAAGGTCTCCTCAAAATCTAGACCCTCAACCTGGGAGAACCCCTGAGCTACCAGTCTAGCCTTGTTTCGAATGACAACCCCATCCTCACTCTGCTTGTTCTTGAACACCCACTTAGTCCCAATAACATTGTGACCTCGAGGGGGCTCGACAAGCGACCAGACCTTGTTCCTCTCGAAATTCTCTAACTCCTCATGCATGCCATTGACCCAAGACTCATCAGATAGAGCATTACAAACGTCCTTGGGCTCGAATGAGGCAACAAAAGTAGAATGGAGACAGAAGAGAGACATGCCAGATTTTGAACGAGTGACTCGCTCAAAAAGGTCTCCAATAATCTGCTCAGAAGGATGGTCTTTTTGGATGTGTCTAGGAAGTCCAGGATGAGATGAAGAAGTGGCCTCTACCTCATGAGCTGAAGAGGTAGGAACAGAGCCACTAGCTCCAGAAGAGGCAGAAGGCATGGGTTGATCACCTCGAGATGCGGTGGAGGACGGCACCTCAAGGGGTGGATGAGTGACTGGATCGGGTAGACAACCCTAATCTCCATCCTCCTCATTATCCACGAAGATGGGCTCGGACTGCTCTAAAGAACCTGAGATATCGGGCCTAGTCCCCGGACTGGCCTCGTCGAAGGTCACCTCACAGGTCTCTACCAATTTACTAGACTCACAGTTCCAGACCCTATACGCCCGCGAAGAAGTCGAGTAACCTAGAAAGATACCATCACAAGATCGTGACTCGAATTTGTCTAGGTTCCCGGACTTCAGAATGAAACACTTGCAACCAAACACACGAAAATGTGAGACACTGGGCTTTCGCCCGTATCTCAACTCATAAGAAGTGCGATGCAAGTGTGCCCGAAGAAAAACTCTATTCGAAACATGGCACGCGGTCGCAATAGCCTCAGCCCAAAACTTCCTCGGTGTAGAATACTCATCGAGCATCATCCTGGCCATCTCGACCAAGGTACGGTTCTTCCTCTCCACGACGACATTCTGCTGTGGGACGTGCGGAGAAGAGAACTGGTGCTCTACACCTGTCTCATCACAGAACCTCTCGAAGTAGGAATTCTTGAACTCCGTGCCATTGTCACTGCGGATCGCTCGTAAGGCACCGGGGAGCTCAACAGAAAGCCTACTAAACAGACATCGGAAATGTGAAAATGTCTCATCCTTCGAGGCTAAGAAAAACACCCAAGAGTACCTCGAGAAGTCATCGACCATGACAAGAACATATCACTTCCCTCCAGCTGACTGCACTCGAGCTGGTCCAACTGTGTCCATATGGAGCAGCTGTCCTGGTGCATCGGTCATAGTCACTGTGACCAGAGGATGAGAAGCGGCAACCATCTTGTCGTGCCTGCATGGAGCGCAAACAAGATCTTTGACCATCTTGAGTTTCAACAAACCACGAATGAGATTGTGGCCGCTAACTCGGGTCAAATGGTTAAATCCAATATGACCAAGTCTCCTATGCCAGAAGGAAAGGTCACGGGACTCAGAAGCAACTAAACACCTGAGAGGATCACCAGAAGACTCAGAAAAATCAGCACGAAAGATCCTCTCATAACGAGAAATCCCGCAACCCAGACTACCCGAAGAATCAAGAATTTTGCAATTGTTTTTCTTAAAGCTCACCTCAAAGCCGTCATCAATAAGCTAAGAAACGGAAAGAAAATTATACTGCGGCTTACTTATCAAGGCAACATCTTTCAAAATGAAAAAAATCATTAATGCGCACTGTACCTTTGGCGATGACGCGCCCAAATGAAGCATCTCCGAAGGTGATCGTCTCATCACCTGGAGCACGGGCAAGGGAAGAAATCAACGGGAGTCTCCGGTCATGTGTCGTGAACACGCGGAGTCTACGAGCCAAACCTTTCCCTTCCCTGCCCGGCGAGCCTGAGTCAACAAGAGAGTAAAGTCTCAGTACTGGGGTAAATCAAGAGTGATTTTGGCACCCAATACTGAGTAACACGTTGACCTCTATCTACCCTACGCTCTCTGTCACTCAAAGAAGCAAACGGTCTATGTGTAGACCTGAAGCTGTTGTTGGGCTTGACTGCTACAGAGGAGCGAGTCAAGACACCAGCAACATGCTGATCACGCCGCAGGTAGCTATCTCTATGGGGGAAACGAGATCTACCCTCAGGACGGCGGAAGTCACGACCAAAGGGAGCATGAGGACGAAAATCAGACGACTCAGAAAAACCAAGTCCTCGATGCTGCCCAAAACCATCAGAAGCATCTGAAGCAAACCTAGACCTCGTGTTGGTCTTAGATGCACTCAAGGTCTGGGGCTGACCCTGAATACGCCTAAGAGCTGCAACACGGTCTCTCTGCGCGATCTTGGCGTGCCTGAAGCATCGATCGATCAAATGTCCATCCTTCTGACAGAAGGTGCAATGATACTTCAGCTTCTGAGAGGTAGAAGTAGCATGATGAGGCTTCGCCTTCTGAGAGGCTGAAGCTGCAGGTGGAATCACCTTGCTGTCAGAAATCCCTTGGACAAAGCCCGCTGATTTGAATTTAACTTCATCAGATCTGGGCTCAACCTCGATCACACCTCCTACTATGGGTCTAAGAATAGCAGGTGGATGCTTCCTAATGTCCTCATAGAAATCATATCCTAGACCCTGATTGAATTTGCAAATCTTGGACTGGTCTAGAATAAGATTCAGCTTCTTCTTGCCTCCTACAAATCTCTCAAGAGTGTTCATAAGATACTGACACTCCCGAAAGAGAGAGGTGCAAGAAGAGCAGGGAGAAGAAGAGACATCAGAAGGTAAGGGAGCAGAAGAAGAACCAACAGTAGAAGAAAGAATGGCTTGTGCACGCACAGCCGACTCTGAAGGGACAGTCCTACTACTAGCAGGTTGGTTCACGTCGCTAAGCGTCTCCACCTTACCCTTGGGCTCCTTCCCCACCTCAGCACAGACATTACAACCAAAAGATGGCTTCTCTAGAAGGTCCATAGTTAGCTTCACACATTGTCATCCAAGGCAATCAAATCAGATTTTAGTTTGTTACAGTTAAGGCATGGTGAGCTAACAGGGTCCTTAGAAGCATGCTGAGCCAATTTGTTATTATTGTCAATCATCTCTTGAAATTGTTTAGAAACAGATTCAAGCTCAGCAGTCAATTTAGGACAATTAACACACGAAGCAATAGGCTCAAGAAGAAAAGCTTGTAGTTCAGCAATTTTATGATTTGCCCGTTTTAGATTCATTTTCAGATTATTGCAATTTTCACATGACTCGGGCAGATCCAGAAGCATGGTATAAAGACCTCTAACTGCGTTGTCCTTATCCTCACATGAGGTGCAAGCAACAGTCTCAACAGTAGTAGATGAAATAGAAGCAACCCTACTCATCTCTAGTTCAGCTAAGAGACTAAGATTCTCCACCTTAACAATATCAAGCTCGGAGGACAAACTATCATGCGAGGTCCTTAATTTCTCTATATCACCCAATAGAGCACAGCATGTATCACAATCATCACGGGAGGGAGCAGATGTAAGTGAAGTAAGCTCCCGTGATAGTCTATCTACTTCTCTAACTCAGTACACCTAGCCTTAGCTCTAGCATGAAAACCACATAGCTTAAGAAAAGCATGATTGAGCTGGTCGTAGGTGGGGCATACCTCGTCGGAGTCGGAGTACAGCTCGCTATCGCTCAGTTCGCCCTCAAGGGCCATGAAGCACATCCCGAAGAAGTCGCCGCCGCCCTTGGGGTCTTGGTCACCCGTCCCATCGTCGTCGCTCCATCCCTCCACCTCGCTGAGGTCGAGGTCGTCGAAGGCGGTGAGGACACGGTGGAAGAGCTTCTTGGCTTTGCCAAGGTCGCGGAACTTCTTCTTCCCTTGGGCGTGGACTGGAGGCTTCTTGTTGCGGTTCTTGTTGGTGTAGTCGTTCTTGCCCGAACCGTCGTAGTTGTTCTTGCCCTTCTCCAGCTTGGGGCAGTTTGCCTGAATGTGGTTGGGGCTACCACACTCGAAGCAAATCACAGGTCCTCCTCACTTTTTGTCCCTCCTCCTCTTGTAAGCATGGGAAAACTTCCGAGCTAGGAGGGCCAACTGCTCATCTCCAAGCTGCTCTAACTGATCATCAGTTACGTCATAGAGAGCAGCGAGGGAGAAACCGCAAAGAGAATCAGAAGAAGAACCAGAAGCCAAGGTGGGATCAGTGACTAAAGCCATCGACTGTGACTTCGACTTGCGAGAGACAATGTCAATCTCGTGAGTCTTGAGGCATGAGTACAATGCATCAAGAGTCAAAGTCGAGAGGTCTGTGGTGTCCTTGATGGTAGTCACCTTCATCTCCCACACCCGCAAGTTGAGAGCCGTGAGCATCTGTCGAGCATTATCCGAGTCGGGGTATGTGAGACCGACCGCTTGGAGGTTGCTCAAGATGTTGTGAAAACGCGCGAAACACTCATCGAGGGACTCACCAGCGAGCATTTCAAACTTGTTGTAATCTCGCTTGAACTAGTCCTGTCGAACTGTCTTGATCTGGGAGGTGCCCTCATGGTATGCATCGAGGGTCTCCCAGATGTCGAAAGCCGATGAAAGATGAGAGATGCGGTCAAACTCACTTCGGCTCAACCCCTGGATTATGATGTTCCTTGCCTTAGCGTTTGCCTCAACATCAACCATATTCGGCGCCGATTTTCTCATCGGCAGAAACAACATAGCGTACTTTGACCTTACGCCAGATGGCGTAGCCCTGAGCTTGGATGTAGGTCTCCATCCGGCTCTTCCAGAAGGGATAGTCGATCCCATCAAAAACCGGGGGCTTGGTCGAGTACTTGTCCGTCGCCATGGCTCTAGAGACCGGTTAAGATCTATTGATTAGAGCTAACCGGCCCTGATACCAATTGTTGGACCGAAATGGCGACAGAGGGGGGTGAATGTCGACTTTAAAATTAAATTCGCTCCTCAAGTATCCACACTTATGCTTCTTCTCCAATAGCTATGGAGGCTATGAAGATAGAAGATATGCACTTACTGGAAGTCACAGCAACAAGGATAAAACAGATCCAGAAAGAAACAGTCAAGAAAAATAATTTCAGAGCAAGTCTGACTGCAAGCGGTAGTACCGCTGAGCCGAGCGGTAGTACCTTTGAGCGGTAGTACCGCACGAAGAAAACAGAAGACAGCTCACTGAAACCTGAAAATTTCAGATCTTCAAAGACTGAGAAATTGAAGGTTTCTTCCCAATCTTTTTAGCTCAAAGCACTACCACAACAAACAAAATAGCATGGGGGCTCTAGGAAACCAAGAGATCAAAGAAAAGAACAAGAATTTCATATTAGGGCTAAAAACTGAAATCTTGCACGAGCTGAGCCAAAAATCAAATTAATCCCCAAGCTTTGATCCTTTGGACATGAAACTTTAAGGATAGCTTTTTAATAGCCTCTGAACTCTACATGCCAAGTTTCATGCCATCTCATGAAGGGAAACGCGCAAAGCACCAAAACCCTAGAGATGAACTGAAGAACAAGAAAGAAGGGAAAATGCAAATCTTTGATTCATTCACTTTGCTCTTGGGAAAATCTAATCAAATGATCTTGAGACCTATTCCCATCACTGAGCAACCCATTTTGCCACTCCTCAGCAAGAATCGACAAGAAAACGAAAATCTCCAGGATCCAACACAGAGAGCATCGAAGGCAAAACAGGAGCACGGGAGAAAAACTCAGATTTTCATTCCAATCAACCAAGGATTACAAGGAGTCCCGATACCACGATTACACACAAAGGAATGATTACATGATAGCTCAATCCATCCTCTCCCTAACGGAACCGTTACGCCCGCTAAACCCGAACGGAACCGTCTCCCGCTTGTGCAGCCTTGCGTTTTTCCCGAAACGCCCCTTCTGCAGCTTCCGGGAAGCTTCCGCGCTCCTTGTCGTCCAAGCCTCGCAACCACCTCGAGTCTCCGCCGTCTTCGACACATCCCGACCGTTCTGACCTCGACACCGCCTGTGTCTAGTCCGGTCACCTCGTGTCTCACCACGACTCCGCCTCGACGTCCTACAGCCATCACAGACAAGAAACACATCAAATAGCACATCTTGATACATGTAAGCATAATTAGCATAAACACATCATACTTACCCATGATAAAGTCCAAACCTGTCGAAACAAAGAATAGGCATCCTAATCCCATACGACCAAGTTTGACCTAGTCCGACTGAGCCCGATTGTACCACGTAACGTCAAGGTCCGAATCACCCAAACCAAACTCGACTTTCCTAAACCGATGTCAATTGCTCATCATTCACACGGGATGACCTCCACATGGTCTCTCACCCCGCCGGTCGAGGATGAGGTCGCAAAGGCCGGGGCCGGGACGATGGAGGCAGCTCCACCGACATTCTATTCGCGGAGGCCTTCGACTAGATGGGGATCCCGGAAGCCGCTTGGGGGCTCCTATGAGGGGGCGTTCTATGAGGTGCGTATGGCAGCCATCGCCCAAGACAATTGCGATGCGGCCCTCATCCATCAAATTGCCTAGCATGGCGACTGGCGAGAACCCATCTACGGCTTTTTGCAAGGCATAGCCGAGCCGGACGACCCCCTGGAGCTGCGATGTTTGCAGAACAATGCCAAATCCTTCCAGGTGCTAGACAGTGTCCTCTACAAGAAGGGAGTCTGCGCCCCACTTTTACGATGCCTCCCGCGTGACGAAGGAAAGCACCTCCTTGCGGAGATTCATGCGGGGCTCTATGGCTCGCACATTGCGTCGAGGTCCTTAGTCGGCAAGGCATTCAAATAGGGTTTCTATTGGCCAATCGCTATCGTGGATGCACAAGACCTCATGCGTCGATGTCAAGGTTGCCAGTGGATGGGACGAGTCATCCGTAGGCCTCCAATGAGCTTGTAGCCCATCCCACCGGTATGACCGCTGGTGCGTTGGGGCATCGACGTCGTCGGGCCACTCCCGCGTGCCCCAAGAGTGCTAGGGTAACCTCTATGGCCATACAGCGGTTCCTTTAGCAAAACATCATCTGCTGCTTCGGAGTCCCTAGGGAGGTCACCGTCGACAACGGCTTGCAATTCGATTCCGAGCCGTTCAAGGCCTTCTGCGACTGCATGGGCATCACACTTCGATATGCTTCTGTTGGGCACCCGCAATCCAATGGAGTGGTCGAGCGGACGAATGGAAACATCTCCACCGGAGTCAAGAAACGCCTCGTCGGGCTGCCAAAGGGCAAGTAGCCAGAAGAGCTCCATAGCGTGCTTTGGTCCCTTCGCACGATGGTGACACGTCTAACGGGGTTCACATCGTTCAAGCTTCTCTTCGGGGACGAAACAGTCACACCAGAGGAAATCAGGGCCGGTTCGAGGAGGGTCCTCGCTCAGGCCCCGGAGGAAGAGCACGAGTTATCCCTCTATCTCCTCGATGGTGACCGCGTCAGCGCCACCCAACATGTCGCGAAGTATGCGCGTCAGGTCGCGCGAGCGCACGACCGCACCGTGTACTCACACGAATTCCAACCAGGGGACCTCGTCCTCAAAATGGCGCTTCTTAGATATCCCATGCCTCTCCTTGAACTCAACCCAACATCTCTCAAATTCAACCACTTTCGATGAATGGTAGATGAATTTCCTAAAATCGCTAAGCTTTTCATCATGAAGGTGACATATCATGTTCTGCTCGATATGCGAACTACACAACCGTTGATCTGTCTGCGGCACAACCCTCTCAATTGCTTTTGCCATTGCATTGTCCCCATCAGTGATCAATGACTTTGGATGCTTCTGCCGCATTGCCTCCAAAAACGTTTGGAGCAACCACACATGTGAAGAAACAGTCTCATCTAATATGATACCACAACCAAAAATAACTATACTATGATAATGGTTCACTCTGACAAAAGGAACAAAGGGAAGATTATAACGATTAACATGGTATGTACTGTCAAACACTACAATGCCACCAAATACATCATAGTCAATACGAGATTGTGAATCTACCCAAAGTAGATTTTTAAAACGCCCTTCATGATTAGTACAATATTTGAAGAAAAATTTTGCATCTTTTTCTTCCTGTGCTCTCATATGTTTGAGCACAATTCAGCATCACAACCTTGAATTAGTTTCTTCTTGTGTGTGGCAAAGAAATTGTACAAGTCCCATGATACAAATCCAACATTGTCATAACCACCATGATTCTTCTCCATAACTTCCATTATTTGACATGTACAAAGGCCATCAACTCCAAATTCAATGGCCTCAACTTTTTGGGCATCGCTTAGCCCACATGGGACCGTACGAAAGCAATATGATCAGGCTTCGCAAGTGCATGATCATGGCGATCATGAAAATCTTTAACAAACTATAAACCGTTTTCTTCATTCAGCTGGATATCAAGCAAAGCCTTGCATCCACGACGGGTCAGTGGTCGTGCCTCCCTTCTTTGATCGCTTCTTTCCAAGTATTTCATCATCCTGTATCCTTCATTAAAGCAGTAGAATCGCCTCCAAATCATCATGTTGGTACCATTCTTGCGCTTCACATTATCCTTTTTAACACTAAATCCTTTAGACCTTGCATATGTATTGTAACACTTGTAACCATCTTCCTCACTTGTAAACATCCAATTTACCATCATGTCAAATTCTTCAAGTTCCTCTAGGGTAATGTTCTTCTTGCCATCCATGATGCACAATTGCTACTAAAAAAAGTGCAAACATATTATTGAAATAACTCAAACATGTAACAATAACAAAAAAAACATTCTTCAAATAACTTGTCTTCAACATTTAGTTGCAGTAGCCCATTTTCAGTTTCAATTAATTACATTGACCAACTATGGTGCATTCCCACATAATTGAATCTGGCTAGAAATACAGAACTAGCAGTCATTAAATGTTATAATATGGCTAGGTTTATGTCTTCAGAGGAAAATAAAAGGATAGTCAAAAAAAGGAACGAGAAAAGACAAATTTTACTTTCAGTCACATAGATTGAGCCAAACACCTCTTTTACCAAGGGATCCCAATATGAGATGCGTCCAGATGTTTCAATTTTTCCTTCTTTTTGTACATAATGGGTTTCTGTAAGTTGTCTCCGGGAATCTCTCATGACTCTTAAGTAAGTTAATGTTTCTGGAGAAGACTCTCGTTGCAGTTGGAGGTACTGTGGTATCATTCAGCAAATATTGATTCTCCAAAAAGAAAAGAAAGGGAAATCTAAAGATTGTGCCCACCATCCTTTACATGTGTAACAAGCTGACAATCACTTTGTTTGATCCTGAGGCTCTAACTGGTCTGAAGTGGGTTAACAATTCCAAATAAAATAACACAAGATTGCTTCGCTTTGTCTGTGTACTGTCTAGTCAAGATGGATCGATGGAGTAGTATTTTCACAAACCAAATAAATCAAGAAATGTATGCGCATTTGCACAAACATTGTCTTGCATGATTATTTGCGGGAACTCGCCTGCAGATGCCTGGTACACAATGCAAGCAGCGATGGCAAAGTCGCGCGTCCCGCTACCCTGGCCCTTGCCCTGGTACAAGTGGTGGCACCAAGGCAAGTTCAGATCCTCTTGTCAGCTCCTTGGTGGCAGCGCCGGAGCAGGGAAAGGAGCGGCAGCGACGAACGGAAGGGACAGACGGCTGTGGCGCCCGGACGGGAGAGGCGGCGACGGCGGTTCAGGGAATGGAGAACTGGTGGCACCGCAAGTAAGGGAGCTGCGGCGGCGCAGGGAAGGGGCCGGCAGCTGCGGCACAGGGACGGGAGAGGTGGCGGCGGCCATCACGACGGGTTTGATCAATTGTGACGTTTAGGTTTGCAAACAAAGATCATATGAATAGTTGATAATACCCTTTCGGAAAAAAAGATTTACACACAAAAGTTAAGAAAGCCCTCATAAATTAAATGTTAGATTTTAATTCTACTATCACCCTTCTACTACTAGTAAAATGCACTGTAAAATTCCCATTTTTGTCATATTAGTTTTTTGAATCCTTGGTTGCACCAGGCCATTCTGCTGAGTTGTCGATTGTTTTTGCAGACTATAGTTCAAGTATTAAATTACAAAAATGGGCTAGAAGTAATGGGTTTATTACATCAAATTAGAAAGTAGCTCAAGACCAAATCAAACCACTGTGGGCTGTACCTGAAACAGCAGCATGTGTTTGAAAATCCAAGAAGGTGATCTCGATCATCATAATACACTAATTTTGACTGCAATTTCTAATAGACTTCTTTCTTATAAGACTATAAAAAAAAGTAAAAGGTAGAGGAAAGGCAGAATTGGATAATGCACTTTCCCACCAGGAAAGTGTATTATCTTATCCCACATTGCTATCTCATTCCAAATGATGAAATTGTCCAATCCGAAGTGACAGCCATAACAACAGAAAAGACCAAACAGACTGACCTTCTCATACGGGCAGCCATCAACATCCCATGTCCAAGAACTTTCCCAATTCCAATTGCAGGATGCAATTGCAAGGACATTCTTATGTGTGGAAGTCACAAAAAAAAGGTGCTACAGCAGAGCACAGGTGATCAGGAATCAGGACAGGAAAGATAAGCCAGGGAGGCGATGGCTCTGAATCTTGGCTTCTTGTTCTTCCTCCTGTTATCTTCGACTTCACCCTTCTTGGCAGGTCCATGTCCTATTTCTTGCTCCAGTGTTTCTTGTGCTGTTTTTTTTTTCTTTCTATTTACCCCTGACTCTCTGAAGGAGTTCTTGTTTCTGTTGTCGATCTGGGACTTCCGTTGAACAGATGGTGTGTTCCAGGTTAACGGCGGATCGGGGACAGGGAGGAACTTGCTGCAGGACAAGAATAGTGTGTTCTCTATGTCTTCGCTTCTTTGCACGATTTAATTCTCTATGGTTTCATCTTAACTACTGCATCCAGCATGCCTAGGATATCAGGTCTTTTATGGTCAAATTACTTATCAATTTTATGTCTGTTCACAGTGTCCCTATATAAGGGAAGATTCTTACCATGTCACAAGAAAGAACTTGAATAAAATAGCCTACACGCATGTTTACTCGAATTCTCTGAACATACTTAGAGCACAATGCATGATAATGATTCTGCACAGTTCATCATTTTAGAGCATGGTAATTGCACCATACTTCAGATCATGTTTTGTAATTGCAATCCGACGACAGAAAACATGCATGCTTTACTGTATCGGTTTGTATGTCTCAGGTTGCCCTGTGAACTTTGAGTTCCAGAACTACACAATCATTACAAGCAAGTGCAAAGGGCCGAGTTCCCCTGCCCCCATCTGCTGCGCTGCTTTTACGGAGTTCGCATGCCCTTTCAGGCAGGTTCTCAACGATGAAAGCAATAACTGCGCATCGATCATGTTCAGCTACATCAATCTGTATGGCAAGTATCCAGCGGGCCTGTTTGCAAGCGAGTGCCCAGGTACTGACAAAAATGGGCTTGCTTGTGATGGTAGTAGTAACCAAACTGCGAGTGCAAATGGTGGGCAAGGGGATAAGAGCGTGACACTGTTATCACTGGCTTCAACTGTTCTTGTATCTGGACTTGGGGCATTGTTGTTCTACTGAAACATGAAGGCAAGGTAGTTCTATGCTCCTAGATGCAGTTCTGCATTTGAGCTGTGTGAAGTCTCTTGACAATGCAACTTGTGCAAACTTATTGTTATTTGTTAGAAATAATCTTGACTTAGAATCTAAGACATAGTAGAGTCCGTCTCTGTGTGTGACTCAAGTTGAAGTTATGTCAAACTTGAAGTCCGAATACGTATACTAGTAGAAAATTATTAGCCTATATATTAGGGGACTTGTAGCCAGTTTGTAAGAAAAGTAAGAAAAAAGGGGAGCAAATAAGAGAATAGAGAAATTCAGAAATTCTCCTGTGTTCTCTCCGTTTATTTGCGATGTGTGCGTTTTCTCCTGGATTAAAGTTTTAATAAGTGGTATCAGAGTCTAGGTGAGAACCGAGTCGCTGAAAAAATCGTCTCAGCAATTCTGTTTCGTGCTCGTCTCGCGCAGCGCACCTGACACACTATACTCAGTCCGTCAAGAAAGTCAAAGACAGGCAGCAGAGCACCCGTTGTGTGGCTTCGTCCAAGGCCATCGTCCAGTAACAAACTCAAGCAAGGTGGAAAAATCGGAACGTTGAGGAGATGTGTCACCGTTTTGTATCAAGTATGAGTTTAGTAAGTCGTAGTTGAGACCGACTGCCTCAATATTTTAGAATCTTTGCATCTGGATGGACCCGTACTAGTTGAGTTGAGTTACTATATGTTGCTTGCATGTAGAATGCTTCATGTGGAGACGTGGCTAGTAGTTCATAATGTATTGAGACTAAAACTAGAGTATGTCAAGTCAAGATTTAGGGGGAGATTGTTAGAAATAATCTTGACTTAGAGTCCAAAACATAGTAGAGTCTGTCTCCGTGTGTGACTCAAGTTGAAGTTATGTCCAACTTGATGTCCGAATACGTATACTAGTATGAGATTATCAGCCTATATATTGGGGGTTTGTAGCCAGTTTTATAAGAAAAGTAAGAAAAAGGGGAGCAAATAAGAGAATAGAGAAATTCAAAAATTCTCTAGTGTTCTTTCCGTTTATTTGCGATGTGTGCATTTTCTCCTGGATTAAAGTTTTAACACTTATCTATCAACTAGTGTTCACTAGTTGATTGCCAGTTTGCCACTTTATAATTTCTCACATACTATAACTTCTGTAACCGTTATAGTTTTTGGAGTCCGGTAATTTGAGAGATTATTCTAACATGCATGTTGCAAAGGTAGAATTTCATGCATGTCTCAAAGGTTTCATATTGTTAGAAGTTTCAGAAACAGTCAGATATGCCGTAGAAGGTAGTCCGAAATGTTGCAAGTTTTATTATAAATGTTGCACAATAGTTTCTTGAAAAAAAAGGAGTGCTGCACACGGTTTTTAGCATGTCTTGTAATTTTCCAAATAGTCTGGGTACAGTTCTAAAAAGAAGATATGTTTCAACAAAAAAGCTTGAGTTTTATTGGAAGTATTTGAGCTCATAAATGGATCATCCTAAAATTTTCTTGTTTTTTCTTTGATGGTTTCACTTGCACGACTGATCTTTCCTTTTCTTTTGAGCAAGCAAGCCCTTTTCCATTTTATAAACAAAACTACAGAACAATCTGGTGCAAAGCAATCTCACAGCCTTCCCTCATTGAGCACCTGTGTGAAACATAGGAATTTCATAATAATTTCCGATAAAACAACTCAATTTCCATAGTATTCTATACAAACTCTCATGTTCCAAACAGAACCCAAAGAAAAGACAACAAAAGGAGAAAGTACAGCGATGATAGGAGCGTATATATTAGGGATTATTTGGTTGGCTACACACATTGTCACATTCTATTGTGGCAAAGTGTAGCATGCACACATTTTGTGAACAACAAATTGCCTACTATGCAATTAAAATTTTGAGATCTTTAGATTATGAGTGGTTGATGATTGTCATAACTATTAATCAAACTGTCGATTTAGATAATTTAACCATAGATAATCTTTATTCTAGATTGAAAACTTATGAGATAGAAACTTTGCTATTTAAGATTGATAAATCTTCACTTTTAGCACTTGTGACTAAGCCAGTGCAGGTTGATTCGTCAAGTGCTTTGTCTTGTGTTTCTTTGTCTTCTTTTTCCAGAGAAACAGTTCGAGTAGCTCCCTAAAGAGGACTTGGTGTTGATCTCCTCACGGGCATACAAGGCACTCAACAACGTGAGGATGAGGAAGCGTGGTGGCGTTTCAGGTTCGATCAGGTGTTATGAGTGTGGCAAGCCAGACCACATTAAGATGGATTGTCTCAAACTCAAGGGGAAGGTGATCAAAGAAAATAAGAACTATCGTTGTCGGCCATCCAAGAACAACAACACCAAGCATGGCAATTTCAGTCGCAAGTTTGCTGAAAAGATCATATCAGCTATTAAGCGTCTTGATTTGAGCGATGTGGAATATGAGAGTTGTGATGACGACGACCACGATGACAATGACGCTAAAGGTAAGAAGAAGAACAATGATGACTTCACGGGCATGTGCTTCATGACAGGCAACAACAATGATGACGACATTAGTGATCCCGATGAGGTAAGACCATTATATGATGAACTTGAAGATGGTTTGATTAAACTTGCTATTGAATTAAAAAAGATAAAATAGAAATTGAAATTGAAATAAAATAATTGTATTGTTAAAAGCTTAAATTCTGAAATTAAGAGAATTAGAGCTTTATTTTCTAATGATGAATCATGTGAATCTTGCCAAGTTTTACGTGTTAGTCTTGCCAAGTTTTACATTCTGAGTTAGAGGCTGCTAGATCTATTAATGCATCAAATCTGGTTCAACTTAGGGATGTAACTGATAAATTTGATGAATTAAAATTGACATATGACTCTTGTGATAAAAAATTAAAATTTGCTAATGATGAAATTAAAAAGCTCAAGTTTAATTCTTATAAAGCCTGTTCTAAGTGTGAATAGCTAGAAGCTAGATTTAATGCATCTCAGGAATCTATTCAACAAATGCTTTGTCATGAAAATATGTCTTACTCAAATTGTCCTGAGTTAAATATTGAAATTGATGCTTTAACTAGGCAATTAAATGATTTTACTAAAAAAGAAAGATTGGCTCAATCTAGTGCTTCTAAGAATTTAGTGAAAGAACATGTTCAGTGTACATCTTATTCCTCATTGGCTAAAGACAATGAATATCTTAAGGGCACTTTAGAAAGATTTTCTTTTGGCAAAAAAAATTCGAATATGATCCTAGGTAAGTCAAAAACAAGTCTGAAAAATTATGGTCTAAGATTTAATTTTGTTGAGTATACCAAGAATGATACTCCTAAGGCTGTTAAACTTTTTGAACTTGAAAAAAATTGAAGTAAAATCTGAAGCAAAACAAAATGTGTTTAAATCTGCTGACTTTGTGTAAAATTCATGGAATAATAATGTAGGTGCTAGCTCATCATCTTAAAAGAATTCTGGTTTTGTTAAATTCCATTGCACCTACTGTGGAAAAGATGGGCACTTACATGAATTTTGCTTTAGGCGTGCTAAGAAAGAGAAGAAGGAAAGATTGAATGCTTTAAGACAAAAATGTGTAATCTCTTTTGTTCCTAGAACTAAATGAAAGCTAAGTATTTAGAGAACTTTTATGATGATTTTAAATCTACTACACATGCTGGTTTGGGATATAATTCAAATAAGTCATGTTCTTTTTGGCATTTTGATCGCCCACATGCTCATGGTTTTGGTTCTAGATTGTTGCTGTTTCTCCACGTCGTGTGTCACAGTATTGGATTACTAAATCTTATTTTACAAACCCCAATCTGTGATACCGATGTTTCCTGTGATGTAAGAATAGTTGATGAGGATGGAGAACATGAGCTTGAGAGGTATCTGATCTTTTATGTCATTGCTTGGTTGGAATATTTGATGGTTCTTCACTTGTTTGATGGCTTCGAAGAGATTCCACTTTTTGAGAGACCATGTGGAATAGGTAATATAGTCTTACACCCTATTGAGTTGGATTCTCAGGTTGCTGATATTATTTCAAAACCACTTGATTCTTCTCATTTTGCTCATTTACAAAGTGAGTTGGGTGTGCTGCATCTTATGAGATTATTCTAAGGGGGATCTTGTTGTTTAAAATTTTTAGAAGCTTTGTTTATTATATTTGTCAAATAATTCATCAAGTCCAAACCATTAAAATCAAATGAGTTGTAGAGCACTCTTTATCATATTTACTTATATACTGTGTAGCTTTGATCATGACTGTTTATAATTAATTTGTTGCACTTGAACTAAAATATGACATGGCGAATTATTTTGACTAGATTGATTATAAATAATACTTTATGATGTTCATCGAAAAAGATTAGCTTGATTGTGAATCTTATTTTAAATCTTGGCTATGAGGCTCACATGTTTCATATTGCAATCTTTTTATGATCATTCAATTTGGCATGTTATAAGAAAAAAAATGAGAAAGAGATATTTGAAAAGATGTATGCTCCAAGCATGCCATGGTAAATAAAAAAGGGCACAAAAAGTGCACAAAATGAAAAGAAGTATGTTTCAAGCATGCCACCATTTAAAAGAAGTAAGCTATCATGAAAAGAAGTATGCTATAAGCGTGCCACATGCGTAAGAATTGAATGTGGAGCAATAGGTTGTTATATAAGATTGCTAGCTCGTCTAGATTAAACGTTTGCTTCACTTTTTGGCTTTGACTTTTCATTGTGACATCTCATTGTGCTCTCTATAATTGGTTTGGTCATTGTTGATATGCTCGTCATTGATATAAATTGCTTAATCATATTGAAAACTTTGTTTTAATATTGCTATATGATATATGACTTTATACGATCTAGATAGCTCTACTAAAAAACATGGCTTGGTTACTTTATTAAAACAATATATAGTGACTTGGATAATCTACAAAGTTTCTAGATTTTTATTCTCATTGCTACTTCTTAGAATAACTTTTCTTTGAAGTTTCTTGATGATTACATTGTTAAAAGGGGAGAAATTAGAGAATGGAGAGATATTAGAGAAATTGGAGAAATTTGCTAAAAATTGCTTCTCTTGTATTGAGGGGGAGAGTTTTTAAAAAGATTTGAATGTGTAACTTATATTTGTTTGAAGCTAATTCTTCATGCTATCTTGAGGTGTTACCAATGTATTCATCAAGGGGGAGATTGTTAGACCATGTGGCCAGGTCTAGGATATTTTGGTGATGAATAATTGATAACATTGGTTGTGATATTACTTGTGATGTGTTGCGTGTGTGTGGACTGATATTGGTCAAGTTGGAGAGAACTTGTGTCGGTAAAACATTCTTTGGTCTTTGCATGTGTAGATTGGGCGTGGAGATGGTCATGGTCGGTGACGAGAAAGAGTAGGACTAGGAGGGGGACATCTGAGGTCCAGACGGCCGAGGATGTCACGAGGTGGTCAGGCTCACGCTCGAGCACGTAGAGATCAAAGGTGGATGATGTGTAGAGAAGCTACAGGAGGTGTGGTCCTATAGGCTTCGACACGTGATGAGTTGAAAGTTAGAGTTTTGGAAAACTCGTGTTAGGAAGGGTTTCAGGTCCCTTATTTGTTGGAATTGGATTAGAACTTGTGGGCTTAGGATAAGCCCAGGTTTTGGGCCCTAAATTATAAATAAAGATGGGGCTGGAGGTTAACTCCGTGGCTTTTGAGATGCTAATTTCGTGCTAGGGTTTAGGGGTATCAGTAGGGCGCTTTGTAGACACCATGATTCAAAAATAAAGTTTAGATCTATTCCAAGAAGAATTCTGGCCGCGTGTTTGCTTTGCATCGTCCTCATCTTGTCGCCTCGGTCTTCTTGCAATTCTTGTCGGCCTCAGCTTCCCTTCCTCGGTCCACGTGTGGAATTCTTGTGCGTGTGCATCGCTCAAAGAAAGTAGTTGTGTCGACGTGTCTTTGCACCCCGAGCACCACCAGCAGCAACACTTGAGCGATGTTGTTGCTTGCCTCTGTTCACGTGTGGAAAAACTAAAGGCATCTCATGCGCGACGTGGCCATCATTGATCCGTGCAGAGTCATGGCATTTTTTTGCACGACACGGCATTGGACCATCATTGCGACGTCTTCACAAAGCCAGAGAAAAAGTGGTTGCATGCTGGCATGAGGATGAAAGAGCAGAAGGTTAAAAAAAAGTTTTCGCTGCACACTGCAATCATTCACCCCCTTTTGATTGCCATCGATGATCCTACAGTAATGCTTCACTCTAGGACTCACTTGTCCTTAGTTAACTGCTAAAAGTGAAAACATTGCAATTAACTTTGAATGATTCTGCTTCTGAGGAAAAACTTGCTGCATCATGTGCATCCAATAAATTTGATCCAGTTGTATCCATTGCTTATGCATTCTATGCTAAGATAGGACAGGATTTAGATAAAATGCATGAGGTATTTAGATTTGAGTTCGATTAGCAGGTTAGGAGAGTGAAAGATGCTTTTTGCATCACTTGTGAGTCTATTAGGCTTGAGGTAGCTGCACATAAGGAGATATTAAGGCGGTGAAGAAGAGTGAGTGAAGTTATTGTGAGACCCTAGCCAAAGAAAATACCTACTTTAAGAAAACCCTAGAGTGCTTCTCTAGTGGCAAGAGAATGTGATCTTCTTTTGAACCTCTTCATTTTGTGGTTTGTAAGAGAATGTGATCTTCTTTTGATCCTCTTCAACATGTAATGTTTTGTACGAGAATATGATCTTCTTTTGGTCATATTCAAAATGAGGTGTCTTGTATGATAAAGTGATCTTCTTTTGATCTTCATCTTGTGGCTTGTACGAGAATGTTATCCTATTTTGATTCTCTTCATTTTTTTGGTTTGTACGATAATATGATCTTCTTTTGATCCTCTTCAACATGCGATGTCTTGTACGAGAACGTGATCTTCTTTTGATCCTCTTCATCTTGTAGCCTGTACGGAAATGCTATCCTCTTTTGATCCTCTTCATTTTGTGGTTTGTAGGAGAGCATGATCCTCTTTTGATCCTCTTCATCATGTGGTGTATTTTATGAGAATGTGGTCTTCTTTTGATCCTCTTCATCTTATGGTTTGTATGAGAATGTTATCCTCTTTTCACCCTTTTCATTTTGTGGTTTGTAAGAGAATGTGATTTTCTTGTGATCCTCTTCATAATGTGGCAGCTTGTATGAGAATGTGATCTTCTTTTTATCCTCTTTCATCTTGTGGCTTCTATGGGAATGTTATCATTTTTTTATTCTCTTTATTCTGTGGTTTGTAAGAGAATGCAATCTTTTTTATCCTCTTCAACATCTGGTGTCTTGTACGAGAATGTGATCTTCTTGTGATTTTCATTTTGTGGCTTGTATGAAAATGTTATCCTCTTTTAACCATCTTCATTTTGTGGTTTTGTACGAGAATGTGATCTTCTTTTGATCCTCTTCATTTTGTGGTTTGTATGAGAATGTGATCTTCTTCATCATGTGGTGTCTTGTACGGGAATGTGATCATCTTTTGATCCTCTATCATTTTGTGGCTTGTATGAGAATGCCATCCTTTTTTTGATCCTTTTCATTTTGTGGTTTGTAAGAGAATGTAATCTTCTTTTAATCCTCTTCATTATGTAAACTGTGTGAAAGGGTCATCTTCTTTTGATCTCCTTTAGCATGTGGCCCATACGGAAATGTAATCTTGTTTTCATCGTCTATATGTAGGCCATACTTTTCTTCCTCCATCAAATCCTTGTCTAAGTTTCCTTGGTCCATTCTCATATGTAGGCTCTTTAGAACTTTGTGCGCTATCACTTTTGGTGCTTTTCTCAAGTCAGTACACTAAATCCTCCACCTGGCATAACAGTGGTCAGGCCGTTGCGGTTTCCTGCTACTCAGTGATGAGCCATATAGCTCATGTCTCGGGTTATTTAGGTTACCCACGTAACCCATATTCCCAGTGTGATGGTTCTAGTTGCTCTTGGGGATCCACAAAACCCAATTCCTGGATACTTTTAAGGCAACCTAGAGAACTTGATTCTGGATGCTCTTGGGGATCCACAAAACCCAATTCTATATACTTTAAGGCGACCCAAGAACCATGTGTTAATAACATAATATTCCTTTGGTAGAGGGTCAGTTTCCCAACAAGATAACGGTTGGCCTGTACGTCCTATACCAGACTCATCATGGTTGATACGTCGCTTGAATGCTAAGTGGCAGTTGATTATTAACCTTATATTATAATCTTACATTGTAACATCCTATTATCTAACAGCTGCTCCGTTCAGCTTTAGTTCTTAAATCCACAAACAATCAATAGATTTACTTTGGAAAATAATATTTCATGCCAGTGGTATTTATAGCTAGATTTAAATGAATTTTTAGCTTGAATTATTCCATACAGGGGCGGAACTGGGCCTCGGGCTGGGTAGGCTATAGCCCAAGGCCCAGCAAAACTCCTAATACTACCCCCACTAATATATACTCAAAACAATATGTACCCTACAGCTCAGCCCGAGGCCCATGGTAGCCCACAACCCCACCACACAACAAATCAGCCCACAGCCCCATACAACAAATCAGCATTTTAACCCATAATTCAGCCCACAGCAGTCAGCAGTAGTCAGTAGAGACATCCACCAGCAAAAGTGCAAAACCCTAATCTCCATTCGGCCATTCCCCAACCCAGCAACCCAGCCCCAGCCACCCATCGCCCCATCAGGCATCAGATCTGACTTTTGCATGCACCGCAGCGCCCCCACCACCGACCGCTGCCTTGCCTGCGCTGCGCGCCTCCACCGTCGGCTGCCGTCTCTCCTGCGCTGCGCGCGCCCGGCACCTCCACCGAGTCGGTGAGACGGCTACCCTTTTCCTGCACGGCTGCGCGGGGAGCACGACGAGCAGGGACGCCGGGGAAAAGGACCGAGGACTGGAGTAGCCAAGGAGCCGAGGAGGAGTGAAGGAACCGACGGCGAGCGGAGGACTGGAGGTCAGGAGGAGTGGAGGACGACGAGCGCCGCGCGCAGAGTGAGCCGAGGGGCGAGGGCCGGCCGACTGGCGACTGCCGAGGGCTGAAGGGCTATGAACCGAGGAAATCAAGAAATAAGGACGGTGAGACCAAGACAGACGGGGCTAAACGCCTGAAAAGCGGATGGGGTCGGCGGACGCTGCGTGACCTGCGTCGAATTTATGCTATGCTGAATTGCTGAGCACAGTAGCACACAGTGAGCAGTGAGCGAGCGCTGAGCCGGTTAATCGCTGTGGTCTGAGCCTGAGGAGTGAAACTGTGACACAATGAGACAGTGAGTGACCGAAGTCACCGAACCGAGGGGCACTGGAGTAGTGGCCGCAAGGTAGCGAGCCAGCGAGGTAATCAACGAATTTTTTATGTTTTAAAATATGTATGAATGATCAAATGTTATATATGTAATGTTTTACATTTGCTATTTAGGAACTAACTAAAAAGATTTAAGGATACAAATTATAAAATGAAGAGGAGCAAGACATTATCATCGTTGTAATATTTATGCTCTTTGAATTTATTGAGAGACCATGTGGAGGTCCTCCCGTGTGTATGATGAGTTATTGACATTGGGTTAGCTAAGTCGAGTTTGGTTTGGGTTATTCGGACCTTGACGTTGTGTGGTGCAACGGGCTCGGTCGGACTGTGGTCAAACTTGGTCATATGGGATTAGGACGCTGATTCTTTGGTTTGACAGGTTTGGACTTCATCTGTGGTAAGTATGATGGTATGTATGCTTTCATGTGTCGAGCGGTGCTATTTGACGTGTTTCTTGTCTGTGTAGCTGCACGACATCGAGTGGAGTCGTGGCGAGACACGGAGGACCGGACTAGGCGCAGGTGGCGCTGAGGTCAGAACGGTCGGGATGTGTCGAAGACGACGTGGACTCGAGGTGGAGTCGTGGCGAGGCACGATGGACCGGACTAGGCGCAGGTGGCGTTGAGGTCAGAACGGTCGAGGTGTGCTGAAGACGGCGAAGCTGCGTGGCTTGCGAGGCAAGGGATGAGGAAGCTTCCTGGAAGGTGCGCGAGGGGCGTTTCAGTAAAAACGCAAAGCGGCACAAAAGGAAGCGGGTTTGGATAAAGCGCCGAGTTGTTGAAGGCCTAATGGGTAAAGCATGGTGCAAACCCATTAGTGGAGGCTATAAATAGAGAGGGAGATGTGTGCTGAAATTTTGAGAGAGTGAGTGTAAAAGTTAGGGTTTCATTTGGGTCTCTCCATGTGTGTATGTGTGTGTTCCTCCCAAGAGGCATGTGTAGCTCTTGGTGTTCTTGAGGATTGAGAGGGAGAGGTTGGATTGAGATGTAAACACTCTATATCAATCATGTATGTCTCTGTATCAATTTTATGAGAGCTGTTCTTATTTCATGTGTGATGCTTCCCTGTGTTTGAGCTCTCTTGTTCTCTTCAGCAAGCATATTTTTCTTGCTCTCATGCACTTTTGGTTGGCCTTCATTTCTTTAGTTTTTGGTCGGCAAGATCACAATCTCAGCTGGACTATCTATGAGTAACAAAACTCCTTTCGGCCAGCTTGTTACTTCTTGTTGGCATTTATTTTGTGCTACTTTCTTGTTTGGCCGAGAGCAGTAATACTCTTTGGTTATTCGGTTCTTGCAGCCAGCTAGCTGTTCTAGTATCGTGTTGGTCCTTTCTGGGAGATCAGTTGGCACTTTGGTGTTTCTTTTCATTGCTTTTGGCCAGCTTTTTTGATCTCTCCTGTGCGTTTCAGTTTGCTGTTTGGCTTTGCTAGTAGCAGCTGTTCAGTCCTTGTTTTCCAGAGAGTTTCCGAACCACAAGTTTTCCTTTTGGATTTAGTCCTCTCGGCTGCTAGTTCTCAGCTTTTAGTTCAGCTTTAGTTGGTACAAATTGGCAGCTTGATGCCTCCTTTAGCTGCTATTTTTGTCCCTCTCGGCTGCAACTATTTTCCCTGCCGCGACAACATTTCATCTCAGATTTCTTTGCCGTGGCAGCCGTGGCAGCCCGCTTTCCTTGCCGTGGTAGCTTTTCGCTGCTGTTTCTTGCTGTGTCTGCCTTAGCAATATTTTGTGTTCTCTGCTGTTCGCTGTGGCAGCAAAATCAGCGAAAAACCTTGCCGTGGCAGCCGTGGTAGCCTGCTTTCTGTGCCGTGGTAGCATTTCCAGTTGATTTCTTGCCGTGGCCAGTTTTTGCAGTCTCTTTCTCTTGATCCATTTCAATCTCTTGTCAGTTTGGTTTTCGGCTTGAGTGAGCAATGATCTCTTCTCATTCATAGCTTTTATAGCCATCGGAGAGTAGAGATTTTTGCGAATATTCTTGGGGGCGATTTTAAAAGTCGACATTCACCCCCCCTCTGTCGCCATTTCGGTCCTACAATTGGTATCAGAGCCGGTTAGCTCTAATCAATAGATCTTAACTGGTCTCAAGAGCCATGGCGACGGACAAGTACTCGACCAAGCCGCCCGTTTTCAATGGCATCGATTACCCCTTCTGTAAGAGCCGAATGGAGACATACATTCAGGCCCAGGGGTATGCCATTTGGCGGAAGGTCAAGGTACGATTTGTTGTTCTTGCCGATGAGAACATCAACGTGGCAAACATGCCCGATGTTGAGGCAAATGCGAAGGCAAGGAACATCATTATCCAGGGCTTGAGCAGAAGCGAATTCGATCGCATCTCTCACCTGCCGTCTGCCTACGATATCTGGGTGACCCTCGACGCATACCATGAGGGCACCACCCAGATTAAGACGGTTCGGCAGGACCAGTTCAAGCGCGAATACAACAAATTCGAGATGCTTGCTGGTGAGTCCCTGGACGAGTGCTTTTCGCGATTTCACAAAATCTTGAGCAACCTCCGAGCGGTCGGTCTCACATACCCCGACTCGGACAACGCTCGTCAGATGCTCGCGGCACTCGATCTGCGTGTGTGGGAGATGAAAGTGACCACCATCAAAGACACGACAGACCTCTCGACCTTGACCCTTGACGCGCTGTACTCGCGCCTCAAGACTCACGAGATTGACGTTGTCTCTCGTAGGTCGAAGTCACAGTCGATGGCTTTGGTCACCGATCCCAGTTCAGCTTCTGGTCTCTCTTCTGAGTCTTCTTGCGGATTCTCCCTTGCTGCTCTCTGTGACATAACTGATGATCAGTTAGAGCAGCTTGCGGATGAGCAGCTTGCCCTCCTTGCTCGAAGATTCTCCCACGCTTACAAAGGGAGGAGGGACAGAAATAGAGGACCCGTGATTTGCTTCGAGTGTGGTGGCCCCAACCACATCCGAGCAAACTGCCCCAAGCTTGGGAAGGGCAAAGGTGACTACGGCGGTTCGGGCAAGAACGACTACACCGACAAGAACCGCAACACGAAGCCCTCAGCACCTGCTCAAGGCAAGAAGAAGTTCCGCGACTTCGGGAAGGCCAAGAAGCTCTTCCACCGCGTCCTCACCGCCTTCAACGACCTCGACCTCAGTGAGGTGGAGGAATGGAGCGACGACGACGGGACGGGTGACCAAGACCCCAAGAGCGGCGATGACTTCTCTGGCATGTGCTTCATGGCCCTCGAGGGTGAACTGAGCGACAGCGAGCTGTACTCCGACTCGGACGAGGTATGCCCCACCTACGACCAGCTCAATCATGCTTTTCTTAAGCTAGGTGGTTTTCATGCTAGAGCTAGGGCTAGGTGTACCGAGTTAGAGAAGAAATTAGATAGATTATCACGGGAGCTTACTTCACTTATATCTGCTCCCTCCCGTGATGATTGTGATACATGCTCTGCTTTGCTGGGTGATATGGAGAAATTAAGGACCTCGCATGATAGTTTGTCCTCCGAGCTTGATATTGTTAAGGTGGAGAATGTTAGTCTGCTTGCCGAATTAGAGTTGAGTAGGATGGCTGTTACTCTTCTTACTACTGATGAGACTACTCCTCCCACCTCATGTGAGGATAAGGACATTGCTGCTAGAGGACCTTATACCATGCTCCTTGATCTGCCCGAATCTTGTGAAAATTGCAATAACTTGAAGATGAACCTAAAACGGGCAGATCATAAAATTGCTGAACTACAAGCCTCTCTTCTTGAGCCGATTGATTCCTGCTTGAACTGTCCTAAGTTAACTGCTGAACTTGAAGCTGTCTCCAAACAGTTTCAAGATAAGATTGATCATGATAGGAAGTTGGCTCAGTATGCTTCTAAGGACCCTGTTAGCTCACCATGCATTAATTGTAACAAACTAAAATCTGACTTGATTGCATTGGATGAGAAATGTGTGAAGCTAACTAAGGACCTTCTAGAGAAGCCACCTTGTGCTTGTAATGTGACTGAGGAGAAGGGGGAGAAGCCCAGGGCAAGGTTGAGACGCTTAGCGACGTGAACCAACTGGCTAGCAGTAGGACTGTCCCTTCAGAGTCGGCTGTGCGTGCACAAGCCCTTCTTCCCTCTGCTGTTGGTTCTTCATCTGCTCCCTTACCTTCTACTGTCTCTTCTTCCCCCCTGCTCTTCTTGCACCTCTCTCTTCCGGGAGTGTCAGTATCTTATGAACACTCTCGAGAGATTTGTATGCGGCAAGAAGAAGCTTAATCTTATTCTAGACCAATCCAAGATTTGCAAGTTCAATCAAGGTCTAGGATATGATTTCTATGAGGATATGAGGAAGCATCCACCTGCTATTCTCCGACCCATCGTAGGAGGTGTGATCGAGGTTGAGCCCAGATCTGATGAGGTTAAATTCAAATCAGTGGGCTTTGTCCAAGGGATCTCTGGCAGCAAGGTGATTCCACCTGTTGCTTCGGCCTCTCAGAAGGCGAAGCCTCCTCGTGCTACTTCCACCTCTCAGAAGGTGAAGTACCACTGCACCTTCTGTCAGAAGGATGGGCACTCGATCGAGAGATGCTTCAGGCGCGCCAGGATTGCGCGAAGAGACCGTGTTGAGTCTCTTAGGGGTATTCAGGGTCAGCCCTAGATCCTGAATGCACCTAAGACCAACACTAGGTCTAGGTTTGCTCCTGTTGCTGAGTTTGGGCAGCATAGAGGACTTGGTTTTTCTGAGTTTTTTGTTTTCCGTCCTCATGCTGCCTCTGGTCGTGTCTTCCGCCGTCCTGAGGGTAGATCTTGGTTTCCCCGTCGAGATAGCTACCCGCGGCGTGATCAGCGTATTGCCGGTGTTCCGACTCGCTCTCTCGTAGCAGTCGGACCCCGCAAGAGCTTCAGGTCTGCTCACAGACCTTCTGCTTCTTTGAGTCACAGAGAGCGTAGGGTAGATAGAGGTCAGTCGTGCTTGACTACTTCATCTGCTCCACGTGTTACTCAGTATTGGGTGCCAAAATCACTCTTGATTTACCCCATTACTGAGCCTTTACTCTCTGCTTGACTCAGATTCGCCGGGTAGGGAAGGAGAAGGTTTGGCTTGTAGACTCCGGTTGTTCTCGTCATATGACCGGAGACTCCCGTTGGTTCTCCTCCCTAGCCCGCGCTCCAGGTGATGAGACGATCACCTTCGGAGACGCTTCATTTGGGCGCGTCATCGCTAAAGGTACTGTGCATGTTAATGCTTCTTTTATTCTTAAGGATGTTGCCTTGGTTAGTAAGCTGCAGTACAATTTGCTTTCCGTTTCTCAGCTTACCGATGACGGTTTCGAGGTGAGTTTCAAGAAAAACAATTGCAAAATTCTTGATTCTTCGGGTAGTCTGGTTTGTGGGATTTCTCGTTTTGGGAGGATCTTTCGTGCTGATTTTTCTGAGTCTTCTGGTGATCCTCTCAGGTGTTTAGTTGCTTCTGAGTCCCGCGACCTCTCTTTCTGGCATAGGAGACTTGGTCATATTGGATTTGACCATTTGACCCGTGTTAGCGGCCACGATCTCATTCGTGGTCTACCGAAACTCAAGATAGTCAAAGATCTTGTTTGCGCTCCATGCCGGCACGGCAGGATGGTTGCCGCTTCTCATCCTCCGGTCACAGTTACGATGACCGATGCACCGGGACAGTTGCTTCACATGGACACTATTGGGCCAGCTCGAGTGCAGTCAGCTGGAGGGAAGTGGTACGTTCTCGTCGTGGTCGATGACTATTCGAGGTTCTCTTGGGTATTTTTCTTAGCCTCGAAGGATGAGACATTTTCACATTTCCGAGGTCTTTTCGGTAGGCTTTCTGTTGAGCTTCTGGGTGCCTTGCGAGCGATCCGCAGTGACAATGGCACGGAGTTCAAGAATTCCTACTTCGAGAGTTTCTGTGGTGAGACAGGTGTAGAGCACCAGTTCTCTTCTCCGCACGTCCCACAACAAAATGGCGTTGTAGAGAGGAAGAACCGTACCTTGGTCGAGATGGCCAGGACGATGCTTGATGAGTACTCTACACCACGGAAGTTTTGGGCTGAGGCTATAGCTACCGCGTGCCATGTCTCAAATCGAGTTTTTCTTCGGGCACACTTGCACCGCACTTCTTATGAGTTGAGATATGGGCGAAAGCCCAACATCTCTCACTTTCGCGTGTTTGGTTGCAAGTGCTTTATTTTGAAGTCCGGGAACCTAGACAAGTTCGAGTCACGCTCTTGTGATGGAATCTTTCTAGGCTACTCGATTTCTTCGCGGGCTTATAGGGTTTGGAACTGCGAGTCTAGTAAAATGGTAGAGACCTGTGAGGTGACCTTCGATGAGGCCAGTCCGGGGACTAGGCCCGATATCTCAGGTTCTTTAGAGCAGTCCGAGCCCATCTTCGTGGATGATGAGGATGATGGAGATGAGGGTTGTCTACCCGATCCAGTCCCTCATCCACCCCTTGAGGTGCCGTCTTCCACTGCACCCCGAGGCGATCAGCCCTTGCCTTCTGCGTCTTCTTGAGCTAGTGGCTCTGTTCCTACCTCTTCTGCTCATGAGGTAGAGGCCACTTCTTCATCTCATCTAGGACCTCCTAGACACATTCAGAAAGCTCATCCTTCCGAGCAGATTATTGGAGACCTGTTCGAGCGTGTTACCCGCTCAAAATCTGGCTTATCTCAATTCTGTCTCCATTCTGCTTTCCTTGCCTCCTTTGAGCCCAAGGATGTTTCTAATGCTCTTTCCGATGAGTCTTGGGTCAATGCCATGCATGAGGAGTTAGAGAAATTCGAGAGAAACAAGGTTTGGTCGCTTGTCGAACCCCCGCGAGGTCACAATATTATTGGGACTAAGTGGGTGTTCAAGAACAAGCAGAGCGAGGATGGAGTGGTTATTCGGAACAAGGCTAGACTGGTAGCTCAGGGGTTCTCCCAGGTTGAGGGTCTAGACTTCGAGGAGACCTTTGCCCCTGTAGCTCGACTTGAGGCCATTAGAATCCTGCTTGCCTTTGCAGCTTCTAAGGGTTTCAAGCTCTACCAGATGGACGTCAAGAGTGCCTTCCTTAATGGAGTCATTGAGGAAGAAGTTTACGTCAGACAGCCTCCAGGTTTCGAGAACCCCAAATACCCACACCATGTCTTCAAGCTTTCCAAAGCGTTGTATGGACTTAAGCAGGCCCACAGAGCTTGGTATGAGAGGCTTAAGTCCTACTTGTTGAGTCATGGGTTTGAAATGGGTAGAGTAGGGGCCTGTTTGGGACTGCTCTGCTCCAGGTTTTCCAGCTCTGCTCCACCAACTCCACCATGGAGCAACTCCACTGTGGAGTTCCTGGAGCAGGTGGTTCTGTTTGGCACGCAGCTAGCTCCAGCTCCAGGAATGTGAGGTTTCCCTGAGAAAGGTCCAATGTGCCCCTGAATGATGTTTGGTGTATGTTTTGATGTCTGCGGAGCATATGTAACTGAATTTTTTTTGTTGCCAATTGAAATATGATGTAAAATATTATAATCGCAATTAATTTATTCGAGAAAACCAAAAAACAAATATTTTGGTCCAATTAATTTATTCGCAATTGATCTGATTGGTCAAATTGCTAGCAACTCCCTTGCTGTATCGTGAGTACAAAGGTAGATTATGCGTGCCATGTTCCTGGCATAACTGCTGGTGCATGAACAGCTCTATTAATATTCATGTCAAGATGGAGATTGTGTACTTCGCAACTCTGGAATATCTTTTCATAATCAAATTAGTATCAGGCTAAGGAGAAAACTTGCTTCAACTAGCAAAGATTACAGAGTTTATTTTATATGGACTTGAGTTACAATTGCGTGCAGACAATACGAGGTCACAAAATCAGAAAGAAATATTCCTTCAAAAAAGGAAAGATAAAGCAATAATCAACAGAAATGTAGCAGACTGAACGAGGACAACCTGATCAGAATCCCTCTAAAAAAACTGGTCAGAATATCCAAGAGCAAACTTTAGATTCAATACCATTCCAACACAGCAAACAAAGGCTTGCAGTTCCTCACAAGATGACATCGTTGTGTAAGAACTGAAGGCAAACAACGGAGGATTAACATACACAGGATTCCAGGGCAGCAGCTTCAATTTCTATTCATAACTCGAAGTTCAGTAAAGCATGGGAATCCAAATGCAAACAAGCACTACTCGAGCAAGTCAGATATTGATTTTTTCTTGTTGAATGGATCAGTAGCAAGTAAAGATGCCACAACACTGTTGGGGAAAATGTTATCAGCCTTCAACCTGTCTTTAAATCCATAAGCAGGGGCCTTTGCCTGTACATATGCCTGAAGCAGCAACTGGTACTGTGAACGTCTCCATTCTTTGAACACTTTCTCTGAATTGTGAACGTCTCCATTCTTTGAATAACTATCAAGCAACATCAGATATGAGCTGTAGAGAGGCTTGATCTTATTCTGCTGAGATAGCTTGTCCAATATGGAATCAGCTTTCTTAATCTCTCCCCCGTCCACATAGAGCTTCACAAGTGAATCCAACGTTGAGGTCCCTATTCTGCAACCAGCATCACCCATCCGCTTTGCTAGCTCCTTACCCTTATCTAAAAGGTTTTGATGGGCATACACCCTCAGCAAAGCATCGTAGTATTTGGAAGAGAGTGTTTTCCATGTCACGAGCATATCCTCAAAGACTTTCTCAGCCTTTTCAACACTTCCAAGCCTGCCAAAAGCCTCTAAACAGTACTAAAAAGAGAATGAAGTAACAAATAAAAACCTCAACCAGAGGTAAAGATATTAGTGGACACCATAAGCAGAAGTTAGTTTGCAAAATGCATACAACAGTTAACTACATACTGAGAAAGCTTGTTGGTCCAGCTCTTCATAGGAGAGAGGAGTTGTTAAAGAAAAGAAAAACAGAAAACTAAGATGTGAGATATAAACTAGTTGGATACACAACATGAACTTTTTTTTTTCAACATTGGTTACAGATAAATAAGTTATGCATTTCAGCTACATTGCAGAAGCACAAAAATTGAGGATAAAATGGAAATAAATAATTATCTATTCCAGCTATGTTACAGAAGCATAATGTTTCAACAAAAGAGTTTTCTCATAGATCATCGCTCGTTTATTCAACTGGAATGGATCATATATCATATAGCTTGTACTGTACTGTACCGTATCGTATTGCTCTCGTCTTATTGTCGACATCCATCACACACCATCCCATTTGATTCCGGCTACAAATTCAGAGATGCACCCAGCATTCCAGGCACACGCCGTCCGATTCTACCTCTCTCTAGTAGTCGTCGCCGCCGCCAAAGTCTTCGTACCCGCCGCCGCCGTACGAGCCCCTGGCCAGGTCCTCCTCCACCTTCTCCGCCGTGCCCTCCTCGAACTTGTCCTCCAGGTAGGTCGCCCCTCCCGCCAGCGCCAGCCCGCCCAGCACTCCCGCCGCCGCGCCCACCGCCAGCCCTGTCCCCATCCCCATCTTGCTCTTCCTCTGCGGCTCCTCCATCACCGACTCGTACGCTGCCGCAGGAGCAGCAGCGCCGTAGGCAGCCGGGTACCCAGCAGGCGGCGCGACGTACGGGTTGTCGTACCCACCGTAGGGGGGCGGGGCCGCGTAGGGATCGCGGGAGCCGGCGGACTGGCCGTAGGGAGGCGCGTAAGGCGAGGGGCCGTCGTAGTAGCGAGCGGCCTCGCAGACGGCGACGCGGACCTCGAGGCGGCCCTGGGGGCGGCCGGAGGGGCGCTTGAGACGGAGGGAGTGGGAGGCGCGGCCGCCGATCCCGGCGTCGTCGAGGACGTCGCGGAGCGGGAGGCGGGCGGAGCCGACGAGCGGCTTGACGCCAGCGGCGGCGTTGGCGTGGACGACGTCGATGTAGAGGATGGCGTCGTCGATGCGGCTGGAGGAGGCGGGGTCGGAGGGGGCGGGGAGAGCTCTGGCTGCTGTGGGAGCGTGCGGGAGGAGGAAAGGAAATCGAATCGGTAGGGAGGGAGGAATTGTGTAATGGCAGTGGTGGGTAATATTCCTTCAACTCCATAAGGAGATACAAAACTTCAGTTCCTGGAGTACCTCTTGAGGAGCTCCAGAAAAAACGTGTAGTAGGCCTTCAACTCCACCTTTTTCTTGGAGCAGAGTTCTTGGAGTTGGATCCGTTTGGCTAGACAAGTTTGGAGCAGAGTTAAAAAAGCTGGAGCGGAGCAGTCCCAAACAGGCCCTAGATAAGACCTTGTTCATCCGCCGTCATGGAAATGACCTTCTGCTCGTCCAGATCTATGTCGATGACATCATCTTTGGCGGCTCTTCCCATACTCTGGTTTCACAGTTCTCGGATGTCATGAGCACCGAGTTTGAGATGAGTATGATGGGCGAGTTGACCTTCTTCCTTGGCTTCCAAATCAAGCAGACTCGGGAGGATACATTTCTTCATCAGGGAAAGTACACTCGTGACCTCCTGAGACGCTTCGACATGAGTGATGGTAAGCCTGTGTCGACTCCCATGGCTTCTACAGCCTATCTTGACCCAGATGAGGATGGAGAGCCAGTTGATCAAAAAGAGTACAGAAGTATGATCGGCTCCCTTCTTTACCTCACTGCCTCAAGACCAGACATACACTTCTCCGTATGTCTATGTGCTCGTTTTCAGGCTTCTCCTCGCATATCTCACCGCCAGGCGGTGAAGCGCATCTTTCGGTACCTTCGAGCTACCATTGACTATGGTATCTGGTACTCTTCCTCATCCTGTCTTTCCTTGAGAGCCTTCTCGGATGCAGACTTTGCCGGCTGTAGGATAGATAGGAAGAGCACCTCTGGCACCTGCCAATTCATTGGCACTTCTCTTGTTTCCTGGTCTTCGAGGAAGCAGTCCGGAGTTGCACAGTCCACCGCAGAGGCCGAGTACGTTGCTGCAGCCAGCTGCTGTAGCCAAGTACTTTGGATGGCTTCGACCCTGCGGGACTTTGGGTTGGTCATAGATAGTGTTCCACTCTTCTGTGATAACACTTCTGCGATTAACATTGCTAAAAACCCAGTGCAACACTCTCGAACCAAGCACATTGATATTCGATACCACTTCCTTAGAGACCATGTAGAGAAGGGTGATATAGTGCTCCAGTTTGTGGAGAGTGACCACCAGTTGGCTGACATTTTCACCAAGCCTTTGGATAGTTCGAGGTTTTCAGCTTTGCGGGGAGAGCTTGGGGTGGTTTGTCCTTATGGACTGTAGTGAGGGGGAGCTTTGGGCTTTACTGCTTTACTGTATTGATTATGCTTCTGTCTCATTTCTGTTGCATTGCATTCAGGGTGCATTTGGGTTTAGTCCTTCCAGCATAGGTTAGAGTGCTTTTCTTGCCGAGTTGCTTAGACTTCTTACTATTATCTTGTGCTTCCAGGATTAGCTGCTTCTTATCTCACTAGGTCGAGCTCACTCACTTCTTGTAGGTTCTAGCGAGGGTTGGGCCACCCTCGGGTAGATAGGGTACGTGTTTGCTCTCTAGTGTGTGTTTTTCGGTCAAGCTAATAGTCCTGGAGTCATATGGGGTAGATGAGAGTCTGTCTGAGCCATAGTTGTCTCTATATCTTATCTATGCTTTAAGGACTGCCTGTTTGCTGTTTTCTTTCCCAGTTTCTCGATTTATTGCTTTGGTTCAGGGGGAGTTCATTTGGGAGCTTCTGGAGCTTAATATTGACTTAACTCAACTTGAACTAAAAGTTGCATCTCATGTTGAGGGGGAGCTGGATTTTCTGCATTTCTAGCATTCTGCATTGTAATATAACTACATGGAGCCTTGATTATTATCTTATTCTGACATAATTACAATGCTTTACACCTTGCCATGACTTGTGCCTATATGCTAGATTTATCATGACTTCATATGTGTAGACTAGCTTTTGCCATGATAAGTTAATTAAGATTGCTCAACTGAAATTAAAACTTGTCATGCTAGCATTTGAGTTTAGTCTATCTTTAGCTATCATTGTATGATTCATGCCATGTCAAATAGGCTGGGTTGAGTCTTGAATCTAGGTTGAATCTTAGATTGAGCTATTTTAGCATCTTGATACATCATGAGTTAGCACAATCTGTTAAAAAGCAAAAGGATCTCATTTTATGTGCGAAAAAACTGATTTCACCAATTCTTTCTCATGAGACGGCTTACCATTGCACTAGGCATGAACTCAGGGGGAGTTTTGGATGACCTAGACTATCTTCTTAAGCTTCTCGCTTGGAGTAGTCGCATAAGGCTTGAGATCTAGCACATGATAAAATTTTTGGTTGGAAACAGCCATAAGCTTTAAAAGAAATATGTCAAGTGTGCAAGATTTGCTTAATCACCTAAAGATGAAAAGTGCTTAACCAAATGAAAAACTCTTGAGTTTGTAGCACTCTAATTGACTCAACACTAGCTTCTTGTTTCAGCTTAGCTTATTGACATGGCCTGCATCATCCTTGGATATCTCTAGTTAGACTTTGCTTATTGATGACTTGACATGCTCATAAAATGCATTACATTTCAGATCGTCATCTATGTGCTCTAGCTAGGATATACATATCTTGTCATGATCTAGATAGCCTTTTATTGAGTTATGGCTTGGTGTAGTTCATTATGGTCATTATGGATAATTCTCATGGCTCAAAATGCTTAGAAATAATCAAACTTCAGTCATTTCATCCATGTTTGTGATCATATTATCTCCTTTGCATTCTTGATGTGTTATTGCCAAAAGGGGGAGAATAGTGGTAGAAAAAGCCATTTTTGGAGCTTTGAGGAAAACTTGTTCTTTCGTTTGCTCCTTGTGTCGACATGGTCATTGGCTTCATATTTCTTCTTTGGACCATGTTGGATTCTTCAAACTCAAACTCAACTTCATGCTTTTTCTGAGTTTGTCAATATACTCATCAAGGGGGAGATTGAGAGACCATGTGGAGGTCCTCCCGTGTGTATGATGAGTTATTGACATTGGGTTAGCTAAGTCGAGTTTGGTTTGGGTTGTTCGGACCTTGACGTTGTGTGGTGCAACGGGCTCGGTCGGACTGTGGTCAAACTTAGTCATATGGGATTAGGACGCTGATTCTTTGGTTTGATAGGTTTGGACTTCATCTGTGGTAAGTATGATGGTATGTATGCTTTCATGTGTCGAGCGGTGCTATTTGACGTGTTTCTTGTCTGTGTAGCTGCACGACATCGAGTGGAGTCGTGGCGAGACACGGAGGACCGGACTAGGCGCAGGTGGCGCTGAGGTCAGAACGGTCGGGATGTGTCGAAGACGACGTGGACTCGAGGTGGAGTCGTGGCGAGGCACGATGGACCGGACTAGGCGCAGGTGGCGTTGAGGTCAGAACGGTCGAGGTGTGCTGAAGACGGCGAAGCTGCGTGGCTTGCGAGGCAAGGGATGAGGAAGCTTCCTGGAAGGTGCGCGAGGGGCGTTTCAGTAAAAACGCAAAGCGGCACAAAAGGAAGCGGGTTTGGTTATTCGGTTCTTGCAGCCAGCTAGCTGTTCTAGTATCGTGTTGGTCCTTTCTGGGAGATCAGTTGGCACTTTGGTGTTTCTTTTCATTGCTTTTGGCCAGCTTTTTTGATCTCTCCTGTGCGTTTCAGTTTGCTGTTTGGCTTTGCTAGTAGCAGCTGTTCAGTCCTTGTTTTCCAGAGAGTTTCCGAACCACAAGTTTTCCTTTTGGATTTAGTCCTCTCGGCTGCTAGTTCTCAGCTTTTAGTTCAGCTTTAGTTGGTACAAATTGGCAGCTTGATGCCTCCTTTAGCTGCTATTTTTGTCCCTCTCGGCTGCAACTATTTTCCTTGCCGCGACAACATTTCATCTCAGATTTCTTTGCCGTGGCAGCCCGCTTTCCTTGCCGTGGTAGCTTTTCGCTGCTGTTTCTTGCTGTGTCTGCCTTAGCAATATTTTGTGTTCTCTGCTGTTCGCCGTGGCAGCAAAAGCAGCGAAAAACCTTGCCGTGGCAGCTGTGCTAGTTTCTTTTATATAATTTATTTATCAGGTTTCAATTACACTCTTAAAATTTGTTTTGTGTATAATTATACCGCTTAATGTTGGAATACATTACTTCTAAACTTGTCTTATGCTTGCTGCCGCCGCGTTGCTCTCCGCCTCCTGCCGCTGCTCGTCCCCGGCCATCGGTATCAGCTGCGTTGCGTTGGTCTCCCGATCCCCGACCTTCTCCCGATCTCCCACTCTTCTCCTACCGCGCTGCCATCGTCGAGCCGCCTTGCCGGCTCATCGCCGACCATGGCGTCGCCGCGGCTCATGCTTCCGAGTTCGGAGCTTCTCCCAATGGCTCGCTGACGTCCTTCTAGCTCCCTCCGTTGATGTATTTTCACTACAATGTATTTTTTTCCTTTCTCTGTATTTTGTTTCCATTTTCTTGCATGTTTTGCATTGAGGAAGTAGTGGCCTGTATTAGCTGTGTCAGTTACTGGTGGAACGGGTCTCCCGGATCATGATGAATTCAGAGGGAGAAACGGGCCATCAATTGCATGTAATTAATTCCCATTAATTAGTAGTGAATAAAAGGAAGAGAAAATAGAAAAGCTACTGGAACTTGCGTGGCACAAACTGACTCTGAGTTCTGCTCTGTATCGCTCTCTGAATTCTTGCCGTTCCCACTGTTCATCATCCGAAACCTCTAGAAATCCGAGTTTTGGATTTCGGTTTGAACTGCAAAGCTGTGCAGACTGCAGAGTAGCATGTAGTTTTTGTCTAACAAATGGTATCAGAGAGTGATCACATGGATCTAGCAATGATGCCCCGGGGTGCAAGATCGGCGTCTCCTGCCTCTGGAAGATCCACCGGCACTAGTGGGCATCGCACGGTGGTTCTTGGCAGTGGCCAAGAGATGGTGGCGCATACGGCGCCAAAGGAGGCTGTTGTCATGTTGCGCTACCCTATCCTCACGCGCGCGTACCAACTACAATGACTGGGCACTCTTGATGAGGGTGAACATGCAGGCTTAGGGAGTCTGGGAGGCCGTCGACCCGAGTGGCGTGGAGTACCGCGTAGATAGGATGGTGTTGGCCGCCATTCTTCAGGCCATGCCACCAGAGATGCTAGCATCGTTGGCCACCAAGAACATGGCCAAATCGACATGGGAAGCTATTCACACCATGCGAATGGGTGATGATTACATGCGGGAAGCTAGGGTCTAGACCCTACGCTGAGAAATTTGAAAACATCCGGATGAAGGAGACCGAGATGATTGATGATTTCTTCATGCATCTTATTGGGATTGTGAACAATATTCACATTCTCGGTGACGTGCTGGAGGAAAACAAAGTGGTCAAGAAGTTTCTGCAGGTGTTCCACATAAATTCTCCCACATTACCATTTCCATTAAACAACTGTTCAATTTGAGCACCATGATGGTCGAGGAGCTCACTGGGAGTTTCAAAGCCATTGAAGATTAGTTGGGAGCTGGTTGTGGAGGAGCAGACTGCCTACTCTTAATTGAATAAGAGTGGATGTGGAGGTCTAAAAGCAAGCAACAAGTTGAATTGTCCTCATCAAGCATCAAGCGTCAGTGGTTTGGCCGTGACCAGAACCGAGGCAGGCACAACCATCAACCCAAGGTGAATTCTGAAGACAAAGAAGCTCCAGGAGGTAGACGTGACAAATCTAAGGTAAAGTGATTTAATTTCAACAACTTTGGGCACTTTGCTAAAGAATGTTGCAAGCCTCACCGAGAAAGGAAAGAGCAGGTGTATGTGGTGCAAAAGTTCAAGAAGAGGAACATACTCTATTAATGGCACAAGTCTGTGCACTAACAGAGCTACCGTAGCAAGAACCTGAGGATGTCTTTCTCAATGAAGTCCACGCACAAGTGAAGCTTGTGGTGTGAAGATGAAGGCCTTGACAAGATTTGGTACCTAGACACTGGTGCTACCAATCACATGACTAGCTCCATGGAAAGCTTGCGGAAGTAATTGGCCAATCTTCATCATGGCAAACATAGTGATCCTAGTGTGCATGGTGGTGAGGAGCTAGATGAGATAGATGAGGAGGTCATCGCTCGGCTAGCACAGGGGACTCAATCTCAAAGAAACCATGCTACCGCAGCCACGGTACGACCTCCACCACCCGATCTAGCAGGAGACGGTCTTGGAAGAGGTTGCGGGCATGCAGAAGGCACACCACAATGAGGCAACTTTGCTACTCCCTTCTGCCTACATCATGATGATGCCTATTATTGAAGGCACCGTGATGATGACCATCCTCAAGAGAACAAATTCAGCAAACTCAAGTTCACTATTCCCAAATTCGAAGGTAATTCTAATCCTGATGAACATTTAACTTGGGAATTGAAGGTTGAGAAGATTTTTTGGATACACAACTATTCGAAGGAGAAGAAGCTTGCCATGGCCGCTTTGAACTTTGAAGTGGGAGCAAGTGCAAAATCAACAAGAAGAACATGGCGAACCACCCAATGCAACATGGGCTGAGATGAAAAGAGAAATGAGGGCAAGGTTTGTACCTATTCATTATAAATGTGAATTATTCGATAAATTGCAAAGTTTAAGACAGAGTACAAGCACTATGGAGGAGGACTACAAAGAGATGGAGAAAGCCGTGATTCGAGCATGTGTTCATGAAGATGAAGAGCAAACCATAGCATGCTTTTTGTTTGGCTTAAACAAAAACATCAAGCATATTGTGGTTTACCAACCATATAGGAACATGGTGGAGTTGGTGCAACATGTACAGAAGGCAAAGAAGCAACTACTTGAAGATGCCAAGGCCACAAAACTAGCATCCTTCAACTTGAGAACACCATCAATGCTCCCAAAGCTCACTTTAGCTTAGGCAGAGGTGCATCTTCATCTAGTGTTTCCTTTACTACTAATGCCTCTTCTTCCTCCAATGCCAAAACAGCCCCTTCATCAAGTGACAAGAAGCCCGCAGTGTCATCAACTTCTTCGATGGGCTTCACAGTTAAAAGAAGTGCCACCCAATGCTTCGAATGCTTGGGTCATGGACATGTCTCTAGGGAATGTCCAAATAATCGAGCAATGATCATCACGGAAGATGGTGGATATGAGTCCTCTAGTGAAGAAGTTTAAGAGCTTAATGAAGATCCAACAAAAAATGGAGATGCCCTGAAGATGAGGAAGAATATGATGAATGTCCATATGAAATTGGAACTGCACTTGTTGTCACTAAAGTTCTTAGTGTGCATGTCAAGGAAGATGAACATCCACAAAGATTCAACCTTTTTCAAACACAAGCAAAGGTAAATGACAAGGTAATCAAATTAATCATTGATGGTGGCAGTTGTCATAATCTTGCTAGTATGGAATTGTGTGACAAACTTGGTTTGAAATTGCTAAAACATCCTCACCCATATCATATCCAATGATTATGTGATTGTGAAAGTGTCAAGGTACAACACATGGTTAATGTTACAATCAAAATTCATGGTTACATTGATATTGTTACTTGTGATGTTGTATCTATGACTATATGCCATTTGCTTTAAGTCGACCTTGGCAATATGATCATAGTGTTATGCATGATGGACACACAAATACCTACACATTGAAAATTGAAGGTTGAACTAAGAAATTGTTCCCCATAACACCTAATCAAATAGTAGCTCAAAACATGCAAAAGAATGTGGAAATTAATGTAGAAAGTGAAAAGCTATAATTGTAAGGGAAAATGAAGAAAATAAATTAGTCGTGATCACAAACAAATTTGATATAAAAGAAATGAGACAAATTCTTGATTTGATGCATATTGTTCTCATTTACAAAGATACTTTGATTTCAACTAACGACATAACATCTCTTCCTAGTGCCATTTCCAAAGTTTTGCAGGCATTTGAAGATGTGTTTCCTAAAGAAATCCCTATAGGATTGCCTCCTATAAGAGGTATTGAGCAACAAATTGATCTCATTCTCAGTGCATCATTATCCAACCGTTCACCTTACCGTACCAACACCGAAGAAAAAAAAGGAAATTCAACGCCAAGTACAAGGACTTTTTGAGAAAGGGTATGTACGTAAAAGCCTTAGTCCTTATGCTGTTTTCGTCATCCTAGTTCCCAAAAAGGATGGATCATGGAGAATGTGTGTTGATTGTCATGCTATTAATAATATAACTGTTAGATATCGTCATCACATCCCTAGACTTGATGATATGTTAGATGAACTTAGTGGCTCTACTATATTATCTAAAATTGACTTGAAAAGTGGATATCATCAAATAAAAGTAAAACTTGGAGATGAATGGAAAACTGCATTTACGAAAAAATTTGGTTTGTATGAATAGTTATTTATACCATTTGGTTTGACTAATGCCCCTAGTATATTTGTGAGATTAATAAATCATGTCTTAAGAGCATTTATTGGAAAATTTGTTGTATATTTTGATAACATCTTCATATATAGCAAATCTATGAAAGAACATGTTGAACATATAAGGCAATTCTTAGAAGTGCTAAGAAAAGTACAACTGTATGCCAATATTGAGAAGTGCACTTTTTATACCAACAAAGGTATATTTCTAGGCTTGTAGTTTCAAGTCAAGGAGTTGAGGTAGATGAATCAAAAATTGAAGCAATTAAAAATTGGCCTACTCCTCTAAATGTTAGCCAAATTAGGAGTTTTTATGGATTAGGTGGATTCTATCGCCAAGGACTTTAGAACTATTGCTGCCCCACTTAATGAATTAACTAAGAAAGGTGTTCCTTTTCAATGGAGTGAATCACAAGAAAAATCATTTTAAGAATTAAAGAAGTGCTTGACTGAAGCACCATTACTTGCATTACCTAACTTCACTAAAACTTTTGAAATTGAATGTGATGCTAGTGGAATTAGTATTAATGGTGTATTAATGCAAGAAGGAAAACTAATTGTATACTTTAGTGAGAAATTAGGATGTGCACAATTAAACTATCCTGTTTATGATAAAAATTATATACTTTGGTTCATGTATTCTTGACTTTGGTGAGTCAAGAAGGATTATGAAATATTTTGAAATAAAATATAAAATCTGGTTTAGACTTAGGCTAATGGTTAGGTGGTGGGTGCAGGCACGCACTGCTATTCAGAGACACAGTGTTGTTTATCGGGCACAAGGGGTATGCGGTTGAGCCTAAGTCAATTAAGGACCAGTCTGTGAGATACTATTGCAAAGCCCTATCGTACAACCACAAGGCTGGTATGGGACAGTTCTAACTGATTAATTTGTAGGTCCCAATTTGAGTCATGTTGTAGGATAAAAGTGAGTGTGGCGTAGGCCATGAGAAGTCTCACTCGGCTCAAAAGGAGGTCCCGGTCTGGTGGATTCCTTATTGGGGTGAAACCTTAGTGTTGGCTTGACCAGGTTGAAGACTTTGCATTGTAAAGGCATTGTCATGATCTCTCCGCCACACACCTAAAGAAGTGTGTTAATCGCGTGGCAATATGAGATGATCATGTCTTGTGGGTAAACCTGTACAACCTCTGCAGAGTGTATAATCTATCCTGGATAGCCGTGCCCATGGTCATGGGCAAGCTGAGTAAAAGTTTTTCACAGATTAGACTTTGTTTTTCAAAATAATTATGAAAAGTTTGTGGATGGATAGAATCCATGAGAGATTAAAAGCTTGTGGATGGATGGAATCCATGAGTGATTGGAAGCGTGTGGATGGATGGAATCCATACGAGATCTTTTGAAAAAGATGGTCCGGGTGGGATGCACATGGTTAGGTTAGTGTTTGGTCAAAGCCTGCACTAATGGTATTAATTTCATTTACAACTACTTTTTTTACTTATTGTATTCAATTTAGCAATTTCAATCTATTTACTGTATTTCTTTAAATGTTGTTTCATTCTCAAATAACCGTATATGCCTTCTTTTGTTGCCTTTATCATTATGTTGCATTGTCCGTGTGATTTGCGGAGTACAAGTTTGTACTCACCTTGCTATCTCCACACAGAGGAAGATGATTTCGACTACGGTGAAGATCTGGATGAGTAGGCTGCGTCTTACTGTTGTTTGCCTGTGGGCAGGCTCAGTGGGCTTTTTCCACTCTGGTTTTTCCTTTTGCAGCTTATATTTAATTTTGTCTTATGTGCCATTGATGTAAACTTTGGCCATCAGGCCCTTATTCAGTTAAATAAAGTTTACCATTGTGCTTGATATGGTCCCTGTTATCACTGTGTGTACTAGCTGATCCTGGACTAGTGCGATTTACACAGAGAGTTTTGGAGTTGTTACTCCGGGATCCAACAATGATTGAGCGTCTCGATGTCAAACTGCCATTGCTTCGCTCTATTCATTGCCGGACGTGATGAATTTTGGGCATTTTTGGCCCTGTGCAGCACAGCAATACCAGAAGTGGTCTTTGGGTGTATGCAATGCCATTTCTGGCCTCCTCCCCGAGTGTGGTACTCCAGCCAGTCGACGCGTGCGCAGTCCCACGCCCCGGCACCACATCACCCGAGTCATGCGGTCCGAGAGCGCATGATTCCTGCAAAACCAGCAGTGGTCTAAGGCTGTATGTGGTTAAAAAGGCTGCCGTGGTCGAATACGGTGATGGTCGAGCAAGGTAGTGGTTAAACAGGTAGTGGTCGAACATGTGTGTGGTCGAAAACGGTGGTGGTCAAAAGCAGTTGCGGTCGAAAGCAGATGTGGTCAAAAGCGGTAGCGGTCGAAAGCCGAAGTGGTCAAGGGAGGTAGTGATCGAAGATGACTGTGGTTGAACAATCGTGGTCGGAGTGGCTGCGGTCGTGCGCGACCATGGCATGAGCCACGAGGAGAGGGTGGCGGCGGCGCTTTGGCTCCGACGGTCGGGGAGTTCAGCGGTGCCCAAGCATGGTGAAGTGGTCAACGGTGAACCCCCAGGTGTGGTGAAGCTTGCACAGTCGTCGATAAAGCCGGAGGGACCCCGAGCAACGGTGATTGCTCACCGAAGTGGTGCCGGGGCTCGCGAAGAGAGAAGCGTGATGCGGGGGTATCATGCACTCTTGGACCATATGACTCAGGTGCTGGGGTGTTGGGGTACATGACTACGCACGCGTCAACCGGGCAGAGTTCCATGCTTGGAGAGGGGACCAGAAATGACATTGCATATAATCGGAGCCTACTTCTAGTATTGTTGTACTGCACAGGGCTAAAAATGCCCAAACATCGGACATGACAAGATCTGATGATCCATAGGCTAAGAAGTACAGTAAAGAACTGTTTTTTAGGAAAACAGTAGAAGATATTCCTACTATGATATATTAAATAATAATAAAATAAAAATGTATATACAGGGCAGAGCATGGAGAAAGAATCACTTGCACCTCAGCCAAGCAAATTATAGTACGAAGGTTTTCTTTTGATCTAAAAACATGCAGAGTGACTGTCTCTAGAAGCCTTTTTCCAACCAGTCCAATTGGGGTTCCTCTGCTTAGGGCCTGTTTGGCAGAGCTCCACCAGCTCCAGATCCACCAAAAACAGCTCCACTCCACGAATTTTTATCCAAACGCTCCAGCTCCACGAAATCTGGATTCACCAAAACACTGGATCTAGCTCCAGATTCATGAAATCCATGGAGCACCTCAAAGGGTGCTCCACAAAATCTTGTTTCGTACCTACTCATGGAGTTGGGTGGTAATTACCCACCTTTTGCCACTGGTTACACACCCCCATCCCGAACCGTTTTTTTCTATTCGGCGCTTCTCCACTCGACCGCGGGACCGAGGGCTCGTCTCCTCGCGCCACGACCCTCCTCGAGCCGCCTCCTCGCACCGGCACCCTCCTCGCGCCGCCTCCTCGCACTGGCACCCTCCTCGCGCCGCCTCCTCGCGCCGCCACCCTCCTCGCGCCGACACCCTGCTCGCGCCGCCACCCTCTCTGCTTGCGCCGTCACCTCCGGCGCTCTGGCGAGCCGCCACCTACGGTGATGGCCGGATCTGGTAGATCCGGCCCCCGCTACCTCCTCCACCTCCTTCTTCTTCCTCCATGGCGAAATCGGCCCCTAGGGTTGGGCTCTCGCGCGCGCTCTGGAACCAGCCGGCGGCACCCGTCCCGGCCTCCGTTGGCGCAGCCCCCCTGGCCGGGGGCGCGGCCCCTCTGGCCGGCGCAGCGGCTGGGGGCGCGGCCGCCCAGGCCGGCATAGGGGCTGGGGGCGCGGCCGCCCAGGCCGGCGCAGGGGCTGGGGGCGTGGCTGCCCAGGCCGCCCTGGCCGGCGCAGCAGCTGGGGGCCCGGCCGCCCTGGCCGGTGCAGCAGCTGGAGGTCCGGGAGGGGTCTCTGCCGCCATGGCTGGTGTCTCTGCATCGCAAGCGAGGACACGTGCTCCATCGACCAACAAGAGGGCAAGGGATGATGAGGTATGAATTTATCTTGCAATTTGTTTCTTAAATCATGGACAGGGTGATGCTATCGAAGTTTGTTGCTGTTGTTTGGATGTGTGTACTCATCAAACATCATGGTTGAATTAGTGGCTAGCTATTGTTGCTGTCTGTAGTCATGCAGCGTGTGCATATGGCTGCTGGGATTGCGGCATAGATGGTTTACAGTTTACTTGTTTTTGTGAAAACACTCACAGCCACTGGCATGCTTGTGCAATACTGCGGCAATGTGAATGTCTCATGGATTGGTTATGATGGTTCATGATGGACAATGTGCTTGCAGCAGTGCTGTACTGTGAAAGTTCTTTTTTCTTCAGATGTTGTGCTAAATGATTGAGAGGAAGCACTTGCTTAATATCCCCGCCTTGCAAATAATTATTAGTACATTTGCAACTCCATTGATATTAGCTGCTGGGTGCTAACATCAAACTTGTTAAATGTTCTAACCTCCAAGAGTCAGAAGTTGTTGGGATGAATGTTGTGGGAAGGGTTTGGCTAGTATTATTAATATGTATACACATTGGTTGCTGACCTTTCCTCGTAATAGAACTGGACCTGTTTTTTAAACTATTAAACTGAGCCTGAATTTTCAAGAACCTTGTTTGATAGACAATTGGATTTAGGTAGTCAGGTACTGATAGATATTGTTTGTTCGTTCACAAGATACAAGATAACAATATAGATTTAGTGCTTCACGGCATTTCTAAAGCAGCTCAAATGGTTTCATAATTATTATTGCATAATTAACTAGTGGTAATGAACACTGTTACTGAACATTTTTTTACAGAGATTGCTCAACAACTCTAACTTTGGCATCTTTGGTGTTATGCATTATTTGCCGCATACATTTGATAATGGGAGAAATAGGTTTTTTAATCCTTGTATCATGATGTCAGTATGCAGATAATCATTCAATTAAGACAATTCATGTTGGTTCAGTTAATCCTTGTTGGTTGCATTACCTCTATGATATATTATTTGAGCTTATTTTTCTTTTTCAAATGGTCGGCAAATCATGGTCAGGGTGATGCTATGGATTGGATTGATGGTCGTACCACTCTTGTTTGTAACTTGTTCGCTGAACAAGTTAGAAAAGGGAATCGGCCGAACACTCATTTGAACAATGTAGGCTTCACCGAGGTAGCTGATAGATTTTTTCAGTCCACCGGAATAATGCTGAGTAAAATGCAACTAAAGAACAAATGGGACAAGTTGAGAAGGGATTTGACTGCATGGCGGAAATTAATGAGGAAGCAAACGGGGACTGGTTTCAATTGGAACACGGGAACAATTAGCATGGACCCCGAGTGGTGGAAGAAGATAACAAAGGTGAGTGTTCGATTATAATGCTATGTACATTTGTTGATTTGCAATTTAGAAAAAATTTCTTATTTCGAACATTCTCACATGTTTTAGGAAATTCCTGGTGTTGGCAGGTTTAAGAAGAGGCCTCTCCAAAATGAAGATGACTTGAAGGTGATGTTTGGCAACATCCTTAATGAGGAGCAAGATCATTGGAATCCTATGAGTTCCAACCCCATCATACCCCTTGATGATGATACTCCCATTGATGATAGAGAGGCTGAGCACCCCACTGAGGATCCCATAGGTGACAACAATTCTCTTGATAATGGGGATGAGGTTGAGGAGGTTACTCCTGTCACTGACAATGCTAAGAGAAGGGCTCGTGTGATTATTGACAACCCCACCAAGAAACCTAAGACAAGCACATCACTTGTTATCCAAGAACACATCTCAAGATATCTGAGATTGCTTCCTCTTTTGTATCTAGTAGGCAAGGTGGGATAACCATTGAGCAAGTCATGGAACATGTTGTTGCATGTGGTGCTGGGTATAACAGCGATGAGCATTTTGTTGCAACTGAGTTGTTTGTCAAGAAAGACCAAAGGGAAATGTTCATGACCATCCCCCCTAATCAGAGGCTCAATTGGCTTAGGAGGAAGTACAATGTGATGTATGGAAAGTGAAGGCTGAGTTGTTTGTGTCGTTTGGATGTGTTGTCTTAGTTGTTATGCTCATTTGGACATGTTATTTTTTATGCTCATTTGGACATGTTGTCGTTATTTTTTATGCTCATTTGGACATGATGTCGCTATTTTTATTAGAGTTATTACATATTATGTCATTTATTCCTTCTTGTCATTTACATATTATGTCATTTCTTGCAGATGTCTAGCGATGATTCTAGTGATGAGAGCGATGATTTTTTCAAAATTTTCTTAGGTGGTGCTATGCTTGCCCAAATATATTGTGACATATACCTAGATAAAAACCCACCAAGGACGTCAACCACTAGTGGCATGGGGTTTTTGCTAGAGGCATGGCGCACTCCGGGGGAATGCCATAGTCAACTTCGTATGAGCAATGAAATATTCTTTGACCTCCATGGTTTATTGGTTGAGAGGTACGGTCTACAACCATCCTTGCATATGACTACCTATGAGAGCCTAGACATGTTTTTATTTACATGTGCCGGAAATGAGTCGAGTCGAAAAGTTCAAAGTCGATTCAAGCATTCAGGTGAAACTATTACTAGGAAATCTGAAGAGGTCCTTAACTCTTTGATGGCCATGGCAAAGGATTTCATTACACCTAAGGATCCCAATTTTCGTACGGTTCATAGGAGGATAAGAGATGATAGACGAGCGTATCCACATTTTAAAGATTGCATTGGTGCTCTAGATGGTACACATATTCGTGTTTCTCTTCCACCCGATGAACAAGTGAGGTATATTGGAAAAACGGAGATAGCCACTCAAAATGTCTTAGCAATTTGTGATTTCGATATGCGGTTCACATATGTGGCCACGGGTCAACCGGGAGCTATGCATGACACAAGTGTGCTATACAATGCAATCAATGTGGACGAAAAATTCTTCCCACATCCTCCACAAGGTAATATGAATGAATAATTAGTCATTTAGTCTCTTTTGTCATGATAGCAAATATTCACTTATATTGTTTTCACCATGTGTAGGCAAATACTATGTTGTCGATGCCGGATATCCTAATCGGCCCGGCTATCTAGCTCCTTACAAGGGTGAAAGGTATCATATGCCGGAGTGGCATCGAGGTATGGAACCCAAAACACCTAAGAAAAAATTCAATCGCATTCACTCTTCTATTCGAAATGTTATTGAGAGGTCTTTTGGAGTTTTGAAAATGAAGTGGCAAATTCTATACAAGATGCCCAGCTACCCGATGTGGAAGCAAAAAATGGTTGTTGTTGCTTGTATGGTCCTTCACAATTTTATTCGTGAGCATGATAGTGAAGATTCGGACTTTGCTCATTTCGATCGTGATCCTCATTTTGTCCCAACAATACCGGAAAGGTATAACCGATATGCAGTTACATCGGATGGTTCTACTTCGGAAGCCAATGCCGCCACTATGGATGTATTTCGTGATGATTTGGCCACGGCTATTGCTCTTGCTTGGAACTAGCATGTAATGGAAGACTAGTCTACTCTTTAGTTATTTTTATGTATGGACAATCGCAATAGTGTTGAGACGTTGTCATGGACATGGGTTAATTAATTATCTATCTTGTGCGTCAATGTTGAATGCTCATGAATTGCATCTGTGTTCACAAAAAAAATACGCCATTTTTTGTGAATAAATATGAACAAAACATGTGTGCTATATGAAAAAAGATATATATCATACAACCTCAAGGGCAAAACAGGCCATTCCCACCAAAAACTCAGTTTCGTGGATCTGGAGCTGCTGTGGAAGCCAAACAGTTTGTCCAGCTCCATGGTGGGATCCCAGATTCACGGTGGATCTGGTGGATCTAGAGCTGGTGGAGCTCTGCCAAACAGGCCCTTAAACACCTCGCTATTTCTCCGTTTCCAAATACGCCAAGATGCTATTACAAAGATTCCCTTGAAGAAAGGAAACCAAACGTCTGCTTAGCTTGCTCAATCACATTATACATGTTATCATGTTGTGGCCAATGCAGCGGCGGACCTAACATAATTCATGGATGTTTAATTGGACATCTAATTTTTTTAAAAAATATCATGTATTTAGTAGCCATATTAGTCATATATATTAATAAATTGGTCCAAATACTTCATATTTATATGTCTAATATATTTTAGCTCAATCCCACACCTGTCTCCCCAATTCGACTCAAAAACTACAACCTAACTGAAGGTTCAAGGAGGTCAGACTGACTATCAAGTTTAATGAGCTATTATCAAGCTTCGTTCTAAGTTTAAGCTAATCAACCATTATAGAGTTGAGCCTCATTAACTTTTTCACTCAAAATTGACTTGTTTCAGTTTTGAACTTACTAACTACTATTATCATAGGAATTTTGATTGGAGCCCAAATAAACATTTTGCTAGCTGACTAGAGAGGGTAAATAGACGGGTTAAATTTTTTTTTTGGCAAAAACTAAGTTTTATACAAAATTTAAATAAAAGGTAACGAGCGATCAAGCAGTGGAGAGCACCCAGCAAAGCTTAGCTAGACCGCATAGGAGCCAGGGTCCCAAGAGGGAGCACGAGACAGCGATGGCTGGGCCACCGTGGATAGCAAAGCAAGGAGCACACATCGATGAACAAGACAAATATAATCCTATTTTCAAGTCTCAAATCTCATATATTCCCAATTCAACAAATTTTTCTGAAGTGTTTTATAATTTCTCTAAATTATTTGAGATGTTGTCTTTAGTTCGAATAATTTGTACTTTAATTTTTGCTACTATAGATCGACCTCTAATTTCTTCATTAAAACAAAGAATAAGTCTACTTTACCTCCGGAACTATGATGTTGATCTAAGTTTCAATCTTCAACTATAAAATTGGGTAACCTAATACCTTTTAACTATCAAAACTAGCCAACTTACCCCTGAGACTCGCCCAGCCCCCCACCCACCCTGTTTTTATCCACGTGAAGCTGATATGGCAATGGTTTTTGATAAGTTAGGTAATTTTTAAGGACATAAACACTAATCAATTGAGTCCACATGTCATGCTCTATACTCCATCGGGGACACCTTCGTCGAGAACGGTGGGCTCATGCACGCCATGAAGGTGTTCGACGAAATGCCGAGGTAGGACGTCATGTCATGGAACTCAGCTATGGCCGCGATGGTATGACACGGGAGGTGGCCGGCGTGAGGAGGATGTTCGACAAGATGCGAATGATGGACACAGTGAGCTGGAACACGATTATGGACGACTTCTTCGTGCCCGGTCCTCACGGCCATTGGAGCATACTGAAGGAGCTCACCGCCCATCGTGTCTTCATCGATTTCAACAGCGGAACGGTGAGTGAGGCCACGAACAGGCACGCCATTGGAGCCAACTAAAGGCGCTTTGCATGGATTATTAAGGTCAGTAACCGTTTGTCCTTTCCTTCTGCAAAGAAGTATACTCTGGTCTTAGTTTTTCTCATCAATTCAACGTGCTTGTGCTGGTGATGTAGACCATTGAAGTTCATACTAATAGTTAATACCACATACTAATAGTTGATACCAAGTTTAAGAATACAGGGAGAGAAGAGGTTGGAGGGGATGAAGAGGGGACTAGAAGAGAGATTTGCGGTGACGTGGAGTCGTGGACAGGATGCCATGTCAACCAAAAACCAATGATGTGGTGTCTACCTAGCAAAACCATTACTAAAAACTACTTAGGAGTGAAAACTAGACGATTTTAATAATTTAGGGGTGAAACATTCGATTTTGTATTTCTAGATTGAAAATTAGACAGCCGTAAGAGTTAAAGGGTAAAGTAGACTTATTTCTTAAAATAATATCTTATTAACTCTGAGCACCTATCTCAAAAATCTTGGTTCCACCACAGGGCCAATGTATTCTCAAGAATTGCCAACACTGTTTGCTGAATTGGATTAAACAGGCTGCTTGACTTCTGAAAAAGGCGCGGAGGCAAAAGCTAGGTAGCCGTTTCTAACACACGGATGTGTGCGCCATGTGGATTGGATCTATTTTCCTTCTATTTTTTGAAAAAAAAAACGATGGTAACGATCATCCATAGAAAAAGGATCGATGCTATAGAAAAGGTACGTACGCATGTCACACCAACTATACATACATACATACGTAGTACAAATTAATACAACGTACACACCACCATTTGACAATACATATATATATATATATATATATATATATATATATATATATATATATATATATATATATATATATATATATATATATATATATATATATATATATATATATATATATATATATATTGCATAGCACACAAGAGGCGCAGCATTTTATTTGGGAGGGTCTACGGGGTAAACGTTTACCCGTTAACAAACGGATTCACGCTAGCTACCATCCAAGCGCCTGTATAGCAAAGGCTTTATTTGGATGGCAATTATTAAGAAAGGTTTCGCTGCGCATCCAAGCGCCTGCACCCTTTACTGGGCAGCGACCTGTTCAACAACGCCGCTGGTGTTCGCGGCCGGCGCCCAGAGGAAGCTGCCCCTGGTGAGGAAGTGGCACACCGTCGTGTCCCCAGGCTTGACGTGTCGCTTCACGAAGAACGGGTGGTTGGGGTCCCACTTGGACGTGTTGAGGTGGCACACGGCTAGCGCCTCCATCGCCGGCGCCGGCGCCGCGCTGTCTCCGCCGTCCTCGCTTGCCAGCGTCACCATGTATGTCCTTGTGGGGCTATCCGTGTGGACCGTGTGGCACTAGAACACCGCGTAAGGGTACGCCATGTCGTGGCACGTCGCGATCTTCGTCGACGAGTCGGTCACCACCCGCAGCGCCGTGATGTTGTACCTCCACGACGCCGTGCCCTCCCTGGGCACGTCGGAGGAGAAGGCACGGACGTCTTGGGTCCCAAGCTCGGACACTGGGAACTCAACCAGTGACTCGAGGGACGTGGCGCATGTGATCTTCTCGCCCTCGATTGGACGTGGGTGCTCGCACACGTCCAACGTCAACCGTATGTCGTCCGCCATGGCTAGGGACGCCGGCGCAAACGTGGCGACAACATCGGCGAAGCTCTTTATGGAGAATGGGATGGAATCTGCGACGTCGCGGCGTAGTAGCGCTGGACTCGAGGTGGTCGGCTGGATGTAGGGAGTGACCAAGGACCCTTGTGTCAGAATGTCCTCCGAGAAGAAGATGTCTACCGCATCGCCATTACCATGGCCATGGTAGTGAACATGAGCATGCCTCTCCCCTAAATGAGCAAGATGCACAGTTGCACAATGACCAACAATGTTTACAGGCTTCTGAGTTAGAAATTAGAATTTGCTGCGCTATAAGATAGCTTAGTCCATTTTGTGCTAGTTAGTACTCTATGTCAGTCTGTGCATGCATGTGCAGTATTCGGGTCTATATATGCACCTGTAAATCTTAAACGACTAGGGACAAAATTACTTACATATCCTGGTTCAAGTGATGCATCGCCAGTAATTTTTTTTTCTTGGCGAAACGTACATGGTTGACACATATAACCAAAACTAGAAATACTCAGCCATATAAGAATTTGGATTTATAACCACATGTAACCTTATTTTAGACGATGTATAACCCTGGTACATCTAGTGAAACGAAAGAGAGACATCAAAATAGTGAAAAGTTATTTTAATTACAGTCTACTTAGTATAAAATATAAATTTTTGAGAATCATAAATAATGTAGTTTCGCTAGCGAAGCTCGACGCCTACTGCATATCAAGAATATGGTTAACACATAGCTTACCAAATTTTGTGTGTGAGCCGTAGTTGTATGGGAACTTCTGGATCTTATCACCGTTCTCCATTTGGTGTGGACCATAATTGTACGGAAACATCTTAGTCTTCATGTCATTCCCCATTTGGGGTGGGCCATAGTGGTATGGAAACTTCTGGATCTTCTCGTCGTTCCCCGATTGTTGTGGGCCATAGTGGTACGGGAACTCCTGGATCTTCTTGTCATTCCCCGATTGGCGTGGGCCGTAGTTGTATGGGAACTCCTGGATCTTCTCGTCATTCCCCGATTGGTGTGGGCCGTAGTTGTATGGGAACTTCTTGGTATTCGCATCATTCCCCTTGTGGTGTGGGCCGTAGTTGTACGGAAATTGTTGGGTCTTCTTGTTGTCCCCCCCTTGGTGTGGGCCGTAGTTGTACGGGAACTGCTGGGTTTTCTCGTCCTCTCCTCTTTGGTGGGGGCCGTAGTTGTACGGGTACTACCGGGTCTTCTCATCGTTACCAGCTTGGTGGGGGCCATAGTGGTACGGGAACTCCTGGGTCTTCTCATCATTCTCTATTTGTTGTGGGCCGTAGTTGTAGAGGAACTCCGGGGTCTTCTCATCATTACCAGCTTGGTGGGGGCCATAGTGGTACAGGAACTCCTGGGTCTTCACATCATTCTCTGTTTGTTGTGGGCCGTAGTTGTAGAGGAACTCCGGGGTCTTCTCGTCATTACCAGCTTGGTGGAGGCCATAGTTATACGGGAACTCCTGGGTCTTCTCATCGTTCTTTGTTTGTTGTGGGCCGTAGTTGTACAGGAACTCTGGGGCCTTCTCGTCATTACCAGCTTGGTGGAGGCCATAGTTATACGGGAACTCCTGGATCTTCTCGTTGTTCCCTATTTGGTGTGGGCCGTAGTTATACGGGAACTGTTGGGTCTTCTCGTTATTACCCATCTGATGTGGGCCGTAGTTGTACGGAAACTTCTGGATGCTCAGGTCATTCCCTGCTTGGTGCGGATCATAGTTGTAGGAGAACTTCTCGGTCTTTTGGTCATGCCTCTCACCATCTAGACCATAGTTGTATGGGAATTTATGGTTCTTCCTCTGTTGCTTAGCCTCCTTTCTGCGTGGACCGTAGTTGTATGGGCGCTTCAAAAGTTCAACTTCCTTGGTCCTCTTTTTTTTCTCTACAGGAGAATGCATTCCAAGCTTCCGTGGTCTACTAATAAGTGGGTCCTCAACAGTAGATTTTTGCGTGCTTTCGTTTTTTGCAACATTAATGCTCTCAATGTTTTACTTCAATCTTATCGTCTGTATAGATGGAAAATTTTGATAAGACATTATGTACAATATTTGATACTCCCTTTATTTAATAATATAACACCAAATTTCACATTTTCACCAAGATTAAGAAAGGATGGAAACAAGCTGAGATAAAAAAAATGATTGGTCTACCGCTATTAAATGGGCAATTGGGTATGAGTGCCCTTATGAAACAATGACAGTAACATAGAAGCCATAATCAATTAAGTGTTGACATTTTTCCTCTCGTCACTTCAAATCGTTGTAGGATGTGATTAAGGAGGGGATTTCATAATATTTTACTGGGCAACTGGTGTCCTCACACCGCCCAAAGTCACAAATTACCGAAACACCAGTAAATGTTTGATTCCCATCTGGGCTTGTCATTGTCATTCTGATGGTATTTTGAAACGTTGTGAATCTTACAAATTATGGTTATGAAATTTACTAATTCTTTTATGCTAATTTTTTAAAATTAAGCAGTAACATAGGTGCATCTTTATGTTATTTTTCTCTTGTAGAAAACCTTTGGAACTGAAGTAGAACAAGTGAAGAGAGGTGGTGTGGATAAAATATATATCTGTTTGTTTCTTTTAAATTTTTTGGCAAAGCACTGTTGAAAATTTAAGATTGTTCCTACCGCAACACACCATGCTGGTAGGTCATGTGAGACTGCAAATAATGTGTGCAAAGGTAGGTCTTTGTTCTAGGTCATATTCTTCACAAAGAACAAACTGTGTCCGAAAGATATATTAGTTTTGTTGTTTAATTATCATTTTACTGTGCAGATTTGGTATGTTTCATAGCATTTTTATGCACTTGAGTTTATTTTCTAGAAAAGGAGAACGAATATGCAAGCCCTAAGAATATACTAACCCTCTAACCACCCACTATATATTCAATTAACTAATGTGTGTGCAAGAGAGAGACCAGCGGGGGTGAAGAGGTCGAGCACCGCGAGTGGAATGGGAGAACCGGGAAGCGCTGCCTGCCAGTATGCCGCTGCCGTCTCCGAGTTTGCCTCTAGCACGCCGGTCAACTTTGCATCGGTACCTCCTCCTGCCGCCGCGACCTACATATGCAGAATTATTAAAAGATGCAAATACATGTATATATATATTTGCATCTTCGTCCCGCTCATCTCCTCGGATCTGCAGAGCCGCCGCTCGGATCTGTCGATCTGCAGTCGGAGCCGGACCGGCCGCCGCTCCGCCCGCTGGTCGTCGCTGCCGCCCGCTGGTCGCCGCCTTGCCGCCTGCTGGTGGTCGCCCTGCCCGAGGCCGCCGCCGCTGGCTCGTCTTGTAGGCTCCGCCGGCCTCCGCTCCGCCTCGTTCCGTCGGCCTCCCTGCCGGCCTCCACGCGCCGGCCGTCCCGCCGGCCTCCGCCCCCGTCGACTCTGCCGCTGGTGCCCGAGCCGTCTGAGGCCCGAGGCCGTCTGTCGGTAGTGGCTCGGTCGGTTTAAACCGACCGAAAGCAAAAAAAAACAAAACAAAAAAAACAAAAAAAAACCAAAAAAAAACCAAAAAAAACCAAAAAAAACGTCGATCTAACCGCCGCGCCGTCCAGCGCCGCCTGTTAGACTTCGTTACCTTGGTCGCCGCGCCGTCCAGCGCCGCCTACCAATGGGCACCGTTTCCCTCCCTCGCTGCCCGGTGATGTTTGATGGTGTTAATTACACTGACTTCGTGTCTCACATGCGCATCCACATGCGTGGTCTTCGTCTCTGGGGCGTCCTCTCTGGCGATGTCACCTGCCCGCCTTGCCCTATTCCTCCGACGGAGCCTACGCCTGTTGCATTGCCTTCGACAGCCGATAAGGCTGCTACTGAGGCCGCTCGCCTTGCTGATGATGACGCTGCCTCTACCTACCAGGAGGATCTGGAATCCTACAAGGATCGTCTGACCGTCTACACTCAGTGGTACGATGACGACGCTCGGGCTGCTGCTGTCTTCATCGCCAGTGTCCAGCCTCAGTTCTCTTCTGAGGTGGTGGGACTCCCTTCGGCTTTCCAGATGTGGACTCATCTTCGTCAGCGCTACGAGCCCTCTGGTGATGCCCTGTACCTGTCCGTGGTCCGCCTGGAGCACTCTCTTCAGCAGGGTGATGCTACTGTTGACGCCTTTTACGCTCAGAGCTCTACTGTTTGGCGTCAGTTGGACTCTCTCCGCACTGCTGGCTGTCGTACCTGTCCGTGCTGCCTGGATGTACGTGCCGACCTGGAGTTTCAGCGGGTTTACGAGTTCCTTACTCGCCTTCGTCCTGAGTTTGAGCAAAGGCGTGCCCAGCTTCTTGCACGCCACCCTCGTGTCACTCTCCTGGAGGCTCTTACCGAGATACGCGCGGAGGAGACTCGTTTGAGTGGTGCTGGTCTGATGCCACTCCCCTCTGTGCTCGCCGCTCGTCCGCCTGCTACACTGCCTCCTCCAGCGGCTACCACAGGTGGTGGTGGCCGTACTCCGTCTGGAGGTGGCCGTCCTCACTGTTCCTACAGCGACAAGTATGGTCACACTGAGTCCCAGTGCTACAAGAAGAAGCGGCATCTTTCACGCCGCTCTTCTACTGGCACTAGTGCTTCTACGACGACGTCTACCTCGACTTCTTCAGCAGCTTCTCTCACCGAGCAGGAGATAGCCAGACTTCGACGCCTACTTGCTGCTTCAGGTTCTCCCTCAACAGGTTCTGCAGGTTCTGCTACTGACTCTTCGGGCACTGAGAGACCACCTCCTACACAGTCAGGTACCTCCCCGTGGATTCTTGATTCTGGAGCATCTTTTCACATGACTCCTGATCCTTTCACTCTGTCTTCTATTACACCTCTTGATTCTCCTGTCAGTGTTCTTACTGCTGATGGTACATCTCTTTCTGTCTCTGGTCGAGGATCTCTTAGCAACTCATCTTTTCATGTCCCTTCTGTTGCTCATGTTCCTCGCCTTACCTTGCAGCTTCTTTCTGCTGGGCAGATTACTGACCTTGGTTATCGGGTCATTCTCGACTCTGACTCTTGTTGTGTTCAGGACTGCCACACGGGAGCTCTGGTTGGTTCTGGCCCTCGGCGCCGTGACTCACAGCGTCTTTGGGAGCTTGACTGGCTTCACCTTCCTTCCGCTGCCACCATCGCCGCCAGTCTCTCCGCTTCTGCTACTTCGTCTACAGGCTCTTTCCAGCAGTGGCATCACCGTCTTGGCCATCTGTGTGGATCCCGTCTGTCGTCCTTAGTTCGTCGTGGTCTTCTGGGGTCTGTCTCAGGAGACGTGTCTTTAGATTGTCAGGGCTGTAAGTTAGGTAAACAGATCCAGCTTCCTTATCCTCATAGTGAGTCTGTGTCTCAGCGTCCTTTTGATCTTGTTCATTCAGATGTTTGGGGTCCGGCTCCCTTCGTTTCGAAAGGGGGTCATCGTTATTATATCATATTTATAGATGATTTCTCTCGCCACACTTGGATATACTTCATGTCTTCTCGTAGTGAGGTCTTGTCTATCTATAAACAATGTGCCACTATGATTCACACACAGTTCTCCACTCCTATTCGTGTCTTTCGTGCTGATTCTGCTGGCGAGTACCTCGTTACCTGCGCAGCTTCCTTGCTGAGCAGGGCACTCTCGCTCAGTTCTCTTGTCCTGGTGCTCATGCTCAGAATGGTGTTGCTGAGCGCAAGCATCGTCACCTCCTTAAGACAGCTCGTGCTCTGATGATCACCGCCTCTATTCCACCTCACTTTTGGGCCGAGGCTGTTTCCACTGCCACCTATCTCGTCAACATCCAGCCCTCTTCTGCTCTTCAGGGAGCGATCCCTGTTGAGCGTCTCTGTGGTCTTCTTCCTAACTACTCTACCCTTCATATGTTTGGCTGCGTTTGCTACGTTCTCCTCGCCCCTCGAGAACGCACCAAACTGACCGCTCAGTCTGTTGAGTGTGTCTTTCTGGGATACAGTGCCGAGCACAAGGGTTATCGGTGCTGGGATCCTGTTGGTCGTCGGATGCGGGTTTCTCGGGATGTGACTTTCGACGAGTCTCGTCCATTCTACCCACGTCCTGCCTCTCCTTCGGCTTCCTCTGTGGAGTCTCTATCTTTCTTGACCTTTCCAGATACACCTATATCTGTTTTGCCCTTGTCCACCTGTCCCACTGAGTCTCCACATATTCCCCCTGTGGCCTCTCCGCCGTTGTCGCCGCCTGTGTCGTCTTCTACGACTCTGCAGGCTCCTCCCACTACAGTACCTTCTCCCCTTCTCTTCTACACTCGTCGACCTCGTATTGAGGATCTTCCAGATGAACCATCTTCTTCTAATGTTCCATCTTCTTCTGATGCTCCATCTTCCCCAGATGGGTCATCTTCTCCTCGCTATGCTCTCCGCGATCGCCAGTCGATTCGGCCTCCTGCCCGTTTTGCCTTTGCTGGCGCAGCTACTCGTGAGCCTGTCTCCTATCGGGATGCTGTTACTCACCCTGAGTGGCAGCTTGCCATGGCCGAGGAGATTGCTACCCTCGAGCGTACTGGTACTTGGGATCTTGTTCCTTTTCCATCTCATTCTCATCCCATCACATGTAAGTGGGTCTATAAGATTAAGACTCGCTCTGATGGCTCTCTTGAGCGCTATAAGGCGCGTCTTGTTGCTCGTGGCTTCCAGTAGGAGCATGGTGTTGACTACGACGAGACTTTTGCTCCTGTGGCCCACATGACCACTGTTCGCACTCTTCTTTCGGTGGCATCTGTTCGCCACTGGTCTGTTTCTCAGCTTGATGTTAAGAATGCCTTTCTTAATGGTGAGTTGCGTGAGGAGGTCTACATGCATCCTCCACCTGGGTATTCTGTTCCTGAGGGCATGGTCTGTCGCCTTCGTCGCTCTCTCTATGGCCTTAAGCAAGCCCCTCGTGCTTGGTTTGAGCGCTTCTCCTCTGTGGTCACTGCTGCTGGTTTTTCAGCTAGTGATCATGATCCTGCGCTCTTTGTCCACACTTCGTCTCGTGGTCGGACTCTTCTTCTCCTGTATGTTGATGACATGATCATTACGGGAGATGATTCTGAGTACATTGCCTTTGTCAAGGCTCGTCTTAGTGAGCAGTTCCTTATGTCGGATCTTGGTCCTCTTCGTTACTTCCTTGGGATTGAGGTTACTTCCACTCCAGATGGTTTCTTTATGTCCCAAGCGAAATATATTCAGGATCTTCTTGATCGCGCCTCTCTCACTGATCAACGTACTGTTGAGACTCCCATGGAGCTCAATGTTCACCTCCGACTCTCTGATGGCGAGCCTCTTTCTGATCCGACTCGCTATCGTCATCTTGTTGGGAGTCTTGTCTACCTTGCTGTTACTCGTCCGGATATCACTTATCCAGTTCATATTCTGAGTCAGTTTGTTTCAGCTCCCACTCAGGTTCACTACAGCCACCTTCTTCGAGTTCTGCGATACCTTCGTGGGACTATCTCTCGCCGTCTCTTCTTTCCACGTTCCAACTCGTTACAGCTTCAGGCCTATTCGGATGCTACTTGGGCCAGCGATCCCTCTGATCGCCGGTCTATCTCTGCTTACTGTGTTTTTCTTGGTGGTTCTCTTATTGCCTGGAAGACGAAGAAACAGACTGCAGTGTCCCGTTCGAGTGCAGAGGCTGAGTTGCGAGCTATGGCTCTCTTGACAGCAGAGATTACTTGCCTACCTATGTATATATATATCCACACAGATGGCCAAGACGGTGATGCCACTGCTGGAAAGAGCCGGTAGACGAAGTGGCAGAAGCGGAGAGACTGGCGGCGGTGGTGGCAGCGGAAGGAAGATGAAGCCAGTCAAGCTCCCAGAGACGCTGTGAGTCACGGCGCCGAGGGCCAGAACCAACCAGAGCTCCCGTGTGGCAGTCCTGAACACAACAAGAGTCAGAGTCGAGAATAACTCGATAACCAAGGTCAGTAATCTGCCCAGCAGAAAGAAGCTGCAAGGTAAGGCGAGGAACATGAGCAACAGAAGGAACATGAAAAGATGAGTTGCTAAGAGATCCTCGACCAGAGACAGAAAGAGATGTACCATCAGCAGTAAGAACACTGACAGGAGAATCAAGAGGTGTAATAGAAGACAGAGTGGAAGAATCAGGAGTCATGTGAAAAGATGCTCCAGAATCAAGAATCCACGGGGAGGTACCTGACTGTGTAGGAGGTGGTCTCTCAGTGCCTGAAGAGTCAGTAGCAGAACCTGCAGAACCTGTCGAGGGAGAACCTGAAGCGGCAAGTAGGCGTCGAAGTCTGGCTATCTCCTGCTCGGTGAGAGAAGCTGCTGAAGAAGTCGAGGCAGACGTCGTCGTAGAAGCACTAGTGCCAGTAGAAGAACGGCGTGAAAGATGCCGCTTCTTCTTGTAGCACTGGGACTCAGTGTGGCCATCCTTGTCGCAGTAGGAACAGTGAGGACGGCCACCTCCAGACTGAGGACGGCCACCACCACCTGTGGTAGCCGCTGGAGGAGGCAGTGTAGCAGGCAGACGAGCGGCGAGCACAGAGGGGAGTGGCATCAGACCAGCACCACTCAAACGAGTCTTCTCTGCGCGTATCTCGGTAAGAGCCTCCAGGAGAGTGACACGAGGGTGGCGTGCAAGGAGCTGGGCACGCCTTTGCTCGAACTCAGGACGAAGGCGAGTAAGGAACTCGTAAACCCGCTGAAACTGCAGATCAGCACGTACCTCCAGGCAGCACGGACAGGTACGACAGCCAGCAGTGCGAAGTGAGTCCAACTGACGCCAGACAACAGAACTCTGAGCGTAAAAAGCGTCAACAGTAGCATCACCTTGCTGAAGAGAGTGCTCCTGGCGGACCACGGACAGGTACAGGGCATCACCAGAGGGCTCGTAGCGCTGACGAAGATGAGTCCACATCTGGAAAGCCGAAGAGAGTCCCACAACCTCAGAAGAAAACTGAGGCTGGACACTGGCGATGAGGACAGCAGCAGCCCGAGCGTCGTCATCATACCACTGAGTGTAGACGGTCAGACGATCCTTGTAGGAATCCAGAGCCTCCTGATAGGCAGAGGCAGCTTCATCATCAACAGCAGCCTTAACAGGCGTAGGCTCCGTCGGAGGAATAGGGTAAGGCGGGCAGGTGACATCGCCAGAGAGGACGCCCCAGAGACGAAGACCACGCATGTGAATGCGCATGTGAGACACGAAGTCGGTGTAATTAACACCATCAAAGATCACCGGGCAGCGAGGGAGGGAAACGGTGCCCATTGGTAGGCGGCGCTGGACGGCGCGGCGACCAAGGCAACGAAGTCTAACAGGCGGCGCTGGACGGCGCGGCGGTTAGAACAACGTTTTTTTTGCTTTTTTTTTTGCTTCGGTCGGTTTACAAAACCGACTGCGAGTCGGTCAAGACCGAACAGGGGAGCCGACGATGGCGGCGGGGGGAGCCGGCGATGGCGGCGGCGGGGCCGGCGACGGCGGCGGGGGAGCCGGCAACCGCGACGGCGGGGAGCAGCGGCCTTGAGCGGATCGGGATCGGCGCGGGCGGCGGCGGCCCGGCGCGGGAGGCGGCGGCCGCAGACGGACGGCGGGGAGCTGCGGCCTCGAGCGGATCGGGGTCAGCGCGGGCGGCGACGGCCCGGCGCGGGAGGCGGCTGCAGCAGGCGGAGCGGAGGCGGCGGAGGCGGCCAACGGACGGCGGGGAGCGGCGTAGCCGAGGCCGGGCGGGCGCCAAGGCGAGGCCGCGCCGGGCGGGGCCGACGGCGGCAGGGGGCAGCGGAGGCCGGGCGGACGGCGGAGGAGTCGGCGGGGCCGACGGGGGAGGCGCTGAGAGAGCAGCGGCGGAGGAGTCGGCGGGGCCGACGGCGACGGGCTCGAGCGGGCGGCGGCGGCGCGGGAAGGCCGGCGACGGCGCGGTGAACCCTAGGTAAGCCAAAACCCTAGTTTTGGCTCTGATGGGGGTGTTTGGGACTGCTCCACAAACTCTGCTCCACAAACTCCACCGTAGAGCAGCTCCACAAAAAACTGGAGTTTGTGAAGTAACTCTTTAGGTGCTCTCACAACTCTACCTTTTTTCCTCGAACAGGGTGCGTGGAGCTGAAACCGTTTGGCTAAAAAACGTGGAGCGGATCTGAAAAACGTGGAGCGGAGCGGTCCCAAACACCCCCATAGACAACACATACTATACCATCGTCCTTAATTTGTATTGCACGTACTCATACAATCACTTACTCTTTAAGCACCGAATCAACATAAAAAATATCTATTGCTTAAAGGGTAATGATACGGGACGTATTTACGATGCTACCAAAAGCATCGGACGCCCCTCTCTTCGGTCACGTGCTCCCCTGTGCGCCAAATTTCTTCCCTGCACTGACTCTTGACACTTCTAGCTACTTCTTTCTTTGAATCTCGCACTGCCTCCAAGCACATCCCGTAATCCCGAACGCTCTGGTCTACACTACAGGAGGTGACCAGAGATGGCGCGAGTACTAGAAGTTTCTCCTCACCCTTCACCCCAAATGTCCCTCTCTCTGACGACGAGAGGGGCACCGCGGCTGCACGCTGGACAGCGGCAGGGAGGCACCAGATACCGGCCTACCGACGACGAGACAGTGGATCAGCCCCTTCTGCCGATGAGCCCTACTACTCACTGCCACCTACACGTCTCTTCTCTGTATACGATTTGCTTTACGTGTTTCTTGAATTGTTGTAGCGCCCTTTTATTATTGTTGCACGAACTATTATTATTTATTACAATTTGTCTTTCTTAAATTTTATAAGAAGTATATTTTGTTGTAGTAAGGTTATTGATTTGTTGCTCTGAACACTTTTTCGTTGCAATAAGGTTATTGATTTGTTAAGTCATTTCTTTCTGGTATGTATTTGTTGCAACTGTGTATTGAGGAATTGTTGTAACCATATTTGTGAACTGTTGCAACCGTATTGGGGATTTGTTCCAATCGTATTGGAGATTTGTTGCAACTGCAACGGGGAATGTTGCACACTAAGAAATCCGTTGTTGGAGCTAATCGTCGTACTGCACATCACCAAGTAGATTACATGCTGGGGCTCTCAATCGATTAGGTGGTGGGCGAGCAGAAATTTAGAATAACAAGACACGAGGAAAGACAAACTACACCGCGGTAGACAATGCAAATGGTCCCATATAGGTGGTGATCGGTTCGGCTGAAAGCCTCATGGCTTATGGCTGAAAACACTGTAGCTGGCTGAAAAAAGCACTGTAGCTGACAGAGGCTTATTTACCATAATTAAATTTAAAAAATTTAAAAATAGAAAAAACATATTAGTCCATCACGTATAATGTAAACAAATACGAGGAAAAAAAAGAACCGGTAAAAAACTAAAAAAAGCCAAAAGTTCAGAAAAAGACGAAATTTATGAATAGTGCAAAAATAAGCTGAAGCCAGAAGCTGAACTCAAAAATAATTCTATCTACTACTATTTTGGGATCTCAAAATAAGCACTATTACGTGCATAAGCAAGATGACCCACCTGAAAACATGTATTACCTTAGTGCGTGTGCAAACACGAGTTCATTAGTGCAAAGGCATATAGAGAAACTAGTACGTAATACAAACAAGGTATGATCGATGCACTCACCAGAAGGAATGAGAGTGGTAAAAGGCCACTCATTGCTGTAGTTCTCAACGACTGCTTGCCCCTTCTGATTGTCTCCACAGTTGTGTTGGCTGGTATTTATAGGCCCCAAACAGGACTAATCATGCAGAACTAGGAACGGCATATGATGACGCCAGTTCATTTTTTTCTGAATCTACCACTGAGTACATTTATGTATCAAAAATGTTTTCATAATATAACCATCGTTTTATGAGGTTTTGTAAATTTATTGCAATAGAAATTTGGTTGTTAAGAGTTGACTCAATGTCGAAAACATTGATTGTTCGAAACCGAAGAGGGTATATGCGTGTCATGATTACAATCTCCTAATAGAAAATGGCGATAACACTCTTTGATTATCTGAAAGCTGTGAGCGCGTAGATAGGTTGTGAGCCGAGAGAAGCCCTTCCGTCGAGGGTCGTATCTAGAATTTTATCATGTCTTAGATCAGGGAGAGTCAGAGATCACTACTATCTGAGCTGAAAGAAAAGGTTATGCACTTGGCTTACTTGAACTTATCTAGACTTTACACTGATAAATATCGCATACCCCAGATTGGAGCCTAGGCTGCCCGAGGTGTGGATTTGCCCCTGCTTCGGTATATGGATATATTGCGGCTGTTTGGTTCATTGCTGTTACAAACCCTACCAATGTGTGCCAAATTTTGGTATAGAATTGTTGGCCTATCTTTTAGCCAAATTTTGTGTTGAATCGTAATGGCCTTCTTATCCTCAAAAGCTAACTTGTGAGGTGAGGAACTCCCCCACTTTTAAATTAGATCACTTACGCTTCCACAACTAATATGTGACTATTCCAACAATCTTTCCCTTCACATTCACACATTGATGCCCCTCAGCCATTCGCCGTCCCCTTTACCGTACACTGATGGTCCCTCAAGGTCACGGTCCATCGGATTTTCACACACTAGTGTCTATTAGGCTAGAGATATTAGAACCGGGCTCTGATACCACTTGTTGGATGGTGAGGGCCTTCTTATCCCAAAAGCTAGCTTGTGAGGAGAGGAATTCCCATTTTTAAATTAGGTTTCTTGTCCTTTTACAATCAATATGGAACTATTCCAACGTTTTGGCAATGAAATTAACTAAACGTCCAATAAAAAAGAAATCTTACCAAAGTTTGATAACACATTAGAAACAAATCAAATGAGTGCCAAATTTGGTCTAAGTTACTAACCCAAAATTTGGCATGCATTGGCTAAGAGCCAAATAGCCCAAAAATACAAGGGCATTGCCTGTGGTTGGTTTTAGCATTGAACCAAACAGCCCCTAGCCTCCGGACAAACCTCAGAAAAATCCGGCCAGAATTTTGTACTTCAAATTTGAATTTCTTGGCGAAAAAGGAAAACAAAAAATTGCCAGGGACCACACGCTTCGACAAGTTAGTGCTTACCACTAGGCCGCCCATGCATTTGTGTATAGCTTATGGTTATGTACTTATGACGTATTTGTTTCTTAAATTTGAAATTTAAAATTAAAACCAAAATTTGACCGTTTCGAATTTTCACACCACCCCTGAGAAAGACCGTTTACGGGCCAATTGATGATTTTCCCTGGCCAGTACGACGGATGTTATATTCTTCACTAGCCAAGAATATATATATAGTTTGCGAGCACCACTGATATACACGACTCCATTGGTAAAAAAATATAGAGCTACCATTTTAATGGTCTTGTCCACAAATTTAAGACATATATCATATTTCAATGCAAAAATAAGTATGTTGCTCTCTTTATACCACTAATAAATATCCGGTTTTACTTCATATTTCCTATATTTATGTATTGAATATAATATACTTAGAGCATGTACAGTCGTACGATGTCAACTGTTTATAAACATTGTCACGTAAGATATAAGATAATGTAGATGAGAGTGGAGTATAGAGAATTGGGCCATCTCGTCAACTATAAAACGGGAAGCAAGATATATTATGTCATAGAGGAACTGTCTATAGAAACATCTAAAAAATAATTTATTGTATTAACTATTTTAGTGCTGTCTATAAATAATATAGAGTAGTACTATAAATAACAGTTGTCTATATCATTATACATGCTCTTAGAGATAATATAGAGTAGGGCCTGTTTGGTTCATGATCAGAAGTTGCCTAGCCACAAGTTAGGTGTGCCACAGTTTTAGGTAGCTGTTTGGTTCACTGACGTAACTGTGGCATGCCACACTTTCTTAGCACCCGGCCCCACACGTCATAGACTCAGTTTCTTGCCAAACTTTGCCACAAGTGTGGCTTCGATTTTGTTAGCCACACTTTCTGTGGCAGCCACATATTGCCTAAGCTTAGGCATGGCAAATTTAGGCACCAACCAAACAAGCCCTACATACAGTCACTGAGTTATCCAGCCGTTTTTCAGATATCGCATCTATCAAAAAAGAAATCCCTTATTTTCATTAGTTAATTGCAACCACGAGGAGATGCCGCATCTATCACCTCGCAATAAACACATTATCAACTGTAGCTTTATAGTGGTTGTACCTCGTGAGACATACTGTCCTTGATTCTATGACGTATTTTCTGAATAGATTTATCTATAAATATAAAACTTATTTTATGTTCTAATATAAAATTAATATAATGTTCTCTTTATATACCTAATAAGTATACAGTTTTATTTATTATTCTTTACATACATACATTAAATATAGTGCTTAAAGATAGAACATAATATAACAAAAGAGAGACAAATTCCTAACTAAATCAACACACAGTAACCTCAACCTTCTACCCATTCAGTCCATCATATCAATCGAGTCGAAGGGATTTGATCTTACTATAGATAAGGCAAAAGAGAACTTATGACCTCACGGATGGAGAGGGATTCGAACCCCCGGTATTTCTATCAATAAGGAGTAATCTAACTATTTTTATTATCTCTTTGGTCTATGTGCCAAGAGAAAATACGACTTATAAACTTGGACAGAGGGAGTATATACTACCTTTTATGTGATTTTTTAAAAACACGGTACAAACGATTATAATAAATTTAAAAAATAGTAGCAATGACACAAATCAGTCTATCATACCAACAAATTTCAAATATTAATTTGATCTAAATGTAGAGAAATAAAAAGGGGCAAATTCAGCTTAAAATAAATTAGAAAAAAGGAAAAAAAATTTAAAAAGTAACTGTTCACTACAATTTGTCTTTTTCCCAAATGTAAGTCATGTTTTAATTAATTTTATAGGGCACTTTCTCGAAGCCATTTATTTTGCACTGGAGTTACTTTTTCTTCAAATGAAGCTCGAACGTCCGTTTTTACAAATCTATCTCCATTCGTGGATCTACTGAGCTCGACAAGTACCTACCGAGCTAGGAGAGCTCGAACAGTAGGCCAATGGTTGTCCACTGGTCACACTTGGGTAGCGCTTTAATTAGTGGTAATTATATTTAATTATTACTAAAATAATTAATTAGTGATTGATTAAATTAATGAGGGCAGTCACAGCATTAGTAGCAGTGAGCAGAGGTCAAGAAGAAGAAGCGGTAAGAGCAGTTAGAGTAATTAATTAACTTAATTAGTGATTAATTAAATAAGCATAGGGGTTGACGACCTGTCGCACAAGGGGATTAGCAGCCAACCTGCTGAGCTAGGGGAGCTCGACATGCTGAGCTACTGTAGCTAGGTAGGTGCCTGTCGAGCACCTCTGTTTGGTGGATACCTGCCGAGCTCGGTAAGTCCACGTAGGAGGTTAGATTTATAAAAACGGATGTTGAGTGCTAAATTTGGAAAAAAGTAACTACAATACTATTTGTGTAAACAATTCCACTTTCTCATATCATGATCTGTCTAACTAATTTTTAGGCAATTTTTAGATAATGTGTTTAGGAGAGATGATGTGTTATCTCTTATGCAAGAGACGATTTGACGTAAACCAATGTAAATGGTGAGAGGGTGTGAGGTAGAAAATTATGGTGAAAATAGTATAAAATAGTTAGAGTAATAATTTACTATTGGAGAATTTGTCTCTGGTGTTATCTTTAAACTAAATAAAAGACTTTGAGATAATATCAAGAGAAACACTATTGTACATCTTAGCTAGCACCTTGCAATTAATACATTATCAACTGTAGGCTTGATGACACGTAAGAGTCTAGTTGGAGCATAGCATGGGACACGTTGATCAGAACGGGCGTAACAATGAAGTCGTCGTACCATCGGTGTCATGCATGCACTGCATGCTTCGCTTCCATCATGGTCCTTGAGTTATTATAATAAGGCATCACGTGGATCTTCGCTCCAATCATGGTCGTTGAATTACTATGATAAGGCATCACGTCGATCTTCACTCCAATCAAAGTCGTTGAATTACTATAATAAGACACCACGTGGATCGCGTTAACTCTACGTGGTTCAATTACCGGGAAAGAAGAACTGTATTTGATAAGACGTGATCATAAATGCAGACGCTGGGAACAGTAACTGTAAAAGTTCTGTTTTTAACCTCCCGCGCTCGGTTGGGCTGAAAAGCTGTAGGTTATGGCTGAAATTGCACTGTAGCAGTTAAAAATTTTACTGTACCTGAAGGTGACTTATTTGACATAATTAAATTTTAAAAAATCTAAAAATAGATAAAATATGCTAGCTCATCACGGATAACGCAAACAAATATGGGAAAAAACCGGCAAAAAAGATAAAAAAAAGTTAAAGTTTAGAAAAAGACGAAATTTATGAATAGTGAAAAATAAGCTAGAAGCCAGAAGCTGAAGCCGAAACGAGCGGAGCTGAACATGGTTGGGTTGTGGGATATATCTTTTTAACTGTGATTTATTAGTCTAACAAATAATAATTACTAAAAAATACACTTTATTTACGGATGGACAGAGTACATACTGTCACTGAGTTATCCAACCGTTTTCCAGATATCGCATCTATCAAAAAAAGAAATCCCTTATTTTGTTAGGAAACTTGGGCTCAGGCCAGCAGACCTGACCCATTATGGGCACTCCACCGAAGACTATAAATAGAGAGACGTACCGGCATATTTTGTACACACATGCAATTGAAAGCAATAAAGAAAGTCCAGGAGTTCTCTCTACATCTCTCTGTGTTTAATCTATTATTCTGTCTTCTGTGATTGATTTGATTTGTTCTAAGCAGAGGAATCGATCGGACTGGTCGCCAGCAACAGTTCCTCAACACGTTATCAGCATGACTTCGCTCCGATGAATTGAAGATAATCATCGAAGCCCTAATAGATTGAATTTTCTAGATTGCTTTGTATTCGTAATTTTCGCGTTCTAGATTGAATCTCTACGGTGCAAATCCGCCCTAATTCTACCGCGAGCAGACCTGAAGTTGCCGCACAATGTCGATCGGTAGATTGCAAAATGGGGTAGATGTTGATTGCACTGTAGATTAGAAACGAAAAAAAGAAAATTTTGTATCGATCTCTGTTCGAGTTTTGCATGGTTGTTGCACGAAAAAAAGAAACACACACATATTCGGCCCTGTATGGCCACTGCATGCGCGAGCACAGCCGGCTGTCGGCCTGCCGCTGGTTTCTCGGCTCGAAACCTCCAGGCCGCCGCCCCGCATGGTGTCGCCGAAGGCCTTGGTCCCGCAGCCGGGCCGCACGCCGGCTGCCTCCTCCGACCGCCATCCGAGCCAGCCGCTCGGGCTGTCACCGGCGTCCGCCCCCCCGTATGGGCCGTCGCCCCCGCACAGGCTTCCCGCGTCGTCGTCACCGCTTTGGGTTTTGAATCGCCGCCCAAAGCGGCCGTGCCGCCGTGCCGACCCGCTAACCCGAAGCGGCCGTGCCACCGTGCCGAACCGACGCCCGAAGTGGCTACGCCTCCTCCCCGTTGGCCGTCACATCGAGCCTGCCCTGCAGCCGCACCTGCGCCGGCCTCCCACCTCGACCCAAAGCCGCTGGCCTCCCCCGCCTCGGCTCGTCGGCCCGCAGTCGCACCCGCGTCAGCCTCCCACCGCGGCCTGCAGCCACCGGCTTCCCGCCTGGCCTCCGCCTCGCCCAGTCCGCCGCCACACAGCGCCCGGCCGCCTCCGCCGCGTCACCCCGCCCGGCTGGGCCGCCCCATGTCGCCCGATCAGTCGCCCGAAAGCCGCCGCCACCTTTGGCAATGGGGTAGGGAAACTCTACCCCACTACTCTTTGTGTCGGCCGAACAGGCCAAGTGGGCCGGGAAGGCAAACGGGTCGGGCGAAAAGAAAAAAAGGGGAGAATGGGTTGGAGCCCGCCTCGTTCTTTGCATTTGGGTCCTGAACTTTGCAGAAAGGGTCTCGTAGTTCTGAAAATTACGAAATAGACCCCCAGATTTACGAACGGGTCCCCGAATTTTGCAGAAAACACTCGGTAAATCAGGAAATTGCGTGATTTTTTCTGAAAATTTGCGTAGAAACCCTCAGAAATTGCAGAATTCGCTGAAAATTCATATTCTAGCATAAAAGGGCCTCGGGAATCCGAATTTTGAATTATTTTTAGCATTTGAAGCTTATTTATTTCTTCTGCCATTATTATTTTCTGTATTTTCTGTATTTATTTACTGTTTTAGTTAATTGTAATTGTTTAAATTGCTTTTAATCTCTGAAATTAGTAATAAAAATTATAGAAAATGCATAGAAAATTATGGAACATTATGAGAACCTATTGTACCATTTATTTACTTGCAGTAAATTATTCCGCGCATGTTTACCTAAAGTAAATTTATTTATTCTGTTCATACACATGTAGATGACTAGCATCACGAACCGGGAGTTCGAGGAGCTGGCCCAGCATGGCCAAAAACTATCTGACATGAGCATCTAATGTCAAGATTATGCTTGGAGCCAAGAGGCTCCGCGCGGCTATTGGGATTGACGGACTGAATGACGCCCAACCCACACCTGAGGAGAATGATCAGGCACATCATTTTCTCAGGCACCACCTCTGCCTCACTCTCAAGAATGAGTATATGGCGGAGAAAAGCACTCTAGCACTCTGGACCGCACTCAAGAAGCGGTTTGAGAGGGTAAAGTACACCATTCTTCATCAAGCAGAGCAAGAGTGGATCCGACTGAGGTTTGCTGACTTTAAGACGGTTGGAGATTACAATTCTGCCTTGGCATAGGATTTGTACCAATCTTCAACTATGTGGCAAGCAGATCACAAATGAGCAGAAGATCAAGAAGACCCTGTCCACCTTTCACCCCAATGCTGTACAATCCGCCCGCAACTATCGTCAAGACGGCTAGAAGGAGTACGCTGAATTGATTGATATGATGCAGGTGGCTTAGGCTCAAGACAAACTTCTCCGTAAGAATTACGTCACTCAGCCACCAAGCAGTTCCGCTGGCCGTGAAGCCAAACGCTGGGAGCTACAAGGTGCGAAAGCCCTTGATGAAGAGAAGGGGTAAGAAGGGTAAGATCGTTGCCCAGAAAGGCAAGTCAGATGCTCCAAATGACAAAAAGGCTAAGAAGAATGGCAAGATCTATGGCCAGCAGAACCAGGGTTGCTACAAGTGTGGCAAGTGGGGGCATTGGTATCGGATATGCAAAGAACCGCAGCATGTCATTGATGCCCACCAAGCTCAGAAGAAGAAGGATGACAAAGGGCAGCCTGAAGCCCACTTTGCAGCAGTTGAGGGGGAGCATCCTAAGCAGCTATCTGAGTTGATGGAGGTTGAACCCATCCCGGCAACAGCAACCCCTTACGACCTAGAGGTAGCCACCGCCATGATCTCTCTCGAAAGAGAAGATCACTCCTGAGAAGATAGCCGAAGAAATTTCTGATTTTCTAGTTGATTCAGTCTGATGCACAGAATGTATTAGACTTTAATTGTCATTTATTTTGTGTTAAAAGAACAAGTTAGATCTTGCATGGATGGTACTTTAGTTTTGTTTTCTCATGATGGTTGGATGATTTTGGAATAATTCATTCATTTATTCAGTTTATGGTAGCATGATGTGTTCTGATATTAGCGTATTTTATTTATGTGTTAAATGCCTTCTAATACATGTTAATTAAATATGTTATATTAGAACACGTGTGGCACCCTATGGAGGAAGTGTGCCTTGTCGACAGCGGCACAACGAATACCATCTTAAGAGAGATTAAGTATTTTCAGTCGATCCGTAAGAGCACTGGCAGCCTTACGACAATCGTCGGAAGCGATGCATGTATAATTGGTTCAGGAAGAGCCACGATTATACTTCTAATGGGCACAACTTTGGTCATTGAAGAAGCCTTATTGTACCCAGAATCGACTAGAACTCTCCTAAGTTTTAAGGATATTCGCGCCAATCGTTTCCACGTTGAGATTGACGAAGAGTACGGTAAGGAATACCTGCTCATCACGAAGTGTAAAGAAAATGGCAAAAGGGTATTAGAAAAACTTTCTTCACTAGAAACTAGGCTATATTATACCAACATTAAGGCACCCGTAGCCTACACTGTCCTGAAGACAGTATTTAGAAGCTCTGAACTATTCTGTCCCTGGCATTACAGATTAGGCCACCCAGGTCTTAGGATGATGAGAAACATAATCAATAATTCCCAAGGGCATAATATTAATGTGAAGAATTTCTCAAATCATGAAGATTTTGTGTACCCTGCATGTGCCACCTGGAAACTAATAATTAGACCCTCCACTCTGAAAGTGATGGATGAAGTCTCTGCATTCCTGGAACTCATCTAGGGAGACATTTGCAGTCCCATTCAGCCCATCTCAGGGCCGTTTAAGTATTTCATGGTGCTCATTGACGCTTCCTCGAAGTGGTCATATGTGGGTTTGTTGTCCACAAGAAAGCATGCTTTCGCAAAATTGATTTCGCAGATCATTCCCATCAGAAATGTGTTCCCTAATCATCACATCAAGTCCAACAGAATGGATAACGCTGGAGAATTTACTTCAAGGCACTTGATGATTATTGCATGGCGATGGGATTGCAGTTGAGGCATTCGGTACCGCATGTCCATACCAGAATGGTTTGGCAGAGGCTTTAATCAAGAGAATTAAATTTATTGCCCGAACCCTTTTGCATAATTGTAATTTGCCAGCTACATGTTTGGGGACATGTAGTCTACATGCAGCGAATCTCATCAACTTTAGACTTTCGGCCTACAACATCCATTCACCTATGCAACCAGCACAAGGGTTACTACTGAAAATCTCTCATCTCAGGAGGTTTGGATGCAAGGTTTATGTACCTATACCCCCTCAGCAGCGTACTGCAATGGGTCCTCTTCGCAAGACTAGGATATACGTTGGTTATGAGACTGCATCCATAATCAACTATTTGGAACCCATGTCGGGAGATTTGCATACTGCCCGCTTCGCTAACTGCATTTTTGATGAAGATAATTCCCAACATTAGGGGGAGGAAATCAACCCCTTGATGAAAACTATCGGGAAATTACGTGGGAAGCCACGGGAATTCATGGACATGACCCGCGCACTAGTGAAACAGAGAAAGAGGTCCAAAAGATTATTGATTTGCAAGCATTAGCAAACCAACTGCCTGATCACTTTAGTGATTTGAAGAGCGTGACTAAGTCGCATGCGCCTGAACGCAATGCACCGGAGAGGGTTGAAATACCAAAAAAAATTGAAGGTATCCCTAATCTCGTCTAGAGGCCTCAGAATAAAAGGACGAGAATTCCGGCTCCTTGAGTCCAAAGTAACCGGGGACGCCCGAGCGAAAAAGGATAAGAATGACTTATCACAGCCGATCCCTGAAGTCCCCCAGAATGAGAAGGGGAGCCAGTTGAGACCTGGCACAAGTATGACACCTTCAGAAAAGGGCATACCGGATCTGAATATCCCCATCGATATGGATGTGTGCGCACACATCGGAGCCGAAAAACTAAAGGGACTTGCCACCGCAATTGAAAGAAGCGATGCACAAGGTGAAGCTCCAGAAGAAGCAACTCATGAAGAAATAGCTATAAATTATGTGCATACGGAGAGTCCATGACAGGACAACAGCCAATATCGACATCTACTTCGCAAAGAAAATTACCACCATCATCGATCTTGATCCCGAGCCTACATCGCTCCCTGAATGTAAGAAAAGATCAGATTGGGAAGATTGGAAGAAGGCAATAGCAACAAAATTGCTATCTCTGAACAAAAGAGAAGTGTTTGGGCCCGTATGCCGTACACCTCCCCATGTGCACCCTGTAGGACACAAGTGGGTATTTTTCGCAAGAGAAATTAAAGAAACGAAGTAGTGAGATACAAAGCAAGGCTAGCAGCACAAGGTTTCACTCAACGTCCTGGAGTTGATTATGAAGAAACCTACTCCCCAGTCATGAGTGGAATTACCTTTAGATATTTGATCTCAATGGCAGTGAACTTGAATTTAGAAATGAAATTGATGGATGTAGTAACTACATTCCTTTATGGTAACTTGGATTCGGAGATTTATATGAAAGGCCCTAAAGGAATCCCTCTCCCGAACCAGACAGAGCAAATAAAAATCTGTACAGTGTGAAAACTCATAAAGTCACTGTATGGACTAAAGCAATCTGGAAGAATGTGGTATAATCGCTTAAGCGCTTTCTCTGCAAGAAAGGCTACACAAACAATGAAAACTGTCCTTGCATATTTATACGGTGATCCCAGAATATATTCTGTATAATTTCTATGTATGTGGATGATCTGAATATCATCAGGACAGTAGAAGACATAAAAGAAGTAAGCTCCTACTTGGAGTCAGAATTTGAAATGAAAGATTGGAGAAGACCAAGTTCTGCTTAGGCCTGCAGCTTGAGCATGTCCCTGAAGGAATCTTGGTACATCAGTCGCCCTACACTTAGAAGGTGTTAGAAAGGTTTGGCTTTGAGAAGGCATTCCCATCGAAAGTACTGATGATCGGGAGGTTTTTACAACAAGAAAAAGATCCTTTCCGACCTAGGGAAGAGGGGGAGGAAGTCCTGGGACCGGAATTCCCATACTTGAGTGCAGTGGGAGCGCTCGTGTACTTAGCAAACTGCACTAGACCGGACATTGTATTTGCCGTGAACCTGTTAGCAAGGTACAGTGCAGAACCTACCAAAGGCATTGGTAGGGCATAAAGGACATCTTCCGATACCTCCAAGGAAGCAAGGACCTTGGATTGTTCTACAGAAAGAATCAAGATCTGAACTTGATGGGCTATGCAGATGCTGGGTACCTGTCAGACCCGCATACCGCAAGGTCACAAACATGCTATGTATTACTGTGTGGTGCAACTGCAATTTTCCTGGAAGTCTCTAAGCAAAGCCTTATAGCTACTTCGACGAACCACTCAGAAATAAATAGCACTGTATGAAGCCGCAAGAGAGTGCGCTTGGCTCCGCCGAATGGTTTATCACATCCAGCAGTCATGTAGGATGAACATTGTACAAACCCCCCACAATTATCTATGAAGATAATGCAGCTTGCGTTGCACCAAGTGCAAACGGGCTATGTGAAGAGTCATCTCACAAAGCATATCAACCCCAAGTTCTTCTATACACATGAATTGTAAAAGATGGACGAAATCAAAGTACTGCACACTAAGTCCTGTGAAAATCTAGCAGATTTATTCACTAAGTCACTCTCCGCATCTAGCTTTGAAAGGTGTGCGTGGAATTGGAATGATGAGTTTTAGAGAAGTGCATAATTCAGGGGGAGAATTCTCTCAAACCCGCTAATAAATGTTGATCATGAAGATTAAGTACCCAAAAGAATAAAGTCCTGAATACTAAATGAAGTTGGGTGAATTGTATTCTTTTCCCTTGACGAGTTTTCCTGAAGTTTCTCGACCAAGGTTTTTAATGAGGCAATTCGTGCATCGCAGCATAACATGTATCATGTACTCTTTCTCCAAAGATTTTTCCCACGGAGTTTTTATGGAGTTTTAACGAGGCATGAACGTGTCGGGTGAGTGCCCAAGGGGGAGTGTTAGGAAACTTGGGCCCAGGCCAGCAGACCTGGCCCATTATGGGCACCCCACCGAAGACTATAAATAGGGAGCCGTACCGGTATATTTTGTACACACATGCAATTGAAAGCAATAAAGAAAGACCAGGAGTTCTCTCTACATCTCTATGTGTTCAATCTATTATTCTATCTTCTATGATTGATTCGATTTGTTCTAAGTAGAGGAATCGATCAGACTGATCGCCAGCGACGTTTCTCAACAATTTTCATTAGTTAATTGCAACCACGAGGAGATGCCGCATCTATCACCTCGCAATTAAAACATTATCAACTGTAGCTTTATAGTGGTTGTACCTCGTGAGACGTACTGTCCTTGATTCTATGACGTATTTTCTGAATAGATTTATCCATAAATATAAAACTTATTTTATGTTCTAATATAAAATTAGTATAATTTTCCCTTTGTATCCCTAATAAGTATACAGTTTTATTTGTTATTTTTTTACATACATGCATTAAATATAGTACTTAAAGATAGAACTAAGATAACAAATAGGTAGACAAATTCCTAACTAAATCAACGCACAATAACCTCAACCTTCTACCCATTCGATCCATCATATCAATTGAGTCGAAGGGATTTGATCTTATCTATAGATAAGGCAAGAGAGAACGTATGACCTCGCATATGGAGAGGGATTCGAACCCCCTGGTATTTCTATCAATAAGGAGTAATCTAACCATTTTTATTATCTCTTTGATCTATGTACCAAGAGAAAATACGACTTATAAACTTGGACGGAGGGAGTATATACTACCTTTCAGGTGATTTTTTAAAAACACGGTACAAACAATTATAAAAATTTAAAAATAGTAGCAGTGACACAAATCAGTCTATCATACCAACAAATTTCAAATTTTAATTTGATCTACTTGTAGAGAATAAAAAAGGGCAAATTCAGCTTAAAAGAAATTAGAAAAAGGAAAATAAAATTTAAAAAGTAACTGTTGACTATAGTTTGTCTTTTTTCCCTAATGTAAGTCATGTTTTTAATGAATTTTTATAGGGCACTTTCCTCGAAGCCATTTATTTTGCACTGGAGTCACTTTTTCTTCAAATTTAAGCTCGAATGTCCGTTTTTATAAATCTATCTCCCTTTATGGATCTAATGAGCTCGGCAAGTACCTACTGAGCCAGGAGAGCTCGAGACAGCATGCCAATGACTGTCTACTGTCACACTTGGGTAGCGCTTTAATTTGTGGTAATCAATTTAATTATTTCTAATATAATTAATTAGTAATTGATTAAATTAATGAGTAATTAATTAACTTAATTAGTGATTAATTAAATAATCATGGGGGTTTGACAACCTGTTGCACAAGGGGCTTAGCAGCCAACCTGCTGAGCCAGGGGAGCTCGACATGCCGAGCTACTGTAGCTAGGTAGGTGCCTGTCGAGCATCTCTGGTTTGGTACATATCTGCCGAGTTCAGTAAGTCCATGTAGGAAGTTAGATTTATAAAAATGGATGTTCGAGTGCTAAATTTGGGGAAAAAAAAGTAACTACAATACTATTTGTGTAAACAATTCCACGTTCTCATATCATGGTCTGTCTAACTAATTTTTAGGGAATTTTTAGATAATATGTTTAGGAGAGATGATGTGTTATCTCTTATACAAGAGACGACTTGAACTCGTAAATCAATGTAAATAGTAAGAGAGTGTGAGGCAGAAAGGTATGATAAAAATAGTATAAAATAGTTAGAGTAATAATTTACTATTAGAGAATTTGTCTCTAATGTTATCTTTAGACTAAATAAAAGACCGTGAGATAATATCAAGAGAGACTATTGTACATCTTAGCTAGCACCTTGCAATTAATACATTATCAACTCTAGGCTTGATGACACGTAAGAGTTTAATTGGAGCATAGCATGGGACACGTTGCTCAGATCGGGCGTAACAATGAAGTCGTCGTCGCACCATCGGTGTCATGCATGCACTGCATGCTTCATCACGTGGATCTTCACTCCAATCATGGTCGTTGAATTACTATAATAAGGCACCACGTGGACCTTCAGTCCAATCAAGGTCGTTGAATTATTATAATAAGGCATCACGTGGATCTTGCTTAAGGTGCATCTTGCTAGTGAGATCCTTTGTCATGTAGAGCTGCTCCAAACTTTAACCATAATGCAGCAGCAGTTGTCTCCTTTAACACCTCCTGCAAAATACTGTTTGACAAATGGAGGTGAATTTGAGATAAAGCCTTACGGTCTTTCCGTCTTTCTTCGTCAGACCAATCAGTGGTATTCTTCCCGCCAAAACGTTCTAGCGCATCATCCAAGTCAGTATGCGCTAAAACTGCCCGCATCTTGACTTGCCAAAGAGAAAATCGTGTCTCTCGATCCAGCAATGGAAGATCATACTTGAAGGACGCCATGTCAAGAAGCCTGGATTGAATAGGCAATAAACTTGGCTCTGATACCACTTGTTACGAAAACAATTGGCAAAACAAGTATGATCGTAATCACGAGAGACACTGATTTATGTGAAAATTCCTTCGGGAAAAGTCACAAACACACAAAGGTAATCTTCACTATTCAATATAATTGGAGGTCTACAAACGCAAGGGATTTATAATGAGTGGTTAACTCATCCCGAGCGGATTACAAAAGGAATTGAAGTTAAATGCAGAAACAATTATGCTAATGTGTTACACTGCATCGTACGGCGTTTAACTGGTTTATATAGGCTGGAGCATGCATGCAATGCAAACATGAGTAAATGGAGAAAAAACTATGCATGCAACCAATGAACACGCATGTATGCATGCAACTAGGAATGCCTCCGCCAATTTGGTGAAAGCAAATTTAGACGGTCCAAAAGTAGGTGCATGTAGAATGCTTCATGAATTCGGATCATAAATCAACACAGACGAAACACAGAAGCTAGACGGACATCCATACAAAAAAAACTACTGCTGAATTGCTAGTTCGTACAGTAATTCTGTTTGGGAAATCAGCCGCCCCCGCCCCATTCACATCGTTAAAAAAATACTGAAGAACAGCTCAGACAAGACAAAGGAGTATGGAAATTACACATGCAGGATCAACACGGATCGGCCCCGTTCGTTTCGGCTTCAGCTTCTGGCTAATTTTTCACTATTCATAAATTTCGTATTTTCTAAACTTTTGGCTTTTTTTGAGTTTTTTTGCCGGTTCTTTTTTTCCCGTATTTGTTTGCATTATACGTGATGGGCTAATATGTTTTTTCTATTTTTAATTTTTAAAGTTTAATTATGCTAAATAAGCCTCTGTCGGCTACAGTGTTTTTTCAGCCAGCTACAGTGCTTTTCAGCCATAAGACACTCAAAAAAAGCCATATTGATCACAGCCATGATAAGGCTCGATGACTCAGCGTCTCGATGTCAGACTACTATTGCTTCGCTCTATTCATTGCTGGACATGCCAAGATCTCACGATCCACAGGCTAAGAAGTACCGTAAAGAAACTGTTTTTTTGGAATATAGTAGGAGATATTCCTATTATAATAAAAAAAATGTATTTACAGGGCAGAGCACGAACAAAGAATCACTTGGAGTCTAGCCAAGCAAACTTTGAACATATGCAGGTGACTCCTCGCCATTTCTCTGTTCTAGGCGAGGCCGAAAAGAAGATAAAGATAAAAGTAACTTAGAGGATAAAAAAAGAGGACATATAAGTTGGATTTGACTAGATGCAGATATGAAGCCATGCTTGCTATCAAACGGATTAAGGACAATATGTTCAGATTAGAAGCGTTTATGGAAGATCATACATACGGTTTTGTCTCACCTAGTAAACAGTACTTGATCTAGTCTAACAGACGGTAAATGATAAGGCTAAGACTGTATTGTTCACATGCCACCAAGCTAGTATTGGAACATCTAGGGCATTTAGATATTTTCATGTTAGGTGAGGGAGGATTTCAGAATGTGGGATGCACGCGAAAGGACTTGCAAAATTATCACCGTACTTTGAGAGAGACAACATAAAGGGTCATCATAGACAGTTCAAAACCGTCATCACAGATGGTTCAGAAACCGTCTGAATTTATGTGTCTGTAATAATAGGTGGTTATGACAGATGTTTTTCAAACCTTCTGTGATAAATTACAACACACAATTTTCAAAAAAAACTGTCTGTGATATATGAGATATCACAGACGATTCTTAAATACAGTCGTATGTGATATTTGATATATCACAGATGGCTTATACCCAAAAACCATCTATGATATATCTGATATCACAGACGGTTCTTAAACATAGTTGTCTGTGATATTTGACTTATCACAGACGGCTAATAGAAAAAAACTATCTATCATATGTCATACATCACAGACAGTTTTTAAATATAGCCGTCTATGATATCTTAGACATCATAGACGGCTAATACCAAAAACTATCTGTTATATGTCATATATCACAGATAGTTTGGTGTTACAAACCGTCTGTGATAACTATTTAAATAGCTAAATTATTTTTTGTTTTTTGGCTAACTTCAGGAAATGCTAGCCATGCCATCTGAAAACAAGCAAATAGATCACATATATAGCACACGACAATCATTATATAGTTCTCATAAATGAATTAAACAACTGAATAAAGTATAATTGAATGAATTATTTGATTAAGCATAATTGAGTGATTACAATTGTATCAAATTTTGAATATCTAATCATCATCATCTAGGTTGAACTCTCTACTCAGGTGAATAACCCCCCGCCATCAAAAATTCGGACAGATTTATTCGAACTTCGGCGAGTTTATCAAGATCGAATGCACTTTCATGAAATTTCACACCATGTCGCTAGGAGTGTTAAAGTCATTAGCGCGCATATATATAATCACAAAATAGTTATTGGTTGATTGACAAACCTCTGGATTATTCGTCTTAGTGGCCATGATTTCCTACATATGGCGGCAAACGTAGAATCCATATACGTTGCCCTGTAGCTGCTGGTGGCACTCCAAAAATAGAATTACATACATTGATATTCAGTTCTAGAGATAGTATTACGAACTGTGATATAGGATTGTTGTATTGTAGCAGGTACTAAAAATCGTGTCCTGTGTCGTAGTGGCGCTAGATTTCTTGTGTCTCCCTCCCTAAGCAACGTAAGTGCTGAATGACCTACGTGATTTAAAAAAGTTAGCCTCGGCCATTGCAAATGAAGGGAAGACTACAATAGAGTTATGTATGGAGGAAATGAGTTTACCTGTTAATTGCTTGTTGTACACGGGTGAAGTTGTGGTTGCTCCTAAGTAGAGAATCAAGGTATATTACCTTGTATCACTTTGGTACAATCATAATCAGAATCCAGTTTGATCTAGTCATGTATGTTGCTATAGTAATTAATCCTAAGTTCATGTTGCATATAAAGTAAAAAAATAAAACTTGTATGGCAACTAGTTAAGCACTTTTGTTGAAGGGTACCAAGATGTAGTCCTTTTCACTCTGAGCACGCAATCTCATCGTTATTTAATCTTTGACGAAAGATGCATTTTTATTGATGGATTTGCTCACAGACTAAGTGTGGTTGAGAAAACTCACTGGTTCTCGCCGTCGCCGGACTTGTTGGATCATGGTTCTATACATAGCATTGAGTTATGAGATTTATCGGTATTACGTGAATGTAGAACTTGATTGTACAGCACACTTACAGTGCCCTGCATTATAGAAGTGAGGTGTCAAGTTCATTGAGGTTGAATAGTAAGAATAAGTCTTCGAAAGTCACGATGGAGTAGCCCGAGTCGTGGAGGAAATGTACCTCTGTGTATATCACGGTGAATGCACTTTGCCGGTTTGGCTTCCTGTTGGACCTCTGCATGTACTAGGCATGCAAAGTCCTGCAAACTAATCCAAGGTTGGGTAATTGTGACTCGAGAACCAACCACACTCCAAGCTTGTACTTCCATGGGCCGATAGGTACCTTAATCTTCTTTGGTTAGGCCTTAACGTCTCGCTTGCGATACATCTTCAACATTGTCTCCACGGGAGGCGATGCGATGGCCTTGTAAAGTAAAGCTTGAGGTGAATTCATAGAAAGTTCTGTTTGATAGGTATAGTCATGTGGAGATCGCGGCACTAAAGGGTCTAGCGAGATGTCCCACTTGGGCCACTGGATGAATGTGTAGATGACATCCCATAGTGTCATGATCTCTTCGTTTGGGGGCTTCTCCATTGGGACAACCCTAAACGTCATTAATCATTTCCACCTGAACCTTCGTCAAACCGGCCCCTAGCTGGGTACCGTGCACCTACATCCCTAATAGGCATGGAAACACCATCCCCCGCCCAGCCTCAACAGGAATGGAACCAACCCTGATTCTAAGGATGCACAGCATGGACTCTTACATAACGATACACGATAAGCTAAGGCGTCCACCAAGTCTATCTATGTAACATTCTAGAGAGGTACGTTACTTGATGTCGTCGATAGATATGTGGGTGTTGCTATGTTCAAAAAGTGGCACTGACGCACACCTAATCTGACGTTGATGGGGACTGGGTTCCGTAGTAATGAGGGTGGCTTGTAAGTGGTTGTGGATTTCTCTCAATTCTTCCCTCAATAAATCTATCTCTCCTCAAAGTGAGACAATTATCTTCTCTCGAAGTGAGGCAGATAGTTATTCCTCAAGTTGTGCACGAAGCTCCTGTTTCATTTATTCATCATGCTCGGCCTTGGATCTCTTCCTACTCCTATACGCCTCGGAGTCATTTGGGAATCTGCCTCTAAGGTACATTAACCCTTAGGCCTCGCGTGCGACCTGGATGATCCTTGTTTCATAGAGCTGTGGATAGTATAATCCTTCTCCCTGACTGCTTTGAAGGAGCCTTTGGAAGATTCAGTAGTCATTGCTTGTTGCAAGAGGCAATCATGTTACTTTAGACCCCATGAGGCTATGGACCTATTAACAACTAGGTAGTTTAACATATCTTACCAGGCGTTGGGAGACTTTTTCATCTGCGGGGTTTTTAAAAGAGGATATGCTCGAAGACATGTTTGATGACCTTACTCTTAACCAGTTTCGGGAACGCTTGTTTGTGATCTCGGTAAATGGCGGACAAGCCTCCGATCAGATTGCGACCTCGTCCTGCATCATCCATTGCATGATTTTAGCCGCGTACCCAGTGGTGCCATGTCTGTGGGGGTAAGGCTTTTGTGCCTGGAGAGCCTTGTGCACCACACATTGCTGTTGAAATTCGGTCGTCATCTTCATCCGCACAAAAACCTCACATTTTTCGACGACAAGAAAGAATACCTCATGATGGACGTGCAATCTTTGATCACGTAGTGCATGGCAAGCATGCTCTCGAAGGTCTTCTATGCTTTTCCCATCATAAGGAGCACCTGTCGTCACACGAGTCCCTCGACTTCTTCTGGGATCTCAAATGAGTTTGAAATTTCCACCCACAACTGATTTTTATTGTCTTTTGTTAGTGCTTTCCAGTTTGCTACAGTGATGAGGACCTGTTTCCTTCCAATGATCTCATAGGTAATCCGGAATGTTGTCGCTGCTTTCTTTGGTTGTAGAGGGAGCTCATCTGGAGAGACCTTCATGATGGTCATTCCGCCCTCTGGTATTTTCGATACTCCTCTGCCACGCTTAGTTACCCCGGTCTTCGAAGTGTTAGACCTATTTGGCAACGTCAATGGGACGACGATGACATCATCTCTCTTATAAGAAAAATAATTACATTGAGTTGTGAGTATAAACATTAGCACATGGTTGATCTTACAAGAAATAAGAACATTCGGCGGCGTATATTATTTCTACAAGAAATAAGAACATCCAATAATTTATCTGTAAATTCATTCCCTGGCTATTTCATCTCTCAGCCAAAGGCTAGAGAGTTTTATCCCAAAACCAATAGCCCACCCATAGAAGTAAGGAGAGGAGAGTTGGAGGAGGGGACATGTATTTCTCAACAACTACAAGATGGAAATTAAAGCACCATACACTAGGGCTTGAAAAGGCATAAAGCAAATTAATTTTACTTCATGCATTTTCAAGTTTGAGTGTGTAGTGTTGTAATTTCCTCTTGTACAACCACTACTCTAACTCACAGTGTTTCATGCCCCTTTTTTACTTAAACTAGCAGCCCACCCATAGAAGAAAAGAAGAGTCAGAGGAGGGGAGACAAGAACATAGTGGAAGCTGATGGAGAGCATTGACCACTAGGGACCTAGAAGGCCGACCGTGAGGACCACATGAAGGCGACATTTTTGGCAACGACAAGGGACCTCCATCCACGTCTTCATTTGCATGAGGACCACATCGAGACCACCCCCAACAACCTTACCACTTTCAGCCCGACACAAGTAGGCCCACCTTCCCACCCACATCCATTTCCCACATTAACAGATATGGACAGATGTATCACAATGAGGTAAATAAGTGGGATTTGGGATCCATACCATTAGGAGGAGAGGTGACAAGGAGAAGAGAACTCAAGAACACACATTAATAGATATAGACAATGTATCACACATGAGATAAAGAAGTAGGATTTAGGATCTATACCTTCGGGAGGTGAGGCGACGGGGAGGAGAGAACTCATGTACACAGATTAACAGATATGGATGGATGTATCACACATGAAGTAAAGAAGTGGGATTTAGGATCCATGCCTTTGGAAGGAGTGGCGATAGGGAGGAGAGGCGACGTAGGGACGAGAGGCAATGAGAAGGAGAGGCAGTGCGGGGAGGAGAGGCGGCATCGAGAGGAGAGGCGACGTGTCTATGATGTGGTATCATATCATAGATGGTTATATTATAGAACCATCTATGATGTTGTATCATATCATAGACGGTTCTATTATAGAATCGTTTGTGATGTCGTAGTATATTATAGACGATTCTATTATGGAACCGTCTATGATACATATATCACATACGATTTATGCCACTAAACCGTCTGTGATAGTTCCTTCTTTATACAACATATTAGGTTTTTGGCTAGCCTTAGGAAATGCTAGCTATACCCTCTGAAAATAAGCAAGCAGATACAATTGCATATGTAATTATTACTAAATTACTGAATCAATTACAATGGAATAGTTCCTTAATTACCTGTCGAGCTTCTTAATTACATTGAAATAATTTCCAAATAGGAGTTCATCGTGTGGAATCATTCCCCTTAGCTAGTTTCCTTTTAAATAAAGCCCTTCACCATGATTGACACGCATAAATCTTGCTTCATCAATTGATTCTTCCTCAAGCCTGATGCCATCTCCAAATGGAGGCAACTCGCAAAATTGATTGTACTGTTCCTCATCCATGACATTCTCAACTCTGACAATCCTTCTTTTTCCATGAAGAACTACGTGACACTTCTTATTTGACGGATTGGTTACATTAAAAATTTGAACAACTTGCCTCGCGAGTTTGAATGGTTCATCTTTGTGTCCTACACGTTCGAAGTCCACAGTAGTGACACCATACTTATCGACCTTTACACCCTGTGAGAGTTGGACCCAACGGCATTGAAAGAGAGGGATCTTGAAAATTCTGTAGTCAAGATCCCAAATCTCCTGTACAATCCCATAGTAGGAGCTTGGGCCAGCAGTACTGAACTGCTCACGAAATGTATCTATGCAGACACCTGAGTTCTGGACTATACTCTTTCTATCCTGATCTGTTGTATAAAATGTGTACCCATTAATGTCGTATCCTTATAAAATATGTACCCATTAATGTCATATCCTTACCATGTCACAATTATAAATTTTGGCCCTTTTGCTAACCATTGCATCGTTTCACTTTACGACCTCCCAGTGAATCGCACCTTCAACCATTCATTGAACTAACGGTTGTGCTGCCACGTGATCCAAACCTCTGACTGGCCTGAATTCTCTTGGCGTAGCATGTCCTTGTGCTCAATATACAGGGACACTTCAATAATGTTTTGCAAGACCGTGAAATGGGATTGAGCGTACGTATCCAGATTAGGAATTATTACTTTCCTTCCGATGATCTCAACATCCTCTAGCCTCTCCTCGTGACGAGATAGAGTAGCACCTAACGGTTCAACCTGAACCATGTAATTGACATAGAGCTTAATGACCCTTCAATTGCATAACCTTCGATGATGCTGCCCTCCAACCGAGATCAATTCCGTACATTGGACATGAGAATTCCCATGTACCTCTCAAACAGGTACATATGACGTTATGACGTAGAAACACGGGAATGCATATCTTTATCTCTTTCACAAGTGGATAATAAGATGGACCATGATATCAAAAAATAACAGAGGGAAATACATCTCAAGATGGTATAGAGTCCTCACCACCTTGACTTGTAAAGCATCTAATCCATTGGGATCAATGACCTTCTAAGCAATTGCGTTAAAAAATAACATAGCCTTATGATTGTCACTCGAACCTTGTTCGACAAAATACTTCTAATTGCAATAGGAAGCAATTGTATCATTAGCACATGATAGTCATGAGACTTCATGCCAATTAATTTCAAATCTTCCATGGAAACAAGTTTCTTTATGCTGGTGGAGTGATCGGACGAAACTTTTACACCATACAAGCACTAGCACAATATATCAATTCTCTTGGACTTACACATAGTTTAGCAAGCTGGGGAAGGTACATCTGGCCTTTATCCATCTCTCTTAATGCTAACTCGGTTCGGATGTTTATAGCAACCAAGTCACACCGTGCGATGACACCATCGTTTGTTTTGTCATGAATGTTTAGAAAAAGACCAATCAAGCTATCACATACATTCTTCTCTACGTACATGACGTCGATGCAATTGCGAATTTCTAAGTGCTCCGGACAAGATAAGTCCAAAAATATTGACCTCTTCTTCTGACGGGTCCTCAACTTACGTCCCTTTCCAAGCACAACATCGATATTCTTTGACCATATCGTATACCTCTTTCCCGCTGAAAGGTGTAACATCCCAAAATTTGCCTTCTGAAAAAATTTAATTTCAAATTAATTATTTTAAAGTATTTGGATTTTATTTTGCTTTTATTTGATTTTCAGGATTTTCTGGAGTTTAAAACCTATTTTTAAAAATTAAAAAAAATATTTTAAAGTATGAAAATTAAATACCAACATTAGTTGAAAATAATTTTATCAAATCCAAAATATCTCCAGAAGCTTTTGTGAATTTTTCTGGAATTTTTGAGGTATTTTCATATTTTTCTGAGGCCTAAATAATTTCCTAGCCTTTTCTGAAAATAAAAATCAAATTCTAAGAACAATAATCCACCCCCTCCCTCCGTCCGACGCGTGGACGGTCTAGAACCGCCCACATCGTCGCTCGGCCCAATCCGGCCGCTCTCCCCCTCTCTCTCCGCCAAGCGGGCCCGGCCCGTCAGCCAGCTCCGCCTTCCCCTCCCCTCGGGCCGACACCTGGCCGGCCCGATGCGCGCCACGCCATCCGCGCGGGCCATCCAGCCGCCCGCTTCCCTCTCTCTCCCCTCTCACTGCCCCGCAGGCCCCGTCCGTCAGCCGCCTGCGCCCCGCTCTCGCTGACGCCCGGCCCCGCCTGTCAGACCCGTCGTCCCCGCGGAGTCGCCTTCCTTTCTCTCCTCCCCTTTCCTTTCTTCGCCGGCCGACTGAGTCCCCCGTGGATCTGGCCTTACCTTCCTCGCCTCCCTCCGATTTTGGAAACCCCGAGCACCCACGCGACCAAATCCCCAAACCCCCGCACCTCCCTTCCTTCTCTGCCCCCTATTTCCTTCCCTCCCCTCTCCCTTCCTTTTCCGGCCGCCAACACCGGCAAGCGATTGCCGCGCCCATGCCCCCCTCCGTCCCTATAAATAGCCCCCTCGGCCTCCCCTCTCACCGCACCACCTCCCATCGCTCTCCCCTTCTCTCCCCGCGCCCCGTGTGCCCCGCACCGAGAGCTCCCCGTGCGCGCCCGGTAAGTACTCCAGCGAGCAATCGCCCGCCGCCGCCTCCAACGTCTTCCCTGTGCGCCGGCGACCACCCTCAGCCCCTCGACCGAGCCTCCCCGCCGCCGGAGCACCGTCGCACCGGAGCACCCGAGCCCGCTCCGCCACTTCCTCGCCGCCGGCCACCTCCACTCGTCCCCGAGCCTCGCTGACCCCACCGTCGGATCCGCCTCCACGCCAGGATCGCATTTTGGACCTCACCCGAACCTCTCCGGCCACCCCTCGCCGCCGGCGCCACTACCTCGGCCACCTCTGCCCGGCCCCCTCCAGCAGGTACCCCTCAAAGGGATTACCTACCCTGTATGGGTAGGCAACGCCTCCCCGATCGACTGGTTAACAGTGCTATTCCTCCCTCCCCCCGGTTCCCTCGGTGCGCGTTCGAGCCCCCGGCTCCGCACGCTGAGGTTGAGCCCTTCTTTTAATTTCCGCGCTGACAGCAGGGCCGCACGCGTCAGCGGCCGCCGTCTGCGCTGGCCACTGCCGTCTGGGCCCCACCTGTCTGCGCTGGCCACTGACATATGGGCCCGGAGCCCAGAGGGGTCCCACATGTCAGAGGCTGGGCCAGTGGGTCCCACCTGTCATAGACTCAGAGAAAAGAATAAATTAAAAGATTAAAATTTAAATGCTGCCAGTGGGCCCTTAATTGAAGTGAATGCCATGTACTCTCATTATTAGTTAATCCAACTTTGTTATGCCCTCAATTGAAGTTGAATGCCATGTACCTTTGTAACCCTAGAATTTCCTTTGTCTCAATAATGAGAGTATTATAATTATTTGTGAATAATAGAATGGTAGTATATTGCTTAGTCACGCTATTTAATGCCTTTGAAATCTTGAAAATGGGAAATTATGATTTGTTGTAATAACCTTGTGTTTATAAGTCTAGTGGTGATTGGAGTTGCCACTGATCTTTTAAAATAAAATAAAATGTGGAAATTGGTTTAGATCAGGGTGGATGGTTGGTTTGGGTTGGTGCGGCAAGCACGAGATCTTGTAAAGTGTATGTTCTACCCTAGTCAACTAAGGACCGATGCTTGTGTTTGTCAAGACTGAGCACTACCGTACAACCCTAAGTCTATATGGGTACGACTTAGCTGATTAACTCATGATACTCTAGTTTAGGTGCCACCAGTGGAAAGTGGGTGCCAGGGATTTACTGGTTATTCGCAGTGAGGAACAGGGATTTACTGTACTCATATGGCGCAAGAGGGGGCTTCGGATTGGGCAGATTTAACCCTTCTGCGGTGAAACTGTAACATCCTGAATTTCAGAGCCTTTTTGAAGCTTTCGAAATAAAATTCACCATTTGAATTTTTCTGGAATTAATTAAAGCTTAAATGGAATTTTTATAAATTAAAAGGATTTAATATGATTAAGTTAAACATTAAATTGTGCCAAAAGTATTTTATTTGAGTTCCCTGAGCCTCAAGAGTTTTTCTGGCATTTTATGTGATTTTTCTGGATTTATTTGCTATTTTCTAGAGCTCAAAATGATTTAATTGAATTTCTGGAAAAAGAAAAAGAAAAAGAAAAACCAGTCGGTCGAGCCGCAACCGCTTCCACCCCCGCCGCGTGTCAGCCATCCAGAACCCCGCCCCCGCATCGCAGCCGCCCGCTTTTAGCAAGTCGTACTCGTATACGAGTAGGACTCTCAGGTCGTATCCCACCCGGACTCGTACTCGTGGCCGACCAGGACACCTCTACGACCGGGTATAAAAGGGCCCGAACCCCAGGTGTCTCCCTCGTCCCAAGTCAAGCCTCGCCTCCGAGTTGAGCCGCAAACCGAAGTCGTGCCGGTCGCCGCTGTGGTCGTGCGCCTCGCCAAAGCCGTGGTCGTACGCGTAGCCGCTGCCGTGGTCGTGCCGGAGCCCGAGGTCGTGTCGTCCTCGCCGTCGTTTCGCCTTCGCCGATCTGCCGTCGCCGGTGAGTCCCGCCACCGTCCCTAGTCCCCGCCAACCAGATCCCGCCGCCATCCATGGTCGTAGATCCGTGTGTCGTAGATCCGTGTGGTCGTAAGGTTCTACGACTACGTTGTAGAGCCTTAGTCGTAAGTCGTAAAGCCACCGGTAAGTTCGATCATGTGGTCGTAAACGACTTCATGGTCGTAAGTCTGCCTGAGTAGTCGTAGCCGCTGTGCAGTCGTAGCCGCCCGTGTGGTCGTAGTCGTAGATTGCTCTGTGTGGTCGAAGTAGTAGGTTCGACTACGTAGTCGTAATCTCGACTGAGTGATCGTAGTCATGTGCTCGACTACGTGGTCGTAAGACCTGTTGCAGCTCTCGGTTTCAGTCGCTCAATTCAACGTGGTCGTTAGCTTCTGCGTAGTCGAAAGTCTTCTGCGTAGTCGTAAGTCTTCTGCGTAGTCGTAAGTCTTCTGCGTAGTCGTAAGTCTTCTGCGTAGTCGAAAGTCTTCTGCGTAGTCGTAAGTCTTCTGTGTAGTCGTAAGCCATTCTCTGTGGTCGTAAACGGTAACGTGATCGTAAAAGACTTCATGGTCGTAATTTCGACCGTGGTCGTGAGCGACTACGTGGTCGTAAGCTCCATCCGAGTGGTCGTAAATAACCGGGTACTCGTCAGCTGTGGTCGCAGGCCCGACTACGTGGTCGTAACCCCTATTGATCGTGTTTGCCGTGGTCGTAACCCTCCCGGCCGCGATAGCCATGGTCGTAACTCCCTCTCCGACCACGTTGGTTTCCAAAGACAATCTTTTTCTCCGATTTAAAACTTCCCAGAGCCCGTTCTTCTTCGTCCTAGCTCCGATTGACCCGATTCTTTTTCCTAAATTCATATAAAATTGAGCTCTATCTTTTGGTTCAGGTTTGGAAGTTTTTGGAGTTCATTTGAATTTTATTTGATTTTATTTTGTGTTTCGAATTGCGTTCTCTCTCGTTAGATCACGCGTTCGAAGGAGCGGAAGTTGGATTTGAAGATCAAGAGCCGTCAACTGAGCAAGGCCAAGGCAAGCCGTATTCTTTGATCATGTTGAACCCGGTTTGCAATCTATTATTTAATTATTTTGGTTTAAATTATCATGCATCGCTACTTTTATTCAAACCCTTGTATTGGTAGTTATCGTCCCAATTGGTTATTTCCCTCTTTGATATTTTGGAATACCTTGATGCCATTGTCAACTTAGGTTGAAAAATTAATTAGTGATGCTATGTTATTTGTCACATTGGGTTGGTACGATTAGAATGCTTAGCCTTGCTTATGTGGCGAAAGGGTTCATCATCACATGTGATTAATTAACTTGACTTAATGATATATCGAATCGTGGTTGGTGCCACCAATATAAAATTTGTGCCATGGCATTGGTGTGTCATTGGCGTGGTTATACAAAATTGGTTTTCACTCGGGCGAGTGATCGTGCAGTAAAGGGGGAAGTGTTGGAGCACTTCGAGGGATGTGGTAGTCTCGCCCGGGAACGTTTAAGGACTTAACTTTGTGCGCCATTGATCTGAGCTTTACCGTGCAAATCACATGTCTAGTATGGGATAGACCTGGCATAATAATTTGTGAAGTCTCAACTTTGGTTACACTACTGATGTTGTTGTGGCGCAAGAGGGGACAATTATCGACTAGGGGGATTTACCCTACTCGACGGCGAAACCTTAGCGAGTGGGATCGGGTTGAGATGGATCATTGTAAAAGCCTTGTTGTGATTATCTTTATCGTGAGGATTATCACATCGTGTGGGTACAGTTGTGCAACCTCTGCAGAGTGTAAAACTATTCGAATAGCCGTGTCCTCGGTCATGGACAATGCTCGGTGATTTCACACGAGGGGTAGAGTTTTTATGAAATCTGGTTGGGTTGAGCTGGGAAGTGAACGGTCAGTTCACTTGTGATTATATTCAATTCCTTGGATTATTTATTTAACGTCCTTTGTTAAAGTTTCTTTTCAATCTATGTATGATATTTACTTCAATTGTCGCTTTCTGCAAAACTAACCTTTCAGCCATCCATTGTTAAGCCTTGCATATTATATTGCATTCATTTGTTACAAACGGCTTGCTGAGTACCAATGTACTCACGGCTTTATGCCCCTGTTGCTCAGTTGAGGAGGAGGAGTATCACCAGCAGGAGGTTCCAGAAGGAGAGTACTTCGACGTCTTCGCGGATTAGGCTTCGTTCTCCACTCGATAGCCTGTGGGCGTGTCGATTGGCTGCTGCGCTTTCTTTTGGATTTCCGCTGCTAGTTTTTGTTAAGCCCTTCAGGCTAATAATTGTAAGCTTGGCCATAAGGTCGTACTCTGATAATTATCAATATAATTTGGATTTTCCTTAGAATATCGTGATGTGGATGATATTTGTCTTTGTACATACCGTGTGCACTAGCGTGATCCTGGACTACTGCAGAATACACAGGAGAGTCCGGATTTGTATATTCGGGTCTCTACAGAGATGGTATCAGAGCCATATCGACTGTAGGACGAAGCCCTAGTTAGAGTGGTCGAATTAGCAAAATTTTCAAAATTTATTTTCTAAATCAAATCAACCAAATGATTGTCTAGTAATTCTTTACTCTTACCCCATTCTTAGGATTCTTACTCTTTGGCTCCTCTGAAATATGGTTTTCGAAACTCAATTTGACTTCTTATCCCCATAATGTCCATAGATGTCTCGAGTGTCCCTCCATCAGAGTGAAAGTTGGTATGGAATTCTTCAAGCTATGCTGTGAAGTTTGGAGCAAGGAAGCACCCAATATGTCAAGACCAGATTGGAGATTTCCGTGAAGATTAGCAACCACTAGATTTGAACCTTGTTATAGTTTTAGTATCGTGTAGATCGTCTTGCTTCTTATTTGCCGTTGGGTGTGATGTGAGCTGCAGTTTTGCTTCTAGCATTATGATGCAGTCATGTCAAAAGTCTTTTTGCGGAGTTTATTGCTTCTTTTGTTAGCCTTTTCGGCTAAGTGTTTGCTTAGTTTTAGGATTGCCATTAGTTACCCCTTAGACGAGTTTACCACTTACCTCTGCTTTTCCCTCTTACCTATTGAGCCTTGAAGAGTCAGTTCTCAACAAATGGTCTTTTCCTTCAGAACAGAGCAGAAATGGTTGACACCCGGAGCTCCGCAGGACGCGGTCAAATGAACCAAGATCCGGAAGGCAGTAATGGAAACCAAGCAACTCCAGAGCAGCATGCAAATCCGGCTGGTTTAGATCCGACCTTGAGTCAGTTCATGGCTGCCCAGACCCAATTAATGAATACCATGATGCAGAATATGAACGCAATGATGAATCGGCAGAATCAAGAAATGGCAATGCCCCAACCAGTTCGTCAACAGTCTAAATTTGCAGAATTCATGAGGACAAGGCCATCCACTTATTCACGATCTTCGGAGCCTTTGGAAGCCGATGACTGGATGCGCTCAACAGAAAAGAAGCTTAATCTTGCCCAGTGTATGGACCGCGAGAAGGTTTTGTATGCCGCCCACCAGCTAGAAGGCGCTGCAGCTGAATGGTGGGAAAACTACTGTGCTGCTCATGAAGATCAAGATAGCATCACTTGGGCGGAGTTCTCCGCAGCTTTTCGTCATACCCATGTTTTGGACGGAGTGATTGAGATGAAGAAGGAGGAATTCCGGGAGTTACAGCAGAAGAACATGTCAGTGAGTGAGTATCTCAATAAATTCACCCAGCTAGCCCGTTATGCCCCGGAGGATGTCGCTACAGATGATGCCCGTCAAAAGAGGTTCAAGAAAGGACTAAACCCCGGTCTGAAAGTTCAAGTGGTGGGAAATGACTACGCCAGCTTTCAAAACATGGTGGACAAAGCGATGCTCATTGAGGAGAGTCGTCGTGAGTTAGAGGAATCCCGCAAGCGGAGGATGATGCAGCAAGGATCACAGATGCACCAGGCTCAGAGGACCCGCTTTAGTACGTTTCAGCCCGCTCGTGTTCCACAGCAGTCAGGATTCAAAACACCTGCACCAGCTCCTCGCCAGTTCTCATCAGGACCAAGGCCAATTCCAGTTGGAAGCCAACAGCAGAGGATCACCAAGCCCATGACAGCAGTTACCTGTTTCAAATGCCATGAAACGGGACATTATGCCAACAAATGCCCGCAGAATCAAGCCTTGACACCAATTCGTTTCAACTTGGGCTCTACACCAGATCGGACTCCCGCAGCAGGGTCAGGACACGGAGCACCGCAAACATCAAGTCAACCCAACAGAGGATCGCAGACCGTGCTACGCGGCCAGGTGAACCATGTCACCATGGAGGAGGCTCAAGCAGCACCAGATGTTGTGATCGGTAAGTTTCAAGTAAACTCAGTTCCTGCCACAGTTTTGTTCGATTCTGGAGCTTCATATTCGTTTGTTTCCCGGAGTTTTGCTCTAAAGCATAAATTGGAAGTTGTTGCTCTTGGTTCTATTTTGCTGGTTCAATCCCCGGGCTCTGAGATGAGTACCAATCTAGGATGCCCTAGAGTTAAAATAGCCATCCAAGGAATAGAGTTCTCCGCTGATTTGGTAGTGCTAAATATCCAGTCTTTGGATGTGATTCTGGGTATGGATTGGCTCAAAAAGCATCAAGCAGTGTTGGAATGTGGAAGTCGAGCCGTCACCTTGGTCGGTTCAGATGGAAGTAAAGTTAGATTTGAAGCCAACATGAAGCAGCCAGAAAAAGTGATGGTATGCCAAAGCAAAGGGATCATGATAGAGGAAGTACCAATTGTACGAGAATATCCCGATGTATTCCCCGATGATCTTCCTGGGATGCCACCCGACAGAGAAGTAGAGTTCGCAATTGAGTTAGTACCGGGTACATCGCCTATTTCCAAGAGACCCTACCGAATGCCCGCCAATGAATTGGCAGAATTGAAGAAACAAATACAAGAGTTGTTGGATAAAGGCTATGTCAGGCCTAGTACCTCTCCGTGGGGAGCACCAGTATTGTTTGTCAAAAAGAAGGATGGTAGCCAGCGCATGTGCGTGGATTACCGAGCTCTCAATGAAGTTACCATCAAGAACAAGTATCCCTTGCCTAGAATTGATGACTTGTTCGATCAACTAAAAGGAGCCGGAGTGTTTTCCAAGATTGATTTGAGGTCAGGTTATCATCAAATGAAGATTCGACCGGAGGATATACCTAAGACAGCATTCTCAACTCGTTATGGTTTATACGAATTCTCCGTAATGTCTTTTGGCCTAACCAATGCCCCAGCATACTTCATGTACCTGATGAACAAGGTGTTCATGGATTACCTGGATAAGTTCGTTGTCGTGTTTATCGATGACATTCTGATCTACTCCAAGAATGAGGAAGAACATGAAGAGCATTTGAGGATGGTATTGCAGAGGTTACGAGAGCATAAGTTGTACGCCAAGTTTAGCAAATGTGAATTTTGGATGAAGGAAGTAGCGTTTTTGGGCCATGTTATGACCGTAGAAGGAGTAGCAGTTGACCCCGGGAAAGTGAACGATGTACTCACTTGGAGGGCACCAACGTCAGTAACTCAGGTCAGAAGCTTCCTGGGAATGGCGGGTTACTACCACCGTTTCATCGAAGGATTCTCTAATGTAGCGCGACCGCTCACTCAGTTGTTGAAGAAGGAAAAGAAATTTGAATGGACGCCAGAGTGCGAGAAGAGTTTTCAGAAATTAAAGGAGAGCCTAACAACAGCGCCAGTACTAATTTTGCCCGACATTAAGAAGGACTTTGAAATCTACTATGATGCATCCCGCAAAGGTTTGGGATGTGTGTTGATGCAGGACAAGAGGGTGGTGGCTTATGCATCACGCCAGCTGAGACCACACGAAGAGAACTACCCCACGCATGACTTGGAGTTGGCAGCAGTGGTGCATGCCCTGAAAATCTGGCGTCACTATTTAATGGGTAACCGAAGTGAGATCTACACGGATCATAAGAGCCTGAAATATATTTTCACACAATCGGAGCTCAATCTAAGACAAAGAAGATGGTTGGAATTAATAAAGGATTATGACATCGGAATCCATTATCATCCAGGAAAAGCCAATGTAGTGGCAGACGCGTTGAGTAGAAAGGTGTATTGCAATACAGTGATGGTCAAGGAAAACCAACTAGCTCTACACGAGGAATTTCAGAAGCTTAGTTTGGAGTTGGTTGAGGAAGGGATGTTAGCTACCTTGGACTTGCAGCCGACCCTGGATAGTCAGATTCGTCACGAGCAACCAGGGGATGAAAATATCCAGAGAATCAAAGAAGGTTTAAAGGAAGGCAAAGCACCCGGCTTTGTGGAGGACGATCAGGGAATCATGTGGTATAAGACGCGTTTGTGCGTACCAAACAAGGGGAAACTGAAGAAGTTATTACTTAAGGAAGCGCATGAGTCCTTATATTCAATCCATCCCGGCAGTACCAAGATGTACCAGGATATTAAAGACAAATATTGGTGGCCAGGTATGAAGCGCGAGATAGCCGAGTATGTAGCACTTTGCGATGTGTGCCAAAGAGTGAAGGCTGAACATCAAAGACCAGCAGGTTTGCTGCAACCCTTGAAGATTCCTGAATGGAAGTGGGAAGATGTGGGAATGGACTTTATTACAGGCTTACCCAAGACTAAAGAGGGCTACGACTCAATATGGGTAATTGTGGATCGATTAACGAAGGTCGCTCACTTTCTTCCGGTCAAAACAACTTATTCTGGTGATAAATTGGCCGAGTTATACATGTCCAGGATTGTGAGTCTTCATGGGGTGCCCAAGAGGATAGTATCGGATCGTGGGTCGCAGTTTACTTCACGATTTTGGAATAGCTTTCACGAGGCAATGGGTACTCACTTGAACTTCAGTACAGCATATCATCCGCAAACTGATGGTCAGACGGAGCGTGTGAATCAAATCCTGGAGGATATGTTAAGAGCTTGTGTATTGGATCACGGAGCTAAATGGGATAGTTGTTTACCTTTTGCGGAGTTCTCCAACAATAACAGTTACCAGACTAGTCTACAAATGTCACCGTTTGAAGCCCTGTATGGCAGAAAATGTAGAACCCCTCTCAATTGGAAAGAGACGGGGGAGAGTCAAATCTTCGGGCCAGAATGTCTTCAGGAAGCAGAAGAGAAAGTGCATTTGATTCAAGAAAGGCTAAAGGCAGCCCAAGCCAGACAGAAGAGTTATGCTGATACTCGTCGAAGAGATTTAAGTTTTGAGCCAAATGACTATGTGTATCTCAGGATCACACCCTTCAAAGGTGTTAAGAGATTTCAAATGAAGGGAAAGCTAGCGCCAAGGTATGTGGGGCCATTTAAAATTTTAAAGCGCAAAGGAGAGGTTGCATACCAGCTGGAATTATCAAACACCTTGAGCGGGATCCATGATGTTTTCCATGTATCTCAACTAAAGAAGTGCTTGAGAGTGCCAGAGGAAGCAGTGCCCGTAGAGGCGGTGGATCTTCAGGAGGATCTGTCTTATAAAGAACATCCTATAAAAATTTTGGAAGTGGCAGAGCGTGTAACCAGAAGAAGGACAGTTCGCTTTTGCAAGGTTCAATAGAGCAACCATTCCGAGGAGGAAGCAACCTGGCAGAGCGAGAAGGATCTTAGAGCGGAGTTTCCAAACCTATTCCTTAGAGAGCCAGAATCTCGGGGTCGAGATTCCGTTTAAGGGGGGAAGGTTTGTAACATCCTGAATTTCAGAGCCTTTTTGAAGCTTTCGAAATAAAATTCACCGTTTGAATTTTTCTGGAATTAATTAAAGCTTAAATGGAATTTTTATGAATTAAAAGGATTTAATATGATTAAGTTAAACATTAAATTGTGCCAAAAGTATTTTATTTGAGTTCCCTGAGCCTCAAGAGTTTTTCTGGCATTTTATGTGATTTTTCTGGATTTATTTGCTATTTTCTAGAGCTCAAAATGATTTAATTGAATTTCTGGAAAAAGAAAAAGAAAAAGAAAAACCAGTCGGTCGAGCCGCAATCGCTTCCACCCCCGCCGTGTGTCAGCCATCCAGAACCCCACCCCCGCATCGCAGCCGCCCGCTTTTAGCAAGTCGTACTCGTATACGAGTTGGACTCTCAGGTCGTATCCCACCCGGACTCGTACTCGTGGCCGACCAGGACACCTCTACGACCGGGTATAAAAGGGCCCGAACCCCTGGTGTCTCCCTCGTCCCAAGTCAAGCCTCGCCTCCGAGTTGAGCCGCATACCGAAGTCGTGCCGGCCGCCGCTGTGGTCGTGCGCCTCGCCAAAGCCGTGGTCGTACGCGTAGCCGCTGCCGTGGTCGTGCCGGAGCCCGAGGTCGTGTCGTCCTCGCCGTCGTTTCGCCTTCGCCGATCTGCCGTCGCCGGTGAGTCCCGCCACCGTCCCTAGTCACCGCCGACCAGATTCCGCCGCCATCCATGGTCGTAGATCCGTGTGTCGTAGATCCGTGTGGTCGTAAGGTTCTACGACTACGTTGTAGAGCCTTAGTCGTAAGTCGTAAAGCCACCGGTAAGTTCGATCATGTGGTCGTAAACGACTTCATGGTCGTAAGTCTGCTTGAGTAGTCGTAGCCGCTGTGCAGTCGTAGCCGCCCGTGTGGTCGTAGTCGTAGATTGCTCTGTGTGGTCGAAGTAGTAGGTTCGACTACGTAGTCGTAATCTCGACTGAGTGATCGTAGTCATGTGTTCGACTACATGGTCGTAAGACCTGTAGCAGCTCTCGGTTTCAGTCGCTCAATTCAACGTGGTCGTTAGCTTCTGCGTAGTCGAAAGTCTTCTGCGTAGTCGTAAGTCTTCTGCGTAGTCGTAAGTCTTCTGCGTAGTCGTAAGTCTTCTGCGTAGTCGAAAGTCTTCTGCGTAGTCGTAAGTCTTCTGTGTAGTCGTAAGCCATTCTCTGTGGTCGTAAACGGTAACGTGATCGTAAAAGACTTCATGGTCGTAATTTCGACCGTGGTCGTGAGCGACTACGTGGTCGTAAGCTCCATCCGAGTGGTCGTAAATAACCGGGTACTCGTCAGCTGTGGTCGCAGGCCCGACTACGTGGTCGTAACCCCTATTGATCGTGTTTGCCGTGGTCGTAACCCTCCCGACCGCGATAGCCGTGGTCGTAACTCCCTCTCCGACCACGTTGGTTTCCGAAGACAATCTTTTTCTCCGATTTAAAACTTCCCAGAGCCCGTTCTTCTTCGTCCTAGCTCCGATTAACCCGATTCTTTTTCCTAAATTCATATAAAATTGAGCTCTATCTTTTTGGTTCAGGTTTGGAAGTTTTTGGAGTTCATTTGAATTTTATTTGATTTTATTTTGTGTTTCGAATTGCGTTCTCTCTCGTTAGATCACGCGTTCGAAGGAGCGGAAGTTGGATTTGAAGATCAAGAGCCGTCAACTGAGCAAGGCCAAGGCAAGCCGTATTCTTTGATCATGTTGAACCTGGTTTGCAATCTATTATTTAATTATTTTGGTTTAAATTATCATGCATCGCTACTTTTATTCAAACCCTTGTATTGGTAGTTATCGTCCCAATTGGTTATTTCCCTCTTTGATATTTTGGAATACCTTGATGCCATTGTCAACTTAGGTTGGGAAATTAATTAGTGATGCTATGTTATTTGTCACATTGGGTTGGTACGATTAGAATGCTTAGCCTTGCTTATGTGGCGAAAGGGTTCATCATCACATGTGATTAATTAACTTGACTTAATGATATATCGAATCGTGGTTGGTGCCACCAATATAAAATTTGTGCCATGGCATTGGTGTGTCATTGGCGTGGTTATACAAAATTGGTTTTCACTCGGGCGAGTGATCGTGCAGTAAAGGGGGAAGTGTTGGAGCACTTCGAGGGATGTGGTAGTCTCGCCCGGGAACGTTTAAGGACTTAACTTTGTGCGCCATTGATCTGAGCTTTACCGTGCAAATCACATGTCTAGTATGGGATAGACCTGGCATAATAATTTGTGAAGTCTCAACTTTGGTTACACTACTGATGTTGTTGTGGCGCAAGAGGGGACAATTATCGACTAGGGGGATTTACCCTACTCGACGGCGAAACCTTAGCGAGTGGGATCGGGTTGAGATGGATCATTGTAAAAGCCTTGTTGTGATTATCTTTATCGTGAGGATTATCACATCGTGTGGGTACAGTTGTGCAACCTCTGCAGAGTGTAAAACTATTCGAATAGCCGTGTCCTCGGTCATGGACAATGCTCGGTGATTTCACACGAGGGGTAGAGTTTTTATGAAATCTGGTTGGGTTGAGCTGGGAAGTGAACGGTCAGTTCACTTGTGATTATATTCAATTCCTTGGATTATTTATTTAACGTCCTTTGTTAAAGTTGCTTTTCAATCTATGTATGATATTTACTTCAATTGTCGCTTTCTGCAAAACTAACCTTTCAGCCATCCATTGTTAAGCCTTGCATATTATATTGCATTCATTTGTTACAAACGGCTTGCTGAGTACCAATGTACTCACGGCTTTATGCCCCTGTTGCTCAGTTGAGGAGGAGGAGTATCACCAGCAGGAGGTTCCAGAAGGAGAGTACTTCGACGTCTTCGCGGATTAGGCTTCGTTCTCCACTCGATAGCCTGTGGGCGTGTCGATTGGCTGCTGCGCTTTCTTTTGGATTTCCGCTGCTAGTTTTTGTTAAGCCCTTCAGGCTAATAATTGTAAGCTTGGCCATAAGGTCGTACTCTGATAATTATCAATATAATTTGGATTTTCCTTAGAATATCGTGATGTGGATGATATTTGTCTTTGTACATACCGTGTGCACTAGCGTGATCCTGGACTAGTGCAGAATACACACGAGAGTCCGGATTTGTATATTCGGGTCTCTACAGAAACCCTAGTGGGTGGTGTCTAGCTAGTCTAGAGTGAGGTAAAGGCTTTGTGATAATTTATCTGTGTCTCATGCCAAAGGAAGCGTGGTGACTGTTAAGATAATTTGTCTTTTAGGGGTAAAGTTGTACAACCTCTGCAGAGTGTCAAACTATTCGAATAGCCGTGCCCACGGTCAAGGGCGGGCAAGGAATGCATTCACATGGTAGATTTTTGGTTTTAGTTTTAAAATCAAAGTTTTTGTATTCCGTGAGTGGAGGAAACTCTCGGAAGGGTATCCTGGTAGTTGGAGCCAGAGAGGGTGGATGGAACCCGCAGTTTTAAACTTGATCAATTGTAATTGGTTAGCTAGTGTTGGTAGATGGAACCTTCACTATAAAGTTAATGATAGTTCTGTTAAAACCGTTGGAAAATAATCATGACTTGAATTAGTTTTGAGTCTTGCATCTTGGATAGAAGTTTTAGTCATTTTCTTCATGCGGCGTCATTAGTTATGGCCAGCGTCATTAGTGCCTGCATGCATCATGTTAGTCACATGCACGTTGAATAGGCTTGTCAGTTAGTTTGTGCTAGTGTGAGTATGGTGAGAAGCTAGCATCTGCATGCACAAGACCACGACGTAGAGGCGGAGTGGCTTGTGATCAGCCGGTGGTGGAGCGCTTCTTGCGGATGTACGCGTGAGTGCGCGTCGTGCGGAAGTGGACGGCTGGTGTATGGTGTGCGTGGCTTGAGACCCGGACGAGTTGTTGCTTGCCGTGGAGTCTCAGCTGGGCTTTAAAAGCCAAGTACTCTTTTGGTTTTGGTGTGTGAAAAAATACAGAAAACCGGTGTTCGTCGCCGAGGGCGTTAGTCGCCGCAATCTCCTGTGTCTACACCAAATTGCTCTCGTGCGTGTGTGTGTTCGAGTTTGCCCAAGTTCGCTGCTTGGTTTCAACAAAAACATTTACTTTATTAAATTGATGCCTTCGAAAATAATTAGTAGTAATTGAAGTTAAAACATTGCTTTGTGCAAAAGAACCATATAGCCTTCCTTTGTCAAGCCTTGCATCTATTGCATTTTTCCCAAGACTTGCGGAGTACTTTATGTACTCACATGCTGCACTCAAAAATAATATTCAGAAGAATACAAAGCCCAAGGAGACTACGACTACTTCGCGGGTGGATTCGACGAAGGATTCCAGGAGTTCTAGGTCGCGCTTCCCCAGTCAATTGCCTGTGGCGTATTGAGGGGTCTCCACTGAATTTATCTTGCTTCCGCTGTGTTTCGTGTGTGCGAGGTCTTGAAACCTCATTTGTAATAATGAGACCTTTCGGTCAGTACTCTTTAATATTGTAATAAGACGTTGTTGGTTATGAATCATTTCTGTTTAACTGTGTGCACTAGCTTTGATCTGGGACTAGTGCTGTAATACACAGAGGGTCCGGGTTTGGAAATCCGGGGTCCCGACAAAAGACCTTGGGGCTTAGTCGTCCTCTTTTATTCTGTCAAATTGTTTCTTCATCTTGCGATATGAGTGATACCTTGAAAGGAACCTACTGTGACACATGTGCATAGTTTTACGTGAGTTGTTCAACCACACTCTTGGTACAATCTAATTAGTGAGGACAGGATTTAGCTCCTTTTGTACTCATCCTCGATAAGTTACCAAGGGCAGAAAAATCATTGATGGTGCAGAACAGCATGGCGTGCAGAGTGAAGTTCTCTCATTTGTCCGCATCTCATACCTATACCCATTCGTTCCATAGTGTCACAAGATCTTCTACCAATGGTGCTGGGTACACATCAATATCATTCTAAGTTGCTTCAGCCCTTAGATAAGTAGTGACATCAAAATGTATTTCTACTTCATACACAGCTAAGAAGGAAGGTTGTACATGCATATATTCATGGGCCAGGTGCTATGTTGGCTGCTCATGTTACCGAAAGAATTCATTCCATTTGTACTCAACCCAAACCTTATATTTCATGGTTCCGCACCGAAGTCTACAAACATGCTATCAATGTTTCTCTACTAGGCAGAATAAGTAGTGTCTTATCATTCCATCTTTCTTACGCTCCTCCGAGTGCTAACGCAGCAATCTTGCATCCTTTTAGTTCGCAAATAAATGCTTCAAACATGGAATTATAGGCAGCTACCACAACATCCTAGCAGAAGACCCTTGTTTCACCTCGATGCCCTTGCCGTCATCAGAGTCATTCTTACGCGTATATCGGGTTGCTTTGCACACCGAACAAACATGTAAATTTGTATACTCTTTATGGTAGAGGATACAATCATTCAGATATGCATGTACAATCATTCAGATATGCATGTATTCTTTCAACTTCTAGTCCCAATGGACAAAACACTTCTTGGTAAGTGGTTCTCGACAACATATTTCCCTTTGGAAGGATGTTCACTAGGAGACCTAACAATACCGTGAAACTCTTGTTGGACCAACCATTGATTGCCTTTAATTTCAGCAATTCAAGAACGGATGACAACCTTATGTATTGCGACTTGCAGCTCAGGAACAAAGGTTTTTTCGAGTCCTCCATCAAGCCGTCGAATTTACCAAACTCTCACTATAGTTCCTTCTCCATCATATAACATCTGATACAGATTGTCATCATGTGACCTATCCTCATTGAAAGCACAGTTCACAACCAGCATATCGTTGTCTCCCTCGATGATGTTATTATTACCTTCCTATATAATCTTCTCTTTACTGTGACTGGTCTAATATGTATACCCCTTATTGAAACCCCTTTGAATCAAGTGAGTTTCGATCTACCGCTAAGTTGGTAAATATCTTCAGATTATCGCAATCAATGCATGAATAGTACATATACTCCATCCCATTCTTCAACATATCCTGCTCAGCCGCTCATCTAAAAGCAGACACCATTAATTTACCCCTCACTCACATGGTTCTCAACGTACATGCAGTTTCGGTCCATCTACGCTACACATGTAATAAATTAGTGTCAAATTATGCTATTATAGCTAGCTATAGCATAATACTTACACATAATTGTCATTCACCTTATAATAAATTGTCCATATCTCATTAAATTAAGTAGCTAGCTACATACTATTCATGAAGCAATATATATCAAGCAACAATATATTAAGTAAACTAGAAGTAGTGACCCATTCTTAAATTGGAGCAAACTACCAATTAAGCTAGATCTAAACCTAACTATTATCTCTCTTTATTACAAGACATATAATTAGAAGCAAATACTAATATCTAATCACCAAGAATAAATTGATCTACAAGTAGCTAGATCTACAAGCGGAATGCTTTCATCAAACACCCCAAAGCCAGCCACCTCCTTCAATGCAGCGCAATGAAGACAGATCTGTCAAGACTGGTCTGGCTAGGTATTAATTAATAACATGGCATATAGACACGTCCAACCACGAACCATCTATAATACATAATTATCACAAACGGTTCATAGACGGTTATTATTACGAACACAGACAGTTTGTATTAAAATATACATCACAAACATTTTTTAAAGAAGAACCGTCTGTGGTAAATCACTACAGATTATTCTAAATGTATTCTCATATATACATAAATGCAAATTCACACATATATATGACACATTCCCATATACATAAATGCAAAATCAGTAATACCTCAAGAGTAAATATGTATTACTTTGTTATTTTTACCGGTCAGTAATGCTGTCGATCATTTCATTATAGCGAGACCATTTACATATATAGAAGAAAGTAGATACAAATTCAACTGCTTATATTTGCATATGGCCAAACAGTGTGCATGGCCAGTCACTTCTTACAACAGATAAAAAACTGGAAACCTAACTACTTCGAAGTTTTTCTATTAGCTGAGGTAGCATGATATCTTCGTCTTCAAAACTTCGTAGGTGACATGTTCGGGTTCAGACGATTCGGGATCATCAACAAACGAAGTCGGAAATGCGTCCACCTACTGACGTGCTCATTTGAGTCTCTCAAATATCCTCCAACTGAACAATTAAGTCGAATTGAGCCCATAGGCTCTCTTCCCTTTCTTGAGGGGTCTCGGCAAGGTTGACTCGGTTGCCCATTGATAAGATAACTAAAAAGAATAAGAACAAAGCAACATTTTATTATGACTATGTGATTGATGAGAAGGGTATGTTAGTACATGTGTTTTGGGCGGATGCAACTTGCAGGAAGAATAATATACATTTTGAAGACTTGGTCTCATTCGATACAACATATAATGCAAAGCAGTACAACATGATCTTTGCAGCATTCACGGGAGCGAATAACCATGGGAAAGTGTTCTATTTGAAGCTGCATTGCTGCATGGTGAGAACATAGATCATTTTATTATTGTTCCATACTTTCTTGAGAGAAATGGGAGGTGTCGCATCCAATCTTGTAATAACCGACGATAAGGCCAGATTTGAGAGAAAATAAATTGTTTTATCAATGTGTAAACTCATGTGTATATTCCTTAAAAACTCCTGCAGAATTCGAGTTAGAATGAGGTACTATTATTGCCGATTTTGGTTTGGCAAATAATGAGTGGCTGGCAACACAGTACCACATTCGAGAATCTTGGTACCGACTTACTTTATGGACATACCTTTTCAGGAATTGTTAGAACAACTTTTAGGTCAGAAATTGCTAACTATTTTTTCAATCACTTCATTGGTTACAAATATACTTTGGTTGAATTATGGATTCGGCACGACACTGCGATGGAGGATCAAAGAGAAAATGAGTTAAGAGAACACAACATCAGTCTCCACACAATGCCTCAGTTGAAGACACCATGGAGATTAGAGTAGCACAGGAGTGAGGTGTTCACACATGAGGTGTTTGCCTAATTCCAGAAAGAGATTATACTTGCTAGGGACAATTGTTTCGTTGAGAGCATGACGCAAGTTTGTGAGCTTAAAGTTACAACAATGATAGAGGCTGGCAAGAGGTAAGAAAAGTCACATGAGACACTAACACAATGATCTCCCAGTGCTCCTGCATGTTATTTGACACTCATGGAATGCCATGCTGTCACATCATCCTCGTATTGTGAGGTGCATAGCTACATGAGCTTTCTACTCATTATGTTATAACAAGGTGAACCACCAACTGTAAGAGGTAGATTTTGATGAGGATGGCAATGTTCTGGAGGAAATGCCCAAGGATCCCACAGAGGAAGAGGTTAAAAGGTAGGTCTCAAACATGCGCAAAGGCTTGGAAAATGTGATACATCGAGCTAGACCTTCACTAGCCAGCATGCAAAATGTGAGTGTTTAATTTGAAAAGTTTTGGATGAAGTACAATTGGAAGTTCATGCTAGACAACAAAAAGTCCAGGAGTTCGAAGGTTATCTTGGTTGTGGCATCCCTAAACATATTGATATATTACCACCAACTGATATCATTACTAAAGGAAGATGCAAGAGAAATCAACCTAGGGAGAACAAGCAGACAAAGTCAACGCGAAAGGCGATTCGAATGTGCAAGACATGCAATGAGACTTGCACACATGATAGCTACAACTGCCCTCTAAAGAAATTGAAACAATGATGTATTTTGTTCATGTTATATTATAGTAGCATTTGCATTATAAATATAAAAGTATATAACTGTGCTAGTTGCATGATTGAATTTTATCACAAGGATACATATAAGTGCACATGCTAAGTCTTGAGCTGATCATGTGTGATCAGCCATAAAAAATACTACTAGTATACTGATCATGTGTCAAAGTAATTACTTAGGTGTACATCTTTAAAACCTTTTTGAGACATGTCATTGAAAAAATCTACATGAATATTTTTGCAAGACTGAAATTCAAAAATTTGCACGTCAGTTATCTTAAAAACTACTAGCATGCTTGTTCCAGAATGTGGCTTCTACTAAAGGTTCTTGATCTTTATGTTCTAACATATGGCAAATCCAAAAGCCCCTCACCTGCTGAAGATGTTGATTTGGACTCAAAACCAACTGGACGAAAAGGAAGCATGTGCACGGATCAATAACTTATCCACTGCCGCACTGGAAGATCCAGCAATATGTACGGTCCACCACTTTGTTTTTTGGAATGGAAGCATGGACCTGATGTGTTTCATGGCACTGTGTGCAAGAATTGGTCAATGAATACCTGGAATGTTTCATGGCACTGTGTGCAAGATTTGGTTTCTAGTATTGTAAGTGAATACCTGATTATACTGTCAGGTTCATGAATTGGCATGCATTGTTTGATTTGTGAAAATGTTTCATGGCACTATGTTTCATCATTTCTGAAATGTTTAATGGGGCTGAATGCTTGCTACCTGGTGCTATTTTGCATGCTTCCAAAATGTACCATTGTTCCAGTGACAATGAGGAGACCTCCAATAAGAAATGTTTAGGACAAACTATCAATTGAATTTGTTATGTGATGTATGAATGGAAGCACCTAAAAATTGCCAGGCTGGTTGCTGCTAGAACTTCAAAAGTTCTCAACTACTCCAAACAAGTGTTCGGATACTGCTCAAAACTCCATGCCATCTAATTATTTCAGTATGCCAAATTCATTCTGTTTCAGATGCTTTCACAATTCCATGCCACTTGCTCCAATTTTTAGATACTTTCACAAATTCTTACACTGTTCACAACATTGCTATGGCATAACATATCTATTGCCAGATGAAAAGGTATCAAGCATATTATTCCAAGCACTTGAGCAAAGTTTCAACAACAAGGTATGGCTAGACAATTTGTCACAAGAGGGCACTTACAATTTCCCAAATATAAGCTTCACGGTTACAAATTCACAAAGATACTTACACTACAAGAAACTTCAGGCTAATGCAACCTAGGCTTACATATCCTTCATTAAACTACAATCTAAAATAAGCGTAGCGGCACTTCAGTTTCCAAACATCCCGAAAAAAATTCCATGTAGCAGAAATAAAAAGGCAATGAACACAATTTTCAGTTTTCATGCTGAAATCAATGGAATGCCACACTTTGGGGATGTAACAAGCGGAAGGCCCCAGCAGATGCCGATTGACTTCGAGTGGTGCGAATCTGTCATTGCCTTCTTCCTTTCCACCTTGCTTCAAGCAGAATCCTAGCTGCAGCAAGGAAACCGTGGTCAAGGATGAGGGGGAGAGGGTTGGGGAAATCGATGTGAATGGTGGCGCAACACACAGCAACCTCATGGATCTAGAAGGCCACGGCCAAGTGCAGTGCCACTGTTGAGAGCAACACTAACTCCAGCTCAATTCCATTTGGGAGAAGTCGTTGGGAGGAGGTGCTCGCTTGGGACGATGTGAGGGGGTTTATGTAAAATGATGGCGAGGACGCGAGGGCAACACGCAAAAAGCAATAAGTGGGATGGGGGAGCTCCCACCTTTCATCGTGGCCACCCAGATCAGATTGGATGGTTGCGGATGAGTTTGTCCATATGTTCATAAATATGGGCTTGTGTACTAGATATATCCTCAATAAGGCATCATGTGGATCTCGTTAACTCTACGTGGTTCAATTACTGGGAAACAAGAATTGTTTTTGATAAGACCTGGTAATAAATCAAGATGCTGCCAAGAGCAAGAGTGTACATGAGCAGTTGTGTCTTTTTTGAGTAACATGGTAGGTAGTGGTAGATATCTTTACTCAAAGTAGGCAGGCAAATCGCCTGTTACAAGGCCAGCAACACAAGCCAAAATTGAACTACCCTAACACTGGGTATTGTAGCTATTTTTAAGGGATAAGTGACTTTATGCTACTACAATTGTCTCACTTTTGAAAAATACCACTACAATCACGTGGCTTCGAAAAATGACACTGCACTCATGTCTGCAGTTATAAGTGTTGGATGATTGCAGTGGCATTTTTCAAAACTGAGATAATTGCAGTGGCATTTTTCAAAGTATTGGGATGATGGCAGTTGCATTGCAGTGGCATTTTCCAAAACTAAGACAATTACGGTGGCACTTTTCAAAATTCTGGGATTGCATTGGCATTTTCATATCTAAGATAATTGCAGTGGCATGAAACAAATTTTCCCTTTTTTTAATTTAGCTTCGCATGTCTGTTTTTGTAAATCAACCCTCTCTTTGAGCTTGATAGCCGCGGCAGATAACACGTGTCATCTACTGCGCTACAGTGACTTGGCAGTCCCTATCGAACTACTAGAGCTCGACAATACTTACTGAGCAACTGCAGCTCGACTGGTCGAAGACCTATTGCTCCATAGCAACACTTGGGTAGATTTTAATTAGACCTTAAGCATGATTAGTACTAATTAAGCATTATATTGCAAGTTTAGCACTAATTAAGTATAATTAACACTGTTGCATCGCCCGGTGTCCTACCAAGCTAGGGTTGCTTGGCAGTTACTTGGCGAGCTGAAGAAGAGGGTTAGATTTGCAAATACGAGCATCTAGGGACCAAATTTGAAAAAAATGGCTATAATGCCATATGTGTGAACAATTTGGGGATCATCGTCGCCGAGTTTTTTTGTAGGGATAATTGACTATATGCCATTCCAATCGTGTTATGTCTAAAAAATGCCACTCCAATCATGGTCTTTTGAATAGTGCCACTCCAATAGTGAAATAGTTATAAGTATTACACGATTGCAGTGGCATTTTTCGAAGTATTAGACGATTGCAGTGGAATTTTCAAAGTATTGGACGATTGTAGTGGCATTTTTTGAAAGACCAAGGTTGTAGTGGCATTTTTCAGAGCTGAGACGATTGCAGTGGCATATAGTCAATTATCCCCACTCATGCCCTATAAAAGGTGTTTGAAGTATAAGCAAATGATCCTAGAGTTTGATATTGTACATAGTGTATCTACCGAGCTCAAGGAATGGGCTAGATTTGCAAAAACAGAGGTCCAGGGCCCAATTTAAAAAACTAGCTATAATGCCATATATGTGAACAGTTCAGGGATCACCACTGCCAAGTTATTTTTGTAAACTCATGCCCCCTAAGAGGGGCTTGAATTATAAGCAAATAATATTAAAGTTTGATATTGTACATTGTGGGCAATTGAGTTATGTCCAGGTAATTACGAGTGTTACACATTGATACACCTTATGTTCAGCAGCTACTAGATTAGATACACCATGAGCATGCACGATATTAAGAACGAAAAAAAGAATTGCATAGATAGAACCAAAATAATGACATTGAAACAACCACGACGAGAGAGAAAATATTTGGTGAAGCCAACTGCACATTTCTTAAGTACAACCTCAAAAGAGTATAAGGGATTGTCGCTTTCACACAACCCTCTCGAATCTTTTAAGACTCTTGGGTACTTGCCCTATTTAAGAATCTAGTGCTAAAGAACAACCTAGCCTATAATCCTCTCATGTACCTCTACCTTTGGATGAGTGGATTCTTTGCTTGGTTGCTTGGGTTCTCCACAACCACCCCTCATAGCTTTATATAGTCCCCCCTAGCTTTTCTCCAAAGTGGAGTAGAAATCCCACACCAAAAGAAAGTAGGAACCGTAATCCTATTAGGATCCATCTACATCATTTCAAATCCTAAAAGACTAGGATATGAGTGACCAGACCCAACAATCTCCACTTGGATGTTGAAGTCACTATGCACATCACTCGCTCCAGGTTGACTCTGTATTTTTTTCATATTTCTTTTGTTTTTCCTCTCACCGTTAGGATTGCCCCCACCACAAGGGCTCATACACATCATTGCAATGTGTGTGTTAGTGTCTAGGCTACCCTGCCAAGATCCTCCACTTGATAGATCCTTTGTTGTATAGTTTGATTAATCACAACTCATGTTCCTATAACTTTCTATGCCATATGTTTGTACTGCCTTTGAGCTCCACCTGCTCGATGGTATTACGTGGTTGGTCCCACCATATCTTTCTTCCAAGAGCTCGCACCTTCGCCTTTGTGTCTGCTAGATTTTGTAGTCATCATTTCAGTTCTGCACAATCTGCAGATGGGATTTGAGTACCAACCATTGACGACACAGTTTTCTTCCCTTGGCTAGGATTTTTATCAAACCTCCCATCGGTTGTCCTTCCTTTATTTGTAACCATTAATCAGTACCCTCTATTTTTCCAGATATAGTTCATGATCACCTACCCTTCGCAAGTAACCACATGACTCGATCTCGAAGTGATACCTCACAACCTTCGAGTTCAAGTGATCTCACAGATATCATATTCTTCTTTAAGCCAGGTACATACCGAACTCCCACCAATGTGCGATGTGATCCATTATACATCTCCAATGTAATCATTCCCACCTTAGTAACTACATACTCCATGAAATCCGCTAAGTGAATAGTTCCATACATCAGACGTAGAGATCATTTGTCAAATATCTTCCTCGTCGAACATATATGGAAGTAACAACCTGAATCTAATATCCAACCATAAAGAGTACATGATTGACTAGTGACTAGAACGTCCGAATCAACCTTTGCTATTGCCACTAAGCATGCATTCTTCATTTACTTCCAACTTGGACAATCTTTTATCATGTGACCATCCTCATCACACAGATAGAATACACGTGTACCCTTACTCTTGCCTTCTTCCTATGACTTTTGCTTCTACCTGCAACACCTACTGTAGCCAATGATTGATCACCTGAGGTTGAAGATTCCGATGGCTTTTGAAGGACTCCGCCACTAATAGATATGCAACTACCCCATTGAAGTTAAGAGTGGTTTTCCTGATGAGAATATTCATCTCAAATTGCTCCCGTGATGGTGGTAGAGATGATACAACTATGTCGACCTTGTCGTTCTTCTCAATTTTCATATCCACAATTCAACACTAGTCAATTATATGATAAGTTTGTTGAAGACATTGAGATGGTCAACGAACCGTATACCTTCATGCACAACCTGTATAGTTATCGCTTCAGTACCAACCGGTTTGTCAATGACTTTGCCATATATAATTATTCTAAGTCCTCCAATAATTTCTTCAATGACTTCACCTTGATTACTGAGTATTTTATCTCATCGAATAGACATAGTGTCGGTACCCCGGATTTCCAAACCCGGACCCTCTGTGTATTACAGCACTAGTCCCAGATCAAAGCTAGTGCACACAGTCAAACAGAAATGATTCATAACCAACAACGTCTTATTACAATATTAAAGAGTACTGACCGAAAGGTCTCATTATTACAAATGAGGTTTCAAGACCTCGCACACACGAAACACAGCGGAAGCAAGATAAATTCAGCGGAGACCCATCAATACGCCACAGGCAATTGACTGGGGAAGCGCGACCTAGTACTCTGGGAATCCTTCGTCGAATCCACCCGCGAAGTAGTCGTAGTCTCCCTCTTGAGCTTCGTATTCCTCTGAGTATTATTTTTGAGTGCAGCATGTGAGTACATAAAGTACTCCGCAAGTCTTGGGGAAAATGCAATAGATGCAAGGCTTAACAAAGGAGGGTTATATGGTTCTTTTGCACAAAGCAATATTTTATTGCAAATACCATTAAGTAATTTCAAAGGCATCATTTTGACCAACTAATTGGTTTAACTGAAACTAATATGCATAGTGAGGGTTCTATCCACCAACACTAGTTAACCAACTTTAACCGATAAAGTTTGGAACTGCGGGTTAAATCCACCCTCTCTAGCTTTGACCACCAGGATACCCCTCCGAGAGTTCCCTCCACTCTCGGAGTACAAAACTTTGCTTTTAAAATGAAAACCAAGGGTCTACCATGTGAATGCATTCCTTGCCCGCCCTTGACCGTGGGCACGGCTATTCGAATAGTTTGACACTCTGCAGAGGTTGTACAACTTTACCCCAAGAGATAATTTATCTTAATAGTCACCACGCTTCCTTTGGCATAAGACACAGATAAAATATCACAAAGCCTTTACCTCACTCTAGTCTAGCTAGACACCACCCGGTGAGGTTTCACCGCAGAAGGGTTCCATCCACCCAGTCCGAAGCCCCCTCTTGCGCCATATGAGTACAGTAAATCCCTGTCCCTGTCCCTCACTGTGAATAACCAGTAAATTCTTGCCACCCACTTTCCACTGGTGGCACCTAAACTAGACTATCGTAAGTTAATCAGCTAGGTCGTACCCATATAGACTCGGGGTTGTACGGTAATGCTCAGTCTGGACAATCACAAGCGTCGGTCCTTAATCGACTAGGGTGGAACATACACTTTTACAAGATCTCGTGCTTTCCGCACCAATCCCAACCAACCATCCACCCCAGTCTAAACCAGCTTTCACATTTTATTTTATTTCTAAAAGAACAGTGGCAACACCAGTCACCACTCATTTCTAAATACAATTACCAGTTCAACGAAACATGATTTCCCATAGAACAAAAGATTTAAATATCATGACTAAGCATTTTACTACCGTCTAATATTACAAAAGGATTGTGAAATTCTCATTATTGAGACAAAGGTAATACTAGGGTTACAAAGGTACATGGCATTCAACTTCAATCGAGGGTATAACAATGTTTGGGTTAACTAACTTGCTAAAACAAAATTATGGTTCTATGTAAATAGTGATGCACATAAATTTAAAATAATTAAAAACATTTATCAATCATAGGTTCAAAATGATCAAAGGAGACTTGCCTTCTTGCACGCTCTCTGGGTCTTCTTGCTGCGGAGTGGAGAGATCTTCGACAACGGTGGAATCTACGCGTGAAAAAGACAAAGCAAACAAAGCAAATAAACACAAACAAAATTCAAATAAAATCAAAAATTCAAACAGAGGCCATATTTGGATAGATTATGATTTTAGAAGAATTTAGAAATTTGAATGGCTTAATTTGGAGTTAAAATGAAAAGGTTATGCTTATTTGAAATTCTCAGATTGAATAAATCCAGAAATTCTTAAATTTCTGACAGGTGGGGCCCACTGGCAGCATTTACTTTTTAATCTTTTATTTTATTGCTTTACTCTGAGTCTATGACAGGTGGGACCCACTTGGCAGTGAGCCCACTGGCTCAGCCTCTGACATGTGGGACCCATGGGGCTCTGAGCCCATATGTCAGTGGCCAACGCAGACGGGTGGGGCCCAAACGGCAGTGGCCAGCGCGGACGGCGGCCGCTGACGTGCGTGGCCCGGCTGTCAATGCGGGAAAATAAAGGAAAGGCTCAACCTCGGCGTGCGGAGCCGGGGACTCGAACGCGCGCCGAGGGAGCCAGGGGGAAAGAGATAGCGCTGCTAGCCAGTCGGTCGTTCAGGCGTTGCCTACCCATACAGGGTAAGCAAACCCTTTGAGGTACCTGCGGGAAGGGACCGGGCTGTAGTGGACGGAGGCGACGGTGCCGGCGGCGAGGGGTGGCCGGGGTGGTTTGGGGAAGTCAAAAAATGGGGTCCTGGTGCGGAGGAGATGCCGTCGGCGAGGTCGGTGGGGTTCGGCGACGAGCGGAGGCGACCGGCGGCGAGGAAGCGGCGGTGAGGGTTCGGGTGCTTCGGTGCGACGGTGCTCCGGCGGTGAGGAGGCTCACGAACGCGAGGATGCTCGGGGTGGCGGCGGTGGGCTCTGGGGAGGACTGGGTCGACGGCGATTGCTCGCCAGAGTACTCGCCGGGGCGCGCACGGGGAGCTCTTGGTGCGGGGCACTCGGGGCTCGGGGAGAGAGAGGGAGAGCGGTGGGAGGTGGTGCGGAGAGAGGCGGTGCCGATGGGGCTCTTTATAGGGACGGAGGGGGGACACACGCGCGGCAATTGCTCGCCGGAGATGGCGACCGGAAAATAGAAGGGAGAGGGGAGGGGAGGGGAGGAAAGAGGGGGCGCGGAAGGAAAGAGAGGCGCGGGGTTTGGGGGATGCGGTCGCGCGGGTTTCCAAACCCGGAGGGAGCCGGGGAAGGAAGGCGGGATCAGTGGGGACTCCGTCGCCGGCGCAAGAAAGGAAAAAAGGGGGTGAAGAAGGAAGGTGGCGCGGGGTAGACGACGGGTCTGACAGGAGGGACCCGCGCGCAGTGAGAGAGAGAGAGGAGGGAGTGAGCGGGCGGCGCGGATCGCAGCCACGTGGCCCGGAGGCGGATCGGGCAGCGGGTGCGGTTAAGGGGGAGGGGACGGTCGGATGGGCGAGCGGGATGGCGTGGTGCGCATCGGGCTGGCCACGTGCCAGCCCGAGGGGAGGGGAAGGCGGGGCTGGCTGACGGGCCGGGCCCGCTTGGCGGAGGGAGAGGGGAAACGGCCGGGATTAGGCCGGGACGCGACATAGGCGGGTCTGGGCCGTCCACGCCTCGGCCCGAGGGAGTGGAGTTGGAATTTTATTTTTAGAATTTGATTTTTATTTTCAGAAAAGGTTAGGAAATTAATTAAGCCTCAGAAAAATATGAAAATACCTCCAAAAATTCTAGAAAAATTCACAGAAGCTCCTGGAAATATTTTCGGCTTAATAAAATTATTTCCAACTAGTGTTGGTATTTAATTTTCATACTTTTAAATACTTTTTATTTTTAAAAAATAGGTTTTAAACTCCAGAAAATCCAGAAAACCAAAACAAAAGCCAAATAAAATCCAATTACTTTAAAATAATTTATTTGAAATTAAATTTTTCCAGAAAGCAAATTTTGGGATGTTACGAAGCTACCCCCTTAGAAAGAATCTCGACCCCGAGATTCGGACGGACTGGGAAAAAGATTAGGGAACTCTGCTCTTAAATCTTCTTCACGCTCCCAAGTTGCTTCTGACTCGGAATGGTTGCTCCACTGCACTTTACAGAATTTGATGACCTTGTTTCGTGTACGATGCTCTGCTTCATCCAATATCTTGACTGGATACTCTGGATAGGTTAAGTCCTTTTTTAAGTTCACTTCATCTAAAGGCATCTGTTCTTCTGGTACTCTGAGACACTTCCTTAACTGGGACACATGGAAGACGTCGTGCACCTTTGACAACTGAGGTGGAAGCTTCAACTGATAAGCAACTTCTCCCCTTTTTGCCATCACAGGGAATGGTCCAATGAATCTAGGAGCAAGCTTTCCACTAACTCCAAAACGTCGCATTCCCTTGAGAGGTGAAACTTTCAGATAAACATGTCTCCAGGCACAAACTCTAATGTTCTTCGACGATTGTCCGCATAGCTTTTCTGTCTGGTTTGAGCTGTTTTTAATCTGTCCTGGATCAGGCGAACTTGTTCCTCTGCCTGTTTCAACACATCTGGTCCAAACACTTGTCCTTCTCCTGTTTCTTTCCAATATAACGGTGTCCTGCATTTTCTGCCATACAACGCTTCAAACGGAGACATTTGTAAGCTGGATTGATAACTGTTGTTATAGGAGAACTCTGCATAGGGCAAACTTTGATCCCAATTAGTCTGGTCCGCTAGGACACAAGCTCTCAACATGCCTTCCAAAATTTGATTTACTCTTTCTGTTTGACCATCTGTCTGTGGATGATATGCTGTGCTGAAATTTTGATTTGTGCCCAAAAGTCCATGTAGCTTCTGCCAAAATCTTGAGGTGAACTGAGATCCTCGATCTGACAATCTTCTTTGAAACTCCATGCAAACACACTATTCTTGACATGTACAACTCTGCGAGTCTATCCCCCGAATACGTTGTCTTTACTGGAATGAAATGTGCGACTTTTGTCAGACGATCCACAATACCCCAAATTGAATCATGCCCTGATTTTGTTCTTGACAATCCAGTTATAAAATCCATACCAATCTCTTCCCATTTCCACTCTGGTATCTGTAAAGGTTGCAACAATCCGGTAGGTCTCTGATGTTCAGCCTTAATCCGTTGGCATACATCGCACAGAGCTACGTACTCGGCAATCTCTCTTTTCATACCTGACCACCAATACCTTTCTTTGAGGTCTTGGTACATTTTTGTACTTCCAGGGTGAATTGAATATCTAGATTCATGGGCTACCTTCAGAATTAACTCCTTTATTTCTCTCTTTTCAGGTACAATAATTCTTTTTCCAAACTAAATGATACCTCCTTCATCTTCTGAAAATCCTAGTGCTTTCCCTTTCTTCATGTTTTCCTTAATTTCCTTGACATACTTATCCTCTTTTTGAGCTGTCTTGATCTGGTCCTCTAGAGTTGGTTGAACCTCTAAAGTTGCCAGGAAACCTTCCTCTACTACTTCTAAATTGAGTCGCTGGAATTCTTCTTGAAGTGCAGGCATACTGTCCTTAATCAACAGTTTATTACAGTAACTCTTTCTGCTCAAGGCGTCCGCTACTACATTAGCCTTTCCTGGATGATAATGTATTCCAACATCATAATCTTTTATTAACTCAAGCCATCTCCTTTGCCTCATATTGAGATTGGGCTGGGTAAATATATACTTCAAACTTTTGTGATCTGTGTAGATTTCACAATGGTTACCGATCAAATAATGCCTCCATATTTTTAGAGCATGCACAACGGCAGCAAGCTCTAAATCATGGGTTGGATAATTCCCCTCATGGGGTCGCAATTGTCTTGAAGCATAGGCTACTACCTTTCCTTCTTGCATCAGAACACAGCCTAACCCTTGCCTTGATGCATCACAGAAGACTTCAAAATCCTTTCTAATATCCGGAAGTGTTAACACTGGTGCAGAAGTTAACCTCTTCTTCAGCTCTTGAAAACTGTCCTCACACGATTTACTCCACTCAAACTTCTTTTCCTTCTTTAGCAACTGGGTGAGAGGTCTTGCAAGCTTGGAGAAACCTTCAATAAAGCGACGATAATAACCGGCCAATCCCAAGAAGCTTCTGATCTCGGGTACTGACTTTGGTTGTGTCCAATTGAGCACATCATTAACTTTTTCGGGATCTACGGACACTCCTCCTGCAGAAATCACATGTCCCAAGAAAGCCACTTTCTTCAACCAAAACTCACACTTGCTAAACTTGGCATACAACTGGTGTTTTCTGAGCTTTTCCAAAACTATCCTCAAATGTTCTGCATGTTCCTCCTCATTCCGGGAGTATATCAAAATGTCATCAATGAACACTACCACGAACTTATCCAAATATTCCATAAACACTTTATTCATCAGATTCATAAAATATGCGGATGCATTCGTTAGGCCAAAAGACATCACGGTATACTCATATAATCCATAACGAGTAGCAAATGCTGTCTTTGGTATGTCTTCTGGTCTTATCTTCAATTGATGATAACCTGATCGAAGGTCAATCTTGGAGAAGACACATGAACCTTTCAACTGATCAAACAAATCATCTATTCGGGGCAAAGGGTACTTATTCTTAGTTGTCACATCATTCAAGGATCGATAATCCACACACATGCGAAGGCTACCATCCTTCTTCTTCACTAGCAGTACTGGTGCTCCCCAAGGCAAAGAACTTGGTCGTACAAAACCTTTTTTTGCAGTTCCTGAACTTGCTTCTTAACTTCTGCCAAGTCATTTGCAGGCATACGATAAGGTCTCTTGGAGATTGGAGCTGTACCAGGTACCAAGTTGATAACAAACTCAATTTCTCTGTCTGACGACATTCCTGGCAAATCTTCAGGGAATACATCTGGGTATTCACTTACTATAGGTACCCTTTCCAGGGTTACTCCCTTCAAACTGTTCAACCCACACCTATTCTGAGTAGATGTGTTTGGCTTATACCTTACTTGGATTCCATCCGAGTTGGTAATAGTAACAGCACGATCGGCACAATCTATCTGCCCTTTATACTTGGTTAACCAATCCATACCAAGTATTACATCTAAGCTCTTGGAATCTATTATAATAAGATTCGCTAGGAACTTTACTCCATTTATATCTACAGTTGCGCTAGGGCAAACTGTGTTAGTCATCATTTCCTTTCCAGGTGATTGGACTAGCATAGGGTTCTTAAGCAAACGCACATCCCACTTATATCTTTCAACAAAATATTTTGACACAAAAGAATGCGAAGCTCCAGAATCAAATAATGCTGATGCAGGTACTGAGTTGACAAGAAACTTACCCAGAACTACGTCGGGTGCATCCTGGGCTGCCTCCACAGTGACATGGTTAAGACGTCCTCTGCTCATTGCCTGCGGAGTTCTTGGAGTTTGTGGTGCCCCACGGCCTTGACCTGCAGTTGGAGCTCGTGCTGGTGTGGTCCCCAAGTTGAAACGAACAGGGGTCATAGCTGGGCGCTTCTGGGGACAGTTGCTGGCATAGTGTCCCATGTTCTTGCAGTTAAAACACTGCACTCCTGCCGCTGAGGTCCTGTTCTGCGGTGGTTGGCCACCATTGCCTGCCCGAGGTGCTTGCGGATTTGGGCGGGGTCCTGCAAATGGAGTCCTTGGCACACTTGACTCTGAGGGCTTATTGAACTGGGGTGGATTAGGACGAAATCGAGAACTGCTTGCTCCTTGCTGAGCTTGAAATTTCCTCTTCCTTGTCTCATACAGTTGACGTTGAGCATCTTCTTGTATGAAGGCTTTGTTCACCATATGTTGGAAGGTTGGGTAATCATTGGACACCAGCTGCACCTTGAGGTTGGGATCAAATCCCTGCATGAACCTCCAAATCTTTGTTGCCTCTGATGCGACATCTTCTGATGCATACCTGGACAGTTGGGTGAACTTGTTCAGGTATTCAGAAACACTGAGGTTTCCTTGCTGCAGTTGGTAAAATTCCCTTTTCTTCATTTCCATTATTCCTGTAGGAATATGCACAGTGCGGAAAGCCTCAAAAAAATTCATCCCATGTGATGGCTTGCACATTTTGATGAGCGGCACAGTAATTCTCCCACCAATTAGCAGCAATTCCCTTAAGTTGATGAGCGGCATACAACACCTTTTCATGATCATTACACTGAGCTAAGATCAACTTCTTCTCCACATCCTTGATCCAATCATTGGCCTCCAATGGGTCCACTGAACCAGCAAAAGTAGGAGGTCTTGTCATCATAAATTCTCCCAGCTTAGACTGGGGTGCTTGGTTTGGTGCCTGCGGGGCTTGTAGCACCTGGTTCTGAGCAAGTGCTTGGAGTAACTGCAATTGCATAGCCATCATCTGCTCCAAGTTAGGCGCTTGAGCAGGAGGTGGTGGAATGTTGTTGTCTGGCTGGGCATTGGCATCACGGCTGTTGCCAGGGTTGCTCCTTGTGTTCACCATCTGAAAGCGATTTCCGGGGTTAGCAAAAGGTAAGAGGGAACTAGCATAGGTAAGAGATTAGGGGAAACTAACAACATCCCAACCCAACACACAAGAAATAAGCAAGCAACAACTTAGAGGAAACTTATATTGAAATCAAGATAGTTTTATGAATGGCTGCACCACAAGTGCACATAGGCTTGGTACAGTCCATTTAGCACACCAAAACATAATAAAGCGTTCTAAGAACGTGGACATTTATTTGGGTACTACTGACTCAACCTACTACTAATCCTCCAAGAAGACGCGCTCGTCGGGGTCCTCCTCCGGGTCCTCCTGGCGCTCATTAACGTGGTGACGCGAACAATCACACGCGGCTGAGGCGCGAGGACGGGAACGGTTACGACTGGAGGCAGTCGACCGGGAACGAGAGCGGGAACGGAAAAGTCTGCGTCTTTTGCTGGGTTTGCCGATGTCGATGTCGGGTAGAGGACTCGGACGTCGCACCTTCTTGCGTGCTGTGAGTCTGGTGCAGAGTCTCGGATGTCGAGTTGGCGCCTGGTTGTTGGGGATGACAGCTGGTACGGGCGAAGACGACGTGTAATCAGCTGCAGCTCGGAGACATCCCAGTTCGAACTCTGCTTGCTGACTCTGGCGAAGCTGAGCTCGAAGAGTGTCGGAGTGCTGGTAGCTAGAAGTGAGAAGCATCCGCAGCTGTCCAATCTCTTCCAAGGCTCTAGCGTAGGTGACTGCCATCGCGTGAGTGAGCTGCACCTGGTGCGATAGTCGAGGATCATCAGCTGGAATATCAAAGGGATCCGGGTACCTCTGTCCTGCTCGAGGGGTGATGAAGAAACAAAACGGTGACTGATGAACAGCTTCCTTGTGAAGATGGCACAAGTCAGCTATGGCGAGGCGAGCTGCGTCCTGGATAGCATCGTAACAGCGGGTCCGGGGATGCTCGATGGGGTATGTGTGGGCGTTGAATTCCTCATCCCGTGCATACAGAAATACCTCCATCGTCCAAGAATCCCAATCCAGGATCCGAGTCTTCCGCCCCCCAAAGATAGGTGGCTGGCGATACTCGAGACATTGCATAAGCTGTCGGAGAAGGCTAGCAAATGCTCCAACATTCTCGCCATGCGAGTAGTAGTCCCACGACCTAGCGGAGGATGAACCGGCCATCCACAAAGTTGAAATAATATAAAAGATTAGTAAAAAATTTTAACAAGTGAATTTTTAAGGACAAGAATGAGATACTAAGTAAGAAAAGAGTAGAAGCAAAGAAACTTATATATTTTAATATACTCTTTTTATACATATAAGTCCTTAAGGTTTTACCATTCTAATCTAGGTCTCGTCCTACAGTCAAATTGGCTCTGATACCATCTCTGTCGGGACCCTGGAATTCCAAACCCAGACCCTCTGTGTATTACAGCACTAGTCCCAGATCAAAGCTAGTGCACACAGTCAAACAGAAATGATTCATAACCAACAACGTCTTATTACAATATTAAAGAGTACTGACCGAAAGGTCTCATTATCACAAATGAGGTTTCAAGACCTCGCACACACGAAACACAGCGGAAGCAAGATAAATTCAGCGGAGACCCATCAATACGCCACAGGCAATTGACTGGGGAAGCGCGACCTAGTACTCTGGAAATCCTTCGTCGAATCCACCCGTGAAGTAGTCGTAGTCTCCCTCTTGAGCTTCGTATTCCTCTGAGTATTATTTTTGAGTGCAGCATGTGAGTACATAAAGTACTCCGCAAGTCTTGGGGAAAATGCAATAGATGCAAGGCTTAACAAAGGAGGGTTATATGGTTCTTTTGCACAAAGCAATATTTTATTTCAAATACCATTAAGTAATTTCAAAGGCATCATTTTCACCAATTAATTGGTTTAACTGAAACTAATAAGCATTGCATAGTGAGGGTTCTATCCACCAACACTAGTTAACCAACTTTAACCGATAAAGTTTGGAACTGCGGGTTAAATCCACCCTCTCTAGCTTTGACCACCAGGATACCCCTCCGAGAGTTCCCTCCACTCTCGGAGTACAAAACTTTGCTTTTAAAATGAAAACCAAGGGTCTACCATGTGAATGCATTCCTTGCCCGCCCTTGACCGTGGGCACGGCTATTCGAATAGTTTGACACTCTGCAGAGGTTGTACAACTTTACCCCAAGAGATAATTTATCTTAATAGTCACCACGCTTCCTTTGGCATAAGACACAGATAAAATATCACAAAGCCTTTACCTCACTCTAGTCTAGCTAGACACCACCCGGTGAGGTTTCACCGCAGAAGGGTTCCATCCACCCAGTCCGAAGCCCCCTCTTGCGCCATATGAGTACAGTAAATCCCTGTCCCTGTCCCTCACTGTGAATAACCAGTAAATTCTTGCCACCCACTTTCCACTGGTGGCACCTAAACTAGACTATCGTAAGTTAATCAGCTAGGTCGTACCCATATAGACTCGGGGTTGTACGGTAATGCTCAGTCTGGACAATCACAAGCGTCGGTCCTTAATCGACTAGGGTGGAACATACACTTTTACAAGATCTCGTGCTTTCCGCACCAATCCCAACCAACCATCCACCCCAGTCTAAACCAGCTTTCACATTTTATTTTATTTCTAAAAGAACAGTGGCAACACCAGTCACCACTCATTTCTAAATACAATTACCAGTTCAACGAAACATGATTTCCCATAGAACAAAAGATTTAAATATCATGACTAAGCATTTTACTACCGTCTAATATTACAAAAGGATTGTGAAATTCTCATTATTGAGACAAAGGTAATACTAGGGTTACAAAGGTACATGGCATTCAACTTCAATCGAGGGTATAACAATGTTTGGGTTAACTAACTTGCTAAAACAAAATTATGGTTCTATGTAAATAGTGATGCACATAAATTTAAAATAATTAAAAACATTTATCAATCATAGGTTCAAAATGATCAAAGGAGACTTGCCTTCTTGCACGCTCTCTGGGTCTTCTTGCTGCGGAGTGGAGAGATCTTCGACAACGGTGGAATCTACGCGTGAAAAAGACAAAGCAAACAAAGCAAATAAACACAAACAAAATTCAAATAAAATCAAAAATTCAAACAGAGGCCATATTTGGATAGATTATGATTTTAGAAGAATTTAGAAATTTGAATGGCTTAATTTGGAGTTAAAATGAAAAGGTTATGCTTATTTGAAATTCTCAGATTGAATAAATCCAGAAATTCTTAAATTTCTGACAGGTGGGGCCCACTGGCAGCATTTACTTTTTAATCTTTTATTTTATTGCTTTACTCTGAGTCTATGACAGGTGGGACCCACTTGGCAGTGAGCCCACTGGCTCAGCCTCTGACATGTGGGACCCATGGGGCTCTGAGCCCATATGTCAGTGGCCAACGCAGACGGGTGGGGCCCAAACGGCAGTGGCCAGCGCGGACGGCGGCCGCTGACGTGCGTGGCCCGGCTGTCAATGCGGGAAAATAAAGGAAAGGCTCAACCTCGGCGTGCGGAGCCGGGGACTCGAACGCGCGCCGAGGGAGCCAGGGGGAAAGAGATAGCGCTGCTAGCCAGTTCTGCACAATCTGAAGATGGGATTTGAGTACCAACCATTGACGACACAGTTTTCTTCCCTTGGCTAGGATTTTTATCAAACCTCCCATCGGTTGTCCTTCCTTTATTTGTAACCATTAATCAGTAATCTCTATTTTTCCAGATATAGTTCATGATCACCTACCCTTCGCAAGTAACCACATGACTCGATCTCGAAGTGATACCTCACAACCTTCGAGTTCAAGTGATCTCACAGATATCATATTCTTCTTTAAGCCAGGTACATACCGAACTCCCACCAATGTGCAATGTGATCCATTATACATCTCCAATGTAATCATTCCCACCTTAGTAACTACATACTCCATGAAATCCGCTAAGTGAATAGTTCCATACATCAGACGTAGAGATCATTTGTCAAATATCTTCCTCGTCGAACATATATGGAAGTAACAACCTGAATCTAATATCCAACCATAAAGAGTACATGATTGACTAGTGACTAGAACGTCCGAATCATCCTTTGCTATTGCCACTAAGCATGCATTCTTCATTTACTTCCAACTTGGACAATCTTTTATCATGTGACCATCCTCATCACACAGATAGAATACACGTGTACCCTTACTCTTGCCTTCTTCCTATGACTTTTGCTTCTACCTGCAACACCTACTGTAGCCAATGATTGATCACCTGGATTGAAGATTCCGATGGCTTTTGAAGGACTCAGCCACTAATAGATATGCAACTACCCCATTGAAGTTAAGAGTGGTTTTCCTGATGAGAATATTCATCTCAAATTGCTCCCGTGATGGTGGTAGAGATGATACAACTATGTCGACCTTGTCGTTCTTCTCAATTTTCATATCCACAATTCAACACTAGTCAATTATATGATAAGTTTGTTGAAGACATTGAGATGGTCAACGAACCGTATACCTTCATGCACAACCTGTATAGTTATCGCTTCAGTACCAACCGGTTTGTCAATGACTTTGCCATATATAATTATTCTAAGTCCTCCAATAATTTCTTCAATGACTTCACCTTGATTACTGAGTATTTTATCTCATCGAATAGACATAGTGTCGGGACCCCGGGGCTCGGGGAGAGAGGGAGAGCGGTGGGAGGTGGTGCGGAGAGAGGTGGAGCCGATGGGGCTCTTTATAGGGACGGAGGGGGGACACACGCGCGGCAATCGCTCGTCGGAGATGGCGAACAAAAAAAGGAAGGGAGAGGGGAGGGGAGGAAAGAGGGGGCGCGCAAGGAAAGAGAGGCGCGGGGTTTGGGGGATGTGGTCGCGCGGGTTTCCAAACCCGGAGGGAGCCGGGGAAGGAAGGCGGGATCAGTGGGGACTCCGTCGCCGGCGCAAGAAAGGAAAGAAAGGGGGAGAAGAAGGAAGGTGGCGCGGGGTAGACGACGGGTCTGACAGGAGGGACCCGCGCGTAGTGAGAGAGAGGAGGGAGTGAGCGGGCGGCGCGGATCGCAGCCACGTGGCCCGGAGGCGGATCGGGCGGCGGGTGCGGTTAAGGGGGAGGGGACGGTCGGATGGGCGAGCGGGATGGCGTGGCGCGCATCGGGCTGGCCACGTGCCGGCCCGAGGGGAGGGGAAGGCGGGGCTGGCTGACGGGCCGGGCCCGCTTGGTGGAGGGAGAGGGGAAACGGCCGAGATTAGGACGGGAGGCGACATGGGCGGATCTGGGTCGTCCACGTGTCGGCCCAAGGGAGTAGAGTTGGAATTTTATTTTTAGAATTTGATTTTTATTTTCAGAAAAGGTTAGGAAATTAATTAAGCCTCAGAAAAATATGAAAATACCTCCAAAAATTCCAGAAAAATTCACAGAAGCTCCTGGAAATATTTTGGGCTTAATAAAATTATTTCCAACTAGTGTTGGTATTTAATTTTCATACATTTAAATACTTGTTAATTTTTAAAAGTAGGTTTTAAACTCAAGAAATCCAGAAAACCAAACAAAAGCCAAATAAAATCCAATTACTTTAAAATAATTTATTTGAAATTAAATTTTTCCAAAAAGCAAATTTTGGGATGTTACACATAGACGAATTGTACTGACGGCCTTCCACTTCATCACCTTCTTGTCTTCATCGGACGTCTTTTCTGGTTTACCCCTTCAAGAGCATCGATTAGCTCCCGTAGGACAAGGACATCCTTCAGCACGTATTGCCACGCTAAAATTTTCTCCGTTGTCAAAATTTTCTACTTGATTCCACATTATTGACATCAATCTTGATTTTGTAGCATGTGATGCTTTACTAAGCTTCTCACAAATCAGATTAATTCATCCTTAGCTCTAATACCACTTGTCACACTTTGATACCCTTTTTGCGTAGTAGCTTCTAGATCAGATCATATTAGAATTTGTGAGATACAACACAAGCGTGCATGGTATCGAGAATGAAGAATCTTGTAGAGAGAACCAAAATAACAGCGTTAAAGTAACCACAATGAGAGAAGATTCAACAAAGCCGGCCGCACATTCCTTGAGCACGACCTCAAAAGAGTAAGGGATTGTCGCTCTCTCACAACTCTCTCGAATCTTTTAGGACCCTTGAATCCTTACTTTATATAAGAATCTAGTGCTAAAGAATAACCTAGCCTACAATCCTCTCATGCACCTCTACCTTTGTATGAGTGGCCTCTTGGCTTTGTTGCTTGGTGTCAATGTTTTAATATCGATCTTACGCATGATTTGTTTGGATTCAAGGATTCTCTTAGAAGACTATGCTATGGTCTTGCAGAACAAGGACATGGGAATTTTTATCTTGGTTCAAGCTTTCTCTTGAGAGAATAATAGCCCTATATCCTATGCGATTACTAAGCAAAAGAAATGATTACAACCGTGCAATGCGAAAGAGTCTACACAATCTCTTGCATGGATCAGCCTCCCTCCTCTCTTCCTTGACATTAACCTTTATATAGCCAGCGAAGCGACGGCCGTTGTTCCACGCTAGAAGATACCTTAATGCTTCAGATGATAACCGCCTTACTGAAGTTACTATTAGAGAGACATAAAAGATTGTTCACCATGTAGCGGTTGTTGTCAGAGAGAGATCGTGTGTGGTTAATGGATAAACGTATGTTCTAACTGCCTTATTAGATGAACCCATGACGCAGTTTTTTGTCATAGACGAGTTAGTCGAAGGTGGGTTGGTCGCAGGAAGATCCACGACCATAAGGTGGTCACAAGAAAACTTACGACTACGTGGTCGTAGAAGGACTTACAACCATATGGAGTATAGTCGCAGTAAGACTTACAACTATGTGGTCGTAGAAGTACTTACGACCATATAGAGTAGTCGCAGTAGGACTTACGACTACGTGGTCGTGGAAGGAGTTACGACCATATAGAGTAATCGTAGTAAGACTTATGACTGTGGTCGTAAGAGGACTTACGACCAGGCGTAGTAGTCGCAGTAAGACGTGGTCGTAAAAGGACTTATGACCATATATAGTAGTCACAGTAGGACTTATGACTACATGGACTACATGGTTGTAGAAGGACTTACGACCATATGTAGTCACAGTAAGATTGTGACTACGTAGTCGTAGATGGACTTAAAACCATATAGAGTAATCGCAGTTGGACTTACGACCAGGCGGAGCAGTCGCAGTAAGACTTACGACTACATGGTCGTAGAAGGACTTACGACCATATAGAGTAGTCGCAGTAGGACTTACAACTACGTGGACTACATGGTAGTAGGACTTACGACCATATGGAGTAGTCACAGTAAGATTTGCGACTATATGGTTGTAGAGGGACTTACGACTAAGGAGTAGTCACAATGAGACTTACAATTATCTTGAGGAACTTCTTAATTATTGATAAGAGGTATATTCAAGGAATATAATGACATAATAATTTGAGGATTATTATATCCTCGTCATCTAGCTCCCAACCTCAAGTGAAAGTAACTTATTTGAGCAAGTGAGGTTGTAGGCAAACAATGTGGTCAAAAGCAGAGCTTTTCCATCCTTGGTCAATTTGGTAATTTTGCTTGAGTTGTCAAGACAGACAGACATCAAGAACCTAGGAATTTCAATCACTCCACCTAATTGATTCCCGAGATAGCCATCGTAGAAGAGCTTACAACTATTAAGTAGCTGTAGCAGGACTTACGACTACGTGGTTATAGAAGAACTTACGAGCATAGAGTAGTCGTAGAAAAGTTTACGACTATAAAGTGGTTGTAGGACTTACAATTACATGGTCGTAGAAGAGCTTACGACCATAAAGTGGTTATAGAAAGACTTATGACTACGTGATCATAGAAGATCTTACGACAATAAAGTAGCCGTAGAAAGACTTACGGCAATAAAGTAGCCGTAGAAAAACTTACGATTATATGGTCGTAGAAAATCTTACAACCATAGAGTAGTCGTAGGACTAAAATTTTTGGTAAAAAACTGAAATGAGCAAGCTTCGCACCAAGGTCGAATAAAAGGCCAAAGTGATTGCAGAACTAACTCGTATCAAAAAGGAAAAGGATGAAACGATAACGCTTGCGATGAAGACAATCCTCTACGACAACATTGGTATAACTCAAGGCTAGCGCCAGATCGATCATGACTTCGGCTGCTCTGAATCAGAGGCAGTGCGTCTGATCGAGGAAGTAGAACCTTTCGGGTGAAGGTTGCAGAGGAGATACAACTCGAGTGTCCCTCTTCAGAATAGTCTGTAAATGATAATGTTTTCGTACACAACTCAATTGTTGTGTGCTGATAGCAAGTGTTAGGAATGGATCGACATTAGGAAGCTCCTTCTAGTGGGCAGGACCACATGCAGAGAGGAGACTCTAGTGGTGTTCCCTTCTCCGACCAGTTAAACAAATTAGATGTGCTAGAAGTGGTTGAACAAACGAATAAGAAGCCGTACTGAACATACGACAATAAAGGCTTGTATAAACTAAAAGTTTATTGAAAAGGAAAGAAATGTTTCCACATAGAATTTATGTAATTGGTCAATATTCCAAGAGTTTGAGAGAATCTGGCCGTCTTCCATAGCAAGTCGTACCGAGCCAGGGCGTTTGACTTCAACCATGGTGTAAGGACCTTCCCACTCGGGGGAAAGCTTGTTCTAAGTAGACTGGGATTGGATTTTCCTCAATACCAAGTCGCCTACAGCAAGGCTGTGAGCCGAACCTTACAATCGTAGTACTTACATATGGCCTATTGATAGATTGCTAATTGGATTAAGATTTGATTTCTCTTCTTTTTGAGTAGGTTAATATCATCCACTCAAAACTACTCTTGGTTAGTCGCTGAAGTTCTTGACCCCTGCTGATCGGATCTTTAGTTCTGGAGGAAGCATGACTTTGGCTCCAAAAACTAGGAAAAAGGGAGTTTCTCCAGTCGCTTGACTAGGAGTCATGCGAATTACCCATAATATTGAAGGTAATTCTTGTACACAAACCCCAAAGCACTTTACAAGTTAGTCGAAGACTCAAGTTTTAATTCCTTGCATTGGGATCGGTTGTCAAAGACTTGTGGTATTTGATTGGTACTCATAGGCTTCAAGTAAGCATTGGGATAGCGGTCTGACTGGCTATGTTCGGCGGTTGGACTGGTCGTGCTGAGTGGTCAGAAGGTATATTTCCGGAGAGCATGAAAATTGTGGTCACGGACGACCTCGTTAGTGTTAGTGGTTGGTTTGGTTCTTATCTATAGATAGATGAGGGTGAATTATACATGGGTGTGCTGATGTTGGTCAAGTTGTGGAGAACTTATACCGGGAAAACATTTTTTGGTCTTTAATATGCAGGTTGGTGTGAAGGTGGTCATGGTCAGCAACGAGGAGTACCGGGAATAGGATGGGAGAATCTGAGGTCCAAACGATTGAGGATGTCATGCGAGGTGGTTGGGCTCACGTTGCATCACATGGAGATCAAAGGTGATGATATGTGAAGAAGATAAAGAAAGTGCAGTCCTGGAGGCTTCAATCGTGAGGATAATGTGTGGAAAAGACATAGGAGGTGCGTTCCTGGAGGCTTCAACATGTGAGATAGCTGATGCGTGATGAAGATATAGGAGGTGCGGTCCTAGAGGCTTCACCATGTGATGAGATTGGTTAAAACTCGTTTGGAAGGGTTTCGTGTCCCTTGATTTTCAGAAGAGATAGGATTGCATGTCCAAGTTGTTAAGGACACGGTTTAAGATGTCTGTGTCTGAGGTGAACACGGTTTAGGGCTCTAGCATATAAAAGCAGGTAGAGACTAAGGGTTTTAGCCATAGATTTGAGGGTGCCATTAGGTGCTTTGTGGCCACTAACATGGTATAGAAGTAAAATAGCAGGTTTATTCTCAAAGAAAGAAATCGTTGTCGATGTTGTCTCGATGTCTCAATCAAAGCATCACAAGTTGTTTTGAGCATCGCTTTCCTGTGTCCTCATCGGTGTGCTATCGCATCACGATCTTGCGATTTATGAGCATGGTGTCTTCGATCGTCGGGTCAATTCAACTGATCAAAGCACGGTATTGTCTTTGGCTTGTTCTCATTCAAGCAGTCGAAGCGATCAAGCAATCAAAGCTTTCGAGTGGAGGAAGATTTTGACTATGTGCAAACGAGGTCAAGCAAGCAGTCAAGCGAGCAGTCGAACGACTTGCGATCAAAATCTACATCCAGCAATTTAGATTGTTTTTCTTCTGGTTTGATATTTGTTTTTAGGTATCAAAAAGCGGAGACAATCATTAACCCCATCTAATTGTACCAAATGATCCTACACATTCAGACTTCGGTCATACCGCTCTGCAGTAGTACCACTTGGAAGCTTGCGGTAGTACCAGTTTCAACTGAAAGCATGCCAAGGATTGAAATTTTGAAGAGAGACATAAACCACTTGCGCATTTTCAACTATATGTTGTAACTTGCTACAAAATTTTTCACAAAAAAACATAAACCACTTGTGGAGCATTTCCAACTATATGCCAAGATTAAAATCCTTTCAAATATAGATTTTAACAAATTAAGCTTTTATGTTTCAAAAACAAGCTCATTTTCAATAAAGTCTTCAAGATTGCAAGAATAAACTTTAGAGGGTATAATAAGCATCCAATTTTATGTATGAGTTGTAAATACCTTTGTGAGCTAACATAATTCAATAATTTTGACACAAATGGCAAAGCTCACTAAAGTGCTAGTTGTGACCACTTAGGTCAACTCAAGATTTTGGCTTAATTTCAAAACCAAATAACTTTTCATTAGTTGGCTTTTTGGAAAACTTTTGAATACCAATAATGTTTGAAATAGCCAACTCTAGGTATTTGGTATTGAACACCTTTTTAAATTCCTTTTAGAATCGATTTTGGCTAATTTTTTAGTTTAAAGCCAAAACAAGATACTAGATTGCTAGTTTTGGGTTAAAAACTTAATTTTACTTCAAATAAGTTTTTCTAAAGTCAAAACATTTGAAATATATTTGTATACATCTTTTAACTAGTTTTTCAAAGATATACTATAATTTCAAAATTTTGATTTTCGCTAAATGGCTCAATTTTGATAATCAATACTAGCTTTTAATCAATTTGGACTCACATAGGAATGTGATATACATGGTTATGATTTAAGCACCCCCCCCACCCCCCCTAATGTGCCACAACCATCTTGCTCATGATTACTATAATAAAAATTTTAGAACAAAGAGCACAAGCACCCTTTTTGAAAGATTTTCATATAATGCAACCTACATAAGACAAGGGCTAAATAATTCAATGTAAATACTTATTACCGAGATAGCATTGGTTCTTATATGGAATGATCATCCTCAAGCTTGAGTCCATTTTTGCACATAGTGTAGTTCACCTATTTATGAATGAGTCAAACCTCTAATGCCTTTCCAAGTACATATTAAGCATTTAAGCGCATTTTGGTACCCAAAACTTGGTTAGGTCTATGAATGTTAGTCACAATAGATTTGAATGCCCAAATAACCCAAACAATAAATTTTTATGAATTGACATTACTAGCAAACACATTGTCATTTCTATGCTTCCTAAGCAAATAATGTCAATTAAAAAGAGATAGCTTAGAAATGATACCTTTAGGATAATCCTTACTAAAATGTCCTTTCTCTTGGTAATTATAGTAAGTTTGGCATTTTCTTTCATTCTTTGTCTTCTTGTCTTGCTCATTGCCAGTCTGCCTCTACTTTGATGACTCATCTTGTCATCTACCTTGTTGGAGCACTTAGAGGCAGGTGACCTTTCTTGTTGCAACCAAAGCACCTGACATTTTTTGAGTGTCTTGCATTGTGACTTGTCTTGCGATTCTCTTTCTTATTGGAGATGAAACCAATACCTCTCTTATCATTTGAATTTCTTCAATTGCGCAAACGTTTATCAAGAGAGGCCTTCCCTTTGTAGCTTTTCTCCAAACCATTTCTCAATCTTGTGACTTGGGACTTGAGCTCATTATTTTTCTCTACAATGTTAATATTGCAATGCATAGGCGAAGTAGAAGCATCTAATTTAGAACAACAAGGTATATATAACAAATCATCACACGAGGTGGATACGCTAACCTTAAATGAAATGCAAAAATTAGGAGCTACATATGGCATATCATTTAGTAAATCGCAAGCAATCCACCTTAGGCTTAACATATTCTTTCAAAAGGAGAATTTCATGTTCTCCTTTTAATTTATCATAATCATTTTGAAGAGAGACATGCTCATTCTTCAAAATCAATCTTATACTTAGCCTTTTCCATCCTAAGATATTCATTAAGCTCTTCTAACATATCCATCAACTCATCACAAAAAGGTTCATCATTGTCATTATCATTATTTACCTTCTTATTACCTTTTGCCATAAAGCATTGAGTTGATGTGGAGAGACTTGTGGATTCTTCATCGTCGGAGCTAGAGGTTGAGCATTTTTCTCCCGAAAATCCATTCGTGTATGCAATCATCCTTATTTGAGGTGGACATTTCATAATTATCTTGAATTTTAGTTCACATCTTATGAGCGCTCTTAATATTGCATATTATATTGAACACCTCTACACTCAAAATAATAAATAGAGCGTTAGTTGCTTGAGCATTCAGATGTGAGTATTTCTCTTTCTCAATTGTTGGAGTAAGAGAATCCAATGGAGGAGAAAAGTCCACATCTACAATCCGCCAAATTTTAGGGCTCATGGCCTTAAAATAACATATCATGCCAATTTTCCAATTATCATAATTTGTGTCATCAAATAGAAGGGATTCATCTAGGTGCACTATATTACTAGTCGTCATCCTTTAACTCTCTAGGCAGTGAAGCCTAATAAATAAGAGACCAAGCACTGATACCACTTGTAAGATCAAGGAGGCCGAATAGAGGGGGTAAATAGGCGGTTTAAAAAATTTTCTATAAATTATTTATATAACCTTAAGTTTATAATGCGGAATTGTAAATCAATTTGGTTTAGAACAAATAAAAACTAAATCAACTAGGTTCACCTAAGTGCACCAATAATCTAAATCCATGTCAAGGTTTGCGATCGTAAAATGACAAGCAATCAATTTAATTCTATTATAGGATCGGAAATGGCAACAGAGGGGGAGAATGGTGCCTCTTTAAAAACGCCCCTCAAGTATCCACAAATGAATCTCCTCTCCGATAGCTATGAGAACTATGAAGAAGGGAATTCATTCTCTGGAAATTCTAATTAACAGAAGAAGAGGCATGGCAAACATACTAAGGCACAGCAGCAGCAGAAAACAAAAGGCTAGTGAAAATCAGCAACAGCAGTCAAAAGATAGCAGGCCAGTCAGACCGCCTCTATATGGCCGGTCAGACCGCCTCTATATGGCCGGTCAGACCGCCGCTGTATGGCAGGTCAGACCACCATGGTCTGAGCGGTCTGACCGCTAGGGTTAGCGGTCTGACCGGTCTCGTGAGGACAGAGCAGACTGAAACTCTAAAAATGCATAGACTTGCTCAAATCAAGGAAATTTGTGATTTTCTTCTGTTCTCCTCAAGTCAAAAGAGCAAGAACTTGTTCTAAACAGCAAGGAGACTCTAGGAGACAAGAAAACTCATCACAAGAGCAAGAACCAAAGATTTGAGCTGAAAGCTGACATTTCAACAGAAGATGAGACTGATTTTCAAATTACTCTTCATTCTCGCATCTTTTGCTCATGAATCTTTGTAACTAGCAGGGAGATCATCTCAGAAGCAAGAACCACTCTCCAAAACAAGATTTCATCAAGAAAATCAAAAGAACAAGTGTCTCCTCACTTCAAACCCTAGACTACTGCAAACAGGGGAAATGCAAATGACAAGAAATAAATGCAAATCAACCACTCCCCTTCTCATATTGATTCATAACCATGAATGCTTACAAGAGAGGAATGATTACAACAGGGAAACAACACTACATTCCCATACACGATTGAAAAAGAAATGAAAGTGCTCTCACTACATGCTTCTCTCTCAGAACACACGCACAGAGCACTCCACACCCTACTTGAGCTCACATCACTCCATTCCTCTCCAGAATACTTGAGCTCCCTACTGCTACACCCTTTGCTAAATAGAAGGTCCTCACCTCCTCAATTAGCAAATCAAGAAGTGTCATCCCTCTTCCACTCCATGCCTCTCATCCAAATGGGGCAAGGGTCAAAGTCAACACAATTTTGGAGGGAAAAACCAGCCACCTCCAACCAAGCTTGAGTCAATTGTCCGAATTGCCGTCAAGCACCTTCCCGGAAGCTTCCCACAACCGGCACCTTGACCGTCTGGACCTCGACTCTTCCCTGAGTCTAGTCCCGGTCCGTTCCGCTGCACACGACTGCACCTGGCATCCTGACCGTCTGGGCCTCAGCTCCTGCCTGAGCCTAGTCCCGGTCCACCTCGCCGCTGCCCGTCGTGTCCACCTGACTCCGACTGACTGGACCTCCGACTCTACCTGAGTCTAGTCCTGGTCTGTTCCGTCGCACACGACCGCAACCGACACCCAACCGTCTAGACCTCCGACTCCTCCCTGAGCCTAGTCCCGGTCTGCTCGTCGTCGCCCATCGTGTCCTCCACCGGTAGCCCCAACTCCGGTTCCTTGTCTCCTGGCTCGCAACCACCTCACCAGCCTCGATCATCTTCGGCATACTTGACCGTCTGGACCTCAACACTTCCTGTGCCTAGTCCCGGTCCTCCTCACCTCACCATGACCTAGCTCCGAAGTCCTGCAGCCACACAGACAAGCAAACCGTCACATAGCACTGCACGAAACAGTATAATCAATAATAGCATAACTGAAAGGTACTCAACCCTAGAATACCCAAAACAAACTCAAACTCTCTAAACCAACCGTCAATTACTCATCACAAACATGGGGATACCTCCACATGGTCTCTCATCTACGAATATAAATTGAGCACAAGAGAACCAACCACAAAGACACAGTTCCTTTTTACTGTAGTGTTCGGAGACTTGTCGGTCTCCTCTAGTCCACGTTGAGATAAGCCCAAACAAATTGGACTGGCTCTATGAATTAAGCCAAACACCTCAATTCCACTAGTGGTAGCTCTTTCCCGCTCTGAGTAGGTGAACTCCAACCTTCACAATATGCCGGGTCTTCTCAAAAACGTTTTTGAGAAGATCACCATGCACATCACCTCCAACGCTGTCTAGGAGTCAGCAAACTCCAAGAGTAACAAGTCAAACCTTTGCTTGACTCTCACCACATGCAACAAATGCACAAGCTCAAGTGGATACAAAATCCACCTCTAGATGCAATATATGCAATCTAGAGTCTTTCTCCTTTCTCACAAAGTGCAATACATGCACAATACAGGAGAATCTCACACTAGCCCAAGGAATGAAATAGAGTCAAGCAACAACAATTCTAACCAGCCATAAGGGGGTATTTATACCTCACACCATGAAACTAGCTGTTGGAGACAGAAATCAGCATTTCCTCCAGTAGTACCACAGGCAAAACGCTGGTACTACCGCTCCCTTCAGTAATGGTAAGAAAACTAGCTAGTACTCAGCAATTCCAGTAGTACAGCCACACAAAGTCCGATACTACCGTGCAGCGGTAGTACCACTCCACACACGTGAACTACGTGAAAAAAATATATAATAGACTGGACAACACAACTCATAAGTTAAGATAGACTACTCCTAAACAAACCCAAAGCTAAGTTTTGGCAAGAATGATGTACCCAAACAGTGCAAAAGGCATTGTTTCAGAAATACCGAGGCTATATAACTTGGCTACTCCACATGCTACTGTAATAGCAAAAAAAAGGAGTAGAAAACAATTCATACTTATATGTGTCGGTTGTAAAATTGTTCCCAGCATGTCAGCTTCATGCAGAGCGATGGAAATAAGAACAGATCTCCTTACGTAAATGTAAACTAACATATATACCAACAAGGAAAACAAGGAGCAGTACTTACCTCGTTCCTAGCAAGATTCCATAATGTCCAACAATTCTATCATCCGCTTAGCGACAGTAACATGACATATTCTGAGACAAAGGGAATAACTTCCATATTATAAAGTAGCAAGGATAAAATAGTAAGAACTTTCATATAAACAAATCATTAACAACGCAAACCATGAAATTAAAGCAGGCAAGATTCTTTGTTGTTGGTCTTAAATAGCAGAAACAACGGCTTTTGTTACTAAATGGTAAAAAAATGGCATGAATCTGGGTTTAGATTCATAATGCATGCAGTAGCTTGTCATATGTGAACCAGTAAGGCATCTTTATGAAGATAATTTCTAACTGGGGAGAAATGCAAACATTGAAGCATCAGGTAACATTCCTTTAGTATTCGAACAACAAACCATACTGCCTAATGTTTGGAATCATGGTAGCAATCGAAAAGTTACATATTTGGAATACAAAAGTATGCTTTCTTTTTGCTGATTTTGAAACATGGACCCCGTCTCACAGATCTTTGCTAAAGCACACATGTTCCTAGGGCAAATACACAGGAGATAAATGCAAAGCAAGAGCATGTGCCTGCAAACTAAAAAAGAGAAAGATAATAGTATATAAATCTATTCATCTAACCATGGATGCATACTATCTATTGTTTTAAACATGCTTTCCTTTTGCTGATTTTAAACAATGGAGCCCACTTAGACTAACCCAAAGGCATCTGGAAGTTCATCCTTTTGCTGATTATAACCACGCTTTCCTTTTGCTGATTTTGAACCATGGAGCCCACGTGACAGATGCTGCTCAAGGACATGTTCCTAAAGCAAATACTCTGGGAATAAAAACGAACTAGCAGCGTGGAGATTACGAACTAAAAATAGAAAGATAAAAGCAGAAAATAATTTAAGAGGACAGCTAGAAGGGATATTGCACATGTTGTGAGTACCACATTAAAAGAAAGCTAATTAACTAAAAAGTCACAAGTTTTAAGAAAAGTCCCTCACCAAGAGACAAAAAAGGTGTACCTTAATTCCAGTAACAAGATCTAACCATGATGTCTACATGTGCAAATAACAATATTAGCCTCTGCAACCTAATTGTACAGCCTATAGCAAAATACGGAAACTGCACACATTCTGGCACCACCTCAAAATAAATCCTATCCATCACTAAAAGTCCAAGAAGCAAGCATGCTTATCAAATTGTGGGCTCACCTAACTCTAGTAATTGTTTAGTTGTGTAGATACTGATAAGATCGGTATTAGACCTTAAGTTCCCATAGTAACTTATTAGATCTGGAGCGTGGAGAGGAGGAACGGCACATAGAACACTGTGACCATGACAGACCGAGTCGTCCTCCTCTCCCATGGGGCCTGATCTCTTCCGGTTGCCTTCGCTCCAAACCGCAACCATATATCGCCATGTCCTTCTTAGTTGTCCTTGATGTTCTAATTAGTTTTCATCTCATCAAATATAGATAATCCCACTTTTTCCCTTTGAATATCAACAATAGTTACATTGAGATGAGAAAACAGAAGTAACCCTCCACGAAATATAAAATGAATTATAACTGCCCTTACCCTTCTTTGAACAACCAGGTGCTGATAGAATAACGCAAAAAGCTGCACATCAAGGAAAAGAAAATGTCATTGCACACGAGACTCAAAAGGAAATAAAAACATACCCATCAGGTCTGTTGTTTCATGACACGGTTCAGTGTGATGGTTATACAATTATTTGATATCTAGGTCAAAATCTAAGATATTTTTACAAAGAAGCATATATTGTGTGAGCGATAATGTTTTAGGCACTCCCTCCATTTGGAAATACTAATCCAACTCTAATTATGTTGCATGAATAGATCAATGAGAGACAAGATCAAGAGAAAAATATTCTAATGCATCAAGACTTCTCTTCAGAAAAAGCATCTACACATGTATACATCCACTTTTAAAAATCGCGACTTAATTCATGCACCGAATATCCATCGCTCCATAAGAGGCAGTAACTTGTTTATAGCCTTGTCAAAAGATCCTAGCAGTTGCAAGCTAATAAACTAAGTGAAGCTTTCGAATCGAAAACCAGGAACAAGCACAACAAACCTGTGTATTTCTGCCGATGAGCAGACCGGCGGTGGCAGAGCGAGCCGGGAGCTGCAATGGCGGCGAGGTCGAAGGCTTCACCCTTCCAAGGGGAACCTGCATCACTCACAGGAGCGGCATGAGGAGGAAGAGGAGGAACGCAGTGATGGAGGAGTACCTGACGACGACAGCGAAGATGGCGGCAAAAGTGAGAGCGAGCTGCAGCTGCAGCGACGCGGCGGTGGCCCAGGCGAGCACCGTCATGATCCCCGACAGCGCCAGCAGGGAGGGCCCCTTGTGCTTCTCCCCCTCCGCTGCGGGCCCATCGTCGCCGCAGGAAGACACATAGACGACTGCAAGATGGTGACAACAGCGGAGGTGGAGACAAAAAGCGGTCGTCGGCTTTGGGGCTCTGGTCATGGGGAGTGGGCAGGGGGCAGGGGAAGGAGGGGTGGAATTAGGGCTCTGATCTGTGGCACCATGGGAGGGTGGAGGAGGTGGAGCATGCGGGAATGGAGGGGCGGTGGCGAGGCGGAAGGGGAGCGAACGGGATCACGGGCGAGGGGCGGGCCAAGGGAAGGCACTGAGGCGGCGGGATCTGGGAGGGGAATGAGGGGCGATGAATGGGACGGCAACGGCAAGATCCGTTTGATCCGGCGGCGTCGCCCTGAGGACTCGACAACAGAGCGGTGATAGGCAGCGTGGCGCTAGGCGGAGGTGGCGGGGCTAGCCGGAGGCAGAGAGGTGGCGGGGCTAGCCGGAGGCAGAGAGAAACGGGTGGAAACCAGTGAGACTGCCGACGATAAAGGAGACCGCCAGTGACGGTAGATCAAGACGACAGCACCGTCGGTTAGGAGAGAGACAGGCAAGAAATATGGTGGGGACATCGCAGGAGGTGAGAGGGGATGCGCGGGAGTAGGGTTGTGCAAGGGCGATGGAGGCGGCGTTGGAGACAGAAGGTGGTGAGGGCGGCAGCGAGATCAGAGGGGAGGAGACAGGGGTGGGGTTCTGAGCTAGGGCTGGAAAATTAGCTCGTGGCTCATAGCTTGGCTCGAGCTCGTTGCGAGCCGAGCCGAGCCTCTGGCTCGCAAAAAAATTGAGCTGAGCTCGAGCTGCTCGTGAGCTAGCTCGCGAGCTGGCTATGGCTCGTATGTGTAGTGCAGCAGCCCGCAGTCAGGGACTCAGGAGTCGATCGTGCGGTGTGGTCGTTCGATCTTCAATGGACCGCTCGATCGCCTTGGAGACGTTCGGACTGCTCCGAACATTCTTTCATTCCGCACCATTCGATCGGTTTTAGATAGTCGATGACGACGGTGACGTTCGGACCAAGCCGAATGATCCCACCATTGGTTGGCTAGAGACGCTTGCAGCCGTTAGATTAACTTAGAGGTGCGGTTGCGGATGAGTCGATCATCTAACCTAACCCTAACCCTTCGGCCGCCACGCCCAAATTACCATTCGGTTGATCCCCTTCCACTGTGCTGCCTGCCACGCCGCTTGCCCCTCCCACCGCGCGGCCCATCCCAACCACCACACCGCTCGCCCTCCCACCTTGCCGCCGTTCCCCGTCCTCCCCTGGCCACATGCACTCCCCGTCAGCCCGTCCTCCCCCTAGGCCTTGGTCCCGTCCCCGTGCTATCCCCCTCGGCGTCACTATGCTTCCCCCACTCCTCCGTTCGACTCTCATGCCATGAATCGCCAACAGAGAATGGAGTCTCATGTGCGAGGGAAGAAGTCGGCCGACTCCAAGGCCTCTAGCTCTACACTAGCAGGCGAGCATGCAACCAATCGACACCTTGTCAGCTCCCAACCGCCCCCTGAACTCGTCAAATCAACAGACTCGGTGAGGTGTTTTTTTAAATTTTTTGTTGATGTTTTGTAGTGTAATGTCTGTCATTTGTGTGAATAACTTTGTAGTGTGACATATCATAGCTATCACATATTCACTGTTTTATGAATGATTTTATGAACTTTTTGTAGCCTGTTGCCTGCTGCTGTTGAATGCCGCTAGATGACAAATTTTGGAGTGTCCAATGCCGGTTTCTGTTCCAATTAGTATACTATCTAAGTTATACTTTCAATGTTGTCTATCAATTATATACTGTGCTGCTGACTGCTGTTATGATGTGTTGAAACCATACAAATTAAAACGAGCCAAGCTCTGTGTTGAATTGTGCAGTTTCTATGTTAAATTGTGCGGCTCGCGAGCCAGCTTGAGCCAGGCTTTTAGCTCATTTCTTAAACGAGCTGAGCCAAACCAAGCCACAGCTTCGAGCGAGTTCAGCCGAGCCTAGCTCGAGGCAGCTCGGCTCGACTCGTTTCCACCCCTATTCTAAGCGGGCAAGCCCTGCATGGGGAATGTGGGGGTTAGGGCATGTGCTTCGCGTTGCGAGGATGGACGGACGGATCTTGTAGCCGGGGCAATCAGACGGACAGCAGCTCCTAAGACCCAAACGAAGGATGTTAGTATGATTTGGAGCAAGTTGGAGGGGTTTTTTTTTTTTTTTGTAAAACCAGGGACGTGGAGGGGCTGCCTAGCCTCCAATCCTCCGAGCTTCTACGTAGAAGTATTTCCTCTTTAATAGGGAAGATGACGATGAAGTGTTCGCATCAATGGCAATAGAATGTTGGAATTTGGCCTTTTCAATTAGTTCTTGCACATTGACGTTCGTCAGATAATTCAATAATCTCTTAAGACAAGAGGCATCAATTTCAGTAGTCAACAAAGATGATCTAACATAAAGAATCATAGAAACAGCCATGGCTGCAATGAATGCCCCTCTAGCTGAACACAAGATCCGAAAACTGTATTCCTCATCACTATTTAGCAGCATAGTATTGGAACAAGTAAAGACTCTGTCCCATAACACTAAAAGATCATTTAGGCATAATTCTCGGATGGAAAGCACTTATCTTCATTGGCACAACATCTTTGAGAGTAATCACTATAAAATCAACATTTACTCAGCTTAGGTCCAGTGAGGCACATTAGATCAGTGGACTGACAATGAAGCGGACTCCATGATAGAAGCTGGTGGGAGTTGTTACGCCAATGTGATCTATGTGGTCTTTCTAGCAGAGGGCTACTGCAGGCCACATCCAGATTCTACCTAGGAAGAGCAAAAGAATTTCATTAGGTATTTGCTTCCTAGGCAAGTTTTTTTGTAATGCACAAGCTAAATACTCACTATGTTTCAAATCATGGCAGTAGCATTATGACAGTAACTGACACACAGGATCCAACAGCATAAAATATGAGTTACTATCAGTACAAAGCAGTATGTAAATACATAATCTATTAGGCACAAGGTAAATGTTCATGAGACACTAGCAATAGGATAATAAAATTTATGTCTTCTTTAGTTGAACACAGTAAAAGTGCATATGTCTAAGATCGAACAAATGTCCTATATATGAGTAATTTCAGTATATTAAAGAGAGCAGAAAAGTATTTGCACTAAAGAAAAGGAAGAACTTCATTATAGACAATTTTTTTGTTGGAGGAAGAGAATTGCATAACTACTATCTAAATGGCAAGGTAATTACCTTTAATTGAAATTCCATGACCAAACACCTTAAAGCAAAGCTATCCAGATATAACTCTCGCTCAATATGGCAAGCCAGGCATGCAGCAAGCCATTAGCAACTGCATATTGTTCTGCATACAGCAGAAAGGGCAAGGACACCTAGAACAACATACAACACCGGTCACAAATAGTCAAAAAGAAAATGGTTTCTAAAGTAAATTAGATGCACATGTATTACGTGGAATTGAATCATTCAAAAACGGGAGACAAAATTCACCTTTAAATCACCACCCATCCAGGCTAATTGCATCCATGGAAGTGCACCAGCTCATGCCAAATTAGTGCAAGAACAGGTTTGGATCTAGGAGCTATATAGCTGCATACTTACAGCTATGATACTATAGAATGGTCAAGAATAGATGCTCCCCAAGAATTAGTACAAGTGGTGGTTTGGAAGGATAACTCAATTCTTTCCATGTTTCTACAAAATCCTAGCAAACTGAAAAGGTGAATTTTTGGAGCAACCCACAATTAGAAGGTGAATTTTTGGAGCAACCCACAATTAGAAACTAATTACGTAAGGAGGTATAGATATCAGAGAATAGGATATACAAATAATAGAGAGCAGCTTTAGGATGTAGTGTTGGTTTGAAGCTGCGTAACAGAATTAATGAGCAAAGTAAAGAGGGCAATGTGATCATTTTACCTAGAATGCAGCCCCATTTTAACTGCTGTGGAGTAGAGATATCATCAATATCTTTCACCGATATATAAACTACCATTCCAAGGTATAGCAACAGAGGTGATCCATGTGTAATAATGAACATCAATATCCCACAGAGAACTGTGGAGTAATTTGAAATGCCCTGCTAAAATTCATTAGTCAAATCAGCAGAAAATGGGGAGAAGGGGCACTTCAGAAAGTCTACGTTAAATGTACAAAAGGTCTAGCAACATCAATGTTGGTGAGGGTATTTGTATTCCCAAGACCAAAATGACCGGTCGTTCCAAAAAATTGCACTGCAACAACCTACACAGTTGATCGCCCTTGGTTGGCCAAGATAAACATAAAGTTTTGGCAGTAGGTAGTTTAGACTGCACAATCTAGGAAATGTTAAACATCCATTGCCACTGAAAACATATGCAAACCAAAGAACCTTGAGTTGATAGTTTGGTGTACTTTGACACTAAAGTGAATTTACAGAAAGAGTGAAAAATTAAACAGGAATGAAAAAAAAAAGAGAATTGTGTACCTGTTCTGAATGAGTACGCTCTACTGTTTTAAAAAACCATAGTATAGTAGTTCAACTCAATCATGGATCAGTCTATTCCTGAGAAGAGATCACTTACCAAACATTAAGAGCATTTCTTAAAAGGTTCATACTAAAGCAACTCATCACAATTCCAAGGCTCATTAGTGTAACTCCAAGAAGAATCGACATCTTCAAGGAGTTCAGAAACGGAAGTTCACTGCGGCTACCAGTATTCTATGGCTCTCCACAAAATATTTTTCGTTCTTTGCAGTCATTACAGTGGCATGCTAATTCTTAGTGTCTGTGAAGGTAGGCTAATGAAAGGAAACTGGGATAAATGAATAGACCCTGTACTAAAGCCATCTATTCAAGGACAGTGGTGCACGAAGCTCTGCCATTAGGAAAACCAAATGTTTGTCTACAAATGTAATGAAGCATACCTTCATGAGCTTGGGATCATGCCCAGAAAATATCCTGGCCTCATAAGACCAGAATGGCTACTTCCTTTGCTCTGGAACTGCTCAAAAACATGAAAATAAACAGCAGAAAACACGTCAGTAGATTGTAAGTATCACACAAACATATTAGCATCAACACTGACACTACAAATTCAATGCCCTTAAAAACTTTCTAACACTTTTCTAAACATAGAAACACAAGTTTATATCTGCCACAATTTGCTCAAGTATGTCAATAAGCATGGCGTTTACTCGTAGAACCTTTGGTGATGACAGGAAGTTAGCTAGAAAGATTTGCTCGATATATTCATTTTCAAAATCATGTATGTATCATAACAAGCCAAAGGAAAAAAGTTTGGCATTAAACACATACACATATTAGAGCACTGAAAAAAATACAAAATGGAAGCATCACAGACAACAGAGTCATAGCAAAGGCAACACCAAGAACTGGCCCATCCATATTTTGTAGGATCTCGTGATTTTTGGAAATTAGATTTTGGTGAGAACATACCTTGGTATTTCTAGCCCATTAGGAACCAAACCGACAATATACAGAGAGTCAAGACTACCAACAGTATGTTCCAATAGCATCACAACCAGCCAAACCTAAGGCGTTGTGATGGCCAAAACATAGATTAAGCATAGCGAGCCACAAATAAACAAAAGAACGTAACAAGCAATACATACATCGGCAAAACGCCACAACGAACTAAATCCATAATTATTCGATATAACATCATAAGGATAGATGATCTAACACTATAAGCAGAGATGGTAAATAAGTGGACCGACGCTAGCAAGCCAAAGAATCTATTCGCTGTAAGCAGCGCAGGCCATTTGCACAAGCAGTGGGAAGCACGACGATGCATCATTATATGACCTAATGTCATATAGTTGCTCAATACAGACAATATGACAATATGGTTTTTTTGACAGTAAAAATAGGCAAACACAAAGTTCATATTGTCAATTCAAATCTAGAACCAAATAAATATAGTTGCTCATTTACTATGCAACAAAACATAATAACATATAGAACAAATAAAATACAAAAAAACTGAAAAAGATATATTGATAATAGAAAACAATTTTTAGTCTTGCATTCTGCACAAGTTCACGAACTTCATGGTTTCTTCAATCCCGCATCTCTTGTTTTTTGCAAAGTTAAGTGGTCCTAGAAGTAATGCTTGAAGAAAAACAAGGTAACAAAAAAATCAAACAGCAACTCATCGCTATCGTAAGTTCCTAAACAAACCCATCACTGCAACAGTAGCACAACAGCAATCAGAAATCTACTCTCAACAAACTAACTCACCAGATTTAATAGATCCCAACGACTCACCCTCAGCCCTCTTGAGCGCATCCTCAGGCTTCGCGAAGGTTAGCATCGTTGCAGCGAGAGATCTCCGGAGATGATCTATCCTTGGATTGTAGCCAACAACAACAATAAAAGCTGGGTTAACTCACAGATTCATGACACAGAAACAAAAAAAATCCACAGGAAAACCCATAGAACAATAAATTGATCAGAAAACCCACAGGAAAAACACCCCAAAAATAGCACAAAAGCACCATCGGCTGAGATTGAGCGCTGGGAGGCGATGATACCTGTAGATCACTGGAGACGTGCGCAGTGGACAGCATCATGTGGCCATCGGAGGTGGAGGTGGGGATCTGGATGCAGCGGAGGCAGAGCGGAGGCTCGAGAGAAGAAGGAAGAGGAACAACCTTAAGCCGGCACCAACGAAGCCAACGGTGGCACCGACAAACCGAGTTCGGACGAGCGACGGGAGCGGCAGTGGTGGGTATGGTGGAGTGGATGGGGAGGCTGCGACGGGAAGAGTGAGGATGCCGGCGGTGAAGGGTGTTAAAAGGAGATAGAGTTGTATTAGGAGGTAGAGTTGTATTCTATTCCATATATAACTGTATCTCCTTAATAAAGGGGACCGTCGGTGACGGTAGATCGAGGTGGCGACGCCGTCGATTAGGAGGAGGCAGCCTAGAAAGATGGCGGGGGCGGCACGGGAAGTGAGAGGGGAGGTGCGGGAGCTGGGGTGGTGTAAGTAAGGACTGTTCATTTGGTTTTTTGGTTTGTATGGTTGGGTAAATATGATTTTTTTAGTTTATATGGTGTTAGTAATTTGGAAAATATGTTAATTAATAGAATACGGTATGATATCGGTAAATACCATCTTATTTTGGTACGGTATCGGTAAATACCAATTTTACTAAAGTTTGCGCGAATTGCTAAACGTTAATCTCATCTCCAATTCTCTATTCCATTGCATAAGCAGTCAAGCAGTGAAGCACAGAAGCAGAAATACAGAATGGCAGGCAGTCTGCACTTGGCATTTGGCAAGTCGGCAGTCTGGGCCGTCTAGCGCAGGCGCCAGGCGCACAGACACACCACTGTCCACTGTCCAGTGGTAATGTGGCCTGTGGTATGGTATTAAGACATTAAGTAGCATCAAGCACATACCTGTGCAAGTTAACACAAACCATAGAAATGCCTTACATCACATGATAACAACCAGTCAACCATATGAAGATATTATTTGTAATTGTATATTTGTATCATTGTATGGCAGGGCAGCTCCAACTCACTACTCAGCATAGCAAAATTACATTGCAAGTTAACAAAAACCATAGAAATGCACTAGTATATTACTTCTGAATAGTATACTTGGAATCCAAAGGAAGCCCTGAAGGTGGTATCTTAATGCACTAGTACTGTTATCCTATAATAAGTTCTAGGATGTAGTATGCTCAACAATCTGTCCTATAAATCGGTTACAGCCCACTTCAAAGATAATACAGATGGTGATAAACAACTGGAGAAGGAAGGCCTCACCCTGTATTCAGGAACAGATCATTAATAGCATCCCATTTTTCCATGGTTATGCATCCTTGAGAAAATCCAAATAGGCCACTTGAAACCTTTGTGAATTCGCTGCATGGAGATCCTAAATTCGATGTGCCATATACCACTTGATCTTGTAAGGAGCCTCCGACTCTGATACGTAGTGGGCTAAAAGCTACAAGAAAACAAGGGAAAACTTTAATTCATCACTGTAACAAATAAGAATCCACAGGGGAGTTTGCAAGTGAATAATAATACAAAATTTCTACTCTATTAGCATAGATGAAAGTGACACCTGACAGTTTTAACAAGTCAATTTAGTATGTGGAACAGTTTAACTTTCTTCATGTAAGCAAACCACTCTGTTACTGTCTCAATGACAAAACAATGATTTGTCTTTGGCACTTAGGCCCCTTCCAATGGAGAAACATCTTTTTAACTGAGATAGAACAACATAATGCAAGCAAGAGCTCCTCTACTCGGATATATTTCTTCAGAAAGTAAATATACACGAGCAAAATTTATCCGTTGAAGATGAAACAAAAAATCCCGGAAATTCAGCGAATGCTCCATCTCAAACTGCCAACAAAAAACCCCCGAAATAATGAAGAAATGAAACCCTTTTGACACACAAATGATCAATCTACAAAGCTATTCCTTTTCCTGCTCAAATTCGATAAACTGAAGATGGACATCTATATCACAGAGAGAAGTTCAGCAAAACCCATAAAAAAACCCCTGCTGAATCTGAACTTTCATGAGCCAAGAATGCTCAAATTGTTTAATGGAACCCACTAAACCAACTTCCCTCCTAATATACACCTACAAAACATCGAATCCTTGAACAAACTGCCAGCGACGCAACCACAACTAAAACTAACCTAGGCGCATGACAATTTGCTACAGATTTTCTACCAACAGAAGAGATATTACGCTTAGGACTGTGCCCTACTCAGCGCCTAGGGTAGTAGGGTTTGAAGACGAGAGGAACCAAGAGAGTGAGCTGCCGGCTGCGGATCTGGCGAGGCGAGTGGCCGTCTGCGGCGCCGCCGACCGCCGAGCGCCTAGGGTAGTAGTAGGGTTTGAAGACGAGAGGAACCGAGAGGCGAGAGAGTGAGCTGCGGTCTGCGGATCTGGCTACTTAGCTTAGGACCATGCTCCCCAAATCCATCCGGAAAGAAAAATACTTAACGTAAGCTTAAGAACCTGAGCTTAAAATGCCTTTTGGGAAGACGAAGCCCGAATTGGTAGGTTGCGAGCCGGCCCCAGTGAACCCACGCAGCGACGATGAGCCTCCGTGCCGTTCGCCGAGGCGAGTGGCCGTCTGCGCTCTGCGGCTAGGTTAGTTGAAGTGAAGAGTGAAGACGTCTGCCGCGTGCGACTGCGTCGGGCCGTGTCGGTGCCTCTGCCGTACGGTATTTTTGGTATATTCAGTTTTCACTCAGTTTATACCAAAAATACCGAATCAGCGAAATACTATTTTTTCAGCTACCAAACTGAATACCGAATACCGGTCAAACCGAGTTGACCGGTTCGATTCGGTACAAAACTGCATAGTCCTAGGTGTAAGGGTGATGGAGGCAGCGTTGGAGATGGAGAGGATGGTGAGGGCGACGGCGAGAACGAAGGGGAAGAGATGGGCGTGCGGACAAAGGGGCAGGGTTCTGAGGCAACGGGGTCTGTGTGGGGAATGTGCGGGAGGGGCATGGCCATTGCGACGTGGGGATGAACGGATGGATCTTGGAGGTGGGGCAATCGGACGGGCATCAGCTCCTTGGACCCGAGCGAAGGAGGGCAACATGATTTAGGGCAACTCAGAGGGTTTTTGTGCAAAATAGAGACGTGGACTGGCTGGGAGGGCTCCAAGCCTTCCACGCATAAGGAATGTTATTATTATTCGTCACAAAAAAGATGTATATATATTTTCATGGCAGAACATAGGTAGCTGTAAGAATAGATCAGCGAGCCTCTTATAGATTATGGGTTGTGCCTTCTCTCATAATTCTGAATGGCTAGAGATATGCATGGACAGGTTCCACTTCCTTCCTACCTTCATGATTACCAAAAACAAAATCTGAATGTAAGCACAATGCACATAAGCAGGGATAAACAAATCAGCAGTAACCAGCCTTACTGGCCTGGACTAGTAAAAAAATATCAGTCTGTAAAGTTTTAAATTTAAATTTGAATGTTAAATTTAAAATACTAGCAAAAAATGCTATGTTTAATTTAAAATACTATGCAAAAAAATTACTGAAGATAAATTAGATTAAATGAAACAGCAACATTAAAGCTTTATTATTAATCGATTTTTTATCAACACAAAAAAATTATCAAACTTCTTTCCCTGTTAGCTGGTAACCAGTCAATTCCGGCTAATTGCTGGTTGAATATTCAAATTTTCAATAGAATAATTAATTTTTATTTGATGAAATTTAGACAGTTTAAAATCGGTAACTGGTACCGGATGGTCTGATATTGTTTTTGTAACTGGTTTTTGAATCTTAGGAGAGGAAGAAGCGATGTCGAGCTCATAGTGTACTTGTCAACTTTTTCTGCTATCCCTGCGCTTACCAAAAGAAACTGCAGATGCACATATATACCTACAAACTCCTTTTAAGCCCATATATCAACGGCATCATATCTGGCGGACAAGAGCTCATCTGTGCACATATGGACATAGGAAGTCTGAACCGTCCAATTTGAGTTCAGTGGATAAGATCAATACGTGAGTCGTCCAGCCACTTATGGACTTTTCCATCCCACCCCCGCAACCGTCTTGTTCTTTTGCCCCGTGATCTTCTTCCTCAGGCCATCTCTGACAAAAACACCACAACCGTCTCTGGTTGCTTGACTCCCGCAAGGGTTTTGGGCAGCTCAGAGGATAGTACGAGCCCTGGTCCTAGATCGAGGGTTTCGACCTAGTTTCTCCACAAATCTACACCAAATCTTCTCCCTATCCTCAGTCACAGCCGCCTGGGTTGGCCCATTCTCCCCTGAGGGCGGGGCGCGGGGTCTCTATCGCAGTTGCTGCTGGAGTGCTGGGCGGCGGGGAGGGGATGAGCAAGGGGAAGGGCGGCGCCGGGGAAGACCTTGACGGGCTTCTTCGGGGTTTGAAGCTGACGGAGCAGGAGAAGAAGGGGGTGTGTGGCGCCTGGAGGTCGGAGGTGAGGGATCCAGGGAAAACCCCACAGGCGGTGGGGAAATTGTTCTCTTCGAAGCCGGGCTACGCCGAGGGCATGGTGCAGACGGTGGGAAGAATCTGGTGCCCCCACAAAGGGATCCGCGGCAAGGAGCTGGGCAACAACCTGTTCCTCTTCTCCTTCCTGCAACCAGGAGGTAAGCGTAGGGCGATTCTAGAGGGACCATGGGAGTTTGGGGGGACCTGTTAGTGGTAGTGGATTTTGATGACACAAGAAGGCTAAAGGATTTGGAATTCATTCATATCCCGGTTTGGATCCGTGTGTTTGATTTGCCGCTGGGGCTGATGAATGCCGAGACGGGTCGCCGGATTGGGAACTCAGTGGGCAGGGCGCTGGAGGTGGACAAGGATGAAGATGATCTTGCAATTGGGGAATATCTCCGAATAAAGGCTTTGATTGACATCCGGAAGCCTCTGGTCCGGGGTATCACAATGGAGAAGGGGGAAGGAGAGGGGGAGTTTTGGTGCAGGTTCCAGTACGAATTTCTTCCAAATTTTTGCTATTCGTGTGGCTTCTTAGGCCACGCGGAGAAGGACTGTGATGACAGCACCTGGCGGCAGGAGGGAAAGCAATTCGGGGATTGGTTGAGGGTGAATCCGGCAAAGAGGAAGGAAGGCAGGGGGAGATGGTCGGAAGGCGGAAGCTCAGGAGGAAGCCAACAGTACCGTAAAGAACCGAATTGGGGGAAGAATAGAGGGACCAAGAAGGATGCTAGCAGTGATGGTTCCCGCAAAATCGCTGGTACGAGTGATGGGGATTTGAGGGATGACGGCGAAAGCCCTCTTAAAATCCTGGCAAATGATGGAAGGGAGGGTCTGCCGAGGAGGTTGGAGTTTGAGGATCAAGTCCTAGGAGCTGGGAATTCTGGAGGGGAGGTTTTGCCCATCTCTGAGGGCAGTGTCAAGGAAGCTTCAACAAATGATTTAGAGATAAACCCTGGGGGGCGGTGGCGAGTCCAGGTTTTGTCTCCAAACTTAACACTGATCACGGGGTTTTGAAGGGAGGAGGGGAGGAACACATAATCGCTCAGGTCAGTGTGGAGGAGAAGGTTGATGACAAAACACGCATGGAGGTGGATGGAAAGGAGGGGGGAAAGGCGGTGGGTGTCAAGGAGTCGGTTGAAAGAGCCAAAGAAAATAATGGGATGGGTTTACAAGGGGAATACGAGGAGGGCAGGAGGGGTTTGGCTGAAGGCTTGTCAGAAGTGTTAAAAAGGGCGACTTTTAAGCGGCGTCCCCGATCTAATTCAGGAAAAGGGAAGGCCGACTTTGCCATGGCAGATGAGCACAAGAAGAGACCGGCTCCAGAGGTCTGCGAGGAGAACGAAGAGAGGAAGAAAAAGCAATGCTTGGGGGCTGAAGGCAGTAATGCGAGTGAGGAGAAACACAACATTGTTGAGGCGGGATTGCTCGGTCAATCCCGCCAGTCCCGATGAAGGTAATTGCTTGGAATTGCCGGGGTTTGGGGAGTGGCCCGGCAGTTCGTGGTCTTCTGGATGTCCAGAAGAAGGAGGCCCCGGATGTGCTATTTTTGTCTGAAACAAAACATAATAGCACATGGTTAGAAATTTTCCGGTGGAGGTTAAATATGCCAAACATGTGTGTCGAGGATAGCGTGGGTACAAGAGGTGGTTTAGTGTTGTTCTGGAGAAAAGGGGTGGATTTAACGGTGGAGAGTATGTCACGATATCACATTGAAGCAACTGTGAAGGAGGAGGATGGCTTTGAATGGCGCTTCACCGGTATTTATGGTGAATCAAGGAGTGAGGAGAAGGGGAAAACATGGAAACTGTTGAGAATCTTGAGACATAGAAGCGATTTGCCATGGCTGTGCTGTGGTGATTTTAATGAAATCATGTTCAATTGTGAGAAGGAGGGAGGTCCTCCAAGATCGGAAAGATGTATGGAGAGTTTCCGTGAAGCTCTAGTAGATTGTGACCTGCATGACCTGGGGTTTGTTGGGGATGTGTTCACTTGGAGGAACCAACATCACAATGCAAAAAGTTATGTAAAGGAAAGGCTAGACAGGGCGGTGGCAAATAGTTCATGGAGAAACAAATTTCCCCTTGTTCGAGTTGTCAATGGTGATCCAAGACATTCTGATCACAGACCTATCATAGTGGATTCGGGAGGGAGGGAAAAGAAGGAATGGAACAAGCCAATGGAGATCATGAAGAAATTTGAAGCAAGATGGATGGAGGAGGAGTGTGAGGCTAGAGTGGGGGAGGCTTGGAGTAGTGCACTCGAGAGGGGGGAGCTAGCCTGATGGAAGTTCAAAAACACCTGTTGATGGAGCTGTGGGAGTGGGACCGTAGTATCCTGGGTGAGCTAGAGAAGCGGATTAAAAAAGCTAAGATGGATCTTGAGAAATGCCGAAGGGGGAGAATCAGTCAAGACCAAGTAAATAAAGAACATGGGCTACGGTATAAACTGGAAAGGTTGCTTGATCAACAACACGTTTATTGGAAACAAAGAACCCACTCTTCATGGCTGACCCAGGGAGACCGCAATACAAAGTTCTTTCATGCCCAAGCATCGGAGCGAAGGCGGAGGAATCATGTGGGGAAGTTGGTGGTTGAGGGCGGCGGTGTGGTGGCGGGGAAACATCTAACAACGTTTATTGCTAATCAGTATCAACAACTTTTTATGTCAAATGCAGGAGCTCATGTGGAGGAGGTCCTCGCTTGTGTGCAAAGGCGGATCTCTCATGCCATGAATGAGGGCTTGATTGCGCCGTTCTCGGATGCGGAGGTGTGGAAGGCTTTGCAAAGCATGGGGGACCTGAAAGCCCCTGGTGCAGATGGCATCCCTGCAATTTTCTACAAGAAATTCTGGACACTGGTGGGCGACAAAGTGAAGAAGGAGGTGCTGGGTGTGTTGAATGGGGGAACAATGCCAACAGGATGGAATGACACAGTGATTGTGCTGATCCCCAAGACTAGTAAACCGGAAAAACTGAAGGATCTTAGGCCCATAAGTCTTTGCAACGTGGCATACAAGCTCATCTCAAAAGCACTGGCCAACCGGTTCAAAGGTATTTTACCAGAGATCATCTCACCTTCACAGAGCGCTTTTGTACCAAGCCGGTTGATCACGGACAATGTGCTGCTGGCCTACGAGTTCACCCACTATTTATATCAGCGTAAACGAGGAAGAAGGGGAGTTGCAGCCATAAAACTTGATATGAGCAAGGCGTATGATCGGGTTGAGTGGGATTTCCTGAGGAGAGTGATGCAGAAGATGGGGTTCCATGAAAGATGGATAGAACGAATCATGCTGTGCGTCACTACTGTGTCCTACCGAATCAAAGTGAATGATAACTACACGAACAGAGTGATCCCACAAAGGGGGCTTCGACAAGGAGATCCGTTGAGCCCTTACTTCTTCATCCTTTGTGCTGAGGCGTTGTCGGCTATGTTACAAAAAGCGCAGGAGGAAGGGAACATTGAGGGAATCAAAGTCTGTAGGGAGGCGCCACGAATAAACCACTTGTTTTTTGCTGATGATTCCCTTATCTTGATGCGGGCACAGAAGGAGGATGCTAGAGAATTACAAAGAATTCTAGATGTGTATGAGAGAGCATCAGGTCAAGTGATCAACAGGGATAAATCCTCGGTTTTATTCAGTCCTAACACTAGCCTAGAGGACAAAGATCAAGTCCGAACGGATCTCTGCATTTCACAGGAAGCAAAAAATGAGAAATATCTTGGGCTCCCTGTATCCATTGGCAAATCACGTAAGAAAGCTTTTGCATATATTAAAAGGAAGATCTGGATGCGGATACAGGGGTGGCAAGAAAAGCTGTTATCAAAGGCTGGAAAGGAGGTTCTTATCAAGGCGGTAGCCCAAGCTATTCCAACATACGCCATGTCATGTTTTGATTTGACGAAGGGTCTGTGTGATGAGCTAAACTCCATGATAGGACGATGGTGGTGGAGCCAGAATGACAAAGAGAATAAAATCCATTGGTTGAGCTGGGATAAGTTGACTTTACCAAAGAAGGAAGGAGGCCTAGGTTTCCGTGATCTGCACCTCTTCAACCTAGCTATGCTAGCTCGACAGGCGTGGAGAATCCTAACAAGCCCGGACACCTTATGCAGTCAAGTCCTAAAAGCCAAATATTTCCCCAACAGTAACATTTTGCAGTGCAGTGCAAGAGAGGGCATCTCGTATACTTGGAGGAGTATTCTGCAAGGGGCACAATTGCTAAAAGAGGGAGTGGTGTGGAGGGTAGGCAATGGTACTTCGCTCGACATTTGGTCGGACCCCTGGATTCCGGCTGGAAGGACTCGTAGAACAACGACCCCCAGGGGTGCTTCCGTGTTAACACGGGTATCCGAACTCATGAACCCGGCAACAGGCTTTTGGGATGAGGTGTTGGTGAAGGACACCTTCTGGGAGTCGGATGCGAAAACCATTCTAGCTCTCCAAACGAATGCAGACTTGGATGACTGGCCAGCTTGGCATTTTGACCCAAAAGGGGTTTTCTCGGTGAAATCAGCCTATAAGGTGGCAGTGCGGAAGAGGGAATATGAACATGCTAGAGATGCTTCTGGGTCTGGGACGGAGCGGACAGATGATGCCGGTTTTGACTGGAAGAGGATATGGCTGCTTGAAGTTCCAAACAAAGTCAGGATGTTTGTGTGGCGTTTTGCGCATAACAGCCTGGCAGTTAGGAGAAACATAGCTCGGAGAGGTCTTCAACGTGATACAATTTGCCCGATGTGCAATAGAGCTGATGAGGATTGTGGCCACCTTTTTCTGAAATGCAAAAAAGTAAAGGAATGTTGGCGCTTGATGAGCTTGGAGCATGTGCGCTCCAAACTTGCAAGCTGTAGGACGGCAAAAGAAACAGTGAAGACAATCTGGAGCCTCGATGTGGGGACTCAGGTGCAGGTTTGGGTGCTACTTTGGAGATGGTGGTCAGCAAGAAACAAGGTCAATGCAGGGGAAAAAAGAACCTCGGGTCCAGAAATTTGCTCTTTGATTGATTATTATGTAAAGGAGTTCGAAAAGCTCAAAAAACAAAGGACCATAAGGGAGGGAAGGGCATCTTGAAGTGGGAACCTCCTCCGGAAGACATATACAAGATCAATATAGATGCATCTTTCAAAGCCAGTTCACAGGAGGGCGGATGGGGCTTTGTTGCGCGAGATATCAGTGGTGAGTTCCTGGAAGGGGGCTGTGGGAAACTGGAGAGAGTCTCGAGCCCCTTGCAGGCCGAAGCACAGGCAGCGTTAATGAGTCTACATCGAGTCGCTGAGGTGGGAATGAGTCGAATCATACTTGAAACAGATGCTACAAATCTGCAGAAAGGCCTGACCTCAACAGAGTTGGATAGGAGTGTAGATAGGGGTTTGTTCCGTCAGATCAGAAGCTTCATTGCGGAGTCGTTTGAGCATTGTGTGATCCGGGCTTGTCCAAGATCATGCAACAAAGTGGCTGATTGCCTAGCTTTGTATGGGGCGAGCGTTGTTTGCTCGGGTTCAGCGATGTTTATGAACCAAGTCCCTACCTTTGTTACTGCCCTGGTCTCTGGTGATTTGCCTAGAGCCAATGGTTAATGGAAGACAAGCTCTTCTTTATCAAAAAAAAAGGCCATCTCTGACGAATCCTCACTTCCGCGATTCCCCACTCCCAAATCCTCACACCAGCTCGAGCGACAGGGGAGGAACCGAAGCCCATGCGCGTCTTCACTCCTCCCTCGCCCCTGACTCTTGCCTCCCTCCTCAGCCTACTCAAATCGAGCTCTCGCTCCCCAAATGGAACCAGGTAGGGTTTGGGCCACAGCTGCACCACCAGCCCTATGTGGCCCATGGTCCAGTGACACCCCCGCGTCTTGCCTTGTTTGTTAGTCATTTGTTTGGTTTGTTTTGCTGTCATTGTATGGTTTGTTTTGGATGGAGGCCAAGATCACTTCAATTACTGTGAGGTTCAATGCATCCCAAGATTTGTAGTTGATGAGCCACTGCCAGATTGTGTTGTGTGATGCCAATTTGTATTATTGCTAAAATTGTGTAATGTTGATAAGGCATGGTGCCAAATTATGACTGTGATGCTGTAATTTTTTTGTTTCAAGAAATCTCGTGTGATAACTCTTGTGGTCCATACAAGGTTGAATGCAGCCATACTGTGTAATTCTTCTTGTACAAGTGCACAAGCAAATGCACAGAAATGAATTGTTGAATGGAAAATATGGAATGTTCTTTCTCTCTTCTTCTAAATGTGCATGTTGTGCTATCTGGCAAAATTTGGTTTCAACAAATGAATTGTTGAATGCAAATAACTCTGGTTGTACATGAGCTCTTCTAGCCAAACTAAATCTATTGTGCTATCTAGCAAAATTTGAGGATGCAATATGTGCAATTATGTGCAATTACATGCAGATCAAAGAGGAAGTAATGATATTGCCTAGATTTTGAATATTTAAGTGTCGAAGCTTGAATCAATGAATTGTGTGTCAAAGCTTGAACCGTGATTCCAGCTCGAGACATTCATCATCTCAATGAGAATTAACTAAAGCCTATTTGAGCTTGTGTACCTAATACATTTTTCGCTGGTTGAAAAGGGCAATGAGCAGCACAACATCTAGCAATGAGCAAGTATTTTGCATGCTTACAACATCCTACAAGTTAATTGACAAAACATAATCAGATAGATTGAATCATCACTTGGGAGTCACCAAATTTAGAATTTCTCACAATCAGAAGCATTTAGATTTCTGAAGCAATAATTTACATGCACAACTTAGAAATAAAACTTGCACAATTATACAAATTGACACACCTTCACAACCAAAGCATGAGCACTGAAACTTATAACTTACAAATCAAGCTCACTCTGAATTTTTACATGCTCACAACACACGCACGCACTTGGTATTAACAGAGTTCGCCTACAACAACAACTATCATGCCAATATTCGAGCTGCATCATTTGAGTTCTTATATGGATGAAGGTGTAAGTCACTGTTGTGCTGGGATGCAATTGGCGAGAGGGCAGTTCTGGGTTTCGATTGAGTTCAGCAGACTGTTGACCAAGTGATAGAGATTAGGCATAATCTGCTTGGTGCTCAGAGCCAATAAAAGAGTTATGTCGATGTGAGGAGGTAGAAGTTGGAGTTTGTAGTGGGGCATCAAGTGCTCATGGCTCAAAGGGAAGTTTAACTCAAGATATGTTAGACCATTCCCGATCATGGCGTGAATTGGGAAGTTGGCTTATCGCTTAGACCTTCCTGAGTCCATGTGAGATATGCATAATGTATTTCATGTCTCCAAGTTTAGGAAATATCTAAGAGTTCTAGGGTGTAAGATACCGCTAGAGCCATTGACCATTAAGCAAGACCTTACCTTCGAGTCCCAACCAGTGTGAATTCTAAGAGAGTCGAAGTGAGTGTTGATGCACAAGGCATTGAAGTATGTCAAGATGCTTTGGACATATCAGACCGAGCAGTAAGTAACTGGGGAATTGGAGTCTCACATGCGCGAGAAGTATCCGGAGTTGTTCGCTTCAGGTATGTGTGTCGTTTAATTTCTAGTTTAGTTGAGTTTCTTGGTTAGTGTCGTGAGACATAGAATTCGAAGTCGAATTCTTCTAAGAAGGTAGAATGTAATATTTCATAAATAGCCATTGAGGACTTGTGTATAAATAGAGAAAGGAGGATACGGAAAAAGGGGATGTGTGGAATTTTAGAGGATGGATTGGTTCCCTAGAATGAGTCTTGCGTGGAGTTGGAAACGAATTAGAATTTATTCCATGATAAAAGAGGGTCGTGGGAAAGAGATAAGCCAACAACCTTTTTTTGAAAATGGACAAGAGGTTTACCTTCTATTAACTAGTAAGGTGCATGTGCGTTGCAACGGAAACTAAATAAAAGTGATACATACTATCAAATATGATCTCAAACTGAATAATAAACATCAATTTTATCTTACATCATCATGTATCAAGCAAAACATGTTCTCATGAGTGATCAAACTTTTTTTGTCATTTCACAAATTATCTTTGTGATCCTATGTTTCTATTTTTGGCCATCGCAGGTGTTGAATATAGCGATCATGTTGATTTAATATTTAGAACATAGTTTCGATTTAGAGTTCCTACATAGTTTTGATTTAGAGTTCCTACTTTACGCTTGATCTAAAATGGCTCGATTTTATTTCAGGGAACAAGCTGCCCTTAGACTGAAAGAAAAAATATTGAGAAGCTAGAGGAGGAGGTTAGTATGGTTAAAGTAACTGTTGTTTTGTTCAAATTGTACGCTATGCTTCTCACATTACCTTTAGCATGGATATGCAAATGATGCTTTCAGCCCAAAGCTCTGCATATGCATAGTAGTGTGTGCTTTCTTAGTACGGCATTATTTAGACATGTTTAATGGATGTGAAGTCTGCTTCGTGCAATGGAGGAAAGAAGGTGATTTGATATATGACGACTAAGGGGAGAGCCCAACCATCAATTCAGATGGCTCAATTCTGGAAGAGACATTATCTCCTCATGCAGATGCAGAAGACAAGTCTCCCACGTTGGCTAGCCAAATAGAAGAACATCGAGAATTCTTTGACACAAGGAAAGAGTCATTCCGAAAGGCTTTTAAAACTATGGATAAGGAGCTTAAGTTACATCGAAACATAGATAGCATTTGCAGTGGCACTACTGCAGTCAGTTTAATCAAGCAGGTACTATTGTTTGTTGGTTACCCATTTCCTTATAATAAATGGATTTACACCTAAGAATTCCAGATGCAGACAATTTAAAGTTAAGCCACCATAAACAAAAGATATCAGCATATTATTTACAACAAAATTAAGAACAATTGGGAGTTGAGACACTTACACATAAGAAGGCGAGCACCCTGCGTCAAATAAGAATAGTGTAGAAGCGCTTGGTTTGAAGGATGAAAGGATGAAAATGTCCACTGCAAGGTAAACAGGTTTCTGTTACAATGATCAAAGCTAAACTTATATGTAAGAGCATCATCCTGTTTAGGAAAAGAACTACAAGAAAGAGGAAATGCATGTACTTTGCATAGGAAACATGGCACTTGCATGCGGTTATTTAGATATCACAGGCAAAGAAATAAAGTGTACTTCCAGCTTCAATAAAAGGTAGATCTGGTAAGTGGATGTTTTCTGCTTACAGTAGGTGACCAGAGTTTAATGTGCCTACATTTCGCTTTCAGTGATACATAAGTTCCATGACCATTATCAAAGGGACACAAATAGTTATGCTTATGATAACAACAAGCTTTAGATCTAAACAGGTTCCCATGAATTCACTAATTCACCCATAAACAATAAAAACGAAGCAAGTCTAATACCAGTGGAGATGCCCACCATGCATATGCACATAATGTGCAAACTAATGACTTAGTACCAGGTGATGCAGTAAGGACAGATTTGTCGAAGCTATATAGGTAGTTGTGATGTATTTAAGTACTACGTAGGACAGAAACAATAACCAAGTATGGCATAACTAAAACAAATATGCACATACATTTAAAATCTAACTTCTCAACCAGTCATCTATAACATTGGCCATGTCTTCCTAGCATGACCAGCAAACAGAAACGACGGTGTACTCAGCTGAATCCTGAACGTGTGTCGAATGGACATAATGAGTGGATTATATGCATGCAAAGTAAGCCAAGCGGATAGTTACGAATTAGAATGGCTAGGGAAGGAAGGAGTTACCTGAAGTCGTCGGTGTGTTCGATCTTGGTGCTCCCCCTAACGGCAGACTTGGTTCCAGCGACCTCGTAGAGCCCCACGTAGCCGGTGCTGGTGAAGTCCGCCTTCCTCTTCCTGAACGCCGCCACCAACACTTGCGCCACCCTTGTCAGCGGGCTCCCCTCGGCACACGGTGCCGGTACAGCAGCGTCCCCACGAAGAAGAGCGCGTTGGAGGTGCCCATGGCCAGCGCCAGTGCACCGAACGCTACCACCCAGCTGTGATGCATTTGGATGTACACAACCACGGTGAAGGCGGCGATGGCACCGAGCGTGACGGCCAGGTAGAAGAGGTTGAAGAAGCGGTCAAGGTGGCGCTTGTACCGGGGGCTCTGCTCGTCGAACTGGTCGGCCTCGAACAACGACACGCACGGCCGAATCCCCGCCGCACCAAACGCCATGATGTAGAGCGCCGTGTAGAGGTAGGCCATCTGCTAGGGCTTGGGTGGCTCGCACGGGCCCAGTAGCGTGGTGAGCTTGTCGCAGCCGGCGTGGTTGGGCACGAGTGCGGTCATGCTGCCGCTAAGTGTGAGGGTGATGAGGCTGAGCAGGTAGACGGTGGTGAAAAAAATGATGGTCCAGTAGCGTCCAAAGTAGGCGTCGGCGAGGAAGCCACCGAGGACGGAGGAGGCCTGGGAGATGCCGAGGAAGTTGTTGACAGCGTTGGCGGAGCTGGCGAAGGGCCTGTGCATGACCTTGAACATGAAGATGACCATGTTAACGGAGAGGCCGTAGTAGGCCATGCGCTCAGCCATCTCGTTCCCAAAGATGAAGAGGGCGGCGATCCATCCACCGGTCTTGGAGAGGTCGGCCTCGGCGATGGGCTCGCCCCTGATGTTCATGGGTGTCATCTCGACCGCAGAGGCCAGCTCGTAGTCCCCACCGACGGCGGTAGTGGAGAAGCGAGGGGAGGAGGAGCGGGGGGAGGAGGAGGCGGCGGCGCGGGGTGGGGGAGGAGGAGGCAGCAGCGGGGCGGAGGAGCGAGGAGGAGGCAAGGGCAGAGCGGAGGAGGGGAGGAGGAGGCGAGGGCAAAGCAGAGGAGTGGAGGGAGGAGGAGGCGGCGCCGAGTGGGGAGGAGGCGGCGGTGGAGCGGAGGGGTGGTGGGAGGAGGAGGCGGCGGCGGAGCGGAGGAGCGGGGGAGAAGGCGGCGGCGGAGTGGAGAAGTGGGGGGAGGAGGAGGCGACGACGGCACGGGGTGTGGATGAGTAGGCGAGGGTGGAGCAGCGGATGAGGGAGGGGAGGAGGCGGCGCGGAGAACGGGGGGAGACGTGGAGAACGTGGGGAGACGGGGGATAAGGTGGGAGGAAGATTCGGTGGGGGAGGCAGCCGCACGGGATTTGGTGGGGGAGGCAGCACATGGGTTTCGTGAGGCGGGCTGGGAGGGGGCCACACGTCAGTCAGCAGAGCTTTTCTGTGAGAAGGGGTAGGAGAGAATGGACCGACCACCAACTCAAACTTATTAAGTAGTAAAGATTAAAGGGAGAGTTAGAACAAGAAAAACAAGAGAGAGAAAAAAGAAGAGGGGCCGGGGCAAAAACAAGGCCACGCACTGGAAGGAAAGCCAACAGCCTGAGATTAAAAAGTCCTAGGTTTAGCCGGCCCCGCTTTTCTCTCGCTTTAGTTTCCTCGCGCAGTCAGCCGAATCAGTTGCCGCATATTAATCTCTGTGGTGTGTTGCTAGTAGCCGCTTCCCATCACCATCTAGGGTTGCCTCACACCAACTCGTGTCGTGGTCGACCATCGCCAGGGAATCAATTACCAGGGCAGTTGTCGTCACCGCAGTGCTCGCACTCGTGACCCGGCTGCCGCCACCTGCTGACGGACCAACAAGCCTGACGCTGAGGAGGGTTCTGTTGGTCAGCAGCACCAGCATTTGCACCAGGAGTTTTCCTGCTGATTCCTACACCAGCGCATGGGGGTGTCCGGTGACTGGCCAGCTCAACAGAGTGCACTCGGGAGGAAAGAGCAGTGAAAATTTATCAAGAGGAAGAAGAGAGGGGGAGCAGGAAATAGATGGGAGGTTTTGTAGTTCGTATCTGGTAACGATCTGATCATTCCCACTATTTTGTAATTTCATTAGAGATTAAAAATTGAGATTATAAAGGGAGATAGCAAGTTTCCTGGGGGAATTGATAGTAGATTGATTTAATTTGATGTATTGCGTACTATGATTACGGGTAATATATGGTCTTAATTTGAAATATTCATCTACCAGAAAGGTATAGAGAATTTCGATGGCTTCCTGTAAAATTTTTAGTCATATTGATCGGATGAATAAATTTTGATATATGAATTTTGTAAGCCTGCTGTTGTGGTTACAGACCAAACACTATAGAGTGGTAGTGGAGATGTTAGATGAACAATGCTTGGCGTCTTCCCCATGCTCAAGACAGCTTTATATATATTCACATGGGGAGTATTTTATAGTTATGCCCTTACACCCAAGTATCCCTCTCGAGGGCATTTATGTCATTATACATGTTCTATTTTGGGCTTTACAACCTTCTAACAGGCCGGCTAGGCTTAGGTGGGGGCCACCCCTACAACAGGAGCCTCTCATGGTGAAGGGCTTCACGGACCGAAGCCATGTTGCTGAGCCATTTGGCCCCCTCCATCCCTGCGGCCTGTGACCTTCTGTGATCTTGGGAAGGAATGGATTTGCCTGTCACCTGCCTGCTAGCGACGAGACGGAGCCACATCCGGAGGAGGAGGTGATCGTCTTCGTCGTGTACTTTGAGGCCGGGCTCCGAGTACCAACGATGAACTTCGTCGGCGACGTCCTGCGGACTTATAGGCTAGAGTTGCGCAACTGACCCCAAATGCGATAGCCCGCATGGCTGTTTATAGCTGGGCGACGCGGACAAAAGGTACCTGGCCTAGCGCGGGACTATTTGCCTTCCTCCATGACGCGCGCCCAGGATAAGGAGATCATCCCCGACACCTCGGAGGACGAGGCCTCATCGCTAGCGCCGGCCACAGAGGCCGAAGAAGCCTCGCCCAAGTCCCCAAGAGTGAAGCGCCCCCGAACATGATCACCTCCCCAGCGGAAGGAGAAGTTCGCAGTGGCGGTCGGGGTCGCTGAAGATCTGGACTCCAACGCGAAGGCCATCTGGCCTGAGGGAGAACTCGTCGCCCCCGACGCAGAGGACTCCGCCACGGTCCGGGCCGAGGCAGAGCGAAGTCCTCCACGTGCTTCACCTAGGCACTTTGAAGGTAGGCACAACTCATTCTCCCCCACGACTTCACGAAGCTTTCTCCGATCTACTCACTGATTGCGTCGTCAACATCAGTCGAGGTGAGTTCACCCAAACACGGACAAGGATCGAGCAACGGAGATGGCCGCAAAGTGTCCGGCCTTCCTGCTCCAGATGTGACGTCCATACCTACTGCCCTCAAAGCCGCCGGCGCAGAGAACCAATGGGCAGCTATCTCTGACTTCGTTCCTCGGCCGGAGATGCTGCGTGCTCTCCAAGGGGCCGCGGATTGCACTGACTCCGGCCTGGACCGACGGGCACTACTGTCTTGTGGCTCGGAGCTCTTAGAGGGCGCTTGAGGCCTCGGAGATGAGGGTAAGTACCTAACCTCAACACCTTACATCATTGTCTGGGGCTTGCCTAACCTTTGCGCTGTGTAGACCCTTGCCCTCGCTCGGGTCCCGCAGGAGGCACGTGCCCGCGAGCGGGGGGCGTTAGAGGGCTGGCTCCGCGCTGTCGAAGAGGCCCACGCCATGAAGGACGAACGTATCCATTTCTTGGAAACGGAGGGCACAAAGGCGATCTCCGATGCCCAGGTACTTGCAGCGGAGGCACAACTTGCAGTGGTGGAGGTGCAGCGTGAGACCGCCGAAGAGCGCGATGACTTACTCTAGCAGATTATAGCACTGGAGGAGGAGAGGGCCCAACTCGCCACGTCCCTTGGAGAGAAGGACCGGACTTTGGGTGATGCCTTGGTGGCGGCATGGGACGCCATGCAGTCTCAGGAAGACGCCCTCACGGACCTCTCCGTCGACGTGCCACCCCGGGCGTTTAGTTCCGAGGACCTGACACGGACGCTTCGATGAATCAGAGAAGCTTCCGGCCTCGCCCTCCACGCCGCCAAGTCCTTCGGCAACCACTGTTCCTTCGTCACCTTGCGCTCGCCTTCGCCCTGCTCCACCACCGAGGATGCCAGCACGTCAACGGACTAGCTAACGCCCAACTGGAGATGCCCGACGGAGCCAGGGTGATGTCGGGCATCGTGCACGCCGTCCGCCCCACCGTTCGAGCCTTCCACGACAAGATCTGGGATTACATCAGGAAGGCTATGGAGAAGGTGGTGTTTCGACGGACCTAGTACGGCGAAGGGGACTTCGGCAAGTGGCTTGATGGAGTTCCGCGGCGCAACGCAGACGGTGTCGCCATCCCGGAGCAAGGCACGGACACGCAGGTGTGACGTCGGAGTCTTAGGGCATAGAGGTGCGTTGTAATGTGTCCGCTCTTTTTGTAAAATGGCGCCATATGGTCGCCGTCCCTTTTTTATGAAGAAATGAAATTGAACAAAGTGTTCTGATGACATGTATTATTTTTGCTCTGGGCAGATACTTGATAGGGGACGAATGTCCCTTACACATTCTTTTATGGATGCAATAACGACTTTGGTTGGAGTATGTGTCCCTATCGCTTTTCACGATCGTGTCTGTCTCCGACCAACTCGTAGGACCTAGCACTCCATCCTCACGCTCCCTAGTCGAGGTAGACGCTCGAGCGCTTCGTCCCCTACCCTTCGCAGTGGCGGTAGCAGAGCTGGCGCCTAGCCGAAGTAGATGCTCAAGCGCTCTGTCCCATACCCCTCGAAGTGGTGGCAGCGGAGCTGGCGACTAACCAAAGTAGACGCTCGAGCGCTCCGTCCCCTACCCGTCGAAGTGGTGGCAGCGGAGCTAGCGCCTAGCCGAAGTAGACGTTCGAGCACTCCATCCCCTACCCGTCGAAGTGGCGGCAGCGGAGCTAGCGCCTAGCCGAAGTAGACGCTCGAGCGCTCCGTCCCCTACCCGTCGAAGTGGCGGCAACGGAGCTGGTGCCTAGTCGAAGTAGACGCTCGAGCACTCCGTCCCCTACCCTTCGAAGTGGTGGTAGCGGTGCTGGCGCCTAGCCGAAGTAGACGATCGAGCGCTCCGTCCCCTACCCTTCGAAGTGGTGGCAGCGGAGCTGCCGTCTATCCAAAGTAGATGTTCGAGCGCTACGCCCCTACCCTTCGAAGTGGTGGTAGCGGAGCTGGCGTCTAGTCGACTAGACGCTCGAGCGCTCCGTCCCATACCCTTCGAAGTGGTGGCAGCGGAACTGGCGCCTATCTGAAGTAGACGCTCAAGCGCTCCGTCCCCTACCCTTCGAAGTGGTGGCAGCGGAGCTAGCGTATCTTGTTTATACTCCGCAGAGTTCATGCGGAGGTCGCACGTCTTGTTTATACTCACGTAGAGTGCACACGGAGACCGCGCGTCTTGTTCATACTCACGTAGAAGCACACGGAGACCACGCGTCTTATTTATACTCACGTAGAGAGCACGCGGAGGCCGTGCGTCATGTTTATACTCACGTAGAGTGTGCGCGGAGGCCACGTGTCTTGTTTATACTCACGTAGTGTGCACGTAGAGACCGCACGTCTTATTTATACTCACGAAGAGTGCACGCGGAGGCCGCACGTCTTATTTATACTCACGTAGAGTGCACGCGGAAACCGCGTGTCTTCTTTATACTCACGAAGAGTGCATGCGGAGGCCACGCGTCTTGTTTATACTCACGTAGAGTGCACGCGGAGACCACGCGTCTTGTTTATACTCACGTAGAGTGCACGCGGAGACCGCGCGTCTTCTTTATACTCACGAAGAGTGCACACGGAGGCCACGCGTCTTGTTTATACTCACGTAGAGTGCACGCGGAGACCGTGCGTCTTCTTTATACTCACGAAGAGTGCACACGGAGGCCACGCGTCTTATTTTTACTCACGAAGAGTGCACGCGGAGGCCGCGCGCCTTATTTATACTCACAAAGGGTGCACGCGGAGGCCACGCGTCTTATTTATACTCACGTAGAGTGCACATGGAGACCGCACATCTTATTTATACTCACGAAGAGTGCACACGGAGGCTGCACGTCTTATTTATACTCACGAAGAGTGCACGTGGAAGCCGCGATCTTATTTATACTCATGAAGAGTGCACGTGGAGGCCGCTCGTCTTATTTATACTCACGAAGAGTGCACGAAGAGGCCGCGCGTCTTATTTATACTCACAAAGAGTGCACGCGGAGGCCGCTCATGAAGAGTGCACGCGGAGGCCGCTCACGAAGAGTGCACGCGGAGGTCGCTCATCTTATTTATACTCACGACGAGTGCACGCAGAGGCTGCGCGTCTTTTTTATACTCACGAAGAGTGCAGTGGAGGTTGGCCTTAGCGCGTCTTTACATGGAATGAGACAAGTTTCACAAACGGTGGGCTTTATTAATCTCCCGTTTGGGTGGACGAGCGATTGCAAAAGGCAGGGTACCGACCGTGCTGTGGGCATCCCTTCGGCCTCATACATAATATCGCCACAGCCTATCTGCATTCCATGTGTGGTGGAGGGTTTGTCCTTCCAACGTTGCGAGGCGATACGCTCCGGGCTACAAAGCTGCAGCGACGACGTAGCGGCCCTCCCACTTAGACTCCAGCTTGTCGACCGTCTCCGCATGAAGCGCATTTGAGGACGAGGTCACCCGGCTGAAATTCGCGCGAGTATACGGTGCAGTCGCGCATGCGTGCCACTTGGCGCGCTTACTTTGCGATGTTCTGGGTGGCGCTCACCCGATCCCCATCAAGAAGATCGAGGGACAACTTGCGTTCTTCTACTAGCGCCTGGACTAGGACCCTCCTCGAGCCGGCCTTGATTTCCTCCGGTGTAACTACTTCGTCACTGAAGAGAAGCTTAAATGGCGTTAACCCTGTCGGACTCGTGACCGTTGTGCGGAGGGACTAGAGCACGCTATGAAGCTCGTCTGGCTACTTGCCCTTCGGTAGGCTGATGAGGCGCTTTATGACTCCGGCGGAGATGGTGCCATTCACTCGCTCGATGGCTCCGTTGGACTGTGGGTGCCTGATCGAAGCAAATCGAAGTGTGATACCCATGCTCTCGCAGAACGCCTTGAATGGAGCGGAGTCAAACTTCAAGCCGTTATCCACGGTAAGCTCCCTGGGGACTCCGAAGTGGCATATGATGTTCTGCCGGAGGAAGCGCTGCATAGCTGCGAAGGTTACCCAAGCCAGAGCAATGGCTTCGGGCCACCTGGAAAAATACCGCCCGTGCTGATTGATCTCTATCTTGGATTTTGCTTTTTCGCTCCTTGGTTGTATTGTCTTCTCTTCTGCATGGATGAGGTTTCTATGAGTATTTGATGTCCTCTTCATAGCTCTGTAGCTACCGGAGGGGAAACTCATTCGTGGATACTTTTTAGGGGGATTTTTTGAAATGCAACATTCACCCCCCTCTGTTGCCGATTTCGATCCAACAGACACAAATTGAGCTTCGGCTTGCAGAGGCACCCTCTTGATTCCACCCTCTGGCAAGGGCTTAGACGTCCATCCCAGAGCGGAGGGCGTATCCGCCTTTGGATTGTCGGTGAGGACATGCACCTTGCGGTGCGGGCCCCGAGCACCAAGCTCTATGCGCCGGGCGAGGTCCTGGTCACCGAAGGTGGTGATGATACCTTGCGGGCCTGGGAGCTTCATGCATAAGAAGCCATGGTGCAGGACTGCCCCAAAGGAGTTGAGAGTTTGGCGCCCTAATATGGCATTGTATGGGTACGGGATGTCGACGACGTCGAAGGTGACGTCTTCGCTCCTCGCGTTGTCGCCTTGGCCAAAGGAGACTTGTAGGCGTATTTGACCCAATGCCTTCAACAGCTGGCCCCCGAAGCCTTGCAATGGGATCCCCGAGGGGCCCAAGCGACTTCGGGGGATCCCCATCTGGTCAAAGGCCGCCGCGAACAGGATGTCCGCGGAGCTGCCTCCATCGAGCAGGACGTGTTTGACATCGCATCCTGCGATGGCGGCCTAGATGACCAGGGGATCTTCGTGAGGAAACTCCACACCCTCAGTGTCAGCGGGCGTGAAGGTGATTTCATGCCGTGCCCACTCAGGTGGTGCTTGTGCTGGGTACGCCGCCACATGATGTAGCCTCATGCATAGGCCTTCTGCTGCCACGCCGAGGAGAACTCCAGCGAAGAGCCCCCAGAATGACGTTTATGATCCAGTGCTAGGCTCCCTCCAGGGCTTGAATTCGCAAGGGGCCTTCTTAGGGCTGCTGCACATGGGCTTGAATCCGCAGGGGGGGCCTCTTGGGGTTGCTATACGTGGGCCACGATGTGTGGCCCTGCCCCTAGGGCCCTATCCCTGGAGACACTCTGACGGAGCGCCGTAATGGCGATGCATGCTCGCGTGGAGTGATCCCCACGGTCGTGCACCTCACACCACATGTCGTAGTCTTGATTCTCTTGCTCTGCGCGGGGTCTATCATCGTGACCCCGGCCGCGTCCGTGTCCCCGGCCTCTGCGACCTTGTCCACGAAAGGCGGGGCACCATCCTTAGAGCCGCCCTCGATGTCGAAGACATAGCGGGCCCTCTGGGATCTACGTTGGTTGTGCTTGGGCTTGTCGCTCGACGAGTCCTACTTATTCTTGGTGTCTTTGCGCTCGGAGGCGTCCTTCGAAGACTCTTGCTTGCGCTTGCCCTTCGAGAAGTCCTCCTTCTTCGATGAACCTTCGTTCTTCGACAAGTCCTCCGCTTGATTAGTGTCGGAGTCGTCGCCTTTGCGCTGCCACGCGTCCTCCTCCACCCTCGCATACTCTTCCATCTTATCGAAGAGCTTCGCGACCGTCTTGATTGGCTTGTGCGCATTGTACTCAGCCAACGGCCCCGGGCGGAGGCCTTATATCGTTGCGTTGATGATGATTGTCTCGTTGACGTCCTTAACCTGGCAGCGGACCTTAGCGATGCGCTTGAAGTACTCTCGGAGCCTCTCTGAGGGTTTTTGCTTGATGGCAAAGAGCTGATTTGCATCGACGTGCTTGACGTAGTTTCCGTGGAAGTTATTGTAGAGGCGGTCGCGGATCTGCTCCCAAGCGTAGATGGAGTTCGGCTCTGTGGGGAAAAACCATGAGAGCAACACTCCCTACAGCGCGAGGGGGAGCCCCTTCTCTTTGGTGGTGTCGTCCCCACATGCAGCTTCGATGGCGGTCTCGTACACGCGCATGAACTCTCGATGGTCTGTGTCGCCCTTGTACGGCTTGATGGTGTAGGGGAACTTGAAGTCCTCCGGCCACGCCGATTGCTGCAGGCCCACGGAGAGGGGGGACTCCGGATCCACACGCCAAAGCGGGGTGCGACTAGATGTAGGGGTGTCGCGGCTGTCCGCCCGCTCTGGCGTAGGCTCCGGCGCGGCTACCAGCGGGACTTGTTGGCTCCGAGCCTCTTGTATATCCCGCACGGCTCCCCGAAGGTCCGTCAGCCCCCGTTGCAGTGTGCCGAGGGCCATCAGTAGAGTGTTCTCCACCGTCAACATGGTTGCGGTGGCCGGAGCACCGAGTTGCACCGTCGGGTTGGTGGCGACCACGGCTTGCGCTCCAGAGCTGCTCGGCGCGCCGGTGCGGTGGACTCCGGTGTCGGTGACGAGACCGGCGTTGCCACAGAGGCCACTTGCCGCTCCCGCGCCAAGTGCAGGGGTAGTGGCTGTGGCAGCACGAGCATCAGCGTCACCACTCCCGACAACCCAATCAGTACTCGTGCCGACCGCCGCGCCAGCGGTGGGGGTGACTGTCGTGCCACGAGCGTCGAGGTCTGCAGCCGTAGCGCCAGCGCTGCCACCCACACCCGCAGCTGACGCCGAAGCCCTCGTGTTGCCGAGCACCTCCTTCGTGCTCCTCTTCTTCTTCGCCGCCGATGATGAAGCCTTCTTTGGTGTTATCCTTCTTCAGATCTTTGAGCTTGCTCTTGTCTTCCCCACGGACGGTGCCAATTGTTGTGGTTACAGACCAAACAGTATAGAGTGGTGGTGGAGATGTTAGATGAACAATGCTTGGGGTCTTCCCCATGCTTAGGACAGCTTTATATATATTCACATGGGGAGAATTTTACAGTTATGTCCTTACACCCAAGTATCCCTCTCAAGGGCATTTATGTCATTATACATGTCCCATTTTGAGCTTTACAACCTTCTAACAGGCTGGCTGGGCTTAGGTGGGGCCACCCCTACAACACTCGCCGTTTGGTAAATTTGTCGTGTTTTGGCAGTACGTATTAATATATAGACTAAAAATAGTAAATAGAATAATTTGGGGGTTTGATCTACATGAAAGTTGTAGGTAATTTCTTAAAGTTTTCATAAAGTCTAAGAATATAATTTTTATATAAATAGAATATAAGTTATGAATTTTAAGAGGCTGCTATCCAGTACCAGGTTATTGCTAGACGCAGTAGTGAGAAAACATTATTTTGACTAATTTAATGGCAGAATTAAATTTTACAAATATTAGAAAGTGGTAGGAATGTCCTGCTGATCCTAAAAAATGTCATAGTTTAATATAGTTACATATGTAGATTAAAATATATTAAATTAATAAGTCTATTGTTTAGAAGATAATATATCTATCTTTTGGATTAAAAATGGGGGTTTAGATGATTTAATTTGAACATGTGATCAACTAAAAAGTTATAGAAAAATTTACATTGATTCTAGAACTGGTATGGTTTTCTACAGTATGATTTGCGAGTTGAAAGTTATAACAATTTTAGTATCGGGACAGTAGGAGTGATTGTCTGGTAAAGGGAGAAAGTGGTGAATTTGGGAGACATGTAGGAATGTTGCCGATTAAGTGTTGTTTTGTATTACTATGACTTGTATTAAGTTTTGGCATTTATTGTAGGAGTAGTAACTTCAGGGTTGAGGGCAAGTGCATGGTAAAATGGTATTCGTGTATTGAAATTGTTGTCATGTTAAATGCTTACTTGTCATGATTATCCATATAACTATGTCTATTTTATATTGCTCACATGCTTACGATTAAGTGATGATGATTTATGGTATAATGGTGATTTTAACAATTGTTCCATGCTGAAAACAAACTAAAAATAAATATAATCATTGCATGTTGAGTATTCATGATGAAAAGATGTAACCTACGGAAGTGGGATGAGATCCATGTATGAAAGAGGACGGGATTAAGATCCTTGCATGAAAGGGCGGGCTTGAGTGGACACCGACAGGTGTGTCACTCCACTATACCGGTATAAGCAATGATGAGTTGAGACATATGCATTTCATTACTCTCGTAAAAAGAGAGTTAAGGATATTGTGACTTGAGATTGGTAAAGAATGAGGCTAGATACATGAAATTAAGCTAATGATGACTAGACATAAAATGTTAAATAATGTTGTTGCCCCGTTTATTATTTTGTTGTGTACTTATTAAGTCGTGGACTTACCATTGTTTTATGAGAGATTGGATCATATACCCTCCCTTTAGTTGGGAAATTGAGGATTTATCCTCCACATCTCAATGACACGTGGGGTCATCATAAGTCACTGACAGGTGGGCCAGGAGGGTAAATCCTCAATTTTCATCTAAATGGAGGGTATATGATCAATTGCCAGTTGTTTTATTGTTGTGTTTTAGGTGAACATTGAAGACGACATGCATGGTTGAAAGTAGAACATGAATTGTTGCACTTTGTAGTTTTTCACTCCACCTAACAATTTACCATTTATGGTCATGAACCAATTAGTAACTTCCATTGTAATAATTAGATAACTTATGGATTCATTTAGTCTTCATAGTTCATAATATTGCTACTTGATGCTTTACTTAATTTAAACTTGTTTATAATTCATCTTTGTTTTTGTTGGTTCATGTTAAGTTTAGTTTATAGTTTATAGTGTTGCTAAAATTTACGTTTAATGTTTTGTTGAATGTTTATTCTTAAAGGCTAGTTATTGGTAATACTTATTTATTGGTTAAAATTGGTAGAGATACTATTTGTAGGTGATATCTTGGGTTTTTATTAAACTGGGTGTCACAATATGTCAAGAGAAATTGCACCTCAAATGCTAATACGACAGACCTGATCTTAATTGTTGTGCATGCAAATGATTGAGCGATTTTCATGATGACGACAACCTAGGTATAGATTAGTGTGATTTACCTTAATACTTTCTGCTATTAGTAAGTACGAAGGCTTATGTTTAAAGTTATCTCCGGTAGTGTTACATGTTATATTAGTATTGCCCTGTTAAATTAATAGCTAAACTTGGTGTTCGCTGTTAAATTAATAGCTAACCTTGGTGTTTGCGGATTCTCCTTAGTGTGGGCTTTTCCTGTTAAATAAGGTTGCCCTGTTTTTCATCTCAGCTTAGTGAAGCAGCAGCATGCCAGCGTACCACTTTCGGTTTTGCTTGGTAATTACGACAATGTTAGTCTAATTTGTGTTGCAGTGCTCTGTCGCAAAATATTTGTCTATGCAGATTAGTCTCTTCTTACAACTTTAATTCAGCTGTGTCCAAACTTAGAGAAGACAGCTTCAGTATACGCAAAGCCAGGCTGTACCGCAGCACACCCGTTGGATGGCCTAGTGCAAGTGCTTGTACAAACAAACCGAATACTGATAAACTGTTTCAAAAAGATGAATTAAAAAACCATCCCTTTTATTTGTTCGAAAAAGCTGTATTGCTCAGCAAAGAAGTCACCTGATGACCTCGTGTATAAATCTCATGACCTCATGCATAAATATTTCAGCGATGCAGTTGCATTCTGATCATATTCCAAATCTACCAAACTAATTGGGCTATCACCTCTTTCCTGAAATTCATGCTCAAATTAACTTTCTGTGCTATAAAGCACCACAATAATATGTCCTATAATTTTGCAAAGTTACCATGCTATCTTCTCTGATATTGAATAAGGCTACTGTCAGCGAATGCTTCATTATGCATCCCCTAATCCTGCTGCACTAAATATCATTGCGTACTGCAGTTCTCTGCAAGCTAACTTTACATCCTTTCAGCCTTTCATGCATACCTCCATCAACTCATTGACACTCTCCCTGTTAATGTCGTTTCATCTTACAGTGATCTTTGCTTTACACATTTTTACATAGTTCAAAATCAGAGTTTTTTCTTTTATTTTACGATGGCCATCAAAGTTCCTTGAATAGTATGTTGCATCCAATAACAAGATAGTACCAAGTGTTCTGGCAGCAACGCACGGGTAATCATCTAGTTTCATGGATAGTGCGTCTCCCTTCCCTTGTATGAAGAGAAGCCTTTATCGAGGGAAGTAACTATAAAACAAGATGCAACTACGATAACCACTGGCATTTATCGATCATAAAATCTTCTTCCTCACACAAAAAAAAAACCATAAAATCTTTTATCACGGTTTTGGAAAATCCTATGGTCGTCGAATCTAAGCGAAGTACGACGACGAGGACGACGTGTCACGGAGAACCTGCACGAGTAAGGAGAACAAAACTGTGAGATATATCATCAACTTGTGCGGCTATTACAAGTTATGAGCTTGCCTCCAACTGGTCTTCTGTGAATGCGTCCTTCTGGATGCTCCAAGTGTCGGCATGTGTCCTCTTAAACTCAGCAACAGCTTTTGTGACAGTAGATCTTATGGGAGAAGGCTCGCGAATGAAGCGGGCAAGTAGCGTTACATGACCAGGAAGCCAGCTGCAGAGACCAGGGTAAAGGCCACAAGCCCCGTTAAGAAAATATCCTGTATTTGCATGGAAGTATGGAATAATCGAACTACAGGACGGTCGCTAGCGTAAAACCTAAGAGATCAACTGCGAACATGGCAACATACTTGTCAAGGAGTGTCAGCTGCTATTTACCATGCAACAAAAGGTAAAAGTAACAAGAATACCTTGGCATGTCGTATGGGACTGAAAGCACCGAAGCCGTCAAAGCAAGTACTGCACCATGGATGGTAGCAACAGAGTGACCCGACTTTGAAGTTCTACAAAGTGCAAAAATCAACGGGTTAACAATCAGTAACATGAAAAGACTCCATGTTAACATCAGAACCAGCAGAAAACACCTCTGTGTATCAAGGATACGTTGGGCTTGTGCATATGATCGATCACGGAAATCCTTCGATAGATCTTTATCTATACCCTTCATTAGGCTTGCAAGAACACCAGCAGCGTGCTCCCTAACCTGAATATGTAACAGAAAAATTCATACAATTGACCGCAGATGTCTTCACTTATAAGAGCTTTAGTGACAAAAGTACTTGCATATGTATGCCCTGTGCCAAGGCAAAGGCTGAAAGTAGAAATCTAGATATAGTTTATTTTTCATCTCACGTGTACAGATTGTACACAAAAGGGGAAAAGAAAATGTTCACTGAAAACAGGCAAAATAATCATATAGACTTGCCTCAACTTGGTTATCCACAAGTAACTTCTCAATTGTTTGCCAAATTTGTGATTTCTCTGAGCCAGAAAGAATGAATGTGTGCCTGTGACAAAGTTAATTTAGTGAATTAACTTCCCATCAGCTCAAAGATCACTGGGACAATCACAAAGCCACATGACTGACTAAAGAAACATTATCCTGTAAAAAACTAGACAAAAACTATTGATCTGTAAATACAAGAGAAAATATGTTTATATCGCCCAATGAGAATACTCAACATAGGTAATAATAATACCTCAAGTCATGGCACGCTACTACAAAAAAAAGTCAATGTGGTATTTGTTTGTAGCATTGACCTAGATTTTGGCATTGACGGAGTACTATTAAGCTACAACTTTCACACTGGACATGAAACTAGGGAAGAACAATATTGTGTACACTGGCAACCAAAGGAGAGGACTTGAACCTGTATGTAAAGGTCCTGAGATACGATAACAGTGCAGATCTGGTCCGCCAGTTAGGATTACTGACTGAAGAAAGGATAGCCAAAATAGCAGTTTCAAGAAAAGGACGCCGTAAAATCCTCCACTTCAGCAACTCAAAAGCTGACTTTGCAAGCAAGGACAAATCTTTATTTGATGTTTCCTGCAAATACAAAATAGGCAGTCAAAAGTGTTAGAATACATTTATTAATTCTAACAAAAGCACCCATCTCTGCAAGAAAGACCACCCAAAGTTTCTGAAGTATGAACATTTTTGTCTTTCGGGCAAAAAAATTCTCAAACTTTAACAAAGTTTAGTAGCCAGAATCAACTTCAGTTACCATTGAACTATGGTGAGAATACCATGACCTATTAATACAAGAAATCACATAGCTTAGAAAGAAATTTCACTTTTCAGATGCCTTTATCAAGAAAATGAAAAGAGAAATTTCTTCACTTTCAGCATTAGAGAAATAATAATCTCAAGAATCTGTGAAAAAAACAAGTGAGCAAGCGAAAATCCCTTTCATTTAAGAAAGGGTTATGTCACCATGGCAAAATTACCAGATTGTATACCTGTAATGATAGAACAGGGTATATGAGCCCAATAATGACATCTAGTAGAACAGAAGATCTCCCAGACTTCAGAGATGCGATCATGAAATGAAAAATCTGCAAAAGAAACCAAAAAAGCCATAAGGCTGAAATGAAGCAAATGATAGTACACTTTTCAACTTGGAGAAAGACATAAAATAAGCACCGTTTCCATTCTTTTAGAGTCAGCCTCCTCTTTATTATTCAATACATATTCAGTAGCCGAATCTGATGTAGACTCCAGTTGCTTAGATTGAATATTGTTTTGTATATTCGCAGATAATTCAGTAGCTCCATCTGTCAAACGTTTAGACCAATATTCATTTCCTGTTTGTTCAGTCATGCTTACATCCCCACAAACTTCTCCTGGTGAACATGCAGGCCCAAATGACCCAGATAGTCTCATATTTGAGCATGCAACACACATAGCCACACCGATTGCTTCTCTTACCTGAACTCAATGAAAATGGCAAAATGAATTAGACTTAATTTTGTTCCAAGACAATTAATATTTCTTTACAAATATGAGTTCAATCTCTTATTGGTAACTTGCCAAACCAGCGAGAACTAGGACAAGGTAAACTCAGCCAATTTTACTTAGGCGTGTTTGGCAAGTTTACGGTGGGAGTAGGAATGGGAGTTTGATTCTGCCATATCCTTTGCCAGAGAGCTTGATTCTGAAAAGTGTGGTGGATTAGATTTTTTTTTATTTTTTTGGTGATTGCTTGTTCTATCCATAAAGAAGTATTGTAATTCTTCCTTTTCTTCTTCCTTTTTGGCCTCTTTTTAGATGGAAGTTTGGGAATTTCTTGGAATGTAATAGTATGCCAACTTTTTTATTTACCAAAAAGGGAAAAATAGGAAGAACAGGTGTTCTTTGTCTTCTTTATAGCTTCAGCTGTCGAGTTGGTTTGAATATGAATTGAAATGTCAGGATAGGGAAGAAAAACCTAACATATCTAAAATATTGGGTCTTTTTCATCTATGTTTGTATTTTGTGTCACCTATATATTTTACATTTTGGGAATTTTTGAATTGATGCATAAGTTGTGCATCTTGCAATTAATACAAAATATGTATACAATTTTGGATGGATTTATACTTGTGCCAATACTCAAAACTAATTTATTCACAGAATTCGACATGTAAAAGGAGTTTTGTCGTATCCTCCGGGGGCCCGAAGCGTAGTGTGTACACATCTGACAAGTATGCCGGTCAGCCACCAGAAGATAGTTTAAGCCTTAACATAAGCTGATCCAGTTTATAGGAACTGTTGTAGGGGTGGCCCCCACCTAAGCCCAGCAGGCCTGTTGGAGGAATGTAAGACCCAAAATGGGACATGTGTAATAACATGAGTGCCCCTGAGGTGAACATTCGGATGTAAGTGTATAATTGTAAAAGCACTCCCCATATGGATATATATATACAACACATGCCATGGGGAAAACCCTAAGCCATTGCTCACCTAACTTTCCACTACCATACTCTTTCTCTCTGTTTGGTCTGTAACCACAATAGAAACCTAAGCCAGAACATAGTATAAGCCTGACCCAGTTATAGGAACTGAGGATCAACTAACCTACTTAACAACAATATACATACCATCGACACAGTGAGACCCTAAATCCTAGTGATTAGTGAAGGGCACTGAAATGTGCAGGCATACTTTGCAACAGTCAAAAAGTCCTTCCAGGACAAAAGGAAAGCAATTTTGCTAGATAAGTCAAGGAAATGTTCTTCAAGTGTGACTGTAATATCAGCTCAAATTAAGAAAATGAAATAAAAAGAAAGGGCAACTCAAAGGTACCCCTACACTGGAGTGATTTAACATTACCTGTGCAGATGAGTGACTCATGTTGTCAAGCAGTTCATCAAGAATTTTAACATGGTATTGCTCCTCTGCTAGGGACATTTTAGGTGGAGAAATTTCTATTAGAGCAACAGACAGAAAAGAATATCTCTTGGCAAGTACGCTAGTTGCCATGGATTGAGGAACTGGTGTACATAAGCAATCTAATACTTTCTGCCTGAAAACAGGTGCACGTGTTCCAGATCTTCCCTTCCCAGTAACAGCATACCGAATGCAAGCTGCCCATTCAGGAACTGATTCCACAGATGGAGCTAACACAATCTTCTGCAATTGAAGCATCAACCAGTTGTTCCCAGACTCCAAAATCCCAGTGACATCAGAGTGAAGCATCCCTGCCATGGCTTCAGCTGCCACACATTGTCTTGATCTTTCTTTTGAACTCAGAAATTCTTCCAGTGCAGTCTGAAGTGAAGACATTACTGGCATTCCGCATTGCTGTATAAGCCTTTTAAATATCCTAGCAAAGCTGGAATAGAACGTGTTACCGCCCACTAAAGAAATCCAACTAGGAGTACGTGGCCACGAGGCAGAGAAATCAAAATAGAAGTAAGTGATTGCTTTGTCAGATCCGCTTTGAAAAGTTGAAGCTCCATAACTTGCTTTTGATGAACCATCATTATCGGAAATAATATGGACATGAGATAGACTGTTTAGTGTCTCATTCATGAATCCTTCCTCCCGGATTATCTCATTCAAAATTTTTCCTGTGGACAAAATGTCACATTCTTCGGGGTGAACTAATGATTGTTGTGAATCTTGCACAGATGCTTTATGAGGTGATCCTTGTAATAGCGTGTTCAGAGCAGATATTGCAAGCATTCTTGAGTGGGGGAGTTGACTCTTCAAATTCCTTAAGAAATGACCTAACATAAAACAGTGATTTTAAACAATGAAGCTCATGAACGAAATATAGAAGTTGGTCTTTCAGTAATATGAAGATGGGAAATATGACAATGAAATACATGTTCCATATTACAAATAAGAAGAAACTACCAAAGAGAGCCAGCTATCTATACCAGCAGTTTTTGCCAGGATTTGTGAATATATGTCAGATTCACTTCTAGATGCCAAAATTAGCAATAGAAGTACTCTATTGGCCATCAAATTGTACCTGAAAATACACAACTTACAAGTTTTAGTATAGATTTATGTAAATGGCTGCAAGATAGTTAATTCTATTCTGAAAGTTACGGTTGAGAATAAATTATTAAAAGGGAAAAGGAATAGTAGATTTTGGGGTCATTGTCACTGTAGAAGTGCTACATATGGACTGCTTCTAAGGACAAATCAGCACAGAAGATAGCTTCAGATGAACAGAATTTTTCTCTCACAAATTTTAACCAAAATTTGTATTGGTTATTTATTACATTTCCGTACAATTCAGATTCCTCCAGTTCCACCAAGACAAATGTCAACCCTCGCCTCTTTAAGGCGTCTGCCATCACACATCACGTTGTCAACAAGAAGCAAATATTGTGCTCAAGTAGCCAGCTGCATCTATTTGTTTGAAGATAGAAACTGACATCTCAGGGTACATATACCACTTTTTCCCTGCATCCTGCATGCTCTTGTTGTGAGGCACTCAAAATTATAGTATTATTTCAGCAATGCAGTGTGACTAGGAAGCAACACTTTGGACCAACACGTTACCAGATCCACAATCTTTGCCAGAACAGAAATACTCAGTTTTGAGGTCAACAAAAACATGATCATTTCCAACAGGCAAGCCATCTTGGCACTGACCAGTTTCCAGTACAGTTCGCACTACTTTGGTTATCGTACCACACTGCACAGGGGTCATTTAAATGTTTCAATTGAAGCCCTCTGTCACTAGTCATTAGCAATCAACAATATGTCATTTGCTTACAACTTTTTTCATGGCACTGCCATATCATGTGGACAAAAAATTAAAAAGAAAAGTAAAAAAAGGTAAATAAAAAACCGCCTATATTTTTGGTTTTCAATTAAAACCATATATATTTCGTCAGTTGATTCAATTCTTCTTTTTTTATTCATGCCATATGCCTTACTTTGTAAGTGTTATTATTAAATGGCACGAGATGGATTTCATTCAAAATAAATTTGGTAGGAAAGCAAATTTAATACTATTGAAAGGGGGATTTATGGAGATGAGGTCGCAGGGGTTGGGAGCATGGTGAATTAATAACCAATGGGTAAACACCATATGGCAACGTATAGAACTAGGTGCAGAAATTATGTATAACAGAAAAAAAAGAGTAGAGAACTGTTGCAAATAGAGAGGTAATATATGGTTCAACATATTTATATCAGAAGACAGAAATCTTAATTATTTTCAAGGTTATAAAAATAAATGTACCATATGTCACTATAGATGTGTCAATTTTTGTGGGGATATACTACTTGCTCACCTCCAATGTAGACTGTGAGTCTCAAAGCCCAAAGCATTAATTTTAGAAAATAAACTGAGAAATCCAGGCTTGTCAGCTTGACTTTCAGAATGCCTGAAGAAACTCCTTGATATTCCAGAGAAACGTATGTTGTACTTCACAAAGAGCTGTAAACATCATATACAGAATATTTCAGTGGCAAATATTCTCTTTTGATTTTCTTCAGACTTTATTATTGAACTGTACCTCAGTAATAGCTTTCTGACACTTCAGTGATTCATGCTGAGAGCTGCAGGGAAACAAAGGATTAGAGTTAGTACATACAAATCATCGAGTTCCTGTTTCAACAAAAACATATTGCAGCCTTTTCTAGTTTTCTTTCCCCTGTTTGTCGAATGCTGATTATTCGTATACTTTTGTGTGTAACATACAATGAAACATGCTGATAGTTCTGAACTGCTAGAAATGATAGGAAAAACCTAGAGTGTTTGCCTATTACCTTTCCAAAATTCCCATGATAAATGAAGAGAGGGAAACAGAATCCTACATTGAACAATGATGTTAATATTATCAACGTTATTGAGATAATTCTAAAGTATAAAATTGTGAAATATACATACAGTTGTCAAGTGTCTCAAAACAGTCTGTGATGCAAGAATGCTACAAGAACCAAGCACCACATGTTCAGGGGCTTTTGAGTCGCGCAAATTCTCAGTCAGGGTAAGAACACAATTAGAAACTAGAGAAGGCCAACGCTTCAGCAATTTTGTCAGCGTTCTTCCAGCATACCTGGATTAAAAAAGAATGCAGAAAACTGGAAACATCATAACAAAGTAAAGGAAGTCATTGCTGGCACAACCACATGATCCTTTGATCAAGACTTCATTTATGCAATGAGGTCACACGATCAATACCAGCCCAATGAAGACAACTATAAACAAAATAATATGTAGAATTGTGCGCTGTTCATATTCCAAAATACAAAGAAAATGAAGGTACACTAGTCAGAATGTATATAGCCGTTTCTCAAATTCATATGTATTGCAAAATTTGATAGCAATATTCAATGAAATGCATACTAAAGGCTAAACGTAATTTGCAGTTATATGGTCATACATAAATACATAACCGAGCATGAAAGAGCGCGCTTGAAAGAAAGACACCCCCGCGCGCACGCACACACACACACACATAGAGGGAGAGAGAACTTACGAGCGAACGGTTTCATAGTTGTGTAGTGAGAGATCTAGCAGATCATTCATCAAATTAACCATGAGGCTAGATGGAGATACATCGGCATTTGTACGGTATCTGTGATATGATGATTGTGAACATCTCCACGTATTATGCAAGTGTGCTTTATCGACAAGCGCCCATCTAGGTCTAATGGAAACAAAAATTGAATTTCAGTCACAATCCATACAGTGGAATCAGACTCAACAAAATAGGACAGACCTCTTTTTTCCTTGAGCATGAAATGGAACAATAAAGTTGCATGGAGGCTCAATTATGGCAGCAGACTCTAATCTCCAAGCTTGAACATGACTTGACCATTCTTCATATTCCAAGCTACCTACAGTAGTACAATGTCATTAAACCGGCAAAGGTACTCCTCAGCGTGAGTTTCTGAGCCTAGCTACCATACCATAGTTTACCAAAGCATCAATGACGCGTACAACAAGTGCTAGGAGAATACTATCATCAGTTCTTTCCTTTAATAAGTACCTGTTGAAAGAAATGCAAATGGTAAGACTAAATAAACTTGCAAACGGTGAGACTAAAAAAGTAGGAAAGATTATTCAGTAAAATTGGATGTACTAAAAATAAATGTTGACCTGCAAGCTTCGTGCACAACTTCTGCAGCCTTTTCACGCATTTCTGAGCTGCCAACGGTACTACCAGCAGATCCTGCAATAAAGAAAATGGCTTCCACTTTCTCCGACCTTCCATCTTTATATGATGGGCGCATTTCAGGCAAGCACGACATTACACCCTGCAATGCAGAATGAATGCGTAATAGAGTAACTTTTAGGTGCTCCTTCTCATCTCCTGTTAAAAGAGAAAACAAAACAAGTAAATACCAAGGAGCCACTTACAGAAAGCGGATTAAATCAATAAAATAAGCAAACAATTTAATTATCAACATAGGTTGTTGCAATCAGCTTCCAATGAAGACATATTAGCATACAGACTGCAACGTACTTGAACATACAATACAGCGTTTTTTAGTACCATCTACATGCACAAAAAACAAATGGCCAGAACTAGCATATATACCTGTCTCAGAATGAACTTTCGTCTGACAAATAGCCAAAAGATCTTCCAAAGCAGACTGAAAATGAAATTCTAACAGATCATTTGCAAAAGATAGTTCATCTTCACTGGGATCATGCCACTGTGGACAGAAATTAAGCATTTCAACCTCCCTGTCCTGATGAGCTTTTGAACAACCCCATGGCTCAATAATATTAGCAATAGGCTGACAAGAGAATGGCCTACAAAAAAGGCGGGATTGTTTATTGGATAATATTTTAAAGATCAAATGAAGAAACGAGCAAGGTATTACATAATCTAAACATACTGGTACTGATCTATTGGATAATACGAAACCAGGTTTCCTAACAGAGAGCGAAGGAGATGATCACCAGCTCCATTGACCTAGTCATTCCAAAGGATAAGGAAATTCATCATTTCAAAGTGTAATATACAACGTGATACTCCGTACAAATGTATGAAAAGACAAAGGAAATATAAACCTTCCATGAAGGGGCCTGGAATGCAGACGTTATTATGTGCTTTAATTCTTCTCTATAGTTAAGTAAGACGGGACCAGCATAACTGATGGCTATAGCCAAAACCCTCAGATAGTAATCCAATGCTGTTTCCAGAGCATGAGAAAGTGTAGCCTGCATGTGCATCCAACGCAAATTGTGTACAACACGTGTAACAGCTCAAGCAATAAACATTTTTTAAGTTGTGAACAGACCTTAATAGTTGTTTTGTTAGGAACTTCTCTTCCAACATAACCTGTTGTTGGAGTGCCCTCGAAGGAGGACATGATAGTCATTAAGATAGGCTTTATAAGGTAGACTGAAGCCTCCTCAGGATACGAATGAACGCAGGCACAACAAAGAAGTCCAACCTCTGAAGTAGCACCAGGAAGGATATTTGCATTAACAAACTTAGCAATTTTCTTCAGGGACTGCCAATTGGAAAAGGGAAACATGTGCATGACAGGAAATTCGCATGTTTAAGGACAAGGAAGTGGAGCAACATTTAACTAAAATACAATACCTGATTAAATAAGGGTTTTGATAACTTCCCCAGAAGAATTTCTAGCATGCAAAAATAGTATGGGCTGTCCTCAACAAGAAAAGTTCCCGACATGATTGAGGTTTGGTAACCCTCATTACTGCCCCATCCAAATGAAAAAAAAATCCCATCTGTTATGTTCTGAAAAATATTTCAGTAGTAACAATAACTCAGGATTTTAGCAATCACAGCTTACATGGGACTACTTGATTCCAAATTCTGAAGCACAGAAAGCAGCCGACAAAAGAATTCATCTAGCCAGTTTGATAGAGAGGTAGTTTGGAGGAAAGAAGGCACATCGTCACTAACACCAACTGTAGCTAGCTATAAAAACCAAAGGATGGTTAGCACATAACATAACTCCATTCTATAAAACCAGTATTGCAAAAAAAAAAGGTTAAAAAATAGACACACTTACATTTGAAAATATGGAACCAATTAACTGCATCGTAGCTATAGTTTTGGGTGGATCATTGGCATCCATACCAAGTAATGCATTTGAAAGGGAAGTGACAATAAGATCATTTAATGTATCAACGGTGCTAGTATCATCAGAGTGAGATGAACATAAAGAACCTAGAAGAAGTGCACGTCCAGAAAATGCAACAGATGTGACAGCATTCTTTAATTGGTGGGTAGCAGTAGTCTGTCAGAAAAATTAAAACAGTTAGCTTGCTTTCAAGTACAAAGTATGCGCTTGAAAAGAGTGCACTAATTGAAAACTACACAGATTGTAGGGCTCTCGTAAGTGGTAACGGCACCAAATCTCTGCAAAAAAATAATAATAACAAGGATACTGCATAGATATTATTAAACTTACTGTCTCTAAGGCTAGTTGGAAGTTTGTTGCGACAAACGGAAGCACAAGGGATGGCTCAACATAAGACAGGATTGAAGTTGCAATGGAAACTGTTTCAGCAAGAGAATCATCCTTGCTATACTGACCACGATCCAGTAATTTCAGGATTACTTTGACAAAAGCAGCTCTCTCTTCCTTTCCCAGACAAAACTGATCGTTTTTTTCATCCATTGTGTCACTATGGTGCAAATATTATATAAAAGATGAAAATGCAGTCAATTAAATGAAGATCTTTTAAGCTGCATGCGCAAGTCAAGATTGATTGCTTACAATTGTTCAAGTTGAAGGCGTCTTTTAAAGTAAACAACAAGATACCGCAGAAACCGCTCCAATGAGTAGGTCCAACGACCCCCATTTGATGGATGATAGAACCTAAAAGCCAAAAAGATTCAAGTTAAAACAAAATAAAGAACCAGTGAAACAAGCAAAAAGAAGTCCAAAGGTCAGAAGGCAGACTGTTCCAGAAAATTTATGAGCTTCTCAAAATGCTCCAGTGCCAGACTTCTAGGCTTCAAAAGGTATACCTGCAAAAGAAAATTAAAAAAAAGGTGTGACTCCTTTCTTCCTTCAGTTGAACAATGTAACAAGGTGTAATGTTTACAAAGTAACATAAATATAGCATCTCTATGTTTCCTTTGCCAAGTCTGTTTCATATGAGCATACAGGACAGTAACAATTTTATCATCGGAAAATACAAGACATTTTACTTGCATATTTTATTCTCATATCAAGGCATCAAAGATTCAGAGGATAAAGCGTATAAGTATCTTCTGTAAGCCTGTCAGATGAAGAATAAATAAAAGCTGAAAGGGTATGCATAACTTACAATGGACTTTGCAATTGCCATTGAAGGTGTTCTGGTCTTACTGGAAAATAAAAATCTTGTGCTCCTAGGCACCTCAAGTGGAAAGGGGTATGATCCATTCCCACTTGATATAGGAACCTAGCCACAAAGAAAGAAAGAAATCAACAAATTTGCAAGAAAATATTCAATCAAGCCAACTTTTTGCATGGATTTACCATAATGGTACTTTAAATCTGTCGGTTGAATAACATAAGATGTGCTTTTCTGATGCATAGATGGTATAAAAATTATTTAGTATTTACAATAACAAATCCACATGCAGATAGGTTTTATTATTAATTAGGTTTGACATATATCAATGACACTGTAGGAATGCCAGCTAGCTTCATTCGAGTTGGCACATTTGATGAGATCGAAGAAAGCATTATATTCGCCTCAATGTTCCAAATAACACAGTACAGTGCTGCTGTAGTGGAAAGTGCGGTTGGTATTACATTGTAGTTGCTTACCTGCTGTAGTACCCCCATGCAGTGCTCTGCTATACCAGAGCTGAGGCAAGAACATTTCAAATTTGAAAGGTGCTTCTATGCTTTTCTCAACAGTGATTTGCATAATTTTTAAAGCACAATTGATGGTGAATAGATGTTACTTACGTTTTCATATACTTTAATAGTAGTTTTACTCTTGTTAGAGAGGAAAATATATGATCACTTCTCTTCAAATTTCTATTTGTTCATTTACTGCACCTCTTTTTTTTGGAGGTTTTACTTTAAGATTACATAACTTTGTATTTTTTTTTTGCAAACATGGCCGAGCATGTTGCATTGTCTATATCGCCAATATACACTATAGAAACACTCTTACCACTATGATTCCATTACCTCGCTTTAAAACCTTGATCCACCTTCATGTAAGAGTGAAAAAGTTGGAAATCTAACATGCAAATTTCAAAAAACAAGAAGGTAATAACTGCTTCATTTTTAAATGTACAAATATTCCGATTCTTAAGAGAACTTGAGCGATAGAAAATACAGTTATGGAGGACGATATGTAAGATTAAATGCAAAACGCTTCAACAGCTAGTGTCTACCTTTCATCAATCACCTAAGCTTACTACCTAAAAATTCAAGCTGAAAGGGTCAACATACCTCAAACATGTTCAAGTATCTCGTAAACAACAACGGCAGAAAATTCTCCCAGTCAACTGATATGGAATTTTTTATACAACGTGCTATGATGGAAGCCCATTGGATATCCCAGAAGTTACAATTTGTGACGGAATCCCATATGTCAAGACATTGTGCAATCCAATCACTACAAACCAGTGCCAAAATTAGTTGAAAGAAACCAGTGCCAAAATTAGTTGAAAGAATAATATATGAGAATGTTCAGCCACAGAAGGGAGAGGGGAGCTTATTGATCGAATATATGCTCATTTCAATTACGTCGTGAAATGATCCTGATTCCTTGAGTTTGCAGGAAGAAACAGCCTAAGAAATCCAACACCTTCAAATGCTGAGTTATGCCATGGATTTTCCAGCAAGAGCCTGTAGTTCCAATACGATATCAGGTAAGGCACTTCAAATTCAATGTTGGCAGCACATTGTCAAGCATAAATTTCTAGTTATGGTGATAAAAAAAATTGTTGTAGGTGTGAAACTCAAACATAAGTGAGGGGGCGGACGTCAGCTGTCTTACAGGCCATCGCCCACGAGTAAAACTGACGGGGATTTATACAGGTTCGGGGGGTCCGAAAGGACCACCCTACTCCTGTCGGTGAGCCCACCGAGGGTTATCTCCGAGGAGGGAGCCCCTGTGGGCTCACTAGTTTGAATATAATTCTTTATTGCTCATGAGAGCTCAAGAGAGCCCCCCTCCACAAATGATGGATACATTGGGTATTTATAAGCTCTTGGGCATGTACAAATGACCGAAATACCCCTTAGGATTTCTCGATCTGTAGGTAGGTGTCTTCTGTAGAGTGGGCTCTGTTAGTGGAGGAATAAATTACTCCTCCAACACTAGCCCCCTGCCCCTTGACACTGGAGTGAGCGTCCGAAGGGGTAGCTTGGAGTTGTTTTGCTTGCCATGCTGTGATGGATGCCTGGCAAAGATTGACGAACCTCTTTTCTCATAATCTAAGCGCTGAATTTTGCCTCATAATCTTTCAGCCTCAGCCAACGGCCTATCACCTGGGCGTGCGGCCTTCTGACCACTGGGTCTCAAGCAGGAAAACATGAATTGGCCATGGGCTATCAAAAAGCCTTAAGCCAAGTCCTTCGGCCCAGCAGTGCCTTTGCCCACTAAGGTTTCCCCCCGGCCGGGTCACTCAATGCCTGAGGAGATAAAAAGCGGACAAGGCACTCGGGCTAGCCCCCATCTTCTCTATGCCCGCTGCCACAAGACTGGGATGGAGAGAGCTAAGAAATTGAGCAGTCGCCGGTCAATTGGTTTGGTGTCGAGGCAAGAGTCCGGTGAGGTCGGCATTCAAACGAGCCAGAATAGATCAGGCATTGCTTCAATCCCCGACGAGAAGGGAGACACATGCAGGGCCAGCATGGCTTAAAAGGGGACCGGCGACGAGCTTAGTTGAGATGAGTCCACGACAACCGGCTTCACGATTCCTTCCCTTTTCTTCTTCCTCCCCGCCCTTTGCTGTTGGCTACGCACTGGGCACAGTTTTCCGAGATGCATAGCCTTCGGCGCCGGCGCCAGGCACCAACACACTTGCAGAGGCATCGGCTGGAGTCCTAGGGTGTCCCCCGTCGAGCTTGTTGAGGTTGCCAAAGGACTAGCCTACTGGCCCATGTGGCTCTTGGCGCTGGTGCCAAGGCGTCTGCGGACGGCGTCGAGATGCAGGCAAGCTCACCAGGGTGCACCATGGACCAAGCTTGTCCAAGCGCATTGCCTTCTACGCTAATGTGCCAGCATGTCGACTGGAGTGACGAGGCATCGATGGTCAGACTCGCCATGGTGCGCCAAAGGGCCAGGCTACCATGGCGCATGGCCTTCAGTGCTGGTGCCAGGACGTCGACGAGCAGTGCCGGGGTGCGGACCAGCCTACCGGGGCACCGGCATCCCTGCCAGGGCATGGGCTAAAGTGTTGAAGTGTCTACGACTGAGTCCGCCGGTGCTTACCAAAAACAGGCAGAGGTCGCCTTGGCTTCTATTGAAGCTTCGTCTTGCCATGGTGCTTCGTCAAGGTGTTGTCTAGAGTTTTCGAGCTGCTGGCTTTGTCTTGCCATGGTGCCCGAGGGTGGTTGCCAGGGTGCCCAAGGGTGGTTGCCAGGGCTTTGGCTTGGTTCTGCCATGGAGTTTGAGGACCGCTGCCAGGGCCCCCAAGAATGGCTGCCAGGGCGCCCAACAATGCCTGCTAGGGTGCTCGAGCATGCTACCAGGGCATCCAAGACTGTTGTTAGGGCGTTTGAGGACCGCTGCCAGGTCGCTAGCGAGTTTTGCCAGGGCGCTGGCGAAGGGTGCAGAGGCGCAAGGCACTAGAGGGTGTTCGCCTCCCCTCCTGCAGGTGCAAGGCGCTGGGGGGATTTTGCCTGGGCGCTGGAGCCAGGGGCCCGAGCGTAGGCGCAAGGCGTTGAGTGCCGCCTCCTTTCCGCGGGTGCAGGGCGCTGCAGAAAGTTTTGCCACGGCATTTTTGCTTAGACGCTCTCTATTGGGGTGTTTTGCCATATGTAGTAAACTGTTGTTTCCAGTGTATTGAACTATCAAACATGTTATATTGATGAGATGTGTGTGTTGTCTTTTGTTTTACAGGTTAATGACATGGCTGCCTTGCGCTTGTACTTATGCATGCATGTAGCTTTGTTGGGCTAGTGTGCAGGGTGCTGGCCGCGAAGGTATTGGGCGGATTGCACATAGGAGCCAAGGCATGGCTAAGTGTGCGAGCAAGCGGGTGAGTGCTTCATGCGAGGCACGAGGCCTGAGGGATCGCGAGGGGCGAGGCCTTCGTGCGAGGCACGAGACTTGAGAGATTCAAGCGACGGCATCCAAGACTTAGCCAAATTTTGGCTTCATATCGCGTGAGTGCTCCATGCGAGGGGCGAGGCCTTTGTGCGAAGCACGAGGTCTGAGGGATCCACGCGAGGGCATCCATGACTTAGCCAAGATTTTGGCCCGATGGGCACGCAGGTGCCCAAGACTTAGCCAAATTTTGGCTTCATATCGCATGAGTGATCCATGCGAGAGGTGAGGCCTTCGTGCGAGGCACAAGGCCTGAGGGATCCAAGCAAGGGCATTCACGACTTAGCCAAGATTTAGATTTAGCCAAATTTTGGCTTCATATCATGTGAATGCTCCATGCAAGGGGCGAGGCCTTTTCATGCGAGGCACGAGGCCTACAGGATCCACACGAGCGTATCCACAACTTAGCCAAGATTTTGGCCCATGGGCATGCGGGTGCCCGACTTAGCCAAATTTTGTCTTCATATCGCGTGAGTGCTCCACGCAAGGGGCAAGGCCTTCGTGCGAGGCATGAGGCCTGAGGGATCCAAGCAAGGGCATCCACGACTTAGCCAAGATTTTGGCCTGATGGGCACGCGGGTGCCCAAAGCTTAGCCAAATTTTAGCTTCATATTGCATGAATACTCCACGCGAGGGGCAAGGCCTTCGTGCGAGGCACGAAGCCTGAGAGATCCAAGCAAGGGCATCCACGACTTAGCCAAGATTTTGGCCCGATGGACACGCGAGTGCCCAAGACTTAGCCAAATTTTGGCTTTATATCGCGTGATTGCTCCACGCGAGGGGCAAGGCCTTCATGCGAGGCACGAGGCCTGAGGGATCCACTCGAGGGCATCCATGACTTAGCCAAGATTTTGGCCCGATGGGCACGCAGGTGCCCAAGACTTAGCCAAATTTTAGCTTCATATCGCATGAGTGCTCCGCGCGAGGGTCAAGGCCTTTCGTGCGAGGCACAAGGCCTAAGGGATCCACACGAGGGTATCCATGACTTAGCCAAGATTTTGGCTCGATGGGTATGTGGGTGCCCAAGACTTAGCCAAATTTTGGCTTTATATCGCATAAGTACTCCACACAAGGGGCAAGGCCTTCGTGCAAAGCACGAGGCCTAAGGGATCCAAGCAAGGGCATCCATAACTTAGCCAAGATTTTGGCCCGATGAGCACACGGGTGCCCAAGACTTTGCCAAATTTTGGCTTCATATTGCGTGAGTGCTCCACACAAGGGGTGAGGCCTGTCATGGTGGTCGCATCTTTCTATTGCATGCACCACTAGCCCCTTGTCTCGAGGCATGACCTACAAGAAGTGGTGAGACAGATTGAACTAGTGGAGGCGAAGTAGCGGACGTAAGCTATCCCACCGAGGCATAGCCTTCAAGGCAGGCGATGCGACTGTGTGAAGCAACGCTTGTGAATGCGAAGTAGTAGACGCGGGGCCGCCATACCGAGGCATAGCCTTTGAGGCGGGTGGCGTGTCTGAGCGAAGCCTACGGAGGCGAAGTGGGAGACGCAGGGCCGCCCTGCCGCGACATAGCCTTCGAGGCGGACGACGCGTCGAAGCGACGCCTGTTAAGACGAGGTAGGAGACGCAAAGCCGCCCCGCCGAGGCATAGCCTTCCGAGGCGAGTGGTGCGTCGATGCAACGCTTGTTAAGGCGAGGTAGGAGACGCAAGGCCGCCCTGTCGAGGCATAGCCTTCGAGGCAGCGGGGCATCGAGGCGAAGCCTGTGAAGGTGAAGTAGGAGACGTGGGGCCGCCCTGCCGGGGCATTGCCTTCGAGGCAGGCGGCACGTCGAAGCGAAGCCTGTGAAGGCGAAGTTGGAGACGCGAGGCCGCCCTGCTAAGGTATAGCCTTCGAGACGGGCGGCGCGTCGCAGCGACACTTGTGAAGGCAAAGTAAGAGACGAGGGGCCGCCCTGCAGGGGCACCGCCTTCAAGGCAGGCGACGCGTCAAAACGAAGCCTGTGAAGGCGAAGTTGGAGACACGGGGCCGCCCTGCCGAGGCATAGCCTTCGAGACGGGCGACATGTCATAGCGACGCCTCTGAAGGCGAAGTAGGAGACATGGGGCCACCCTATAGAGGCATAGCCTTTGAGGCGAGTGGTGCGACGAAGCAATGTCTGTTAAGGTGAGTTAGGAGACGGGAGCCGCCCCGCCGAGGCATAGCTTCCGAGGTGGGCGACGCATCGAAGTGACGCATGTTAGGGCGAAGTAGGAGGCGCACGATTGCCCTGCCGAGGCACAACCTTTGTGGCGGATGGTGCGTCAGAGCGAAGTCTACGAAGGCGAAGTATTCGACACAGGGCCGCTCCACCAAGGCATTGCCTTTAAGGTGGGTAGCGCATCAGAGCAAAGCTTGCGAAGGCAAATTAGGAGAAGCGCGGTCGCCTTGGTGAGGCAACCACGCTTCTCCTACTTGTGCTATTTTTTCAAACTTTTAACAATAATAACAGTATGACAAGCAATAATAATGATTGGAATAATACAAGGAACAAAGAAACCGTGCAACTATAACACTAGAAATGTTCAGTTGCTGTTTTGGATATTCCCTATTGGGCTTATCATGGGGAGAAAAACGAACTAAATAAATTTCACTAGAGGTCCCCAAAATTGCAAGCTTGGTACTTAAGTCCCTAAGTGTGGCACTTGAGAGTCCCTAAAGTTGCAATTTAATCTGGCAGGTCCCAAATTTGCATGGGTGTGGTACGTAGGTCCCTAAAATTGCATATTAATCTAGCAGGTCCCTAAATATGCGTAGCTGTAGCACTTAGGTACCAAAACTAGTCGACATTAGGCTAGCCCATCATTTATCTCTATGAACAAATGGTTCCAGAAGATATGGAAACAAACACTAATGAGGTGGGCATAGCACATAAGCCACGTATATCTGATCTATGAATTTTGTAGTTCAACCATTGTGCATCTTACAAATTTGACTTCCATTTGGTTCCTCATACCTTATTCATCTTTTATTGTTAACCGTCTATGCCCCCAATTGTAGAAGTAACTAAATACCGATATATAACATTTCCCGTACCCTTTGCCTCTTTGAACTCCCAAATAACTCCTTTATATGCTGCTGTTAGGCATATGCTTCTAATAGAGGACTTCGGGATTTGTTGCCAGTATAACAATTTGGGGCATTTTCTCACTCGTTTAGTGCAAGTGTGCACCACACATGCGTGGCACACATTGGCTACATCAGCAAGGCCATGTCAGAGACAATCGCTAGTCAATGGATAAAATGATGCACTTGTCTGATGGAGAGAAGTACAGGGACCTAAGTGCCTCACCTATGCAAGTTTAAGGACCTGTCATATCATAATGCAATTCTGGGGACCTAAATATGATACAATAGGTAAGTTTAGAGACCTCTGGTGCAATTCGCACCAAAAAGAAAATAATTTTTTTTAAATATATATATGTAGACAAACCCTTTTATGATATCTCAATTAGAGTGCTGGAAGGTAAGAAAATGGACTTATGGGATTTGAACACCAACATTAAATATCGACAAGGCTTAAGTTGCAAGACGATTGGTAGTGACCATTATGTGTTGCTCTATGATTGGTTAGATATGTTTGTTACTGCCATCCTTTGAAGCATTCGCTTATTGGATTTAAGTGTGATCTTGTCTAGCTAAACACTATACGGATTTATCGAGAGTGGATCAGTAACGAAAAACAGAAATGAGCTGGAAACAAGTAAACACTCATGCTGAATATGCCAAACAGAAGCTACAACCTGAATTCTGACCAAATCTCAGCAGCCGCACCTTCGGGAAAGAAACTCCTAGATGCACGCACCAAGGAGGTGACAGTCTCAAAGTGTTGCTGCCTTACTTTCCAGCCCTCAGGCCCCATGTTTCTGAAATGAACATGGCATTCGCTCTGTTATTTTCCATTTCTTTCAACACCGGAAAATGTGTGTTCAGAACTGTACCTCTTGAAATGAGTCCTTATCAATGTATCATACAGCGGCCTCCATTGCACACCAAGTGAAAGCCTCTTCCCATGCTTTTTGAAAAGCCTGATGAGCAAACCTCCCCACTTAATCTGGTTATCATTCATTTGCCAACCAAAAAAACATCACCAAAGAGCAAACAGATCTTAACCATCCATAGAAAATTCATTAATCACTGAGAATTACCTGAACAACAAACTTGTTCTGCGATGCATGAAATATTTCCAATCCAAGCTCTACAAGAGCCTGTACATCCTCAGGAGCAACATCACTCTTCGCTTTGATAAAACTAAATCCATAGATAAATCAAATGTTGACATTAATTATATTCCTAAAAACAGTAAACCAGATTATTTACCAAATCCAAAGCACTCAGAGCCAACCAGATTATTAGTATCAACAGTACTCAATTGCATTGTTAGTATGCCACAACAAAAAACAAGCTGCATCCTTCCTAGTATAGCAATTCACATAGGATTGTGCAAACCAGTTTCACGTTATTACCAAACAGATAAAATTCAAATATACAAAGAAACAGGAAGAACCTAGCGTTAACCCATCTTTGGGTACTAACAAGCTAACACAGCATGTGGGCCACAGTCCACTAGATGAGATTTCAATTAATTAGATTCAAAAGGCTGTGACACATATATAAATATTTGCAAACAAATTCCTAATAGCTCGAGAAACAATTTATAATGAATCCCACCTCCTCAAATCCCTTTGAATCTGATAGATCAATCAACTATAACGGCCCACATGATAGTTTTACATATTAGCGGTTTAGCACCCAAAGAGGGGTTTGTGCAGGATACTTAGAACCTCATAAAGAAATTAACTAATTAATCATCACAAATTAGGGGATTTTACATTAAATGCCACTCAAAAGATTGAGTTGTCTTAAAATGCTACTCCTGAGAATTTTTCTCAATAAGATGCCATTGCAAAAATGGAAATAGTCATATTGTCCCACTTTGGGGTATATCCATCTTTTTACCTATTTTCCTTTTTTAATTCCATGTGAAACATCTAGAATGGTCCTAGGGCCCTTCTTCTGTAACTCCGGCAACCAAAACTAGAAGAATTCTGCAAACATCACGGCTCTCCAGCGATCCATGCAAATGCCAAGCAGCGAACGACGCTCTCCATCAAATGCATGCAGTAGCTAGTGACTCCATCTCCACACAACCACCTCTTCAGCTGTATACATTACCTTGATGGAGAGGTCTGACAGCGGAAACGATGAAGATGAGAAAGGTAGCCATATGAATTGGTCAAACAATAGATATGTTATGGTAATTGAGACTTAAGAACTTTCTTTCTTGTCTGATTTCTTTCTCAACCAAGTGATTACAGATATATAGCCCATAGACCAGCTCATTACCACCCAATACACTGTCCTCTTTTTAACTAAACTCTGCAAGCCTAACAAACTCTCTAACAAACTTATCCTCTTGTCTTTTTAATCCTCTGTTGTGGATGCTAGTTTCTTGTTACGGCGTGTATATACTTTGCCCACAAAAGCATCCACAACACTTCCGCCCTCCTGGAGAAACAGCTCGTCCTTGAGCTGGAACGTCGGATGAGCCTCCTTGAAATCCTCCAGCCTCTCCCAGGTGACCTCCGAGTCAGGGCAGCCCACCCAGCGCACTAACAGCTCCCAATTTCCCCTGTTGAGGCGTGCGCGGATGATTGCCGCTGGAGTAGGAACAGCACGGCCATGAACCACCGGCGGGAGAGGCACCAAAGCCGCAGGGGGGTCACCATTGAACGGTTTAAGGAACACCACATGGAAGACGTTATGCAGTTTTGCTTTGGGAGGAAGACGGAGGCGATAGGCCACATGACCTACACACTCCTCCACTTGATAAGGACCGTAGTATCTTGGAGCCAGCTTCCCTCCGGACTTGTCGCTGATGCCTGCTGCTGAACGGTGGTGCAATCGTAACCAGACCCAATCGCCGAGTTTGAACTGGACATCACGATGCTGCTGGTCGTAATGCTGCTTCATATGGTCTTGTGCTTGGAGCAAACGGTCTCGGATCTCTGCCAAGAACACATCACGGTCCTCAAGCTGCTTGTCGACCGCCGCCACCCGTGACAGGCCGGGCTGATACGACATCATTGTCGGCGGAGGGCGACCGTAGACGACCTGAAAGGGAGTGGTCTGAAGCGCGGTCTGGTAGGAGGTGTTGTAGCAGAATTCCGCCCATGGCAGCCAACGAAGCCAGCTGCGCGGACGATCGCCGGCAAGGCACCGGAGATAGACACCGAGCACTCGGTTGGTCACCTCCGATTGTCCATCGGTTTGTGGATGGAAGGCGGAGCTGAGGCGTAGCTCCACTCCTACGAGCGCGAAGAGCTCCGTCCAGAATGTGCTGGTGAAGACGGGGTCGCGGTCGCTGACGATGGAGCAGGGGATTCCGTGGAGCCGGACAATTTGGTCGAAGAAGATGCGCGCCACAGAAGTTGCGGAGTACGGATGCCCAAGCGCGATGAAATGGCCATACTTGGAGAAGCGGTCCACCACTGTGAGTACCACGGATTTGCCGCTCACTTTGGGGAAACCTTCCACGAAATCCATGGCGATGTCTGACCAAACAGAGGAAGGTACTGGCAGAGGCTGAAGGAGTCCAGCCGGATGGAGATGTTCGGTCTTATTCCTTTGACATATGGCGCAGCCTTGAACAAATTCGCGCACAAGCCGATTGGCGTGAGGATTGTAGAAGGAGGCGCGTAGGCGATGCAGAGTCTTCTGGACTCCTTCGTGGCCGGCGCCATGAGCTGTGGCGAGGATGGTCGGCCACAGGGCCGATGAGTCAGGCACGAAGATGCGGCCGCGGTGAAGGACAAAACCATCCACCACCTTCCAGGAGGCACCCGCAGTGCCCTGGTCCACCTCAGCGCGTTTGGCGATGAGGACCGAAGTTGGTCCGCCTCACGGCGCAAGCCGTCGAAGAGTTGGAGATCAGGACGGGAGATGGCGCATGCCTTGGCGTCCACAGTATCTTCATCACGGCGTGAAAGGGCATCGGCGGCCGCATTCATCCGGCCCGGCTTGAACTCCACCTTGAAGTCGTAGCCGAAGAGGCAACTGACCCAGGTGTGCTGTGGAATGGTGGAGAGGCGCTGATCCAGGAGGAACTTCAAGGCGAAATGATCAGTGCGCACCGTGAATGGCCGCGCCCACAAGTATGGTCGCCAGTGCCGCACAGCTTTGACAAGCCCGATCAGCTCCCGCTCGTATGCCGCTAACTTGGCGTGCTGAGGGGCGACCGCCCGACTGTAGAAAGCAATGGGGTCGGATCCCTGGTGTAGAACCGCCCCGAAGCCAGAGCCGGAAGCATCGCATTCCATGATGAAAGCAGAAGAGAAGTCCGGCAACTGGAGGACTGGCCCCGTGGTCAGGGCGCCCTTGAGTGCTTCAAACGCGTCAGTAGCCGCTGGAGACCACCGGAACGCGTCCTTCTTGAGTAAGGATGTCAGAGGGGCGGCCATGACGCCGTAGTTGTGGATAAAGCGCCAATAGTAGCCAGTGAGGCCGAGAAAACCGCGAAGCACGCGAAGAGTGCGCGGCTGTGGCCAAAGCTGAACTGCCTCCACCTTGGTGGGATCCATGGCGACGCCGTCCGCCGAGATGATGTGGCCAAGGTACGCCACACTGCGTTCCGCAAAAGTGCATTTGGAGCGCTTCAGGAAGAGGGTGTGAGCGCGAAGCACTGTGAGGACGGCGCGGACATGCTGAAGATGCTCCGACCACGACGCACTGTAGATCAGAATATCATCGAAGAAGACCAGGACCGAGCGCCGCAGGAATGGCCGCAGTACTTCATTCATCAGGGCTTGGAATGTTGCCGGTGCGTTGGTCAGCCCGAAGGACATCACCACGAACTCGAAGTGGCCGTGATGAGTGCGGAAGGCTGTCTTGGCGATGTCGTCTGGGTGCATCCGAATCTGGTGATAGCCACTCCGGAGGTCCAACATGGTAAAGAAGGAAGCCCCCTTGAGCTCATCCAGGAGTTCGTCGACAACAGGAATGGGGAAGACATCGCGAACCGTCTTGGCGTTGAGGGCCCGATAGTCGACGCAGAAACGCCAACTAGCGTCCTTCTTACGGACTAGAAGCACAGGTGACGAGGACGCCGACGTGCTAGGGCGGATGATGCCCTGTTGCAACATGTCAGCGCACTGCCGTTCAATTTCATCCTTGAGCAGCTGCGGGTAGCGATACGGCCGCACGGCAATAGGGGGCGTGTCCAGAAGCAGCGTGATACGGTGATCCATATGACGCTGAGGGGGAAGACCAGAAGGTGCCTCAAACAGGTCGGCGAACTCAGCCAGCAGGAGGGAGAGCAGATCCAGTCGATCCAGGGCACAGAGTGACGGCGACGAGGGAGCTTCCAGGCCGCGCCATTTGACAGGGTGATCGTGCCGCCAAAAGGACATGGTATGCCGCTCGAAGTCCCACAAGATGGGTCCGAGCGTCTTCAGCCACTGGCAGCCTAGCACGAGCTCATAATCTTCCAATGGCAGGACATAGAGATCAATGAAGAACTGCTCCTCGTCGATAGTGACCGGGATCTGCTTGCAGACGCCAGGCGACGACACACGGTCTCCATTCGCGACGCCCACCGTGAGTCCTGGCCGCGGCTCCAGTGCGAGGCTGAGGCGAGTGGCCATGGCGGAGGCCACGAACGAGTGGGTGGAGCCGGAGTCGACGAGGGCGCACAACTGCGTCTTAGCAACAGAAGCAGAGAGGCGCATAGTATCTCCTGCCTTGATGCCGGTAAGAGCATGGAGGGAGATCTCAACATCCTCCTCGGAAGCTTCGTCTTCGTCTACGGGACCCTCCACAGGAGCGTTGTCGTCCAATTCCATCAGGTATAGCCCCTTCATCGAGCAATGCTTGATGTGTTCCCTGGAAAATTTCTCCGGGCAATTGAAGCAGAGCCCATCCGCCCTGCGCTGCGCCATCTCCTGGGGCGTCAGACGCTTGAAGCGGGTACCAGCGGACGGTGCGCCTTTAACCGGAGCCGGAGGGGTCTGAATTGGTGCCCGGGCAACCGGGGCAGCCGTTCGCGGCGAGGCTGTTACCGCCGGTACCGCTGCGCGATGCGACGAGACCGAGCGCGGCGGCACGCGGGTGATGCCCAGATCGTCTTCCTCCTCAATTTCCAGGCGCCGCTCAAAAGCCCGCGCCAGAGCCATGGCATCGTCGAGGGTCTCTGGGCTTTGGAGCTCAACGTCCGTCTGGAGAGGATTCCGCAGTCCCGCGGTGAAGATGTCGATCTGCTGTTGCTCGGTGACATTCCTGCAACGAGCCAGAAGGGGGAGCAAGCGTTCCTGGTAGTCCTCGACTGTTCCCATGCGGGGGAGTTTCATGAGGGCGCCGAGTGCATTGCTCCGAACGGGCGGCCCGAATCGGCGCTGCACCCTGTCGAGGAGCTGAGGCCAGGTTGGTACGTCGCGGTTCTGCTCCAGGCGGTAGTACCAATCCTGGGCCGCACCCTCCATGTAGAAGGAGGCGAGCCAGACCTTCTCTTCCTCCAGCGTGCGATCGGCGCGGAAGAACTGCTCCGCCTTGTGTAACCAAACGATGGGGTCGGTGGAGCCGTCGTAGCGCAGAAAACGCAGCTTGTGGGAGGATTGGTAGGGAAGAGGAGGCGACGACGGAACCTCGGACTCGGGCTTCGCCTTGCCCTTGTCGGAGACGTCGCCGAGCTCGAGCTGGGAGGTCTGCAGCCGATTGACGGCGACCCAGAGGCGGCTCTGGTCGCTCTTGTGCGTCGCGAGATCCTCCTTGACCGATTGAATCTCACCGAAGAGCTTCTCCATGGCTGCTTTGAAGTCGGCGGCGGAGAGAGGGGAACCCATGGAGAGGAGTTTCCGCGGCGGAGCAGTGGAGGAGGACTTCTGAAGGGGGGGTGGTGGTAGGTGAGCAGCGAGCGAGCGGAGAAAAGGAAAAGGAGCGGCACGCCCGCCGATCTGGCGTAAGCGCTACGAGTGGGGAAAAAAAAGAGGCTCTGATACCAAAGATGTTATGGTAATTGAGACTTAAGAACTTTCTTCCTTGTCTGATTTCTTTCTCAACCAAATGATTACAGATATATAGCCCATAGGCCAGCTCATTACCACCCAATACCCTGTCCTCTTTTTAACTAAACTCTGCAAGCCTAACAAACTCTCTAACAAACTTATCCTCTTGTCTTTTTAACCCTCTGTTGTGGATGCTAGTTTCTTGTTACGGCGTGTATATACTTTGCCCACAAAAGCATCCACAACAGATAGGTGCCGGTGCCATTGCCACCACTGTTCCATTTGGATCATGGAACTGCACCAAAGTCCTCTTCCCACGATACAACGCCACGGCAACCATTGCCTTTGCTAGGGGTGGGGGGTATGTGCTTGCAATGCATTTAGGAGCGGATTGAAACAATAGGGAGGATGGAGGTTGCCGAGCCAGAACTAATGGCGAGACCCTTGTATCTCGATTAAGCGGCCTGTGTTGATCTAGTTCTGATTCTAAGAGCATTTTGCAGCCATGGATGGAGTCACTGGGTAGTGCACTGGAGCTCGTCAGGGAGCCGTGGATCTGAGTCGTGGTCGCCAGAGTTGGAGAAGGGACATTCCGGACATTTTGTGTGGGAGAAAATGGGGAACATAGTGGCAAGGTGGAAAATGGAAATACACCTTAAGTGGAATAGCATAAGCATTTCCACCTTTGTAGTGCCATTTTAATGAGCAAATTCTTTGGGGTGGCATTTCACGATTGTGAAATCTTTTGTGTGGCATTTTATGAGAAATCCCAAATTCAAAAGGAATTCAGCAAACCAAGCACAGCTATGCATTTGACTGTAGTACACCAAATCAAGGATAATTTAACATACTTATGGCGATTGCATTCATCCGAATCCCCAAATTGGATCAAAATTGCACCTCAGAAACCATTGGCCATCAAAAACGGATTCGGAAAAATAACTCGTTTGCTGTCCTGATTCTCTGTGTGATCCATAGCTCCAAAAACCCAGGAAACACTACAAATATACACCCTACAAATATACACCAACAAGCCCAACAAATTCGAACTCTACAGTTCCCCACTAGTGACTAGCACCATACCTCAAATTCAGGACATAGCCCGGCACTAGTAACCACCAAAAACACTAAGCAAGCTCTGAAGAGCTGACGCGGCAATTATCGCAACCAACAATTCCCCCAACCCAAACACGATCACAACACCAAAATTCGGCACCCAGCTACACACGGAAACCACCGCAAGCCGAATTCGGCACTCCCTACCGGCTATCTCGTCGCACAACCCCGAAAACGGAATCGCACAGAACCACTCCAGATTCCGACGCCGCCGCCGCGCCGCCTCAACCGAGAAGTGTAAATAGAACCTTAAAAGCGAACCGAATCCGAAAGAGGGGGAAAGGTTCGAGGCTAATACAGGTCGAACACGGAGATCCACTTGAGCGTGGCGTAGGCGGAGTCGGGGTCCCCGGGGCGCCAAGCGTCCCTGGCGGCCCGTACGGCGCCGGCGAACGCCTCCGCCTCCCCCCGTGCCGCATCCGCCACCGCCGGCGGCAGCCACGCGTTGTAGAGGTGCATCCCCCTCCCTGCCTGCCTCGCCTCCGCGTGCTCGCGAGGAATCGAAGTGGGAATGGGTGGTAGGTTTTGCCGTTTTGGGTTGGGTTTAATCGGGGAAGGTGGGGGACGCGGGGGTGGTATTAATAGGCGGCCGGGTTCTTTCTTCGCCTCCAAGACGAGCGAGGGAGGGAGGGAGACGACGACCGGGAGGGCGACTTCGGCGTCGTCCGCTGCCCTGCTGCACGCTACGGGCAAGGCAAGCTGCTGCTGCAGTGCTGTGGCTGGTGATCGTTATGGCGCTGCGTGGACTCGGCGTACGGTGGACTACGGGATTGTGGTTCAGGGGAAGAGAGACTGACAAGACTGTTAAGGCTGTAACCGTAGCGCAGATCACGAGGTTCTGGGTGGTGCCGAACTGGCCACGCATCCGTCCTGCACGTGCGGGCACATAGAGATAGATGTGATTAATCTTGTATCTTACTAATATTTTTCCCACGGTCACAGTCGGACACGGATACTGCCAGATACATATTTCTTTATTCTGTATTCATTTTACAAGTCTTCAAACAGTCAGTCGGACAAAAATTATCCGCTTCGTTTGCACCTTACATAGAACATTGAATAGTAATGGTGCAATCGAAATGAACACGAAGAGACTAATCGTCGAGATATCGAATGAAGAGTACTAGGTATTCCTCACCATTTAGATGCGACAATCCACCCATCTGTTATCTTGTTCCTAAGTGAAATCACAACAGGCATACTCATAATGCTTAACATACACTATAGCCTAGCCGTCCACACATGTCGCGTGAACCATGCATCAGTGTCACATTCACCACCGTCCATGCCACTAACCGGTGGGTCCCGCCTGTCAGAGTCATCATCTTCAACTCGGTCTCTTCTCCATGTCCGAGCCGGACACTACGGTGCTATCATGCCGCCTCCAAACTCCTTTGCATTGCACCATCTCTCGCGTGCATAAATAGGCAACCAAGCCGTCGACTTTTGCACCCCGAGCCGCCTTTTTCCTCACCATGCGCTGTCGTCACCAAATTTGTGCTCTACATCGCCGCCCAAGTCCGACGAGCAATTATCGCCGCATTGGAGTGCTGTAACATCACAATTTTAGGAGTTTTCAAAATTTTCTAAATTAAAATTTGCTTTACTTAAATTCTCAAAGAATTTCTTTTTAAAGAATAAAAGCTTAAATAGATGTTCATGAATTAATGTAGGAAAATGAAATATCAAAAATTGCTAACAAAATATTTTATTTGAGTTTCTAATATCTTACAATATTTTCTAAAATTTTCTTAGATTTTTCTGTAGTTTTTTTTATAATTTTTCATGGTTTATTTGAATTTCTTGATATTTCTAAATTGAGAAATCAATTTAAAATCTAAAATTGGTCTATGGGCCAAAACCCTAGTGCCGGCCCAGTCGTATTTCTCTTTCCGGCCCAGCCCATCCATCGCCCGTCACCTCGGGCCAACTCGCCTTATTGCCACGCCGCTTCCGCCACGCATCAGCATCGTGCCGCGTGTCCGCCCGCCAACATTGACAAGTGGACCTTGCCTGCTAGAGTCATTGTCTTCAACTTAGTTTCCTTCACCGTGTCCGACCTGGACATATAGCCCTACATGCCACCTCTAGACTCCTCTGCGATGTGTTGTCTTAGCCCTCATGAAAACCTAGATCGTTGGAATGGTAATTTCAAGCTTCGTCGTCGCCGCTCAAATCCAACAAGCAATCACCGCTGCGCTAAGGAGTCTCCATCGAAGCCAACCATGCCAAAAGCTTCACCGAGTCAATGTCTTCCCCTTGGAGCCTCCGTGCCTAACTAGAGTAGTGTCACCTTGCTCCCAGGAACTGTAACATCCCAAAATTTGGCTTTCTGGAAAAATTTAAATTCAAATTAATTATTTTAAAGTAATTGGATTTTACTTGGCTTTTATTTGATTTTCTGGATTTTATTTCAAAATTTAAAGAAAGAAAATGCATTTTAAATATTTTATTAAAGCCAAAAAAGGGAAAATTATATTTTTCCTAGCCTCTCCTAATTTCTAAATATTATTTGAGAATTTTCTGAAATTTAAAATCAATTTTCAAAGTTAAAAAGTATTTTATAAATTATTAAAATGCAAATCTGAAATTAAAAATATTTTTAAATAAGTCTAAAATGCTTCCAGGAATATTTTATGATTTTTTTGGAATTTTTAGACATTAAATATTAATTTTCCAAGCTTTTATAAAGTTTCTAGTAATTGCTGAAATTTATTCCGAAAATAAAAATCAAATTAAATCCTAGCCCGCCACGTGTCGCTCTCAGATTAAATCCACCTCTCTCCACGTTTTAATCCTAGCCATCCACCACAACTTACCCCTTCATAAAATCCAAAGCCTCTCATACACTCACTTGCCACGTGTCACGAATCCAACGGCCCGTACCCCTTCACTAACTCTCACTCTCTATGACACATGGGACCCATATGTCATATCCTTCTTCAACCTCACCTTCTTCCTCCTCCCACCCTCTCTCTCCACCTCCATTAAACCGAAAATAAAGCTTTGATTGCGGCCGTTTTCGTCGCTTTAAATCCCTATTAAAAAGTGGAAACGGATGCTCAATCAATCCCCTCCATTCATCCGGCCGTTTCCCCTCTTTTATTTCCTTTAATCGCGGTTTGCATTAACTCCGGCGAGGCTCCAAAAATCTGGCCACCCCTCCTCCCCTTGCCTATAAATACCGCCCTCCCCTCGCCCTCCCTCACCACCGCCTCCCACCGCCCCTCTCCTCCTCTTCTCGGCCGCCTCCCGGTGCCCCACCGCCGGCCACCCAAACCCCGCCGCCACCACCTCCACCGCTGCCGCCTCCTAGCGCCGCCGCCGGCCGCCCCGAGCCTCCCCGCCACCACCGGTGAGTGCGCCGCCGCCCCTCCTCACCCCGCCGCCGCTCGCCGCCCCCGCCTCCGGCCGCCGGCCGCCGGCCGTGCGCCTCCCGTGCCGCCCATGCGCGCCGCCCGCGTGGCCGGCCTCGCCCGCGTGGTCGCCCGCGTGGCCGCCACCTCGCGCCCGCATGACGCCATGTGGCCGGCGCGCCACGTCGGCGAACCCCGTGGTCCGTGGATCCGGTCCACAGTAGACCGGACCCACCGGTCATTCAAATATGTTTTCCCGCTCAGAAAATTCGAAAATTGATGACGTCATAAATAGTATTTTTCAGTGCAAAAATAATTTCCGAAAGTCAGCCTTTTCCTTTTTCCCTCCTGTTAATCTTTCGGAAGCCATAACTTTCTCATTTTAACTCCGATTTGAGCCGTTCAAATTTCTAAATTTTTCTAAAATCATAAACTATCCAAATATGGACTCTTTTTGAATTTTTGAGTTTTATTTAAATTTTGTTTGATTTTTTATTTGTTTTGTTTGTCTGTCTTTTCGCGCGTAGATTCCGCTGTCGCTGAGGATTTCGTCGAGTCGCAGCAAGAAGAACCAGTCAGCACTCAAGAAGGCAAGTCTCCTTTGATCATCTCGAACCTATGATTTTCGAAATGTTTTAATTATTTTAAATTATGTGCATTGCTATTTATATAAAATATTAGTTCAAATCTTAAGGCATTAGTTATATCCAACCTTGTTATGCCCTCATTTGAATTCGAATGCCATGTACCTTTGCAACCCTAGAAATTCCTTTGACTCACTAGTGCGAGTAATATATTAAATTGTTGGTATTAGAATGGTAGAACAATGCTTAGCCATGCTATTGAATACCTCATAAACCTTGCAAATGGGAAATTATGAATTATTGTAATACCCTTGTGTTTACAAATTTAGTGGTAATTGGAGTTGCCACTGTTCTTTTAAAATAAACTAAAATGTGAAAATTGGTTTAGATTAGGGTGGATGGTTGGTTTGGATTGGTGCAAGAAGCACGAGATCTTGTAATGTGTATGTTCCACCCTAGTCAATTAAGGACCGACGCTTGTGTTTGTCCAAACTGAGCATTAACCGTACAACCACAAGTCTATATGGGTACGACCTAGCTGACTAACTTACGATAGTCTAGTTTAGGTGCCACCAGTGGAAAGTGGATGCCAGGGATGGACTGGTTATCCACAGTGAGGGACAGGGATTTACTGTACTCATATGGCGCAAGAGGGGGCTTCGGTTCGGGCAGTTAGCCTACCTGCGGTGAAACCTCAGCGGGTGGTATCTAGCTAGATTAGAGTAAGGTAAAAGCTTTGTGATATTTTATCTGGGTCTCATGCCAAAGGAAGCGTGTTGACTTTTAGGATAATTTATCTCTTGTGGGTAAAGTTGTACAACCTCTGCAGAGTGTAAAACTATTCGAATAGCCGTGCCCACGGTCAAGGGCGGGCAAGGAATGCATGCACATGGTAGATTTCTGATTTTGTTTTAAAATCAAAAGTTTTGTATTCCGAGAGTGGAGGGAACTCTCGGAAGGGAATCCTAGCGGTTGGAGCCAGAGAGGGTGGATGTAACCCGCAGTATTAAACTTGTTCAAGTTGTTGAAGCTAGTGTTGGTAGATGGAACCTTCACTAGAAAGTTAATGATAGTTTCTGCTAAAACATTTACTTTATTAACTTGATGCCTTCGAAAATAATTAGTAGTAATTGAATTTTAAAATGTTGCTTTGTGCAAAAGAACCATATAGCCTTCCTTTGTCAAGCCTTGCATCTATGCATTTTTCCCAAGACTTGCGGAGTACTTTATGTACTCACATGCTACACTTAACATAATACTCAGAAGAACATGAAGCTCAAGAAGGTGTTTACGACTACTGCTTCGCTTGTGGCTGTGATGGATTCTTCCCGGAGGACTAGGTCGCGCTTCCCCAGTCAACTGCCTGTGGCATATTGATGGGTCTACTTTGAGTTTACTTTGCTTCCGCTGTGTTTTGATTGTGCGAGGTCTTGAAACCTCCAATGTAATAATGAGACCTGGTGGTCAGTACTCTTTATAATTGTAATAAATGCGTTGTTGGTCATGAATCATTTCTGTTTAACTGTGTGCACTAGCTTTGATCTGGGACTAGTGCAGTAATACACAGAGGGTCCGGGTTTGGAAATCCGGGGTCCCGACAGGAACCCATTGCGCGTGTTGTTGAGCTTTGTTGGAGCCTGCGTCGCCGTTGTGCCATCAAGCCAAGCACCGCCATCACCCATCTCGCCACCAACCATCGCACTGACCACCACTGCTAGATCCGAGCCGATAGATGAGTTCACCATAGCTTGAGGATGCTAGAGTTGACTTTGCTGACCCACTGCTCGCCATCGTTCGCCTTCACCAGAGACAACCACCATGACTGTTGATCTGGTCCACATTAGCCATCTACGTGGCAAGCCACATCAGTGCACAGTCCTACGTGGAAGTGCACATGTTTGCCATGTCAGCCAGATTGCCACTTCACCTCACCATAACCTTGCCACATCAGCATACCACGTCATCATCCATGTCACTACCATGTAGGTGCCATGTCAGCTCTTTTAGCGTGCGTGTTTGCCACATCAGCCTATCCTAGACTGGTTCGGTGGACCAAGTTCACCATGGACCGTGTCTATGACATGTGGGTCCCATTTGTCAGCCTCCATTAAATTTCATGAATTTTTTAAAAGAAAAGATTCTAGAATATTCTCTTGTCCCACTTGTTGGACTCTCAATTCTCTCTATTTTCTTTTTCTCATTTTCTCAACTGGTTCAACTTCTAAAAGCTTGTTCTCTTTCATACGAACTATAATTGAGCATGATCAAGTCTCTAAATTCATCTAAAAATTAAGCTTGGTTTTATGGTAAATTTTATTTAATTTTTGGAGTTTGTTTTTCTCTATTCTTGGTTTTTATTTGGATTTTCTTTTTGTGCAATTAGACTTTGACGTGTCAGAATCTTCGTTGAGTAAGAAGAAGTAGTGTATGATCAAGACTTAATCAAAGGCAAGTTATGCAATCTTGATCATGTTGAACACAGTTTTTATAAAATTATGTTGCATTAAAATTACATGAATTTCTTTTTTTTAAAAATACGTATCCTAGGATGGTTATCACCAGTTGGTCATTAATTTGTCACCAACTTTTTTTTGGGGAAACAATAGGAGAGACTTCTACTGCACTATATTAAATAAATAATAATGTACAAGAAGAAAGAGAGCAAGAGGAAAAGGAGGGGAGATGGCAAAATAACACAAGGATAATAAAAAAGAACTAATCCAGGAGGAAAGCAGAGAATGGATAGCCGGCTTGACTCTAAGCAACAGCAAGGAAGCTTCCAATCTAAGCCGTGATTTCCAATCCGTGAGATTGTGGTGCTGCTGTTGGAAGATAAATTCATTTCTTATTTTTCAAATTATCCAAGCCGCCAGGATGAACTTCATTAACTTGGGTTGGTTAGATTTCTTAGCTATGCTAGGAACTATAGAACATTGTTTTGGAATTAAATTAAATTTGATTAATGATATATGGAATCACTTGTGAATAACATTGTGCATTATGTGTTATCATTTATAGCATGTGTTGCACTTTAATATCAAGGGAGGATAAATGGTTTAGACTGAGGCGATTGAAAGAAGTGTGTGCTTGTGGTTTGTGGAAAAACTGGTGAATTATGGAATAGATAGTTAATGGGGGTAGATCGCCCTGGTCAGTCAAGGACTTAACTTTGTGCATCATTGAGCTGAGCCACAATCATACAACCATATGTCTGGTATGGGACAGATCTAGCTCAATGAGTTAGTTTTGGTATTGGCTCCTCATGTGGTAGGTTAAACTCAGTGCCAGTTGGAAGGTGTGTTCACATTTGTTGGGTTATATCTTATGGATAGTTTTCCATTTATAAATCCAACATCAAGTGTCGGGCCTGCTTTCATGTGTTGGGGTGTGGTTATTGGGTCAAAGCTTGGTGGGAGAGGTCAACTCCAAAAGTCAAAGAAGAAGCATATGAAACCCAGAAAACTAAGATTTGGGAATCACTTTTTTTGGGACTTTTGTAATAAATTTGCCTTGAATTTGTCTCTCATCTTAGTAAGCTTCTGTAGTTCATACGACAAAGGACAAAACATTGACGGTTGTAAATCAAAACCGTCTGTGATGCGTATATCACAGGCCACTTTTAAATCTAACCGTCTATGATAGTTTCAGAGACGGTTTTAGTCATGAACTATCTGTAATAATCAAAGCACAGGCGGCTCCACATGAACCATCTGTGATGCATGTTTGTAGTAGTGTACCCCTGAAGATGTAGCAACTGATAAAGCTAGACAGATCCACTTTCTAAAGGGAATGAATTATGGACTACAAGTGGGTTTAGTCACTCATACTTTTCCTGATTTCCAAGAGTTAGTGAACAAGGCACTTGTTTTAGAAGACAAGCACAAAGAGTTGCAAGGCAATCATAAGCGCAAAATGCCACAAGGAGACCACTAGAATCAACAGAGAGTTTGAGTGGATCCTCAATAGCTTACTCATTTTCCTGCTTAGAGTTCATTTCAGATGCCATCCCCGTAACTCACACTGCCAATCAGAATTTCCATACAATTACCCTAATCAACAGTAATCAAGGAAACACTACTTATCAGGCCAGAGTTTGTTATTGCTGTAGAGAGCTAGGCCACTTTGCAATAATTTTCATCAGAAGGAAACTATTATGACAGCTCGATTTAATCTTGGATCAACCCCTACCAAGACATCAACCCCAGGAAATAGCTGAGTAGCACCTCAAGCTTCGGGACAACTAGGAGGAGCATCTCAATCAGTGATGCAAGGTCCTATATTGCTGTTGAAGGAGCACAAGGAGCGCTAGATGTTGTGTTGGGTAAGTTCTGGTTAACTCAATACCTACAATATTTTTGTTTGATTCTAGAGCTTCATATTCGTTCATTTCTCGGTTTTTAATAAACAAGAATCATTTGGATTCTATGCTTCTTAATTATCCCCTGTTAGTTCAATCTCCATATTTAGAATTGGAAGCTAATATGAGTTGTAAAGGTGTTAAGTTGCAAATAGATGGTGTAGACTTTCTAGCCAACTTGATCATCCTAGATGTTCAAACTTTGGATGTTATAGTTGGACTGGATTGGTTAGCCAGACACAAAGCTATGTTGGATTGTGAACATAGAGCCATGACTGTGAAAAATGAGAAAGGAATAAGAGTTGAATTTCAAGCTACTGCTTTGTGTAATGGACAACTAGTGGTTAACAATCTTAAGACATTTGTTTTGGAAGATGTGCTGATAGTAAGAGAATACATGGATGTGTTTCCAGAAGATTTGCCTAGAATACCACAAGATTGAGATGTTGAGTTTGTTATTGATTTAGTCCCCATGACAGCCCCAATTTCTAAGAGATCTTATCAGATGCCTGCCAAGGAGTTAGCCGAAATGAAGAAACAATTTGAAGAGTTACAGGATAAAGGATTTGCGAGACCTAGATCATCATCATGCAGATCACCTATTCTTTATGTTAAAAAAGAAATGGAAGTATGAGAATGTGTGTAGATTACCGTTCTCTCAATTAGATAACTATCAAGAATAAGTATCTATTGCCTAGAATCAATAACCTATTTGGTCAACTTAAAGAAGTTAGAGTCTTCTCCAAGATTGATTTGAGATCAAGATATCACCAAGTGAAAATTTATCTAGAGGATATATCCAAGACAACCTTTTCTACATGGTATGGACTTTATGAGTTCATATTTATGTCTTTTGGATTGACCAATGTCCCAATCTATTTCATGAACCTGATGAATAATGTATTCATGACGTACTTGGATAGATTTGTAGTTATGTTCATTGATGGCATACTAATCTACTCTAATGAAGAAGAGCATGCCAAACATTTGAAATTAATACTCAAGAAGCTTAGAGAGCATAAGTTGTATGCTAAGTTCAATAAGTATGATTTTTTGGATGAGGAAAGTTGATTTTTTAGCAATCGATCCAAGCAAAGATAAAGCCGTGTTGAAATGGGAATAACCAAAGTTGGTATCCCAAGTTCACAGTTTTCTCAAAATGGCAGGATATTATTGCTATTTCGTTGAGGAATTTTCTAAAGTAGCTACACTCACTCAGTTGTTAAAGGAGAAAAGGTTTACTTAGACTCCAAAATGTGAGTAGAGTTTTGAAGAGTTGAAGAAATGTTTAACTTCTACACCGGCGTTAGTACTACCAGATGTTTAGAAAGATTTTGATATCTATTGTGATGCTTCACGTCAAGGATTAGGATGTGTGTTTATACAAGAAAGCAAAGTTGTTGCATATACTTCACGTCAACTGAGGCCACATGAAAACAATTATCCTACTCATGATTTAGAATTAGCTATTGTGGTATATGCTTTGAAGATATGGCATCCGTATCTTATTAGTAATCATTATGAGGTTTATACAGATCATAAGAGTTTAAAGTATATTTTCACTCAGTCAGATCTAAATATGAGACCAAGAAGATGGTTGGAATTAATTAAGATTATGATGTTGAAATCCATTATCATCCAGGTAAAGCCAATGTGGTAGAAGATGCTCTAAGTAGGAAGAGTTACTGCAATAACCTGATGATTAAGGAAAATAGACATGAGATTTATGAGTTATATAAGTTGAGAGTGGAGTTAGTACCTCAAGGATTTTTAACCAGCATAGAAGTAAAAGCCTACTTTGATAGATTAGATTTGAGAAGCTCAAAAAGATGACTTAGATATTAGGAAAATTAAGCTCAATATGAAATGTAGTAAAGCCCAAAACTTTGTGGAGGATGAATAAGGAATGTTGTGGTTTAAGGATCGATATGTGTGCCTAACAAGGAAGAGTTAAAGAAGTTGATACTCATGGAGGCTCATGATTCAAAGCATTCTATTCACTTGGAAGTACAAAGATGTATCCAGATCTTAAGGATGGATTTTGGTGGACAAGTATAAAGCGAGAAATTGTTGAGTACGTTGCATTGTGTGATGTATGCTATTGTAGGGGTGGCCTCCACCTAAGCCCAGCCGGCCTGCTAGGAGGTTATAAAGCCCAAAATAGGACATGTATAATGACATAGCTGCCCTTGTGAGGGATACATGGATGTAAGGTTATAACTGTAAAATGCTCCCCATGTGAATATATAAGCCATCCAGGCCATGGGGAAAACCCTCCAAGCATTGCTCACCTAACTCTCTACTACCATACTCTCTCCCTCTGTTTGGTCTGTAACCACAACAGTTGGCGCCGTCCGTGGGGAAGACTAGAGTAAGCTCCAAGATCTGAAGAAGGATGGCACCAAAGAAAGCTCCATCATCGACAACGGAGAAGAAGAAGAGGTCACCGCGCGCATCGGCGGCTGCGGGTGCGGACGTTGATGCCAGTGCCGCAGCTCATGGTGCGACGATCGACCCCTCCGCTAGTGCGACGCTCGGCACCAGTAGCATCGATTGGGTTGTTGGGAGTGATGACACCGACGCCCGTGCCGCCACGACTGCCGCCCCCACGCCCGACGCGAGAATGGCAGGTGGCTCCGGCGACAACATCGGCGTCGTCATCGACCCTAGAGTCCATCGCACCGACGCGCCGAGCAGCTCTGGAGCGCACGTCGTGGTTGGTGCCAACCCGACAGTGCAACCTATTGCGCCGACGGCTGCAACCATGGTACCGGTGGAGAGCTCTCTGCTGACGGCCATCGACACGCTCCAACGAGAGCTGGCGGACCTCCGTGGAGCCGTTCGAGATATACAAGAAACTCGGAGCCAGCAGGTCTCGCCGGTGGTCGCGACAGAGCTCACACTAGAGCGGGCGGACTGCCGCGATGCCCCTACCTCAGTCGCGTCCCGCTTCGGCGTGTGGATCCGGAGTCCCCCCTCTCCGCGGGCCTGCAACAGTCGGCATGGCCGGAGGATTTCATGTTCCCCAACGCCATCGAGTCGTACAAGAGCGACACGGGCCCTCAGGAGTTCGTGCGCGTGTACGAGACCGCCATCGAATCTACAGGCGGAGACGACACCACCAAAGCAAAGGGGCTCCCCCCTCGCGTTGCAGGGAGTGCCGCTCTCCTGGTTTTTCACCATAGAGCCGAACTCCATCTACACGTGGGAGCAGATCCGGGACCGCCTCTACAACAACCTCCAAGGGAACTACGTTAAGCGCGTCGATGCAGATCAGCTCTTCGCCATCAAGCAAAGACTTTCGGAGAAGCTCCGAGAATACTTCAAGCACTTTGCGAAGGTCCACTGTCAGGTTAAGGATGTCAACGAGATAACCATCATCAACGCAGCGATACAGGGCCTCCGCCCGGGGCCGCTGGTTGAGTACAATGCGCGCAAGCTAATCAAGATGGTGGCGAAGCTCTTCGATAAAATGGAAGAGTATGCCAGGGCGGAGGAGGACGCGCGACGGCGCCAGGGAGACGACTCCGACACTAATCAGGTGGAGGGCGCGATGAAGAACGGAGACTCGCCGAAGGAAGGCTCCTCGAAGGGCAAGCGCAAGCAAGAGTCCTCGAAGAACGCCCCCGAGCTCAAGGACGCCCAACATAAGGACCCGTCGAGCGATAAGCCCAAGTGTGGCCAACACAAGTCTCGGAGGGCCCGCTACGTCTTTGACATTGAGGGCGGCTTCGAAGACAGCGCCCCCGCTGGGGCTGTGACGATAGGCCCCGTGCAGAACAGGAAGACCAGCCCTACGGCCAGTGGTGCGAGGTGCACGGTCGAGGTGGCCACAACACACGTGCATGCACCACCATTGCGGCGCTTCGTCAGAGCGTCGCCAGGGATAGAACCCTCGAGGTGCGGCCGCCCGTCGTGGCCCATGTCCAACAACCCCTCGAGGGCCCCATGCGGATTCAAGATCACGGCCCGCAGCCCCAGGAGGGCCCCTTGCGAATCCAAGCCCACGTGCAGCAACCCCAGGAAGGCTACCTGCGAATCCATGCCCCAGAGGGAGCTCAGCGTCGGATTATAAACGTCATTTCCGGGGGGTCCTTGTTGGAGTTCGCCTCAGCGAGGCAGCAAAAGGCCTACGCGCGGAGGCTACACCACGTGGCAACATACCCAGCGCAGGCACCGCCGGACTGGGCGTAGCACAAAATTACCTTCACGCCCGCTGACGCTGAGGGCGTGGAGTTCCCTCACTAAGATCCCCTAGTCATCTAGGCCGCCATCACAGGATGTGATGTTAAGCACGTCCTAGTCGATGGAGAAAGCTCCGCGAACATCTTGTTTGCAGCGGCCTTTGACCAAATGGGGATCCCTTGAAGTCGCTGAGGCCCCTCGGGAATCCCATTACAGGGCTTCGGAGGTCAGCTGCTGAGGGCGTTGGGCTAGATATGCCTGCAGGTCTCCTTTGGCCAGGACGACAACGCGAGGAGCGAAGACGTCACCTCCGACGTCGTCGACATCCCGTATCCGTACAATGCCATAATTTGATGGCTCAAATTATGCTTATTGAAAAATTAGAATATCAATTTATTTTAAGGCCATGAGTCCGAGTATATGGAGAATCATAAATGAGCATTGTGTTATGCCTCTTGATCCACTACACCCCATAGAGCTTGAAGAGCACAATGCTCATTTAGATGCTCAAACAATAAATGCTCTTTTTGGAGTTTTGAATGTGGATGAGTTCAATCGAGTGAGCAATTTGGAAATCGCGCATGAGATATGGACTACCCTCTCGAAAATGCATGAGGGAACATCCACGGTCAAAGATGCCAAATTGCATAGATGCTAAATTGCATAGACTCCAAATCAAATATGAGACATTTGCAATGTTGCCTCGTGAAGACATTAATGAAATATTTTCACATCTCAACAATATTATAAACAAGCTCAAAGACATAGGCACTTCACTAACTGATGTTGATATTGTGAGAAAATATTAAGGGCCTTACCAGAGAAATATGAGACATTGATGACTCTCTTCTTCAACTCACCTAAGTTGCCAAAGATGATACCGAATCAACTCTTGGGCAACCTCATAACTAATGAGTTGTACAAAAAAGACAAGGAGGAGCTTTTGGAGTAATCCTCCTCCAAGAACTAGAAGGTTACCTCCTTTAAGGCTAAAGCGTTGTGAAGCGATGAGATGGAAGGGTAAGAAAATGACTCTGAGGAGGAATTGGTTCTCATCATAAGAAAGATGAAGAAGTTTATGAGGAAGCGCTCAAACCGAAGTGTTAACCATGACAAGAATAAAAAGGGGCGCTCTTACAATGACAACAACTGCTATAGCAACATTCGTTGCAATGAGTGTGATGAGAAGGGGTACATTGCCTAACGAAGAAGAATGACAAGGGCAAATCATCCAAGAAAAAGAACTTCAATGGCAAGAAGAAGCTTTTAAGAAGCTTCAAAAGGATGGCAAAAATAAAGCCCATATTGGAGAATGGAACTCCAATGAGGAGTATTCCGACTCCGACTCTGATGATGATGATTTCTCTAAGAAAAAGGGGCTTGTTGGCATCGCCATCAAGGAGGCTTCATCACTCTTCTCGTCTCCCACATGCCTCATGGCCAAAGGAGATAGGTAAAATCACTTGATGATGATGAGCCATCTTATGATGAATTGATGGATATGCTTGAAGATTTGAATGAATATCATGGAAAGGAAAAATCAAAATTTAAGGTCTAAAAGAGAATATCTCTCTCTAAAAGATTGTTATAAGGAGCTAAAGAAATCTCATGACTCACTTCTTCAAAAAGGATTTGTTAGCTATGCAATGTTGTTCTAAAATTGATTCTAATCATGTTAATGATAAGACTTGTGATGCACTACTCGTTGTTGACAACAATGAGTTGAAGGAACAAGTTACCAAGCTAAGCAAAAACTTGAAAAGGTGCTTTAAGGGAAAAGCTACCCTTAACAAGATATTGAATGAGCAAATATGCTCATTCAATAAAGAGAGACTTCGGTTTGTGCCCAAGAATGGTAAGAAACCAACAAACTCACAAGGTTTGTAAAAGAAAATGGCAAGTGTTGCCATAAGTGGTGTGGTATATGACATATACAACAATCATGTCCTATTGGTAAGACTCCATCCGTTGGTACCTATGATTCATGCTATATGCTTAGAAAAACTAAGGTGTGGTGTTGAAAGCCTTGGTCACTATCCTCTAAGGACCTAAATAAATTTAGGTACCTAAAAGAAATTGATTTTCTTTTGTAGGTGAACTACAAAATTGATGGAGGCAATATATTCTTGATAGCAGGTGCACTGAATACATGACTGGAGACCGGAAGATGTTCACCGCCTTTCAAAATGGTAGCAACGTGAAAATCACATTTGGAGACAATAACAAAATAAAGGTAATTGGTTTGGGTAAAATCACTGTCACCCATGACCTTTCCATATCTAATATGTCTCTATAGAAACATTAAATCTTAATTTGTTATCCATTGCTCAATTGTGTGATCTCGGTCCTATTTGCACATTCTCTAGAGATGGTGTTATCATTTCAAAGGAAAAAAGAAAATGAGTTGGTTTTCAAAGGTTTTAGATTTGGAAATCTATATTTAGTTGATTTCTCTTCTAGCGATTCTTACTTAAATACTTGTTTAGTTGTAAAAACTTCTTTAGGTTGGCTTTGGCATAGAAGGCTAGATCATGTGGGAATGATTCAACTTAAAAAAACTTTTCAAACAGGACTCACTTTTTAGCTTGAAATACATGAAGTTTGAGAAAAATATATTATGTAGTGCTTACCAAGCTAGAAAAGCAAGTTTCAAATTCTTATCCTTCCAAGAAGTGTTATGTCAACCTCTAAACCATTGGAGCTCTTATAGGATTTGTTAGGGCCAACAACCTACAAGAGCATCAGGGGCAATAGTTATTGATTGGTGATTGTGTTAGACCCCAGATTTTACCATCCGGAATCCACTGTGATTTGACTGCACTATTCCCTGGATCAGTAGATAGTGCTCACAGTTGCAGTAATGAATATCAAAATACGTATCATGCGGAAGCGTAAATATAGTATTAGACTTACTCACGGGCTGATTTGGCCGAAATCAATAAATTGCAGCAGTGGAAGAACGAAGCACATAGGTGGGACCTTCATGACATGCCCACAGGCAGCCAACTGGAGGTGCGCGACCTAGTTCTTGACATCTTCATCTTCTTCGCCATCATGATCCAAAAGTATTGTTGAAACGTAGTGATTTGATTCCTGCTTCTGAATTTGTCGCAAAAGCGAGTGTGAGCACTCCAACCCCGTGCTCCGCGAGCCAACACACAGAATGCATTATATAACATGTATGGCTAGTCAAAGGATGGCTCGGGCTTATTTTATTTTGCGAAGAGTGCTTTTAAATACAATTACTTAAAAATCCCTAAGACCTAGCAACTTTTACACTCAAGACTTTTATCTGTAAAGTATGTCGATCTTATAATTGACACAGATTCCATCCACCATTACATGGCATCTGCACCATATAGCATAGTTCAGCGTTATAACCGCTTAACTTACCACTGGGACGACACCCAGGACAATTCCAAATTAGGACCATCAGCAGTCCTACACATTTCCATTATCACCCGCCAAGATTTTTGAAATAGAACTATATCTAGTTAAGTTCCCATGTCCGCCCTTGACCGTGGGCATGGCTATTCGAATAGTTTTGACTCTGTAGAGTTTGCACACTTTACCCACAAGAGATAAATCCACTCGTTGCCCCACATGATTCCTTAGCCATGCGGTTGAGTAGACTATCACATGACCTTTACAATGCATTTTTCCTAGCAGAGTTACGTCCGCTAAGGTTTCCACTTCCTTCGGGGTACGACCACCCTTCCAGATGCCCCCTCTTGCGCCGTCACATCGGAGGATGTGGCCATCCTCTACCCGCCCGTGGTCATACCGGCACAACTCTTGCTAAGTCGATGCAAATTAGTTAGCCCTGCCTACACTTTGCCAGCTTGCGGTTGTGCTTGTTATACACGGGGTGACATGACAAGATTCAGTCCTTAGGGTTACCCGGATGGTTCTACCATATTTCACCTTTTGTGCAATCACTACACCGCATTTCACCTTTTGTGCAATCACTGCACCACATACCAGCCCCCAAACCATCCATCCAGGTATTTAAGCATTTTTAGGATTTTTAGAGATAGAAAATATTGTGTCCACTTACTACAGTCATTCCATCCATGACTGTCCCCAAAACATATCATACTTTGCAAGTGTTGTTTTTGGGGCAGCTATGTACCCCCGTTTTATCTAGCAATACTAAGCACCGCAATATTTATTTGGACTTACTGATAAAAGCTATAATAATATAAACTTTGCTAAGGCGACAAGGTTCACATGTCCAAGCATTTCAACAGATCATTATTAGCAAGCATTATATTAGGTATATAACTACCATTTCTGGAAATGAACATATTTTACCACATAAAATAACAGCATGCATGTTGATAATTTAAAAGAAATTAACTTTGCAAAATCATAGGTTCAAAATGATCAAAGTGTTAACTCGCCTGGCGCGGTTTGCCGCGGTCTTGTGCTCTCTCAAAGCTGTCTCATTTGAGGGGGCTGCTCTGCTGGTCTTTTCTACACTTTGATCTTGGTCTTGCTTGATCCATTGATTCTTCGGAACTCCAGTTTCTAACTATGCGATAAGCGACTGAATCCAAATAAAAACAAATAACTCAAGAGATCCAAATAAATCCAATCACTTTAAATACCCGATTTACTTTAAATTATGCATTTATTATGGTTGAAGAATATAAGGATGATTTAGGTTGATGGGTTGTAAGCACAGCGGTAGCTGGGTTTGAGCAGGAGGACGAGTTGTCTGAATTCTTTACCGTGAGGGAAAATTTTAGAAATACGAGGGATTAAAAGTGAAGATGTACCTACAGGAATTATCTGCTTTTGGGAAAGGAAGGTGGCCATACATGGCCGATTGGGGAAAAGCGAGGCTTGACCTTTTATTAATAATTTCTTTTTATCATTTTTGTATTTATCAAGGAAGTTCCATGAGTTAGGGTGGACTTATGAGTAGGCATTATTTTGTCGAGCACTACTTTTCAAGGCATTTTGGCTTACCGAATAAATTTTAGAGTGTACGTGTATAGCATTTTATGAGGTGACATTTTATGTGCATTTAGTTGTCACTAAACCTATTTCAATTTGAGTTAGGATTTAGTTGTATGGGCCATCTCTTGTTATTTCATGCTCATCATTATTATTTACCAAATCTAGTATTAAGATTTAATTAATGCTACCATTATTATTTTTATCTATGTTTTAGTTTCTATTAGCCTTAGTTCTATTTCTAATTTAGATATCTGGCGATGCTTGGTAGGTATCATTTTATGTGACCCTAATATTCGTGTTAATGGTTACATACTTACTTTAGAGTGTCTATATGTCCGTGAGATTATTTTGATGCTTGATGACCTAGGGCTATTACATTTTTGCACCTTAATATTATTATTATGACCTCTTAATCTGAGTGCTATCTGAAAACTACTGTTTCTGATATTTTACCCCTTGTAGCTCGAGCCTGTTAAACATGATGGCATTTCGTTACTATTATTTGCTAAAGCTAGCATTCAATATTTCATGATTGGCAGTATTTTATGATAGTGTTTACATGTATACATTTTTAATAGGGCCTACGGTGAACGTAAGAATTGCACTGTTACATTTACTGGTGGGCTGCATACATGCTATCTGCATTTCTCTAACCCCCCCTTTATATATATATGTATATATATATTATATGTTTTATGTATATATTTACTTTAGATAGTCTCTACATTTTAATTATTATTACTTTACATAAAATTTATTTATCTAGCAAGGTTATATTCCAATATTTGATAATTAATAAAACCAACCACTAGAGTTCATTTAATGGCAACATTTTAGATATTAGGCATAAATCCTAATTTTTAATTGATGGCAACCTCCTATTTGATCATTTACCATAAGCTGTTTTTCTTCATCGAAGTCTTTAATTAATATTTAGTCTTTTAGTTAATTATTCAGATAGAATTTAATTATTCAAGCATAATAACTTAATCCACCTCTATATATTAATCAATTTGGTTTTATGACCCAATTGAATATTTCATCTACATTAGTTGCTCATGCAACAAATGACCGGTTATTAAATGTTTAGTAACCTTATTTTACATCCTACAAATTTTATTATGTTCCCCAGATTATTTCCTAGATTTTCCCAAATTTCACTAATTAACATGTATTGAGGAAATCAAAAAAATATATAAATGAAAATGTGCAAAAGGTGCAGCCACCAGGGATCGAACCAGGGAACCGGGGGTTAGCTCTCTGTCCTATGCGCATTCTAGTAGCCAAGTGGGCGCAGTGCCTGGGCTGAGAGAGGGGGCGTAGGAAATAAGAAGAAGTGAGGTGGGGATGAGACCGAAAACAGAGGAGCCGGAGGCGCACAGCCAGCCGCATTTCCGCCGGTGAGGGCCGGCCGGGGTGGCGCCGGAGACCCTCAAAATGGGTTCCCCCGCGAACGGCGAAGGTGATGGTGACATCAGTAGGGGCTGTGGTGGTGTTGGCGGTGGCCGGCGTGGGCACAAGCGGCCGGAGGCGGGGGTGGAGAGGGGCGGCGGCGCCGGCGGGGAGGAGGCAAAAAATTGGTGCATGCACAAGCATATAGGAGGTAGTGGAAAGCTCACCGTGCGGTTTACTGGACCGGAGGAAGTCTGGGGTCAGCTGGCGGTGCGAAGCCGAGGGCGGCGCGGCCAGGCCACCGTGGCGAGGGTTGCTCGGGCGACGGGAGGCCTGGGCGGCTGTTGGGGAAGCTTCACGGCGCCGAGGGCTAGCTCCCAACGTGAGGAATCGAGTTGGCGCAGACCGAGGAGGAGACGGCGGCGGAAGCGGCGGTTTCAGCCAGAGGTGAGGAAGAACGTTGCCGCGGCGAGCTCGAGCCACCGGAGTCCAATTACTCGCGGGAGGAGGGAGAAGGCTTCCGGGGGCTAGCCGTGACGCGGGTGGACGGCGGGGAGCTTCACCGGAGCGGCCGGAAATGGCGGCGGCAGTGTGGGAGGCGACAGGACGGGGCAGGCGTGCGGGGATCATGGTGAATCCTCACGCGTGACTCCTCCCTAGGGCGGCGCAGAGCAGGGGAGAGGCCGTGGGCGGGGGCAGGCGCATGAATGCCACGGGGCGGAGGAAGGCTGGGCGCGGCAGAGCACGCGCGGCACTCGGGAGAAGAAAGGGGAGGGGAAGAAGGAGCTGGCGCGGGGCTGGGGCCGGCTGGCCAGAGAGAGAAGGCGGGGAGAGGGAGAAGGGGGCTGGGCCGACCGGTAGGAGGGAGCGAGGGATGGGGGTCGGGCCGAGCCAGTCGGCCGACCTGGCTCCCTCCGATTTTTCTTCTTTTTTTGTTTTTGGTTTAAGCATTTGTACACATATATACATATATGTATCTATATATATAATTCAAGTTTTATTTGCTCTTTTTCTTGTTCCCCCTAGATTTATGTATTTATTATTTTTTTAACATTAATTTCATATGTGCCAATTTCTTATTAAGTGTAGCTATATATATATCCATGAATGTTGGCATTTTTAACTTGCTTGTTTTTGTGCTATTTAAACTAGTATTTTCAGAAATGAGATTTTATATTTAAACCCAATTCCTTTCTTATCTTTTATGGATCATCTTTTCATATTCTTATTTTAAATTCTAATCCTCCATTATTTAAACATGTTTGCTCCTTCTTGCTCCTTTTAGCATTTGAAATCTTCACCAAATCTTTCAGAAAAATCCACAACTCCAAATTCAAATGAAATACATTGCAAGATTAATTCAAAAATTCCATATTTCCAAATTTAATTTTTCAGGATGTTACAAACCTACCCCCCTTAAATGAATCTCGACCCCGAGATTCCGGTAGAGCAGAAAGAAAGGAGGTGAGATTATTTTGGTTAGCAATGGATTTCTAGGTGTTGCTCGACGTATAGTTCTTTAGCTTCACAGAGAGATGAAAATCTACACCCTAAGGGTTAGCACTTGGGGAAGTCAAAAGGGAAGAGGGAAACCTTGTTCTTCCGAATAGGTCGTAGACTTCCAAATACTTGCTCTTTGGCATTGTTGTCTTCATGCCTTCATAGAGTGGAATAGTCACACCATCTATTGGGCCTATGATGGTTGTAGAATTCATATCGATGGATGGCAGTATTAGCCTATGCCCTGGGGAATGCCGATACGAAGATGGATACATTTATATGGTGGCCTTTTGTCCTTATTACTATAAGACTTATGGTTCTGCAAATCTTCTTTAGTGGTTTGATAACTCTGAGTCCAGGTTGTTGCACCTCCAAAATATCGTGGTAGTTTTTCGACATTTTTGTCTCTTAATGCTACCCCCCTTAAATAAATGACGATTGCCATTATTCATCTATTGTACTCTAGCTGTCTTGGTCAACAACAGGTGCTAAATTTAAATTAATTGGATATTCGGATTCCGATTATACAGGTTGCAACATGGATAGAAAAAGCACATCAAGTAGTTGTTAATTTTTAGGAAGATTACTAGTGTCATGGTTATCCAAGAAACAAAACTCTGTAGCATTATCAACCGCTGAAGCCAAATATGTTTTTGCAGAAAGTTATTGTGCTCAATTGCTATGGATGAGGCAAACATTAATATATTATGGGATCAATTTAGACAAAATGCCTCGTTCATGTGATAATAATAGTGCCGTGAAAATAACCAATAATTTGGTTTAACATTTAAGAACCAAGCATATAGATATTCGCCGCTATTTCTTGATATAGCAAAGGAGATATTGTTATTATCCACATACGAACCGAAGACCAATTAAAAAATATCTACACAAAACCTTTAGATGAAAGCGTTTTTTTGCAAATTGTGGAATGAGTTAAATGTCATAGATTATTCTAATATTGCATGAAATCATGCATCTTGTCATTTGCTTTTAGTTGGATTTCTTGGAGTTTATTAGAGAACCTAATTTGAAAATATTTCTCAAAATCTCTATGTTGATAAAAACTATGTTATCTGGTTTTTATTTACAAATCTAATGCATGATGATCCTGAAAAAGGCTTGTTTGAGTGTAAATTAAGGATCATTTGTATTTTTCTAAATTATCCTTGCTCCTTCAAGGAAATTAGTGAAAGCGGTACTATCGCTTACCCTACGGTACTACCGCTTGGTGGTACTACTGTCCTACAGGCACAGTACTACCGCAGTCTGTTAGTGGCCCCAAAATTTGTTACATCCGATGCCTTATCTCTCTTCTAATCTCTTTATACCCCTTTCAACCTCTTCATCTCCATAGCCATCAAAACTCTCTCTCTCTCTCACCCCTCAAAACCAATCTCAAGATTCTCTCTCAAATCTCTCAAATTTGTGAAGTTTCTTTGGATTTCTCGGTAGACCATGGTACCTAGGATCATCTCTCCCTCTTTATTCAAGGTAATCCCCATTGGAAACCTCTTTTCATTCAACTTTGGCACCTAGATCCTCCATTAGGGTTTGGGCATAATGTGGCTAAAATAGTTGATTTTTTTGGGCAAAGTGATAGAAACAAGTGCTTGGTGACTTGTTATGTCTATTTCCTAAATTGATCCATGCCAAACACTTATTAAAATGATGATTTAGAATTTGCCCTAAAAATTTTGGCAGGAGTGGTACTACCGCCCTACTCGTGCGGTACTACCGCAGGCCAGTAGTACTAATGGGACATGATGGTACTACCGATTTTGCTGAAACGATATCAACTACTTTTTGCACATTAGTTCCAATCTATTCCTTCCATCCTAATTATCTTCTTCACACCTATTCAAGATGCCAAGGACCAAAACCTCTATTCACAAAAATCTTGTGCCCAAAGATGAACTGGTGGATCGATATGACCCTTTGCATCTCAAGCCGGACCTTCGTGACAAAAGGTGGCTTCTCAGAAGGTGGACTCAGTTCAAGCACCCTCAAGGGAGGATAGCAACTCGGAGATCGAATCCTTCCTCCAGGCCATGAGGGCTAGAGACAAGGGATAAGCCTCTAGGCAAGAAGAATAAGAAAGTGCAAATGAGATAGAAAAAGAAGAATACAAGGAGAGTGATGAGGATGATGATGAGGAAATGGAAGAAGCTAAAGAGTAGAATATCAATCGAAGACTAATCACAAGTGAGGAGTATGCCATACCTCGCCACCCAAATCAGTTCACCAACCCAAGGACATCTTCTAATCCTTGCTTTCACACCAAGTTCCAGCAAGATGTCTTCTCTCAGCTCTATGATCACCACTAGTAGTTTGCTTACCATAAGTACATGGACTGGGCACATCTCAACAACATTGATTGCACTCTGGTGCCTATCAACTTTTCCTTGTAGTAGGACTACATGACATAGTTGCACTTCGGTGTGACTACCATGCGGAAATGATCAGTGTACATATCCCCTGACTTTGATTATATGACATGGATGACGGGATACAAGAGGGTGGAAGCCACCAAAGGTGAATTTGAGACGGCTCCAAGAACTCGCCTAGAACACTATGAAAAGATCTATGCTTGGCCATCTCTCAAAACTACAGCTTGGACTCAGTTCTATGATAGCACTATCAGATTCACTCTTAGAAAAATTGCTAGACTTCTTCCCCCATCAAGCCTTGTCAACCGCATCATCAACCACACCTTCTTCCTAAAAAGCAAGAATTGTGATGCAATCCGAGGTCATGTATGGATTATTATTGATTGCATCATGAATGGATGAAGGTTTGATGTGGTTGATCTCATTATCAAAGAGATTGTCTCTTCCAAGAATGATAGGGTCAAGCATACTTAATTTGCTCCATATATTATGGCCCTTATCATGAGGAAGACACACAATATAGGGGCACGATCGGCACCTCATAAGCCCTACAAGCTAAGTGAAGATGCTCCAACCCCTATGTTGCCCTTCCTCACGCTCAAGAGGAAGAAGAACATGATCAAGGGCACAGGACACTCCTCAAGCAGCTGACCCAGCCTCTCTATCTCAACTCCTCTCATTGGTTATACATATTCATAATTCCCAATATAATATTAATTATCAGTTAGCCTCTCTTTCTCAGCAAATGGGCGCCTTAGAGCGTGCTTCATCTTCGGTGGCACCTCAACGTCATCTTTCTCCCATTCGCTATCAATGCTATCATCATGATCCCTCTCCTCAGGAGTAGCTTTTTTGGTACTTGATGCCAAGGGGGATAAGACGAGGATAAGTCAAAGAAGAATCAAGGGGAGAAGAAGTAAAGAAGAATTATTTATCTACTATCCTTAGCTCTATGAAAGAACTTATTGTATAAACTTATTTATGATGGTTTGCATGAACTTGTAATAGTTAGAATCTTTTATGCTTGTGAACTTGTTGCTTTAATACTATGGTCCTTTGACTATGTTAATCTATTCATGTATTACTTCTCATGCTCTCATGCTTATCATATTTGAAAATATTCCTCAAATTTCAACAAATAGAGGAAACTTCACCAAAATTTCCAAAAATTAAACTTGTGCATGAACATTATCTCAAAATCTCATATGCACATATTTAGAGGGAGCTTTCTATATTTTGTTGATTGACTCTTGAATACAACTAATTCTTCATCTCTCTTGAGCTTCTCTCGAGAATCATTTACAATTCAAAAGTCAAAACTAGAAAATATAACTCGTTTCAAGATTTGAGGTATTTTTAAAAATCTCTTAACTTCCTTCGCTTTGTTTAGGTTGCCATCAATTACCAAAAAGAGGTAGATTGAAAGCATCTAGGCCCCTAAACATTAGTTTCGGTAATTATTGACAATATTGTGTTTGGGACTAACGTGTGTATGAAGATATCTTAAAAGCTTTAGTCCCGGATTATGGATGACAACGCAACGATAGCATGCAAATACTATGAAGGATCAACATGGCTCAAGACAAAGGAGAAATATAGCTTGTGGTTCCTTTTATTATTTTGTTGGTCTCAGTGTTTGATGAAAAGACCAGATTTGTAGGCTAGGCGATGTACTATAAAGGGAGATCATAGCTAGTAGCTTGAGATCATAGCTAGTAAATTGTGCCATATTGATCAACAAATAATCATGCATGCATCTTAAATCAATTTTAAGAAACATCTGTCAGAAAAATTGGTAGCACTACGCAGGTATGCGGTACTGCCAGTCGATAGTAATACCGCCATTATGGAGTGGTACTACCGTAGTACCATAGTACCCATTTTTTGTGGTACATTTTTTCTAGAGAGCAATTTTGGGACTTTTTCTGAAGCTCTAAAATCGGTAGTACCGATCCTAGCATGCGATACTACCGTCGATTTTACTTAGCGGTAGTACCGCACTTGAAGTTCAAAAGCTAATTCAGACACATTAATTGTACACAAAGTAGCCATTAAATAGTAGGTGTGGTAGTACCAGCCATACATGGCGGTAGTACTAGACCTACTAAATTTTGTGGGATTTGTTCCTAAACAGTCAAATTTATGGTTAGGGACTATAAATACCCACTCACTAGCACCATGACAGATACACTTGACCGCATTCAATACCTTAAAGACATTGAGGCACTCTTTACTACTCACCTTGTTCATTTCTCACCATTTGGAGTAGTTGAGAGCATTGAAGTGCATTTGCATTATTTGTTGATCTTCTTAGCACTTATTTCTCCTCAATCAAAGGTTGTGATTTATTACTCTTGGTGTTTGTCGAAACCTAGACGTCTTGGGAGAAGATTGCACAGTGATCTCTTCATGAAGGTTGTGAAGAGGCCCGACACCAGTTGTGAGTGGTGTGGTGCTCACCATCTCCAGAGTGGAGGAAGAGCAACCCTGGTGAACTTAAAGTCATTGGCTTAATTCGTGGAGCTGGTCCAATTCGTTTGGATTTACCTCAACATGGATTAGTGAAAACTGACAAGTTTTTGATACTACGGGAAAAACATCGTGTGTCTTCATTGTAGTTATCTCTTGTCTTTAGTCTTTCGTATTTACATTCCTAGCTATTGGATTGATATATCTTGTATAGCTAATAATTGTATTTGGTAGAGACATAGCTTGTGGTGCCTTAGAAAACTTAGAAAATTCGCTATTGACTTGTTATAGGTTCATTTATTGCTCTTTGTTGTTATAGTTGTTAAACTTAGAGCGAAAAATTTTAGAACATTCTATTCACCCCCACTCTAGTTAGTTATCCTTGATCCTACAGGTGTTCTATTTACAAATCCAACCTTAAGCTTCAAGCATGCTTGTATGTGTTGGGGTGTGGTTACCGAGTTTAAGCTTGACAGGAGAGGTTAGTACTGGGGCAAAGTTTCTAAATGGCTTTGTTATGATCATCTTAGTTGCATGTCTAAGGAAGCATGTAATTAGCCAACATGATGAGTTGATCATATCTTGTGGGAAAAGTTGTACAACCTATGTAGAGTGTTAAGTCGATCTATTCGAATAGCTGTCTCCGTGATCATGGTCATGCTCAGGAATTTCATACAAGCAAAAAAATTTTATAACCAAAAACCTAGGAAGGAAAAATAATATGAAACTAATGGATGAGCTATGTGGGAGCTTGTTACATTGTTACCTATTTTATTTACACTTTCGATCTATTTCTTATATTAACAAGTTAAAATTTAGCTTTGTATAAAACAAGTCAAGTTAGCCATTTCCTTTATTAGGCCTTGCATCTATAAATTGCATTCTACCTTCACAACTTGTTGAGCATTCTATGTGCTCGCCCTTGCTATCAACACAACTCATTTCTTGAAGGAGAGGAATCTTCACCACTCTTTGAGGAATGCTACGAAGGAGGGTAAGTGCTAGGTCAAGCAAACCCAGTTGATTGCTTGTAGCTTGAGATGGGTTGTTTTCCACTGGAGTTATCTTTTGTTTTTTCGGCTGCAAGTTTATTCCTTAGTGTTAAGCCCTGCGAGGCACAATAAATGTAAAATCTGACCCTAAAATCATACTCAGATGATTAAATAGTATTATCTATTTTGTTAATCATTCATGTGTGGATGATATTACATCAATGTAGCCACTATGTGCAGTAGTGTGATCCTAGACTAGTACAGTATACATGACAATCTAGTCAATTTCATCTAATTTTTAGCAACAAAAATTTGGCAATTGTTGGCTTCAAACCAAGCAAGCAACAAGTGCCAAACCAAGGAAACAAAACAAATCAAAAGAGAATACTAGAGAGAGAAAGGGAGGTCATGTGAGTGCTTTAGCCCCATCTAATTGTTTTTTAGGCAAAGGTTTCACTACTTATATTGAAAGCAAGATAACAGAGTCTTGCAAAGCAAAAATAGAAAAGGGAACTGGGGACACCAATTTGCAACTCCAACACATAGAAACTGAACTACAAGGCCTAACAGCTACCATTACATAGGAGAGCTGGAATACCATATGTAACCAAACTACAGTAGTGCTAAAAGTCCTACACAGATACAAAACTGACATAGAGATGAAGGCAACAGACCTGACAATGTCAAGCTGGCTAGGACCATGAGAACTGTTGGACCGAAATCGGTGACAAAGGGGGGGTGAATGTCGACTTTTAAAACATACCCCCAAACATTCTCACTGACTCTTCCACCGATAGCTATGGAGCTATGAAGAAGGAATTAAATTCGCTCACGAAAAATAGACTGAAAAGATTGTCACAGCAAGAAATATCGGATCAAAGGTTGCCACGGCAAGGAAGACAACTCAAAATATTGCCACGGCAGACACGGCAAGAAACAGCAGAAAACCGCTGCCATGGCAAGGAAATCTGGCATGAAACGCTGCCATGGTAGAGAAAAACAGCAAAAAGGCTGCCGACAGCTGAGAAGGAGGCTGCAGCCGAACTGCTTTGAAGTACTACAGAAATGTGAATTTTTTATTGATGATTTCTACTGCTAGCTGCCAACCAAACAAAGCAAGCCAAGGACACTTGATGGCCGAAAGGAACTAGTACTATTTAGTATATTTCTTTTTGTTGGCAAAGCAAATAAGTGCCCAAACAAAAACTGCAACCGAGAGAAACTTTGAGGCCAACAACCTGAGATTTAAAGTAACTTCATGCTGTCGGCACTCAAAGGACCAAACAGAGAACCATCAAGGCAGCCGAATTCAAGCAATAAATGCTGCTGGAAAATAGTGAATAAAAGAACCAAAAACTGCTACTCCTTTGCCGCAAGGAACTAGTACCTTCTTTAAATGCAGTTCGGCAGCAATGAGATAACAAGTAGTACTATTGAAAGCTTTTAATTTGACTGCAATCTATTCCTCAATGCAAAGGATCATTCGGCCAAAGAGTATGTCATGGGAACACATGCACTAGATGTTGAATACTGCAGGCCCAATCACAGGACAGAGGAACCATCAACTGGCAGTAAAAAAAACTTGTCTCCGACAGAAGGATAGAGAGGCACTCAAAAGAATGAAGTCCCAAGATAAACAAACCAGCTGAAGGAACAGAGCAAATCAGAGGACAGAAAACAAAACAAGGAGAAGCACAAACTCAAAGACTTCAACACAAGATTTCTTGAAAAAGATACCGAGACATACATGATTAAATAGGGTGTTTACATCTCTCAAGAACTCAAACTAGCCTAATCCCCATACATGCTTGAAAGAGGAAACCCACTCTACATGCTTGCACTACTCTCAATTTCAGCACACTAGTTCTCTCTCAAATCCTCCTCATTTCCATCTAAAAATCCATGAAGACTACTAGAGAACACCCTCTCTATTTATAGCCTCCACTAATGGGTTCACCATTGCTTTACCCATTAACCTTTTGCGCTTTACCCACAATCCACTTCCTTTAGTGCAGCTTTGCGTATTCACCAAAACGCCCCTCGCGCACCTTCTAGGAAGCTTCCTCATTTCTTGCCTTGCAAGCCTCGCAGCCACCTCGAGCCCTCGCCGTCTTCGACACCTCCCGACCGTTCTGACCTCAGCGCCACCTGCGCCTAGTTTGGTCCACCGTGTCTCGCCACGACTCCGCCTCGACGTCCTGCAACTAACACAGATAAGAAACACATCAAACAACACCGCTCGATACATGAAAGCGTAAATAGCATAAGCACATCATACTTACTCATGACGAAGTCCAAACCTGTCGAAACAATGGAATAAGCATCCTAATCCCATACGACCCGGTTTGACCAAGTCCGACCAAGCCCGTTGCACCGCGCAACGACATGGTCCGACCTCACAAACCAAACTCGACTATCCTAAACCTTTGTCAATTACTCATCATTCACATGGAGTCACGATCACATGGTCTCTCAATCTCTCCCTTGATGAGTATATTGACAAACGCAGAAAAAGCACAAAAAAAAGTTTGAAATGCAAGAAGGAAGTCAAACATGGTCCACAAGAAGATAGTGAAGCTAATGACCATGTCGACAGAAGGAACACTAGAGCAACAAACAGAAAGAGCAAATTTTTCTCCAAAGCTCTAGAAGGCTCCCAAATGACTTTTTTTTCAATATTCTCCCCCTTTTGGCAATAAACACATCAAGATGCAAGGAAGAGAATAATGCATGAAATTGGATGAAATGGCTGAAGTTTGTTTATTTTAAGCAATTAGAGCCATGAAGATTATCCAATTTGACCAAATGAGTACTACACCAAGGCATAACTCATAAGAAAGCTATCAAGATCATGACAAGACATGTATAATCAAGCTAAGCCGTAAGATCACAATCTGAAATTTAGTTGAAATGCTTAGCATGTCAAGTTATCGATGATCATAGTCTAGCTAAAGGTATCCAAGGATGATGCAGGCCATGTCAATAAGCTAAATGGAACCAAGAAGCTAGAATTGAGCAAATTAGAGTGCTACAAGTTCAAGAATGAGACACTTGTTCAAGTACATGTAAATTTTGATAATTAAGCAAATTGAGCACATTTGACATGTTTTTTCTTTTGAAATCTCATGATTGTTTCCAACTAGATTTTTGTTTTGTCATGTGCTAGATCTCAAGCCTTATGCGACCACTCCAAGCGATAAGCTTAAGAAGATGATCTAGGTCATCCAGAACTCCCCCTGAGTTCATGCCTAGTGCAATGGCAAGCCGTCTCATGAGAAAGAATTGGTGAAATCAGTTTTTTCACACAAAAGAGATCTTTTTGCTTTCTTTAGAAGATTGTACTAACTCATGTGCCATCAAGATACTAGCATAGCTCAATCTAACGCCCAACAAAGATTCAAGGCTCAACTCAGCCTATTTGACATGACATGAATCATAAAGGGATAACTAAAGGCAGACTAGTCTCAAATGCTAACATGACATGAGTTAATTCAAGTTGTGCAGTTTTAAGCAATTAATCATGGCAAAGACTAAACTACACATATAAAGTCATGATCAATCTAGCAAGTAAGCACATGTCATGGCAAGGTGCAACGCATTGTAAACATGTCATAACAGGATAATAATCAAGGCTCAATGTAGTTATATTACAATGCGAAATGCTAAAATGCAAGAAAATCCAGCTCCCCCTCAACATGTGATGCAACTTTTAGTTCAAGTTGAGTTAGGTTAATATTAAGCGCCAGAAGCTCCCAAATGAACTCTCCTTGAACCAAAGCAATAAAATCGAGAAGCTGGCAAAGAAAACAGAAACAGGCAGTCCTTAAAGCATAGATAAGATATAGAGGATACTATGGCTCAGACTGACTCTCATCTACCCCATATGACTCTAGGACTATTAGCCAGTAATCTAGCACACTAAGGAGCAAACACGTACCCTGTCTACCCGAGGGTGGCCCGACCCTCGCTAGAACCTAAAAGCAGTGAGTAGGCTCAACCTAGTGAAACAGGAGAAGCGGCTAACAGAGCAGAACCCTATATCACAAGACGAGAGGAAGACGTCTAAGCAACTAGACTAGAGAAACACTCTAACCTGTGCTAGAAGGACTAAACCTGAATGCACCCAAAATGCAATGCAACAGATACGAGTAAGAGCATAATCAATATAATAAAGCAGTAAAGCACAAAGCTCCCTCTCACAACAGTCCATAAGGACAAACCACCCCAAGCTCTCCCCGCAGAGCTGAAAACCTCGAGCTATCCAAAGGCTTTGTAAAGATATCAGCCAACTGGTGGTCACTCTCCACAAACTGGAGCACAATGTCACCCTTCTCCACATGGTCTCTAAGGAAGTGATATTGAATATCAATATGCTTGGTCCGAGAGTGTTGCACGGGGTTCTTAGCAATGTTAATAGCAGACGTGTTATCACAGAAGAGTGGAACACTGTCTAGAGCTAACCCAAAGTCCCGCAGGGTCGAAACCATTCAAAGTACCTGGCTACAGCAACTGGCTGCGGCAACGTACTCGGCCTCTGCGGTGGACTGTGCAACACCGGACTGCTTCCTCGAAGACCAAGAAACAAGAGAAGTGACAATGAATTGGCAGGTGCCAGAAGTGCTCTTCCTATCTATCCTACAGCCAGCAAAGTCTGCATCCGAGAAGGCTTTCAAGGAAAGACAGGAAGAGGAAGAGTACCAGATACCATAGTCAATGGTAGCTCGAAGGTACCGAAAGATGCGCTTCACCGCCTGGCGGTGAGATACGCGAGGAGAAGCCTGAAACCGAGCACACAGACACACTGAAAAGTGTATGTCCGGTCTCGAGGCAGTGAGGTAAAGAAGGGAGCCGATCATACTTCTGTACTCTTTCTGATCAACTGGCTCGCCATCCTCATCTGGGTCAAGATAGGCCGTAGAGGCCATCGGAGTTGACACAGGCTTACCATCACTCATGTCGAAGCGTCTCAGGAGGTCACGAGTGTACTTTCCCTGATGCAGAAAAGTACCCTCCCGAGTCTGCTTGATTTGGAAGCCAAGGAAGAAGGTCAACTCGCCCATCATGCTCATCTCAAACTCGGTGCTCATGACATCCGAGAACTGTGAAACCAGAGCATGGGAAGAGCCGCCAAAGATGATGTCATCGACATAGATTTGGACGAGCAGAAGGTCATCGCCAAGCCTACGGATGAACAAGGTCTTGTCTACTTTACCCATTTCAAAACCATGACTCAACAAGTAGGACTTAAGCCTCTCATACCAAGCACGAGGGGCTTGCTTAAGTCCATACAGAGCTTTGGAAAGCTTGAATACATGGTTTGGGTATTTAGGGTTCTCGAAACCAGGAGGCTGTCTCACATAGACTTCTTCCTCAATGAAGCCATTTAGGAAGACACTCTTGACATCCATCTGGTAAAGCTTGAAACCCTTAGAAGCTGCAAAGGCAAGCAGAATTCTAATGGCTTCAAGTCTAGCTAAAGGGGCAAAGGTCTCCTCGAAGTCTAGACCCTCGACCTAAGAAAAGTCCTGAGCTACCAGTCTAGACTTGTTTCGAATAACGACCCCATCCTCGCTCTGCTTGTTCTTGAACACCCACTTAGTCCCAATGACATTGTGACCTCGCGGGGGCTCAACAAGCGACCAGACCTTGTTTCTTTCGAAATTTTCTGGTTCCTCATGCATGGCATTGACCCAAGACTCGTCGGAAAGAGCATGAGAAACATCTTTGGGCTCGAAAGAAGCAATGAAGGCAGAATGGAGACAGAATTGAGATAAGCCAGATTTTGAGCGGGTCACACGCTCGAAAAGGTTTCCAATCATCTGCTCTGAAGGATGAGCTTTCTGGATATGTCGGGGAGGTCCAGGATGAGAAGAAGAAGTGGCCTCTACCTCGTGAGCTGACGAGGTAGGAACAGAGCCACTAGCTCCAGAAGAAGCAGAAGGCATGGGCTGATCACCTCGAGGTGCAGTGGAAGAGGGCACCTCGAGGGGTGGATCGAAAGACGGGATCGGGTAGACAACCCTCATCTCCGTCGTCCTCATCATCCACGAAGATTGTCTCGGACTGCTCTAAAGAACCTGAGATGTCGGGCCTAGTCCCCGGACTGGCCTCGTCAAAGGTCACCTCACAGGTCTGTACCATTTTACTAGACTCGCAGTTCCAGACCCTATACGCCCGCAAAAAAGGCGAGTAACCTAGAAAGATACCATCACAAGAACGTGACTCGAACTTGTTTAGGTTCCCGGACTTCAGAATAAAGCACTTGCAACCAAACACCCAAAAATGAGAGACACTGGGCTTTCGCCCGTATCTAAGCTCATATGAAGTGCGATGCAAGTGTGCCTGAAGAAAAACTTGATTAGAAATATGGCACGCGGTGGCTATAGCCTCAGCCCAAAACTTTCGCGGTGTAGAGTACTCATCAAGCATCGTCCTGGCCATCTCGACCAAGATACGGTTCTTTCTCTCCACGACGCCATTTTGATGTGGGACGTGCGGAGAGGAGAACTGATGCTCTACACCAGTCTCATCGCAGAACCTCTCAAAGTAGGAATTCTTAAAGTCCGTGCCATTGTCACTGCGGATCACTCGTAAGGCACCCGGGATCTCAACAGAAAGCCTACTAAACAAACCTCGAAAGTGGGTAAACGTCTCATCCTTCGAGGCTAAGAAAAACACCCAAGAGAACCTCGAGAAGTCATCGACCACAACAAAAACATACCACTTCCCTCCTGCTGACTGCACTCTAGCTGGTCCAACTGTGTCCATATGGAGCAGTTGTCCTGGTTCATCGGTCATCGTAACTGTGACCGGAGGATGGAAAGCGGCAACCATCTTGCCGTGACGGCATGGAGCACAAACAAGACCTTTGACCATCTTGAGTTTCGGCAAACCACGAATGAGATCGTGGCCGCTAACTCGAGTCAAATGATCAAAGCCTATATGGCCAAGTCTCCTATGCCAGAAAGAAAGGTCGCGGGACTCAGAAGCAACAAAACACTTAAGAGGATCACCAGAAGACTCAACAAAATCAGCACGAAAGATCCTCCCAAAACGAGAAATCCCGCAAACCAGACAACTCGAAGAATCAAGAATTTTGCAATTATTTTTCTTAAAGCTCACCTCGAAACCGTCATCGGTAAGCTGAGAAACGGAAAGCAAATTATATTGCAGCTTACTAACCAAGGCAACATCTTTCAAAATGAAGGAATCATTAACGCGCACAGTACCTTTGGCGATGACGCACCCAGATGAAGCATCTCCGAAGGTGATCGTCTCATCACCTGGAGCACGGGCAAGGGAAGAAAACCAACGGGAATCTCCAGTCATGTGTCGTGAACACCCGGAGTCTACGAGCCAAACCTTTCCCTTCCCTGCCCGGCGAACCTGAGTCAACAAGAGAGTAAAGTCTCAGTACTGGGATAAATCAAGAGTGATTTTGGCACCCAATACTAAACAACACGTCGAGTAGCAGAAGTAGCCACACACGACTGACCTCTAGCTACCCTATGCTCTCTATCACTCAAAGTAGAAGGTCTGTGAGCAGACCTGAAGCTGTTGCGGGGTCCGACTGCTACGGGAAAGCGAGTCAGAACACCAGCAACATGCTGATCACGCCGCGGGTAGCTATCTCGATGGGGGAAACGAGATCTACCCTCAGAACGGCGGAAGTCACGACCAGGAGCAGCACGAGGACGAAAACCAGAAAACTCGGAAAACCAAGTCCTCGATGCTGCCCAAACCCATCAACCTGAACAGCTCTAAACCTAGTGCTGGTCTTAGGTGCACTCAGGGTTTGGGGCTGACCCTGAATACGCCTAAGTGCCTCAGCACGGTCTCTACGCGCAATCTTGGCGCGTCTGAAGCACCGATCGACTGAGTGTCCATCCTTCTGACAGAAGGTGCAGTGATACTTCACCTTTTGAGAGGTAGAAGTAGCACGAGGAGGCTTCGCCTTCTGAGAGGCCGAAGCAGCAGGTGGAATCACCTTGCTGTCAGAAATCCCTTAGACAAAGCCCGCTGACTTGAATTGGACTTTCTCAGTCCTGGGCTCAGTCTCGATCACACCTGGTGCTATGGGTCTGAGCACGGCAGGTGGATGCTTCCTCATATCCTCATAATAATCATATCCTAGACCCTGATTAAATCTGCAAATCTTGGACTGGTCTAGAATAAGATTAAGCTTCTTTTTTCCTCCTACAAACCTCTCGAGAGTGTTCATAAGATACTGACACTCCCGAAAGAGAGAGGAGCAAGAAGAGCAGGGAGAAGAGGGAACAGCAGAGGGTAAGGGAGCAGAAGAAGAACCAACAGTAGAGGAGAAAGTGGCTTGTGCACGCACAGCCGACCCTGAAAGGACAGTCCTACTGCTAGCCGGTTGGTTTACGTCGCTAAGCGTCTCTACCTTACCCTTGGGCTCCTTCCCCTTCTCAGCAATCACATTACAATCTGATGGTTGCTTCTCTAGTGAGTCTTTAGTTAGCTTCACACATTTCTCTTCCAATGCAATCAAGTCAATTTTTAGTTTTTCACAATTTTTGCATGGTGAGCTAACAGGGTCCTTAGAAGCATAATTAGCCAGTTTCTTATTGTGGTCAATCATTTCTTGAAACTGCTTGGAAACCGATTCAAGTTCAGCAGTTAATTTAAGACAGTTTGAACATCAAGCAACCAAGAATACAACTCAGATATTTTATGATCTGCCCGTTTTAGGTTCATCTTCAAGTTATTGCAGTTTTCACAAGACTCGGACAGATCTAACAGCATGGTGTAAAGACCTCTAAAAGCATTGTCCTTATCCTCACATGAGGTGCAAGCAATAGTCTCAACAGGAGTAGATGAAGTAGAAGCAATCCTACTCATTTCTAGTTCAGCCAAAAGACTAAGATTCTCCACCTTAACAATATCAAGCTCGGAGGACAAACTATCATGTGAGGTCCTTAACTTCTCCATATCACCCAACAAAGCAAAGCATGTATCACAATCATCACTAGAGGGAGCAGATGTAAGAGCAATAATCTCTAGTGACAATCTATCTACTTCCTTCTCTAACTCAGTACACCTAGCCCTAGCTCTAGCATGAAATCCACCTAGCTTAAGAAAAGCATGATTGAGCTGGTCGTAGGTGGGGTATACTTCGTCCGAGTCGGAGTACAGCTCGCTGTCGCTCAGTTCGCCCTCGAGGGCCATGAAGCACATGCCGGAGAAGTCATCGCCGCTCTTGGGATCTTGGTCACCCGTCCCGTCGTCGTCGCTCCATCCCTCCACCTCGCTGAGGTCGAGGTCATCGAACGCGGTGAGGACGCGGTGGAATAGCTTCTTGGCCTTCCCGAAGTCGCGGAACTTCTTCTTGCCTTGAGGGTGCGCTGGAGTCTTCTTGTTGTGGTTCTTGTCGGTGTAGTCGTTCTTGCCCGAACCGCCGTAGTCGTTCTTGCCCTTCTCCAGCTTGGGGCAGTTTGCCTGAATGTGGTTGGGGCCACCACACTCGAAGCAAATCACGGGTCCTCCCCTCTTTCTGTCCCTCCTCCTCTTGTAAGCATGGGAAAACTTCCGAGCTAGGAGGGCCAGTTGCTCATCCTCGAGCTGCTCTAACTGATCATCAGTTACGTCACATAGAGCAGCAAGGGAGAAACTGCAAAGCGAATCAGAAGAAGGACCAGAAGAAGAAACGGGATCGGTGACCAAGGCCATCGACTGTGACTTCGACCTACGAGAGGCAACGTCAATTTCGTGAGTCTTGAGGCGCGAGTACAGCGCGTCAAAAGTCAGGGTCGAGAGGTCTGTCGTGTCTTTGATGGTGGTCACTTTCATCTCCCAAACACGCAGATCAAGTGCCGCGAGCATCTGACAAGCGTTGTCCGAGTCGTGGTATGTGAGACCGACTGCTCAGAGGTTGCTCAAGATCTTGTGGAAACGCGCGAAGCACTCATCGAGGGGCTCACCAGCAAGCATCTCGAATTTGTTGTATTCTCACTTGAACTGGTCCTGTCGAACCGTCTTGATCTGGGTGGTGCCCTCATGGTATGCGTCGAGGGTCACCCAGATATCGTAGGCGGACGACAGGTGGGAGATGCGATCGAACTCGCTACGACTCAGGCCCTGGATAATGATGTTCCTTGCCTTAGCGTTTGCCTCAACATCATGCATATTCCCAGCATTGATGTTCTCATCGGCAAGAACAACAAACCGGACCTTGACCATGCGCCAGATAGCGTACCCCTGAGCCTAGATGTATGTCTCCATTCGGCTCTTCCAGAAAGGGTAATCGATGCCATCGAAAATGGGCGGTTTGGTCGAGTACTTGTTCGTCGGCATGGAGCTTGAGACCGGTTAAGATCTATTGATTAGAGCTAACCGGCTCTGATACCAATTGTTGGACCGAAATCGGCGACAGAGGGGGGTGAATGTCGACTTTTAAAACATACCCCCAAATATTCTCACTGGCTCTTCCACCGATAGCTATGGAGCTATGAAGAAGGAATTAAATTCGCTCACGAAAAACAGACTGAAAAGATTGTCACAGCAGGAAATATCGGATCAAAGGCTGCCACGGCAAGGAAGACAACTCAAAATATTGCCACAGCAGACACGGCAAAAAACAGCAGAAAACCGCTGCCATGGCAAGGAAATCTGGCATGAAACGCTGCCATGGCAAGGAAATCAGGCATGAAACGCTGCCATGGTAGAGAAAAACAGCAAAAAGTCTGCCGAAAGCTGAGAGCCGAACTGCTTTGAAGTACTGCAGAAATGTGAATTTTTGATTGATGATTTCTACTGCTAGCTGCCAACCAAACAAAGCAAGCCAAGGACACTTGATGGCCGAAAGGAACTAGTACTATTTAGTATATTTCTTTTTGTTGGCAAAGCAAATAAGTGCCCAAACAAAAACTGCAACCGAGAGAAACTTTGAGGCCAACAACCTGAGATTTAAAGTAACTTCATGCTGTCGGCACTCAAAGGACCAAACAGAGAACCATCAAGGCAGCCAAATTCAAGCAATAAATGCTGCTGGAAAATAGTGAATAAAAGAACCAAAAACTGCTACTCCTTTGCCGCAAGGAACTAGTACCTTCTTTAAATGCAGTTCGGCAGCAATGAGATAACAAGTAGTACTATTGAAAGCTTTTAATTTGACTGCAATCTATTCCTCAATGCAAAGGATCATTCGGCCAAAGAGTATGTCATGGGAACACATGCACTAGATGTTGAATACTGCAGGCCCAATCACAGGACAGAGGAACCATCAACTGGCAGTAAAAAAACTTGTCTCCGACAGAAGGATAGAGAGGCACTCAAAAGAATGAAGTCCCAAGATAAACAAACCAGCTGAAGGAACAGAGCAAATCAGAGGACAGAAAACAAAACAAGGAGAAGCACAAACTCAAAGACTTCAACACAAGATTTCTTGAAAAAGATACCGAGACATACATGATTAAATAGGGTGTTTACATCTCTCAAGAACTCAAACTAGCCTAATCCCCATACATGCTTGAAAGAGGAAACCCACTCTACATGCTTGCACTACTCTCAATTTCAGCACACTAGTTCTCTCTCAAATCCTCCTCATTTCCATCTAAAAATCCATGAAGACTACTAGAGAACACCCTCTCTATTTATAGCCTCCACTAATGGGTTCACCATTGCTTTACCCATTAACCTTTTGCGCTTTACCCACAATCCACTTCCTTTAGTGCAGCTTTGTGTATTCACCAAAACGCCCCTCGCGCACCTTCTAGGAAGCTTCCTCATTTCTTGCCTTACAAGCCTCGCAGCCACCTCGAGCCCTCGCCGTCTTCGACACCTCCCGACCGTTCTGACCTCAGCGCCACCTGCGCCTAGTCCGGTCCACCGTGTCTCGCCACGACTCCGCCTCGACGTCCTGCAGCTAACACAGACAAGAAACACATCAAACAGCACCGCTCGATACATGAAAGCGTAAATAGCATAAGCACATCATACTTACTCATGACGAAGTCCAAACCTGTCGAAACAATGGAATAAGCATCCTAATCCCATACGACCCGGTTTGACCAAGTCCGACCGAGCCCGTTGCACCGCGCAACGACATGGTCCGACCTCACAAACCAAACTCGACTATCCTAAACCTTTGTCAATTACTCATCATTCACATGGAGTCACGACCACATGGTCTCTCAAGAACAACTGGGCATCTTAGAAGTGATGCGATGCAGGGGATACAAGAGCATGATGTAAGACCATGTGGTGGCAGACCCATGAGAGTGATGAGTATTTGACATTGCTTGTGTTTTGTGTTTGTTAATTGAGTTTGATTTTTGTGAGAATTTGTAGTGTAACCCATGCTCACTATAGCACCAGTCAAACTAGCCTGGAATTATGGTCTAACCATTGAGGGATTGCAATCAAAATAGCATTGACTGATGGTCTGACTGACAGTAAGACCAGCCCTCTTTCCAGCTGTTGAATGGTTTTGTGGTTTTAGTTGTCAGTCATGATGGTGTCCATATGGTGTTAGTCATGGTGTGTTCATGCAAGTGTTATTCATGGGATTTCCATGCAAGGGTTAGTTATGGCATAGGTCCATACATATATTTTGCTAATTGAGAGTCAATTACATGTCATTTGTGTTTGGATCGATTGCTTTGTCTTTGATACACAGGTGCTTTGCTGATGGATTGTTGTAAGATCGAGGAGGCCGACTAGAGGGGGTGAATAGGTGGTCCTAAAAAATCTCTTTCAATTATTATCAATTTCTATTTGTCTAAAATCAAGTATATAATACGGAAGCTTAACTTAATTTGGTTTAACACAAATAAAGACTAAATCAATTAAGTTTACCTAAGTGCACCAACACTCTAAGGCTATGTCAAGGTTTGCAATTCTAGGATGACAAGCAATCAATTTAATTCTATGAATGTAAATTGATTAAAAGTAAATTGAGCACAAGAAAACAAACCACAATTAACATGGTTTCTTTTTACCATGGTGTTCGGAGACTTGTCAATCTCTCCTAATCCACGTTGATGTAAGCTCAAATGAATTGGACCAGCTCCACGAATTAAGCCTTCCACCTCAATCCACTAGTGGTAGTCTTTCCCACTCTGAGTAGGCGAGCTACAACCTTCACAACTTTGATGGATCTTTTCACAATCTTCTTAAGAAGATCACCATACACGATGCCTCCAACACCGTCTCGGAGTCAGTAAACTCCAAGAGTAATAAGTCAAACCCCTCACTTGACTCTCACCACATGCAACGAATGCACAAGCTTGAGTGAATACTCAATCCACCTCTAGATGCAACACATGCGATCTAGAGTCTTCCTCCTTGCTCACAAGATGCAACACATATACAATTGAGAGGAGGACCTCACACTAGTTCAAAGGAATAAAATAGAGTCCAGCAACTTTCACTCCAACCAGCCACAAGGGGGTATATATACCCACACCACAAAAACTAGCTGTTGAAAGAAAAAATCCTGAGAAAATAGGATTTTTAGAAGTACCACAAGCCTAAGACCGGTACTTTCGCTCCCTTTGGAACGGTCAAAAAATTAACCGTTATCAGCGAATCTGGTAGTTCCGATGGCTAAAGTCTGGTACTACTGCTTAGCAATAGTACCATTGCACTCGTGTGGAACTACCATCATCGCTGGGGACAAGAAGACTTCCACAAAGGTGTCTCTCTGGAAAAAATATACCGCTACACAAGCTGGTCATTCCGCAACTCGGAAGTACCGCTCACACAGAGCCAGTTGTATCGCTCGCTAGTCGGACACTCACACAGAGCCGGAACTTCTGATCATCGACTACATTGGTCCTCGACCATGTCGGATGGTTTGACAACTCAAGTCTCTGATGAGGACATGACCCCTATTGACACAACCATATTGCTTATGCATGTTGTTCCAATTACAAGAGCTCATACGCATCACTTAAATTATCAAGTGAGCTTGTTTTTAGCAGTGCATTTATATTATATGAACTATATGATGCTACCTAATGATGAATATATATATTTGTGCAGCACCACATTACTTTTGAGTCAGATGAGCAAGAGTTCGTGCTGGACCCGTTTTGAAATCCAATTCGGCCTCTGGAGACAACACCGACTTTAAACGAGCATAACTTTCACATACAGACTCCATTTGAGCTCCACGAGTACTTGATTGAAAGCTTATCTCATCATCTTTCCAACTAATCTAGCCTCACCTTCAAATTCCTTTTGAGCATGATGCAATTTACAAAATAGTCCACTATCTCTGATTCCGAATCAGGCTGGTGCTGCATCACCTCCACTTGGGCCCATGGGCCTTGTAACCCTAGAGGCGTGTGCCTATCCCCCTAGCCGCCACCCTCTAGATGTTATCCTCATATAGTCTCATGTGTGCTACACTTTAGGGTTTAGATTTCATTTGCTTAGTTTCTCCATTGTGAAAACTCTTATTCTTCGCTTGTGTCGACTAGACCAATCATAAAGAACCACTGTGGAATCCCACCTTTTGAACTCAATCATATATTTGTAATTCAGATTGCTTGTTACTTTATTCTTGCTTGTTCTTCGATTGCTTGCAGGAATTGATCCTCGTGAGTGGTATAAGAGCTACAGCTAATCGGTGAGAATTTTCTTTACCTACAGTCCATAAAAGCCACGAAAATCAAAAAAATTAATAAGGTTAGTTCATTCTATCCAAACCAATTTGTGCCTTACAAATTTTCTTTTCAGTATTTTGCTTGTTGAATTTTTAGTTGCATCGTCGTATCTACTTGGTAATTTCTAGTCTGGTTAGTGCCTAGTTGGTCTTCATCTAGTGGCATTTGCGGTGTTTTATCTTCCTGCCATAGATCATCAATTTTCCTTGATCCTCTCGCTGCCATGGCAACCTCAACTCCTAACGCCTTTGCTGCCACATCGTTGCCTCAATAACCGAAAACGCCTGTCGCCTCCGCCACTGCCACATCGCTGTCGTGGTAACCAAACCTCTTGCCACCGCTGCCACGACAACCACCAATCGCTGCCGCGGCCACCACCATCACACCGTGCCTTCTACCACAGCATACCCTATTGCCTGCCACTACTGCCTTGTGCTGCCATGGCAGCCACTCAACCCTGTCGCCACTGCTTTCTCACTACCACGGCAAGCAAACCCTCTACCGCAGCCACCTTGGCTCCTGCCGCCGCCACCCTTTGGTGAGAGGAGGAGAAAACTCTAGTGGTGGTTTGGGTTTTGGAGAGGACTAGTATAACAGGAAAGGTCAATCCATTGCCTATTTCGGGCTCAAGAAAAAAAAGAGACAGAAAAAAGAGGAAAAAGGAGATAGAGGAAGAGTTGGTTTCGGGTCCACCTTCCCGAAAATTGAAAAGTGTGTCAAACTTTCGCTAAAACTAGTAAAAATTGGTGAAGACCTTCTACAAATAGCCACAAGCTTCCACATAAAATTTCTGCAAGTTGGCCTATGGGATTGAAAGATATAATAGTTTCAAGTTGAGCCCGAGTCAATTTCTAGCCCGAGTAAGAATCCGATTCCAAAACACTTTCAGTAAAACGGGCATACCTTTTGCATACGGTGTGTGTTTTCAACACTCTTGTACTCGTTATAAAGCTAATGATGAGGCACATCCAAAAAAATGATCGCTCATACCAATTGCCCTTAAGACCCCTAAAATCAACTATCATTAGACCCAAATTTACATTATAAGTTTCTAGTTTCTATTTTGCCCTTTTTCTTGGTCTTTCCTTTGGAATTTGGGTTTTACCTCAACTGCAAAGTTGTAGATCTCATCAAAACCTTTCAAACAAGCATATATAAGCCATATAAAACTTTACCTTTTCATCTTTGAGACTAACTGTTGCTTCTGCTCAAACTAGAGGGTTGTTTACATTGCACGTTATACTATTTTATGTGCCCTACATCTTGTGAATAATCTTTCACACCCTTAGACAGAAGTTTGAATAGTGGGCTAGCATCTCTCCTAGCATTTGGTGTGAGATTTTCCTTTGCTCACATCAAGTCACATTGATCTTTGTGTGTGCGTTCATACACTGGACTTTATTAGCTAGTTTTTTCTATGCTAGGATCAGCAACATTGACTAGTAATGTAAACAATTATTCAACTTACAATTACTAATTTGATTATTGCTAATCCTTTCGACCATATTGAAGCCTTCCGAGCTCCACTTCCTACTGACTTAGTAGGTATCATTCCTCGCAATTGTTGGGCTATTCACAAGTAAGAGTATCACAAACTAGTCACCGGTTGTACCACTTCCTTGCTGCATTGGTAAGAGCTTGTAAGAACTTGGTATAAGCTTGAGTGTAAGTGACTTGATTTGAGCCTCCAGATCCTAGTAGTTGATAGGAACATATACATGTGGTCTGTTTCCTTGTGTTTTACTAACTATAGCAGGTTCATGAGATGATATCCAGCTAGATCCACATCTTCTTCAAGCCATTGAATGGGAGTGCAAGAAAGTCCATGAGAAAGATACACGCTTCAGACAAGATCGTCCCCCGCGGGAGGTATATGAGTGTGACAGTACTTCTGGTAAAACTAAATTCACTGTGCCATCCTTTACTGGTAAATTTGATCCTGGCACCTATGTTGATAGGGTGATAGCTTTAGACAATAAATTTGAATGTTATTAATGGTCTGATAGGCAAAAGATTAGGGATGTCACTAGTGTTTTTGTTGAGGATGCAAAACTTTGGTGAAAGTACTTAAGTAGACATGGAAGAGTGCCTCAAACGTGACATGCATTAAAGAAACTTTTGATAGATCAATTTATTCCTAAATATCATGTTGATTATTTACTTGCTAGATTGCAACGTTTAAAACAATGAAGTAAAACTGTAAGGGAATATTATCATGAATTAAAAATTTGTTTATTGCATGTAACTTAGAGGAACATGTTAAAGCTACATAGAATAGAATCTTATGTGGGCTTAATAAAGAAATTCAGGACCTTATTCAAGAAGAATATAATTCTCTCTCATTTGTTTATACTTGCTTGTAAGGTTGAAAGTCAGATTGAGGAGAAATTGAGATTACTTGATGATAAGAGACACGAGCACAAACACGTGTTTGTGCCTTTTCTGTGACTAACAACTTGCAAATAGTTGAGAAACATGCCGAAGAGGAGCATGAGCTGATTGAACCACCGACTCCATTAGTTGAGAAGGAAGATGAGGATATGGACGCACCTATATCATCTGAGGAGAGCTAAAAATGTAAAGATCATGGTGCTATCATCACTCGCGGAGAGTATGCTTGTGAAAAACTTAGTGAAAAACAATCCTAACACGCACATGTTTCAAGTGGAGAATTCAGACTGAATTGACTTGAGTACACCATGTCATAAAATAATTAAATTGCCCATTGTTTTGAGTAATTCATATGATGAATTAATCGCATACAATGATCATGTGGTTTTAGTTAGATATAAAGAAGTTTTGAGTAGAATTTCTCTCGCTAATTCTTTACGTTACATCATGTTGGATGTACCTATGAAATTGTCAAATGCTACAGAGAAAGTTGCTGAACTCACATGTTCAAAATCCTTGTTTAGTGTCTACATGTAGGACCCGGATTTTACAATCCGAAATCCTCTGTGATTCCACCGCACTATTTCCTGGATCAGTAGATAGTACTCACAGATACAGTACTGAACATCAAAATACATATCATGCGGAACGTAAATATAATATTAGACTTACTCATGGGCCGATTAGGCCGAAATCAATAAAATGCAGCAGCGGAAACGAAGCACACAGGTGGGACCCATAGGACGTGCCCACAGGCAGCCAACTGGGGGTTCGCGACCTAGTTCTTGACCTTTTCATCTTCTTAACCATCATGGCCAAGTGTATTGCTGTAGTGTAGCGATCTAACTTCTAAATTCTGGATTAATTGTGAGAGCAAGGGTGAGCATAAACCACCGTGCTCCGCGAGCCAATACACGGAATGTAAATAGATAATATGCATGGCTTATCAAGGGAAGGCTCGGGTTATTTTATTTGCCATAAATTGCATTTGAAATATGGTACATAGAAATTTCCTAGGACCTAGCAGTTTGAACTAAAACATAGTGTGTGAAAGAATGCAATAGTAATAGCGATCCAGATTTCATCTACTATTACATGGTTTCTGCACCATATGCTAACCTTTCAGCGTTATAACCGCTTACCTTATTACTGGGACGACACCCAGGGCAACACAAATCAGGGCTTTCCACTGCCCTCCATTTTTCCAATTCCACCCACAAAGTTGTTTTTGAAATAGAACTATATCTGGTTAAGTTCCTATGTCCGCCCTTGACCGTAGGCACGGCTATTCGAATAGTTTTGACTCTGTAGAGTTTGTACACTTTCACCACAAGAGACAATCCGCTCGTTGCCCCCACACAATTCCTTAGTCATGTGGTTGAGTAGACCATCACAGTAACTGTTCAAAGTATCTAGCCCCTTTTGTCGTCTCACCCTATGGGCTGCTCCCACTTGCGATGAGTCCCACACATTGCACGGATGTTTACCACGGATACTAGCGCATTCGGACTCCACTCTCCACAACGCTAGTACGACTGGGAAACTTCACCCTCCACTCGGTGTCCCTTTAGGCCTCCCCTTGCCCTTGCAATATCCACTCCTATCCACTACCAGTGAGATGAGTTCAGGGGTTTCGATAGATTAACTTAGCCAAGTTGTAATTTGCAGACTTGTGGTTGCACTGTTTTACACAGGAGGTCATGACAAGATTCAATCCTTAGTGGTATCTGGGCGGGTCTACCACAATCCACACATCGTGCTTCTACAGCACCACACTAGCCTCCATACCATCCGCCCAAATATTTAAGCAAGTTGGGGTTTTTGAGAGCATAAAATAATCATGTCAAGATATACCAGTCATTTCCACCATGACTTCCCAAATCAGTTTCTCATAATTAAAAGTGATGCTTGGGCATTTTAGTGCCCCCAAATACCTAAGCAGTGCTAAACATGACGTATAATTAAGGACTTATTTTTGAAAGTTTTACCATTATAATTTTTGCTAGGGTGACAAGACTCAGATATTCAAATATTCCAAAGGAGTGTAAATACTAACAAGTTAAGTAATTGGGCATGTAACTAGAATTCATAAAACAGACATATTTAGCATATGAAATAACAGCGTGCAATTTGATAATTTGAAGCAAAAATAATTTGCAGAAAATGTAGGTTCAACATGATCAAAGTATTGAATCGCCTTGTGCAGCTTACCGCGGTCTTGAGCTCACTCAAAGTTTTCTCATTCGATGGTCTTGAGCTTCTGGTCTTTATCTTCACCTTGACCTTGATCTCGCTTGGTCCATAGAATCTTCAGGATTCCAGTTTCTAATTACGCGATAAATGACTGAATCCAAATAAAAGCAAATAACTCAAAAGATCCAAATAAATTCGAATACACTCAATTTATCTTTATTATGAGTTAATGGGTGATTTGAGTCAAGGTGATTGGGCGCGGAATTTTGGCGGGGTTTAAGGGGTTGGAGCAAGGGGAAGAATGAAGGAGAGAATTATGTCGAGACAGATGTCAAGGAGGGTTTAGGATATAGGAATATTCTTAGGAATATTCCGCTTCAGAATTGAGGATGGCTAGGCATAGCTGGTGGTAGAATATGATGCCTCGATCTTTTTATCAATAACTTCTTCTATTATTTTTTGTATTTATCAAAGAAGTTCCATGAGTCAGGTTAGACCTATGAATTGGTGTACAAGTTTATCTGGGTATTATTTTGTCGAGCACTAATATGCAGGGCATATGCTATGTGCGATGTATACAATTTTTAGTTTGCTTAATTAATCTTAGAGTCTGAGTTTGTAGCATTTTTGTGGTACGATATTTTATGTACCCTTAGTTATTACTACGAATAATTTAATTTGAATTATGATCCATTTGTTCGGGTCCTAGCTTGCTATATTCAATCATGCTCAACATTATTATTTACTAAATCTATCGTTAAGATTTAATTAATGGCACCATTGTCATTTTGTTTATACTTCAGTTATTACTAGGCTTAGCTTTATTTTTAATTTAAATTTATTTATCTGGGCAAAGCTTGTTATACAGGGTCATATTTCAATATTGCTATTTAATTAAATCTACCACTGAGATTAATTTTAATTACAATTAAAGGTAATCTTTATTAAATTTGGACATTTAACTAAAGTCATTTTTCTTTATTAATGCCTTTAATTAATAATTATATTTAAAATAAAAACTAAAGGCACATTAATTATTCATTATGATAACTAATCTAAATTTAAATCTTACATAATCTCTTTTACATCCTAATTAAATTTTATTAGCTTCCCTATATTATTTCCTAATTTTCCTTATTTTTCCCTAATTAAAATGTGTTGTGGCTATAGACCAAACACAGAGAGAGTGTGGTAGTGGAGAGTTAGGTGAGCAAGTGCTTAGGATTTCCCCATGGCCGGTATCACACATATATATACGTCCACATGGGGAGTGTTTTTACAGCAATATCCTTACATTTGAGTATCCCTCTCAGGGGCACTTATGTCATTACACATATCCCATTTTGGGCCTTGCAACTCTCTAGCAGGTCGGCTGGGCTTAGGTGGGGACCACCCCTACAACAAAATGGATTAAAGAAAATGAAACAAAAATAAACGAAAAACGGAGCGGCCGACGGAATCGAACCTGCGACCTGCGGGCTGTGAGTTTAACACGCGCTCGGCTAGCCAAATGGGTGGAAGCCCTGGGCTAACAGAGAGGGCGCAGACAAACATAACTGCTAGGGGGTGGCCGAGGTCAAAACAGAGGATGCAGCGCCGGCTGGAGAGCAGCCTTGCCGGCGGCGAGCGGCAGCCGGAGGGGCGTTGGTGACTACCAAAATGGGTTGCGCATGAGATGAGGAAGCTAGGGGTGGCGGCGTGTTGGCCAAAGCGGCGGCGAAGCGGGCGGGCGGCAGCTCAAAGCAGCCGATGGCGAGGCTGGCTCGGGGCGGCGGCGTCGCGGTGGAAGAGGAAGGAGAGCAGGGGGAGCACGAGCTGGAGAAGGGTGCTAGGAACCTCACTGCGTGTTTGGCCAAGCCAGAAGGGTGCCGAGGTGGGCCGGCGAAGATGGCCAGCGGTGGCGCAGAGGAGGCCTCCATGGAGGGAGAATCTCGGGTGACGAGGAGCTCGTCTGACGGTTGGAGAAGGTCCAAGGCACCGTGGAGATGATCCCAGAGTGCGGAATCGGGCGGTGGTGCTCTGATGAAGGAATGGCGCCAACGGAGGCGACTTCGGTCGAAGGCGAGGAAGGTAGGCAATGCATGAGCTCCGGTGCACAAGAATTCAATTAACTTGGAGGGGGAGTAGCTAGGGAGGGGAGACATGCCGTGACGCAGTCGCTTTTGGGGAGAATCATTGAGACGGCCAGATTGCCAAGAAGAGGTGGCAGCCGATGGGCTCACAGGCATGGGGCGCTCGGTCTGGAATGGGGAGGAAGAAGGAGCAAGAGCGGGCGGTTGTAGGGGGTAATGCAAGCTCAAAGGAGCCCCTTTATAGCTCGGGGAGTTGGTGTGGCACTACAGGTGGGGGAGAAACCGTGGGCGACGGTGCTGTCCCTGTGGGCGACGGCGGGCTAACTACGACAAGGCCTGGCGGAGGGGACATGAAGGTGGCAGAGCTCTGGTGACACGGCGCTAGGCAGGGAGTGGCGCGGTGCATGATTGCCACAGGGAAGCGAGGTAGAGAGCAGTCGAGGGGGAGAAAAGAAAGAAGAAGACGCGACGGCTCACGGGCGCGGAGAGGGAAGACAGAAGGAGGTGGCAGGAACGAGCTCGCTGGGCAGAGAAAGGGAGTGGGAGGGAGGAAAGGAAGGAGAGAGAGAGAGAAAAGGGTGGGGCCCACATGCAGTGGCAGGGAATGGTAAAATGGAAAAGAGAAGAAGATAAAATGTTTAAGCTTGGTTTTGAAATTTCAGACTTCTAATTTAAATTTTTGTTTCATATTTATGATCACTGAATTTAATTTTTGCATGACATTTAGAATTTAAGTTTTAATCTTCAATTATTTAGATGTGAGTTTTTTAATACTCCTTTAGCCATTGCTTTTCTTTTATCTAAGTAGATTGGATTTCAAATTTTTATTTCAATTGCTTAATACTTAAATTTTTATTTGTGTGTAGATCCTTGGATTTTCTATTTCTTTTATTAACACCATTATTGTTTTTTTCTTATATGGATATTATTTCTCAATATATTAATTTGTATGCCACAAAACTCAAAAGATTATAAATAAATATTTAAAAGAATATTTGAATGCCAGCAAAATGCAAGAAATGTTTTAAAAAATCCATATTTTGAATATCCAAATTTTTGGGATGTTACACTACACCCTTGGGTATAAGTTTAATTTGATTGGAGATTATAGTGTAGAAAATCAATTTCTTTATATCGAATATGCATAACTTGCGATCACATGGATGAATCGAAGCTTGTTGTTTTGGATAACAATTCTTGTATGCTGAATCTTGTTCAATATGAAAGGGAAAAAAATTTTAGTACTCATCCAATGCCTATGTGTTCATCTCTTATTGCATCATCTAGTATGGACAATCTGAATAAAAATGATGAATTATGGAAGAACTTACAAATTTCTTCACCCTTGCTAGATGAATTTGCTATTGTTCGATTGAAATATGATTTTATGGATGAACTTTATTTGATTTCAAAAGTTGTAGCTTTGCCCATATGTGCTACCACTGCAAGTTTACAACTTCAGATATTTGAATTGCATAAATGCTTCACTTACATTTGCAAAACTAATTGCAATAATTTTGCGTGAGAAAATTTGATTTGCTTATTAACATATATAATTACTCTTGGGTTAACAATACAATGAGCTTTTATGTTTGCTATTGTCTTGTAACATTAATTGTGCAACAATAAAGAACCGCTAAAATGGATGACATATACATATACCATGCAAGTACCTTGGCTTCTTTATCGCCCTATTTTCAGCTTATCAAAATCTGAGGATGGCTTTATTTTCAAGAAAGGGAGGATGATGAGGACATGACCCCTATGGATACGATCATATTGGTACACGTGTTATTCAAATTATAAGAGCTCGTATGCATCACTTAAATTATCAGGAGAGCTCGTTTTTACAAGTGCCTTTATATTATATGAACTATATGATGCAACCTAATGATGAATATATATATATATATATATATATATATATATATATATATATTTATTTATTTGTGTCACACAACATCACTTTTGGGTCAAGATGAGCAAGAGCTCGAGCTGGGTCCGTTTTTTAATCCAATTCGGCCTTCGGAGATAGCACGAATTTCAAACGAGCATAACTTTCACATATGGACTCCATTTGATCTGCACAAGTACTTGATTGAAAGCTTATCCCATCCTCTTTCGAATGGATTTGGCCTTACCTCTAAATTTCTTCTGATAACGATGCAATCTGCAAAACAATCCTCTGTTGTCTCTGATTCTGAACCGGGTTAGTGCTACGCCTCCTCCACTTGGACCCATGGGCCTTGTTGAAGGAATGCGCGTAGGCTACGGAAGCAGAAAACAAAACTTTTCTACCGCGCACACAAGGACATCATGCTTAAGGAGGGATCATGGATCGTTACCACTATACGCGCAGCGCAGCGGAAGAAGAGTTGGAGAAGCCGATCCAACCACGCGCGTCGAGGTAGTAGTGGAATTAGCCGATCGTCCCGAACAGGTCGTCTCCTCCACGCGATTAATCACACCACAAACAGATCCAATCTGTAGGTTGTTGATGCCGATCAACACCGCAACGAGCAGTGCCTCCACCGGTATCCACACGTCCGGGGCTGGAACGCCGATCGCGAGTGTACCAGCACTCGTGAGCGGCTAGGGTTTGGCTCGGGAGGTGGCGGCTAGGGTTTTTCTAGAGGTTAACAGAAGCGTGCACCCTCAGCCCCTCGCCACCATATATATAGACCTCCTCACTTGGGCCTTGTGGACCGAGGCCCAATAGGAGTCTATTCGGATCTCTATCCGAAAAGAGCCCACATCCGAATCATATTCGAATTAGTGTTCCAACCCGTTAAGCGTGCGACCCTGTAGGTTCACGTATACTTGGTCGCGACCCGGAAATGCCTTTTCGGTCACCCTGTTAATAGCGGCCTCTAGTAAGACATATTAACCCCAAAGTATACGTAAAGATCATATCGGCTGAACCTGTAATGTTCTCATGTACGAATCCCTTTGCCTCACGATATAGATTGAGCTCAAGGCGAGACCTGTGTCATCCTCTTAATAGCTCAATCACTCTCTCGATTCTGTGATGGATTATAAACTTATGATATGATTGACTCCTCAATCACCTTGGCATGGCCATGCACTTTCATAATCCATTACATCGAGGGGCCCAAAGATATCTCTCCCATAAGGAGGGGCAAATTCTATCTTGATCATTCACATCCCACTACATGTTTCATGGCAAACCCGAAGACTACTTTTATGACTACCCAGTTACGGAGTAGTGTTTAGTAGTCCCAAAATAAGCTACTACGCATGTTGGGAACCATGATGATCTCAAGTCTAAGGATTCTACATAAACACTACTTGAGACCAACTGATGACACATGGAATCTTTGCAGTGTCTCATGGCGGGTCTATCCAACATATGTTCACTAACACATGTCCATATTATTGATTTGGTATCACCATACCATGATCCATGAGACATGATCATCAATCAATACATATGCTGATCTTTGAATCATATTTGTTCCTCATATGATATATGATCAGGGATCATTTAGAAATAGCAACATTTTAGCATTAAGAGTCTAATGAATAAGTCACATATTCATTGATCAATAATGATAATGTCTATTTCAAGGAACAAAGTAATGCATCATAAACATAGTATGTGATATATATAACATCTCCATGTTGCCTCTAGGGCATATCACTAACACTTGTAACCCTAGAGGCGTGCGCCTACCCCCATGGCCGCCACCCTCTATCCATCATCCTCATATAGTCTCATGTGTGCTAGACTTTAGGGTTTTGATTTTGTTTGCTTAGTTTCTCCCTTGTGAAAATTGTTGTTCTTCGCTTTTGTCGACTAGACCAACCGTAAAGAACCTCTGTGAAATCCCACCTTTTGAACTCAATCATATATTTGCAATTCAAATTGATTGTTACTTTAATCTTGCTTGTTCATTGATTGCTTATAGGAATTGATCCTCGTGATCAGGTCAATCAGGTCTTTGGCATGGTCAATAACGACTTGGTGATTAGTTCAGTGATTGCTTGGTTCATACGTGCTACATTCATAGCCTAGAGCATGTGAGTTAATCATTGCCCAATCAGAATTATCCTTCCCATCGAAAGATCAGGACAACATCAGTTCATCAATCTTCAACCATGTTCGTTGGTTCGACCACACAGGTCTTTGATCACGCTGGCCTTTGATAATGTTGTCCAGTTCGACAACACAGATCTCTGACCACGCTGGTCTCCAACCATGTTGGTTTCAACCACACAAGTCTCGACCACGTCGACCATGTCGATCATCGACCACATCAATCTTCGATCACACAGATCTATAACCACCACGTCGAACTTTGACCACGTTGTTTCAATCATGTCAGTTCGACCATGTTGGTTCGATCACGTCGATCTTCAATCATATAGATCATCGACCACATTGATCTTCAACCTCGTTGGTTTGATCACGTCAGCTCGACAACATTGATCTTCGACCACACAAGTCATCGACCACATAGGTCTTCCGACCACCAACGAACTCGGTCGTACTATGATTACAACGCCGGTGATTCCATTCAGTGATAGTACCATGCCACACAAGCTGGTAGTTTAACTTTTCTGACAAGTGCATATACTTCAACAAATCTTGCAAAACACATTTACAAATTATATTATCATGCACACAAGGATCAAACATGACTTTAAACAAGTTACAAAACATATTTGCACACTATAAGAATCATGACCCAAGGATTATTATGAGCTTCAACCATTTTTAAAAAACATTTAGAAATATAAGCCTCATACCACAAAAAGCAGGAAACAAGGACTACAAAGAATTGCAAAGCATATTCGCAATGTATAATCCCATGTTACAAGAATCCAACACATAAGCCACAACTATTTACAAAACACATTCGTAAATATAGGCATCATGCTACAGACAGCTAGAGCAAGTGAAGTTGAACTATCAATACATGATGAGACTCAAGCTACTAGACATAACCACTTTCAATTGTATGGCAATCTATACTAGAAATTTGGTCTTTCAACAAAACACCAAGACCGGTAAAAGACTAAGAACACATCCTTAGCCTTAGCTAGTCATACCTTTGCCTTAAGTCATTGTCTTAATATGCATCAACCCATGATGCATCCTTCTCTTGACTTGATGATCAACTCATGATCATCGCCTCTTGAACATGCATCAACTCTTGATGCATCTTTCACTTGACTTGATAATCTTCAACGCATGAAATCATCCTAAGTCATCCTTATTTGTGAAACCCAACCTATTTATACAACACATGGAAGATGTTAGTCTACAAACCAATTGTCATTAATTACCAAACTTCAACCATTAACTCATAATAAAGTAACTAGATTCTACAATCTTCTCTTTTTGGTAATTCATGATAATCTCAATAAATAATGAGATAGAAGTTGATTGTGAGTATACAACATGCACACAACAAGTGTATACTCTAAGATAAGCTTTTTAAACAAAGTTTACTCATCCGGTTGTCATGAATCACCCAACCATTAACACATAATTGAAGAACTAGATGACAACTCGATTATGAGTATATATGAACTACATAAGCTATATATATTCAAGGGATATGTTTCGAAGTAAAGATCATTAATATGTGGCAAAAAGAACATAGATCAATACTAATAAAACCTCAAAACATATAGTGAACTCCCCTAAATGTGTGCATACAAGAATGTATATTAAAGATATGTGCACATATTCAAGTTTAAGTTCAATCTATATTTTGGATCCGATAAATGCACTAAGATATAAAAGCGTGAGTGTCGAATGCATACCTCTAATGATTGTCACCTTTTCATCCAAATAAGACTAAGCAATATTGTAATCAATAAACAAGTTAGTCTCACAATTACATTTGTCAATATCACTAAAACCAACTTAATGGAGCTTGAACTTACAATCTCCCCCTTTTTGGTGATGAATAATAAATCTGTTAACAATAATAGTATTTGGATGAATATGAACTATGATAGAAAATTAAGCTAAAGTGAAATCATAATTATCGAAAAGTGTTAAATTTGATTTTCTTTTTGACAAATTATTCTCCCTATTTTTGGCATTATTCAAATTTAACTCCTCTTTTGGCATTATTCAAATTTAACTTTAAATTCAACAAGGGGTTATTATACATTCTTCTCCCCCTAACACATTGATCACAACTCACAAAGCAAATTTCTCCCTCTTTTGGCAATTTTAACAATGTGTAACAATGCTATTATTCACTCTTCTCCCCCTTTTGGCATTTATTACTGTTGTGGTTACAGACCAAACAGAGAGAGAGGTATGGTAGTGGAGAGTTAGGTGAGCAATGCTTAGGATTTCCCCCATGGCCTGGATGGTATATATATAGTTACATGGGGAGTGCTTTACAATTATGCCCTTATGCTCTAATATCCCTCGCAGGGGCATTTATGTCATCATACATATCCCATTTTGGACTTTACAACCTTCTAATAGGCCTGTTAGGCTTAGGTGGGGGCCACCCCTACAACAGGAGCCTCTCATAGTGAAGGGCTTCACGGGCCGAAGCCATGTTGCCGAGCCACTTGGCCCCCTCCGTCCCTGCGGCCTGTGACCTTCAATGATCTTGGACAGGACCGTTGCTTGCTGGTGCGGCCTATCTTCGCATTAAGGATTTGGAACTGGACCGGTTGTCGAAGGTGTCTTGGAGCCGTTTACCCGTGGAGTCGAGGATGCCTAGCGGAGTCGCCGGAGAGAGTCAAGAGTGGGGCAAGGATGGGCTCCTTCAGCGGACGCATCGCCGATGCGCGAGGAGGCCCGCCTCCGTGCGTACCCAGGGGCTTTTGGACCCGCGCTTCTCGAAGCGTTGGGACACGTGTTGAAGCTTGATTGGGGTGTTGCGTGCTATCAGAGGCCGCCTCGGGGTAAGCGCACGCGCACACGTGTGATCAGGTGGCGGTGTCGTACACATTTTCCCAAGGGCGCGGGACACGTGACCTGTCAGGGTAGGGGTGTCATGCGTGTATTTGACCGCGGCGCCTCGTCTTTCACCGGCTAATCTTCCATCGGTTGAGCTTCCGCCGGTTTGGCTATTCCCAGCTGGTCGGGGAGGCGAGTATATAAGTGTCGCTATCGCAGCACCATCCTTCCACGTCCCTGGCTATTTGCTTTATTGCTCGTTGCTTGGGTGCATCGTATTCCTGCATGTGATGATCTTCTTCTCACGAGTAGCCTACTTTGGTTCATCTGCGTTCTTTGATCGCGTCGATTGGCGCTAATATCAGATAATATTGATGAACTGAAGGAGGCCTATTTATGAGAACAAGTCAAAACTTGTTGTAGATAAACAGTCGCGCTCCCCGATTTTGGGGAGCGCAGGCGATTGGACCCCCACTGGTCGGGGCTGTGAGGTTGTCACGCAGACTTCGAAGTCATGGTGGCTTCCGGCGTCACTGCGCAGGTTCGATCGGAGCAGACTCCGGAGTCTTCGCGCGAACCAGAGATCGGAGGGCCACATGGTATCTCGCGGCTCGAGGACGGTGCTTCGATGGCGCTGTAGGTTAGACCTGCGTTTGCACGTCTCCGCACTCCGCCCGCCAGGGACGGCCTATCAAGAGGAAGCCGAATCTGCACCTGACCTCACTCCATGGATATTATTTGTAAAATGTTAAGTGCATAAAGTAAAATATTTAGAATGTTAGGAGCAGAGTAAGAAGCTGCCCCCGGTGTGTGAGGCCATGTCAGAGGCCCGACTGGACCCCAGAAGTATAGGCCGAAGCAGGCGCCGGGGTCGACCTGAGCAATCGAAGTTGAGGTGGTCTTCGAGCTTGCCACGCAAACTTGTGGTAGCGTAGCGAAATGCCCCTTCGTGGGGACAGAACCGAAGTTAGAGCCGAAGTCGCCCTATGGAGGTGGAAACCCCGCCGAAGTTGCAGTCGAGGTTGATTGGTCCATGGCCTGCCGCTGCTGCATTGATGGCCTCGAGAATCGCACCGACACGCAGCAGAGGATACACCACGTCCTGCGACCTACATTTATTCCCAAGGGAGCAGACACGTGGCGGAACACGATTGGCGCGTCGTGCGCTATCAGGCCATCGCACCACTGCGGTCATGCGTCCATTTTTGACAAGGCACAACGTGCGTGGGCAGCTGCGCCGCTTCAGCTTCAATCGTGGGGAGGCGAGCGGTTCGTCTCCCGCCAGTTACGCTTACCAGCGGTGCGGGAGATAGAGGGGCCTTAAATACCCCCTGTGGCGCCACATCTACGCTCCCCTCCTTACGTCTTCTGGTCCCTTTTCCTGTGCCCTGCTCTCTTGCCTTCTTTGCCGTCGCGCTGCCCCCATCGTCTTTGCTGCCGCGCTACCCATGTCGTCGTCTAGCTCCCGGGGAACGATGGCACACAGAGAAGAACGTGTTCAGCAGGCCGTCGGTAGTGCCTTCTCCCGGCGGTCGTCACTACTCGAGGTGAAGTACATGCTCGAGGAGCGCGATTCGTCGCTGGTAGACAAATGGTGGGTGGCGACGGAGAAAATGGAAGGTCTGTGCTCCCGTGTCTTGGGCCCAACACTCGCGACGGAGGAGACGGTCCACACCCTGCTGCGCGAGGGGAAGCTGTCGGACGGCCGGGAGGTGCGACTGCCAGCCAGCGATGAGACAGAACCGCACCCTGAGAAGTCGGAGGTGATCGTCTTCATCGCCTACTTTGAAGCCGGGCTCCGCATCCCGGCCGCCATGATTGTCGGCAACGTCTTGCGGACCTTCGGGCTTGAGCTGGCGCAGCTAACTCCGAACGTGATAGCCCGCCTTGCCGTGTACAGCTGGGCCTTGCGTACGGAGGCATGCTGGCCCAGCGCTTCGCTGTTCGTGTTTCTCCACAACGCACGGTGTCAGCCAAAGAAGCGGAGAGACGGGACGTTTTCCAACTTCGGCAGCGTCAACTTTGTCCTGCGGTCACCGTGCGGGAAGATCGTCCCTGCCAACTTGACCCGGGCAAAGTGGGAGTCGAACTGGATGAAACAGTGGTTTTACCACCGTGTAGCGAGCGGTAGCGGCCTCGAGTGCTCAGGCCGGCCGGTGGCATTTAACACCACGCCTGGTACGCCGATCGATACCGAGGACTGGTGGAGGGCGCGGAGGCTTGTGGGAATCGTCGCCCGTTTCAACATGCACGACCTCGCCGAGGAGTTCATCATGTATAGCATGGCGCTGCTTGCCGATAGATGGCGCATCACACCTGGGAGCCTTCGGCGCGACAATGTCCGCCTGTCCGTGTCCTTGCTACCGGGACCTGCCGACCCTCGTAAGTCTTGGTGGAGCCTTGCTTTTCCCCTTCTGCCTATTGGACTGTTTGTTAAACTCCGCCCCTTGCTGCCTATAGGGATTCCCCTGGAGGACGCGGAGCATGCGGTGGGTGTGTTCCTCGGACCGTATACGGCCAGAGAGCATGACCTACGCGCAGCTGCGACTGCGGAGGCGGAGCTGGGACGGATAAACCATGTGTGCGAGGCACTGAGCATTGGAGTGCCGGAGCGCGCCACTCCGGCCTCGAGCCAACCTCGTCGCCGAGACGACAATGCCGAGGAGAAGGGACTGTCGTCTCTTTGGGGGGCTCGGTCCTCCGCAGCCGCACCTGGTGCACCGGCTGCCGCTCCTATCGGCTTGTCATTGCCGACAGTGCTGCGGACGCCGACTCTGACTTGGCGAAGTATGCCGATTCGGAGCTAGAAGCAAGTGCGGAGGACGAGGATGAGGGGTCCTTGGGCGGTGCCAGAGACCAAGAGGGCCGTGCGGACCATAGGGAGGGGGAAGCTTCTTCACCCGCGGTGGTCGCTGAGGTAGAGCCGTCGCCCGTGGAGGATGCTGGAGCGGATCTCTCGCCTGCGGCAGCTACCGAGGCGAGGTCCCCGCCTTGCTTGCCGAAGGTGAAGCGGCCGCGCACACGATCACCACCTCGTCCGAAGAGGGGGTTCGCTGTGGCGACCAAGGTCAGGGGCCTGTTGGATAGCGACTCCGACACTGAGGCCCCCTGGCCCAACGTCCTTGTGGCTCCCTCCGAGGTTGCGGCGACCAAGGTGAGGGGCCTGGCGAAACTAGCCTTCGACACGGAGGCCCCCTGGCCTGGAGGACCGGGGACCCTTGCGATTCCTGCTGAGGCTGAGAGGACACCCCGACGGAGTCCACCAGCTGATGCCGAAGGTAAACTCGCATAACCCTGTGGTGCGTTTGTAGGGCTCTAACCGCTACGTCCCTTTGCAGCAGCACGCTTCCCCGAGTGTGGGCAACTTTTGAGGCGCGGGGACGTTCCTTTGGGAGGGACACCCGACGCCGCCAAAACTGCCGTCGTGGATGCCGCACACCCAATCCTCGTGGATTTCGTCCCTCAACCGGAGCTGCTAGGAGCGTGGCGGGGGGTCGCGGATAATGCGGCCGCGAACCTGGATCGCCAAGCGCTGCTGACCTGCAGGTCGGAGCTCTTTGGAGGCGCACTGGAGGTCTCAGAAATAAGGGTGAGTATGTCGGGACCCCGGATTTCCGAACTCGGACCCTCTGTGTATTACAGCACTAGTCCCAGATCAAAGCTAGTGCACACAGTCAAACAGAAATGATTACATAACCAACAACGCTTTATTACAATAGTAAAGAGTACAGACCGCATGGTCTTATTATTACAACTGAGGTTTCAAGACCTCACACACTCACAAAACACATCAGAAACAGAAATAAATACAGCGAATACCCATCAATACGCCACAGGCAATTGACTGGGGAAGCGTGACCTAGTACTCTAGGAATCCTTCGTCGAATCCGCACGCGAAGTAGTCGTAGTCTCCTTCTTGAGCTTCAAATTCCTCTAGGTTGATTTTTGTGCAGCATGTGAGTACATAAAGTACTCCGCAAGTCTTGGGAAAGAATGCAGTAGATGCAAGGCTTAACAAAGGAAGGCTATATGGTTCTTTTGCACAAAGCAATGTTTTATTTCAAATACTACTAAATATTTTTGAAGGCATTGTTTTAACAAAGTAATTGCTTTAACTGAAACTAATGAGCATTTTATAGTCAAGGTTCTATCCACCAACACTAATTAACTAACTCTAACCGATAAAGTTTAAAACTTCGGGTTACATCCACCCACACTGGCTCCAACCGCCAGGATTCCCTTCCGAGAGTTCCCTCCACTCTCGAATTACCAAATCTTTGTTTTTAAAACCAAAACCAAAGATCTACCATGTGAATGCATTCCTTGCCCGCCCTTGACCGTGGGCCCGGCTATTCGAATAGTTTGACACTCTGCAGAGGTTGTACAACTTTACCCCCAAGAGATAAATTATCCTAATAGTCACCACGCTACCTTTGGCATGAGACCCAGATAAAATATCACAAAGCTTTTACCTCACTCTAGTCTAGCCAGACACCACCCGCTGAGGTTTCACCGCAGAAGGGTTCCATCCACCCAGTCCGAAGCCCCCTCTTGCGCCATATGAGTACAGTAAATCCCTGTCCCTCACTGTGAATAACAGTACATCCCTGGCACCCACTTTCCACTGGTGGCACCCAAACTAGACTATCGTAAGTTAATCAGCTAGGTCGTACCCATATAGACTCGGGGTTGTACGGTAGTGCTCATTCTGGACAAACACAAGAGTCGGTCCTTAATCGACTAGGGCAGAACAGACACTTTACAAAGTCTCGTGCTAACCGCACCGATCCAAACCAACCATCCGCCCTAGTCTAAACCAACTTTTACATTTTATTTACTTTTAAACAAACAGTGGCAACACTAATCGCCACTTATTTCTAAATACAAATACCAGTTGAATGAAATATAGTTTCCCAAGCCAAAGTTGCAAAAGTATTAAATAGCATGACTAAGCATTTTACTACCGTTCTAATATTACCAAAGAATTATATAATTCTCATTATTGAGACAAAGGTGATCCTAGGGTTACAAGGGTACATGGCATTCAAGTTCAATTGAGGACATAACAAGGTTGGATTAACTAATACGCTAAAACGGAAACTAGGGTCTTATGAAATTGCGATGCACATAAATTTAAAATAATTAAAAACATTTCCCAATCATAGGTTCAAAATTATCAAAGGAGATTTGCCTTCTTGCACACTCTCTGGGTCTTCTTGCTGCGGAGCGGAGAAATCTTCGGCAACGGTGGAATCTACGCGCGAAAAGACAGAGCAAACAAAACAAATAAATACAAACAAAATTCAAATAAATTCAAAATTTCAAAAAGAGTAAATATTTGAGTAGTTTATGATTTTAGAAAAATTTAGAAATTTGAACGGCTCAATTTGGAGTTAAAATGAAGGAGAACAGGCTCTGGGAAGTTTAAAATCAGGAAAAGGAAAAAGACTGATTTCTGGAATTATTTTTCTACTGAAAAATGATTTATGACGTCAGCAATGCATCAGCCCTGGGAATTTCTTTTTCGGCCGAATTATTTTTCAATAGAAAATTCGGATTTCTACATCAGCCCCCAGGGAAGTCAAGCTGACATGTGGGCCCCTGGTCCATGGACCGAGCCCACGGGAGGGGAAAGGCGCTGAGGTGGTGGGGTGGTGGCGTGGCAGCCAACAGGGCGTGGGGAGCCGAGGTGGCTAAGGCGTGGCACCGCGTCACTGTCCACGCTGGCACGGGTGAGCCTACGTGGCAGGCCGGCCGGAGAGCGCACGGGGGCGACGTGCTCGCCGGCGCTCCGGCGGGCGGCGGCGAGGGCGGCAACGGGGAGAGGGGCGCACGGGGAACACGGCGGTGGGTGCGTCCTTACCGGCGGCGAGCTGGCGGTGGCCAGAGGCGGCGGCATTCTCGGGTCTCATGCGGCGGCGGCGCTCCGATGGCGCTCGAGCCGGGCAGATCGGACGGCCGAGAGGGATGCGAGGGGCGGACGGAGCGGATGGGTTGGGGGAGCGACATGGCGGGCATCAGGCCACACACGTGTCGGCCCGAGGGGAGGGGAAGGCTGACGGGTCAGGCCCGCTTGGCGGTGGGAGAGGAGGAGCGGCCGGGATTGGGCCGGGCGGTGACATGGGCGGATCTGGGCCGTCCACATGTCGTCCGGAGGGAGGGGTGGGGATTTTTATTTTAAAAATTTGATTTTGATTTTTAGAAAAAGGCTAGGAAATTCAATAAAGCTCAGAAAAATATGAAAATACTACCAAAAATTCCAGGAAAATTCACAGAAGCTCCTGGTGGCATTTGGACTTAATAAAAATATTTCCAACTAATGTTGGTATTTAATTTTCAAACTTAAAATACTTTTTAACTTTTTAGAATTGGTTTTTAATTGAAAAAAATTCTCAAAAATTATTTTAAAATTTAGGGAAGGTTGGGAAATATAAAATGAACTCTTTTTGGCTTTATTAAAATATTTAAAATACATTTTCTTGCTTTGGATTTTGAAATAAAATTCAGATAATTCCAAATAAAGTTCAAATACTTTAAAATAATTAATTTGAAATTAATTTTTTTTCAGAAAGTGAATTTTTTGGATGTTACAGAGTATCTGACCTTTAGCGACGCGTGGTCCTTTAGAAGTTTACTGACCGCTTTGTCATACAGACCCTCGCCCTTGGCCGGGCGTTGCAGGCGGCTCACGCCCACGAGCGGGGGGCGTTAGAGGACCGGCTGCACGCTGCCGAAGAGGCCCTCCGTGCAGCCGAGGAGGTGCACTCCGCCAAGGACGACCGCATCCAGCGCATGGAGGCGGAGTGTGCGGAGGCGATCTCATACGTCGAGGCGTTCGTGGCAGCGGCGCGGTTAGCGGCCACAGAGGCGGCATGGCAAGCAGCCGCGGAGGAGCAAGACGGCCTGCTCCGGCAAATCGCTGCGCTCAAGGAAGAGAAAGGCCGCCTCACCGTGTCTCTTGGGGAGCGGGAACATACTTTGGGCAATGCCTCGGTGGCGGCTTGGGACGCCATGCTGGCACTAGAGGGCACCCTCAAAAACCTTGTCGCTGAACTGCCGCCTTGCTTGTTCAGGCCTGAAGAGCTGTCGCGGATGCTTCTCTGGCACCGGGGCTGCCGGCATGTCGACGAGCTGGCTGACCCCCAACTGGAGATGTCGGCCGGGGCTACGGTGATGTCCGGTGCCGTGCGCGCTATTCGCCCCGCTGTCCGGGTTTTCCACGAGCGGATTTGGGAGTACATCGGGGAGGCCGCGGCAAAGGTGGAGTTACGACGAACCATGTACGGTGAGGGTAACCTCGGCCGATGGCTGGACAAAGTCCCACGGCGCGACGAAGGTGGTGCCGATGCCTCGGGGCGTGGCGCAAATCCATAGGTATGACACCGGGGTTCTCGTGTGTTGGTGTGCGTTGTAATGTACGCGCCCCCTCTTATGAATAAAGTGAAAATTGCCCCCCCCCCATGTTCTGACCGGTGTATCCCTATGTTCCAAGCAGTTGCCTAATAGGGACCGGTTGCTAGTCTCCGACGTCATAACCCGGCGCCGTCTTCGGCACTGGCAGTGGACTGACGACTCACTGGACTTCTGGGCGAGTCAAACTTCGACGGGCGAGGCTCCGGTACGAGGGGTCGTTAAGGCAGAGCCGGACGAGTAGCGTTCCAGGATGCCTGGGGACGCATATGCATTAGATCTTAGGGAGTGTCGATTGGCAGACACCTTTGTACACATTCGTATATGAACACAGTAAAGACTGGCCGAAATACCTGTCCCTGTCGCTTTTTCTTGGCCGCGCTCTTTTGTGATTCCTTCGTAAGATTTGGCCCCCTGTTCTTCGCTGAGCTCTAAGTAGCCGAGGTGGATTCCTCGAGCGCTCCGTCCTCCAGTCGCTGAATTGGTGATGGCGGAGCTGACGCCTAGTCGAAGTAGACGTGCGAGCGCTCCATCCCCTACCCTTCGAAGTGGTGGTAGCAGAGTTGGCGCCTAGTCGAAGTAGACACGCGAGCGCTCCATCCCCTACCCTTCGAAGTGGTGGTAGCGGAGCTGGCGCCTAGGCGAAATAGACGCGCGAGCACTCCGTCCCCTACCCTTCGAAGTAGTGGTAGCGGAGCTGGTGCCTAGTCGAAGTAGACACGCGAGCGCTCTGTCCCCTTCCCTTCGAAGTCTGATTCGCGGGCAGAAGCGCTTCCCAGTGCTGACGACTTCCATACTTTCTACCGTGAGGCGCGCGCGTGGGCAACATTCGTGCGTCTTGTTTGCGCTCCATGGGGTGCACGAGGGGGCCAGCCTCTGCAGGCGCAAGCCTCTGCTGTGTCTTATTTATACTCCGTAGAGTGCGTGGGAACATCAACTACGTCTTATTTATACTCCGGAGAGTACGCGTAGGGGCAACGCCCACACGTGCGCGGGAACATCCGCGTCTTGTTTATACTCAGTAGTGCGCAGGGACAACATCCGCGTCTTGTTTATACTCCGTAGAGTGCGCAGGGACAACATCCACGTCTTGGTTATACTCCGTATAGTGCGCGCGGAGGCGGACCTCGACGCTGCATCTTATTTATACTCCGTAGAGTGCGCGCAGGGGCGTCCCCCCGCGTGTCTTATTTTATACTCACGAAGAGTGCGCGTGCGAACGCGTGTCTTTGTTTATACTCACAGAGAGTGCGCGTGCGAACTCGTGTCTTTGTTTATACTCATGGAGAGTGCGCGCGCAAATGCGTGTCTTTGTTTATACTCTCAGAGAGTGCGCGCGCGAACGCGTGTCTTTGTTTATACTCACGGAGAGTGCGCGCGCGAACGCGTGTCTTTGTTTATACTCACGAAGAGTGCATGCGTGAACGTATGTCTTTATTTATACTCACGAAGAGTGCACGCGGAGGCGAGCCTCCGCGTGTTTTTGCAAGAACTAAGTCTAGTTTTGCAAACGGTAAACTTTATTGGATTCCCGTTTGCGCGAGTGAGCGATTTAAAAAAGATAGGGTACTAACCACTAATCGCTCGGGGACGGGAATAGCGGCGACCGTCGTTGTCTTGGCGGCAAGACAGGGCACGGTGGGAGCCTCTACTGTTGGAGCGATCCACATGGGAGCCCAGCGGGGTGCTTCTTGGAGCCGCCGAGTGCCCTTGCGCTGGCGCGCCCAGCCTAAGAGTCCCGTTGGACCTCATGGTGCGGGCCTCGGGTACCGAGTTAAATGTGCCGGGCCATATCCTGGTTGCCGTGGGCGGTGATGATGCCCCGCGAACCCGGGAGCTTCATGCATAGGAAGCCGTGGTGTGGAACTGCCCTGAAGGAATTGAGGGCTGGTCGCCCCAATATGGCGTTGTAAGGGTACGGGATATCGACGACGTCGAAGGAGATGTCCTCGCTCCTTACGTTGTCATCCCAGCCAAAGGAGACATGCATGCATATCTGGCCTAACGCCCTCAGAGGCTGACCTCCGAAGCCCTGCAGCGGGACTCTCGAGGGGCCCAAGCGACTTCGAGGGATCCCCATCAGGTTGAAGGCCACTGCAAACAAAACGTTCGCGGAGCTTCCGCCATCGACTAGGACGCGCTTAACGTCGCATCCTGCAACGGTGACCTGGATGACTAGGGGATCTTGGTGGGGGGAACTCCATGCCCTCGGCATCAGCGGGCGTGAAGGTAATCTTGTGCTGCGCCCAGTCCGGCGGTGCCTGCGCCAGGTATGCCACCACGTGGTGTAGCCTTCACGCGTAGGCCTTCCGCTGTCGCGTCGAGGCGAACTCCAGCGAGGAGCCCCTAGAGATGACGTTTATAACCCTGCGCTGGGCTCCCTCCAGGGCTTGGATTCGTAGGGGGCCCTCCTGAGGTTGCTGCACGTGGGCTTGAATCCGCAGGGGGCCCTCCTGAGGCTGCAATCCTGGATCCGCATGGGGCCTTCCAGGGGTTGCTGGACGTGGGCCACGACGAGCTGCCGCACCTCGAGGTTTCTATCCCTGGCGACGCTCTGCCGAAGTGCCGCGATAGTGGTGCATGCGCGCGTGTCGTGGTTGCCTCGACCATGTATCTCGCACCACTGGCCGTGGTGCTGGTCATCGTATTCCGCGTGGGCCTATCATCGTGACCCCGACCACACCCCTGCCCCCGGCCCCGACGAGCTCTGCCGGCGGGGGCGTTATCTTCGGAGCCGTCCTCAATGTCGAAGACGTAGCGGGCTCTCTGAGACTTCTGCTGGCCGCGCTTAGGCTTGTCGCCCGACGAGTCCTTGTGCTACGCATCGTTGCGCTCGGAGGCGTCCTTCGATGGCTCTTGTTTGCACTTGCCCTTCGAGGAGCCTTCCTTCGGCGAGTCTCCGTTCTTCGTCGTGCCCTCCGCTTGATTGGTGTCGGAGTCTTCACCTTGGCACCGCCGCGCGTCTTCTTCCGCTTTGGCGTACTCTTCCATCTTGTCAAAGAGTTTCATCACCGTCTTGATTGGCTTTCGCGCGTTGTATTCGGCTAGTGGCCCCGGGCAGAGGCCCTGCACTGCTGTGTTGATGATGGTTGTCTCGTTGACATCCTTGACCTAGCAGCGGACCTTCGCAAAGCGCTTGAAGTATTCCCGAAGCTTCTCCGAGGGTTTTTGCTTGACAGCGAAGAGCTGATCCGCGTCGACGCGTTTGATGTAGTTCCCCTGGAAGTTGTTGTAGAGGCGGACCTGCTCCCATGCGTAGATGGAGTTTAGCTCTATGGTAAAAAACCAAGAGAGCGCCACTCCCTGCAACTCAAGGGGGAGTCCCTTCGCTTTCGTGGTGTCGTCCCTGCCTGCGGCTTCGATGGCGGTTTCGTACACGCACACGAACTCCCGAGGGTCTGTGTCGCCTTTGTACGGCTCTATGGCGCTAGGGAACTTGAAGTCCTCCAGCCATGCCGACTGCTGTAAGCCCGTAGAGAGTGGGGACTCCGGGTCCACGCGCCGCAGCGGGACATGGCTGGACATGAGGGCGTCGCGGCTATCCGCCCGTTCTGGCGTGAGCTCCGGTGCGACCACCGGCGGGGTCTGCTGGCTCTGAGCCTCTTGCATATCCCGCACGGCTCCCCGGAGATCCACCAACTCCCGCTGGAGCGTGCCGATGGCTGTCAGCAGGGCGCTCTCCACCGTTGGCGTAGCCGGGGCAATCGGCGCACCTGGTCGCACTGTTGGGACAGTGGCGACCACAGCCTGCGCTCCCGGGTTGCCCAATGCGCCAGTGCGGTAGACTCCGGTGTCGGTGACAAGGCCAGTGTCGCCGTCGGAACCGCCCGCCTCTCCCGCACCGGGTATAGGGACGGCAGCCGTGCCAACATGGGCGTCGGCGCTACCGCCCCCGACTACCCGATCGGTGCTGCCGGTGTCGACCGTTGCGCTCGCGACGGGGTCGCTCGTCGCGCGCAGGGTGGGGTCGGCCATCGCGCCAGCGGTGGAGTCGATCGTCGCGCGCGCGGTGGGGTCGGTTGTTGTGCTAGCGATGGCGGGGTCGATCGTCACGCCATGAGCGTCGACGTTCGTGGCTGCCGCACCCACGTTGCCCTCCACGCCCGTGACTACCGACGCCGAAGCCCTGGTGTTGATGCGGGACTCTGTCACGCCCCCCTTCTTCTTAGCCGCTGATAATGGAGCTTTCTTCGGTGCCATCCTTCAGATCTTGAGGCTTGCTCTTGCCCTCCCCATGGACGGCGCCAACTGTTGTGGTTACAGGCCAAACAGAGAGAGAGGTATGGTAGTGGAGAGTGAGCAATGATTAGGGTTTCCCCCATGGCCTGGTGGTATATATATAGTTACATGGGGAGAGCTTTACAATTATGCCCTTATGCTCTAGTATCCCTCGCAAGGGCATTTATGTCATCATACATATCCCATTTTGGGCTTTACAACCTTCTAACAGGCCTGCTGGGCTTAGGTGGGGGCCACCGCTACAACAATTACCAAAAAGTAAGGAAAAAGATTAAGCCAAAAATGGAGCCTTTCCAACATATTGAGCTTGATACCAATTAATTCAACTTAATTTGGTCGCAAAAAGTATGAAGGTGATAAATATAACCAATTATGACATATATTCAAATAATCTTACTCTTGAGAGCTCCTTGAAGGATTTAGAAATTCTCCCCGTTTTGGTGTTTGAACTATACTCCCATTTAAAGTTTCAGATTTTCAGGATTTCGCATTCCAATTGAGCTTCAAAAGTTAGCTGAAAACCTGACTTACAAATGACCAATAAATCTAAGAAAATTTGGTAGTATAGATCATTAACTGAGGATCAAAAGTCATAATTATAACTACCTCAAGTTAGGAGCATACTTAAAGATACAAAAATCACAAATCTGCTCAAAATCATGCAAAACTCTGAATTTTTAGTATTTTACCAAAGTGAGAAAAGTACATAACTTTCTCAAATAAATTTGAAATGCTTTAAAATTTTGCAAAAAAAACTTTGGACTCCCAAGAAACATTTATAACAAGAATTTTCAGAAAAGGAGTGTCCATTCAAAAGTTATACCAAAATTTGCTTTCTTTGCCATCTTTCTACAAAAAGACAGGAGAAATGCAAAAACCTTTCAAATGAGATCCAAAGATTTTGACACTTTCCAAATTTGAACTTTTGACTAATTAAAGCATTTTAAAAAAGAATTCTTGATAAAGAAATTTTCTTTTAAAAGATATGGCAAAATGCACTTTGTTTGCATGAGAGAAGAATGATTTTTCAATTATAACTCAAAAACCAATTCAATTTGATTTTCATGGAGTTTTTAACTTTTATGGATTTGTAAGAGTTAGAAATACTATTTTAATCCAAGATACATAAAGAAATCCGGCTCAAATAGCCAAACCCATAATATGCAAGAATAGGTCACTTTAGGTCAATACTAGTTTTTTTATGAGATTCAAATGAGTATAGCTTTTCAATGGTTGATCTTTTGTAAAAAATATTAAACTAGATAAATGCTTCATATGACCAACCCTTTGAGTTTTGTATTAACCACTTTTTCAAATACTCAAAAGATTTTGATTTAAGAAAATATGTCATTTAATCCAAAAATCAAAATCATATAAGATCATTTTGAGACCAAAATATCCTTTTGTTTTCTAATATAAAATTTTTTACTCAAAAGGGCTTTGAAAACATTTGAAATATATATTTGAGTACTTTTATCTAGTTTTTTTTATAAATTTTATCCTTTTAAACAAGATATTTGATTTTTGACCAAAAGGGTTCTTTTGAAAAGCTAATCTTGCATATGATTAGATTTTCACTCCATAAATACCAAAAAAAAGCAAATGATAATGAAACACATTTATTCACAAGATCCATAAAATATTTTTAGGTAAGTAGGAAAAATAATTTTTCCAATATTAATACTTTACCCCTTTTGTTTAAGTAAGCCCAAAATAATGTATACGTTTTTCACAAAGAAAAAACTCCCCCTTACACAGAAGTTCCACTTGGAATTTATTTTTCTTCTATTTTGACACACAAAGAATTCTTCTCTACCTTTATTTTTCATCTCTTTTCACATCTCTTTCTTTAGACTTTCTCTTCTTATGTCATCTAGTACCAAGAATAAAAGATTTCTTATTTTCTCCATAATAGGTGATTTTATCCTTTTTGTGGTTATCTTATCTTTTCCATGAAAGGCATATACCACTTTGACATGTATACCACTTACGATGATATTAGATACCATTTGTGAAAAAAATACCACTTGCAAACATAAATAATACCAAGGATAATTAATTCCAATTGTAGAAACTTGATACCACTTGTGAGGTTAAATGACATCAAGTATTATTAAATACATTTGTAGATACTTGATATCACTTGTGATCATACATGACCTCAAGTGTGCTTGATTTCACTTGTAAAAGCTTGATGCCGCTAGTATTATCAACTAGTATCCCACTTGAAATAATCTTGAGAGATCTTCAATGATTTCCACATGATATTGTTGATAGGGATACTACTTGTAGGAAGATATCACTTCAAATATCACTTGTGAGAAGAGTATGATATTATTTGAGAGGATACCATTTAGGAGAGATATCAAATGCGAAAAACTAATTGAAGGAGTGGATACCACTTTGGTAGGAAAAGAGTGATATCTCTTGAAAAGATAAGATTGAAATTCATGCCGAGGTCAAGATGATCAAAGAGGCTCCCACTTTAGAGATAATGTCATTTCATGATAAAGGTATCAAACAAAGATCAAAATGGTATATGGAGTCAAGAAAAACTTCAGAGTAGTTAACAAGGATAATAGGGATCAACGTGATTTAGAGGAGCAAAGATAATGGCTGAGGAAAAAGGAAATAAACAAATTTTGGACAAAATAGCCATATTTTAGAGAAATTGGTAGTACCACTGAAGGAAGTATGGTCATAAGTAGTACCGCTCGGTACACTATGGTAGTACCAGATTTTTGCTGAAAGCATGCTAAGAATTGGATTTCAGAGGAGAGGAAAGATATAATGTTGTAATTTGCTCCGAAGCTTTTCACAAAGAAACATAAACCTTTTGCGGAGCATTTCCAACTATATGTCAAGATTAAAATTCTTTTAAATAAAGTTTTTCACAATTATGCTTTCATTTTTAAAAAATAAACTTATTTTTAAAAAAATAAGCACATTTTTAATAAAGACTTCAAGATTGCAAGAATAAGCATTTGAGGATATTCTAAGCATTCGATTTCATATATGAGTTGTAAATACCCTTGCGAGCCAATATACATAAATAATTTTAGTTTAAATGGCAAAACTCACTTAAGTGCTAGATTATGACCAATTAGGTCAACTCAAAATTTTACACGAGTTTCAAATCTAAATAACTTTTGATTAGTTGGTTTTTTGGAAAACTTTTAAATACCAATAATATTTGAAATAGCCAACTCTAGGTTTTTGGTATTGAATAATTTTTAAACTCTTTTTAGAATTGATTTTGTCCAATTTTTGAGTTTAAAGTCAAAGCAAGATACTAGTTTTCTAGTTTTGAGTTAGAAACTCAATTTTACTTGAAATAAGTTTTTCTAAAGCCAAAACCTTTGAAATGTATTTGTATATATTTTTAACTAGTTTTTCAAAGATATACTAATAATTTTTAAATGTTTGACTTTTGGCTAAATGGCTCCATTTTGAAAATCAATACTACCACTTAATCAATTTAGGCACACTTAGGGATATGATATACATGAATACGATTTAGCACTCCCCCTAAATGTGTTACAAATATCTTGCTCGAGATTATAATAATGAAATTTTATAACAAGAGCAAGAATACCCCTTTTTAAGATTTTCATGCAATGCAAGCTACATAAGGCTAGGGGTTAAATACATGAATGTAAATACTTGTTACCAAGATGGTGAAGTCCATCACTTCATGAATAAGCCAAGCCTCCAATGCCTCTCTAAGTACATATTAAGCATTTAAGCGCATTTTGGCACCGACAACTCGGTTGGGTCTATGAATGTTAGTCACAATAGATTTAGGCACCCAAATGGCCCTAATAATAAATTTATGTGAACTAACATTTCTAGTAAATACATTGCCATTTCTAGCATTTCTAACAAATAATGATCATTATAGATAATAGGCTTAGAAGTGATACATTTGGGATAATCCTTACTAAAGTGTCCTTTTCTTGGCAATTGTAGCAAGTTTGGCAATTGCTACCCTTTCTTATTCTCTTGTCTTACTTTTTGCTGGCTTGCCTCTTGATTAATGACTTTTACTTGTCATCTATCTTGTTGGGGGCACACCGAGATGAAGTGGCCCTTCTTGTTGCATCCAAAACACTTGACATTCTTCGAGTGTTTTGCATTGTACCTTGTCTTGCTATTCTCCTCCTTGGAGATGAAGCCAATAGCCCTCTTGTCATTTAACTTTCTTTGACTTCCTAATATTTTGTCAAGAGAGACCTTCCCTTTGTAGCTTTTCTCTAAGTTATTTTTCAATCTTGTGACTTTGGTCTTGAACTTATTATTATTTTTCTACAATGTTAGTATTGCGATACATAGAGGAAGTAGGAGTATCTAACTTAGAGAAACAAGATATATCTTGCAAATCATCACAAGAGGTGGATATGCTAAATTTAGATGAAATGTAAGGAATAGGAGCTATATATGGCATATCATATATTAAATTACATGTGATGCCTATATCCACCTTAGGCTTACAATATCCTTGAAAAGAAGAAACTCATATTATTCTTTTAACACATCATAATTATTTTGAAGAGTGATATATTCTTTCTTCAAAATCTTAAATTTAACTTTCTCCTTATCAAGAAATTCATTAAGCTCTTCTAGAATATTTATCAACTCATCATAAGAAGGTACATTATTATCATTATCATTATCATTATTTACCGTCTTATTACCTTTGTCCATGAAGCATTGAGTCGAAGTGGAGGTAATGATGGATTCTTCATCATCAGAGCTAGAGGTTGAGCATTCATTTTCTGACATCCACTCTTGTGTGCAATCCTTATCGGTTGAGGCGGACATTTCATATTTGCCTTGAATTTTAGTTTACATCTTATGAGCGCTCTCAAGATTGCATATTGTGTTGAACACCTCTACATTCAAAATACTAAATAAAGAGTTAGTTGCTTGAGCGTCGAGATGTAAGGATTTCTCTTCCTCACTTGTTGGAACAAGAGGATCCAATAGAGGAGAAAAAACTCACATCTATAATCCACCATATTTTCGGGCTCATAACCTTAAAATAACATATCATGCAGATTTTTCAATTATCATAATTGGTGCCATCAAACAGATGTGCATTATCTAGGTGCACTATATCTCTAATCACCATCCTTTACTCTTTAGGCGATGAAACCTAATAAATGAGATACCAAACTCTGATACTACTTGTAAGATCGAAGAGGTTGACTAGAGGGGGGTAAATAGGCAATCTTAAAAAATCTCTTCCAATTTTTATCAATTTCTATTTAGCTAAAATTAGTATACAATATGGAAGCTTAACTCAACTTGGATTAGCACAAATAAAGTCTAAATCAATTATGTTCACCTAAGTGCACCAACACGCTGAGGCTATGTCATGGTTTGCAACCCTAGATAACAAGCGATCAATTTAATTCTATGAATGTAAATTGCTTGAAGGTAAATTGAGCACAAAAAACAAACCACAATTAACACGATTCCTTTTTACCGTGGTATTCGGAGACTTGCCGATCTCCCCTAGTCTGCATTGAGGTAAACCCAAATGAATTGGACCGACTCTATGAATTAAGCCTTCCACCTCAATACACTAGTGGTAGCTCTTTCACGCTCCAGGTAGTTGAGCTCCAACCTTCATAACTTTGGGTCTGTTCTTTTCAGTTTCTAAAAGCTGTTTTTGGCTTTTCTACAGTAACTAACTTTTAAATGGAGTATCTTTTCAAGATAGGATCTACTAGTTAATTATAGTACATATTATACTGACTTCATTTATATTGGCAAAAACTGCATGTGAGTTTTGTTACTCTGTAATCTCTCATATGAACAGCCCAAAAACCACAAGCTGTAGCCAAAAGTCATAAGCTTCAGCCAAAAAGAACAGGCCCTTCTCCGAGTCTTCTCGTAACCTTCTTGAGAATATCACCACGCATGACGCCTCCAATGCTATCTAGGAATCGACAAACTCCAAGAGTAATAAGTCAAGCCCCCTCACTTGACTCTCACCACTTGCAATGAATTCACAAGCTCAAGTGGATACTCAATCCACCTTTAGATGCAACACATGCAACCTATAGCCTTCCTCTTTGCTCACAAGGTGCAATACATGTATAATTGAGAGGAGGACCTCACACTACCTCAAAGGAATGAAATAGAGTCTAGCAACTCTCACTCTAATCAGCCACAAGGGGATATATATACCCACATCACAAAAGCTAGCCGTTAGAAGCAAAACCCCTGAGAAAACAAGATTTTTGAAAGTATCATAGGCTTTAAGACCGGTACTTCTACTCCCCTTGCAACGGTCATAAAACTAGCCGTTATCAGCGTGTCCAGTAGTTGCAATGGCTAAAGTCTGGAACAACCGCTCGGCGCTCGGCGGTAGTACCACTGCACTTACATGGAACTACCGTCATCACTAAGGATGAGAAGATTTCCACAAAGGTGTCTCTCTAAAAAATGTACCGCTACACAAGCCAGTCATTCCACAATTCGAAAGTACCACTCACACAAAGCCGTTAGTACCGCTCGATGGTCGGATGCTCACATAGAGTCGGAACTTCCGATCGTTGACTACACTAGTCCTCGACCACGTCGGATGGTTCGACCACTCAAATCTCCGACCACGTTGGTTAGTTCGACTACGCAGGTCTCCGACCACAATGTTTGGTTCAACCACGCAGGTCTCCGACCACATTGTCCTGTTCGACCACACAAGTCTCCCACCATGTTGGTTTCGACAACACAGGTCTCGACCACATCGATCTTGTCGATCTTCGAGCACATCAATCTTCTATCACACAGATATCTGACCACCACGTCGATCTTCAACCATGTTTTTTCAATCATGTCAGATCGACCATGTTGGTTTGACCACACTAGTTTGACCAAGTCGATCTTCGATCACACAGACCATCGACCACATTGATCATCGACCTCATTGTTCGTTCACATCGGCTCGACCACATTGATCTCCAACCACACAGGTCATCGACAACATGGGTTCGACCATGATGGTTCTTGACCACACAGGTCTTCCAACCACCAACGAACTCGGTCATACCGTGATTATAACACTGGTAATTCTGTATAGCGGTAGTATTGTGCCACATAGGCTAGTAGTTCTGATTTTCCTAACAAATGCATATACTTCAATAAATCTTGAAAAAACATATTTGTAAATTATAGTATCATACACACAAGGATCAAACATGATTTTCAACAAATTACAAAATATATTTACACACTATTAGAATCATGAGCCAAGAATTATATATGAGCTTCAACCATTTGCAAAATACATTTACAAATATAAGTCTCATACCATAAAAAGTAGGAAACATGGACTTCAAATATTTGCAAAGCACATTTGCAATGTATAGTCCCATGTTACAAAGATTCAACATATGAGCCACAACTATTTATAAAAACACATTTACAAATATAGGCATCATGCTACGGAGAGTTAGAGCAAGTGAGGTTGAGCTATCAACACATTATGATAATCAAGCTACTAGATATGACCACTCTTAATAGTACGATAACCTATACTAACAATCTGGTCTTGCAACCAAACTAGTCATACATTTGCCTTATATTATTGTCTTGATATGCATCAACACATGATGCATCCTTCTCTTGACTTAATGACCAACTCATGACCATCTCCTCTTGGACATGCATCAACTCTTGATGCATCCTTCACTCAACTTGATGATCTTCAACATATGAAGTTATCCCAAGTCATAATTATTTGTGGAACATAACCTATTCATCTAACTCATAGAAGATGTTAGTCCACAAACTAATTATTATTAATTCCCAAACTTCACTACTATCGAAGCTCAACAAAAAACCAAAAGTTCAGAAAAAGACGAAATATATGAATAGTGAAAAATAAGTCGGAAGTCAGAAGCTGGAGCCAAAACAAGCGGATGGAATATTAAAGTTAAAATAGAGGTTCAAACTTTTGTATCATCTCCATGTAAATCTAATTTTGGATTTGGAAACTGCCATTGAAAACATGCATAGAAGGCCGATGGGATATTAAGCAGCGTGTAAATTGCTTGGTTAGTGCTAATCCACCGAAATACCAAAAGCAGCGTTTTTGAGTGAAAAATATCGAAAACAGCTTAAGTGCCGTGCGATACAACCCGAGCTGCCTCTTTTGAGTTTTTGGTTTTTGTTTTCTTCAAAATTTAAAATAAATAAAATAATTTTTTAATATAAATTCTCCATATATATTTCTAAATATAAAACCGTATACACTACAGCCAACTGTATGATATATCTACTCTTATTTATTGTGGTTCTAAAAAATCATTACTATTATAAAAGAATGAGTTGGTGGTCGTACGTCTTTTCTCTTTCAATTGTCTCGTTTTCAACTTATCATCACTCTCCACTTTTTAACTGATCAGAGTAGCTCTTTTCTATAGTATAATTTTTTGAGTACTGCTATACAACATTCGACTGTTTTTGAGGACAAAAACAGTCAGATTGATCTGGGACGTTAGATCTCCATCCAACGGATCCACCCATGCAAGTCCCCCTCCAAAACAAATGACCCCCTCTAAAAAATGACCTAGGATGTTGAATCTCCATCTAACGGTTCAAAATCTGACTGTTTTTGTCCTAAAAAATAGTCGAATATTGTATAGACACTCGCTAATTTTTTTATATGTAATAAATTTCGTTGTAACGTATGAGCAAAAGGTTGTATGCATAAAAGCCGGACCGCGGCCCACGAGAAAAAAATGCACTGGTCCTTCGTCCGCTTCCGTCCCTGGTTTCCCACGTGCGCCTCGCTCGCCAGTCCAGTCGCCGCCGAGGACGAAGCATCAGGCAGGCAGGAGGAGTAGCCGAGTGCGACTCGTCGACTCGGGCTCGCTTCCCCCCCCCCCCCCCCCCCCCCCCCTTTCCTTTTAGTGGCCAACCACTCCTCCACCCGGATCACGAACGAGCCATTCCCCCTCGTCCGAGCTCCGAGACAATCCGCCCCCCTAAACCCTACACGCGGATCCCGCGGCGGCATGGCGGCGGCGCTGTTCCGCGGATCGGCGGCGCCGGCGCCGGCGAGGAGGTGGCCGGTTCCCTCCGGCTCCATCCTCCGGTTCGCGCCGCTCGCTACGTCTAGGGTCCCGGCGTCGCTCGGCCGTGGGGGAGCCTTCAATGGCCTTCCCGCTTGCGTCGCCTCGAAGTCGAAGGTGAGTTCTCTGTCTTCTCTTCTCTGGATTTTTGCCTAAGCGCTGCCTGGATCTAGAGCTGTTAGTGCTTCGATGATTGTAATGGATTGCTAAAATTAGGAGATAGGTCATCTAAAAGAAATGGATATAAGACTGCACACTGGAGTTTTGCGGAGTGTATCAAGTGATTTTAGCCGAATCGAATGGTTTTGAAAAGTGTTATAGTGAAGAAATGGTTTAGAGAGGAGAGATCTCGTGCCAGAGATTGCGCAAAATGGCATGTTGACAATTGAGATTAACATAAGAGGAAATTACACTGGCCCAGGTATTTTTACATGAGTTTCAGAAAATCACAAATTTAATAAACCTTCTATCAAAAGATTCACTTAAGCCCTCCATAGAAAACAAAAACATTTGTTGAATTTTACCCTATTTCTGTTGCTTGCACGGGTACGTCGGACGGGATGTTGTGGGACCCATATGGGCGCACATAATTGCCATAGTTGTGCACTATCACTCCCATGGTTGTCATCGTATGCCAGTTCCACCGTGCTTTGCTAGCCAGCTAGCCTGCAATAATAACAAGACCTTGTGTAAAAATACATGGGATTAAATGTAATATGCTCTTACCAATTATGGTCTATAGAGCCTGTAACTGTAATGCTATGAAATGATGATGTGCTGTGTTTGTGGCTGCCTGATCTCACAAAGCATATTTGTGCAGTTGAGATCCTGGATGGGCACACTGGGCTAGTGGATTGTGATTTGTGTCGGCATGTTTGTTGGCAATTTGGCATGCTCAAGTGGATTTAATACGGAAAAGCGAGTGTACATGCTGGGTCATCATCATTATATGAGTGTAGAGGCTTTAGATGTACCTGCCTTTAAAAATTAGTACCAAGTGATTGAATTTTCTGCATCATTGAATGAATGGCTGGGTGGTTGGATTTGTACTGTGTACCAATGGTTAGTTGGAAGCATGGTTGATAGAAAGTAGCAGAGGATGCTGTGTAGACAAAAGCCTTTCATTTATAACAGTAAATTCCACAAGAGATGTAGCTATCAACTGCAAGCCTATATGTAGGTTATGGAACAGTTAGTATGTATCTCAAGAGTAAACCAAGCGCAGATCTTAAAGCGCTGCATCTTGCTGGATTCCTATATAGATTGTTTGGTTCCAGCTAGGCACTTAATGCTTAAGCAATCATTTTTTGTTGAGGTTTATCAGCTCTCACCTCCCTCCATGTCTCCATGTTAAGATAATTTTGAATAATTCGATATGACATTGCCATGTTTGTTGTTGTCTTTAGAGGGCATATTTCTGACCAAAACAATCTTTAGTTGCACCCCATGAATTTTTGTTGATGTACATGGATGTATGTCAGTTCTCTTATTCCAGTAACTTAATGCTCTTCCTTTCTAGATGATCCTTTCTAGATGAGTTCCAACACATTTGCCTACTAGTCTTTATGTGCTTCCTAATTATCTCCTTTATCTTTGTGGGAAAAATATTCTCGTTTGACTGCGTAGCTTATGGCCTTGCAGCGGTTGACTACAATGTGCATGAAGGCAGAGTATACTAGTACTCCCATTGATCGTACCACTTCTGTGGAGCATACAGAAGATGAAATTCAAGAGCCAACCACTGTGGCGACTGCTAATGAAGAGATAGATATAGGCCAGGAGGCTGCTCCTCAACAGAAGTGTGCAAAAATACATGACTTTTGCCTTGGGATCCCTTTTGGTATGATGTCAACTAACTTTTTTAGAAAAGTTCAATGTGATTTTCAGCTTGGAGGACAAGCTAGACATTACTTGAGTCTTAATGATAAAGTATCTTCGTTTAGTTCTTTCACTTTTGTACAATGTCCTCAATTTGCTGTATCTTTTCATGATCTGAAAATAAGCCTTGAAGGGGGAACTAGGGAATCATTGATCATTTCATCATTAAATCTAAGTTGAGAAAGCTTTATAGTTTATATATTTGTGAAAGCCTGTTAAATGTTCTAATATTACGTTATCCTTCTTTGTGGGGTCTTGTCTAATTTGGATTTTGTTGAAGAGTACTGATAATGTTTCCCTGATTCAGGTGGTTTTTTATTTGTCATGGGCCTTGTTGGGTTTCTGTTTTGGAGGAGTCCTGTAAGTCTTGCTTTCGGTGTTGCACCTGGCCTTGCTATATTGGCCCTTGGCATACTTAGTCTTAAGGTTTGGAGGAGTGGAAAGTCCAGCTTGCCGTTCATATTGGCACAAACAGGTATTTTAATTTTCTAACTTAACATCCTAGCAGATTTCAATTTATCAAAGACAACTTAACATCCTAGCAGATTTCAATTAATCAAAGACGATACTTCGCAAATACTTGATCCTGGACCCTGGTAATCTGCTATAATAAGCCAATTGAAGTTCTGAATGTGGAAAAATATGTGAATTAACCTGCTCTGCACATTATTTGCAGCTGTTGCTGCTGCGGTAGCATGGAAGCACTGTCAGGCGTACACCACAGTAAGTGACACTGCCACGTTGTTCTCAAAAACTGCTGAATCTGAATCTTATTCTATTTATTGACTCCGTTGTGACAGACAAAGAAGCTGCTTCCCTGGGGCTTTTATGCTGCACTCAGGTAGTTCAAGATTGTATTTTGCATATCTTATTTCAGCTGCTCATTTTATCCTCCACTGCCTTCCTTACAACTTCTCATGTCACCAGTGCCGCGATGATTTGCTTGTACTCATATGTGTTGCTTGCTGGGGGGAATCCTCCGCCAAAGAAGAAGGCTGCTTCTGCTTAAGTCGAGCTCTTGGTCCTTTTTCCGCGGAAGCTTTGTTCTAGCAATTGTACTGATGATAGAAATGTGCTTCTTTCCATCGGAGCACTGAAATTAATGAGTTGTCTTCTAGCTTAATTCATTTGGATATCTCTGTTACTTAATTGAAGACCAAGCAGATAAGATTTGCCTTGGTTCTATTCTACATGAACTCTTGTCCCTGAACGTTGTTTCTATACGTAGTCTTGTCCCTGAACATTGTTTCTATACGTAAATAAAATTCAGTCTTTCTGGCCCTAGGAAGATATTAGATTGGTTCAAGGTTGTCAGAATCATATTTCTAAATTGGATCAGAAATATTTAGGTAGAACCGTATTCTAAAATCGAATTGTAGAATCTAAGATTCTATCCAATTCTACTAAAAACATATTTATTCTAATTCATCGTGTATTCCAAAAGTGATATGAGCGTATATTTGGTCATTTGGTATATAATTTGATTAATAAATATATCTTATTCATAACTAGAATTATGGTTTAAATTCTATGTCATTGAGAGTTACGACTAGAAGAGCGATATTATCAATATTAGCATAATTTAATCATTTTACATAAAAATATAAAATAAACAGTAATTAACTTAAATTTTATTATTTCAAACCTTCGAATCTTAATGAATAAGCTATTAACTATTTAGTATTTAACATACAACTTGCATTGAAGGATAGGATATAACTAAACACCTAAATCTTTCATAATCTTAGATGATATTGATTATACACGATTTTACTGTGATTCTGCCACGATTTTACTGTGATTCTACAGGACTATGACTAGGATTGCGATTCTATCAGATATAACTCAAGATACGATTTGAATCGGATTAGCTTCGTGGGATATACGATTCTATGACTAAGAATTATGATTTTAACAACTTTGAATTGGATAGTGTGCATGCCCACCGCTCCAAAATGTTTTTTAACAACAAATATATGGTTAGCTGGGAACAACTAGCATCCAGATGTCTGGCAAGCAGCAGATCACTGGACGCGCAGCGCAACAACTGCAATTAACAATTGCAACAATAGGGCGTGATTCAAGAGGAAAAAGGAGGGGAAGAAAAACTATGACATAAGTAACATGCTTGAGAAAAGTTCCGTCTGAGAGATACGTGATGTTTAGATGATTTTTGCCTGACCAGTCGGTCTGAAGATGAGTTGTTTAATTGGTGACTTGTGCCTGAGAAAATGCAAAACAAGATTAAACTTTGGTAATTGCTTTGAGGACTAAATATTAAGTTAATAATAGGATAATTAGACAACTAGCTCATCAAATTGTTGGGCCATTAGCCCATTTAAGCATCGACCAGACATCATCATCTAGTTTCCTCAAGCGCCACTAATCGATTAGTTTCCTGGAACGAAAGAAAGGAAAAACCAATCCGGCTTCCGCGGCGTTGAGTCCGACGGCACGATAGTGGAAGATGGGGACGGCCGTACTCAACTATAGGATTGTGTTCAATATACATTAGTCATGCTTGAAACCCTAAATAAATGTCTATAAGTTTAGGCCCTATTTAAAACACGAAAAAAATTTCTGTTCCCATAAAAAATGAACTAATTTTGGTGAAATTTCTACGTTCCAAATATACCCTTTAACATTTAGAATATTCTAGAATATGTGCAACAATAGGAACAGACATTCGCAACAAAAAAATGAACAACCGCACATTTCCTTAAAACATAACAGTAGCAACATTCATTAAAAAAGTGATACAACATTAAAATGTCCAAATGCAACATTTCAAAAGATTTTTTATGTAATTAGAAAGAAATAACTGAACATACCAAATTACCTAGTGCGACATCGTGAATGAACTACATAGAATATCTCGTTACTGCTCAAAATAGATACACTTCCACGCAACTAGTTTGCTTCAACCCTTTCCTTTAGAAATCACATGTTTCTTCTCAAATGTCCGTAGAGAACCTCCCTCTTCATCTCCATCAACAAGGGTATTACATCACACCTTGTGCTACCATCTATTTCAATCTCCAAGATTGAATTGTAACTTCTTTTCATCATGATATGGTGCCACCATGGATCTCCATCTTAGGGTCAACGTCACTGTTAACTCCTTGCTCTTCTTTTCATCATGATATGGTGCCACCATGGATCTCCATCTTAGGGTCAACGTCACTGTTAACTCCTTGCTCCTCAACAAACGTTGCCGCTACAAAGCCGCTTGGGAGAGCGTCATGGTTATTCTCCTCTCTGACCCTATCAACAGTTATCTACCCTTGTCAGTGAACATGAGCTACCTTTGCTGAGACAAGGGGGCTGCGGAAGGCAAGGAGCGGGTAGAGATCAGTGGAATGGAGGATTTTAGATGAGAGAAGTGTATGACCTAGTTGAGAAAAAGGGTACATTATGGTGGTGATCAGTTGGGCTTAAAAGCTCATGGCTTATAGCTGACAAAAATATTGTAGCTGACAAAAGCTTATTTAGCATAATTAAATTTTAAAAATATAAAAAATATGTTAGCCCAATATGTATAATACAAACGAATACAGGAAAAAAAGAACCGGTAAAAAAGCTCAACAAAAAGCCAAAAGTTCAGAAAAAGACAAAATTTATGAATAGTGAAAAATAAGCCAGAAGCTCAAGCCGAACCGATCAGGGCCTGATGTTGAGGAGCGGGGAGCATTGAAGCCTCGTGCGATTGTTCCGGTCTGCTTGGAATAAAATGTTAGACGTATGTGAAAAAACATTTTCGTGGTTATTTTCCTTTAAGTATCGTTTTCACATTCTTAATGGTATCTCCTTGATTGATCCATGGCCTTTTTTTTGAGCTACAGCGGATTGCTTTTATTTACGTTTTTTATATGGCAGTGTATAGTAGAAATATCGACACAAATGATACATACGGTTTTAGATTTAAAAAACCATTTGAAAAAGCGATTTCGAGAAACTGCTTAAAAAACTATCCTATTTACTTCAATTTATGAAGAAATCGAAGGCAAAAATCATAAAACAATTTATGAAGAAATCGAAGGCAAAAATCATAAAAACCCAAAAAGAATCAGGCTTATATATTGCCTCGAGCAAAATGGGAAAATAAAAGGAAGAAGCGAGACAGAATGTTTTCTTCCCATGGGCCGTACCCACCAGCTGGCCCACATTCTCGCTCACGTGGAGACCACCCATTTGCCCGCGACACGCCACCGGATGCTTCCACGACCCGAGTCCACCAGTACTCCAGCAACACCCATCCACTCCCAGGACGACACCTCCCCCACCTGCGGCCAGCCCCACCGTTCCCCACCCAGCCGTCTTCATCCGACGTGGTGAGCCGAATCTACAACCGTCTCGTTCGTATCTCGCTTGACGGCATTCTTCCCTGAAAGGAATTCGCATTTAAAAAAAAAAACCAAACCTCTCTCCTCCCAAAATCGCAGGAGCTGATCCACCTGTTCGAATCGAATCCCCCGACATGTCCCCGTCCAATCTCTCCTAGAACCGAAGCAGTCCGTCCTCGCATCGGTAAGCATCCAAGATCACAATGCTATTCTGGATCTGATTCATCCTGATCGCCATCTAGGGTTTGGATCCGCGCGACATCGGTGCGGTTAACCACCGTTTCGTTTAGTTCAATAATCCTTGCGCAAAATTCCAGGGAAGTTGCTGCGGATTAGGCTGTTGATTTCGCTTGCTGTTCTAGGTGATCCGGTGGTCGCGGTGGTGTAGTTTGTGGTGGAATTTCAGTGGGGGGTTTTCCGCTGGCGGTGGCGGAGATGATCCGGCTGCAGACGTACGCGGCGTTCAGCCTGCTGGCGACGGCGACGGCGGTGTTCTACGCGTTCAGCAGCCGGGAGCAGTTCTACCCGGCGATGGTCTACCTCTCCACGTCCAAGATCTGCTTCGTGCTGCTCCTCAACACGGGCCTCGTCGCCATGTGCGTCGCCTGGCAGCTCGTCAAGCGCCTCTTCCTCGGCACGCTCCGCGAGGCCGAGGTCGAGCGGCTCAACGAACAGTCGTGGCGGGAGGTCGTGGAGATCCTCTTCGCGGTCACCATCTTCCGCCAGGACTTCTCGGTCGCCTTCCTAGCCATGGTGGCCGCGCTGCTCCTCGTCAAGGCGCTGCACTGGCTCGCGCAGAAGAGGGTTGACTACATCGAGACCACGCCCTCCGTGCCCATGCTGTCCCACGTCAGGATCGTGTCGTTCATGGCGTTCCTCCTTGTCGTCGACTGCCTCTTCCTGTCCAACTCGCTTAGGTCGCTGATACAGAAGTGGGAGGCGTCTGTCGCAATCTTCTTTTCCTTTGAGTAAGCTCCATGTTTAGTTTTCACTACTCTTCTTGAAATGTTTCTTTGTGCTCTCCTAAATATTCCTTGTTCGATATGTTGAAGATGTATTTACTCAATTTCTCATGCTTGTTTCTTTTTGTTGTTGCATATGTACCATGCCCTGCTATGAAGACCTTCGGTGATTCTTAATTATTGTTTTCCTTGTTATATTTTGCATACATTCCTTTGTACTGGACTTTACTCTATGGTAGTCAGTAGTTATCATTTTGTCAATTCACTTGATGTATCCCCTAAGCCATGGATAGTTTTGTGTCACATGTTTACCACCTAAAGCTTACTAGTCCATTCATTTATATGTTATGGTCGTTATTTCAAGATCTGAGTCTAGGAACTTGTTAAATGTGGCTGTTTAAGTTTAAGCAATACTTTTAAGTGAAAGTGGTGCAGATAATTAGACCTGAATTGTTTAAACTGCAGTAAGACTTACCAGCTGTAGAATTTTTTTCTTGCCTATTGCTTTCAAAGCATGGGTAACAACCATATTGACTAATCTTCTAGTTGCCTGAAGTTATGCTTCTATTGTTCTGAAAATCTTAAGATGGTTCCTGATGTGTTATTTCAAGATGTTGAGATTCATAGTAAATCAGACACGTGCAAATCATGTTTCAGGTATATGATACTAGCAACATCCACGGTATCGACATTTGTGAAGTATATATTCTATGTCAGTGACATGCTAATGGAAGGTCAATGGGAGAACAAGGCAGTGTATACATTTTATTTGGATCTCATCAGTGACCTTGTGCACTTGTCTTTATATATGCTCTTCTTCATAGCTATCTTCCTGTAAGTTCTCTTAAGATGATCTTCCCCCTTAGGGTACTATAGTGTGATCTTTGGTGGCTGATTTGTTATACTGATATCAGGAACTATGGTATCCCACTGCACTTGATTCGTGAGCTATATGAGACCTTCCGCAACTTTAGAATTCGTATTGCAGATTATGTACGCTACAGAAAGATAACTTCCAACATGAATGAACGCTTTCCAGATGCTACAGCGGATGAGCTCAATGCGTGAGTCCTTTTCAATTTCATTGGCGCTGTTTCAATTCATTCAACGATGAAATTTGTTTGTGATTTAGTTCTACTTTATGTATTTAGGAGCGATGCTACATGTATTATTTGCCGTGAGGAGATGACCACAGGAAAGAAGCTGCTTTGTGGGCACTTGTTCCATGTGCATTGTTTGAGGTCATGGCTAGAGCGCCAACACACTTGTCCAACATGTAGAGCTCCAATTATTCCCCCGGATAATGGACGTAATGCATCAGCACGACAGCAGGGAGCTCAACCTGGAGTTCAGCCTGGTGAGCTTTTTTTCGTTGCTCTGATTTTCTATTTAGCATTTTCCCACTTCAATCATTTGCATCAGTTAGCACTACATTTTGCAAACAATTTTATATGTGTTTCCTAATTAAATGTTAAAAAAAAAACAGCTGCAGGCGCTGGTACTCCAGATTCAGAAGGAGCACCAAGTGAGAACGTGAACAGGCGCCAAGCAAAACTTGAAGCTGCTGCTTCAGCTGCTTCCTTATATGGGAGATCTTTTGCTTATCCTCCAGCGAACACTTTGAATAGGTCTACTTCATTTTTGTTGCTACTTTTTCTGGAAATGTCTAAAATGTAAAGCCTTTCATGATTCTGCTTGAGATTTGTTAGTTATGATAAAAAAAATGCTGAATCTGATTGTTTGTGGTATATTAAATTTGCAATTTCCTGAATGTTTAGGTATCTCCTTTGCAAGCTGCCTCATTGTTAACTCGGAACATGTTTATGAACTTCACTGGGTTGATTATAAATTTACCTGTGCTATACTGCTATGTTGGTTGTGGTTGAGTATGCTGGATAAAAATTGTGGAACTTGTTTTTTTCTTTACTAAACGTATCTTCCTTTTTTGTCTTGGAACACACTACGACTTATGGTTATGGTATCCAAGATTAAATTAACACGTTTTATTCTGTCATTTTTTGTTTTAGAGCAAGTTGTCAGTTTGCTTACATAGCATCTGCTAGGACTAACCATGTTTGTTTATTCTTAAGTCCCTGAGATTCGGTTAGTCACCGTGTTTTCATTATTCTACTGATAGACTATGAAACCGGGGTTATTTGTGCTATGCATTCTAAAATTAATAACTAATAAGTACCTCTTATTCAACCATCAGGTATTCAGGACCTCTGCAGTCTACATCAAGTACTTCGCAATCAGGAGAAGCAAGTACTTCCAATCAATCACAGAAAGACCAAGCATTGCAATGGCAAAACTCTGGCCATCCTTTAACACCTCAGCCTTTTTATGTACATTGTCCTGTTGGTTCAATAACAAGCAGCAGGGACCTTGGAAATTCCCTGCAAAAGGCATACGAAAATGCTATAAGGAGCCAGATAGAGGTAATAAAGTGTCTTGATTCTTAAAGCACCCTGTTTTAATCTTATTACATTAGCAAGTGTTGCATATGAAAATGATACAGGGAGCCAGATATGCGTATGTTGACTGCTTGCAAGTTGCAACGATGGGAACATATCTATTGCAAACTCATCTTCAAGTGCAATCATGCAAAGCTGCAAACTCTCCACATGGACCATTGGATAAGAGTTCAATGAGTTAGATTCATGGGAACTTGGGTCTCACATGGGTGGATAACTTTCTGAATCACATCCACATATTTGAAAATTGTTAATGATGGCTGCTTCCTCTGATTATGTAATGAATCTAGACCATTGAACTAGCATCCAACGACTCACGCGATAGTTTGCATGGTTCCGCACAAAGATGAGTTTGCTGCACTGGATATGTCCCCAGAAATGTTTATGGCAAAGTAGCGAACATGTCTAGTGCACACCATATATTAGGTGCAATCATTTGTACCTCCTTGGTTTGAGCACCAAATCAACGTGAAAAATTCCCAAATTTTTTGAGGATATAGTATATGGAGTATTGTATCAACCTTTAGAATTTCAAGTTTAAGCTTAAAGTTAGCAGAGATGAAAAGAACAATTTTGCTGTGAACAGTAGATTCTGTCCTTTTTCCTCCATTTTCTATTAGCCTATAGTTTGTCAATGATCTCCTTTTATTTATCCCAATACAAATTGAACTTCAATTTTTAATTTTAAATGGAGATATATTATATTAAGCACTACCTTCACAATTTTTTTTAGGGAAATTTTTTATATTGATATGATATTCAGGCTAAAGTGATTTGTATGATTGCACAGCTAATATATGGTTTGCACTAGATTCCCATGTTTATGTTATTTATTGCCTATTCCCATGTTTATGTTATTTATTGCCTATTCTCCATATTTATGTTGGATACAAGCATGGTTGTCACAGCGTAATTGGCGACTATGGCACCTAAGAGGTGCCAAGACGCCATGGCTAGAAAACGACGAGGCAGGTACGCTCTACATGCATACACATACTGCATACAAGCCGGTCATTCACATACATGCCGTAGCCGACCCCCCTCATATATCTCTCCCGACTCCAGAACTCTCTCTCTCCCGATTCCCGGCGACTCCTCTCCCCGGTGCCCCTCTCCACCTGGCGCCTCCCCCCTCCACCTGGTGCCTCCTCTCCCCGCCCGTTGCCTCCTATCCCCTCCTTGGCGCCTCCTCTCCCCGCCCGTTGCCTCCTCTCCCCTCACCGCCGCCTCCCCTCTTCGCTGCCTCCCGCCCCGTCTCTGCCGAATCCAGATCCGGCTGTTCCCGCTGGCCGGTCACGGCAAAACTCCATAGCGTTCCCTTGGACCGCCACGATGCCTAGGCGTTGCCAAGGCGACGACTTGGTGACGCCGTGACAATCATGGATACAGCTAGTTTCATGTAACTGTCTGCATATCATGGTGAGATGCAATCAATTGGCTATAGGCATGCCAATAAGTATCTTTATTTGCTTTTTTATAAAATAAAAAAAAATTCTTCATGGGTAACTATGGTCAACAAAGAACTATACAGCTACAAATGCCTAGTCTTTGTCATCGCCGCCAAATTATAATATGCAATGTTGCTCAAGATATAAATGTTTGTCTAGTAATTAGCACTGATCAGTGCTAAGTAATTAGATCATATGAGCCTGTTGTTTGATATCATGTGTGCCACGGTAACTGTAGTTATGCTTCACCTTATTTTGCGATGACATGCTTGCTGGTAATAACATTGTGTGATATTCTTTCTTGATATTCTCTGTCTAAAGCCAACTGAATTCACACGTCATTTCTTTTTTTTTTCCAGATCTTGCAAATCCAATTGCAAATGTTGCAGCACGGGGCCACCGCATCAACAACTAACAATGACAATGCTGAGCACGCGAAAAATGACTGAAGATGTAAATAAGAGGAAGATGAGGGCTGGATAAACAAAGGAGATTTGGCAATACCTGAGGGGAAACTCTCAGGCGACGCTTTGTTGATTTCGGTAGGCTCGTTTCATTTGTATGTCCCTGTTAGCAGCCTCTATCAACATCAGATGTTTGTTTGTTTATCTGGTAAATTGAGTAGCTTAAATCTGGTCAAGCCCGGATAACAACTTTGATAGAAAGGCAGCCATATTGTGACACAAAATACATCTGCTAGGGAAAAAAGATAGGGTTATTCAATATGTGCCATCTTTGTTTTTCAAATTGCCATTATTGTTCTCTCTCTCACTTATATTTTTGCGTTCTGGTTGTGTCCTACTGGAATCGAAAATGACATTTTGACTGGTCGAATGGATGTTGAATGCAGTGGAAATTACCTATGCACCTTTTGGAATGTACTAAATTTAAATTCCGCTTTGGTTATTTCCATGCCTGGTAATTAGAAAATAAAAGGATGTTTGCAAAAAAATCTCGAATTTCTGGTGGGCACAAAGGGACCAACTCTACCCCCTCGCGTCACACCCTACTACCAGGCAATAGAACGACTCAACGACGGCATGACCCACGGGCCTTTCCCTCTGTCCGTACCCGTCAGCCTCTCGCTCCCTCACCATGTGGCAAAACTCTATCCCGTTGCGGCCCACTGGTCCAGCCCAACGGCTCAACCACGTCCCGGCCTCCATCTCTGCTCGTCTGCTGGCCCACCGGCTTGTCCTAACCACGCTTATCTTTGCTCCTCAACCGGGCCACGGCCCTTCAAGGCCCAGAGACCTTCCAGGCCCATCAAACCGGTGACGCCGACAGCGAGAACAACAGCGGTGAAGGACTAGGGATGCAAACGGGTAGGTTCGGGCCGACCCGACCCTGGACCGTCTGACCCAGAAAGCCATCTACCGGGTCTAGGGTCGACCTGTCCCATGTTTCTACCCTAGCCCGTAGAACCTAGGAGGCCTCGTGGGTCGACCCATCTCACGTCTTGCACTATTGCAGCATCCATCTCACGTCCAAGAAGCAAAGCGGAGCAGAGCGAGAAAAGAAGCGTGCGGCGAGGTTGCCGGTTGACCCAGCTGTTTAGTTCAACAGAAGAGATTGCTTTCTCCAGAAATTTGTTCGATGCTGTCCAGTTATGAAGTCCCCCTTTTAATGTCACCCTTCAGTTCTTAACATCTCCACCAACATGTGTGCAATAGATTTATGATTTATATAGTGCTAAACAACCTGTTGGAACGAAGGGAATTCAATCTTCCATACTGGCAGCAAATACCTTAGGTCCTTCAAAAGTAAGTTTTATTTCTGTGTCTGACTTACTAGTATGATTCTATGCTTTGGTTGTACTTTGTCAGATTTTGGAATTTCGCTACATCTACCCATGTGGAACTGTCCCAACTCTTCAATTCCTGAGTCCTGACCAACTAACGTTGTTCAGGACCTTAAGGTTACCGAAATAATTGTTGTATTTCAGAGAGGGCATTTCGGGAATTTCCCAATTGAAAAAGAGGGATGAAAAACTGCAGGCGGGGCCCACCGGTCGTTGACCCGCGCAAAGAGATAAGGGTGACGAGACTTTGTCTCCTCCCCTATTCGCGTCCTGTGCCGTTTCTTAGCGTCTCCTGTGCGGCCATTTTGATTCCACTTTGTCCAGATCCGGGATCTTCGGTGCTACGTGGGGAGATGGCGAGCGGAGGGGCGGCGGCGGAGGCGGGGGCTGGCCCGGGTTCCTCGGAGCCGGCCGCTCACGCCACCCCGCAGCCAACTCTCATCTCTTCTTCAAAAGGGGTTGCTCGGCTCCACGGTAGGGCATCTCTTTTCCGATCCCGATTGCTTCTCTTGAGTGGACCTTCCTCTCTGTTCTTCGGTTGGGGAGATCTGGTCTACGGGCCATCTCCGTTTGAGGCCTTGTTTCCGATTTCCTGTGTGAACCCTAATCTGGGTGTAGGGAACTCGAGAACTTGGAGGATTATCCGAGGAAGAAGAAGGCTTTGCCGACTCCCTGCTATGTCTTGAATGCTCTCGACCAGAGTGTTCTTATGATCTTGTGCGGCATCTCTAGACCTCAGCTTCTTCTTTGGTTTTCGGCTGAGAGAAGAAGTGCGGCATTGTATCTCCGTGAATCATCTACCTGCTAGCGACAGTGGGTTGATAGATTTTCTGGGACAGCGATTTCATCGTGCCTTGCCCTATTGTTTGAGTTCTCCTTCGGTTTGATTGCTTCTGGACAGTTTTGAGTACTGTCTGCTCAGTGAGTACATCTGATTCTTTGCCATTTACAGCAGTTATTCTTGACATGTAATTTTGTTCAAGTATCTGAGGGCTGCTATGAATGTTTGTGGGCGCAATTGTATGCTCTGTGATGAACTTAGTCATATACTGGAATTGATCTAGGCAACAGAGTTAGACTTGAGCTCTAGGTTTGATTTCTGCTGGCTGTACTATAGCTATTTGAATCTGTGTCTATTGGATTTGGTTACCTGCAATTGGAATTATGAGTAGTGCAGTCATTTGTTAATCCTGGACAGATTATATTGTCGGTGCAGTAAACTTCTTAGTTCAGTCCTGTTTATGACTTGTGTATTACTGCAATCTATCTATTTCTGTTTGCTGCTAATCATCTGAACATCATAAGATCACTGTCACTTATTTCATTGCTTGTAATCATTTAGCAGTACAGAAATTTCACAGAGATCTCTTCTCTGTTTTGCTCAGGTCTGTTGGTAGTCAATCTGTTAGAGCTCAAGTCTTATTTCCTTGTTGTTAGATCACTCATGAAGAGTTATGACATATACATGAGGAATTTTTTGTACGGATAACCCATTTTTTATTCGAAAATACAGAAATATACCCGCGACAAAATTTTTTACACAAATAGGCTCGACTCGCCAAACCATTGGGCGATTTACGCTTGTCGCCCCACCAAAAAGCGACTTATAAAGAATCTGGTAACCGTTGGGCGATTAAATGCAATTGCCTCCCCGTTAAGCGATTCAATTGAATCGCCCCCCCCCCCCGTTCGGTGACATAAAGAATAGTCGCCCAACGGGGGGGCGACTGCATGTGAATACAGCCCGACGGCCAAGCCTTCTTTTCTTCCCCACGCCTGCTCGCCAATCTACCTCTAGGCGACTGCATGGTGATCCTGTCTTTCGGTTTTGTGAATTTTGTAATTTGAAACTCGTAAAAAATGTGGTATAGTCACATATACTGTTAAGTCACACAAGAACTGGTACTTAATATTTGTCACATTACTTGATATAGAAATAATTTTCTATACGAAAAGAAGAGATAATAGCATTGTTTGAATTTAAATGAACTTTATAATATAACGCAGTAACATGCCGCGTATTTATCCATTACATGCATGACATACACCCCTCACTCCCCACCCTAAGGTGCTCCGTCACCGCGCCCGCGTCCTGCCATACGGCCTCGCTTGGGCGTCCTCCGGTGCAACGGATTACGAGGCGGGTGACGAGGGTCCGAAAAAGTAAAACGATCAGGTGGGTTTCGCGCACGCGGCTGCGCCGGTGGAGTCAGCTGCACCTCTGGCTGTGTGGCCTCCGGTGCACCGGGGAGGCCACTGCCGGAGAGAACCTCCGGTGCTGCGTCGGAGGACGGCCCAGGCCAATCCGCAAAAAACTGGTCCACCTTGATGTGCCCCGGGGAGAAGCGTCCCTGCTGCTGGTAAGGACCTGCAATAGTAATATCGTTAGTTCGTTGCATGTCGTCTTAGGATAAAAACAAGATCGGACGATGCGTACCCGTACATGGCGCCATGAAATCATCCGTGTGGAAGCCGGGGATGTACGTAGGAGGCCGTGACCAAGTAGAACTCCCTGGCTGCTCCGGGGGAGGTGGACGTGTCCACGTACTACCTCCGGAGTAGTGCCACGTTGGTCGGGGGTGGCACTGGTGGTCGGGGTGGCACTGGTGGTCGGGGTGCACTGGGCGTAGGTGTGGAGACCACCGGTAGCCTCGTGCAGGACAGTAGGCTGACGATACGTCTACACCCGGCCTCCATCCGTCGCGCAAAGCTGACGGCCTCCTCGCGGGTCAACTCCCCACCTGTGACCCACCTCTGCACTAGTGCGGAGGACTCCGACCACATCGCGGCACCGACGTCAGCCTGGACAAAAAGACATAGAATGGTCCATCATCGAAACGATATTGCCATTTGAGAATTTTAGAATGGTCCATCTACAATAATACATGAAAAATAGTATACAAAATTTCGACACAACAATTTTCTACATTTAAATTTTCTTCATTTAAATTTTGTAAACTGCATCTACATTTGTACATTGAATGATCTACAACAAATTTCTAAAGTAAATTTTCCACAATAATGCATTACAAATATTATACAAAAACTATATTTTTCTACATTTAAATTTGTACATCTAAATTTGTAAACTGCATCTACATTTCTAAATTTAATGTTCTAAACTAGATTTTCTAAACTAAATATTACTAAATATCTAAGCTAATTTTCTAAACTAAATATCTAAACTAAATTTGTAAACTAAATATCTACACTAGATTTTCTAAACTAAATTTATCTAAACAAATTTTCTAAAATAAATTTTGTAAAATTAGGAAAATACCTGCAAATCCCGCGGCTTCTTCTCCTCTCTCTCTCCTTCTCTTCTTCCCTCTCCTCCTCCTCCTCTTCCTTCCTCTCTTCTGCTTCTGTCTTCCTCGCGCGGCCGAGAGTGATTGGCGAGCAGGCGTGGGGAAGAAAAGAGGGCTTGGCCGTCGGGCTGTATTCACATGCAGTCGCCCCCTCGTTGGGCGACTATTCTTTATGTCGCCGAACCGGGGGGGGGGGGGGGGGCGATTCAATTGAATCGCTTAACGGGGAGGCGATTGCATTTAATCGCCCAACGGTTACCAGATTCTTTATAAGTCGCTTTTTGGTGGGGCGACAAGCGTAAATCGCCCAATGGTTTGGCGAGTCGAGCCTATTTGTGTAAAAAATTTTGTCGCGGGTATATTTCTGTATTTTCGAATAAAAAATGGGTTATCCGTACAAAAAATTCTATACATGAGAAGGCCAAGATCTATGATCTTGCGCAACTCTGTTCTGAGAGCAATAATAAAACAATTAAGGTGTTATATGCTAGATTTAATTGTTTTATTGTTGTTAGGACTGCTCTGCTTATTATTTTCAGCAGTAATGATGTTATATTCTTTGAATATATGTTTGAATAGGAATGGCAAGAGAGAATTTCATGTTTATATGCAATTTATGTCATTCATGTTATGCTGGAAATTTGAGATATACATGCTTGTTTTGGCTGGGATTAAATGTATAAATTTACTTATACCGCAATATTTGCAACAATAACAAGGGCTAAGGGTTGCTTTAGTGGTGCTTGTGCCTGACAAATCTGTACTGGTTTAGTGGACAATGTTAATAAATAATTTATTGTCTAACGATTCTGTAAAAAAAGTCTAAACTGAAATATAATATGATTAAAAAAATCTTGGTACAGACAAATTTATTGTATTTAGTATTGCCACATTGATGAACTTGAATACTTGTCGAAAAGGGTTACCTGAAAGAGTGTCGTTGGATATGGAATTGTAGCTACTAGTTCTCTGAGAAGTGAGAACCCACTTGGAAAATACAAAGCATTCTTGGGGTAAGAACAATGCAATGATGATTTCCACTCAATCACAGAACGACTGTTCTTTCATTTAGGAGTATTATGCACTGCAAGTTACAGAATTGGCATTTTCATAGCTGGACAACAGCTTTAATTTACATGGCTTTATGTGCATTGATCAACAATTTGTTGGCAATTACATTTACAAAAATCTTTATCTGTGTAATTTGCAAGATGTCTGGCACCTGTTTTGGTTTGTGGCACCTGTTTTGGTTTGTGTGTTTTAGCAGCACTATATGCAACCTCTTATGGTTTGCCTGTTAACATTGCAGGGGTGAGCTGAATCCAATCAGTTTTCAGGACGCTTGCCAACAGGATGGTAAGCTAATTTTATATTGTGTATTGTAGGATTGTAGCATGTCAGCACGTAAATTTGGCATAACTAATAGTATGTTCTGTAAAGGAGATGGAAACCAATCAGACGCCAGAATTGGCAGTTGAACGGAAGTCAGGATTAGAGGTTAATCAAAAACCTGTGGAAACTGATGTCAACCCAGAAAAGCAAACCGATGAGATGCCAGGATCGGAGGTCAATCAAAATCATTGGGAAACATGCCTGGACACAGTTATGGAAACTGATATTAACCGAGAAAAACAAGCTGATCAGGAGGCAGGATCGGAGGTTAATTCGAATCCTCTGGAAACAAGCCAGGATACAGTTGTGGAAACTGATGTTAACCAAGAAAAGCAAACTGCTGATCCAGGCATTATTTACCGCTGCAAAAGATGTCGGAGAATGGTTGCAACACAAGGGTATGTTGTTACCCACAAAGTAGGTCCGGGCGAGAGGTGTTTCGAAAGGCGCAAAAGGTATGAAGTGGATGACAAGGAACCTGAATGTACCTGCATCTTCGTGGAGCCCATGAAGTGGATGCAAGCCGGTTAGTTGCCCATCTAGGATGCTTTCAACTTTTTTGGTGCAGACTATTCATCATAAACATCTGATATTTTGTTCTAAACCTTATTGTTTGCAGTCGAGGAAGGATATGTTTCGCAGAAGCTCTGGCGCATGGGATGCAAAGCTCGATTGGGATCATTCAACTGAGCAGGCATGCAGGGCAGCTGCGGAACCTGGGTGAATCCAGCTTTCCAGCTGCTCAAAAGCAAGATCGATGAATGTCAGTCAACCGAGGAAACAGGGGATGGAATCGTGGATTCGTGGGAGGCATTTGGTCGTGGAAAAGGGTCGGCCCGATAGACCGAATGGTTCAAAGATGGTCCGACCTACTTGGCCCTCACTTTTTTTGGGGTCAACCTGTTGCCCATTGGTGCCAGAATTTTGGGGCCGAGCCAGTTATCCAATGAGCCAACCCGAACCCTTTGCCCCTCTAGTGAAGGTGACAGCAGCGGGGACGACGACGACCGGCTGAAGAGAAGCAGAAGAGGCAAGGCGGCGACCAGGAGCAGACGGATGATGCGAAGGTGAAGTACATCAGGGCCAGCGATAGGCCTACGGCGAGCAGGCCCACTATGCTCGCCGTCACCTCGCTTCTGTTGCTGCTGCTGTTGTTTTGGCTGTCCAATCCAATGTTGTTTCGCCGGCCATGATTTGCTTGTTCCTATTGTTGTCCCGGCTATAGGTACGGTTCAGTTCTTTTGAGCTGCACGGATAGCTTTTACCCTGCAGTAGATATTGATGTAAACGATGTACATATTGATATGGATGATACACATGGTTTTAAACTAAGAAAGACGTTTCAAAATTTACTTTAAAAAGCCATTAATTTTATTTTGACTTTCCAAAAAATCAAAAGTTAAAAGATAAAGAACAAGTCACAGTGAAGGTGTTGCTAAATGGAATGCACGCGTCGACCCAGCTTGGCACGTGGAAGGGCGTCTCGCACTCTTGCCATGTCTTTTGGACGGCGGCGATTGGCCAGATGGAAACATGGAAGGGAGTCTTGACGTTTTTCGTGATCACACGAAAAAGAGAAGCATTGAGAGATTTGTCCATTTCTGTCCTAAACGCATTCAGGATTTGATCATCAAATATTGCCTAAGTCATAGAACAACCCTCCATCTATTCAACCACAAATATTTGTAGTAGTTTTGGAAACTTATGCACAAAGTTCTCAATTCTCATTGGTTCCCACATGATAATATATTTCGAAATGTGATTAGCAGTTAGGTACAACGGGTAGCTAGCAGCTGTAAAATCCAAGAACTAAATTAACAGGGTTTTTAGGTGACGCTCGATCTGACAATTACCGTTTGGAAAAATGTCATTCCAGCCACTCAAAATATGTATAATGTTGTTTTTGCCATAAAAAAATTACTTATTTTGTTTTTTTCATCCTTTCGTCTGTACATATTTCCGTTTGCCACTCTATCTATATTTTCGTCGAGTCACTGGTTTGACAGTTAAGAAATATAAGGAAAAATCAGGAAAATACTATAAAATTATAAAAATGAAATAATAAAACTAGCAAAAAATATAGAAAAGGAGGGCTAACTTTTGAACAATTTGTTTATTTTTTTGAAACATTACTTTAGGAAAATTTCTCAAAAAATTTACACTAAAGAAAACGTTTATAATCTTCATCAACTTTTATGAAACATTGCTACAGTTTTCTAATGTAATGATTTTGTGCAATTCTAAAATTTTTGTTTAGAAGTGGTCTCTTGACTTTTTGTATTTTCTGGTATTTTTCTTCAATTTTTCTATATTATTTTGCAATGTTTTTAACGGTCAATCCCCATTGACTTGACAGGAAAAATGGATAGAGCGACAAAAATGAAATATGCACCAATGGAAGTATTGTGGCTACAGGCCAAACAGTAGAGAAGGGGACTAGTAGAAGAGGACGAGGGGGCCAGATCTGTGGGATGGCTGGTGAGAATGAGAGGATGTCCCCCCTTTGCCCCTCCTGGGGGTTTATATATATGAGTGGGGTAGAATGGGAAATCCCCATTCTACCCCTTAGTACTTACAAAGGATGAGGGTACATTGGTATATTTACACTGGTATATTCCTCTACATTATTGGGCCTATTACATGCTGGACTAGTTGCACGGCCCAGTCACGGGGGGTTGGGCCACCCCCACAACAGGAAGGATGTTAAAAACGAAATAAGTAGATTTTTTATTGCAAAAATAATATTGGACATAATTTTTTTTGGAAATAATCTTATTGTTGTGTGTGGTAGTACCTGTGTACTCGATGTGTTTGAGTGCTGTGGTCGGTGTCGAGTACTCGGTGTGTTCGAGTACTCTGGTCGTGGTCGTAGTACTCGGTGTATCCGAGTACAGTGGTCGTAATCGTGTCATTATATGCCATGTACTGTACATCGGTCGTAGTCAACTGTACTCGTGTGTCGAGTACTGTACAGTGGTCGTAGCTGACTATACGCGTGTGTCGAGTACTGTACTGTGGTCGTGGCCACAGTGGTTGAAACCAGCAGTCGACAAGCCGTGGTCGTTGCCATGATTGAAGGCGCAATCAACAAGTCGTGGTGGTTGCCATGGCCGAAGGCGCAGTCGACAAGCCATGGTCGATGCCATGGTCGAAGGTGTAGTCGACAAGCCATGGTAGATGCCACAGTTGGAGGCGTGGTAGATGGTCGGTAGTCATCGCTACTGTAGTCGATGGTCGGTAGTCATAGCTACCGTGGTCGATGGTCGGTAGTCAGAGCTGCTGTGGTGAATGGTCAGTTACAACCACGTTGTACGTGGTTGTAACGGCCAGGTTGTGTGTGGTCGGTTACGACCACGTTGTCTGTAATCAGTTACGACCACGTTGTATGTGGTCGTAACAGGGCGTTTGTATGCATCATCGATTACGACCACATTGTGTGTGGTCGTAACAACCAAAGTCATAGTCGTTGGCGTGTCCGTGGCCGAAGCTCTAGTGCAGCGGTCAAAGACAAGCCGAGGATGAATCCAATGGTGATGGTTGAGTTTCGATCACTGTAGCAATTGGTAGCAGGCATCAGCACGGGTGGTCGTGGGTGACGTAGGAAGTCCTTGGTCGGCTACTTGCCAGGTATGGGCAAACGGCTGGTACTGCAGTAGTCATCATGGGGTGGTCACTATAGCACTCGGCAGGCGGCTGAGCGAAGCGGCATAGACAGGCGGCTGAGCGGCGTGGTCGTGCGAAGACGTGAGCAGCTAAGCGAAGTGGCATGGGCAGCATGGTCATCAGCAGCTGTAGCAGTCGTAAGCGACTGAGTTGAGCGGCACAGCGGAGTTGTAGTGGGTGAGTAGCCTGTATGGCCTATTGTCTATATATACCCTGTACACTTGTGAAGTCGAGTTGTTGGATGAAAAACAGTCTGTCTCCTCTGTTTTCGCCTGTTCTTTCTTTCTACTCACCTCCTGCGTTTCTCCTCACGTGGAATCTGGGCAACAATTTTAAGTCACAAGAATAAAAAATTTTCCTTGCCGCTCGGATTGCACTTTTGGCTGGCTTAGTACCAGCTAGCACAATAGTACTTTCCTACGATGATCTCCGTAACGAAATGGGAAGAAAATTCTATGGAGCGGGGCCTCCCAATCCACCTCCTAGGACCCTAAGATCATGTCACATAGCATGAGCACCAATCTCAGAACAACCCATCTTCAACCCACGATGCCGTTCTCGCCACGACCACGCGATGGAACGCCTCCTACTCTTCTGTTGCTTTAAACCCATCCTGACTGGCACCTCCGTCGCAGCCGATGGCGACCTCGAGCTCGACTTCCTTTGGCCCACCATGGCATCACCTCAGCCCCCATGTTGTAAATAATCTTGTTTAGAAGCTATGTTCGAGTTTTGGTCGTGGTTGAAAGTCAGATCGAAAAGTCAGTTGTAATTGAAGTCGAAAGTTAGTAGTAATCGTAGTCAAAAGTCAGTTGTAATCGGACCGGTGTCGGAGTCAAGTTGTATTCGGAGTTGAAACCCGTGCGCAAGTCGTAGAGCCGGGTATAAAAGTGGAGGAGTCTTGTAATCTGATTAATGTGAGAAGTAAAGAAGAGAAAAAGAAAAACTTGAGTGTCGTCTCCATTGAGCAATCTCGCAGACGTGGTCGAAGTCGACTTACGACCACGGCAAACATGGTCGGAAGGGCTTACGACCACAACAAACTATCGGCAGGCATGGTCGGGAGGTGATACGACCATGGCAGAGAAAGTTTAAAGATGATCGGAAGACGTACGACCGCAGCAAAGAAGTTTGAACATGGTCGTAAGGGCGTTCGACCACGTTGAAGAAGATTGAACGTGGTCGTAAGGGCCTACAACCACGTTGTGAAGATGTTGAACGTGGTCGATAGAGACTACGACCACGTTGTGGGAACTCGGAGGTGCTTTCGACCACGGTGTAAGTGGTCGAAAGAGGCCGCGACTGCACCGGGAAGACTTGAACGTGGTCGGAAGGGACTCCGATCACGTTGTAAGGAAGTGAACATGGTCGAACGGGTGTTTCGACCACGGTGAATAGTGATCGATAGCATCACTGCATGATCGTAGAGAGTTGCGATCACGGTAACTCGAGCGAGGTCGAAGGAAGGGCAGTGCAGTGGTAGAGAAGAGCAGTCGAAACTAGCAAAAGGTTTACGACCATGAAGGCAAAGCGATCGGAGGAGCTGAGACGCGGTCGTAACGCAGCGGGAGGCGGTCGTAAGCTCTCGAAACCAATTGTAAGTAGACGTAAGTGATCGTAAGCAGTCGTAAAGTCCTAGGAGCAGTCGTAAAGACTTGCAACAATTGGTATCAGAGCCACGGGAGAGACTTCAAAGGCCAAGGAGAGGGTGTCACTGCAGTATCCGCTCCTCAGCTTGGATAATTATCTGGTCTAGGCCATGAAGATGAAAACCAACAAGCATGCTCAGGGAGTCTAGGGTGCTGTTGATCCAAAGCAGAAAGACAAGGTTATTGACGATCGACTAGATCAGATGGCACTGGCAATGATCTACCAGGCGGTGCCCGATTCAATGATGCGACAATTGATCGGCAAGGAGACGGCACGAGATGCCTGGAATACTCTGTAGATAATGCACGAAGGCGTTGATAGAGTGAAAGAAGTTCGACTCCAAACTCTACGGAGCGAATTCGAAGCAATGAAGATGGGACAGAACCAGACCGTGGAAGAATTTTCTGGGAAGTTCAATGAAGTCGTAAACGAGATCAACTCTCTTGGCGACAAACTTGAAGACGAAGTGGCTGTGAAGAAATACTTGAGAATCCTGCCAGAGAAGTTCCTTCCAATCGTGACAGACTTACGTGGATGATTTGATCATCACCGGAACAAATTCGAGGGAGATTGTGAAGTTTAAGGAAGAGATGATGAAGCTGTTTAAAATGACAGACTTAGGACTCCTAAGTTACTATCTCGGTATTGAGGTAAATCAGACTGAAGACAACATAACTCTTTATCAGTCGGCTTATGCTCAAAAGATACTCGAGAAGTGTGGCATGGAAGACTGCAATCCATGTCAAGTCCCAATGGAGAATCATTTGAAGCTAAGTAAGTCTACCCAGGATCGCCGGTTGATGCCACGCAGTACAGGAGTATTGTCGGGAGTCTACGGTATCTGGTACACACCCAACCAGACATTGTGTTTGCAGTCGGATACGTAAGTTGTTTCATGAAGAAGCCAACCCAGGAGCATATGAACGCTGTAAAACACATTCTGAGATATGTGAGAGGCACTCTGTGCCTTGGCATCCAGTACAGGAAAGGAGGCGAAAAGAAGTTGCAGCTGACAGGCTACAGTGACAGTGATATGGCGGGAGACATTGATGACCGAAAAAGCACAACAGGAGTGATGTTTGTGCTGGGAGCAAGTCCAGTCAGTTGGCAATCTCAGAAGCAAAGAGTGGTGGCTTTGTCATCGTGCGAAGTAGAGTACATAGCAGCAAGCGCTGCATCTTGCCAGGGAGTCTGGTTGGCTCGTGTCAGACCTGGATTTTTCAATCTAGAATCTCCTGTGAAACCACTGCACTATTCCTTTGATCAGTAGATAGTGCTCACAGGTACATTGTTGCATCATTTCATACATTGCATGGATAACAATATTACACAACGGAGGTTTGAATTATGCCACGTCGGGCAATGAGTTTACATAAGGGCCGGCCAGGCCAAATGTTTACATTACAAAAGTACAATAGCGGAAACGAAAGCCAAGTAGAGCCTTTAATCCATAGGCAGCGACTAGGGGTAAATATGTGCCATATATTGTCACCTAAGCGAAAGCAATAATTATAGGCACACCACACCATAGTCTAACTACCAAGGACTCAAAAGCGCAAGAGACACCCTAATTCTCGACGTTGTTCCCTCCTTCTGCAGTGGGGGCATCTTCATAAGCATAATGATCTTGGGCTCCTGAATCTGATTTTGGTAATGCGAGTGTGAGCACAAACCACCGTGCTCAGCGAGCCAATACACAGAATGCAATTAGGTAGTATGCAGGGCTTTATCAAGAGAAGGCTTGGGTTATTTTATTTGCCAGAAATTGCTGTTAGAAATATGTTATACTTAGGAAATTTCCTATGACCTAGCAGTTTGAACCAAAACGTAAAGTGTGTAACAGAATGCTTTATTATCAGTGATCCAAAGACCATCCACTTTTATATGGTCTCCATACCATATGTTATATCTTCAGCGTTATAGCCGCTTACATTACCATTGGGACGACACCCAGGACAACACCAATTAGGGCTTCCCACTGCCCTCCATTCACCATTCAAGATTTTTGAAATAGAACTATATCTGGTTAAGTTCCCATGTCTGCCCTTGACCGTGGGCACGGCTATTCAAATAGTTTTGACTCTGCAGAGTTTGCACACTTTACCCACAAGAGACAGTTCACTCATTGCCCCACACGATTCCTTAGTCGTGCGGTTGAGCAAACCATCGCAGTAATTGTTTAAAGTACCTCGCCCCTTCCATCATCTCACCCTATGTGTCGTTCCCACTTGCGGTGGGTCCCATACGTTGTGCGGGATGTTCCCCCTTATGCGCCTAGCAGTTGGCTACCCACACAGCTAGCACGCCGCATAAGAACTTCACCCTCCACTGGTGTCCCATTCAAGCCCGCCACACAGACAGCCACTTGCACTACCTCACCTCCTCCACCGATGATGATGATTTTCTGGCTCCGGTAAATTTACTAGGTCAAGTCGTACTTTACAGACTTGTGGTTGTACTTGTTTTATATAGGAGGTCATGACAAGATTTGGTCCTTAGGATTATCTGGGCGGTTCTACCACAAACCACACTCTCGTGCACCCCTACACCATACCACCCGAACCATCCGCCCAGATAAATAAGCAATTTGAGTTTTTTGGGGATATAAAATAACCATACACCAGTCCTTACCACCATGACTGCCCAACCAATTTTTTTCAGAATTAAAAGTGATGCTTGGGCGCTCTCGCGCCCATGAGTATCAAGCAATACTAAGCATGGTATATAATTACGAACTTATTTTTGAAAGATTACTATTATAATTTTTGCTAGGGCGACAAGGTACACAAATTCAAATATCCTAGAGGAGGTGTAGTATTAATCAAGGTACACAATGGGGTATACCTAGAATTTTTAAATTAAACATGTATTTGCATATAAAATAACAGCATGCAATTTGATAATTTAAACAAAAGTAATTTGCGAAAAATGTAGGTTCAACATGATCAAAGTATTGACTCACCTTGGTCACAGTGGGTTGGTTCTTGGTCGTCTTGAGCTTCTAGAGCTGCTGTCTCGGCTTCCTCCTCCTGAGCCTCATACGCTATTTTAACGTGCGCGAAAATTTGGATAAAAAGACAATCAGCGAACCAAATAAACACTTGCAAGAAAATCCAAATAACTCCAAAATTCACACCTTCAGTTTCATTGGGTTGGTATAAAATTTAAACAAATATAGAAATTTGTTTCACTAAATTTGGAGCTGAAATGAAAAAGTTATGAGTTTTTGAAGCTTTGATTATGATTCACTTAACCAAATTTAAATTGCTAAATTTCAAATAAATTCAAATTGGCATAATTTCTATTCTAATGGGCAGATCTTGATTTTAGATGAATTTAGAATTTTGTCCCATTCAATTTGGTGCTAAAATGAATTAGTTATGAATATTTGAAGTTTTCAATTTATTTAATTCCAAAAGAAAAAGAAAAAGAAAAAGGAAGGGAAATAAAGACTGACAGATGGGGCCCACATGGCAGTGATTCCTATTCACATGCGGTCACTGACAGGCGGGGCCCTTTTGTCAGCGGCCACTGCCAGGCGGGACCCACCAGGCTTCGGGCCCACATGTCAGTGGTCAGCTATGACAGGTGGGTCCCTACTATCAGTGGGCCTCTCGGGCTAGCGGCCACTGACAGGTGGGGCCCACTTGAGTTAACCGAAAAATCAAGAAAACTCGACCTCGGCGCTGCGGAGCCAAGGGCTCGAACGCGCGCTGTCGAGGGAGTCAGGGGGGAGCGCTGCTAGCCAGTCGGTCACGGGGTGTTACTTGACTATATCGGGTGCATAAATCTTTTAAACCGACTCTATTGCACCTTGAAGCAGAGGAGCTCGGGGCCGAGTACAGGTGGTGAGCTCGCGACGAGGGGTAGCTGGAGGGGTGCGGGTGGCGGCCAAAATGCGTTGTCAGGGTCTCGGGGAAGCCGACGGTGAGGTCGACGGGGGCCGAGGGGCGCCGGAGGTAGGTCGGCAACGTGCGGTGGCGGCGGGCTCAGAAAGAGATCGACGCCGGCAACGGAGAGGGGCCAGGAAGCTCGGGAGAGGGGCCGGGAAGCTCGGTGGAGGGCGGGAATGTCTTCACGGCGTCCCGGGGAAGGCGGAGGAGTGAGGATTTGGAATATGGTGGCGCGGTTTGGTGTATTCCCCGGCGGCCGGACTTGGAGATGATGAGGTGCGCCGGCGAGAAATCAGGCACGATGGACCGATTGCGCGCTAGGGGATGAAGAAGGAAGCTCGGCGATGCGAATGGGAGCTTCGACCAGGTTTTATAGGCGGCGGGGTGCGTTGACGCCGAGCAGGGGTGGTTGGCCGATTTGGCGACGACGTCGGCGGGGCGTGGCTATAGGGCCAACCGCCCCGACTCGACTGTAGTCAACCGTGGTTGACAATGGCTGAGGATGGGGAGGCGTGTAGCATGGAAGGGAGCTCGCGGTTTTCATGGCGTCGACTGCACGGGTGGTTGACAGTTGAGGCGAAGGTGGGAGTGGGTGGTGATGTAGCCTGATGTGCCGAGGTGATGGCGCGGGCCTGTCTGACACGTGCGGTGGCGCCGTGGGACGACGGTCCGAAGAGAGGCGCGACGAGGGGAGCGGGCTGCGCGCAGCGCTGTCCGAGCGGAGACAGGGGCTTCGCCCCTGTTCGAACGATGCGGGAGGGGGAAAGGAAAACAGGGGCACTGGGCCGGCTGGCTGGCTAGGCCGGTCTGGCCGGCTGGTCGGCCATTTCTTCTTTTTTTTATGTAACATTTCTCTGACTATTTTTCTTAAATACCTATGCTCTGACATATTTTTATTTCTTATGTTTTTATCACCCTTTATATTTTCTTTTACCCCTTTACATTTATTACTATTTATGCCATTATTTTCAAAATAAGATTTTACATTTTTAACTCAGGTTTCTTTCTCCTTATACTGGGTCATCTTTTCAGATTCGTATTTAAAATTTTAGTTTTTTATTATTTGCATATTTCCTTTTAGTACAATAGTGATATTTGTCTGTCTTTTATGAATTCTTCAATTTCAACCAAATTCAGTAAAACACCATAAAACCCAAACTCCAGTAAAATATATTGTAAAATAATTCGAGAACTTCATATTTTCAAACTTAAGTTTTTAGGATGTTACAGCTCGTTTGTTAAGCAAATTGTCGGACGAAGCAGTCATGAAGATTGTACTCAAGGTGGACAACAAATCTGCTATATCGCTGAGCAAAAACTCGATTCTTCATGATAGAAGCAAGCATATAGACACTAGATATCATTTTATCAGAGACTATGTCGAAGAAGGAAGAATCGCGATCGAGTACACCAACATAGAAGAATAGAAAGCAGACATACTGACAAAGCCGCTTGGGCGGATTAAGTTCTTGGAGATGAGAAGGAAAATCGGCATGATTGAAATACCTAAACAAGATTAGAGAGAGAATGTTGTAAATAATCTTGTTTAGAAGCTATGTTCGAGTTTTGGTCGTGGTCGAAAGTCAGACCGGAAAGTGAGTTGTAATTGAAGTCGAAAGTCAGTAGTAATCGTAGTCGAAAGTCAGTTGTAATCGGACCGGTGTCGGAGTCAAGTTGCATTCGGAGTCGAAACTTGTGCGCAAGTCGTAGAGCCGGGTATAAAAGCGGAGGAGTCTTGTAATTTGATTAATGCGAGAAGTAAAGAAAAGAAAAAGAAAAACTTGAGTGTCATCTCCATTGAGCAATCTCACAGACGTGGTTGAAGTCGACTTACAACGACCACGGCAAACGTGGTCGGAAGGGCTTATGATCACGACAAAGAATCGCTAGGCGTGGTCGGAAGGCGTTTGACCATGGCAAACCTGAAGAAGACGTGGTCCGGAGGTGATACGACCACGGTGGAGAAAGTTTGAAGGTGATCGAAAGACGTATGACCGCAGCAAAGAAGTTTGAACGTGGTCGTAAGGGCGTTCGACCAGGTTGAAGAAGATTGAACGTGGTCGTAAGGGCCTACGACCACGTTGTGAAGACGTTGAACGTGGTTGATAGAGACTACGACCACGTTGTGGGAACTCGGAGGTGCTTTTGACCATGGTGTAAGTGGTCGAAAGAGGCTGCGACTGCGCCAGGAAGACTTGAACGTGGTCGGAAGGGACTCCGACCACGTTGTAAGGAAGTGAACGTGGTCGAACGGGTGTTTCGACCACGGTGAACAGTGATCGACAGCATCACTGCATGATTGTAGAGAGTTGCGATCACGGTAACTTGAGCGAGGTCGAAGGAAGGGCAGCGCAGTGGCAGAGAAGAGCAATCGAAACCAGCAGAAGGTTTACGACCACATAGGCAAAACGATCGGAGCGATCGGAGGAGCTGAGACATGGTCGTAACGCAGCGGGAGGCGATCGTAAGCTTTCAAAACCGGTCGTAAGCGATCGTAAGTGATAGTAAGCAGTCGTAAAGTTCTAGGAGTAGTCGTAAAGACTTGCAACACCCCGGACGTGCTCCTATTTTGTTTCACCTGACGAAGAGGCTCCTTCATGCCAGAGCATCGAGGAGCAGCAAAAAGAAGATCTCCTGTGACCAGCGGCTCCTTGGTGAAGAGGCTTCCTGGCGCTCTCGGACTACTCAATTCCTCCGTCTCGTTGCCTTGTCTTACCAACATCAACACATGGGATTCCTTTGATTGAATCAACGGAGATTGCTTACTAGAAAGAAAGATATAGGAAGGAGCAGCCAGTAAGCAACACCAACAGATTAAAGATTGGTTTTATTCAATCGTAGGAAGAGAAAGATTGGTTTGATTAGGCAGCTAGCAAGGAGATTGATTACTAGCCACCGCCAACGTTTGGCACCCTCACATGGAGAGGCGGTGCGGACTCGCGGGCTCGCAGCAGGAACAACGCAGCCTCAGGTGAGAGCACGAAGAGGAGAATGGGTTGAAGATAGGAGTACGTCCGGGGGCCGAGGTGATGCCATGGCGGGCCGAAGGACGTCGAGCTCGAGGTCACCATCGGCGGCGGCGGAGGCGCCAGTTAGGACGGGTTTAAAGGAACGGAAGAGTAGGAGGCGTTCCATCGTGTGGTCGTGGCGAGAACGGCGTCGTGTGTTGGAAGACGCGTTGTTCTGAGATTGGTACTCATGCTCAGGTTCACATAACCGGTTACTAAATTTTACTGAAGAGTCCGGTTAGACCGGCATAACCGATTTTTGGATTTTTTTTAGAATAATTTGGACTAAAAAATTCAAATGAAATTTAAATATTAAATACAAATCAGCCGATTTTCGCCAAAAATTGGCGCGAAAATGAGTTAAAAATGGAAAAAAAATCAGCCGGTATGACTCATAGCAAAGCATACCTTAACAATGGAGGAAGGGTGTTGATAAACATTACCTGAATGTTTTCTCCCTAACTATTATCCAAATTTGTGATTGTTGGATTAGAGATCCAACAGCCACGAATTCCTCTAAAAAATTCTCCGTTTCAAAAAAGGGGCAATTGGATCTCTAATCTAACGATCTTAAATTTAAATAATTATTAGGAAGAAAATATTCGAGTGATACCTAGATACACCGAAGGAAACCATTAGGTTGCTCGAGGCTATTCAGGTATGACTTCGAATGCACCTGGTTCAGCAAGCCATGCAAGAAGCTTAGAACAAATCACTGAAATCAAGCATTCAGGCTGAAACATACTGAAGTCAAAATAAAAAAAACAGCTTCTTGATGCTCACCACTAGTAAATCTTCCTTGGAGGCTTCCAATGGCTCCACTACTCGGTTCTTCTCTAAGTGCCCTTCTTTGGTGAGGAACTTGCATACGCGGCCCCGTTTGGAGGAATCAAACGGGTGCCTGCACAAGATGTTGCGCACACACATTGTAAAACACAACCGATGTATGTCTATGTAGGTACATGGATGGACAGGTGGCAACTCACAGCTTCTCGATTATGAGGAAGGCGATGTCGTACGCCGGCGAGTAGGCCACCGGAGCCTGTGAGAAACAACGTGATTGAGACACGAGATGAGTAGCTCATCAGAGTTTCATGTGGAAGCGATTTTGCTCCCGCTTTTTGGAAGGGAGGGGTTTTTCATGAGCGACCTTGGAGCCTAGGACATCGAAGTAGAGCTTGCTAGAGAGGATGCGGTTGCAGTGGAGGGGAGCTGCTGGGGTGGCCGCTGACACGGGGGAGGAGGCCATCTGCCACTGGGAGGAAAGGGCTCAGGCGGGGTGCCTCTCTCGGTCTCTCCTATGCTGCGTGCCTGCACCGTCAGCTAGGGCAACTTAGTAAGGAGGCCAAATGAGCCAGTTTGGGCCGGTCTTTGATTTAAATTGGGCCAAAAAGTTTGGGCCCAGTTTGCATAGAAACTAGAGAGGGCCGATGAACCGAAAACGGTGAAAATCAGCCTATATCGGCTGGTAAAAATTTCTCTGCTTCATGCTACGTGGCATGATCTTACTTAGGACCTTAGGAATTTTCTGAAATTTTCTTGAATTTTTCCGGATTCATTTGCTATTTTTTAGAGTTCAAAAGGATTTATTTGAATTTCTGAAAAAAGAAAATCTCTAAAAGGCCTAGTGGTCCAAGCCCAGCCCACCTTCTCCCTTTGGCCCACTCCACCCGCCGGTCCAGCCTGCCCGTGCTTGCCACGCGGAGTGCATCCGCGTCCGCACCTGCTCGCCGGATGGCTGACACGCATCGAGCATCTGTGTGGTCACCTCGCCCATGTTTGATCTCGGCCGCTCATCGCCTCGGTGCCGCTGAAAGGTAGGGCCCACCTGTCAGACCTTCTGTCCCTGGCGTGGACTCTTCCTTCTTTGTGTCCGACGCGGACTCCGCCGCCGCGCACGCTTCTCCGTTCTCCGTCATCGTCTCGTCGTTCGTGCCTGACTCGAACTCTGTGCCTATGTCCATCTTGGAGTCCTCGGCGTCCGCGCCATTTAAGGCGGGGTTGCCCCTTGTTTTCCACATCTCACCGAGCCGAGCTTGCCCTCGCCCGTGCGTCGTCGCCGTCTTCATTCTCGTCTCCGGCTGTCAAACCCTCGCCATCGGTAAGTCCGCAACTGAGTCCTCGCCGCTGTCCTTTTCTCTGCCATCGTCTTCACCGGTGAGCGCCAAGCTGCCCCATCCTTGCCGTCGTCTGAGCCTTTGTCTCAATCTTCGACAAGCTGCACCTCGTCGTTGTCCTCCATTGTCGTCCACCGCGTTGCCACCTCAGCCCTAGTCCGATGTATCATGGCACGTGGATGCCACATCAGCAGATGAGCCTACCCATGTGCCATGTAGCATGCCACGTCGTCAGACACGTGTCATGCCATGTCAGCATGCCACGTCAGCCCTAGTGCGCATGTGGTTGCCCAGTCAGCCGCCGTGTCAGCAAGCCCCATCGGCAGTGCACTGTTCCATGAGTTGAGTCCACCATAGACCGCCTGTTCTATGCACTGAGTCTACAGCACAGTAGCTTTTCTAATTTTTAGCCTTTTTCTCTAGATTAGATTTTTCGAGAGCCCGTTCTCCTTCATCCTAGCTCCGATTAACCCAATTCTTTTTCCTAAATTCATCTAAAATTGAGATATATCTTTTGGTTCTAGTTTTGTAATTTTTGGAGTTCATTTGAATTTTATTTGAATTTATTTTATGTTTCGTTTTGTTTTCTCTCTCGTTAGATCACGCATTGGAAGGAGCTGAAGCTAGATTTGAAGATCAAGAATTCCTAACTAAGCAAGGCCAAGGCAAGTCACGTCCTTTGATCATGTTGAGCCTAATTTGTGAATCTATTATGTATTATTTTATTTTAAATTATCATACATTGCTATTTTTATAAATCATTGTGTTGGTAGTTAACATCCAAATTGATTAATTCCTCCTTGATAATTTAGTTGCCATGATTCCATTGTCACCATAGGATGGAAAATTATATAGTGATGAAATATTAGTTGTCACATGGGTGAGATATTGAATCGTGGTGGTAGCCACAGTGATAAAATTTGTGTGCCATGATATTGGGGTGTCATTGGTGTTGGTTATACAAAAATTCATTTTCACCTAGGCAAATGATCGTGCAGTAAAGGGGTGCAAATTGCACATTGGGAGTGGGTGTTTCATCTGGCTAAATCTAAGGACTTAACTTTGTGCGCTATTAATCTAAGCCTTACCGTACAACCCCATGTCTAGTATGGGATGTACCTGACTGATTAATTTGAGATGTTTCAATTTTGGTTCCATCGTTGGGATGAGTGTGGTGTGGTGGTAGCCATGGATCTACATTGGCGCAAGAGGGGGCCGATTAGCGAAACCTTAGCGAGGCGGAAGTCATGATTTCTCTGCCGCACACCAAAGGAAGTGTGTCAATTGCGTGGTAATATGAGATTATCATGTCTTGTGGGTAAAGTTGTACAACCTCTACAAAGTGTAAAACTATTCGAATAGCCGTGTCCTCGGTTATGGACAATACTTGGTGATTTCACACGAGGGGCAGAGTTTTCATAAAAATCTAGATGGGTTAAGTTGGGAAGTGAATGGTTGGTTCACTGGTGGTTCATTACGTGAATGGTAGTTCACAGGTGATTCATTGGAGTGGATGGTCAGTTCACTTGTGGTTTGTCTCAATTACTTTGATTACTTATTATTAGCATTATCATAGTTCACTTTTCAATCTATTTATTGTATTTACTTTAAATTATTGCTTTATGCAAAATTAACCTTTCAGCCATCTATTGGTAAGCTTTGCATACTATATTGCATTTTTTGTTACTAATGACTTGCTAAGTATTTTATGCACTCATGGCTATATCCATATTTGCTCAGTTGAGAAAGAAGGACCAGATTAGCAGGTGGTGCTAGAAGAATGATACTTCAATGACTTCACAGATTAGGACTTCGCCTCCCAGTTGATTGCTTGTGGGCATGTCGAGTGGCTACTATGTGTATTTCTGTTTTTCGTATTTCTGTTTTCCGCTGCAAGTCTCTTAAGCCTTTTAGGCTATTTTTTGTAAGCTTTGGCCATAAGGTCGCAACTCTGATAATTATTAATAATATTTGAATCTTTTCTTAGTGAATCGTGATATGGTTGATATTTCATTTTTGTTTATACTGTGTGCACTAGCGTGATCCTGGACTGGTGCAGAATACACAGGAGAGTCCGGATTTGCATATTCGGGTCTCGACAAAGCCTAATTGGCTTCTCCTCCTCTACAGCTCGTCGACGATGGGTTCTTCTTCAACTCCGGTCGATCCTCCTCACCAGTGACTCCGATCCCCGTCGTCCGATTCCTTATAGTCGGAGCATCCTCATCATCCCGTGAAGCTGACCGCGACGTCAATTTGAAGCTCTGCCACCTTGGCTTCCCTAGTCCCGAACGCCTACCTCCGCCGTTCGAGCTCCCTATCGACAACTCACCCCCGGCCTTCCCAAGCTTCCATTCCTTTCTCGGTAAGCTCCCAATCACTCCTAGATGCTCCCTTCCCTTTTAATTTAGCTCTAGTTGGGTAAATCGCTGCCACGACCATCCCTTGTTCCCGCCGTTGCCTAGCTCACTGCTGACACCCCTCCGGTCCGTGTCGGTCCGATTCAACCTGCCAGGAGGTGCGCACAGGGTCGAGCATCCCATTTTGGAAATGGTCCCATGCCTCCGTGGTCTCTCTCGCCGCCGGCAGGCCTCGCCACCGTTCGGCCAAGGAAGAACACTATTCTCGTGTAATTAAATTAAGTTTTATCATTAGTAGTTAATGACCATGCTTAGCATTTGTTAATGAACCGCTGATCGGTGGGCCCCAGGCCAGTTTAAATCCTTCGTTAGACTGACACATGGGCCCCACCTTGGGTAAAAATCTGATTAAAACCTAATCATAAATCCGGGCTACTAACATGTGGGCCCAAAACATTGTTTACACAGTGCTGAGGCCCCACGTGTCAGCCTCTGGCCATTTCTAGAAAAGAAAATGATTTTCTATAATTAAATAAACCGTGGGCCCCACATGTCATACACTGAACCTTCAAGATTTAAAAATATCTCAAAAAATAATTAAAAATGGTGGGACCCACCTGTCAGAGAGAGAACTCTCTCCTCTGTTTATTTTAGGATTTTTCCTGAAAATAACTTTAGAAAGCTCGTTCTCCCTCGTCATAGCTCTGAATTTAGCGAAACTTGTTTCTAAAATTTTCTAAAATTGAGCTCGTTCTGATAGTTCTTGTTTTGTTTAATTTGGAGTTTGTTGGAATTTTTGCTTGAGAATTTATTTGCTCTCCTTCTCTGTCGTTTGCTTTCAGTGCGTTCGTTCGAGTAGAGTTCGATGACGCAACCGAACCTCAAGTTGACACCTCTCTAGAACCGCAAGGCCCACCGACCTGTGACCCAGGTGGGTCATCACATTGATAGTATTGATCCTACCTTTCATGTAAAATTATGTTTCTTAAAAGTATCAAATTGCATACTTAATTTATTATGCAAATGTATGTCAAAACTTAAAGTAACTACATACCTACTTGATGTTGTAAATGACATGCTAGTCTTATCAAGTCTTAGGGCACTATCATGCCCTATTCATCAATCTTAAAACATGAAATCTTGATTTGGGACAGTCACGGGATGTAAGTGGCTGATAGTTTGAAACTACATATTTTATGCTTCTCAAAACCCTAAAAGCTTGCGATACCTATCTGGGCGGATGGTAAAAGTGGTTGGTGTGGATGTAACATGAGAATCTGTGGTTTGTAGAATGAGCCGCCTGGATAAATTAATGACTTAATCCTGTGATGACCTCTCCATGTAATACAGTACAACCACAAGCTGGCAAACTGTAGGCTTGGCCGAATAATTTATGAGACCCTTTAGTCATCTCATAGAAGACCGGTGCAGGAGGATAATAAAAATCTAACTTGAATGAGACACCTAGTAAAAGTGATATTGCTAGGGCTAGCGTATGTACAGAGTGGAGTCTGACTGCACTAATCTATGGTGGAACATCTCACACAATGTATGGAACCCACTACGTGTGGGAGCCACCCAAATGGGTGAGATGTTAGGGGGTGAGGCATTGTAAAGGCCTCATGACAGTCTCTCGATCTGCGTGGCTAAGGAATCACGTAGGCCTGTCGAGTTGATTGTTTCTTGTGGGTAAAGTGTACAGTCTCTACAGAGTATAAACTGTTTGAACAGCCGTGCCCACGGTCAAGGGCGGACATGGGACCTTCCTCGAGTTAGTTCTATTTCCAAAACTTTGTGGGTGGGATGATAAACCTGTTGGGGGGAAGTACTCCAACTTTAATTTTTTTTCCTGGGGGAAGTACTCTAATATTATTATTATGGTGAATGTAACCTACTAGTAAACAATCTAGCATAGGTGAATGGAACCATGTAACTGGTGGATGGAACCTGCATCACTATATATATTGCATGATTTAAACTCTTTAAAGTATGTTTTGTTAAAATGCTAGGTCATAGGATTTGTACTTATAATATTTGCAACTGTCACTTTATGCAATTAAAAGAACCTAAGCCACCCTTGTTAAACCTTGAATCTATAATTATCTGCATTCTATGTGTTGACTCACGGAGCACGGTTATGTGTGCTCACCCTCGCTCTCAACCCTCCCCTTCAGAGTTCACGAATCAGAACCAGTATGCCTACCACCAGGACCAAGGTGACGAGGGCGGTGAAGACGGTGACAGTTAGAATAGGACCTAGTGTTCCAACATCTCTTTACAGTTTAGCTGACCAAGCTAACTGATGGGTGAGTTTAATATTAACTAGACCTCTGGTTAATATTAATCGCACCTAAATTGTCCTGGTCGCTTGCCTATGAAGAGTTTAGCCCCTCCTTTTGCTTCCGCTATCGCTTTCGTATTTCTGTATTGAACTCATTTGGCTTGGCGATCCCTTTTGTAAAGCTTATCCCGATGTGCAATATTTGAACTTTGTATTATAATATTAATGAATAGTATGATTTGTATCGTGTATAAGATGAATCTGTATTGTATCTGTGAACACTATCCATTGATCTAGAAAATAGTACAACCAGGTTGGTTAAATCCCGGTCTGACATCCGTCGACCGGGTTAGACACCTACGTGACTCCCCCATCACACTGGCCGGAGCCACCGTGTGCCACCGGGTGTGGCACGGGGTCCCTGACCATCCTGCTCGCCATGGAGGGCACCTCCGTGCTTTCATTTGACATCTCCGCCGCCATGGTCATGGAGGCCCAGCGGCAGGTGCAGAGGCTGAAACACCCCAAAATTTCAACCCCTTTTTGAAATTTTTGTAAATTTGGTTTAAATGCAATTTATTTCCCAATTCGGCAAGTCTCAATGAAAATACGCTTTCTCTTTTGGCAAATGTGCCTTCTTCCTCCTCTGGCGCTCTCCTGTGTGTGCCGCTTCTTCCTCTCTTTCCCGAAGCCACAGCCGTGCACGCGTCACCGCCTCCTCTCACTGGATTGCATCGCCCCTCTTCCCTCACCCAACGTCATGCTCGTACTCCTGGTTCCATGAGTCAGTGACCCTTCCCTCTAAGCCACTCTAGTGCATCCCCCCCTCCGCTCAGCGTGAAGCAAACGCGACCGAAAAATATCTCGATGAAAACTGATGTACCCGGCCTATAAGACCCCCTGGTCACCGTGAAGCTCCTCTAGACACTCTCACATACCTCTCTGAGCACCCGATTGGCTTCCCATCGTCCCTACCGCCGGCGAATGCCGCCCTGATCCCGGTAAACCCTAGAACCATTATTGCGGTTAAGTCAATTATTTTGCAATTAAATGCTCCCATATGCTCCTCACTATCTCGGGAACATATTGGAGTGGCCCCCGGAGCTTGAGCATTTGCCCAAGGCCGTGACGACGAAGATCGCCGTCGGCCCAAAGGACCTCGCTGTGGCCAGCCCACTTGAGTCATCCTCGAGCTAAATGGTCACTTCCCCAGGGTTTATAGCACTCCCTAGTTGGAGAAACCCCAACCCATTTTGCCGGAAAGCCCCCAAAGCTCCCTAGCGCCGCCGCGAAGCTCATCACCTTCCCGGCCGCCGCTAGCCACCACCGCTTTCTTACTCACTCCCCAACTATCCAAATGGAAACTTAATCCTTAACCGCGCCTTCGGGTAGAACCACTCTTTCTCAAGTGCTTTGTAGCCGCCGTGCCACCGCAATGAACTTTCTCTTTTTCCCGCCGGGAGTGCCGTCTGGAGGTTGAAGACGACCTCCCGAGGGCGTCGTGGCGCTATCTCAGCCGCTGTCGTCAGTTCATCAAGAGCGTCCACCTACGTTTGAATCCCGACCATAGATGCCCCGCCGTCTCTTCATCCGAGCACCCGCACTCACTCCATCTGCTCCGTCTGCGCCGACCGCGCGTCGTGCAACGAGCGGTCATGCATGCTCGTGCGCTGGGCTACGCCCGCGCCCGCATGGGCCATAGGCCGTGGCCTGTTGGCCGTGTGCGCGGTGCGACCGTGGGCCAAGCGGCCCGTTTGGCCATGCGAGGGAATCGGCCGGGCCACACTGTTCACCCGGGCCGAGTCCACTTAAATATTGATAAAATTTAAGTATTGATAAAACCCAAATCCATCCAATTCAAAGATCAACCACCTTTTTTTTAATGTCTATCTTTTATTTTCAAAAATTGGCCTAATGCATATACTACCTATTCGATCGTCTCAAATTTATCTAAATTAATTCAACCATGTCAACCCATCAAGCATTGTTGAAACTCGACCTCCCAACCCCAGCTCCTTTCTTTTTATATTCTTTCTTGTTTTTAATTTGCATTTTGTTCCCAGCTTGCATCCAGCAAAGCAGGAACCTATTTGATTTCATTTTCTACGCTAGTGTACGAACCAAGTGGATTGGTCAACTAAAGGACAGCGAAGACAGATGAAGTAAGTTTGAAGCTTGCCAAGGAGATCAAGAGCAACAACAAGAAGACAAGTCACATGTTTTTGATCATATTGAATCCCATGAAATTTACACTATGTACTATTTATATTTTCATTATTGATAGTTGTGAACTGATATTTGCTTAAAATAAATGGTTAGAATGACATGCTATTTAGATAAATCCTACCACTGATAAAAGCCCTGTTTACTTTGATGGCCACATTCACCTTGACAACCTTAGTAAGAATTATAATATTGAACAAATATATAAATATAAGATCATCTCATTCAACATTTTACGCTACTAAGTGACTTTGGCCGTTGGCCGGTAGATTTGGAAAACCCAGAGAGGGTAGGGTGGTATGGGACACCGTACCCTAGGCCGGTGATACTGGGGTGCAGTTTAGGGTAAGGGTGTTGTGGGAGACCGCGAGACGGCCTTCGCCCACCGCTTTACCCTAGAGTAGAGGTTGCGGACCTCAGGAGAAATATGAGGACAAGAACCTTGTGCCAAGTAAAAGACACAGTGATCGCTCAACCACGGGTGTTGACTTGTCAACCCTGGTTTAGTAGTTGCTCAACCTAAGTGAAGCTCTGCATGGAGAGTCGGTGTGGGTTGCGGACTCAGATTAAGACAACGATAGGTCCCCACAACTCGGGCTTAGCGTTCTGTGATGGCCAACGGATACCCGAGGGTATGTGGGTGCCTAACCTATCGTGTAGAGTGTATACCAAGGATTGAGCAGTGAAAAGACCCGGTTCCTTAACTCAGTCATGAGGGTTAAGGATGTGTGTGGGTAAAGTTGGGCAACTCTGCAGAGTGAAATTAATGGTATTTGAATACGCCGTGCTTCCGGTTAATGAAGCTGTGTTAATTGGGTGATTCCAACAATGAGGCACAAGTAGAGTTTCTGATGTGGTTAATCTGAGTAATGATGAAACCTTGTCTGATAATAAAACCCCCTGATTTTAAGGAGCAAATGTTTTAATTTTATTTGTTTGCAAATAAAACTGCATCCACCCACTGTAATAAAAACAATATATTCCCACCCTTGATTGTTCCTTGCAAGTAGATATGTAGTGTTTCCTCATGTGGCTTGCTGAGTACAGTGGTTGGTACTCAAACTTGCAAACTTTTTCTCCACAACAAATACCAGAAGGAAAGAAGATGCTGCAAGTGTTCGTGTTAGGGTTACGACTGCACTCAAGTGTTCTTGTGGAGTTTTCTTCGGCTTTTCTGTATGTAAGTTGAGCTTTGGGCTTGGACGCCCATATTGTTATTAAAATTGGCCATTAGGTCTTATTTCAATCAAATTAACTTTTTTTAATTGTTCGTGAGCAGGCATGATACACTGTTCATCCGCAACTGAAGTCCTGGGCTGTTGTGGGTGGTACGACGTTCCTGTTCCCAGAAATGGGGGCGTTACAGAATGGTATCAGAGCATGCGTGACTGTAGAATGTAACCCTACGTATAGGTTTGGCTTCCATAGGAATACGATTCCACAAAAATAGTAATTTCTGATACAAAAGAATTAAAAAAAATCATAAGTAATATTGCTGTCATTCTTCCTATGTCTACCTTATCTTTCTTAGACATGCATTAAAAGTTATGTTTTGGTTTGTCAAAATCTCAAAAACACGAGTAGACGTTTAGACTAATTTCTTGCTGTAAGTCTTTGACCAAATGGAACGAAAACTAAGTTTAGTAGAAGTGCTAAGGATGGTGTTAAGAAGGATAGCACGAATGCCCTGACCAAAGCTTTTTCTTTTGAAAGGTTGAGGTCACCGTTCAATTAGTTAGTACATAATGCCCGTTAAATTCCCTTGCTATAATGGGTAAGACCATTTGAGTAGATGAAGTTTTCTGATTGTAATAATAGCCAAATTGCACTACTAGCCTGTTAGGCTCCTATATAAACAATTTGTGCAAAATTAATTTTTGGTTTTAAGTAAAGTTCATGTGAAAAACTTTTCTGCTCCTACCTTACTTCGTCTCAATTCATATCTATATTCTTCTGTTCTTGTTCTTCTCTCACATATCAAGCTCTAAGTCTTGGAAGGAATTAAAAGGAAATTCCTGATTGCCATGAATAGGTTAAATCCCATCCCGAAAAACTGAAGGAGGATAGATGAACCTATAAAGGATTCAATTATAACGTGATGAATAATCCAAGGAATTAGAGGAATTATGTTTGATTATAAGAAGGAATTAATAGTGTGGGTTTGAAGTGGATGAAACGATGAAATTTGTTGGATCGGATTAACTAAATAGATGGATAAGCTGCATTCTGAAGAAGTGAAGAATGTAATAAATGGATTTTAAGCTTGATCAATAATATTGTTCATAGTGGATGATGATAATGGCGATTGGTGGATTGAATTAATTAGATAAACGAATAAGCTGAATTTTGAGAAAATGGAAAATGTGATAATTGGATTTTAGGTTTAATTAATGAAAATGTTCATAATGGATATTGATGATTGTGATTGCTAGATTGCAATACCAGTCAGAGTATTCTTCTTGGTAGATATTAATAATGGTAATAGTTGGATGGCAAACCTGATTACAATGTTAATCTTGGTAGACATATAATAATGGATTAATTTAGAAGTAGATAATAAGGGCTTCAGTTCATGATTGAATGAGCATATGGAGATTGTAAAATAATGACGGGAGGAATAGGATTTCTAAGGCAATTTGGATACAAATAATATTTGATGGACTTAAAATAAAAATGCTGGATTACAATAGATTTGAAGTTAGATTTATAAGGTTATGATTGAAATCAGGATTTAGGTTGAAGTTAAGTAGTCAGGATTTGATTAATGAAGTTAAGGATATTGTAATAAAAGTTATACATCTAGAAGATCAAATAAATGAAGATACTTGCTTGGAGTTTTAGACAGCAATGGTGCTAAGAGCAATCAATAGAAGGAAGTAGCATAGATGTAGATAGCAGGAAATAGAAGCTGGATTAGTACGGTTATTGGATTTAAACTTGGAAATAAAAATAATATAAGGGTGAATTAATTCCATGATTGGTATAGAATGCCAGAAGATGTTGAAATACCTTTGTAAGTGTATAGAAAGTGAGAAATAGTATTTCAGGAAGTGATCAGGATAAACATTTAATTTCATCCAGCCTATTCTTTTCCTACTTCTTGATCTTATCTCCGTTTTCGTCTTACTTTCCCTTGCTAGCCCAAAAATGTTACAAAACTGATTCCTAAGTTTTGGAATGCAGAATACCACTGAGCAAATTAAAGATTTAGCTGCACATCAGAGGAAGAAAAAGAAACCTTGAAAAGCAGTCTACGGTAATGGAAGCTCAAATTGTCATGAAGAAAAATCAAATTCAAGATAAACAAGGACAAGCCAGGATTTTAGAACAGCAGCTCACTAACAAGATGTCATCAGAAGCATCAACATCAAGTGCGACTGCAATTAAATTTGCAACTTTCCTGAAGACTCAACCACCTATCTTCTTAGCAACAACAGAGCCATTGAGTGCAGATAAATGGCTGCAAGATATTGAGCGAATAATGAATACTATCCAGTGTACAAATAAGGAGAAAATTCTTTTTGCCACTTATCAACTCTCAGGATCAGCAAGTGCTTGGTGGAGTTCTATCCAATGGATACATCTGAACAAAAATGATATTATATGGGAAGAATTTGTAACTAGATTTCGCAAGACTTATATTTCATCTAAAGTTATCACAGAAAAATATCAGGATTTTCTTAATCTCCGACAAGAAGACAAATCTGTTATGGAGTATCTGCAATAATTTCATCATCTAGCAAAATATGCTCAAGAAGATATCAATGATGAAACAAAAAGAATGGCATATTTTGTACAAGGTTTGCAACCACAGATAAAGAACTATATTGTGACCATGGAATTTTCAGATTTACGGACTCTAGTTGATCAAGCTCTCTGGATAGAGAAAGAAATATCAGGATATGTGAGGATTATCAAGCGAAGTGATCCCTTGACTTTGGCACATACAATTTGTTTTAACTGCAATCAAAAGGGACATATGCGTTACCAATGCTCACTGAAATCCCTCCCTAAAGAAGAAGCCCAGATAAGAGCCAGAAGACACACATCAACTTCATATCAATCATCAATGGAGAAAGACGAACGTCACCCCAAGCAGGCTCGAGTGGAGAAGGAGACAAATGCATCCTAAAGAAGTGACTAAGAAAAAGCAACCAGGAAATAATCAGAAAGTCGGAAAACAAGCATTAAACAGTGCCGTTGGTTAAGAACAAGTTATGAACTGAAGGGTATCTCATACTTTTGTATAAGCAAGTAGTTATAAGTTATCAACTGTACCCATGGGCTATCTTTAGTGGTATGAATAAATAAAGAAGTTTGTGTCACAATTCACTGTGGATTTGATTTTCAATCTTGTATAAAAGGAATACGACAACAGTAAATATTTAGATGAAGCGTAGTAAACCTAAAACACATAGGACAAGTGAACCAGATACGTCTTAAAGAGATACTGAGGGAAATCGTAAAGAATATTACTATATGGAGTGTCTATAGAAATCCCAGGAAATAAACCAAGCCATTTGTATAAAGATACAATACATTATAATTTGGTTTATACAAGGATGATATACAGGTACAGTAAAAGTGAAAGGAGAAGGAAGAGCATATATAAACGTGAGTGTAACCAGAGAAGTTCTCAGTCTTATTAAGGACTAGATTTGATTATAACCCTAGTACTAATATCCCTAACCCAAGAAAGGAGTTATAATTATACGGTTACACTTCAGGACAAGGATGTGTATTAATACAAGATGGAAGGATTGTAACTTCTACGACGAGATGTCAACACCTAAAGGGAAACGGACTACTCCTGACTTAATCCACTGGGATTAAATCTACGGGGTTACAAGCAACTAAAAACTATGATACAAATATCTAATGTTTCCCAGAAAAAGAGACAGTGATGGATAGAGACAAAGGCATGTCATAGAATGGTTACTAAATATTATCTTAATTACAATAAGAAGGTTCAGTAGGATTCACCAAAGGGTAAGTGAGAAGCTTAGGAATCTCACAGTTATTTCTGAATATCGAATGAAGAAAAGATCGAAAGATTTAACTGTAAAGTTAAATACTTCCTACAGTTCATTATGCACCTTGATAGAGTAAAGATGAACCAAAATCAAGAGAAAGAAATCTAATAAGGTAATACGAGAAGACAAACCTCAAAGTACGTAACCTACTAAGACATATGCCAGAAAGTAAAGAAGAGACATCAAAATCTATTTGGATTGTTACAATGGTAATCAGTTCTAGAATGGAACTGAGGTATCAGAAGATATTGATGTGGATTGGTTTTATAGACTTTCAAAGAGATGAGAAGGACATGAGACCATAAATGACCATAGACTGATTGGTTAAAGAAACATAGTTCCTATTAGGCAAATGAATTTGCAGAAAAGATAGAGTAATAGAACTCTGCCTGACCATGGTCGTGCTATTACATAAAATTCCAAATGAAACTATCCCAAACCAAGCAGCATAAATCATAATCATATCTTAAGAACATCTTTATGAAGTCTTGGAAACTCAGATAATCAGAAAGAGAGAGTACCGACAGAAGTACTAGTCAACAGCCACCATTGAAAGCTTACCCTAAATGAAACAAGACTTATGGAAAGGAATCAGAACTGTAACAAGTTTTATTTATCCCCCATTTTTAACCTGGGTGAATCTCGGGGTCAAGATTATTTTTAAGGGGGGTAGGTTGAAACACCCCAAAATTTCAACCCCTTTTTGAAATTTTTGTAAATTTGGTTTAAATGCAATTTATTTCCCAATTCGGCAAGTCTCAATGAATATACACTTTCTCTTTTGGCAAATGCGCCTTCTTCCTCCTCTGGCGCTCTCTTGTGCGCGCCGCTTCTTCCTCTCTTTCCCGAAGCCACAGCCGTGCACGCGTCACCGCCTCCTCTCACTGGATTGCGTCGCCCCTCTTCCCTCACCCAACGTCATGCTCGTACTCCTGGTTCCACGAGTCAGAGACCCTTCCCTCTGAGCCGCTCTAGTGCATCCCCCTCTCCGCTCAGCATGAAGCAAACGCGACCGAAAAATATCTCGATGAAAATCGACGTACCCGGCCTATAAGACCCCCTGGTCACCGTGAAGCTCCTCTAGACACTCTCACATACCTCTCTGAGCAACCGATTGGGTTCCCATCGTCCCTACCGCCGGCGAACGCCGCCCCTGATCCCGGTAAACCCTAGAACCATTATTGCGGTTAAGTCAATTATTTTGCAATTAAATGCTCCCATATGCTCCTCACTATCTCGGGAACATATTGGAGTGGCCGCCGGAGCTTGAGCATTTGCCCAAGGCCATGACGACGAAGATCGCCGTCGGCCCAAAGGACCTCGCTGTGGCCAGCCCACTTGAGTCATCCTCGAGCTAAATGGTCACTTCCCCAGAGTTTATAGCACTCCCTAGATGGTGAAAACCCAACCCATTTTGCCGGAAAGCCCCCAAAGCTCCCTAGCGCCGTCGCGAAGCTCATCACCTTCCCGGCCGCCGTTAGCCACCACCGCTTTCTTACTCACTCCCTAACTATCCAAATGGAAACTTAATCCTTAACCGCGCCTTCGGGTAGAACCACTCTTTCTCAAGTGCTTTGTCGCCGCCGTGCCACCGCAATGAACTTTCTCTGTTTCCCGCCGGGAGTGCCGTCTGGAGGTTGAAGACGACCTCCCGGGGGTGTCGTGGTGCTATCTCAGTCGCTGTCGTCGGTTCATCCAGAGCGTCCACCTGCGTTTGAATCCCGACCATAGATGCCCCGCCGTCTCTTCATCCGAGCACCCGCACTCACTCCATCTGCTCCGTCTGCGCCGACCGCGCGTCGCGCATCGAGCGGTCATGCGCGCTCGTGCGCTGGGCTACGCCCGCGCCCGCATGGGCCATAGGCCGTGGCCTGTTGGCCGTGTGCGCGGTGCGGCCATGGGCCAAGCGGCCCGTTTGGCCATGCGAGGGAATCAGCCGGGCCACACTGTTCACCCGGGCCGAGTCCACTACTGTTCACCGGTTTTTAGAAAATCCCCAAAAATCTAGAAAAATCCGTAAAAATCCCAGAAAAATCTAAAAACCCTAAAAATACCAAAATACACCTTTTTGACAAGTTTAATGTCCCAAATTCAAATTTAGCATCCATTCTTCCAAATTTAATTTAGACTTCGCCATTTCACGAATTTAACTCTTTAAATTTAAATTCCACCGTTCCACCAAATTCGAATCTTATAAAATGAAATTCCTCCGTTTCGCCAAATTAAATCTTGATAAAACCCAAATCCATCCAATTCAAAGATCAACCACCTTTTTTTAATGTCTATCTTTTATTTTCAAAAATTGGCCAAATGCATATACTACCTATTCGATCGTCTCAAATTTATCTAAATTGATTCAACCATGTCAACCCATCAAGCATCGTTGAAACTCGACCTCCCAACCCCAGCTCCTTTCTTTTTTATATTCTTTCTTGTTTTTAATTTGCATTTTGTTCCCAGCTTGCATCCAGCAAAGCAGGAACCTATTTGATTTCGTTTTCTACGCTAGTGTACGGACCAAGCGGATTGGTCAACTGAAGGACAGCGAAGACAGATGAAGTAAGTTTGAAGCTAGCCAAGGAGATCAAGAGCAACAACAAGAAGGCAAGTCACATGTTTTTGATCATATTGAATCCCATGAAATTTACACTATGCACTATTTATATTTTCATTATTGATAGATGTGAAATGCTATTTGCTTAAAATAAATAGTTAGAATGACATGCTATTTAGATAAATCCTACCACTTATAAAAGCCCTGTTTACTTTGATGGCCACATTCACCTTGACAACCTTAGTAAGAATTATAATATTGAACAAATATATAAATATAAGATCATCTCATTCAACATTTTACGCTACTAAGTGACTTTGGCCGTTGGCCGGTAGATTTGGAATACCCGGAGAGGGTAGGGTGGTATGGGACACCGTACCCTAGGCCGGTGATACTGGGGTGCAGTTTAGGGTAAGGATGTTGTGGGAGACCGCGAGACGGCCTTCGCCCACTGCTTTACCCTAGAGTAGAGGTTGCGGACCTCAGGAGAAATATGAGGACAAGAACCTTGTGCCAAGTAAAAGACACAGTGATCGCTCAACCACGGGTGTTGACTTGTCAACCCTGGTTTAGTAGTTGCTCAACCTAAGTGAAGCTCTGCATGGAGAGTCGGTGTGGGTTGCGGACTCAGATTAAGACAACGATAGGTCCCCACAACTCGGGCTTAGCGTTCTGTGATGGCCAACGGATACCCGAGGGTATGTGGGTGCCTAACCTATCGCGTAGAGTGTATACCAAGGGTTGAGCAGTGAAAAGACCCGGTTCCTTAACTCAGTCATGAGGGTTAAGGATGCGTGTGGGTAAAGTTGGGCAACTCTGCAGAGTGAAATTAATGGTATTCGAATACGCCGTGCTTCCGGTTAATGAAGCTGTGTTAATTGGGTGATTCCAACAATGAGGCATAAGTAGAGTTTCTGATGTGGTTAATCTGAGTAATGATGAAACCTTGTTTGATAATAAAACCCCCTGATTTTAAGGAGCAAATGTTTTAATTTTATTTGTTTGCAAATAAAACTGCATCCACCCACTGTAATAAAACCAATATATTCCCACCCTTGATTGTTCCTTGCAAGTAGATATGTAGTGTTTCCTCATGTGGCTTGCTGAGTACAATTGTTGGTACTCAGACTTGCAAACTTTTTCCCCACAACAGATACCAGAAGGAAAGAAGATGCTGCAAGTGTTCGTGTTAGGGTTACGACTGCACTCAAGTGTTCCTGTGGAGTTTTATTCGGCTTTTCTGTATGTAAGTTGAGCTTTGGGCTTGGACGCGCGTATTGTTATTAAAATTGGTCATTAGGTCTTATTTCAATCAAATTAACTCTTTTTAAATTGTTTGTGAGCAGGCATGATATACTGTTTATCCGTAACTGAAGTCCTAAGCTGTTGCGGATGATACGATATCCCTGTTTCCAGAAATGAGGTGTTACATAGGCCCTGGCTGCGCAGTCGACGGGGTCGTCATTCTGCACTTCGCGGTTCGAGGTGAGGGGCCTGGAGAGCCTTGATGGCAGGTACGACATCGTGGTGTGCCTGAACGTGCTGATCCACTACCCAAGGGAGGAGACACAGAAGATGATACGCCACATCGCGTCGCTCGCCGAGAAGCGCCTCATCCTCAGCTTCATGCCCAAGATGCTCTACTTCGACTTCCTTAAGCGCGTCGGCGAGCTGTTCCCGGGCCGTCCAAGGCCACGCGCACCTACCTCCACTCCAAGAGGGGCATTGTGGACGCACTACGTGTAAGAGCCCAGCACTGTTGTCTGTGTAACAATGTGCTTAGGCCAGTCTCAGTGGGGGTTTCATGGAGTTTCATGGGCATTAAATACGCTGACATGGCACTGTATTGATGAAGAGAGAGATGATAAAAGTTTCATGGGAGTAGAGAGAGTTTCATGGGGATGAAACTCTTCTGCACTGTTTCCAAAATATGGTGTGTTGGAAACTGGGACATGAAACCTCCACTGAGACAAGTCAATCTTTTTTGCTTTGTGTGAGCTTCAAATTTTATTTTTGCATGCTTCATATCGCCAGGCCGCGAGGGGCCTCAGGCGGGGCCACCGGGGGTGCATAGGTCGGCATGGCTGGGGCGCGGTGGCACCCTTTGTCAGCTTGCTCGCCTTCTCATGTATGCGTGTCTTTGCTTCTCATGGGAAGCTCAAATCCTTGTTCTAGAAAATGATGAGATATTATAGAGATGTTTAGGTTGTCAGGTTCTTATAGTCCTTCAATCTATTATTTTCTTTGCTTTTATTCGATATAGATAAGTTTCATAATCCGATTTGGGATGCATCAGTGTTAGGCCGACTAGATTTCATTGGATTATAGACAGGATTTAAGAAAACAATGAGCTTTATTATTCTTCTCTTCTCGAAATCCAACATAATTAATACTCCATTAGGTTATAGAAGCTAGAAGAATAGAATTAGTCTTTGTTATTTTAATTTCTGAAAAAAAATGAAAATGCATAGTAGGAGTTGTAGATGGAGTCTTAAAAACTGACTTAAACCCATAGACTTTTGTTTAGAATATCTCGTACTTGAATTTGCATACGGAGATAATCAAAAGGTAAACAAGAATGTTATACACACACACTACTTAATAAGTTTGAGTTGGTAGTCGGTCCATTCTCTCCCACCCCTCTTTACAAAAAAACTACGCTGACATGTGGGCCTCTCCCACCCCTCCTCACAAAACTTGCGCCAGTCTCTCCTCCCCACCAACTCCCTCCCCCATTATCCGTGCCGCTCCGCCCACTCCTCCTCCCCTCCCTCGTTATCCGCACTATTGAGTCCTCCTCCGCCGCTCCGCCCTCTGCGTTACGAATGCGAAGCAAGAACGGGTAGAGGGCACGCACCATGGTTGTCGTCCTTGGAGGGAGTGCCATCGCAGCGCTGCGCCTTGCCCCACTGCATGCAGAAGCAGGTGTTCATCTCCAGCACGGGTCGCTGGCTCCAGTCGCAGCGCAGCCGCGGGTTGAGGTGGAGGATCAGGGGCGCCTCCTCGCCATCGGCGGCGCACAGGCCACGCAGCTCCACCGCGAGCTGAGCCACCATCACTATCCCGTTCCCGACCCCGCTCCGCTCCAGCGCCTCCGTATACTCCGGCCGCGCCGTCCCTACCACAGTCACCGCTGACCCCACCGCCAGCCCGCACTGCAGGAACACGGCCGGCTCGCCCTCGACGCTGCTGAGGGCGAGCGAGCTGGGGCGCTTGGTCTCCCCGCCGTCGCCCGAGATGATGGAGTCCACGTTGCCGGTGAACGCGGAGGTCTCCTCCCAAGCCTTGGCGCCGAGCGCCCACACCTCGCTGGCAATGCGCTCGAGCTCGGAGAAGTTGCCCAGCAGGCCCCACCGCCTCCTGCCTCCACCAGCTTCGTGGCGCCAGAGGATCTCCCCGGTGATGCGGCCGTACCCTGCGACAGCACCCCCAGCAGCGCGAGCGTGGGACGCCGGCGCTGCAGCGGCTCGCCCGAGACGGCAGTGGCCAGATGGGTGATGGCCGCAGGACCGAGGCCGGCAAGCTTGACGGACACGAACAGGAGGTACGCGAAGGCAGCTGCAGCGAGGAGAGGCGCCACACGGCGACGTGCGCGGCACCGGCCTCCCCAGAAATGGGGAAATTGCACATATACCCCATAGTTAGTAGGCACTTGTAAGTTTGCCCCACACTTAAGTGGCCTTATAATTTTGCCCCATACTTGATATGCCCCCTTATTATGTTGCCCCATTGCCCATTTAGCTCCTATTTTAATTTCGTTTTTCATTTTTTGGGGCAGGAAAAATGCAGTAAAAAATATTTACAAAGTTGTCCATTAAATGCCTAAAACATTCTTATTTCGTTTTTCATTTTTTACTGCATTTAGCTCCTATTTTAATTTCGTTTTTCATTTTTTGGGCAGGAAAAATGTAGTAAAAAATATTTACAAAGTTGTCCATTAAATGCCTAAAATATTTTAATTTCGTTTTTCATTTTTTACTGCATTTTTCCTGCCCCAAAAAATAAAAAACGAAATTAAAATAGGAGTTAAATGGGCAATGGGGCAAAATAATAAGGGGGCATGTCAAGTATGGGGCAAAATTACAAATGCCTACTAACTATGGGGTATATGTGCAATCCAACATAATTAATACTCCATTAGGTTATAGAAGCTAGAAGAATAGAATTAGTCTTTGTTATTTTAATTTCTGAAAAAAAATGAAAATGCATAGTAGGAGTTGTAGATGGAGTCTTAAAAACTGACTTAAACCCATAGACTTTTGTTTAGAATATCTCGTACTTGAATTTGCATACGGAGATAATCAAAAGGTAAACAAGAATGTTATACACACACACTACTTAATAAGTTTGAGTTGGTAGTCGGTCCATTCTCTCCCACCCCTCTTTACAAAAAAACTACGCTGACATGTGGGCCTCTCCCACCCCTCCTCACAAAACTTGCGCCAGTCTCTCCTCCCCACCAACTCCCTCCCCCATTATCCGTGCCGCTCCGCCCACTCCTCCTCCCCTCCCTCGTTATCCGCACTATTGAGTCCTCCTCCGCCGCTCCGCCCTCTGCGTTACGAATGCGAAGCAAGAACGGGTAGAGGGCACGCACCATGGTTGTCGTCCTTGGAGGGAGTGCCATCGCAGCGCTGCGCCTTGCCCCACTGCATGCAGAAGCAGGTGTTCATCTCCAGCACGGGTCGCTGGCTCCAGTCGCAGCGCAGCCGCGGGTTGAGGTGGAGGATCAGGGGCGCCTCCTCGCCATCGGCGGCGCACAGGCCACGCAGCTCCACCGCGAGCTGAGCCACCATCACTATCCCGTTCCCGACCCCGCTCCGCTCCAGCGCCTCCGTATACTCCGGCCGCGCCGTCCCTACCACAGTCACCGCTGACCCCACCGCCAGCCCGCACTGCAGGAACACGGCCGGCTCGCCCTCGACGCTGCTGAGGGCGAGCGAGCTGGGGCGCTTGGTCTCCCCGCCGTCGCCCGAGATGATGGAGTCCACGTTGCCGGTGAACGCGGAGGTCTCCTCCCAAGCCTTGGCGCCGAGCGCCCACACCTCGCTGGCAATGCGCTCGAGCTCGGAGAAGTTGCCCAGCAGGCCCCACCGCCTCCTGCCTCCACCAGCTTCGTGGCGCCAGAGGATCTCCCCGGTGATGCGGCCGTACCCTGCGACAGCACCCCCAGCAGCGCGAGCGTGGGACGCCGGCGCTGCAGCGGCTCGCCCGAGACGGCAGTGGCCAGATGGGTGATGGCCGCAGGACCGAGGCCGGCAAGCTTGACGGACACGAACAGGAGGTACGCGAAGGCAGCTGCAGCGAGGAGAGGCGCCACACGGCGACGTGCGCGGCACCGGCCTCCCCAGAAATGGGGAAATTGCACATATACCCCATAGTTAGTAGGCACTTGTAAGTTTGCCCCACACTTAAGTGGCCTTATAATTTTGCCCCATACTTGATATGCCCCCTTATTATGTTGCCCCATTGCCCATTTAGCTCCTATTTTAATTTCGTTTTTCATTTTTTGGGGCAGGAAAAATGCAGTAAAAAATATTTACAAAGTTGTCCATTAAATGCCTAAAACATTCTTATTTCGTTTTTCATTTTTTACTGCATTTAGCTCCTATTTTAATTTCGTTTTTCATTTTTTGGGCAGGAAAAATGTAGTAAAAAATATTTACAAAGTTGTCCATTAAATGCCTAAAATATTTTAATTTCGTTTTTCATTTTTTACTGCATTTTTCCTGCCCCAAAAAATAAAAAACGAAATTAAAATAGGAGTTAAATGGGCAATGGGGCAAAATAATAAGGGGGCATGTCAAGTATGGGGCAAAATTACAAATGCCTACTAACTATGGGGTATATGTGCAATCCAACATAATTAATACTCCATTAGGTTATAGAAGCTAGAAGAATAGAATTAGTCTTTGTTATTTTAATTTTTGAAAAAAAATGAAAATGCATAGTAGGAGTTGTAGATGGAGTCTTAAAAACTGACTTAAACCCATAGACTTTTGTTTAGAATATCTCGTACTTGAATTTGCATACGGAGATAATCAAAAGGTAAACAAGAATGTTATACACACACACTACTTAATAAGTTTGAGTTGGTAGTCGGTCCATTCTCTCCCACCCCTCTTTACAAAAAAACTACGCTGACATGTGGGCCTCTCCCACCCCTCCTCACAAAACTTGCGCCAGTCTCTCCTCCCCACCAACTCCCTCCCCCATTATCCGTGCCGCTCCGCCCACTCCTCCTCCCCTCCCTCGTTATCCGCACTATTGAGTCCTCCTCCGCCGCTCCGCCCTCTGCGTTACGAATGCGAAGCAAGAACGGGTAGAGGGCACGCACCATGGTTGTCGTCCTTGGAGGGAGTGCCATCGCAGCGCTGCGCCTTGCCCCACTGCATGCAGAAGCAGGTGTTCATCTCCAGCACGGGTCGCTGGCTCCAGTCGCAGCGCAGCCGCGGGTTGAGGTGGAGGATCAGGGGCGCCTCCTCGCCATCGGCGGCGCACAGGCCACGCAGCTCCACCGCGAGCTGAGCCACCATCACTATCCCGTTCCCGACCCCGCTCCGCTCCAGCGCCTCCGTATACTCCGGCCGCGCCGTCCCTACCACAGTCACCGCTGACCCCACCGCCAGCCCGCACTGCAGGAACACGGCCGGCTCGCCCTCGACGCTGCTGAGGGCGAGCGAGCTGGGGCGCTTGGTCTCCCCGCCGTCGCCCGAGATGATGGAGTCCACGTTGCCGGTGAACGCGGAGGTCTCCTCCCAAGCCTTGGCGCCGAGCGCCCACACCTCGCTGGCAATGCGCTCGAGCTCGGAGAAGTTGCCCAGCAGGCCCCACCGCCTCCTGCCTCCACCAGCTTCGTGGCGCCAGAGGATCTCCCCGGTGATGCGGCCGTACCCTGCGACAGCACCCCCAGCAGCGCGAGCGTGGGACGCCGGCGCTGCAGCGGCTCGCCCGAGACGGCAGTGGCCAGATGGGTGATGGCCGCAGGACCGAGGCCGGCAAGCTTGACGGACACGAACAGGAGGTACGCGAAGGCAGCTGCAGCGAGGAGAGGCGCCACACGGCGACGTGCGCGGCACCGGCCTCCCCAGAAATGGGGAAATTGCACATATACCCCATAGTTAGTAGGCACTTGTAAGTTTGCCCCACACTTAAGTGGCCTTATAATTTTGCCCCATACTTGATATGCCCCCTTATTATGTTGCCCCATTGCCCATTTAGCTCCTATTTTAATTTCGTTTTTCATTTTTTGGGGCAGGAAAAATGCAGTAAAAAATATTTACAAAGTTGTCCATTAAATGCCTAAAACATTCTTATTTCGTTTTTCATTTTTTACTGCATTTAGCTCCTATTTTAATTTCGTTTTTCATTTTTTGGGCAGGAAAAATGTAGTAAAAAATATTTACAAAGTTGTCCATTAAATGCCTAAAATATTTTAATTTCGTTTTTCATTTTTTACTGCATTTTTCCTGCCCCAAAAAATAAAAAACGAAATTAAAATAGGAGTTAAATGGGCAATGGGGCAAAATAATAAGGGGGCATGTCAAGTATGGGGCAAAATTACAAATGCCTACTAACTATGGGGTATATGTGCAATCCAACATAATTAATACTCCATTAGGTTATAGAAGCTAGAAGAATAGAATTAGTCTTTGTTATTTTAATTTTTGAAAAAAAATGAAAATGCATAGTAGGAGTTGTAGATGGAGTCTTAAAAACTGACTTAAACCCATAGACTTTTGTTTAGAATATCTCGTACTTGAATTTGCATACGGAGATAATCAAAAGGTAAACAAGAATGTTATACACACACACTACTTAATAAGTTTGAGTTGGTAGTCGGTCCATTCTCTCCCACCCCTCTTTACAAAAAAACTACGCTGACATGTGGGCCTCTCCCACCCCTCCTCACAAAACTTGCGCCAGTCTCTCCTCCCCACCAACTCCCTCCCCCATTATCCGTGCCGCTCCGCCCACTCCTCCTCCCCTCCCTCGTTATCCGCACTATTGAGTCCTCCTCCGCCGCTCCGCCCTCTGCGTTACGAATGCGAAGCAAGAACGGGTAGAGGGCACGCACCATGGTTGTCGTCCTTGGAGGGAGTGCCATCGCAGCGCTGCGCCTTGCCCCACTGCATGCAGAAGCAGGTGTTCATCTCCAGCACGGGTCGCTGGCTCCAGTCGCAGCGCAGCCGCGGGTTGAGGTGGAGGATCAGGGGCGCCTCCTCGCCATCGGCGGCGCACAGGCCACGCAGCTCCACCGCGAGCTGAGCCACCATCACTATCCCGTTCCCGACCCCGCTCCGCTCCAGCGCCTCCGTATACTCCGGCCGCGCCGTCCCTACCACAGTCACCGCTGACCCCACCGCCAGCCCGCACTGCAGGAACACGGCCGGCTCGCCCTCGACGCTGCTGAGGGCGAGCGAGCTGGGGCGCTTGGTCTCCCCGCCGTCGCCCGAGATGGAGTCCACGTTGCCGGTGAACGCGGAGGTCTCCTCCCAAGCCTTGGCGCCGAGCGCCCACACCTCGCTGGCAATGCGCTCGAGCTCGGAGAAGTTGCCCAGCAGGCCCCACCGCCTCCTGCCTCCACCAGCTTCGTGGCGCCAGAGGATCTCCCCGGTGATGCGGCCGTACCCTGCGACAGCACCCCCAGCAGCGCGAGCGTGGGACGCCGGCGCTGCAGCGGCTCGCCCGAGACGGCAGTGGCCAGATGGGTGATGGCCGCAGGACCGAGGCCGGCAAGCTTGACGGACACGAACAGGAGGTACGCGAAGGCAGCTGCAGCGAGGAGAGGCGCCACACGGCGACGTGCGCGGCACCGGCCTCCCCAGAAATGGGGAAATTGCACATATACCCCATAGTTAGTAGGCACTTGTAAGTTTGCCCCACACTTAAGTGGCCTTATAATTTTGCCCCATACTTGATATGCCCCCTTATTATTTTGCCCCATTGCCCATTTAGCTCCTATTTTAATTTCGTTTTTCATTTTTTGGGGCAGGAAAAATGCAGTAAAAAATATTTACAAAGTTGTCCATTAAATGCCTAAAACATTCTTATTTCGTTTTTCATTTTTTACTGCATTTAGCTCCTATTTTAATTTCGTTTTTCATTTTTTGGGCAGGAAAAATGCAGTAAAAAATATTTACAAAGTTGTCCATTAAATGCCTAAAATATTTTAATTTCGTTTTTCATTTTTTACTGCATTTTTCCTGCCCCAAAAAATGAAAAACGAAATTAAAATAGGAGTTAAATGGGCAATGGGGCAAAATAATAAGGGGGCATGTCAAGTATGGGGCAAAATTACAAATGCCTACTAACTATGGGGTATATGTGCAATCCCCCCCCCCCCCCCCCCCCCCAAAGAAATTGGATCAATGAGATTGTGAACCGGTTGAATAAGACAAAGGTGGAACGGAAGCCTGACTTGAAGGGTATAACACATTGGTTTGATGGTCGTGCCTAGATTTGATCCATTTTGCATTCATACGCACATTGGTTTTGTTATCTTGTTCATTATTTTTGGTTAGTTGCAGTTATATATTGTATTTACAGCTTGATGCTTTTGCTGCATCCGAAAGAGAAGCTGTGAGCGCTGCTGAAAAAACAGAAAGAAAGATGCAGCTTAGAGATAAAGTAAGCTATTTCTCATCCTATGTGGCAGCAGCTCAGCATCTCAATTTCTTTTTTGTTGAGTATCAGGCTATTGTGCCTTTTTTTGTAACTAATACCAGAAAATGACATGTATATTTATGCACACTTGCTGTCATAAATTTGTTGCTTTGTATTGTACTGGATGGATGATGGAATGGCATGTTTTTACCACCTAATAAAATTGCTGAACTTTTGACATTGATAGTGATTGGATTATTTTCCTTGTTTCATTTCAGAAACGCAAGGAAGAGATGGAGAGGCTTGAGAAGGAGAAGCAGGTTGAAATCAGGAGCTACAAGGGCCTGATGGTCCAAGAAAAGATGACTTCCAACAAGCAGGTCGTGTCTGGTAGCAAGACCTTGCTAGAACTTGAAGACGACTTTATGTGAGAGGACAATATGACAATTCATACTACAAGAGCTCTCTGAACTGCTTCTGGCACAGGACAGGCGTTGTTGGCTTGCAAGACTATAGATCAGGTGATTCTAGGCGGGGCCTTAACCTGTTGCGCTTCATACTTTAATGGTCTCGGTAGACCTGTTTGATCAGTTCCTAACATGATAACAAAATTTATTTTCCTTGATTTCTCTGCAATGATGAGAACATAACAACATTACTTTAAATATTCCATTTATCTGGAGCACACTTTGCTGTCCTTGGGCTGGAGTTTTCTTTGAACATTCAGGTTTTCACATCACTGTTAAGCCTTATTACAGGGCAATTAAGCTGATAGGAGCGCTAATGAAGACTTTGAAGAGGTCTTGAGGTCAACAGTACAAATCAGCGTTTAGAGCGTAGAATAAGCAAAGAATTAGAGGAGTCATCACAGTACATGTAACCTGGGCATCGAAAAGCACATATGGAAACAGCGGTGTACATATGTACGGCTAACATTTGGCACGGCCATTTAGGCTTGGAGCTTATCATAGTCATGGCTAGCCTGCTGCTTCTGCTCTCCTTACCCCTAACCATCCTTGCCCTGACAGCATCATGCGCTCAAACCAATATCACCTTAGGGTCCTCCCTACCGGCCACCGCCGGCGCCGCCTGGTCTTCACCGTCGGGCAACTTTGCCTTGGGTTTCTACCCCGTCGAAGGAGGCCTTGCCGTCGGTGCTTGGCTTGCCACCACGCCGAACATAACAGTTACGTGGACGGCGAACCGCAACGCCACGCCGTCCACGGGCGGCTCACTCAGCCTCAACCACGACGGCCAGCTGGTCTGGAGCGCCGATGGCCAGAACGTGACCATCGCTGAGACATCCCAGTCGGCCACCGCGGCCGCCATGCGCGACGACGGCAATTTCGTGATGTACGGCACGGACGCGACAACTATCATCTGGTCGACGTTCGGGGCCCCGACTGACACGCTGTGCGCTGGGCAGGACCTGCTGCCCGGGCAGCAGCTCTTTTCGAGCGTGTCCGACACCAACAAGGCCACTGGGAAGTACAGGCTTGACAACCAGGATGATGCCAACCTCGTGCTGTACCCTGTCGGGACAACCAACGTGGCGAACTCCGCGTACTGGGCCAGCAATACTGGCAGTGTAGGCCGCCTCCTCACCTTGCGCTTGGACGCCAATGGCGTGCTCTACCTGGTGGACAAAAACGGCAGCTACACCAAGAACCTGACACAGCCCAGGGCTCCAGCCCAAGTAGGCTCGCATGCCTATTACCGAGCCACGCTTGATCCGGATGGCATCTTGCGTGTATATGGCCACGCCCTTTCGGCCAACGGCGGGTGGAAGACCGACGTCGAATGGGTGGCGCTGAGCGACCGGTGCTCCGTCAAAGGCGTGTGCGGGGCCAACAGCTACTGCGTCCTCGATCGAGACGCGCGGCCTACCTGCGCTTGCCCTCCAGGCTTCTCGTTCGTCAACACAAGCAATCTTGGCCTCGGGTGCGAGGCGAATGCGGGCGTCGGTGACTGCTCGGCCGGTGGAGTAGATGCAGCCAGCGCCGCCGTGATGGCAGGTTTGGCAAACGTGTCGTGGACCGACACGCCGTACATGCTGCTTCCCCACGGAATGAGCGCCGCTGACTGTGGGGCCGCGTGCCTCTCCGACTGCTTCTGCACCGCCGTGCTGCACGACAGCAACGATGGCGGCACATGCACGAAGCAGCAACTCCCGCTGATGTACGGCCACGCGGGCGGTCCGTACACGCTGTTTGTGAAGACCAGGGCAACGGCGGCAACTCTTGCGCGCCGCAGAAAGGACGGCCGCGGCGTGGGACGAGCCGCTACGATCGCCTTGGTCTGCATGGCCCTCTTGACGTGCTTCTCTCTGTCCGCTTTCCTGGTGTTTGCACGACTGCTTTGGGTAAACCTCAAAGCCGTGCACCATGACGTCATGTCACTGTCACTGGCCAATGCCAACGCAGCCGATGCCCTCGACGAGGAGGCGCCCCTGAGGTCGTACACTTACCGGGAGCTCAAGGAAGCGACGCACGGCTTCCGAGACCCGATCGGCCGAGGCGCCTTCGGCGCGGTGTTCAAAGGGTCACTGAACGGCGGCGAGAAGATCATCGCCGTGAAGCGGCTCGAGAAGCTCGTGGAGGATGGCGAGCGGGAGTTCCAGAGGGAGGTGCGCGCCATCGGGCGGGCAAGCCACCGCAACCTTGTCCGGCTGCTGGGCTTCTGCCACGAGGGTGCAAACCGCCTCCTCGTCTACGAGTTCATGAGCAACGGCTCCCTCGCCGACCTCCTCTTCAGGGGTACCTCCCGCCCGGCGTGGCCCGACCGCGTCCGCATCGCGCTGGACGTGGCTCGCGGGCTGCACTACCTCCACGACGAGCTCGACAGCCGCGTGATCCACTGCGACGTCAAGCCGCAGAACATCCTGATGGACGCGGCTGGCAAGGCCAAGATCGCCGACTTCGGGCTCGCCAAGCTGCTCCTGCCCGATCAGACGCGCACCTTCACCGGTGTGCGCGGGACACGCGGGTACCTGGCCCCCGAGTGGTACCGTGGCACCGGGCCGGTCACCGTGAAGGCCGACGTGTACAGCTATGGCGTGGTGCTCCTGGAGACCGTGACGTGCAAGAGGAACATGGAGATGGAGGAGGCCGGCGAGGACTGCACGCTGATGGAGTGGGCGTACGGCTGCTTGGTCAGAGGAGAGTTGAGGAGATCAACCATGACGGACACCAGTGATGAGGAGGAGGCCGTGGAGGAGGAGATGTTGGAGCGCGTCGTTAAGGTGGGGATCTGGTGCGTGCAGGAGGAGCCTCAATCTCGGCCGTCCATGAAGAATGTCATCTTGATGCTGGAAGGGAACATGGAGGTCTCCTTCCCTCCTCCTCCACCCTCTTCTTTATGATGTTGTAACATGATCCAAATTCATACCGTGTCTATATCGAACACTGTATCATTTCATGCTAAACATGGTGTTAGAAATAATCTTGACTTAGAGTTCAAGACGTAGTAGAGTCTGTCTCCGTGTGTAACTCAAGTTGAAGTTGTGTCCAACTTGAAGTCCGAATACGTATACTAGTAGGAGATTATTAGCCTATATATTGAGGAGGCTTGTAGCCAGTTTTGTAATAAAAGAAACAAAAAGGGGAGCAAATAAGAGAATAAAGAAATCCAGAAATTCTCCTGTGTTCTCTCAGTTTATTTGTGATGTGTGTGTTTTCTCCTGGATTAAAGTTGTAACAAGTGGTATCAGAGCCTAGGCGAGAAGCGAGTCGCTGAAAAAAATCGTCTCGACGATTCCGTTTCGCGCTCGTCTCGAGCGGTGTTCCTGAGGCCTTTGCGCGCGCGTCGTACAGCTGGAGTAGCAAAAGTCAGCGCCGAGAGAAGCAAAGCAACGCAGCTGTCCTGAAGCAACGCAGCAAGACAGAGGAGATGTGTCACTGTTCTGTGTCATGTATGAGTTTAGTAAGTCGTAGTTGAGACCGACTGCCTTAATATTTCAGAATCTTTGCATCCGAATGAACCTGTACCAGTTGAGTTGAGTTCTTACATGTAGCTTGCATGTAGAACGATTCATGTGGAGGCGTGGCTGGTAGTTTATAATGCATTAAGACTAAAACTAGAGTATGTCAAGTCAAGATTAAAGGGGAAATTGTTAGAAATAATCTTGACTTAGAGTTCAAGACGTAGTAGAGTCTGTCTCCGTATGTAACTCAATTTGAAGTTGTGTCCAACAACTTGAAGTCCGAATACGTATGCTAATAGGAGATTATTAACCTATATATTGAGGAGGCTTGTAGCCAGTTTTGTAAGAAAAAAAAGAAAAAGGGGGAGTAAATAAGATAATAGAGAAATTTAGAAATTCTCCTGCATTCTCTTAGTTTATTTGCGATGTGTGCGTTTTCTCCTGGATTAAAGTTGTAACACATGGGATGACTGGTGCTAAGGTCAGACATGGTGTCAACCCAACCCAACCGACTCTTATTTAGTTTCCTTCTTTGTTCAAAACACTTATCCCTAGCCCTATATATGTACCCCTGTAGTTGCACGTTTTAGATGATCTATCGTTTCGTACTTAATATTCTCATCGTATAGTGAATTCTGCTTTGTGCATCTATGGTTTTTCTGTAAGAGTTTTTCACGTAAAATTTATACCTCTCTGTCTCTCTATTTTTTTAACAAGAGGTATCATGAGATTCGATCTAGAAAAATTTGTCGGCTCGATGAGTCGGCATCTTAGGAATTTTGAGGCAGCATGTGTTCCTTTTTTTGTTGCAAAAAAGCATATTTCCACTCATGCGTCCAATTGTGTGGTTGAACACACGTCATTTACAACCGTTGGATTCATAGTTGGCCTCATCACGTGCTACTATAGGGAGCGATAAGACAAGAAACAAATAGCAGTCATGGGCCTTCTTTCCCTTCCTCTTCACTTTTTCTTTCCTCTCTCTACACAGCATGCTTCCTCATTCCTCTTCACTTTGCCTTTTCTCCTCTCTACATAGCATGCTTCTCCATTACTCTTTATTTTGCTTTTCCCCTCTCTACACAATCTATTTCTCCATTCTAATCTTTATATCTCCAATCATCTCTATCTCCCCAAGCGCTTTCTCTTTTCTCATTTCATCATATTTTTGCATCACAGTCACACCTGATTTGATTTAAAATTTTATACTGAGTTTGCTTTACAAATTATCTTTAGGTTACTTGCATGATTTGTGTCTAAATAATTCTAGTTTTGCTTTTAGATAATATCCTGAATTGCTCCAAATTTATACTGACTTTGTTCTTGAATTTATCTTGATTTGCTTGCTAGGGTTGCAAATTAGCATGTGGTGATGAGTGGTGGCAGTAGCATGCAGGCAAGCAGTGGATTTAGTTTAATGTTGGTTTTGATTTGTACTGATATGCTTTCAAATTTGTAATACTTTTCTTACAAACCTATACTAGTTTGCTCTCATATTTACACTAATATTACTCTAAAATTTGTATCGATTTCTCTAATATTTATACTGATGTGTTTTTAAATTTGCAATACTTTGTTTACAAGTCTATATTAACCAGTTTGCTCTTGAATTTATATACAGTATATATATAGTAGAAATCATGGTAAATTTTAGACTTATTTTGTATGGCAACTCTGAAGTATGATATTTTGTTGTTGGATTGAGACACAATGTTTTTTCTATGACTAGTCAAGATGTGAGATATTTTATCATATCTTGATTTATATAACACTTTTTTGGGGATTGACAAGATGCCCGTGGTACTGTCCACTAATGACAAATATCATAAAGATTGTAAGGTCTTATCTTAGATTTATCTTCATATATTGAATAATATTTCACATGAGGTTTTTATGGGGACATTGAAGAATCGAGCACCGCCATTTATGTGTTAATGGTGAGTTTTGGCAATTGATGACCACCATTTATGGGCTCACATTTTCATTGAGTTTGTAAAATTGGTTAGGTCATATGATATTGGATGACTTGTGAAAGTGTCATGTGTTGAAGGTCATCAAATCAAGGTTTAGGAAGAAAGATGGCATCATGCATTGATGAGCATCAAGTCAAGATCTTGAAGAGAAGATGATCATAAGTTGACCATCAAGCCAACTGAAGACCATCGTGTGTTGATGGAAGGCAAGTGGAAAATGTATCATGTGTTGATGCACAACAAGACAAGAATCTAGACTTGGGGTGAAGACATTCATCATTGATGAGGATATAATAATCCTCTAATTATTAGTTATAAGTCTTACTGTGATTACTTTTTAGTCATGCGTCTCTCTATGACCATATAGTCCTATGTTTTACTGCGACTACTCCTTGGTCCTAAGTCTTTCTACGACCACATAGTCGTAAGTCTTACTACGACTACTTCTTGGTTTCAAGTCTCTCTACGATTACATAGTCATAAGTATTACTGCGGCTACTCCTTAGTCGTAAGTCTTTCTACGATTACATAGTTGTAAGTCTTACTGCGACTACTCTTTAGTCGTAAGTCTTTCTATGACCACATAGTCATAAGTCTTACTATGACAACTCCTTAGTCATAAGTCTTTTTACGATCATGTACTCATAAGATGTCCTATGACTTGGTCGTAGACTTTCCTATGAATATCCTATCTAGTACCTCATAGAGTCGCCTAACAACACGGTTAGAATAAGCGTTTATCTCTAATAACCGCACATGATCTCTTTCTAACAACAACCATTGTATGGTGAACCGCCTCTACGTTTCTGTGACAATAACTTCCGTTGGGTGGTTATCTCCCGAACCGATGAGACATCTTTTGGCGCAAGACAACTGCTGTCATTTGGTTAACTATCTAAAGGATCACATCAAAGAAGAGACAGGAGGAAGAGATCCAAGCAAGAGATAGTGCAAGGCATTTCTCATTACACACTTTGTAATTTTTCTTTCTAAGCAATAGCAACATAGGACATAGGGTTATTATTCTCTTAGGAGAAGGCCTAAACCTGTATAAAAATTCTTGTGTTTTCCTTTTGCATGACCAGAACTTAGTGATAAGAGTTTCCCTCGAATCCAAACAAATCATACGTAAGATCGGTATTAAAACACCGACAGTTGACGCTGTCCGTGGGGATCAACTTCTTCCAAGATCTTGGTAATTTTCTGGCCCACAAGTTGTCTTTCTCTTGATGTCCTCATGGTAGGGGAGTTGAACAAGGAGAACTGGTTTGATTTGGCCGCATATGCAGACCTCGACATAGATGCTTGCTACAACTTTGAGTAGACAATGCAATCCTCCGATGGTGAGAGTCTCCTTGGAAATCTGTCACGGAACCTTGGAGATCCCACCACAGGAAAGGCTGACGAGGGATCCAAATCCCTCATAGCAGTACGCCCAACGGAGGACTCACTTTCCCCAAGTGGCAAAGGTCAACCTGACCATGATAAGGATTCGCAACGCGACAATGGGCCCACCCCCAAGTGTTCGAGTCCCGCGGTGACACCCCAAGTAGTTTCAGCGAGCCTTGGAGTTTGCCAGTCCAGGATCAGCTAGTGCACACAGTTCAACAAAGATAAATATCAAGCACAAATGACTTCATATGTCAAATAAAGGGGTACGACCTTATGGCCAAGTCTTACATCAACGCCCATTGGCAAAGGATAAATAAAGAAAATAACTGCGGAAGCAAACTGGTAAATAGCGAAGCCCAAGCCTGCCCACAGGCAAACGATAGTAAGATGCGGCCTATTCGTCCAGATCTTCACCGTAGTCGACGACATCTTCCTCTGTGTAGGGGGGTGCAAGGTGAGTACAAACTTGTACTCCGCAAGTCACACGGAGAAATGCAACATAATGACAAAGGCTTCAATGGAAGGCTTATAGGGTTGGTTTGCATAAACAACATTTAAAGAAATACAGTAAATAGATTAAAATTGCTGAATTTAATACAATAAGTAAAATATTACTTGTAATTGAAAATAATACCGTCAGTGCAGGCTTCGACCGTACACCAACCTATCCATGGGCATCCCACCCGGATCATCTTTTCCAAAAGATCTTGTACAACTCCATCCATCCATACGTTTCCAAACACTCGTGGATTCCATCCATCCACAAGTTTCCAATCTCTCATGGATTCCATCCATCCATAAGATTTTCGAAAAATATTTTTGAAAAACAAAGTCTAATTCATGAAAAACTTTTACTCAGCATGCCCATGACCGTGGGCACGGTTATCCAGGATAGATTATACACTTTGCAGAGGTTGTACAGCTTTACCCACAAGACACGATTATCCCATATTGCCACCGGTTTACACACTTCCTTAGGTGTGCGGCGAGGAGTCGTGACAAGGCCTTTACAATGCAAAGCCTTCAACCTGGCCAAGCCAACTCTAAGGTTTCACCCCAGTAAGGGATCCACCAGACCGGGACCCCCTCTTGAGCCTAGACGATACTTCTCATGGCTTAACCACGCTCACCCAAGTGAGACTTCACATGGCACCAACCACGCTCACTTTCAACCTACAACTTGACTCAGGTTGAGACTTCGTAAATTATTCAGCCAGGGCTGTCCCATACCAGCCATGTGGTAGTACGATTAGGGCTTTGCAACAATAGCTCACAGACCGGTCCTTAATCTGACTTAGGCCCAACCACAGACCCCTGTGCACGACAATCAACCACTGCGGCTCCAACCAACAGGGCATGCCTGAACCCACCAATCTAACCAATTGCCTAAGTCTAAACCAAGTTTGATATTTTTTTTTCAAAATATTTCATAACACTCCTTGATTCACCAAAGTCAAGAGTACATATCAAAAGTATATCATTTTATGTGAAAGGTTCATCATTTTATGTGAAAGATATCCCAAAACAAATATTATGACTAAGCAGGGCTAGGCATTTGATTCAAAATTCCTCTAGCCAACACTAATGCACTAGCTAGAGTTTGATCTAGGGTGACAAGGTATCAAGGAATTCAATATCAATGGAGGAATTAACAAGTAGGCAATATCTAAATTTAAAACTGAATTGAAATACGTTGAATAAAAATATGCATGCAGAATAATTTAAAACAACATAGTTTTATTTTGAAAACTGGGATCAACATGATCAAGGAGTGTGACTTGCCTTGCTCTTCAACTTGGTTTGAATCTTCGTCGAAGAATTTTCCTAAATCGTCGAAGTCTACATGTGAAAATAACCCACCAGATTCAAACAAATTCAAAATAAATTCAAATTGACATCAAATATTTGAATTGAGGCTAGAAATGGATAGAGGAGAATTTTTGATGAATTTAGAAATTTGAATGGGCTCAATCGGAGTTAGAACAAAGGAGAACGGACTCCGGGATGTTTGAAAAGAGGGAAAATGGAAAAAGAGGATTTTTGGAATTATTTTTCTAAAGGAAATCTGAGTTATTGCGTCAGCAGGTATTTTAATTTCATTCGAATTATTTTTCAACTGAAAAATCCAGATTACTGCGTCAGCTGGCGTCAGCCCTGGGGATGGTTTGACTGGCAGGTGGGCCTCGGTCCATGGACCGGGTCCACGGGCCATTTGGGAAGCTGAGGTGGCACGGGTGGTGGGGCCGGGCTGGCGTGGCGCCGACGGGGCATAGGCGGCCGGGGTGGCTGAGGCGTGGCGCCACGTCACCGGCCACGTGGGCACGGGGACGCCGACGTGGGAGGCCGGCTGAAGGGTGCACGGGGGAGCGGGCCTCACCGGCGCTCCGGCGGGTGGCGGCCGGCAGCGAGGGCGGCTACGGGGAGAGGGGAAGATGGGGAGCACGGTGGAGGGTCGCGGCTTACCGGAGGCGGCTGGGAAGAGGCCGGCGGAGAGGAAGGCGGTGACGCTCAGGTGCTAGGCGGCGACGGCGATGGGGCGGTCGGGGAAGAGGGAGGAGTGGTGGTGGAGGATGAGCGAAGAGAGGGGAGGCCGGGGTGGCATTTATAGGGCGGAGGGGCAAGGGGGCGCCGGGGATTTCTCGCCGGAGGCGCGGGATCGTGGCGGCGGTTGCGGGTGAACTGGGGGCGTGCGGAGTGGGAGACGTGGGGGCGTGGGCGCGCGGAGGGCAGAGGCGGTTAGGCGCACGGCGTGCGGCACATGAGGGAGGGCGGCGCGCGCGGGAAGGGCGGGACGGTTGCACAACGGGCGGCGGCGGCGGGAGGAAGAAGGAGCCGCGTGGGGGAAGAAACGCCCGACAGGCGGGCCCCGCGTGCAGAGAGAGAGAGGGAGGGGGAAGCGGGTGGTGGCCGGATGGCGATCGGGCGGCTGGCGCGGGCGCAAGGCGGATGAAGATCCGACGGCCAAAAGGGGAGGGCGGGCGGACAGTGGGATGGCCGGGTGGCGGGCCATCTGGGCCGTACACGCGGCGAGAGCGGGAGGGGGTTAGGCGGGATGCGCGGCGGATCCGAGCCGTCCAAGTGGCGGCCGGAGGGGAGGGGAGGAGATTTTAGTTTTTAAATTTGATTTTCTTTTTCAGAAAACCCGAATAAATTCTATAGCACTCAGAAAAATATTAAATTAACTCAACAAATTCCAGAAAATTCATAGAACATCCTGGACACATTTTGGACTTAATAAAAAATATTTCCAATTAATGTTGGTATTTAATTTTCATACTTAAAAATACTTTTTTTTCTAAAATAGATTTTAAAACTGCAGAAAACTCAGAAAACCAAATAAAATCCAAATAACTCCAAACAATTAATTTGACATAAGATTTTTATAGAAAATCAAAATATAATTTTATGTAATAATAATTTTAGATTTTACACAAAATACTTTTTAAATCTTGTTTTTCAAAAACAGAAATTCAGGGCAACCCAAATTTAAAATTTAGGCACAAAAATACTTATTTTAATTAATCTTTGTTATTTAATTATTTATTTTTATTTTCATAAAAACCTGGGTTGTTACACCAGCATCAGGGATCAAGGATCCTGAGACCGCTCGAAGAAGGCAGCTGGCTACCCAGAGGTGTTTGCCTAGGCATGTCCAGTACTAGTCCGAAGAGGCTTGAGAGCTTCAACGGATTAATAACTTGCTCAAGAACCCGACTCAAGAGCTTGCTCGGGCACAGGCTATGACCACTTCACTAAAGGGATTGCGCATAGACTCCACGATCTGATGGCCAGACTCGAGCACCCTCACCAACGTAACTAAGGAATTGGCAAGGTATGACCGCATCTAGTCGATCATGAAACTCATCTAGTTGAAACAGCAGCAATTCATCATTTCGGGAGAAATCTGCATTTTCAGTAAGTCTGGGCAAATATTTCTTCAGTTCAGTGCTCTGTTTTCGGGCCTCCCGGTCAGACCGCTAAACCCTAGCGGTCAGACCGCTCATTAGCCGCCGGTCCGAGCCGAGCGGTCAGACCGGACATTTGATGGCGGTCGGACCGGCCATCCCCGAGCGGTCAGACCGGCCTTGTTGCTGCAGTTAGACCGCCCCTGCAGTTTGTCCTCTAGGTTGATTTTCTTCCTTTGACCATTTTATTTGCCTCGTCGTCTTCTCTGTGTGTCAGTGTTTCCAGTGAGCTTGAGCCTTCACTCTTCATAGCTTTTTAGCTATCGGAGAGGATTTGTTGTGTGAATACTTTGAGGGGCGTAATTTTTAAAGAGGCACCATTCACCCCTCCTCTGTTGCCATATCCGATCCTACAAATTGGAGGGAAGAGGAAGAGTTGGTCGACGACGGAACTTCAAGTAGGTTGGAATGGATGGGGAAAGTAGAAAACTACAAATTACCCCTAGTAAGTTTTTATAAGCTTATGCGTTGGTTACCCATCTCGGGAACCGAATGGTTGTCTTGAGAGCCAATTCGACGGACAGATAGGTGGAAATTGATTGCAATTCCTCTGTCTAATGTCTGCCTATCTTCTCAACTCAAGTAAAACTACCCTATTTACCATGCCTATTCCTAGTCGATAATGGTCGAAACGGCCTTGCTTTCGACCATTTTTCATTTATGACTTCTCTTTCTCAATAAGTTACTTTCACTTGAAATTAGGGGGTTAGATGATGAGGATATAATAATTCTCTAATTATTATTCATAAGTCTTACCTCGACTACTCCTTGGTCGTATGTCCCTCTACGTCCACATAGTCATATGTCGTACTGTGACTACTCCTTGGTCATAAGTCTCTCTACGATCACATAGTCGTAAGTCTTACTGTGACTACTCCTTGGTCGCAAGTCTCTCTACGACCACATAGTCGTAAGTCTTACTGCGACTACTCCTTGGTCACATAGTCGTAAGTCTTACTGCGACTACTTCTTGGTCGCAAGTCTCTCTACGACCACATAGTCATAAGTCTAACTACGACTACTCATTGTTCGCAAGTCTCTCTGTGACCACATAGTCGTAAGTCTTACCGTGGCTGCTCCTTGGTCGTAAGTCTCTAAGATGTCCTACGACCTGATCGTATACTTTCCTATGAATAGCCTATCTAGTGCCTCATAGAGTTGCCTGACAAGATGGTTAGAATATGTGCTTATCTCTAATAGCTGCACACGATCTCCTTGTGACAACAATCGTTGTATGGCGAACCGCCTCCTCATCTCTATGACAATAACTTCCGTTGGATAGTTATCTCCCGAACCGATGAGACATCTTTTGGCGCAAGGCAACTGCCGTCATTTGGTCAACTATATAAAGGATTACATCGGACAAGAGAGAGGAGGAAGAGATCCAAGCAAGAGATAGTGCAAGGCATTTCTCATTACACACTTTGAAAATTTCCTCTCTGAGCAATAGCAACAAAGACGTAAGGTTATTATTCTCCCAAGAGAAGGCTCGAACCTGTTTGAAAATTCCTGTGTTTTCCTTCTGCATGACCAGATCTTAGTGATAAGAGTTTCCCCTATATTCGAACAAATCATACATGAGATCGGTATTAAAGCACCAACAGTCATCAAGGTTCAAGAGGATGCGTAAGGCAAAGACATAATTAGTATGGGCTAAGGATGCATTTCTAGTCTTTTACTGGTCCTAGTGTTTGGTTGGAAGACCAGATTGCTAGTATATGTTATCGTATATTAAGAGGAGTTTTGACTATTAGCTTGAGTGTGTTATGTGTTGATAGTTCATTTGGTTTGCTCTAACTCTTTGTGGCATGATACTATTATTTGCTAATATATTTTGCAAATAGTTGTAGCTCATATATCTATCATTGTAGCATCTAACTATATTGTACAAATGTATTTTTGCAAATGGTTGAACTCCATGCACCTACTCCTTGTGGCATGATGGTTGTATTTGCAAATAAAACAATCAAGAATTTTGAACTAAGCGTAGCTCAATTGGCTCAGAGCGCGTGGACGCTTTGTGAGCCCGCTCGCGTTCGAGCTTTTTTCGTGACGTGCATGATCACTAGAATAATTCGGGTACGCATGTATGCGTGTGTTCAGTGAAATAGCATGGTACTCATGCTCCAGAGCCACAAGTTAATTTCCTAGCATATCTGAACGTGTGGTGTATTTGGTTGTGTGTACGTTTGTCTTTACCCTTAAAAGAAATCCAAACAAAACTATCGAATGAATGACTGCACTGGGCTGCATTTACGCATACATACTGGGTGTTCTCCAGAGTCCACAGCGTCTGCTACAAAGTCCTTTTATTTTTAGTTCCCCAGAAGTATATGAAGTTTGCTGATTTGCTTATCTTTGATTTGTCTAAATAAGAAAAAAAGACAAAAATAGAAAAGGAAAAACTCTGGTTGCTTCCGCCCCTGTTCTAGGCAAGTCTCTCTCAGTGTCAATAAACATGCAACTCATGAAATTGCTATTGTATGATCCATGCTAACAATCAGAGGAGATGAATGATTTTTGAAACTTTTTTCTCTAACGATATTCAAAACTTCACTTAAATGACTGTGAGAGTAATCAAGTTGACATTACACCAACTATGCTACACAAAGTAAAGCTACGGACCTAAGCCAACAAAATTAGCAACTTTAGCATAAGATCGGTCAGGCCACCATGGATGGGCCGGTCTCACTGCAGGGACAAAGGAAGTCTGCTGCTGGGCTTGGACTGGTCATAGATCAAGGGCTGGTCTGACCGGTCCTTTGTTTGCAGAACTGAAAACCTCTTAGGTCAAAACTCAAATATCAAGAAATTGCTTAATTGTCATTCAAACACTTCTAAATTTTGCATGAGACTTGTTCAAGGTATTAGAAACTTAAACAAATTATGAATCATAAGATTCTTGGCTAACGCAAAAACAATAAAAACAAATTAATTCCATGCCCGAAGAGTTGAGCTAGGAATAAAGAAAGAAAATAAAGAAAGAAAATCCGATAAAATTCAAATAAACAGGGATTTGGGGTTTATAGGAGGGCTATATGGAGAAATGGGCCTGATATTTGGGTTGGCGGGCTCGAAACGGATCTAGCGAGTATAAACTTGTATTTTTGGGTTCGGGCCGGGTTACTATTCATGGGCTCGGTCAACAGGTTCAGATCGGCTGGAACGGGTGCAACGGGCTCGAGCGAATGGACTCGGTCCAACCAAGTCAGCCTGGCTCGGGTCGGGTGCAACCGGTGCGGGCGAGCTGGTCTGGCTCAGCCGAGACAAGGCGGCTCGACCGGTTGGAACGGGCGCGGGGGCGAGTGGGTTTGACCCAGCCAAGTTCGGCCGGTCCGATCGGTTGAACAGTGCCATCTTCTACCTCCCGCATGCGCATGTGCATCCGAAGCAGAGGAGGATGGCGGCTGCTACCGGCGGCGGTGGGGTGAGGTGCGACGGCGGTGGAGGGTATGAGCGGGTGCGGGGTGATGTGGGGATTCTATTTTTGGCGGCAGAAGACCCGGCGGAGGCGGCTATCGCTGGCGGCGAGGTCCTCCCTTTTGCGGCTATTTTTGAGATTGCGGGCTCATGGTAGCTTCATAGGGCAATTAGGCCGGTACTTAAGCATCTCTAGGGTTTGGGTAATGTCATGGGAGCGGCGGTTCGGGCTGGGGAGACCTATGCGAAGCTGGCCACGGTGGGGTTGGCGGCGGTGAGAAGGTGATTGGCGCCGGGTTAGGAGAAGGGTTGAGGAGCTAGGGCAATGTTTTGGGGAGGCTCTGGGGAGCTTGGGGGTACTACTGGAGAAAGGAATTGGAAAGTGGAGGAGGGGAGGACCGACATTGCGTTAGGGCTCCGAATTGGGGATATCTTGCAATTACCGGCATTGGGGATGGCAATAGGGGCTTTGAGGCGTCGGTTAGCTTCAGGGGATTGTGATGCTCAGCTTGGGAGGTCGGGATTGCTTAAATAGATGAGGTAAGTCGGTTGGCACCGGATATTTCCCATGGCGGCAATGGCGCGTGGCGGCCGGCGGCGTTGCCACGCCCTTGGGCTTGGTCGGGGGCGTCAGGGTGGTGGGGGTAGAGCTGCGAGGGAGCTCTGCCCATGCAGTGGAGGTGGCGAGATCAGCTGGCGCGGGGGGGGGGGGGGGGGGTGCGGTGGCGCGCACAGAGGAGATGGGCGGCGGCAAAAGTAGGACACATCGACGGTGGTCGGGTTGGCATGGCCTGCCATTGCCCTGGGATGGGGTACGACGGCCGACCAACGAGCGGAGCTGACGGGAAGGACGCGGGGGAGGGCAATCACGAAGAGAGGGCGCCGGCGACAAAAGTTGGAGTGGCGGTGAACTTTTTTAGATATGAATAGTGTTGGCTTTTGTCTCCTCCATTTCGGTTGAGATGGCAAGGATTGGAGACAACTCAGAGTTGAGATGAGTGAGCCTCTTGCAATATCAGATCTTTTAACTCTTTGTCATCAGGTATACAGTATCGATCTCTAAACTTCAAGATTCCCTGATCATCTTTAACAAATTCAGTCGAGTTTGCTTCTTGACTTCTTTTTATGAGCTGTAGTATTTCTTCATCTTTTTCTTGTGCTGATTTGATTCGATCCGTTAAAGTCTGCTGAATTTTTAATGCTGCTATCTGACCTTGTTCAATAACACACAGGTTCAAATACTGAATTTCTTCTTGTAACGAACTAGAGCATTCCAAAATAGAAGCTATATTATGATACTTTTTTCGACTTAGTGCATCTGCGACTATATTTGCCTTCCTAGGATGATACTGGAGATCCAGATCATAATCTTTGATTAACTCCAACCATCTTCGTTGTCGAAGGTTTAAATCTGGCTGGGTAAATATATATTTCAGACTCTTGTGGTCGGAAAAGACCTCACAACGATTTCCCAATAGGTAGTGTCTCCAAATCTTTAACGCATGTACTACGGCTGCCAATTCCAAGTCATGCGTTGGATGGTTTATCTTGTGTGGCTGTAGCTGTCTTGAAGCATACGCCACTACTTTCCCTTCTTGCATTAACACACAACCTAATCCTTGTTTTGAGGCATCGCAATAAATTTGAAAATCTTTCTCAGGGTTAGGAAGTATAAGCACTGGGGCTGAAGTTAATCTTGTTTTTAACTTCTGAAAACTCTCTTCACATTTATCCGTCCACTTATAGGGGCTATCCTTCTTAAGGAGCTGGGTGAGGGGTCTTGTTATCTTCGAGAATCCCTCAATAAAACGACGGTAATATCCGGCCAAACCTAGGAAACTTCGGACTTCTGTTACTGTGGTTGGCTATTTCCATTCCATTACTGCTTTCACTTTTTCAGGATCAACTTTCACTCCTTCTTTTGTAATAATATGTCCGAGAAAGGCCACTTCTTTCATCCAGAACTCACATTTAGAGAACTTAGCATATAACCAATGTTCTCTTAGCTTACTCAAGGCGATATGCAGATGTTGACGATGTTCTTCTTCTGTCTTGCAATATATTAATATGTCATCAATGAATACTATCACAAAATGATCTAACTGCTCCATATACACCATATTCATCAGGTTCATAAAATATGCAGGTGCATTTGTCAAGCCAAATGGTACTACTGTGAACTCAAATAACCCGTATCTTGTAGTGAAGGCAGTCTTTTCACGATCTTGCTCTCGGATCTTAAGCTGGTGATATCCAGATCTTAGATCAATTTTTGAAAACACCTTGGCTCCTTTGAGCTGATCAAATAAGTCGTCTATTCTTGGCAGAGGATAAAAACAGATTAAATGCAAACAAGGACAAGCCAAGATACTAGAACGACAAGCAAGGATATTGGGACAACATCAAGTGCATCTACGTTCAAATTTACAATCTTTCTGAAGACTCGACCACCTGAATTTTCATCAGCAACAGAGCCACTAAGTGTCGATAATTGGTTACAAGATATCGAGAAGACTAGAGACCATCCAATGTACGGATAAGGAAAAGTTCTTTTACTACCTACCAACTATCAAAACCAGCTGTTAACTGGTGGAACACTATTCAATGGATATATCCAAATAAGAATGATATTATATGAAAAGAGTTTGTGAGGAGATTTCGCAAGGCCAATATTTCTCCTAAAGGTTCTCCCAAAAACATGTATCAAGATCTTCTTAAATCTCCGACAAGAAGACAAGTCTATTATGGAATATCTGCAGTGGTTTCATGCTCAAGAAGATGTTAATACCGAAGCAAAAAGGATGAGATACTTCATAGGAGACTTGCAACCAAAGATGAAGCATCATGTTATGACCATCAAATTTCCAGACTCCCAAACTCTAGTCAATCGAGCTCACTAGATGGAAGAAGAGATATTAGGATATGTGAGAATTAACAAGCAAAATGATCCTTTGATCTTAGCATATACAACTTGTTTTCACTGTGACCAAAATGAACATCATCATGGTCAATGTCCATTGAAATCCTGGGCTCAGATACAAGCCAAAAGACAGACATCAACGTCATATCATCTATCAATAGAGGAAGAGAGATATCACCCCAAGAAAGCTCAAATGGGAAAAGAGACAAATGCACCCTAAAGGAATGACTAAGAGAAAGCGACAAAGGAGGCAGTTAGAAAGTTAGGCAACACCGTTGGTTAAGAATGGAGTATGAAATGGGTGTTATCTCATACTTTTGTATAAGCAAGTAGTTCTATGAGTTATCAAATGTACCCGTGAACTATCTGTAGTAGTATAAATAAATAAAGAGGTTTGTGTCACAATTCACTGGGAACTTAATCTTCAACCTGGTGCAAGAGAAGTATGGCAATTGTGAATATTTAGAAGACCACATAAGGAATGGAAGAACTAACTCAGTTCGAATGGAAAATCAGGATAACATAGTGAAAGTATGGACACTAGGACAGATAAACCAGACTTGTTTTAAAGGGACACAAAAGGAAATTACTATACGGACTATTTACAGAGATTTCGGGAAATAGAACCAAGTAGTTTGTATGAAAATACCAGACGTTATAATTTGATATATACAAGGATGATATACAGGTATAGTAAAAGAGAGAAGAAGAAAGGAAAGTATGTACAAGCCTGAGCGAAATAAGAGGAGTTCTCAAAAATTAAAAGATTGTAGTCTCAAACCATATAGAAGACTAGATGGATTACAGTTCCAATTTTAATAATCTTCAACGAAGGCTTTCAATTTTACGATCACACCACAGAACGATGAATAAGATACGAAGGATTGTAACTTCTACGTCGAGATGTCAGCACCTGAAAGGAAATATACTGTTCATGACTTGGAATTAGCAGTCGTAATACTAGTAACCATGATTTAGACCTTGATCAGTTGTAGTTGGATTCGCAACAATGAAGGAGGTTATAAGCAGCCAAGGACCGATACAAATATGTAATATAGCCCAAAAAGAGAGATAGTGATGGCTACATTAAAGACAAAGGCATATCGTAGTATGGTTACTAAGCATTATCTTAACAAGAAGATTCAACATGACTCGCCAAAGAGTAAGCGAGAAGTTTAGGGATCTCACTGCCACTTCTGAATACCAAGGAGGTTGCAAAGATTAATTATAGAAGAAAGTTTCTTTTCATAAGTTTCTCATACACCCTGCTGGAATGAAGATGAACCAAGATCTGGAGAAAGGAATCTAGTAAAATAATACAAAGAAAGGGATATGAGATGGAGTGATTATAGATCAATTGATTAAAAGTAGCACATTCCCTATCAGGTAAACAAACCAACAAAAGAGATGAAGTTAGCAGAACTCTGCCTGACATGATCATGGTATTACATGAATTTCCGCATGGGATCATCTCAGACCAAACAGCACAAGTCACAACTATACTTTAAAAAGATCTTCATGAAGCCACGGAGACTTGGATAGCCAGAGAGGACAAAGTACAATTACCAGTCAACAAATACTACATGAAGGTTACATTGAATGATGAGTAAGACCTGAGGAAAAGAATCAGAACTGTAACCAATTTCGTTTTTATCCCATTCTTTAAACAGGGTGAATCTCAAGGTCGAGATTCTTTTTAAGGGGGTAGGTTGAAACAAAACCGATTTTTCAAACTAAAATCGAATTTGAGTTGGATTTGAATTCCTTTGCTTCTTAGCCCTAACCTGCACCAATCTCCAAGCAAAGCCGTCCCAAATCCTCTCCATCACGACATGAACGGGGGAATATAGCATGGCTATTGTTCATTGTTAGATATTGTTCACTGTTAGATATTTTCGCTGCCGCTGATTTTTCTTTGCCGCCGCCGACCTTCTCTGCTGGTTCTCGCACCTTCATGCACTCTCTCGTCTCAGCCAGCTGCACACCCTCTGCCAGCCACAGTACACGGCCCTTGAATACTTTGCACCCGTGTCATGCGCCCCTGGCAGCTACCGCCACCGTCCACGCTGGTTTTGCGCCTCCTCTGTTCATGTAGCTTCCCCGCCGACCTGACACCACCCCGACACCATTGATCGCCGCAGTACACAGCCCAAGGACGCCAGTACCTCCCCTCGACCGCACCCTCCCCGAACAATCTCGACCATGGCCACGCACAGTCACCGCCTTGGTCGGGTTCCAGAGCCGAACCGCCTTCGGGCGTCTATAAGAGCCGAGGACCTCTTCCATCTCCTCCATACCCCGCGGCGAAGCTCTACTCACGCCTAACTGAAACCTCTCCGTCCCCATCTTCGGCAATCACCAAAAATCCCCAAAGTAGGCCCAAACTCAATTCCAACTATGTTGCCAATTACCTTCCGATTACTTGCTCTTGTAGCTCCCTCATGAACTTTAGAACACAACCGAAGTGTCGCTCTAGCATCCCAAGCCTTCCCCTTCACTGCCGGCGAAATCCACCACCCGACCATGGCGCCCCACCTTGGCCGGCCTCGCACAGGCCTCTTCGGGCCGAACCACCAACCCCATGAGCTTGCCCTAGCCCAGAGCATGCTCAAACGCCAAAGACCCGGCCTTCTAAACCCTAGAAATCAGCTTTTGTCGTTAAAAACCGTGCCGAGCATTTGAGCTCGCCGCCGGCGATTGCCGCCTCCACCGGGCCCACAACCACCCAAAATGGAACCGTTGAAGCCGTAGCTACCCAACCATGGCCTCCTCGGGCGTCGCAGTTCATCACAGCCCGGCCGGCAGCCGCCACTTTCTTGCCCTGTTTTGGTGCACGTGCGCTGAACGGAGGAGGAAAATGAACAGTGTTCATCCGACCGAGCCCACGCGACACGGTCGAGCCGAACGCTTCGCCCGCACCTGTTTCATCCGACCGAGCCACTCCGTCTCGGTTGAGTCAAACCCACTCGCTCGCACCAGATTCACCCAACCGAGCCAGGCCGACGTGGTCGCGCCAAACCGCTTCGCCGAAAGCGACCCGAGCCCGATGAATAGTGCCGAACCCGATGAACAGTAACCCGGCCCAAAACCCAAAAATACATGTTTATACTCCCTAGAACCGTTTCGAGCCCGCCAACCCAAATCTCAGGCCCATATTTCCATATAGCCCTCCTATAATCCCAAAATCCCAATTTAATCAAGTTTTCCAGATTTTCTTCCTTCTTTTGTTTTCTTTGTTCCTAGCTCAACCCTTCGAGCATGGGACTAATTTATTTTATTTTACGTTAGCTCCCGACGTTGAAGTACACCCAGAGCAGGAAGGAGAAGGTCAAGCTCGAGTTCAAGAAACCGAAGAACGCCAAAATCGTAGGCCCGCAAAGCAAGTCACACATGTTTTGATCATGTTGAACCTACATTTCCGTTATTTATTTATTTACTTGTATTTTCATTATGTATTTGCACACTGTGATTTTCTGTACAATAACTGATTAGAATGACATGATATTAGTTATGTCCTACCACCCGAAAAGCCCAGTTTAACTTGATGGCCACATTCACCTTGACAAGACATAATAATATTAAATACGATATTAATATAAACATGGTAGTTAGGAACACATCAAATATTTCTACTGTTAAGGCATTTGGTATTTGTTTAGAGTTTTGGAAAGGTTGGATCTAGGGTAAGCGAGGATCGCAGAGATGGATCCGAAGACCTTATCCTAGGGTGGAGGCTTGGTTGTGGATTGGTGGCAGTACAGGGTGTACTGAATATGAGTTTGTGCATGGATGATGCCTCAGATAAAAAATATAAGGACTAGACCCTTATGCTGAGTAAAGAACATAGTACCCGCCCAACCACAAGCGTTGACTTTGTCAAACCTGGCTTAGTAGCTGCTCAAGTCCAATTGAATCTCTACAACTTGTGGGGGGAGACCGAGGGTGAGTTCGTATGGGAGGTGGTTAACCATACAACAGTAGGACTGCTATAAAGAATCTAGGACCTACTGGGTGGAGGCTATATAAAGAATTGAGCAGTGAACAACCTTGTTTTCTTGAACCCGGACGCGGGGTTAAGAAATCTTGTGGGTAAAGTAGGGAAACTCTGCAGAGTCATGATTAATGGTATTCGAATACGCCGTGCTTCCGGTAAATGAAGCTGTGTTTATTGGGTGAATCCAATAACGAGGCATAAGTAGATTTGAGAATGGTTTGGTAACATGGAAAGTTGGTAATTAAGTTTGAAACCCCTTTTATTAATGAAGTACCTTTTTCAGTCTTTAACTGGTTCCCAACTAAAATTGCATCCACATAAATAATGAACTTACTTCCCTTTCACTTGTCATGCCTTGCATGTAGTTATTGCTAAGCTCCGTGTGACTTGCTGAGTACGGTTGGTTGTACTCAAACTTGCTTTACTTTCCCCCACACATAAATCAGAAGAAGACAGGATATTCCAAGTTTATGAGTTAGGGTTGTGACCGCACTCAAGCGATCCTGTGGAGTTTTCTTTGGTTCTTCTGAATGTAAGTTATGTCTTGGGCTTGAATGCCTTAAAATATTTAAAATTGACTGTTAAGTCTTTATTTTAATTAAATTAACTCTTTTAAATGTTTGTAAGCAGGCATGATACTTCTTCTGTCCATAACTGAACCGTACTTTTGCATCCTCCATAATCGAGATGCCCATCCAAGCAGAGCTCCTGGATCGGGGAAATCATGACGCTGCATCTGTTCAAATCGACAAATTTTGAAATTAGACAAGAATTGATATAATTATTTTTAGAAATCAAACTTAACTAATATAAGAATAGTATAGGCAAGAAAAAGGAATATACAAGAATATTACTAGAATTTTGGGTAAATTATTTTTAATACTAAAATAACTTTTTATAAAAATCCCTAACACACTTAAGGTCATCCTACGGTCAAGCAAGCGGGGTCTGATACCACTCTGTAACACCCCCCATTTCTGGGAGCGTTATGAATCCCTCGCAACTGCCCAGGATTGTTCAGTTGCGAGTTATATCATTCGAGTGTATAACATTGTCAACGCAAGCTCAATTACAAAAGTCGACTTTATTACAATAAATGGGCTTAAAGCCAAGTTTCACAGTAGAGCCAACGGACTTCAGATATATTACACAAAAAGAGACACCACAGGCATGCTTGAGCGGAGAACGACCCTAATCCCAAGCTTCTTCCATTTCATAGTATACCACCTCTTCGTCTTCGCCTGACTCCTCAAAGTTAGCAGTTTATGTTTATGTTTTTAAGCAAGTATGAGTACAACTACCGTACTCAGCAAGTCACACGGAGCTTAGCAATAACTATATGCATGGTATATCAAGTGAAGGGATAGCAGGTTCATTATTTGTGTAGATGCAGTTTTAGTCAAGAATCAATTAAAAACTTGAAAAGTAACTTCATTAAGGTAAAGGGGTTTTCAAGCGTGATTATCAATATTTCACATCTCAAACCATTCTCAACCCTACTTATGCTTCGCTACTGGATTCACCCATTAAACATAGCTTCATTTACCGGAAGCACGACGTATTTGAATACAATTTCTTTATGACTCTGCAGAGTTGCCCTGCTTTACCCACAAGATCTCTCAACTCCCGCGACAGAGTTAAGAAAACAAGGTTGTTCACTGCTCAATTCTTTGTATAGCCTCTACCCAGTAGGTCCTAATTCCCCATAAGCTCGGATGACCCCACAGATCTCATCCGACTCATAGCAGTCCTACTATTGTATGGTTAACCACCTCCCATACGAACTCACCCTCGGACTCCCCCCGCCAGTTGCAGAGGTTCAATTGAACTTGAGCAGTTATTAAACCAGGTTTGACAAAATCAACGCTTGTGGTTGGGCGGATACTATGTTCTTTACTCAGCATAAGGGTCTAGTCCTTATATTTTTATCCAAGGCATTATCCATGCACAAACCCATATTCAGTACACCCTGTACTGCCACCAATCCACAACCAAGCCTCCACCCTAGGGTAAGGTCTTCGGATACACCTCTATGATCCTCGTTTACCCTAGATCCATCTTTTCAAAATTCTAGACAAATACTAAGATTCTTAATAGCGAAAAGATTTTAATGGATTCCTAAGCTATCATGTTTATATCAATATTTTATTTAATACTACTATGTTTTGTCAACATGAATATGGTCATCAAGTTAAACAGGGCTTTTTCGGGTGATAGGTCATAACTAATAAGTCATGTCATTCTAAACAGTAATTATATACAAAATAATGACTTAAAAATATCATAATGAAAATACTGCTAATTAAATAAATAAAGACAAGTTAGGCTCAATATAATCAAAGTATGCGCGACTTGCATTGCGAGTCTATGATTTCAACTAGTTCATACTCCTCGGTGGGCTGGGCCTGAATTTGGGCTTCTCCTTCCAGCTCTTCAGAAACTTCGACGTCGGAGGATAACGCAAAAACAATAAAAACAAATTAATTTCATGCCCGAAGAGTTGAGATAGGAATAAAGAAATAAAATAAAGAAATAAAATTCAAATAAATTGGGATTTGGGCTTATAGGAGGGTCATATGGGGAAATGGGCCTTGGATTTTGGTTGGCGGACTCGAATCGAATCTAGGGAGTATAAACTTGTATTTTTGGGTTCGGGCCAGTTAACTGTTCATTGGGCTCGGTCGGTTACTATTCCTCAGGCTTGGTCGGCTGGAACGGGTGCGGCAAGTGGACTCGGCTCAACTGCGTCAGCTTGGCTCGGGTCGGATGCAATCGGTGCGGGCGAGCTGGTCTGGCTCAGCCGAGACAAGGCGGTTCGGTCGGTTGGAATGGGCGCGGGGCGAGTGGGTTTGACCCAGCCGTGTTCGGTCGGTCCGACCGGTTGAACAGTACCATCTTCTACCTCCCGCCTGTGCACGCACAGAGGAACAGGGGAGAAAGGCGGCGACCGGTGGCGGGGCTAGGGTGAACGGCGACGGGCGTGGAGGGTATGGGCGTGTTCGTGGGACCATGGGGAGTCTATTTTGGGGGTTGGCCGGGGCGGGAGAGCCGGCATTCGCCGCCGGCGACCCTTTTTCTTCCACGGCCGAATTGAGCATAGCGGTTGAGTAGGGGCTTCTCCGGGCGATTTCTTGGTACTAGAGCATCCTTAGGGCTTGGGCAAGTTCATGGGAGAGTTAATTTAAGCTGGGGAGGTCGGGTTTGGGCCGGCCACGGGGAGGAGCTTCGGCGGTGGAGAGGTTCACGGCACCGGGGAAGGAGAGGCGTTGGGAGGCTAAGGCGGCGGTCGGGTAGGGTTTCTAGGGGCTCAAGGACACTACCGGTGAAAGGAATTGAAGAATAGAGGAGTGGATAACCGACATTGTACTAGGGCTTACGCTTTGGGGATTTTGGAATTGCCGGCAATGGAGGTGGATGGGGGAGGCCCTGGTCGATGGCTTCGGCTAGAAGGGCTTGGCCGCTTAAATAGCGCGGCTAAGGCGGTTTGGCACCGGGGTTATCCACAGCGGCGACGGCGCGTGGCGGCCGGCGGCGTTGCCACACCCTCGGGTTAGGTCGGGGGCGTCACAGCGGTAGGGGTAAAGCTGCGAGGGAGCTCTGCCCAAGTAGTGGAGGTGGCGAGATCAGCTGGCGCGGGGGTGCGGTGGCGCACACAGAGGAGATGGGCGGCGGCAAAAGTAGGACACGGCGACGGTGGTCGGGTTGGCATGCCTGCCACTGCCCTGGGACGGGGTACGACGGCTGACCAACGAGCGGAGCTGGCGGGAAGGATGCAGGGTAGGGCAGTCACGAAGAGAGGGCGGCGGCGACAAAAGTTGGAGTGGCGGTGAACTTTTTCAGACATGAATAGTGTTTGCTTTTGTCTCCTCCGTTTCGGTTGAGATGGCAAGGATTGGAGACAACTCAGAGTTGAGATTAGTGAGGAATAGGATGATGGGGCAAGAGAACAAATCAAAAACCAAAATCAGCTTTTGAACTTTTTCAAGTTTTGGTTTTGTTTCAAGTTTTGCTCGATTGTTCCTCATCAAAGGAGGTTTTCCATTGTAAAACAAAGTTATAGTTGAGAGCGTAGCCATCAGAAAAGTCGAGACACGATATCTGTAGATGTCTAAATAGTTGCATTACAACTGATGTCCTCAACCATTTAGTCCCAAAAGAGTGCACCGTCGAGCCTAATTTGCCAGATGATCGAGGTAACTGAAATGGTGAGAGCCAATTGCGGTCTTGCCAGGGAGTCGGCCAGTCCACAAGAAGCCATCGGAGTTCGGAAGTGAGATACGCAATAGCAAGAGCAGGAAGACAGAATCACGAACGCCTACTGCTAGAGCCTACAGTGCCCGTAGAAGGCCACGAGAATGGCCCTGTTCTTCTGGGTGTTTTGTTTTTTTTCTTAATTTTTGGTTTTTTAAAAGTCAAAATAAATAGGACGATTTTTTTGAAACAAATTCTCTTAATGAATTCCCAAACCTAAAATCATGTGCGATGTCTATGTCGACGTCTCCGTCATCTATGGCTATCTCAAAAGGCATAAATAAAAGTAATCAACTGTAGCAAAAAAAATAATCAACCGTAGAAAAAAACAGGATCAATTAAGATCCCACCCAACAACAGAACAGTAACGGGCCCAAAAAAAAAAGAACATGAATAAGCAACAATGGAAGGAACAGATCAAAAGTCCAAATAAAACAAATAAGAATTTTGAACTAAGCGTAGCTCAATTGGCTCAGAGCGCGTGGACGCTTTGTGAGCCCGCTCGCGTTCGAGCTTTTTTCGTGACGTGCATGATCACTAGAATAATTCGGGTACGCATGTATGCGTGTGTTCAGTGAAATAGCATGGTACTCATGCTCCAGAGCCACAAGTTAATTTCCTAGCATATCTGAACGTGTGGTGTATTTGGTTGTGTGTACGTTTGTCTTTACCCTTAAAAGAAATCCAAACAAAACTATCGAATGAATGACTGCACTGGGCTGCATTTAGGCATACATACTGGGTGTTCTCCAGAGTCCACAGCGTCTGCTACAAAGTCCTTTTATTTTTAGTTCCCCAGAAGTATATGAAGTTTGCTGATTTGCTTATCTTTGATTTGTCTAAATAAGAAAAAAAAGACAAAAATAGAAAAGGAAAAACTCTGGTTGCTTCCGCCCCTGTTCTAGGCAAGTCTCTCTCAGTGTCAATAAACATGCAACTCATGAAATTGCTATTGTATGATCCATGCTAACAATCAGCGGAGATGAATGATTTTTGAAACTTTTTTCTCTAACGATATTCAAAACTTCACTTAAATGACTGTGAGAGTTATCAAGTTGACATTACACCAACTATGCTACACAAAGTAAAGCTACGGACCTAAGCCAACAAAATTAGCAACTTTAGCATAAGATCGGTCAGGCCACCATGGATGGGCCGGGCTCACTATAGGGACAAAGGAAGTCTGCTGCTGGGCTTGGACTGGTCACAGATCAAGGGCCAGTCTGACCGGTCCTTTGTTTGCAGAACTGAAAACCTCTTAGGTCAAAACTCAAATATCAAGAATTTGCTTAATTGTCATTCAAACACTTCTAAATTTTGCATGAGACTTGTTCAAGGTATTAGAAACTTAAACAAATTATGAATCATAAGATTCTTGGGCTCAGGTTCACAAATATTGACGGAATTAAATCTAGATCACAAGAACACTAAAAATCATAAAACTCAAATTATTTCTTACTCGTGGGGATCTAAGGTATAAAATCTTCTAGATCTATTCTCACATGTTCTAACAAGATAATTTACATAAGAATTTGGGCTATAACTCTCACGATCATGAACCCAAAAATCTTGCTGAAGAACACTCATGAAACAGGTATAATCTTGTTTCTTGCTATAGAAGATGGGCAACGATTAATCAACAAGTATTTTCTAGTGCCTCTTACTTATCATGGATCACAGCAAGACTAACAAAGAGCTTGAGAGAGAAAAAGCCACATCAGGAACATAAGATACAAGCAAAGTTGAAGACATAAATAACTAGCAATTTAAGAGGTAAAGTTTGATCTTTATTACAACATAGAGAGAAAGGATTACAACAGTACGAAGATAACAAGTGTTCTCAAAGTACCACTCTTTTCTCTCCTACTCTATCTCTCAAACCATGGATGGAAGCAAGCTGAAAGAATAAAAACCTCAACCCTAGAATCACTGGATCTAACCACACCTCTCCTCCCATTTAATAACCAGCCACAAACCCTAATAGGCCTAACCCATTAAGATGCCTAGGGAATTTTGTTAACCACACTAACACAGGTTTTACATACTCACACACACACACACACTTATCAAAGCATTTAAAAGACTCAACCCGCTAAACCTTTGGTGATTGACCTATTCGGTAATTCCAGCTCTCCTTGACCTAAAACACTTCTCCTTTGCATCTCCCTATGCCATGGTTTTGATCAAGGCATCAACTTGGTTGGTATTTGGTCAACTATCAAAATACCCCCAATGAACCCTTCGAACACCTTCCCTTGACTCCATCTTTACCTTCACCTAAAAGCATCTCCGCATGCTTTGATACGTAGCCAGTAGTACCCAATGACAAGCTGTCATGTTTTCATGCATTCGGTCCCTTCCCAACTGTCTCTACGTGCATCGGCCTTGTCACTTAGCGCACCACATGCACCAATCCTCTCTTCACGATCCTTGTATTCTCTGTACTTCACCCAGACTTACTTGACCTTATGAACCTCAGCTCTCCTCCCTAATCTCGTTCCCTTGCCATCGACTGCTAATGTTCTCCAAGCCATCTGTATAACCAAGCAATCATCTCAAGCACAAGTAACATGTACTTAACTCATGTTAGTCAAAACATGCATCATGCAACTTAACACAACCCAACAAACGGCACCCATGTCGGGCACACACTCAAATCAACTCAATATCTAATTTCACCGCCTAGACATGTCTAACCCCTCCAGAAACTCTCTGGACACCTTAGGCTTGTCTGCTCTCAAGAAGCCGGTCTGACTGTTGTGTCAGGTCGATAAGACTGCCCAACACCAGTCTGAGCACTCTCCCCATGGTGGTTAGACCACCTTCCCCTTTGCGGTCAGACTGCTAAGCACAAACCTGACAAATAGGTCAAGGCTGGTCTGACAGCCATCCATGGTCCAGTTTGACTATCTAAATCCTAACAACACAATCTAAATTTTCTGAAACCTTTGCAAATTTCAATTTCAACTCAAAGTGCCAATTATTCATCACAAACATATTATAGTCCTTCACATGGTCTCTTAGCTGTAACAAGATTAAGCAAATTGATAACATAGATACGTAAACCAATATTCCCTTTCACCCCTTCTCCCATACAATTGACGATTTATGCCAAATCCATTGCCTATGCTCCCTTCACTTGCACTACCGACTTCAAGGCCCAGAGCCCACCCAAACCCATATCACCAGAAATGCTAAATGCAAGCAGTGATGGTGACAGTTGCGAGGATGACCACCGAACTAAAGAGGAGCATAAGAGGCAAGGGGGCTACGAGAAGGACTTTGGACGATGCCAAGGAGAAGCCTATAAGGGCCAGCAACAAACCTACGGTGAGCAGGCCCACCGTCAGAGTGCTCTAGTTGCCATTGTTGTTTTGGCCATCTGATGTTGCTTCCCTGGCCAAGATTTGTGAACAGTTCACACTTTTCGCACTATGGCCCTTTTTTCAAATTTGGCACCCTATGCCTGTTTTTGCAAAAACAAAATAGCCCCATCCTCAAGCTTGGCAGGCATGGCAGGTGACACCTATCACCTGCTGTGCCACTAGAGCTCGGTAGGGGCTAGTGTGTGTGGCAGCCTATGCAACATCAGTAGGTGAGCAGAGAGCATAGTAGTCGGCGGGGCCCATGGTCCTACTGAGTTCTCTTGGCTTCGTGGGGCATGCCGGCTCCTACCGAGCAGTGGAAGCTAGGTAGGTGGCTGACCTCAGTAGGGGTTAGGGGTAGGGGGAATCGGCAAGGTGGTCGACCGTGACGATGTGCCGACGCGATGTCTGCTTCCCATCATATTCGGTAGGGATTCTGCAGCCCTCCACGCTTGCATGCACCCATGTGGGGATGTCAACCACGAACACGTTCTCGCTCGCATAAAATGGGTGTCCTCGCTCTTTGCCCTCTCATCCGAAGCCATGCACCTCGGTTTCTTTCCTGTCGAGCGAGAGAGTAGTGAGGGAGAAGAATGAAAGAGAGATTAAAAGGGGAGTTTGTAATAGTTTTTTGAGGTGGTTTTGTTGTGCTTTAGTAGATTTCACAGTTGGAAGAATTATAGAGCGGGTGAAGACCTTTAAAAAAAAGGTATACTTCATTCGCATGTGAGCAATACACTTAATATGTCATTTGTATTTCACTAGTGTAATGGTAGTTTGGTAGTGTGGAAAGTGCTTGGTAACTATGTTTAGTTGATGGATGTGTTTTTCTAATTAGCCATGTTTAGGACTTATTAGTGGCGATAATGGTTATTTTTTGTTAAATAGCTGAAGAAATATGTGTGTTACTTTTAGTGCTCGTAGTGCATTCATAATTTTGGGAATATGTATGTAAATCTGTGCATATATATTTATTGCTCTTGTGCGATTACAAAACTTATAGAAAATAATGCTGGGATTATACAAGTGCACACTGTTAGTGGTAGTCTATGTATGTATATATGTGTGTACCTATTTATATGCATATAAGCACATGGTCATGGTATAATTGGTAACTCAGCTATGTTCATGTGTATAATTATTTTGTGTTATGCTAGGTTGTATTTAGCGTCATCAGACATCGTCACATTCTTTTCTGTATTGTAGGGAATGATTGCTAGTGATGGTCACGGGCGTGGTACGTTCTACGCCCATTTTGGGATGGACAACATCGTTGTTGGGTGTGGTTGAGCAGTGATGGACCTCCCCCTTTATTCTTTGGGGACCATGGGAGGATTGGCCTCCCGATAATCGATACGTTCCAATACTATGGCGAGCCAAGTTGCTGCCCTATAGCGAGGATGATGTGCATTGGGCACTCGTTCACGTTGGACTCCCTGCTTCCTTTGGCCCTCATTGACCCGTGGAGGCCGAAGACCCACATATTTCACTTTTAGTGGGGGAGATGATTATCACCCTGCAGAATGTTGTTTATCTTACCGTCCTGCCATTATGGGGTCGTATCGTGTCTCAACCCAAGATCATCTGATTGGGAGGCACGTCTGCTGCACCAGTTTGGTCATCCCATTCTGGATAGAATCCATGGAGTGCCACATTCGTGGTTGTGGCAATATGGGCTATGCCTAGCAGAAGTACCTGCATGGGTTGCGAGATCCCATCTAGTTGCTTACTTGCTCTTCATGTTTAGGTGGTCCTATTTCCTACAACTCAAGAAGATTGGGTATACCCTATGTAACAGGCCAGCTGTTTATTTCAATTTTTGAGTGAAAAAATTATTATTAAATTAAATTAATTTGGTTTAAAATAACAAAAATAAGTGTTTTTGTTGCCTAAAATTTTAATTTTATTTTGCCCTGATTTTCTGTTTTTAAAAAGGCTGGATTTGAAAAGTAATTTAAGTAAAAACCTAAAAATATTATTAAATTAAAAGATATTTTGATTTTATATAAAAATCCTATTTTAAATTAATTATTTGGATTTATTTGGCTTTTATCTAGTTTTCTGTGTTTTTCTGGAGTTTAAAATCTATTTTTAAATTAAAAAGTATTTCAAGTATAAAAATATAATACAAATTGAGTTGGAAATATTTTACCTAAGTCCAAATTGTTCCAGAAATTTCTATGAATTTTTTTGGAATTTTTGTAATTTATTTGGTATTTTTCTGAGCTTTATTTGCTTTTATTGTGTTTTCTGAAAATCAAAAAGAAAATGAAACTCATGCCCCTCTCTTCGGCCGACACATGGATGGCCCCGATCCACCCACATCACTGCCCGACCTCATCCGACCATCCCAACTCATCCTGCCTTCCCTCTCTCTCTCTCTCTCCGCTCGATGCGTGTGCGGTCAAGATCTCCCCACGTCACCGCCTGAGCCATCCAGGCCGCTCGCCTATTCCTCTCTCTCCTCCGCGCCTCACAACCATCCGATTCACATCCTACGGTCTCCGCCATCCTCTCTCTTTCTCTCTCCCCAGCCCCACCTGTCAGCCCGCGCCTCACAGCCATCCGATTCACATCCTGCGGTCTCCGCCATCCTCTCTCTTTCTCTCTCCCCAGCCCCACCTGTCAGCCCGTGCCTCCTTCCTCCCCGTCTTCTTCCTCCCGCGCCTGACCGTCAAAATCATCACTGCCATTCCCGCCGCCCCTCCCACCTCTTCCCTTCTCTCACGCGAAACCTCTGCCACCTTCTCTTTCCTCCCCGCAAGTAGAGCGCCTGCCTCCTCCCCCATTTCTGTGCCACTCCTCACCTAATCCCGCAATCACCGCCACTGCCCAAAATCTCTGGTGCGCAATTCCTGCGCCAGTGCTCCCCCGCCACCCCAAATCTCCTGTGAGCAATTCCTGCGCCAGTGCTCCTATAAATACCCCCTCGGCATCTCCTCCCTCCGCACCAACCTCCCCCTCGCCTCCTCTCCTCCTCTCGAGTCCCGAGGCTTCCCTGCGGCTTGCTACTCCACCACAAGCGGTGAAGAAACTCCGGTGAGCGATCCCCGCCGTCCTGACCACCCCTGAGGAGCGCCGCCACCGACATCAGCTTCCCCAAGCGTCGACGAAGCTCGTCGACCCCTTTTACCGCCCGAGTTTGCCGTCGGAGCCGAGCTACCTTCACCGCCAGGTCTCGTCGCCGGCCCTCATCGTTGACGCCCGAGCCTCACACAAGGTATAGCCAAGACTGTCATGATATCCTCTCCCTTCTCCACCCCTCGCCGGCCGCCGCGTGCGCCAGAGCGCGGCGAGCCGTGGCCCCCGTACACCCCGCTGGCCGCCAAGCCACGTCATGGCACAAGCGCCGACGTGGCGGCCACCTTGCGCCACCTGGCGTCCTAGCTCAGCACCCTGTGAACGTGTCAGGCCACTCCCCACCCGTGCCACCTCAGCCTTGCTCGTGGTCCATGGACTCGGTCCACATAGACCAGGACCCACCTGTCGGTCAAACCACCCCATGGCTGATGTCATGCTGATGTTATAAACCCAAAGTTTCTGTAGAAAAATAATAGAGCAGAAAAATATATTCTTCTGCTGATGTCATAATTCCAATTTCCTTTAGAAAAAATAATTCCAGAAAATCTGATTTATTTATTTTCTCTGATTTTAAACTTTCGGGAGCTCGTTCTCCTTCATCCTAACTCCGATTGAGCCCATTCAAATTCCTAAAATCAAAAAAAATTCCAATATATTCATTTATACCCTCCTTTTATTTATTTGTAGTTTATTTTAATTTATTTCAATTTTATTTGAGTTTTCTTGTGTATTTTTGATATGTAGACTGTGACGATTCAGAAGAATTCTTCGACGACAATTTGCACCCAACTAAAGAGCAAGGCAATTCACACTCCTTGATCATGTTGATTCTAGTTTGCAAATAAAATTATGTTTTTTAAAATTATTCTGCATGCATATTTTTATTCAATGTATTTCAATTCAGTTTTAAATTTAGTTAATACATGTTTGTTATTACCTCCTTTGATATTGAAAATCTTTACACCTTGTCACCATACAATTAAACTCTAGTTAGTACACTAGTATTGGCTAGAGAGTTTTATATCAAATGCTTAGACCTGCTTAGACATAATCTTTATTTTGGGATAGCCTTTTCACATAAAATGATGAGCTTTTCAAACGTTTTCTTGACTTCAGTGAGTCAAGAAGGATTATAGAATATTTTGAAATAAAATATAAAACCTGGTTTAGAATTAAGCTAATGGTTAGGTGGTGGGTGCAGGCATGCACTGTTGTTCGGAGACATAGTGTTGATTGTTGAGCACAATGGGTATGTGATTGAGCCTAAGTCAAATTAAGGACTGGTCTGTGAGCTACTATTGCAAAGCCCTATCGTACTATCACAAGGTTGGTATAGGACAGTTTTGGCTAATTAATTTGTGGGTCCCAACCCGAGTCTCGTCGTAGGTTGAAAGTGAGCGTGGCGTAGACCATGAGAAGTCTCACTCGGCTCAAGAGGGGGTCCCGGTCTGGTGGATTCCTTACTGGGGTGTAAGCTTAGTGTTGGCTTCGTCAAGTTGAAAGCTTTGCATTGTAAAGGCCTTGTCATGATCTCTCCGCCGCACACCTAAGAAAGTGTGTTAATCGTGTGGCAATATGAGATGATCATGTCTTGTGGATAAAGCAATACAACCTCTGCAGAGTGTATAATCTATCCTGGATAGCCGTGCTCATGGTCATAGGCATGCTGAGTAAAGTTTTTCACGGATTAGACTTTGTTTTTCAAAATGGTTTATGAAAACCTTATGGATGGATGGAATCCATGAGAGATTGAAAAACTTATGGATGGATAGAATCCATGAGTGATTGGAAGCATGTGGATGGATGGAATCCATACGAGATCTTTTAGAAAAGATGGTCTGGGTGGGATGCACGTGGTTATGGTAGTGTTTGGTCAGAGCCTGCACTAACGGTACTAATTTCATTTACAATTACTATTTTTACGTAATGGTCGTAAGTCGTAAAAGTTGTAGTCATAGATGTGCAGTGGTCGTAAGTCTTAGGCGGTAAAGCGGTCGAAAACACCGTAGTCGAAGGCACCGTGGTTCAAAGCATCATGGTTGTAGGCACCATGGTCGTAAGTAGCAGTAGTTCGAACATCACTAAAGCGATCTGATAGTCTGAAGACAATCGAACGGTGCCAATGTATCCGAAATTGTTCAGCCTGATCTGAAAGTTGTTTTTTATGCCGATTGGACTCGTTCGAATGTCTGGAGTGAATTTGTGAGTTCGGTTGGACTTGCAGACGATCCGACGTGACTATGAGTGCTTGGATGTGTCTTCCCTTGCTTGGTCCCCATGTGTTTCTCCTCCATTGTTGCAACCTCAAAAGCTTCACATCGTTCAAACTTAAGAATGCACAAAACATTCGCATGAGGTAGTATCCAGTTCTCATGTAAATTAAAACCAAATTTAACTTAGAGCGAATTTACCTGTTGATTAATCTTTTTAACTCGTGTTCGAGTAATTAGTCTAGTTGGCAGGTGTATCTTCGGAATGTCCTCATCAGGTCATGTGTAATTGGTAGCTGAATCATGAGAATCATCTCCTCAAATCAAATTATCATTCTCATCGAAAAATCAGGACACGCAGCATCGCATCAGGTGGTATCAGAGCTTTCATTCATCAGTATGAATTTTCTTTACCTACAGTCCACAAAATCCATGAAAATAAAAAAAATTAGCTTTAGTTCATCCTGTCCAAACCAATCTATGCCTCACAAGTTTCTTTTCGATATTTTGCTTGTTGAATTTTTGGTTGCATGGTCATGTCTAGTTGCTGATTTCTAATCTAGTTAGTGCCTAATTGGTCTTTGTCTAGTTGCATCTATTGTGGTTTGCTTTCCTGTCGTAGTAGGTTGTCAATCTTCCTTGATCTTTTTGCTGCCGCAGCACCCAAAATGGCCTACCATTGCTGCCATGGCACCAAAAACGACCTGCCGTTGCTGCCGTGGCACCCAATAACAACTCCTGCCGCCACCGCCACATCGCTGCCGCAACAACCAAAAACACCCGCTATCGCTGCCGCGGCAACCACCAGCGTGCCCTGCCACCGCCACTGCCACATCTTGCTGTGGCAGTCGAAACTCCTGCCGCCGCTTGATCTTCCCTGCCACGGCAAGCACATTGCCGACCGCCACTGCCACATCCCACCGTGGCATACTTCAAGATCCTAGAGCCGATGGTTTTTGGGACCGTCTAGGAAAAGGAAAAGGAAAAAAAGAAAGAACAAGAGAGGAAGAGTTGGTTTCGGGTTCAAGAGAAGAGAGAGAGAGAGAGAAAGAGATAAAGAAAAGTGTCCACCTTCCCAAAAATTGAAAAGTGCATCAAACTTTCGCCAAAACCAGTGAAAATTGGTGGAGTCCTTCTACATATAAAAAATTCAGCAACTTGGGCCATAGGATTGAAAGATATAGCATTTTCAAGTTGAGCTCGACTCCGTTTCTAGTCCAAGTAGGAATCTGATTGTGAGTTTTTTAGTGAAACGGGCATAACTTTTGCATACGTATCTGTTTTCGACATTCTTGTACTCGTTAGAAAGCTAATGATGAGGTGCATCAAAAAAATGACCAGCACATGCTAGTCACCCTCTAAGACCCTCAAAATCTACCATCTTTGGACCTGAATTCACGCCGCAAGTTTTTGTCTTCTGTTTGTTTTTGCCATTTTTTCTTGGTCTTCCCTTCGAAATCTTTGTCACTCACTGTTGTAGGGGTGGCCCCCACCTAAGCCCAGTAGGCCTGTTAGGTCCGAAACAGGACATGTGTAATGACATAAGAGCCCCCGAGGGGAATACTCATGTGCAAGGGTATAACTGTACAAACACTCCCCATATGAATATATATATGTAGCATAGGCCACGGGAGGAAGGCTCCAAGCCATTCATTTTACTCAACTCTCTACTACCACACTCTCTCTCTGTTTGGTCTGTAACCACAACAGTTGGCGCCGTCCGTGGGGAGGACAAGAGCAAGCCTCCAGATCCGAAGGAGGATGGCACCAAAGAAAGTGTCACCGTCGGCGGCGAGGAAGAAGAAGGTGGAGGCGGCGAAGTCTCGCGCCAGCACAAGGGCTTCGGCTTTAGCAACTGCAGGTACGAGCAGCGGTGTAGGCGCGACGACCAACCCCGCCACCGACGCGACGACCGACCCCACCAGAACCACCCCGACGACCACCCCCGGCGGTGGCAACGCAGGCGCATCCATTTCTCCACCCAGCGCAGAAGCGGTGAACGGCTCCAGGGTCCTCCGCGACAACACGGCGGGCAACCTGGGAGCGCAGGCCGTGACCACCGCCGTACCGGTAGCGCCGCCAAGCGCACCGATTGCCCCGGCTACGCCCGCGGCAGAGTCGGCCCTGCTGGCGACCCTCAGCGCGTTTCAACAGGAGCTAACAGACCTCCGTGGAGCTGTGCGGGACATGCAAGAGGCTCGGAGCCAACCCCCCTCCCCAGCGGTGGCGGCCGAACCCCCTACGTCTAGTCGTGTCCCATCGCGGCGAATAGATCCGGAGTCCCCGCTCTCCGCGAGTCTGCAGCAGGCGGCTTGGCCCGTGGGCTTCATGTTCCCGAACATCATCGAGGCCTACGAGGGTGACTCCGACCCGCGAGGCTTCGTGCGTGTGTACGAGGCCGCCATCGAAGCCGCTAGCGGAGACGACACCACGAAAGCAAGAGGGCTCCCCCTCGCGTTACAAGGCGTGGCACTGTCCTGGTTCTTCTCCATCGCGCCACAGTCCATCCATGCGTGGGAGTAAATCCGCAGTCAACTCTGCAGCAGCTTCCAGGAAAACTACCTCGAGCGTGTCGATGCGGACCAGCTCTTCGCAGTCAAGCAAAAACCTGACGAAAGGCTTCGGGATTACTTCAAGCGCTTCGCAAAAGTGCGTTGCCAGGTCAGGGACGTCAATGAAATGACCGTCATCAACGCAGCCACACAAGGTCTCCACCCGGGACCACTCGCTGAGTACAACGCGCGGAAGCCGCTCAAGTCGGAGGCAGAGCTCTTCGACAAAGTGGAAGCGTACGCTCGAGCCGAAGAGGACATGCGGAGGCGCCACGACAACGACTCCGACGCCAGGCGAGCGGAGGGCTTGTCACACAGAAGTAGCGCAAGAGACAACCCGAGGACAGACCACAAGCAAGTGGCCGCAGGCGACATTCGTAAGCCCCGGCGCAACCAGCGAAGACCCCAAAAGGCCCGCCACATCCTGGCCGCGCAGGGTACTCCCCGGGGAGCCGTCTCAGCCTCGCGCATCGCAGGAGGACGCCAAGGAGGCGGCGATGCCAAGCCGCGCGCGGAGCAGGAAATCCTCGAATACGGTAAATGGTGCGAGGTGCACGGCCACCGGGGCCATTTCACGCGGGCATGCACCGAAGTCGCGGCAGTACGACAGGCGGCGGCCCATCTCTCCCGCGCTGGATCCCCTGGAAAGAACCAGTACCGCGGCATTAATGTCATCGAGGGAGGCTCTTCGTCAAGCGCTTCCTCGGTACAACTACCTCGGCGGGCATCCCCTTGCAGCATTACTCTCACGACAACCGATGCGCAGGGCGTAGAATTCCCCCATCAGGATCCCTTGGTCATCCAGGTCGACATAGCGGGATGCGACGTCAGGCGTATTCTCGTGGACAGAGGGAGCTCCGCCAACATTTTGCTCACGGAGGCCCTTGATCGTATGGGAATACCTCAGAGTCTATTAAAAGCCTCGGAAGCCCCCCTCCAAGGCCTCGGAGGGCAACCTCTGAAGGCTCTGGGTCAGGTCTGCCTCCGAGTCTCCCTGCGCCAGGCCGACAATGCCAGGACCGAAGAGGTCGTCTTCGATGTTGTGGACGTCTCATATCCATACAACGCCATACTGGGCCGGCCCCCCATCAACTCCTTCGAAGCCGTCCCACACTTCGCATTCCTGTGCATGAAGCTTCCAGGGCGGCGGGGCGTTATCACCATCTTCGGCGATCAGGATATGGCTCAGAGCATCGAAACCGAAGCTGGACGTTTGCACCGCAAGGTGCACGCCTTCAGCAAACACCGGGCGGACACAACGCCATCCGCCCCAGGTTGGACGCCTAAGCCCCACCCGGAGGGCGGAGTGAAGAGGGTGCCGCTCCGAGCAGAAGGGCAGTTCGTATCCATAGGTGAAGACCTCCCTCCGCAAGTAGAGCAAGACTTGCTCCGAGTCCTCCAGGACAACATAGACATCTTTGCATGGTCCCCGGAGGATATCCAAGGAGTGGACCGCGCCCTCGTCGAGCATAACCTCGCGATTCGCCCCGACGCCAAACCCGTCAAGCAGAAACTTCGCCGTATGTCTGCGGACCGGCAGCAAGCGGCCAAGGTGGAGGTGGCGAAGCTCCTTCGAGCGGGGGTTATCCGCGAGGTCCAACATCCAGGCTGGCTTGCCAACCCGGTGTTGGTTAAAAAGGCCAGCGGCGCCTGGCGCATGTGCATCGACTTCACCGCCCTCAACAAGGCATGCCCGAAGGACAATTACCCTTTACCACGCATAGACCAGCTGGTCGACGCAACCGCCGGGTGGGAACTCATGAGCTTCTTGGACGCCTATTCCGGCTACCACCAGGTCTACATGGCCAAGGACGACGAGGAGAAAACCAGCTTCATTACACCGGTGGGAACATTCTGCTTTGTGAGGATGCCCTTCGGCTTGAAGAACGCGGGCACAACTTTCACCCGCCTCGTCGCGCTGGCCCTGGCCGTCCAGCTAGGGAGAAATGTGGAGGCTTATGCGGACGACGTGGTAGTAAAAACCCGGCAGCTCGCCTCACACGGCCGGGATCTTCAGGAGACTTTTGACAACCTCCGGAGAGCGGGCATCAAGCTCAATCCGGACAAATGTGTCTTCGGCGTACAGGCGGGCAAGCTACAGGGCTTCCTCGTATCCGGGCGAGGCATCCAGGTGAACCCCGACAAGGTTGACGCTATCCTGGGCATGGAACCCCCCAAGACGACGCGGGAGGTCCAGAGGCTGGCAGGACGCATGGCGGCATTGAGCCGTTTCCTCTGTAGAGCGGCAGAGAGGGGCTTGCCGTTTTTCAAGACCCTCCGCGGGTGCGACGGGTTTTATTGGGACGACGACTGCGCAAAGACCTTCGACGACCTCAAGAAGCACCTCGCAACCCTCCCCACTCTGGTGGCCCCAGCACCAGAGGCTCCCCTCCTACTCTACCTCGCTGCCTCGGCAACGACGGTCAGCGCCGTTCTCGTCCTGGAAGAGGGCGCGCTTCAGCGGCCAGTGTATTTCGTCTCTGAAGCCCTTCAGGGTGCCAAGACGCGATATACCGAGCTCGAGAAGCTTGCTTACGCGCTGGTCATGGCATCAAGGAAACTCCGACATTACTTCCTGGCCCACCCGATAACGGTGCCATTATCGTTCCCCCTGGCAGAGATGCTCCACAACAAGGAGTCCACAGGGCGAATTGGGAAATGGGCGGCGGAGCTGGCCCCGTTCTCTCTAACATACGCCTCTCGGACGGCGATCAAGTCCCAAGTTCTGGCGGACTTCCTCGCGGAATGGACCCCCCCAGCTCAGCCCACCCTCCAACTCGAAGACCCGGTGTGGACACTTAATACCGACGGAGCGTACGGTGTTGCGGGCGCAGGGGTGGGCGCCGTTATCATCACCCTAGAGGGGCAGCGCCTTTTTTACTCGGCGCGCCTAGCGTTTCCGGCTACGAACAACACGGCCGAGTACGAGGCGCTACTCTTCGGCCTCGGGAAGCTCAAAGCGATAGGAGCAAGGCGAGTCCTCGTCCGCACTGACTCCCGGCTAGTGGCGGGCCATGTGGACAAGTCATATCAAGCCAAGGACCCGGAGCTAGCCAAGTACCTAGCAGCCGTACGAGCGAAGGAACGGCACTTTTTGGGTGTCACGGTGAAGGCCATCCCTCGAGCGGACAACGAGCAAGCTGACGTCCTGGCCAAGGCTGCCAGTCAGCACCTCCCGATCCCCGAAGGGGCGTTTTACGAGACCCTTCCGGCGACGACCATAGCACAAGATAATCGGGACGCAGCCCTCGTCCACCAGATCACCCAGCAGGGCGACTGGCGGGAGCCCCTTCTCGCCTTTTTGCAAGGCATTGCGGAACCGGATGACTCCTCCGAGCTCCGGCGTTTGCAACACCGCGCTAGGTCCTTCCAGGTGCTCGACGGGGCGCTCTACAAGAAGGGGGTCTGCGCACCGCTCCTACGGTGCCTCCCGCGCGAAGAAAGCAAACGCCTCCTCGCGGAAATTCACGCGGGTCTCTGCAGCTCGCACCTCCAACCAAGGTCTCTGGTGGGCAAGGCATTCAGACAGGGTTTTTATTGGCCAACAGCTGTCGCGGATGCCTAGGACCTCGTGCGCCGTTGTCAAGGTTGCCAATGGATGGGAAGGGCTATCCACAGGCCCCCGACAAGCCTCCACCCCATACCCCCGGTGTGGCCGCTGGCGAGGTAGGGCATTGACGTCGTGGGACCACTTCCCAGGGCCCCAGGGGACCTGTGCTTCGTCGCAGTTGCCCTGGAGTATTTTTCCACGTGGCCGGAGGCGGTAGCCCTGGCCAAGATTACCTCGGTAGCTCTGCAGCGCTTCCTCTGGCAAAACATCATATGCCGATTCGGCGTGCCCAGGGAGATCACCGTCGACAATGGTCTGCAGTTCGATGCAGCCCCATTCAAAGAATTCTGCGGCAACATGGGCATCTCCCTCTGGTTCGCCTCGGTCGGCCACCCACAGTCCAACGGGGCGGTAGAGCGGGCAAACGGCGCCATCTCTGCCGCAATCAAAAAGCGCCTCATCGGGTTACCAAAAGGGAAGTGGCCGGGCGAGCTCCACAGCGTCCTCTGGTCCCTTCGCACAACGGTCACACGCCCAACGGGGTTCACGCCCTTCAAGCTCCTCTTCGGCGACGAGGCGGTCACACTCGAAGAAATAAAGGCGGGCTCACGGCGGGTCCTCGTCCAAGCACCAGATGAGGAGCGCCAATTGTCCATGGATCTCCTTGACGGAGACCGGGCCAGCGCAACACAGCACGTCATAAAATACGCGCGACAGATGGTGCGCGGTTGCAATCGTTCGCTGTACCCACGCGAATTCAGACCGGGCGACCTCGTCCTCAAGATGGCACTCCACGCAGAGACGGTAGGCAAGCTCGAGTCCAAGTGGGAAGGCCCGTACATCGTCGCGGAGGCCCTGCAGAAGGGAGCGTATCGCTTAGCCACCTTGGAAGGGCACACGCTCCGCCACACGTGGAATGCGGACAGGCTACGGCGGTATTACGCCTAAGTCAAGCACACAAGGCCAAGGGCCTTCCCCGGCTTCGGCGGACGTAAGCGGCTAACGGTTAGTGCCTTAACCCTTGTAACCGCTCACCCGCGCAAACGGGAATTTAATAAAGTGCATCATTCATGCAAATTCTCCCATTTTCGTACTAAAAACGTGCGAAGGGTCACCTTCCTGTGCACTACGCATGAGCATGCATAAAGACGCGTGGGGGGACGCCTCCGCGCGCAGTCTACAGACTCTAAATAAGACGTAGCGCGAGGTCCGCCTCCGCACGCACTTCACGGAGTATAAATAAGACGTAGCGCGAGGTCCGCCTCCACATGCACTCCACGGAGTATAAATAAGACGTAGCGTCGAGGTCCGCCTCCGCACGCAATTTCACCGCCCGCAACGCGCGGAGGTTCGCCTCTGCGCGCAATCTACGGACTCTAAATAAGACGTAGCGCGAGGTCCGCCTCCGCACGCACTCCTCCGGAGTATAAAGAAGACGCGGATGCTATCCCTGCGCACTCTACGGAGTATAAACAAGACGCGAACCCCGCGCACGCATGGGCGTTGCCCCAGTGCGTACTCTTCGGAGTATAAATAAGACGTTGATGTATATCCCACGCACTCCTCCGGAGTATAAAGAAGACGCGGATGCTATCCCTGTGCACTCTACGGAGTATAAACAAGACGTGGATGTCGATCCCACGCACCCCCCACCAACGCGGGCGCTATCTCCGCACGCTTTACAGCGTGCAACCGCGGCTTGGATATTCCCGAGCACGCGCAGGCGCGCCCCTTGCGTGCACCCCCTGGAACATACAAAACAAGGGGCGTGGTCGAGGTCCCCACACATACTTCGACTAGGCGCCAGCTCCGCAGCCACCACTTCGAAGGGTAAGGGACGGAGCGCTCGCGCGTCTACTTCGCCTAGGCGCCAGCTCCGCTGCCACCACTTCGAAGGGTAGGGGATGGAGCGCTCGCGCGTCTACTTGGCCTAGGCGCCAGCTCCGCAGCCACCACTTCGTAGGGTAGGGGACGGAGCGCTCGCGCGTATACTTCGACTAGGCGCCAGCTCCGCTGCCACCACTTCGAAGGGTAGGGGACGGAGCGCTCGCGCGTCTACTTCGACTAGGCACCAGCTCCGCAGCCACCGCTTCGAAGGGTAGGGGACGGAGCGCTCGCGCGTCTACTTCGCCTAGGCGCCAGCTCCGCTGCCACCACTTCGAAGGGTAGGGGACGGAGCGCTCGCGTGTCTACTTTGACTAGGCGCCAGCTCCGCAGCCACCACTTCGAAGGGTAGGGGACGGAGCGCTCGCGCGTCTACTTTGCCTAGGTGCCAGCTCCACTGCCACCACTTCGCAGGGTAGGGGATGGAGCGCTCGCGCGTCTACTTCGCCTTGACGCCAGCTCCGCTGCCACCACTTCGCAGGGTAGGGGACGGAGCACTCGTGCGTCTACTTCGACTAGGCGCCAGCTCCGCTGCCACCACTTCGAAGGGTAGGGGACGGAGCACTCGCGCGTCTACGTCACGCGTCTACTTCGACTAGGCGCCAGCTCCGCAGCCACCGCTTCGAAGGGTAGGGGACGGAGCGCTCGTGCGTCTACTTCGCCTAGGCGCCAGCTCCGCTGCCACCACCTCGAAGGGTAGGGGACGGAGCGCTCGCGCGTCTACTTCGACAAGGCGCCAGCTACGCTGCCACCACCTCGAAGGGTAGGGGACGGAGCGCTCGCACGTCTACTTCGCCTAGGCGCCAGCTCCGCGGCCACCACCTCGAAGGGTAGGGGACGGAGCGCTCGCGCGTCTACCTCGGCTAGTCTGGGGCCCGAGACGCACAGTGTTCGCAAGCCCGTTTGCTCATACCAGAACAGGGGGCGACACGATACCCGTGCCTTGCACGACCCACCAGCTCGTAGCATATTACATAACAACAAGTGCATGGGAAGATCGTTGTTTGGCCCCAACAACACAGTTACATTCCAGAAGCGGACACACGTGTGGCATGGAATGCGCCAACACCTGACTATTCCTATGAGTCCACGCCGTCTTCGCCGCGACGAGCGCCCGCGTCGCCTGCGCCGCGCCGAGGGACCTCTTTGAGCCAGCGAAGCACGTCCCCCTCGTTCCGCAGCATCCGTCGCAAAGCAACCGCGGCGGCCCCCTCCCCGACATAATTCCAGATCCGGTCATGAAAGTTTCGGGTCGCGGGCTCGGTGGCACGAACGGCATTAGATATCACCCCGGGCTCGGCAGGCAAGTCGAGCTGAGGGTTCGCCAGCTCATCAACATGCTCGCACCCACCAGTGTGCAGCAGGGCGAGGGCAAGCCCAGCACTCATATAGCCGCAGTGCGTGCCGAAAGCCTTGGCGCCAGGAAGGGCAACGCTCGAGCCCTCTTCGATTCGCTCAAGCGTCTCCATCAGGTCTTGGCGGCCATGGGTGGCGTCCTCCACGTGCACACAAAGCTCCCGGAGGGCCCGCTCCAAGGACTCCATCGCATTCCACGCGGAAGAGTATGCGTTATCCCACGATAGCGCTTTCTCCGCAACGGAGGCGGCAAGCTGCTCCTTCTCCGCCTCCAGCGCGGAGATTTGCTGAACAAGGGAGGCCCGCTCCTCCGTTGCGGTGCGCTGGGCCTCCTCCATCGCAAGGTGTGCGGCTACTGCCACGTTCTTCGCGTTCCTACCCACCAACTGTGTGTCGACAACAGCCTCGTCCCGCTCCGCCATCAGCACTCGAATGACCTCGTCCTTGGTGGCGTTGGCGTCGTCCGCCACGCGCAGCTGGTTCTCCAGTACCCTCCGCTCGCGAGCGCGAGCCTCTTCAAGGGCTTTGCTAAGGGCAAGCGTTTACACGGCGTATAGCAAGGGTTACCTATCAGATAAGCAAGGGGTATGCAGCGAGAACGGAGACCATTACCCTCATCTCGGAGGCCCCCAACGCGAGCGCCAAGAGGTCGCCCCCGCAGGAGTGCAGCGCCTATCGATCTAGGCGGGCGCCAGCATACTCTGCCACCTTGTTCCAGGCGCGCAGCGCCTCCCACCGAGGTACGAAGTCGGAGACGTCAGGCCCTAGAGCCCCCGCCCTAGTGCCTTCCGGAGCAGTTGGGGCGCACACAGGCCCCGGCTCAATCAGGCCGGCGACATCGCGGGGCCCCCCATTGCTCGATTCTTGCCCTCGTTTGGGAGATCCTGTCTCGCCTGGCGTCGACAGAATAAGCGAGCAAATCGGGGAGAGTTTCGCGAAGTCGCGCGACGAAAGCGAACTACGCCTACCTCCGGTCACCTCTGCCGCGACCTCCACCTGGGTTAGGAGCGCCCCGCTAGCCTGAGGCGCGACAACCCTCCCGGCTTCAGAAGCATCCCCGCCAGCCGTCAGGGCCGCAGTCACCGGACCCGCCACACTGAATCGGCCCCGGGAAGATGGCGGCGATTGCACCCGAGGCCGTTTTGCCTTCGGAGTTGTAGGTGAAGCCTCCGTGGCTACCTCGGCAGCCGCGGAAGCCGCCGTTAGCGACAGCGCGGCGGCTGCCGCGGGAGGCGACGAGGCGTCATCTTCGAGAACGGTGGGGTGCATGCTCGTCGCCTGGCCACCATATACGGCCTCATCGGGAGTTACGCGACCCCCCGAACCGGTCGGTCTGAGCCAAGCGCCCGTCTCGCCCCCCATCCTCACGCCCTCGACCGGCGGCACGGCCGGCGAGCTAAGGGCAATAACCACCGACTGGACCCCGCTCCGAGAGGATGGCGCTGCCACCGTCGCACCGCTCGGTGATCCCGCAGGCACTGGGCGCTCAGGCACGGGAATCTCCAAGGCCTCGCACACCCGATTAATCCGCCCCTGCTTCGCCAAGAAAGTCGCGGACTCGCGGGCCTTGTGCTCCTCCGCCGTGTACGGCCTAAGTATCGCAGCTACGGCGCATTCCGCATCTTCTAACTGGCGTACTGCAGGCACAAGCGGAGGGTCATACCTAGGGGTTTGCAACCACCCACGTGGTACTTGGCATATTGCAGGGACACTTACAGGGCGCGGAGGGCCTATGAAGCGAAGACACCCCCGGGTGGATGCCGTCCTTCCGATCAGGCCCTCGCCGCTCATATTTCCAGTTACAAGCAAGCGGGGATATCTCGTACATGGTGAACTCCTCCGCGAGGTCAAGCATGTTGAACCGGAGTGCGACCCCAGCAAGTCTCCGCGCCTGCTGCTCGTCGCCAGGCCGAGGCGTCACATTTGGACAGCGGTTGAATGATATCGGCTCTCCACGGCTCCGGAGGCCGCTCGTGCTCGTCACGGTGTAGTAGAACCACCGCCGTGTCCAGCCGGTCTCCCACCTTTCCCGCATAGCCAGCGCGGGAAACAGGTGCGAGCACTCCGGCCTCAGCACGAAGTCCACGCCGCCGAAGTTCGAGTAAGCCCCCCTTCTACTCTCCTCGGGTGGCACCGCGCGTCGTGCAGAATGGCGAACAGCTCGGCGCGGGGGCGGGTACCCTCCGTCCGCATCGCCCACATGAAGATGGCCAACCGTACGATCGCGGTCGGAGTTAGCTGCGCCAGCTCCAACCCATACGCTCGCAGCACTTCACGAACAAGGTGTGTCGCGGGGATCCGGAGCCCAGCGTCGAAGAATGCCACGAAGACGATCGCCTCCGACTCCCTCGGGTTCGGCTCCGCTTCGTCACGCCCGGGTAGGCGAGCCCCGGCACGCTCCTCCAGCTTCGTCTCCTGCAGAAGGGTCCGGAGGGTCTCCTCCGTGATGCGGCTCCGCCCCAGCACACGGGAGCAGCGACTTTTGGACCTTTTCACGGCATCCCAGTGCTGGGGGGTTTGCTTCCTGTCGCGCGGAACCAGGCGGTACTCCGCCGGTGGTGGCGTCAGGCAGCGCTGGCTAGACGAGGCGCTCTCGCTAAGGCGACGCGTAGGGTCGTCAAGGGCGGCACCCGTGCTAACTGGGAGGTCGTCGCGCGCAGCCATCTCTCTCACGGCGGCGGGCAGGCGCGGAGGCAAGGTTAGCAGCAGGGGGTGCAAGAGGAATAGCAAGGAATGCACAAGCGGTCAAGCAGCCAAGGGGAACGACTGCATGCCCACAGGGGCGGATTATAAAGCCCCTCGTCTCCCCTACAGGCAGAAGATCGAGCGACAGAATGACAGCGGTTCGGCTACCCACGATCGGGTAGTGCAACCGCTGGAAACCGCGGCAGGCGGCGGTAGGTGGCTGCTCAACGCCCAATGCACCCATACACTCCCGCCGCGTGGCCACTTTTCCTGGGGAAGAGGCGAACGGTCGCGGTCGTGGGAACGCTGGCACCCCACGACGCTCCAATTACAGCCGGCCACGTGCCCACATCCAGTGCGGGGCAGGCGGGGCAGCCGTGCCAGCCTACCCCTGACAAAGGCCATCGCGATTCCAGGTGTCATTAAAGCGCACTCCCGGACCAAGCAACCATCTTCCCGCGCTGGCGCCACATCGCGCGACGCATTTCCCGAGGCTCGGCCGCCAAGGGCAGCCGACCAAGTCGGCTTCGCCCATAAATATCTGGAATGCGAGGTAGGGCATGCCCCAAACCCCGGCCCGGTCGAAGCCCTCGGCCTACTCAGTGTCTTCGGCCTTGAAGCCGCGCCCGCCCTGGGTGCGGGCGACGGCCCTCGCACAAGCATGACTTCAGCCCCGTCGAAGCCTTCGGACTTCCCGGCGCCTTCGGCCTCGAGGCCGTGCGAGCTTCGGGACCCGAAGACAGCCCTCGCACAAGAACAGGTGGAAGTGCGAACTATCCAAGTCATCAAAGCATCACAGGCCGATGGGACGAAGGGGGCCAAAGGACCCAGCGGCATGGCTTCGGCCCGTGAAGCCCTTCACCATGAGAGGCTCCTGTTGTAGGGGTGGCCCCCACCTAAGCCCAGTAGGCCTGTTAGGTCCGAAACAAGACATGTGTAATGACATAAGAGCCCCCAAGGGGAATACTCATGTGCAAGGGTATAACTGTACAAACACTCCCCATATGAATATATATGTGGCATAGGCCACGGGAGGAAGGCTCCAAGCCATTCATTTTACTCAACTCTCCACTACCACACTCTCTCTCTCTGTTTGGTCTGTAACCACAACACTCACCTTTATTTTACAAAGTGTTCTCTATTTTCTTGCCATCTGCTGTTGCTAACATTTTACAGAAAGATGAGCATACATTACTATAAGTTTTCAAGCTTTTCTTGGAGCTAGACGATGAGCTTGAGTCGAGAACAACTCAAATACAAGAAGGGAGAATGATGAGGAGATCAACCCTCCGGATATGACCGCTACTCCACATACCACACAAGAATTCCAGTTGGATATGTCCTGGAATCCAATTCAGCCTCTAAAAACAGCACCGACTTCAAATGTGCATAACTTTTACATACGAAGTTCGTTTGAGGCCCACGAGTACTTAATGGAAAGCTTATCTCGTCCTCTTTCCAACGGATCTAGTCTCATATCCAAATTCCTTCTATGTGTACCGCAATCACCAAAAGAAGATGTTATATTACCTATTTGGATCAAATTAGGTCTTCAATGTTTGGGCCTAACGGGAAGACGCCCCCCTCTTGGCCCCCTTTATTTCTTAGCTATGTGTGGCTTCCTCTCCCTATTTAATATGGTCGCACCCCTCCAGTTTTCTCGGATTTCGTTTAGTTAAAAGTTAGCTACATTGCAACTTCGTGTATTGGTTTGTGGCGACTAAACCAACTCTGAATACCGATTTGGAATCCTAACACATTAAGTATTTCAATCCTATTTGTCATTTTCAGATTGCTCATTATCTTATTCTTGTTTGTTCTTTGATTGTATGTAGGAATAGATCTTTGTGGTCGGGTCGATCATGCTTCTAGCAAGATCGATAACAATTTTGAGTTGGTTTAGCGATTGTCGGATATATTAGTTATGTGCGATTAGTAGCCGAACGTAAGGATCTTCTCAAATTAATTTATGAGTAAAGTCCATTACCGGTCCTTAAACTTTTTATGCTGTGTCATCCCGGTCCATAGACTTTCAAAGTGTGTCATCCCGGTCCTTAAACTTTCAAAGTGTGGTAATATCCTATGTAGTTGTAGCAGTGAACTTTTTATGCTGTGTCATCCCGGTCCATAGACTTTCAAAAAAATTGCCACACTTTGAAAGTTTAAGGACCGGGATGACACACTTTGAGAGTCTATGAATCAAGATGACACAGCATAAAAAGTTTAAGGATCGGTAATGGACTTTACTCTTAATTTATCGTTAAGATGGGCACACAGCGTTACATTAGTGCGCCCTCCGCCCTGCGTGCGAAGTCGTCCTTTGTGCGTTTATAATGGAGCGTGTGGGAGGAGCGTGCGCACGTGGCACCTCACACGTGAAACGTGGCGAGCAGGGTTGGCACGTGTGAGCCTTTAGGGACATGAAGATCGTCACGCATTCCTGACGTCGTGAGAGCCCCGGCCCGCCGTGCCTTGTGGCCGTCCGTAAGACGGAAGTAGCTGGCTGGCTGCCAGCCAGCCAGATGGAAATGGTGGGATCCTGGCATTTTTCTTGCCCTTTTTTGGGACTTTTCTACGAGCTGGACCGGGCTATTTCTCCCATAAAGTCTGGTAGGATGCTTGGAAGCGTAAGAAGGTTCCTCTAGCTCGCTGGATCGACCAATGGCTTTGCTCACACACCAATTTTTACGCATTCTCTAGTCCACGGAAGAGTATTCTTCCGACATTGAGAAGGAAACTCCGAGAGTGAACAGTGTTGTGATTTTAGATGACCGTTCGATCTAAGAGGGACAGATCAGATCAGACACCACAAAACAGTATCAATACTAATCACTACAGTGATTTACGACGTCCTCGCTGTGCACAACTGTTGTATTCTGCCTTTGCTCTTTACCGTCGGTGGATCCGAATCCCTCATCCACGCATGCACTAATCCATACTGGTAGACTGCTCGATCTAAGTTTTAAGTGCTGCATAGCGGGATTCGATAGCCACCAAAGTCCTTTATTATTCATCAAAGGTATATGAAACCTTTATTATTCACCAAAGGTATATGAAAGCTCCTTGTCGATATGTTTAATGCGGGTAATGAAAATGACCACACGGAAAAGGCCAAGTTGACTCTTATCTTCTAGAAGCCGGGCCTGCACTCGCCCCCAAAACCAACCATCCAGGCTTGCCAAGAAAGCAAACCTTCCAGATGTGAGATGACAAAGACTTCCATTCTGCCACCCGTCCTTAGCCATATGTATGGCGTTGAATTGAATTTTAAATGGAAAACACTATTGTACGACAGAAATTTTCAATTGTGCGGTCCGTTTATTTTAGTTTGAGCTTTTATTTTTTTACTTCTAATTTTTTTTATTTTTTCTATCTTTTTAGATTTTTTTCTATCTTTTTTTCTTATATTCGTTTGCATTGTTCATAATATGTTAATATGTTTTTTATTTATTTTTTAAATTTAATTACACTAAAAAATCGTCGGTAACTATAGTATAATATAAATCAGTTACAATACTAAGCAGTAAAAAATAAGTCATAAATAAAAAAATGTCCAAGTCAACGGAACAACGACAAACCGCCTGGCGTGCAGAGTACTACTCCACTCACTAGTAAGAATGGAGACCAGGATCGAGAGGCGTCTCGTGAACTCAAGAATGACAATGCTACATTACCCTTATCGTATGAATGTATGATGGCGATCGACTAACCGGTACACAAGTCCATCCAAAATCTTGACATTTCCAAAGTAATGATATTAAGCTAGCTAGTTGCTTCGTCAATTGTCGCAGCCATTAGCATGTGCGTGTGCGTGCACGTACGCTGATATATAGCGCGTCCGTGTAACTGCACGTCTATTGATCAGATTACATCAACCAATTTTTGCGATTACAAACAAGACGTGTATACACACACATATCATACACATCATACCAAATACACACACAGTGTGTCTCTTAGTATACACCTAGAAAGAGGTCAGGATAAATCTATGACTTCGCAAAATTTCTACTAAAGCACATTGTATGCAATCTAATCATGGGCACTATGATTTAAATTTTGATAGGTAGAGTGGTATATTTACAACTTCATTACTCCACCAAAAGGTAGTTTCCAAAGAAACACATGTGCGATCCGACATGAGAATTAATTAAGGAGATTATTGTAAGTTTGGTAGAAACCACACATACGATATTCCATTGATCATATATTTATAATACATCAAAGATTAGTTGTATGGGATAAGATCGCTACAACCAATGTACAACCATATACAAAGATATCAGAGACATCGTTAGATGGGTTTCTATCTACGCACATACTTGGAAGGATATTGCCGGTCTTTCCTCATTAGCTTAAGTTTTAGATGAACTGGTTAGTGTATGCAACTCAATATGGTATTAGAGTCAAGAGATCATAAGTTCAAAATCTGGCTAGCACATTATTTCAAAAACAATAATTGCGGTTCACTTCAAGTCCACATCTTAGGCCTTGCGAAGTCTTGACGTGAGGAGGAGTGTTAAAGGATATTGCCCGCTTTTCCTTATCATTTTAAAATTTTGGATGAATTGGTTGGTGTATACAACTCAATATGGTATCAAAGTGTGGTCGAACGTGGGGCAAGGATGCCACCGGTGAGCCAAAGCTGGATGGCATCGGTCCACGGGTTGTAGTAGGATGCCATCTAAGGAGGGGGACTGCTAGGGCAGTTGTTGCCATGTGTTTCCACCGCCGTTGTTGCCAAAGTTGCCGTGGTTGTTGTTATTGCTGCTAGAAGACCGCGAGAATTAGCGATGAGGGTAGTGACTTGGGCAAGCTGGTCATCGTGGGCATTCTTCAATTCGTCGAGGAGGAGGGAGTGTGCCTGGATGAAACTTGGGAACGGTGTCATCATGGGAAGGAGGGAGGCCAGGTGATGATACTTGGGGTTCATGCCCTTGAACATTGTGAGGATGAGGGTCTGGTCGTTGACCTCCTAGCCAACATCACGGAGCGCTTTAGGTAGGGTCTTGAGTTTGTGGCAGTAGTCCGTGGCTGACATGTCAACTTGAACCGGGTTGATGAACTCGGCTTGGAGGTAGATCGCATGGGTGGTGTCAGACCCGGATTTTTCAATCCGAATCTTACTGTGTTTCACTGCACTAATCCCTGGATCAGTAGTTAGTGCACACAGGTACATTGCTGAATCATTTCATACATCGCGTAATTATCCATTATATTACATAAACTGTAATGCACCACGTCGGGTGATAGTTTACAAAAGGGGTCGACTAGGCCAAATGTCATGATTACAAATACGCACAGCGGAAATACAGCAAAAGCAAACCCAAATCCACAGGCAAGCGGCCAGTAGGGTAATGTGTACAATATATGCCACCAGGGTCCCGGCAACATAAAGGTACACAACGCCTAGGGTCTACTTGTCTATGCCTAACCACCGAGGCCTACGCCTTAATTAGGGCCTTTGCTTCCGTTGATGTTGGCGGGGGCCTCCTCGTAGGCGTAGTGTTCTTGAACTCCTGTTTCTGAATTGTATCGCAAGAGCGAGAATGAGCACTCCGACCCCGTGCTCAGCAAGCCAACACACAGATTGCAATAATTTTACATGCATGGCTATCAAAGGATGGCTGGGGCTCATTTTATTTTGCGGAGAGTGCTTTTGAATACAATTATAGGAAAATTCCTGAGACCTAGCCATTTTGAACTCAAAACTTTTGTTTATAAGGTAAGTTGATCTCATAGTTGACACAGATTCCATCCACCATTACATGGCATCTGCGCCATATGGCATCTTTCAGCGTTATAGCCGCTTAACGTACCACTGGGACGACACCCAGGACAATTCCAAACCAGAGCAGTCCTTCGCCCTTCAAGTTTCCATTCCCAATTTCCAAACATTTTTAAATAGAACTATATCCAGTTAAGTTCCCATGTCTGCCCATGACCGTGGGCACGGCTATTCGAATAGTTTTGACTCTGCAGAGTGTGTACACTTTCACCACAAGAGACAATCAACTCGTTGCCCCACACGATTCCTTAGACGTGTGGTCGAGCAGACCATCACAGTGACTTTTCAAAGTATCTAGTCCTTTCTTTTAGGGGTGGGCGTTCGGGTTACCCGATTTTTTCGGGTCGGGTAATTCGGGTAATTCGAAATTCGGGTAATGAAAACTGCTACCCGATATTAGCCCCAAAAAAATACTACCCGCAATTTCGGGTACCCGATAATTCGGGTTCGGGTTCGGGTATACCCGATATACCCGAATTTCAGCAAACTGCATCGAATTTCAGCAAACTGCACAGAATTTGTACATAATTTCAGCAGCAATTTGCATAGAATTTCAGCAGCAATTTGCATAGAATAATATATCACAGGCAGTTGTTCAAACAGAGAGAATCATATACTAAATTACTAATAAAGTGACATGATTACCGGGTAGTTCGGGTAGTTCGGGTAGTTCGGGTACCGGGGGATATTACCCGAACTACCCAAACTAATTTCGGGTAATCAGAATCGCTATCCGAATTTGGGATCGGGTACCTCGGGTTCGGGTATTTCGGGTTCGGGTTCGGGTAATTCGGGTACGGGTAATGGGTAGCGGGTATTTTGCCCACCCCTACTTTCTTTCATCTCACATTATGGGTGACCGCCCATTTGCGATGGGTCCCATCTGTGCGCGGGATGTTTTCCCCAGACTCTAACGCAGCTCGGGCTCCTACTTCCCGCAACGTTAGGAAAGCGGGAAAACTTCACCCCCCACTGGTGTCCCTTCGGCCCCCTTGCCATAGCATAACCCCATCAATCCACTACCAGTGAGATGAGTCCGGGGTTTCGATAAGTCTACTTAGCCAAGTTGTATTTTACAGACTTGTGGTTGTACTGTTTTACACGGGCTGACATGACAAGATTCAGTCCTTAAGGTTACCCGGATGGTTCTACCACATTTCACATTCTGTGCATCCACTGCACCACATACCAGCCACCAAACCATTCCATCCAGGTATTTAAGCAGTTTGGGATTTTTCAGAGGTAGTAAATAATATGTCCACCTACTACAGTCATTCCACCCATGACTGTTCCCCAAACAATATCACATTTTTGTAAGTGTTGCTTTTGGGGCAGCAAGGTACCCCCGTTCTTATCTAGCAATACTAAGCCGCGGAATAATTATTTGGACTTACTGTAAAGCATATGATAATATGAATTTTTCTAGGGCGACAAGGTTCACATGTCCAAGCATGGCAATGGATCTTTATTAACAAGCATTAAAATAGGTATCTAACTACCACTTTCTTAAAATGAACATATTTCATCACATAAAATAACAGCATGCATGTTCATAATTTAAAAGAAATTAACTTTGCAAATCATAGGTTCAGAAATGATCAAGGTGTTAACTCGCCTTGGTCACAGGGGTCGGTTTCTTGGTGATCTGGTGCTTCTTGTGCTGCTGCCTCGATATCTTCCTCTTGAGCCTCGTAGGCTATTTAATCGTACGGAATACCCCATTAAAAGAAAAACAACCAATCAATAAAATATCACCAGAAATTCAAATGAACTCAAAAAAAATATGGTTCTGGTTCCATTAGATAGATCTTGAATTTAAACGAATTTAGAAATTTGTTTCATTCAATTCGGAGCTAAAATGAAGAAGTTATAAGCGGTCAAAGTTTTCGGTTCCAGTCAAATCCAAAAATATTACAACTCTGACATGTGGGGCCCATTGTCAGCCTCTATTCATTTTAATTTTTCCAGTCTATTTTCTTTTTCATTCTTTGTTTCTCTGACATGTGGGGTCCGGTTACTGTTCATGGGGTCCACATGTCAGTACGGTCCGTGCTTGGATGCATCACTGACCGGTGGGGTCCAGCGATCAGCGGTGACTCGGGGATGCAGTGGCTGACAGGTGGGGCCCACCTGTCAGACCGAAATAAAACGGAGAAAACTCAACCCGGCGCTGCGGAGCCGGAGGCTCGAACGCGCGCGGCCGGGGAGCTGGGAGGGGAAGAGAGCGCTGATAGCCAAGTGAGCGGGGAGGCTTTGCCTACCTTATAAGGATGAGGAATCCTTTTGAAGGATGCCGACGAGGGGGCCGGGTAGAGGAGTCGGGGACGACGGTGGCCGGCGGCGAGGGAGTGTCGGGGAGGTCCGGTGGAGGGGCCAAAGGGGATCCTGGTGCTGCGGGGAGTCCGGTGGCGCAGTCGGCGAGGACTGAGGATGACCGGAGGTAGGTCGGCGTCGAGCGGCGGCGGTGACTCGAAGGAGCTCTCGGTGACGGCGAAGTACGGACGTCGGGGAGCTCGAGTGAAGGTCGGGGAGGCTTCGCAACGCTCTGGAGATGGTCCTAGCGCCAGGAATTGGGCTCTGGGACAGAGAAACCGCGGGGAGTTAGTTCGCCGGAGTTGGGGGAGAAATGAGCTCGCCGGCGGCTACGGTGGACCAGGGTCCCATTACCTGCTGGAAGACAACGAGTGCGGCGTGGGGGGGCTCAACGGAGGGCTTATCGCCTTATATAGGCGTTCGGGTGGAGCTGGCAACGGGCGGGGCTGTTTTGTCACTTCGGGCAGCCATGGCAGGCGGCGGGGCAGCGGGAATCCGGGCCGCGCGTGACTGCTCGGGCAGAGACGCGGAGGGGGTTTGGAGTGTGACCCTCCACTGCAGCTTTGCGCCGCGCACGCGCCGGGCGCAGATGGCTTGCGCCACGCGGCCGAGCGGCGTGACCGGGCGGAGGAAAGCTGCAGGCGGCGGCTCGTTCCAGAGGCGGGGGCGGCGAAGCCAGGGGCGGTGATGGCTTTGCAGACGCTCCCACCGGGTGACGGGACGGCACGGGCTGAGCTGGCTGAGGCATGGATGCCACGGGGAGGAAAGCGTCTGAGTGAGGCGCACGCGCGGTCGCGCGGGGAGGAGGAGGAAGACGATACGCAAGACGGGGCCAGCGGCAGCGAGAGAACGGGCACGGGCCCGCGTGCCAGGGGGAGAGAGCGGTCGAGCGGGAGGGCCCGCTGACCAGAGGGACACGGGCACAGGGTCCGCCCGCCAGTGGCGCCTGCGCTCGCACGCGGGAATTGGGCCGCGCGGGTGGGAAAGGCCGCGCGCGCAGGAGCTGGGCCGGGGTGATGGCCGGCCTGGCTCCGGTTTTCCCCATTTTGGTGCCTCTTTTATTTTCATTTTTTTTTTCTTCTATATATATATAGATATATTTTTGGGTTTATTTCATTGCACAATTTCATAAATAATTTTCAGATTTATTTAAATCCCTTTCTCCTAATTTCTGGATCATCTTTTCAGATTCTAAATTAAAATTTAAATTTACCTCCTCATGTGTATATTCCCTTTTTATTTCAACTTTAGGGAACCTCAACCAAAAATTCTTGAAGAAACACCATGAAATCCAAATCAAATTAGGGTTTATTGCAAAATATTGCAGGGCTCCATAATTTTACAATTTCTAATTTTTCGGGATGTTACAAACCTACCCCCCTTAAAAGAATCTCGACCCCGAGATTCAACTTAACTAGGGAACAGGTCGGGGTAATCTCTTCGTAGCTGGTCTTCACGCTCCCAGGTAGCTTCTTTCTTGGAGTGATGGCTCCATTGTACCCGGCACATGCGAATGACTTGAGTTCGCGTCTTCTTTTCCACGGTATCCAGGATCTTGATCGGGCGCTCCTTGTAGGTTAGATCCTCCTCAATCTCGATTGCTTCCAATGGAGCTTGATCCTCAGGTACTCGCAGACACTTCTTCAATTGGGACACATGGAAGACGTCGTGTATGTCTGATAGATTCGGAGGTAGTGCAAGCTGGTAGGCAACTTCCCCCTTTTTAGACACAATCGGGAACGGTCCAACATACCGCGGGGTAAGCTTGCCTTTGACCTTGAATCGCCTAACTCCTCGCAAGGGTGATACCTTCAGATAAACATGATCTCCCACTTCAAAACTTAATTGCCTTCTTCTCTTGTCTGCATAACTTTTCTGCCTGGACTGGGCTGCTTGCAGTCGATCTCTAATTAGGCGAACCTTTTCTTCAGCCTGCCTTAAAGTATCTGGCCCGAAAATGTAGTTCTCCCCTACTTCTGACCAATGTAGAGGGGTTCGACATTGTCGACCATACAGGGCTTCGAAGGGTGACATCTGAAGACTGGCCTGATAGCTGTTGTTATAAGCAAACTCAGCATAGGGTAGGCATCGATCCCAATCCTTAGAAAAATCTAGAGCACAAGCCCGAAGCATATCTTCCAATATCTGATTCACTCTCTCTGTTTGACCATCTGTCTGGGGGTGGTATGCGGTGCTAAAATCCAAGTAAGTACCGAGAGCTTCATGCAGGCTAGCCCAAAAATGCGAGGTAAACTGGGAACCTCGATCCGAGACTATCCGTTTTGGTACACCGTGTAAACATACTATGCGTGACATATATAGCTCGGCTAACTTATTTCCCTTGTACGTGGTTTTGACGGGGATGAAATGGGCAACCTTAGTCAGCCTGTCAATCACGACCCATACGGAGTCATATCCAGATTTGGTTCGTGGAAGTCCCGTGATAAAGTCCATCCCGACTTCTTCCCACTTCCACTGGGGTATTTTTAATGGTTGTAGTAGTCCTGCTGGCCTTTGATGTTCTGCTTTCACTCTCTGACACACATCACAGCAGGCTACATGTTCAGCTATGTCTCTCTTCATACGGGGCCACCAGCAGAATTGCTTCATACCCTGATACATCTTGGTGCTTCCGGGGTGCAGGGAGTATGGAGAGCTATGAGCTTCCCTCAATATTAGGTCCTTGAGATTCTTGTGATGAGGTACAACTATACGCTTCCCGTACCACAGGGTACCCTCGTGATCAACCTTCATGTTAGGAGCCTTCCCTGCTCCTATCAATCCTTTCCACTTTATTATAGCTGGATCTTTTTGCTGAGCAACCATAATCTGCTCCTCTAAACTTGGTTGAATTTCCATGGTAGCTAGAGTGCCTCCCTCTACTATCTCCAAGTTCAAGGCCTGCAGTTCTTTATATAGCTCAGGTTGATGTTCCTGGACCATGAGATTACTGCAATAGGCCTTACGGCTTAAAGCATCCGCTACAACATTAGCCTTCCCTGGGTGGTAATGGACGCTCAGGTCATAGTCCTTAATCAACTCCAACCATCTCCTCTGCCTCAAGTTGAGGTGTGACTGGGTGAAGAAATATTTAAGGCTCTGGTGGTCCGTGTATATGTCACAGTGATTACCTATCAGATAATGCCTCCAAATCTTCAATGCATGCACTACTGAGGCCAATTCCAGGTCATGAGTAGGGTAGTTGGCTTCATGAGGGCGAAGTTGTCTGGATGCATATGCCACTACCTTGCCTTCCTGCATTAGTACACATCCAAGCCCTTGATGTGAGGCATCACAGTATACCTCAAAATCCTTGCGTACATCAGGCAGGGTTAGCACAGGCGTGGTAGTCAATCTCTTCTTCAATTCTTGGAAACTTTCTTCACATGCCTTGGACCATTCAAACTTCCTCTCCTTCTTGAGTAGTTGAGTCATTGGCCTGGCGATCCGAGAGAATCCTTCTATGAATCTCCGGTAGTACCCAGCCAATCCGAGAAAGCTTCTCACTTCAGTGACGGAAGCTGGCTGCTGCCACTCTATGACTGCTGCTATTTTGGCGGGATCAACAGATACTCCTCCTGCTGACACTATGTGTCCCAAGAAACTAATGTCATGCAGCCAGAATTCACACTTGCTAAATTTTGCATATAATTGATGCTCCTTTAGCCTTTCCAACACCAGGCGCAGATGTTCCGCATGCTCTTCAGCATTCTTGGAGTATATAAGGATGTCGTCAATAAAGACCACGACAAACTTGTCCAAATACTCCATGAATACTTTGTTCATCAGGTTCATGAAGTAGGCTGGGGCATTGGTTAACCCAAAAGACATGACTGTAAACTCATACAGCCCATATCTAGTGGTGAAAGCCGTCTTAGGTATATCTTCAGCTCTAATCTTCAGTTGATGATAGCCCGATCTTAGGTCTATTTTGGAGAATACCGTGGCTCCACCAAGTTGATCGAATAAATCATCAATCCTGGGGAGTGGGTATTTGTTCTTGATGGTTACTTCATTTAGGGCCCTGTAATCCACACACATCCGCGTGGTGCCATCTTTCTTCTTTACAAATAATACTGGAGATCCCCAAGGCGAGGAACGCGGCCTAATGAACCCCTTATCCTGCAACTCATATAGTTGCTTCTTTAATTCTTCTAACTCATCCACCGTCATCCGGTATGGTCTCTTGGAGACGGGTGCAGCACCGGGCTTTAGGTTGATGACAAACTCCAAATCTCTGTCTGGGGGCATGCCTGGTAATTCCTCGGGAAATACTTCAGGGTAGTCTTGTACCACAATCATTCCTTCTAATGGCACACCTTCACAATAATAGATTGCCCGACCCCAGCGGTACGGGCGATCCACCTTCACTTCTATTGTTAACCCAGGACGCTTGGTCAAATTGACTTCCCTAGTGGCACAGCTTATGACCCCTTGATACTTTGCGAGCCAATCCATCCCCAGTATAATGTCCAGAGTTTGGGAGGGTAAAACTATTAGATCAGCTAAGAAGTCCCACCCTTCCATAGTAATTGCTACCCCAGGACACACTAAGGTGGTAGTAATTGGTCCAGCTGGTGAATTAAGAACTACTGGCTTCTTTAGAGTATATACTGGTAATCCCAACTTGTTGGCATACCCCTTAGATATAAATGAATGGGAAGCTCCTGAATCAAACAATACTTGTGCTGGTATGGTTTTAACAGAGAACGTACCCATAAGGACTCCAGCGGCCTCCTTAGCTTCTTCGGCAGTGATGTGGTTGACTCGACCACGGTTTGGGGCTGATGCACTTTTGCTGCCTTGTGAGCTTTGATGCCCTTTGTTGAGTGCTGAAGCTTGACTGCGGGCTGGAGCATTCTGCTTGTTAGGGCATCTATTGGCATAGTGCCCTTTTTCCCCGCAGGTATAACAGTTACTGTTAGCTGCTGGGTTAATACCGAGGTACGATCCTCCTGTGCGCGGAGCTTGATATGAATTTCCCCCCGGTCGAGGAGCTGATGCTGACGCACTGGGTTGAGTAGTCCTCGGGGTTGAGGAATTACCCAAGAGCTTCTGAATGAACCTTCCTTGGGGGTGCTGAGCCGATAGCTTTCGCTTGCGGCTGGCCTCCAGGTTCTTCTTCTCATTTTCCAGAATCAGTGCCTTATTCACCAGTTGATGAAAGCTGGTGAAATCTTGAGTGATCAGCTGAACTCGTAGCTCCTCGTTCATCCCTTCAAAGAATCTGTCAATCTTTTCTTCCTCGTCCTCCACATCCTTTGGGGCATATCGGGCCAATTGTGTGAATTTGGTAAGGTACTCATTTATTGACCTATTCCCCTGCTTGAGTGTGCGAAACTCGTTCTTCTTCATTCGTATTACTCCGGTTGGAACGAAGTTAGCCTTGAAAGCGGTCTTAAATTCCTCCCAAGGAACTGCTTCTGTGCTGGTTTCTGTGGTGGCATCCTCCTGGCCCCTGGCGGCCAAGTAATTCTCCCACCAAGCTGCTGCGGCGCCCTGCAGCTGGTGTGCAGCGAACATGACTTTGTCTTCCTCTGCGCATTTAATTAGGCGCAGCTTTCTTTCAATATCTCGAAGCCAGTCCTCGGCTTCCAGTGGTTCTTCTGCCGATGTAAATGTGATTGGCCTTGTCCTCTGGAAATCTCCCAAGTCAGCTCTATGCCCTCCTGAGCTTCCTTGCTGTCCCGCATATATGGCTTGCAAAATCTGAGTTTGTTGTGCCATAACTTGGGCCATTGTAGGGTGTTCCGGAGGGTTTGGAAGGTTGTCATTTCCCTGGTCTTGAGCTCTACCTTGGTCTTCAGGCAGAACCCCGCGATTTGAGTCTACCTCGGCTGGGTTTGTATTAGTCTGAGCCCTGGTAGTTCTTCGGCTGGCCATCTGCAGTGGTAGCTTTATACTCAATGCTAGTTCTATATATAGGAGAAAACAAGGGGTGCCAACCCATACAAGAGAAAGCAGTAAAACCATGACGAGGCAATTTCCAACATAAGGCCGATATCCAGCCATTCACTTAAACATATCAACAATTACATAGCCAGCTTTTATGCTGGGCTTACAATTACATCATAATAATTAAAGTTCATAGGTCCGCAACTACGAAATAAAAAGGACGGATACATCAACTAAGATACATGAATTTAGTACTTGCAACACACACTGCAAGTACATCGCGATCCCATCTACTCCTCCAGATACCCGTAGCCAGATGGGCTGTAGTGCGGGGACCTGGAACGGGAGCGGCTCCCACTGAACTCCGACGGATCGGAGTCATCGGCGTCCGAGGGCGCGCGTGGGGGGCTACGGCTCTGGGGAGGCTCTCCCCCCCGAAGTGCAGCCCGGGGACCCGGAGGCCGCGTGCTCTTACGCGCGGTCATCCGAGTGCGGGGCCCGGATCCTGGTGGTGGAGGTGCTGGAGCTGCTGCAGGGGTGGAGGCCCGTCGGAGCTGAGCTTGGAGGGCGGTCACTTCTGCCTGGGCCTGCGCCAAGGCCTGCTCGGTCTTGGCGAGCTGCTCCCGTAGCGCCACCCTGGAGCCGTGCCCAGTGGTAAGGCGCTGTCGAAGAAGGGTGATCTCCTCCAAGGCTGCGGTGTGGGCTGCGCCCATAGCCCTGGTGAGAGTGACCTGGTGTGTTAGCGCAGGGTCGTCCTCGTCAACCGGCAGGTTCGTCTCATTGTACCGTGCACCATCCTGGCGCGACGGGTAGAAACGATAGGGCGTGCGGTGAATGGCCGTCTCATATATGTCACACAGCCGTGCCGCGGCGAGGCGCGCGGCGTCCTGGATCACGTCGGCCCTGGTACTCCTTCGATGTTCCGTGGTAAAGACATGAGGCTGTTCTTGTTCGCTTTTTGGGTAGATGTAGACCTGCATGGTCCAAGATTCATCTTCTCCTATGGTAGCCTTCAGTCCACGGTAGATAGGTTGCTCGTCGTAGCCCATGTAATGTAGAAGCTTGCGTAAGATGCTTGCGAACTCATTTTCATAGACACCGTGGCCCAAATAATCCCAGTCCCCTTCATATCCCGTTCCTGCCATCTGTAAACGTTGTGGTTCCAATGTTAGAACTTTTCCAAAATGTAATGAAAAATAGAGTAGAGCAGATTCTAGGAAGGATACGAGTAAGAACATTATACTATGATTTTGGAAATTATTTTCTTGCTTTCATAAGTATTGTATTCCTAGGCCATCCTAATTTTTCCATCCTAAGGCTTTACCCTACGGTCGTATGCTCTGATACCAGCGCTGTCAGACCCGGATTTTTCAATCCGAATCTTACTGTGTTTCACTGCACTAATCCCTGGATCAGTAGTTAGTGCACACAGGTACATTGCTGAATCATTTCATACATCGCGTAATTATCCATTATATTACATAAACTGTAATGCACCACGTCGGGTGATAGTTTACAAAAGGGGTCGACTAGGCCAAATGTCATGATTACAAATACGCACAGCGGAAATACAGCAAAAGCAAACCCAAATCCACAGGCAAGCGGCCAGTAGGGTAATGTGTACAATATATGCCACCAGGGTCCCGGCAACATAAAGGTACACAACGCCTAGGGTCTACTTGTCTATGCCTAACCACCGAGGCCTACGCCTTAATTAGGGCCTTTGCTTCCGTTGATGTTGGCGGGGGCCTCCTCGTAGGCGTAGTGTTCTTGAACTCCTGTTTCTGAATTGTATCGCAAGAGCGAGAATGAGCACTCCGACCCCGTGCTCAGCAAGCCAACACACAGATTGCAATAATTTTACATGCATGGCTATCAAAGGATGGCTGGGGCTCATTTTATTTTGCGGAGAGTGCTTTTGAATACAATTATAGGAAAATTCCTGAGACCTAGCCATTTTGAACTCAAAACTTTTGTTTATAAGGTAAGTTGATCTCATAGTTGACACAGATTCCATCCACCATTACATGGCATCTGCGCCATATGGCATCTTTCAGCGTTATAGCCGCTTAACGTACCACTGGGACGACACCCAGGACAATTCCAAACCAGAGCAGTCCTTCGCCCTTCAAGTTTCCATTCCCAATTTCCAAACATTTTTAAATAGAACTATATCCAGTTAAGTTCCCATGTCTGCCCATGACCGTGGGCACGGCTATTCGAATAGTTTTGACTCTGCAGAGTGTGTACACTTTCACCACAAGAGACAATCAACTCGTTGCCCCACACGATTCCTTAGACGTGTGGTCGAGCAGACCATCACAGTGACTTTTCAAAGTATCTAGTCCTTTCTTTCATCTCACATTATGGGTGACCGCCCATTTGCGATGGGTCCCATCTGTGCGCGGGATGTTTTCCCCAGACTCTAACGCAGCTCGGGCTCCTACTTCCCGCAACGTTAGGAAAGCGGGAAAACTTCACCCCCCACTGGTGTCCCTTCGGCCCCCTTGCCATAGCATAACCCCATCAATCCACTACCAGTGAGATGAGTCCGGGGTTTCGATAAGTCTACTTAGCCAAGTTGTATTTTACAGACTTGTGGTTGTACTGTTTTACACGGGCTGACATGACAAGATTCAGTCCTTAAGGTTACCCGGATGGTTCTACCACATTTCACATTCTGTGCATCCACTGCACCACATACCAGCCACCAAACCATTCCATCCAGGTATTTAAGCAGTTTGGGATTTTTCAGAGGTAGTAAATAATATGTCCACCTACTACAGTCATTCCACCCATGACTGTTCCCCAAACAATATCACATTTTTGTAAGTGTTGCTTTTGGGGCAGCAAGGTACCCCCGTTCTTATCTAGCAATACTAAGCCGCGGAATAATTATTTGGACTTACTGTAAAGCATATGATAATATGAATTTTTCTAGGGCGACAAGGTTCACATGTCCAAGCATGGCAATGGATCTTTATTAACAAGCATTAAAATAGGTATCTAACTACCACTTTCTTAAAATGAACATATTTCATCACATAAAATAACAGCATGCATGTTCATAATTTAAAAGAAATTAACTTTGCAAATCATAGGTTCAGAAATGATCAAGGTGTTAACTCGCCTTGGTCACAGGGGTCGGTTTCTTGGTGATCTGGTGCTTCTTGTGCTGCTGCCTCGATATCTTCCTCTTGAGCCTCGTAGGCTATTTAATCGTACGGAATACCCCATTAAAAGAAAAACAACCAATCAATAAAATATCACCAGAAATTCAAATGAACTCAAAAAAAATATGGTTCTGGTTCCATTAGATAGATCTTGAATTTAAACGAATTTAGAAATTTGTTTCATTCAATTCGGAGCTAAAATGAAGAAGTTATAAGCGGTCAAAGTTTTCGGTTCCAGTCAAATCCAAAAATATTACAACTCTGACATGTGGGGCCCATTGTCAGCCTCTATTCATTTTAATTTTTCCAGTCTATTTTCTTTTTCATTCTTTGTTTCTCTGACATGTGGGGTCCGGTTACTGTTCATGGGGTCCACATGTCAGTACGGTCCGTGCTTGGATGCATCACTGACCGGTGGGGTCCAGCGATCAGCGGTGACTCGGGGATGCAGTGGCTGACAGGTGGGGCCCACCTGTCAGACCGAAATAAAACGGAGAAAACTCAACCCGGCGCTGCGGAGCCGGAGGCTCGAACGCGCGCGGCCGGGGAGCTGGGAGGGGAAGAGAGCGCTGATAGCCAAGTGAGCGGGGAGGCTTTGCCTACCTTATAAGGATGAGGAATCCTTTTGAAGGATGCCGACGAGGGGGCCGGGTAGAGGAGTCGGGGACGACGGTGGCCGGCGGCGAGGGAGTGTCGGGGAGGTCCGGTGGAGGGGCCAAAGGGGATCCTGGTGCTGCGGGGAGTCCGGTGGCGCAGTCGGCGAGGACTGAGGATGACCGGAGGTAGGTCGGCGTCGAGCGGCGGCGGTGACTCGAAGGAGCTCTCGGTGACGGCGAAGTACGGACGTCGGGGAGCTCGAGTGAAGGTCGGGGAGGCTTCGCAACGCTCTGGAGATGGTCCTAGCGCCAGGAATTGGGCTCTGGGACAGAGAAACCGCGGGGAGTTAGTTCGCCGGAGTTGGGGGAGAAATGAGCTCGCCGGCGGCTACGGTGGACCAGGGTCCCATTACCTGCTGGAAGACAACGAGTGCGGCGTGGGGGGCTCAACGGAGGGCTTATCGCCTTATATAGGCGTTCGGGTGGAGCTGGCAACGGGCGGGGCTGTTTTGTCACTTCGGGCAGCCATGGCAGGCGGCGGGGCAGCGGGAATCCGGGCCGCGCGTGACTGCTCGGGCAGAGACGCGGAGGGGGTTTGGAGTGTGACCCTCCACTGCAGCTTTGCGCCGCGCACGCGCCGGGCGCAGATGGCTTGCGCCACGCGGCCGAGCGGCGTGACCGGGCGGAGGAAAGCTGCAGGCGGCGGCTCGTTCCAGAGGCGGGGGCGGCGAAGCCAGGGGCGGTGACGGCTTTGCAGACGCTCCCACCGGGTGACGGGACGGCATGGGCTGAGCTGGCTGAGGCATGGACGCCACGGGGAGGAAAGCGTCTGAGTGAGGCGCACGCGCGGTCGCGCGGGGAGGAGGAGGAAGACGATACGCAAGACGGGGCCAGCGGCAGCGAGAGAACGGGCACGGGCCCGCGTGCCAGGGGGAGAGAGCGGTCGAGCGGGAGGGCCCGCTGACCAGAGGGACACGGGCGCAGGGTCCGCCCGCCAGTGGCGCCTGCGCTCGCACGCGGGAATTGGGCCGCGCGGGTGGGAAAGGCCGCGCGCGCAGGAGCTGGGCCGGGGTGATGGCCAGCCTGGCTCCGGTTTTCCCCATTTTGGTGCCTCTTTTATTTTCATTTTTTTTCTTCTATATATATATAGATATATTTTTGGGTTTATTTCATTGCACAATTTCATAAATAATTTCCAGATTTATTTAAATCCCTTTCTCCTAATTTCTGGATCATCTTTTCAGATTCTAAATTAAAATTTAAATTTACCTCCTCATGTGTATATTTGTCGGGACCCCGGGTTTCCAAACCCGGACCCTCTGTGTATTACTGCACTAGTCCCAGATCAAAGCTAGTGCACACAGTTAAACAGAAATGAATACATAACCAGCAACGCTTTATTACAATGTTAAAGAGTACAGACCGAAAAGTCTCATTATTACAATTGAGGTTTCAAGACCTCGCACACACGAAACACAGCGGAAGCAAAAGATAAATCCGGCGAAGACCCATCAATACGCCACAGGCAATTGACTGGGGAAGCGCGACCTAGTACTCCGGAAATCCTTCGTCGAATCCACAAGCGAAGTAGTCGTAGGCACCTTCTTGAGCTTCAACTTCCTCTGAGATTTATTTTTAAGTGTAGCATGTGAGTACATAAAGTACTCCGCAAGTCTTGGGAAAAATGCATAGATGCAAGGCTTAACAAAGGAAGGCCATACGGTTCTTTTGCACAAAGCAATATTTTAAAATTCAATTACTACTAATTATTTTCGAAGGCATCAATTTAATAAAGTAAATGTTTTAGCAGAAACTATCAATAATTCTCTAGTGAAGGTTCCATCTACCAACACTAGCTTAAACAACTTGAACAAGTTTAATATTGCGGGTTACATCCACCCTCTCTGGCTCCAACTGCCAGGATACCCTTCCGAGAGTTCCCTCCACTCTCGGAATACAAAACTTTTGATTTTAAAACAAAACCAGAAATCTACCATGTGAATGCATTCCTTGCCCGCCCTTGACCGTGGGCACGGCTATTCGAATAGTTTTACACTCTGCAGAGGTTGTACAACTTTACCCACAAGAGATAATTTATCCTAAAAGTCAACACGCTTCCTTTGGCATGAGACCCAGATAAAATATCACAAAGCCTTTACCTTACTCTAATCTAGCTAGATACCACCCGCTGAGGTTTCACCGCAGGTAGGCTAACTGCCCGAACCGAAGCCCCCTCTTGCGCCATATGAGTACAGTAAATCCCTGTCCCTCACTGTGAATAACCAGTCCAGCCCTGGCATCCACTTTCCACTGGTGGCACCTAAACTAGACTATCGTAAGTTAGTCAGCTAGGTCGTACCCATATAGACTTGTGGTTGTACGGTTAATGCTCAGTCTGGACAAACACAAGCGTCGGTCCTTAATTGACTAGGGTGGAACATACACTTTACAAGATCTCGTGCTTCCTGCACCAATCCAAACCAACCATCCACCCTAATCTAAACCAATTTTCACATTTTAGTTTATTTTAAAAGAACAGTGGCAACTCCAATTGCCACTAAGTTTGCAAACATAAGATTATTACAATAATTCATAATTTCCCATTTGCAAGATTTGTGAGATATTAAATAGCGAGACTAAGCATTATACTACCATTCCACTATTCACAAAGATTCAGTAATAATCTCATTATTGAGACAAATGAAACTCTAGGGTGACAAAGGTACATGGCATTCAATTTCAATGGAGGATATAACAAGGTTGGTTTAACTAACCCTTAAGATTTGAACTAATATTTTATATAAATAGCAATGCACATAATTTAAAATAATTAAAACATTTCGAAATCATAGGTTCAAGATGATCAAAGGAGACTTGCCTTCTTGCACGCTGTCTGGACCTTCTTGCTGCGGGTCGGGAAAGTCTTCGGCAACGACGGGTTCTACGCGCGAAAAGATTGAACAAACAAAATAAACTCAAATAAAATCCAAATAAAATCTAAAAATTATAAAATATATACTAAGGGATAGATTATGATTTTAGATGAATTTAGGAGGAAGAATCAATGGATTCGGATTTTGTATGAGGGAGAACGAATATCTGAAAGTTTGGACATCACATGAAATGATAACAACATCCGAGAATTACTTTTTGAACAGTACGGTGTCGGTTGGCTACAAAATGGCTGGCGAATGGGCAAAATGGAATGCTGGCAATGAGGTGAAGGTGGTGAC